>JARHVA010000359.1:1792500-3117500 GCA_037957365.1 Torreya grandis
TATATATATTTATATATACATACATACATACATATATATATATGTATTTATATATATATACATATATATACATACATATATATATGTATGTATATATAGACATATATATATATATATATATACATATATATATATATATGTATGTGTGTGTGTGTGTGTGTGTGTGTGTGTGTGTGTGTGTGTGTGTGTGTGTGTGTGTGTGTGTGTGTATATATTCTAAAAACACATAAAAAATAATGTTTAAATACAACATATTCATTAAGTAACTCACAAACGCTTGTAGAAGAGTTGGTAAAAATTATTTCATAAGATTATGTGCATCGAGAAATCAAAAGTTCAAAATCCACCAAGTTCAATTTCTAATTTTCAAATCCCATCGTTGTGCATTTAGCCTATGTTGTATGATTATCTTTTTGCCTAGTTGATTTTTTACCTGGAGGTAGTTGTGTAACTAGTCATTTTATAGGTTTTGGGATGTTCCAAACACACCGAAGTGCTTATTTATATAATTTTATGTCTCTAAATATAGTTTTCATGACAAAAATATATAAAATGGATAAATAAGGTTTTATAATGTAAAAAGGATGTATTTTTAGTGGAATTTGACACCCTACTTTTTTATCGAATGTTATAAATATGTTTCACAACCATAGATGTAACAATCATTTTTGTCACTTGTGTTGTTAGAAAGGACTATGTTGAAATTTAGGGTTTATAAATCCCTAGGGATTTGATAAGCTGATAGAGCCATCTCCAAACCCATCTTAAGTGAGTTGCTAATTAAAAGATAGGGTTCTACTATAATAGGAATTTTAGATTGGATTTTTATGTTTTATATTCAATTTTAGTCTTCAATTTTTAATATTATTAATGAGGAACATATAGAGTTGTTGGATTAGTTTTTTAGCTACTAGGACTTCTCACCTCTCACTTGATAGAGGGAAAAGATTACAAGGCCTTCGATTAGTCATCAGTGATTATATTAGTTGGCAGGTGAGTTGTTAGCACAAGTAGTGTTGAGCATCTATGTTCATGAGCATCATTGGAATCAAGATAGATTTGCCATACAAGGTATGATATAATCACTAGATAGGTTTATATGTGAGACCTTTCATGGATCAATGTAATTGAGTAGGCCTTGATTGTGTTTTACAATACGATATATATTGGTCAAATGGTATGAGCATACCCATCAGGATGTTCATCATTCATGTCACAACTTGTGAGGTATCACTAGGATTTTATGTAAATTAATGAGATTATGAGAAAGAGAAGTGACATCAACATAGGGTCACAACTCACAATGTATCATATCACTTATGTGTGAAGTGATGAGCTTTTGAGAGAGAAGTGACATCGGTTGATAAGTACAATGATGTACAGTGTGTCATTTTGTAAGGTGTAGTAGAGACTATTGATGACTTTACTGTCATATGCTCTATATCATCTTTTATACTCCTTTGGATCGAAGGGGTTCATTAGGTCATTTGATCTAAAGTACTTTTGTTTATTGTGTTATTTTTTACGGGGCATGTATCTCGTATAAGACACCACCTTTAGTTTGATATTATGTTAATATGTTAGGTTGGTAAGTACGTGTTAGTAAAAAATTTAGTATGGCTAAAATAATATGTTAGTTGTCATTTGGGTTGGACCTATAAGTTAGTTGGTCCCGTAAGTAAACTACCTAAAAATATTATAAAAGATTGTTTAACATTGTAAATGAATATAACGAGATATTTTACCTTTGAATAAATTTTGTCAACATTATTCCTCCATTTACCCACATATGGTTGTCCCAATAGTATTGGACCTTAATTTCCCCAGCATAGCTACTAAATAAACTAAAAATTGTCCTAGGCCTCAATTTTCCCTACCAAGCAATAAAATAAAATTTGACCTTGCCCCTGCCATGTGTAAAAAGTTACTTCTTGGCCAAAGAAGTAAACATATGGAACCTCTTGATATTTCTAAATTATTGATAATATGTAACCAAAGAATAGGACAAGTTGAGGGTATGCTCCCTTTTTAAGGTGGGGGATGCTCTTACATATCACTTGTCTCAAAATAAAAGGATTGAACACACGATGTGGAACACAAATAAAAATCAAAAGTTATAATAATTATTGAAATCACATTTGTAACACATGTATGTAATATGAATATGCAAATAGAAAATCAATATAAGCAAATAGAGGATAATTATAAGCAAGGGAATAGAAAGGGAGGGGTAAATGATATGCCCTTATCTTATTTTGAAAAAAGGGATAAGTGTTATGCCCCATTGTAACCAATAAAGTGGGACAAATGATATGCCCCAATGTAACAGTAAGATCTAGAGCAATCACAACAATTGTGTTCTCCAGTATGGATAAGATATAGTAATAAATGTAACAATAATAGTAAACCATGATGTGACTAAGATGTATGAAGTATGTGATGCGAGGTCATATTTTGATATAAACAATGTGGAATCTATAAACACAAGGACACATCATGTCTCCAATGGTATGTATAAGTGATAAACACAGTAATTGCATGCCCCTATATCAAATATTGATGTAGGTGCCCTAGTGAGGTGTCCCCAATGTAGGAAAGATATAATATGTAATGCTTAATAAAGACAAGACACAAAGACATGTGTCAATATAACTAGACAAGACAATCAATGAAAAAGCAATTGAAAAAGACACACAAGTGTGTAAAATAAATGACTACAACAAAGTAAAAAGGTATCAAAATACACATAAAATCAAAGGAAAGCAATCAAAATGAAAAGAGTTGAAAAATAACAAAGAAAAGAAATGACTGAAGTGTAAAATCAATGCAAGGGCATGATATTTATTGAATTATTCAAAGGCTTACCTTCTAAATGAGCTAGCTAATGGGCCCTTGAACCAAGTTTCTCCATAATAACAAAGGGACCTACTTCAATTATGTTTGAATTTTCCTTTGTTTTCTTTATTTTTATTTTTATTATTTTTATTTTCTTTCAGTACCTAATAACCAACATTGAATTATCTTGATCTAATATTTTTTTAAATAAGCTTTCTTGAGATGATGTTGACAAATTCTCAACTACTCAAAAATAAAAAAATATGTGTTTCATCCAAAATTTGTAATTGATACAACCATTTTTCTCTATATTCATTGTCATCTTGTTATAATACCTTTAAGGTACATAGGAAGAGAAGGAATCTAAGGCTCTAAATGTAAAACTACTTTTGTACCATATAAAAGAGAATAGGGGTTGCCTAGGTAGTTGTCTTAACACTTTTTTGATGTGCCCATAATGTGTATATAATCTGATTATGCCAATCTTCAATATGTTTAACAGTTGTTTTACTAAAAATATTGACAATTGTTTTAGTTTAAGCCTCAGCTTGGCCATTCCCTTGGGGGTAATAATGAGTTGAAACTGTATGTAGAATCTTATATTTAGAAATAAATAAAATCTTAACCATCTTATTCTTGAAATATGAACCATTATCAATATAATATTAGATAGAAGGCCAAACCAAAAAATAATGCTAGTCATTGTAAATCTACAAATGTCTTCACATGTGGTATATTATAAAGGAATAACTTCAACTCATTTTTAAAAATATTTAATAGAAATAATCATATTTTATGACTATTGATGATGTAGGATTATTTTTTCAACTAGTTCAAATACCCAAATGGAAAATAGCCAAGGATAAATAATAGGTTGCGATCCCTTACAAGGTGCATGCATTAAATTACTTAGGTCTTTAATATTTCTCACAAACTTTTACTTATTGTTTGCATTCATGATTTATTGTAAGCAAATAGTAGCCCGTTTTTAATTATTTATATTATATGGAATTCCTAATTAAATATTTATCACACTCATTAGATCATAAACTTCTTGTAATAAAATCTTAGCTTCCTCACACCCAAGGTGTTGCAGTATTTTAGGATACATTAAAAATCAATCAAACCCTAGCTATAAAAAATAATTAAACAAACCCTGTTATGCTTACATATTATTTAAACCATAGTCTAAGCACTCACCCAAAACACATAAGAGACATTGAGAACCTTAACATTAATAAAATTACAAAGACTAAAGGAGTGCATAACAGAATGTGCATCACTTATCATTCAATCCCTAACTAATAGTCAATTCATCCAACACATTGCATAAGATAAACACTAATCATATAATTCTCATTAATATTTCAAATCCATCTATAAAACATATATGTCATACATGTGTGTACAATTCTTTCTATTAATATGTCACTATATGTAATCTTTACGAAGTAATTTACAATATGTACAAAACATGTGACTTGTCCAAATGTGTCCTTCGAGGTCCTATTTATATTTTTTCCTCGTCAACCTACTCATGATAGTTAGATCCAAGTGAAATACTTTTAAAAAACTCTAGAAAAATCCACAAATGTTATAATATATTCATAATCCTTATCCCTCCATAGAGTATACATTCTATTTGTCCTCTTCTTGTTGTGACAATTGCCTACCATATTTATGTTATTTTATTACTCTATGCTTTGTGTGTGCCATTTCATCTACACACTCTTTATACATAGATACACATATATCTATCTAACCTACACATAGCCTTAAAAACCCAGTGCATACTATGCCAAAACTAGTGCATAACCTATGCAATCATATTACTTAGTCAAAAATTACTTATCTTAATTTTATGTGCATTCTCAGGGCCAACATTCCCCTTATTCAACCTCTTCATTTCATTCATTATCTTCATTTGATTCTTCCTCTTATGTGATTATAACTTTAGGAATCTTTTCTTGTAGTTTTTCCTTTAATTATTCCAATTTTTGCGCGACTATTTGTGCTTTTACCTTCATTTATGTAGCTTTTACCTTAAATCCATCCATCAATGTTATATTATTTGAATCTAAATTGTATTTATTATCCATCTTTTGAAATTTCTTTTTGAGTTTCATGTGGGTCTCTATGATTCCTTCCCCATCATCTTATGATTCATCATGTATCTCTTAATTTCCACCTTTTTATTTTTATCATCTATGATCCATCCCTTGGCTCTTCTTGCCCTACTAATATATCCTCTAGTATGTCATCTCTTCTTGTATGTCATTCTTCATTATATTTTAGTGTTATTTTTCATTGGAGTAACCAACTATGGTTCTCTTAGTCTGCCATATGCCAAGTCTAAAAAATTGTTTGAATTGCCTTTTGGTTTCTTCAAGCTCTCCCCTCTATGTGCATTATTTCATGGGACTTGTATACCCTTTCATTTCTTCCTCCTTCGGTACTTGAAGAGTTTAAATAATTTTTCCATTACTTTTAAATCTTTTCATTTATGGCTATCTCATCATCCTCAACCTTTTATTTGTTTTCCTCCTACATGTTCCTCGTGGTAGCACCTTTATCAATCTTAATCCTAGATAGTTGGGAATGAATTCTTGGGCATTACCTTATCTTATTTCCCTTCAATACAATCTTAATTGCTCATATCATTGGTTTCATCTTATTACTTGCATTCACATGTTTGGTGCCCACCTCAACAAATATTTTTGGATGAATATCTAATGAGTCATAATCTAACTCTTCCTCCTTTTTATATTTTTCCTCTGAAGTAATGCCATATTGCATTAATTGTACTAGGATATCTTCATCCATAGTATTCACATCCATATTTGGTTTTAAAATGTCCCTCTCTATCAAGCACAATCTTTACCATATAGGGTAATTTTTTTCATTTTGTCATCTATCTAAACTAGTCTTTGATCTTCACCAATGTCTATCTCACTATCATGAAAAAAAATTATGTCCATCATATACCTCTAGCATAGTGTGAAGAATTATCTAATCATTACCGAGTACAAATATAACCATATTATACCACTTGTCCACTATATTCTTGTATTGTTTGTTTATTTTCCTCAGGCATGTGTGCCCCTTATACATATATTGCCATGAATCACAATGTTTTATGACTCTAAATCCCTTTACCTTTAGGACTCCAAATATTTGTATCAACAAAAGTATCATGATCAAACCCCACCAATAGTTATATCCTTTCAGATGTGCCTCTTCAATGACATAGTTTATCTCCTCAATGATGTATTTCATAAAATTATACTTTACTCCTATCAGCCCAATTGGATATACTAGATAGATTACATACTTGGGTGCAGTGTTTCACATACTCATAGGGCTAGCTTTGCAAAGATTAAATGTGGAGGTGCCATAATTAATGAATCAATGATGTTGTTTAACAATAACATGTAACCTCCTTATTCTAATCCTAACTTTAATTTATTCACACTCGTTTCTTCATCTACCTTCAAGATATCTTTGTGTACGTTCATCTCTTAACTCACGAACCTTATTGCATTGCTAATTTGTATAGGACATATTTTTATTTTCCTTCCTAAAAAATGAATGCACCTCTCATGTGTGTACAAAATCATCCATTTTATCAACTCCTCTTTCTTCCCAAAATAGGGAACTCATATCACCCCAACACTCGTGTTCTTTGAATAGTATCAAAATGTTACTCCTCCCACAGTGTCCTTAGAATCTACCTCAAACAGTGCTTCCAACTCCATCTTTATGTGGTCTAATTCATCAATCGTGCATGTTCCTAAATATATCATTATTTCTTACTTATGCCAAATGTTATATAGAAACTTCATTAAATCCACACAAAAAAGTAGTTTCCTCTTCACTAGGGTGGTCTTCTTCGCTACCTTATTTCTCTTACCCCTTATAATTTTTTTTGATACTCCATCCTCCACTTCAAACTGTTATTGCCTTTCTCTTCATTTATTTAAATGACAAATATTATACTTCTATATTGAGGATCATAATATTTGTTTCAAACCCCATTTTCTACCTTGTTTCTACTATTCTCTCATCCTTTGTGGTATAGATAAAACTATTCCCTTATAATCTCTCCCAATCTACTAATTTATCCAATAGTGCTTCAATCTTCCCTTCCTATTTGTGAATTACACTTCCCTTCGTGGCCTACCTTTTTGGCTCTTCTAATTCATTGCATTATGCTTTATAATTCTTTTGTGGACTCAAAACCTTCTTTTGTTTCCTTAAATCGATCCTAATTTTCTATTAAAACACTTATATTTTGTTTGTAGATATTTCTTCACTACTCATTCACTTGGTTGCTTTTAAATCTTAAATTATGCAAAATTTTGTTTTATTGGCCATTGCCTTATATAAATTTTCATGCCCTAAATGTTTTACCTAATCACACTCTTTTTGTTGAGATGTCTCTATTCACTCATTTAATAGTCATAATATCCCTTTATATTCACACGTTTTTCTTTCATTCCCTCCCTATGGATATGTGATATCTATTTGTGCCTTTTACCTTCTTTATGCTTTCCTCTGCGTGTAGCACCTCATCTTGTAAATAGTTTTATACTTTATGCTTATTTGCTTTTCTACTATTTTTTTTCAGTTTATTATCCTTCTTCCTCTCATAAAACATTTTTGAAAAGGCCAATTGCATAATTATTTATTATTAGTTTCCTTAGGCTATTGTAAATTTTTTTCTAATTTTCCTTTGTGTGATCAATTCTCTTCTTTTATGCATAATTCTTTCCTTCGTATGTGTAATTTGACAAGTTGCACAAACTCCTTGTCATTACTTTTATACACCAAGTTTACAATAAATACATTAATGCATTAATGTATATGATTTTTTCTCTTTATGTCTTTGTCAACCAATCAAATCTCTCCCTTTACTTTTCTTAGTTTCATAATGCATGGTTTTTTCTTGTATATCCTTTCTTTGTGATAATTATACTAATTTCCACTTTTCCTTTTGAGAAAATTTAGATATCTACAATTTCACACCTACGTAAAACTATTCATTCCAGGTGTTTAGACACCTAACATAAGAATCTCAAGTTAGTTGTTACTCGACTTGTTTGGTTGGATTTATAGAATTGCCTTTCAAACAATCCCTCGTCGATACTAAGACATTTGGCATATGGTTCTTTTAAGGAATTCCTCGCTTGAGTTGCCCAACTAGATTTAAAAATATACCAAACTTATTAATATAAAGAAAACTATGAATTAGCTAAAATAAATTACAAAAAAAAGTAAATATTCTTGTATAGCAATCTTCTTGGATCAATAGCCTATTTTGTGCACAGTCAGTTTACGTGATCACTTAAAGTAGGGATTGAGCCTACTCCTATTGAAATTTATTTAGAGGAATTACCCATCCAATTTGTGTAATTTTCATGTGATAGTATCCAAAATAACATGGATAATGTATAGACCCATCCACCTTATGTGTAACTTTGTCAAGTGCTTAGCATATCTTGACTCATAAAGCAACATTTTTTCACCTACATGTAACATATTTTTTATATATGGTTGTCATGAAATATTTTTTGTTTGTCTTTCTATACCCCTTAGCTCTATCTAGAAAATAATCTCTTCTCATATAACTTGTTCAAATCTAATATCCATTCCTAAATCAACTCTTGATCTTTCAAAAAAATTATGCATCCTATGCACAATGGTGGAACTATTTAACATAATTCTAATTTTATATGAAATAAGGAATAAAAAATGTAATTAAATGGATCTAAATATAGATGAATGAAAGTACATAATTCAATTCTATCTAACAAGCTATGATGATAAATAAGTCTAGGTACCTCAAATGAAACTAGACTTAGCAATGTAAATGACAAAAGGGCAAGGAATGATCACATTTGTTTGTTGTTTTGAAAATCTAAGACTGTAACGGACTATGTTGATTGTATGTAACCTTTTGTTGAAATATGCAAACTATGGGATGTTTTGGTATTGACCCATTCCTTTGATAATCATACTAGGATAGACCCATATGGTTATGATTGTTTGACTACGGTTGGGTTTGTCCACCTGTGGCCAAGTTCATCTTGCTAGGTTTTTGTAGTCTAGCTTTTCCATCACTTGTGCAACGTCATCTTCTTATCAGTCTTGCACCTTTGCTTTATATATTTTTTATGCAAAATGAGAAGAATGGAATAATATCCTCTTTGATCGAGCTTGACACTCTAAAACAAATAAATAGATATAGAGTCAAACAACCACTAAGTCAACATTATAAACTACATACCATGTATGCATTGAATTAGACCTTTATGTGGTGTTGTGAGCATGTGGATGGAATAAGTCAAGTGAGTATTTTTGAACCTCATCTTCCTTATAAGTGATAATGCAACAAAATGTTGTTTAATTCCCTCCTTTGGCATAACACAAATATTGAGAGACCAAAATAGAATGATAATGTTGCAAGTGTTTGAAATTTAATGAAGCTTAACCTAAGTGATTCTCAACTCTAGGCATGAATTTGGGTTGTAGACACTATTTTTGAATTATATAACACCTCGGTCATGTACACTTGAAAAATACATATCATGGATGTACCTTCAACTTCTAGACCTTTATTGTTGCCAAAATGCTTGCATAGACTATCTCTCTATGCCAAATTTATTATCTCTTAGTATAACCAATATTATTTTAATGACTCAAACCTTCTATCATGCTCATAATGTTATAAACCTGCTTATCTTTTATTTCTATAAGCTTTGGACCTATGCTTGTTTTCTAGTTTCCTAGACACTTGAATCCTAGTTAGATGCCTACGTTGACACAAGTGTCTTACCCCAACATAAATGTCAAGTGACCTAAAGTCATCCAATTTACAAATGAAATATATACCTATGGTTAGCCTAAGTGATTTAATGTGAGATATTATCCAAATGTATTGGTATAAATAAATGATTAATCCTTATTCATTGGCCACCTAGTGTAAACCAAACAACTCACAAGGCAATTTACTAAAGGCATTCAATCAAGCACTTAAGTGAGTAAAGATTTTATATTTTCTCCTATTTCCATATCAGTCATAGGGATAAGACATCTACATGTTTGAACTACTGAAGGAGTATCCCATGAGCCACATTTTCTAAATTACAAGCTAGGTCAATCTATGTACTTATCACACATTGTATGATACACATACAAGCCAACAAACAGGGGAAACTACATAAGTCTGAGGCCCTATTTAAAGTATTATCTATGTAAGCAATGCTCATTGATAGAGGGGTATTTGGGGTAGTTTGATACCATGTGCCCACTAACCCATTTTTCTCACAACCACTATGAAGATGAAGAACTAGAGTTTTTCTATTTGACAAGGAGTGATAGTTAATAACCTAGATTTGAGCACACCAGAGTGAAAGTAACACAAAACCCAGAATCTAGGTGGCCACATCCAATTTCATTAGTTAGTATGTACTAGACACCTACGTCTATATTGTTCAAAAGTGTTGATGCAACTATCCTACATCTATGTAAGTGTTCACAACTACAGAGGTATAAATTCTAGAATCAGGTGATTGATCTTGAATCCAGATCTAGTATATTCCCTTTATGTTCCAAATCTAGATCTATATTAACATCATAACCATCTTATTTTTTTCATCATTGTAATATCTAACATAGTTGTACTTTTTATTTTTATCATATCTTAGCATAATAAATTTAGTAAAGTTTATCTGAGTCTGAAAATTAATTGACCTACTTTAGAGATAGTTTATCATCCTTGTGTCCTAGGCTATCTTTAACCCCTTTAACCCTAGTTTCCCCAATCTAGATTTAAGGGTTAAACATTTTGTGAACCTGATCTTTATGAATGTAAAATATTTTAGGGTGTTTTAGAAGCTACCTAATTTTTCTCATTTATAAATTGCTTAAATTTGTTTCAAAAATTAGTTTATTTTCAAAATCTAAAGAGTACACCAACACAATGGATTATTCCCCGGAGTTTGTGTACCTCTCCTATCCTATCCTCATATTGATATTTATAACATTTCAAATGGACAAAGTGGATTATATTCCCTTTTCTAACCCTGAGGAAGGTGATAGCTACCATCCCCCTAACCAAGTCCATTTTATCACTTCTTCAAGGGGTAAAGTGTCCCATTATATAGTGCCTAGAGAAGGTAATAAACAAACCCTTCCTAAATCCCTAGTAGTATATGTATGCATATTTAATTAGAAGCACCCATGACTTGTGATTATCAAGCCCTAAAAGATCAAGTTACCACTATAAGTAAGTCAATAGAAACATTACAAAAACTAAAAAAATATTTGGACTTAAAGCATGCATCATTGTAAAATCTACTTTTTCACATATAAAAATCAAAATATGCTAGTAATGCCTTTGCATATTATAATAACAAAGATCATTTCAATAAGTGTTTAAAGAAAAGACATTTATGATAACTAATTTACACAATATGCAAAATGATAATAGAAGTCAAAGTGAAATTCTAAGGGTACTACTTCAACACAACTTGATCACTTTACCTCCTTTACAACATCTCAATAGAACACAATATTATTGCCAATATTATAGAATGCAGGGGCTTAAAGAAGAGGATACACCACATAGTTTATAGTGGTGATCCTACACTTGATACTTCTCACTTGGGGATATAAAAGGTCTCTAAATATCTAAAAAATACTAAAAAAAAAAAAAAAATCCAAAAATCCAAAAATCCAAAAACATTTTCAACATTTACATGTTTTGTTAGCTCTTTGGCATCTATGTTGTTAGTTCCATGTTAGTGGATAACATATCATTGCTTTCTATATACATGTGATTCACATGTCTTTTGAGTATAATATAGGCATAAACAAAGACATGATCTATGCACTTTCAGATGTTGGGCCTTCCCTCTACTCATATAATATGGACATTGGGGGCATCCACTTCTTTGAACATGACACATCTAGGTTATATCATTTTATGATCACATTACGTTATCATGTTTGAGGTTATTTAATTACACATGCCTTTATTCATGCTTATATATTTTTAGTTTACTTAATATTTTTTACTAATATGTATATTCAAGGATTAATATGATATGTTTATGATGGTTGTTTATACTTTTCCTTTATGCACTTCCTTGAGTGTCTCATTTTACTTGTTTGAGCATTTGAATATATTCCTTTGTTTGTGGCCTTTGTGCCTTTGTTTTCCTCTTTGACATTTGAATATGTCATACCTTGTTTTATGGACATTTGAATATGTCATTCCTTGCTTGTGGATGTTTGACTAAGTCATGTACCTTTAATTGTGCTATATTTGAACATGCCCCTTGTTTGAGGTCTCCTTTCACCATTGGACTTTGATTTGATTTTGAGTGATCGTGTGTGTGTGTGCTTTATTGATTATTAGGATTGTTCTATTACTATATATAAGTTTCCATGATTCACATCATGCATCTTAGGACTTTGTGTGATCATATAATGTGAGATTCAATGATATATCTACCTAGACATGTTCCTTCTATATGCTACTTGGTACATGCATAGATTATATAGTTGTCTTATCCTTTTGAGGTAAGGTGAATACTATTTTATACATCCCCTCACCTTAAAAGCAAGGGGCATATTGGTCGGGGCATGCCATAAAGGCATGGCTTACACATTCTTCACATATTTAGATATATAGTGGGGACATGTAATGGAAACATGTTCACCAAACTTACACCAATTTCAATTTTAAATTAGTGGGGGCATGTTTTAGAAGCATGTTCTCCACACTTACACAAATTTCAAATTGGTCTAATTGCATAGTTATATGATTCATATACACATTTGTGGTAGAATTCAATAAATTGGTACCGTTATTATACGTAGTTTCAACATGAGGCATATCTAAGGTGCATATGCTATGCAACGTGCACCTAGAATTACAAAATCAATTCAATTTTAAATTTTAAATGCTTTTATGGATTATCATCACCCAACAAGTTGGACTTTTGCGAATTGTATTGATCTAATCTATTATAATAGTTGGTTCACTTTTGGTATGGTTGAGGCGATTAAATCACCAAATCTTGTCAATTTTATAGGTTAGACTTGATTATGACATCCAACCTTACTAGATATATAGTGTGATTTGGCTTGGTTCACTCACACTCACTAGATTATAAGTATGATTGGGTTACATGATTGAGTTAATCTCAACTGTCAAGTGGCAACTCACATTTTCTCAAAAGTTAGGGGCATGTGTCCTCCAATATCTATCTATCACCCTCGATATATGCACTTTCCATATTTATATTTTGTCCTAATCTCAATTATAATGGTTCATAATGATACATATTTACAAATCAAATTACCAAAAGGCAAGGTGGTTGCATCGATACACAGGTGTACTCCTAAAATTTTCTCTCTTTCAATTTCAATCATTTAAATGCTTTCAATTTTATATTATATGCATTGATTATATACTATAAGATGATCTTTGGTTGTAAGTCAACCACTAGCAAAACACTCAAGTTGGAATCACGCAAAGTCAATGTGTGTTATACACACCCAAGTACACATTTCTTTTCCTTTAAACTAGAAATTTCATTACTAGATTGAAAGGGAGCACATGTAGACGCTACTTTTTAATTATATAAAACCTCAAACTTGTACACTTGATAAATACATATCATGAATGTACCTTTAGCTTCTAGATATTTATCATTACTAAAAAACTCACATACAATCTCTCTTTGTACCAAATTTTTTATCTCTTAGTTCGACCAATGTTATCCTGATGACGTAGACCTTCTATCATGCTCATAATGTTATAAACCTAATTATCTTATATTTTTTAAGTTCTAGACCTGTGCTTATTTTCCAACTAACTGAACACTTACATCCCAGTCAGACACCTACATTGACATAACTATTTTACCCTAATACAAGTGTCCAGTGCCCTAAAGTCATCCAATTTACAAATGAAATGTATATCTATGATGGACATAAGTGTTTTAATCTGATATATTCTCCAAAAAGATTGGTATAATTACATGATCGTCCTCATTCATTGATCACCTATCATAAACCAAACAACCCGCAAGGAGATTCACTAAAGGCATTCAATTGAGCACTCAAGTGAACAATGATTCCTTATTTTCTCTCATTTCCATATTAGTCATATGGATAGAACATCTATAGTTCTGAAGTACTGAAGGATCATCCCATGAGCCATAATTTCCAAGTTACAAATTAGGTTACTCTATGTACTTACTTATCACACATTGCATGATACACATATAAACTAACATGTAGGGCATAAGTACAGAAGTCTGAGGCCCTCTTTGGAGTATTAGCTATTTAGGTAGTGCTCATTGACATAGGGGTCTTTGGGGAAACTTAACACTGCGTACCCACTAACCTATTTTTTCTATAGCCACTATAAAGATGAAGAATTAGGGTTTTATTATTTGACAAGGAGTGATAATCTATTACCCAGATTTGAGTGCACCACAACAAAGGTGACATAAAACCCAAAAGCATACAGGTGGTCACATCCAGTTTCAACAACTATTTCATACTAGACACCTATGTCCAGGTTAGACAAAAACATCGACACAACCATCCGAAGTCAACACAAGTATGTGTAGCTACAGAGGTATAATTTCTAGTATTAGGTGACTGGTCTAGAATCTTTACCAGTATATTCCTTTTTTGTTCCAAATCCAAATTTGTATTAGCATCAAAACTAGCTAAGTATCTTTTTATCATAATCATTGCAATATCTAGCATAGTTGTACTTTCTATTTTTAGCACATCTCAGCATAATAAATTTTGTATATGTTTATCTAAGTTTGTAAATTAATTATCTTACTTTAGAGATAGTCTCCCATCCATGTGCCCTAGACTATCTCTAACCCATTTAACCCTAGATTCCCCAATCTAGATTTTAGGGTTAAACATGGGTGTGGCTTGGATCTTGATATTTAGATATGTATTATGTTTGGCTCTATATGATAAAATGGCTTGCTTACACCTTGTATATATAAGCTAACCTAGGATAACTTGTGCATGCCTACCAACTTTATAAATATAAAAAAAAAAGAGTAAATGAGCGTGATTCACAATAATGAGATCATTAACCCACAATTCTAAAAGTGACAAACTTGTATGGTGTACGAGTTTGTCCTAGACAAACCTACATAGTCTTCAAGTTTGACCTAGGAATGTTTTTAGTTTTGTTTTTGAGACATGTCTAGGTAATAATTGAGAAATAATATAGATAAATTAATAAATATCTTTTTGATATTTTTTTAGGTGATTTTAGGCTTAATGGATTAAGTGTAGACCTATTGTGGGGCCAGGGTAGTCATAGAAAGATGTTAAAATATACACGACTTCCAAATAAGTTAAATTGGGAATACAACATTTGGAATAAGGGTATCATGCAGATTTAGGTGTTTACATAATGCCCCTACTCCAATGTGGGTATGTGAGTTAAATGCATGAATGTGTCAATATATAAATGTTAAAACATGCACCTCCACAAAGGGTGAAGGGTTTTTTATGCCTACTCAAGCTAAGCTTCCATCTACACCACATATTTGATGTACCTAATACAATTTTCAAATACTAAATGTAGTTAAATTTTCATGATCTATTTTGATTGTTTTTAATTTGAAAATAAAGTATGGGAATGAATACACATGTTTGGTATCACCTGAAATTCTACACTAGTAATACTTTTGATAGGTGTTGAAACATAGCCAACACTTCTTTGGGCATCTTCAAAAATATACTTCATGGTAAATGAAGTAGATAAATTCGCTTGATTCATTGCTACTTTTCCATTATAAATATTTCATAAGATTTTGGATTTGTAAACGCAATGATATATGCCTCCTTTTGAGGTGTGGAATGAAGACCCCACACTACAATCACTTATCTTAAAATAAAAGCTTAAATGTTGCATATGTTAGGAAAACAAAATTAGCTGAAGTGTGTGATAATCCTATAAACATATGAAAATTTTAAATTTTTCCACAATTGTAATGTTTTACATTCATCATATGTTATCAAAAATAAATTATCCAAAGCATGGTTGGGTCTACTTGCTACATTTGAGTGTATTCCATCTCTTCACCACCAAAAAATTAAGCATATTCATGATTATATTCTAAGATTCGCAACTAGTATGCTTTGTTTGATATAGTAACCAACAAATATAGAGAAATAATATGTATATAGTATAAATATTTTGTCTCCTTTCAAATATAAAGTGATTTTCCATGCTTACGATTCTTTAAAATATCTTTTTTGTGAGGTTAAGATACTTGAGGATGAACTTTTATGATCACATGAACTAAAGTACGAGAATCATGCTTCACATTGTGCTACTATTTCTATGAGACCTAACACTATCCATGTGTTAATAAAGACAAATCTTAAACCTTTGGATAATAATCAAAATACACATACAATAATTTCTACACCTTCCCTCGGTGGATCATGATAATTTTACAAGATTAAGGAAAGTCAAAATACAACATTGATAAAATTACTCGATAAGAGCATTATTGTCTTGCCTTCTATTAAGTGTTATGATTGGGATTATATGCCCAAAACATTTCATTCTAAACTATTTTACAAATATCATTGAATAAATGGTCACTCAACGAATATGTGTTAGGATATAAAACATAAAATACAAGATTTATTGATGGTGGTGACCTCACACAAGATATATCTATTACAAAACTACAAATCTCAAGGACATCTTCCCATACTGAGCAACCTATGTCAAGTGATGTTTTATCTTCTAAAGTACAAAATCCAACTATTAATTTCAAATCACCTAATGTACCAATCAAGGTTCCCAAGGATCCTATAGAGACTCATCCTTTGTATGCGGAACCTTTTATCATAATTGTGTATAGGAGGGAACAAAGATAACAGACCATGATAGATGAAAAAAATTAATTTAATTTGCGTAGTTTTCCTTTTCTGAAGACATTTGGATATGATATGAAACATATAACACAAGTATAAATTTTTTGATAGAACATGTATCATTTGGGTGTATTACATTACCTATATCTATTGGTCCCCAAACATGTCATACATTATTCTATGTGTGTCATCCTTGTTTCACTATAATGTTATATAACACAAGCATTATCTTCTTCAATAGAACATGATCATTGGGGTTTATTACATTGCCTACATCTATTGGTCCTCGAACATGTCATACATTGTTCTATATTGTGTCATCTTTATTTCACTACAATGTTATATTACGATATGGGTGGTTACAAATGATGAATGCAACACTTGACCGTGTACATGAGTCTATTTAATTTGAATATGAAGGCTATATAGTCAGCATTCAAAGAGATAGAGCTGATGAAAATAAATACTTAAATCATCCCAAGGCATATCCAATTATATATCAAATACAACACAAATGGGTGGCTAACAAATAAATACAACAAAATCAAGCTCAACTAGAAAAGGAACAACCATCTATTAGTAAATATCCAAGGCAAAATGAATTTAATTATAAATATCCTTGCATCAAAGACGTTATTTCATAACAAAATTATTTGATAATAACATCCTATACTTTTTTTACATGAGCATCAAATGTGCATCAACATATTATCTATTTCAACAATTCAATTATTGACGACATTGTTGGTTTGTAGTTAGTATATCATGTTATGGGCTTCAACATATATATCTTTTGAAACTTCAACATCATATATTCTATGACACATTTTTTTTAGTTACGACATTTTGCTTATTACATTTGTTTTTTCCATATTATGACACATTTTTGGTTATTTCCATTATAGATTCTTACAATTACACCATTAGGAGTTACTACGTCATGAGATTGTTTACTATTCTTCAAGAGTCCAACTTCATATGATATATATGGACTGCAACATTCACTTCTTTATAAGAAGTATAGATGGATTTTATAGTGCATATTTGAGGTGACTATCTTAGGCTACTAATATAGGTTCCCATATGACTCGTTCTTGCATCTTATACACTACATTTGACACTTATAGTGTCACATCTTGCTCCTTACACACATGACATAATAACATAAAGGAGATCATTGCTTATTCATGTTAGCTTATCTAATGTCATTGTGGTTAGGGGTCTCAATGAAGATATTTCATAGATCATGTAGCCTTTAGAATTATATTTCAATGGCATAAATACAACTAAAGCACAAAATAACACTACATGATCTCAAGTGAGATGTGTTATAATATTAAATCCTTAAGCTCATTGACTAGTTGTCTCAAGTATAAGGGCATGTTTAGGCATGAGGCCCACCTACTTACAATAATGTGCTCAATAACCCACTAATATCATTAAATATTTGTAACACGTCATTATGTGTCACAAACATTTATTATTCGCAATAATAGTAAAGCACCCTAAGACATCACAACATAATGCATCATGGAAAATTTCATCATAAAATGAAATTATATGAAATCTCAACAACCTTCTGTGTTTTAAGGAATTAAATGCAACCAATTAGGAAATGAATAAAGACTTGTGCATTATTTTACAAGTAAAATAAACTGTGTGAGCTAACATGGTTGTGGAGAAGAACAACATGTGTGCACAATAGGCCATGCAAATAACATTACAAAGAATTTATGTACATGTAAAGGCAACACAAAACAACCCAAATAATTTATGTACGAAATAACTTAGATTATTTCTAATATAAAATATTTGTGGTTGATGTTGGATTATAATTTAACTTGGATGCTCTTGCATCATACACCCATAGTAACAAAAAAAACTTAAACTCCTTCTCATGCACATTCTAAGAGCTCTAATATAAGTATTCCTTGATTTTCATGTTTTAATACACTTATCCATGTCACATATTCAATTTATTAGCCCTTCCATTTTACCAGATGTTCTTTGTATTCTTCATTGCATGTTCACTTGCTAATTATGGAGTCATTCATCTTTTTTATTTCCTCGCACTTTTTTTCAAGCATCTACGCTTTCCAATCAACTTCTTCAAAATATGTGCTTCTGATTCCTTCACTATTTTGTCTTTCATGATAAGGTTATAAATCCACCACATTTAAAATAGGTAAAATGTCTATTCTTTTAGGTAACTCTATCTCGTATGCATTTGTCACAAACTTTTACAACACTCTACATGGCCCAATCTTTTTCCACTTCAATTTGTCATATGTTCCTTTAGGAAATATCTCCTTCTTTAAGCGTGTTAAGACTAAATCTCCCACCAAATATTATGTTTCTCTTCTATTTAAATTTGCATGCTGATTTTATTGTTTAGTGTTCCTTTCCAACCTTGCTAATTTAAGTCACATGTATATGAAGATAAATCTTCTGCTTCAACACTTTTCCTTCACTCATCTTTGATGTCACGTAATTATAAAACCCTTCTTGGACTTCACTGATTAAAAATATATAATGGTGTTCTTCTAGTACTCCTAATAATTAAATCTATATAAGCAAACTTAGCCTAAGCCATAATTGAATCTCATATTCCTGGATTTCAATCAAACATCACAATAGATTACCAAATACTTTTGTTGACTACCTCTGTCTATCCATTCCTCTAAGTATGATAAGTTGAATTGAATAATAACTTGGTATTCAACATCTTCCACAACATCCTCTAGAAATATTAAACAAATTTCACATCCCTGTCTGATATTATGTTACATGGTAATCCATGTAATCGCGCAATTTAGCTGAAAAAAGTTAGCAATGTGTGTTGCATCATTAGTCTTCTTACAAGAAACAAAATGTGCCATCCCTAAAAATCTATCCACAGTCACAAATATGGAATCATGTTGTCTTTATGTTTTAGGCAATTCTAAAACAAAATCCATTCTAATATCTTCTCATGGTTTCTCTAGATTTGGAAATGGTTAACACAACCTTAAATTTTGACTTCTTCCTTTCACCAAGTGGAAAAAAATACACTTATAAACATACTTGCACACATCTATAACCATATTTGGCCAGTAAAAGTTTTAAGCCAACTATGAATGTGTTTTTCCATAACCAAAATGACATGGTAAACATTCATTATGCTTTTCCTTGATCAAATTCTTATGAATTGAACCTATACGTATACGCAATTGTACTCACTAGAACAACAATCATTATTGCATAAAATAATCCAACCATGGTGTTTTGTCTCCACTCACTAGTTTTGCACATGCAACTCTTTAATATTTGTCTTCTTCATACACCTCTTTCATAAAATCACACACTATGACTTCCAATTGCATCTTGTTTAATAAGAGACACCTTCTACTCAATGCATTTACAACTCTATTTGACTTACCACTTTTATCTTTCAATAAAAATGTGTAACTATGTAGAAACTCGCCCACTTCTTTGTGTCTTTGGTTCTACTTTCCTCGAATATTTATGAAATACAGTTCTTGATGATTTATGTATAACATAAATTGCTTAGGCAACAAATAATGCCTCCACTTGTTTAGTGATTGCACTATGACATATAACTCTTGATCATACATTGAATATTTTATATTCATATCATTCAATTTTTTACTCAAGTAATTTATACATATAACTTCTTAACTCATCACGGCTTTTGTTTTTGTGCCACTCACATTATAATCTACTTGAAATATTTTATTGAAATCTAGAAATGCCAACACTTGTTGCTTAATAACTTTTTTGATTGATTGTTGGAAACTATATGATGGTTATATGCTCCATATTTTATCTTTTCCCATCACATATGTCATTTATGCACAATTACCACTAAAAATGTTAATGAATTTCCTATAAAAACTCATAAAGCCATGAAATCTTCATGTTTCAAACATGCTCTTAGAGGCAAAAAACATTCAAGGATAATGTGCACCTTTTTTGGATCCATTTTCAACCCTTCTCAAGAAATAATAAATCCTAAGTAAAATAACTCCTCCATTATGAAACTATATTTATTAAAATTTACTGACGATGTTTTTATCTCACAACTGTTGCAAAACTTGTCTCAAAGGCACTAAGTGTTCTCCCTTCTTCTACTAAAAAATAATATGGCATCCATATATATTGTGATAAACTTACCCAAATTTATTTTAGCACTCTATTCATAAGTCTCACGAATGCAATCAATGCATTACTCAACCCAAATGGCATGACTAACTATTTATACAATCCTTCATGTGTTTTGAACATTGTCCACTCATCACCTTCCCTTATGTGAATTCGATGATACCACTCTTCAAGTTAATATATGTGAAGTATTGTACTTCACTTAAACAATCCATCAAATCAAATGCACGTAGTAGTGAAAAATTGTACTTTATAGTAATCTTGTTGATGGCTCTAGAATTAGTGCACATCCTCCATTCACCTCCTTTCTTAGGCATTAACACTACTAGAATTGTGCATGGGCTAAAAAATCATCTTATCAACCCTCTGTCTAACCGCTCATGAACTCGCCTTTGCACCTTTGCATTCTCCTTTGGTGTTAACCTATATGCTACTTTATTTGGAAAAACTAATCTTAGAATCAAATCCATTTAATGAATTATAATTCACAAGGGTGGCAACCTGTTTAGTGGATTATTATAAACAATCTCTACAATTTCACTCAATAAGTGCTTCACTTTTCACAAAGTACATCTTTTATTGCGTTTACACTCGCTACTTGTGTGGGTTTCTAGATTAACACATAATATGTGATTTCCTTCACCACTTTCAATAAGTACTTTCCTAAAACCATCAAGACTCTTCGTACTTTGTCTACTTCTTCACACTTATCCTTCATAGAAAGCAAAGTATAATTACTTTTGTCCTTCACCAAAGTGTAGGTGTTTGTGTGACCATCGTGATACACCTTCCTATCAAGCTGTCAAGGCCTTCAAAGTAACACATTGTAAATGTCCATGGGTATTATATCACACATGACTTCATGTTTGTTTGCACCTATTTGAAGACTTACTAGACACTACTCATTTACAAAAACCCAATGTCCCTTCAACAACCAATATGCCTTATAGGGATTTGGATGCACAATCTTCTTTGGACCAAGGTTATCCACCATCTTTTCTAAAACAAGATTATGTGTATTGTCACTATCAAAAATTAATGTGTGGCACATAACTTCAGACTGACAAATGGTTTGAATAGATTCTTCCTTCACATCAGACTATTTTTATCTTTTGCAAGTTTACACAACACACTCTTTTTTATGAAAGCTTATCCATTTTTTGGTTATTTACCTTTATGTATTGAGACAATACTCTCCTCATTGGCATGCATGATATGCACATTTGCATTCATTTTCCTGCTATGGTCATTATATGTATGTGGAGACTCAAATGTTTTATGTCTAGTTTATCCACATATAAATAATGTACCCATGAATCCATGATCTCTACCTCGTCCATATGATCCTCTGCCTCTTGTAAAATATCCTCTACCTCTTTGTGAACTTGTAACATTATGCTGAGAAGTACTAATTTATCTTTCTTATGTAGAGTAACCTTTGCCACTACTTTTTTGTCCTCATACACAGGAAAACTTTCCTTTCCATTGCATTGTGCCTGGTTATTTATGTGACAACTTCTCTTCTACTTTTGGTGAACACTAATAGGATTATTAAATAAATCACACTCAATTCATACCATACTCATCTTAAACGAGAAAAAAATAATCCATTTGAATGTGTCATGAGATCTTCTTACGTCATCTTCAACATGACCCGCTCTCATGGTGAGTCTACAAAATTCACACCCATCTCCCTTTGTCACATATTTTGTAACTTATTAAACAAATTTAATTGGTAATCAACATGTATAAATTTAGACTTCAACTTTACAAACAATCTATCCCAAGTCTTGATTTTTTTTTAAAACTTCTACAAACTCTTTCTACTTGCACATGATCCCATCATAAGGATGTATGACCCTTCAACTTTGCACACGTAAATTTGACTTCTTGGGATCTTCCATACTCTCATAGTCAAAGTATTTTCATAACCCAATGATCTAATAAATGAGCTATTTAAGACTCAAAACTCCCTAAATAACTAGGAATTTCCATCTTCATTTCACTAGTCATCCTTATAACTACATGCAAAAATCTATATTTAGGTTCATTGATTTGTTCTTCTACTATGGCTTGGTTCTCAGGTGCTTGTTTTGTAACTTTAACATATATTTTATCATCCACCACCACAATGCCTCAATTATGTGTGGTCTCCATAGCCTCTATATGAGCTTGCATATCCCTCATCAATCCAGTCAAGTCTGCAAGTCTTGGTGCTCTAGGCACTCTCATAGTGAAACTCACTATATGTGCCATTTCCTCAAAATCAAATAATAATCACCACACCTTCTACCCAAAACTTGTTGGATTATGTCTTCATTGTTTTCTACCCACTCTCATGAATGCATAAAACATAATCTCTCATGCTCACCTACAAGGAAGAAACCCTGCTTTAATACCAAATGATGTTGTTGCGGTGAAGGGTCTCAACAAAGATATGACTTAGACCATGCAACCTTTGTAATTACACAAAAAAAAATCATACTGCAATAAGAATGGAACAACACTTCATTTATTTATTATATTTTAATGGTGGAGATACAACTCACACATAATACAACACTATGCAATCTCAAGTGGGATGCATTACAATATCAAATCCTTAAGCTTGCCAACTAGTTGGTCAAAGTGTAGGGGAATGTTTATATATAAGCATAAAAACCACCTACTTTCAATAATGTGATCAATAACCCATTACCAACATAAAATATTTGTAGCACATCACTGGGTGTCATAAACATTAAACATTTACCACAATCCCAAAGCATCCTAACACATCAAAGTGTAATGTATCATGGCAAAGTTCATCATGAAGTGACATTAAATGAAATTGAAACAATCTTCCATGATCCAAGGAAATTAAATGTTACTAGTTAGGAAATAAATAAAGACTTGTGCACTATTTTACAAGTGAAACAAATTGTGAACACCAACATGGTTGTGTGAAAGAAAAAAGAGGCATGCACAAAAGGTTATGAAACAACACCACCAGGGATTTACACATGCACAAAGGCGACACAAAATAACACAAAAAAAATACTCCAACAAGATTTGTGCATAAAATAACTTATCTTATTTCTAATCTAAAATATTTTTAATTGATGTAGGATTACATGTGAACCCATATGCTCTTGCATCATTATTTCTTGGACTTTGTTGATACATCATTATTGTACTATATTTTTCTTACTATACATAGCTTATTTATTTTATATGTTGTGCCTTTCACTTGTTTTCCTCCTTTCAGTGGAATGCATGCTTTCTAGTTTATTATGGATTTGATACTTTGGCCTTTGCCTTTAATTTTATCTCGACATTCTTCTGGCAACTTGGATTTTGTTGCTTGTTATGTTGCACTGGCCCTTGCCCTTCGATTTTTTATCCCATTCTAAAAACATGTAAATTTCTCGATGATGATAACATGTATATTAAGACCTTTCATCCTAACATGGATTGAGTTATGAGGGAAGTTGTAGATTATTTAAAATATTTCTGATCTTCTTCTTATTGTTATTATTTGCGCCCCTTGGCTTACCTATTTGTGGTTTTCTCTTGATTTTTCCCTTAGGTTTCTATTTTGGTTTGATTGAGCTTCACTTGTTAATTACTGCATGCACCCATTTGGTTTGCTTGTTATGTTATTTACCTACTTCTTCTAGTAAATTAAAAAATGCAAAAACATTATAACACAAAAATAAAAAATTGCTTTATCAATGGATACATATCATGCTTATCTACATATGACAGAGGTTTTTCATATATATGTTACACACATGTTTCTCATGGTATTCTTTGAGCAAGTTAGGTCCATAACATTGGACTTTTAGATGCTATATGGCTACTTTCTTACCCACACCTTGGGGGGCATGATCGTATTTGTGGTATGTCCTACCTTAAGGGCATCTCTATAAATCTAATTTTAACGTGATATCTTTCTTGCCTTCCATTTATCATATTGATCCATTTAATTTTATTTATATTGTATCTTGATAATACCTACATATTGCATGTTACATGGATATTTATATTATGT
This sequence comes from Torreya grandis, assembly GCA_037957365.1. Classification (NCBI taxonomy): domain Eukaryota; kingdom Viridiplantae; phylum Streptophyta; class Pinopsida; order Cupressales; family Taxaceae; genus Torreya; species Torreya grandis. Next base: position 1,817,477 of record JARHVA010000359.1, read on the forward strand.
GGTTACATTATGACATTTATATTGTTACATTATGTGCATGTCTATGTTTTATCGATTATTTGCATATGTATGCCCGTATGTGTTTGAACATATTATTTTGTATAGTCCTTGTCCTTAGAGGATCCTCAAGCTATCATGTCATTGACGTGTCATCATGTTTGTGAGTTATATGTCCTTGCATGATTATTTTGTATACATAGTTACATACTTATGTATAATTTAAATATTATATTATGTGATTGTTTCCATGATTCACATTATGCATATACTATATTTGGTGCCATGGTCTTTACCATGCAAATTACTATTTACAGTATTATTGTACTTGGTGCTTATGTTGCCATGGTCTTTACCATGCATTTATAAGGGCACAACTACTTGTATGTTTTTCATTATTTTATCTAGCCCTACTAGGGGCACAATTTTTACATTGGGGGAATATCATTTGTCCTTGTCTTACTTTGCCACTTGGTGGCATTATACACTTATTTATCTCCTCAATTTTATTCTATGATACATATTTGGTTCATACAGAGATGACATCAGGGCATAATCTTTGCCCCTCCTTAACTCATCCTCATACAAGGATGCATATACCCATTGAGCTTTGCATAATGTTATCTATACTATGTGGTTACACTTGGACACAATAGTTATCTATATTTCCTACCATTGAGCTTTCCATGATGATAATTTATGATAGTTACATGTGATTTATAAGATTTTTCAAGTTTTCATTATATAATGCATTAAAACATGGTGTTTATAACTATTTATTTTGAGACGAGTGATTGTAGAAACACGTTTTTCAATCCCTCGTTCAAGATGGGGGCATATATCTAGACATTTCAAGATTTTCAAGTTTGAGCAAAGATTTCAAAGTTTGATCAAATTTGAGAGAAATGAGAGCACCAGAAATGGTCCATTCTCTACTTCCTTGGTCAAGAAGTGGGCTGGGTTATAAGAACTCCTTGATACGTGCTAGTTATGTCTAGGACTTGTGTAAAAAATTATAATAAGAATAATTATAATGACATGAATAAGTTTTGTTTTCAGGTTACACCAATATGGTTCAAGTACCACCAGGTATAGTCATTCCTATGCTCATTTTTTAATTTGTATATTTCAAGTTACGATATTTTTCATTGAGTTGGTGTGACATTTACTACTTGTTGAAATTGGCCATTATTTTCAGGTAGGTCACATTTTTAAAGAAAGGACAAATCCGCATGTATGGGGGTTATTTTGAGCATCATTCGACTCATCCATCCTTCCCTAGATAAATCAAGGTACACACTTCAGTTTATTATTGTTATACTTTATCACACACATGCATTCACTCACATACACACATAAAAAAATGATCATTATGTAGACCCCTAATTTTGGTACAAGACCCTTTTCCACAATACATTTTACTCATTTTATTACACTTGGTCTATTTGTGTATATATAGCCATTTTTATGACATTTTTTATTCGACACTAGTATATCTCTAGCCTTTCAACTATATATATGTCTCAAACATTCACCATATTATTTATTTTCAACTTTATGGGCCTTATACATCTTCTGAACTACTTTCCACCTTCTGGGCTTTTGTTCTCTTGGTATTAATCCACCAAACAAGTCTTAGGTCAGATTTGGCAACCCACCAAACCCGCCCTATGTGTTTTTGTTGGTCCTTCTACCTTGGCCTAATTTTTTGTGCCGTGATTTTAGCATATCACACTTTTCCATGGTCGACCTTAGCATGTGTCATGTCATAGAGATCCCTACATATACAAAGCCATCCCAAGTCATTTGTCAAGGAGAACAAGTATCGTCTAGGCGTTGAATGAACAATTAATCCTCTCCGACCTTTAAGTTAGAGATTTAATTACAAAATTTATTGCTACACTTGTGATGAAGTCTTCCAGTTTAACACTTCAACATTTTTTAAGTCTTGTCACATCATATACTTTTACCAAAAGAGGGTTCTAGTGAATGTTCATATAGTTGCATTACACATCTAGGGAAGAGAAGACACAATCCTTGCTTGAGATTCTATTTATATGACACAAAGAAATAAATTGGGTTTGATTCCAACATGCGAGATATGTAGTTACAACTCCCTTGTGATTGCACATAAGTATTTGTCATAAGCTCAGTCAAGAAGACAAAGGAGAAATAAAATCAGACATTATGGTTTCCAATTTAGAAAAACAAAGACATAGGATTGTATGACATCAACCAACACACCTACACAAGAAAACTCAAAATTCAGAACAGAGTGCAATACATATTTGACACAACACAACACATTTGATGAAAATACGAAACATAGATTTGGAAACTAAGTCTGTACCAGAACATATTCAATGATAGATTGACATATGTTGAATTTATCTTTGATTGTGAAGACTTTAAATTTCACATAAAATTGCATCATTACTCCCAAACCACTATCACACTCTCAAAAGTTCAATATTCTACCCAAATATATTCATTTCATCACTTTTACTATTTTGTTTAGTTATTACATGTCCAAGTATTCTATTTATACTTATTTACCATTTATGACCATAAAAATGATCCAAGTTTTATTTTTTATATGTATCTTAGATCTCCATGTGCACTTCATTTTATCATATTATTATAGCAGAATCTCACGCTGCATGATAGCTAATTATTTTTTAGTAGTTGTTACTGAGAATTTATAAGAGAGTTTTTCCTTATGAACAATCCCATACTTTTTAAAATTTTGTACAATATATATTGTTTAGAAAAATTAGAAGTATTTTACTTAAAAAAGATTAAAAAAAAAAATAAATTTATTGAATATTAATGGTACAATTAACAAAAAATAAAATAAAATAACCATGCAAATCTTCAACTCCCTTCTACTTCCCACCCCTCAAATGTTTTTTTAATAAATAATATTTATTCTTTATTTTAAAATACAGATATTTTACACTCATTTTTTTAACTTTCATAAAAACACCCAAAATTATAGAAACAATAACCCTAACATGGAACCCCTTATTAGTCGAATATCATCTCAACTGCACCCCGTAGAAAAGAAAGCAGAAAAAAGGAACATACTGATACAAAATCTCCTCGAATGCACCCCTTCAAAAAAAAAAAAAAAATCTCCTCGAAAATGCACTAGCTCGTGCATAAATTCTTCCGACCTCTCCAAAATATATTCTCCGAATTGCATTTCGAGGCAGGGTTTTTACTTAAATTCAGGGCTTTAATTTTCTTTCACAGGGTAAACTCAAACAGAGCAAACGCAAAATGGTGCCTCGGCATGCCCAAAAGCTCGCCTGTGATCTCATTACAACTCAGTTTGGCGAACTCGTCGGGGTAACCATCTCTATTTCATATAAATAATGGCTTAAATAATCGCAGATTGTCTTCAGGATTTACGGAGATTCTTATTTCTCATTTTTTTTCAATTTTCTTTTTCACAGAAAGTATGCAAGTGTCTAGTTTACAAAGGAAACCTCACTTTACAAGAAATTGCTCGCTTCACTGAACTTACGGCTTCGCAGTTGAAGAATTGCCTGCTTGTCCTTATCCAGCACAACTGTGTTCAGGCATACAGAGTTGAAACAGAAGGAGGTATACAAATATTTTGTACACTCAATATTGTTAGTACGTTTAGGTTCGGAATATTTTGCATTCGCTAGCATTTGTTGCTTCTGTCACTGTGAAAGTAAAATTTACTTAAAATATGGTATAGTAAACATCGTTTCTCACTGGCTGTTTCAGCGGATAATATAGTGGAAAGTGCTAAAAGATATGTGTGTTAAATCTGGATTGACTCTGACTATACTTAAATTCATCAGAAACTTTAGTTGAACCACTGTTACCTGTTACAACAACAGCCCTAACTTTGACAATTTAATTCTTTTTAGGTGTACATTGTTTTGTTTTTTAAAAGTTCGCCCTTGTTTTGTGTGGGGTAAGCTTGGGCCACATTCTTAAGATTTTTAGACTAGTTCACACTTGAATGTATTCCAATAAACCTGGGTGACGCTCAAATGTGCCTTATATTGGCTACACCACAAGCTGGCTGGGTACTGGCTGTCTTGCGGTAAGGAGAATTTGAGCTTCATTCACTCTCTTACAAGTGTCCTTCATTACCATTACACAGCAGTCCCTTGGACGAGTAATGTTAAGCATCTACATCACAACCCCTTGGACGAGTTATGTTAAGCATCTACACCACAGCCCCTAGGGCATGAGCTTCAGAATGTTTATTATTTTGTTTTCACACAGAGATGTTTAGGGCTGTTTTATGGTGAATATATTTTGATAAAATAGTTTGAAATTGGATTTGTACGTAGCTGGAGAGGTGCATGTAACATGTATGCAATTCACTTAAATTTATGCAAATCTTTTGCGAAGGGAAACTGAAACAGTAGCCAATGCATTGTAACCTAGAGATGCATACCCTGGGGTACGGTACATGTTCTCGAGGCAGTGAAGCTCGTATGAGACTCGTAACTGCTGTGGGAGATTTCTCTAGCAGGGATGCATCTTGATGCCTCAATGAATGCTTCCTGTTGCATAAAAAACAAAAAAGCAAAAGAAAAGCGAAAGGAGAAAAATTAAAGGAAATACCATATGCCCTAAAAGGTCGAAAGGCCCCACCCGAGTCATTTCTAACTCATTCAAAGAAATAAACCATCAGGATTAAAAAATAAAAAGAGCAAGATTTGTTTTTAGGTTTGAGCAACAGAGTGCAGCTGAGATGAAAATCTCAATTTCATTAATGATTATATGTACGCCATTATATTTAAAATCTCCAAAATTATGAGGTTTGTGCATGTGCGTATCAGGCATTGCCTCTACCTTCATACCTCGTTACCTAAATTCTGAAAATGGTGTGTCAGTCCCCCCATACCAGTATCAATACCCATGTCGCCTGGTGAATATGCAATAGAGTTTTCAGTTGTTTACTTCTGTTTTATTATTTTTATCAATAAGAATGATGATTATAATGATGATGATTATTATTATTACTACTTTTTTCTTAGTATACCTGGTGTCAGGGGACTCCAGACCTACAAAAAAAGGGGGAGAGCTAAATGGGTTTACCTGGAACAGGTAACATTATTTACTGAAGCAATACCTCAAAAAGGCATAAAAGCCAAGTTATGCAATGAATTCGAAGAAACCACATTCTTTTATCTCCACTTAAAACTGCCTGGCTGATGATATCAACCAACACGAGAATATTGAAGCAAATCCTTCAACCGTACAGCTGCCAAAGAAACACAATAGTTGCTACTTCCACAACTCAAGGTAGGAAGATTTAATATAAGGAAAGGCAGGGCCACTGCCACTCCTCAGTCTTCTCTCAATACTCTATAAAATAGAGGCTTTAATCCTCATAAGTTATTTCAACGACTGAAACAAGAAATCTGAAAGGAAGAAAAGGAGACAGGACACAATTTTCCTTAAACTCTCATCACTTCATGCTAAAGAAAAGAAATAAATTATATTAATGTCCACGGATGACCAAAAGTAGGTCAATGGGACTCAAGACTCTTTTCTCTCACTAAAGCTATCTCATGCGTGACTCTCTTTTCTCTCTCATTGACCTACTTTTGGTCATCTGTGGACATGAATATAATTTCTTTCTTTCTAAAAAAGAACAGCCTTCAAGGCAGAAAGGAAGGTCTCTTCGACCTAAAAAACTGAATTAAAATTGCCCCTGATGCAAGGCCTCTTGGACATATGACCACACTCCCCTTTGGGCCTCCCAAGTTGCCTAACAAATCAGACAAAACCTTCCTCTCTCTTCTCCACTTCTCATCACAATGCATCTCTCCTCACTGCTTACGCTCATTCGGATTTCATGCAGGAGGTAGGATGCAGGGTCACAATGACCATGTAAACAAGAATCTTAGATGAAGCCTTCTGAAATTATGCAAATGAGAAGGAGAAGGCCGAGAAATACAGGGCCTATTAAGGGCCAGTCCCTTTCCATGAAACCTTTCATGGTACTTTTGGGATTAGGGTTCAATGTTTTTGTATAAATAACAACTTTTTTGGGGGTCTTTTTAAAAGTAAAAATGTTAGAAAAGAATAAAACAAAAATTTGGGGATGTCCTATTCAAATCTTCAAGTCCTTAAAATGTCCAGGACGTCACCAAACTCTAGGTGACGCGTCCTCGCGTAATACTGGAAATATGTGTCAGTGTAGATTGGCTTGAAACTATGCTGCTGAATCCCAAAAAATCATTATGTAATTTGATCCACTGTGGACACAGCACTTGTATAAATGCTTTACTCACCTCTTTAATTTATAACATTTTCTCCACTTTAGCTCTTCTGCCTTTTGCATGTGGTATAATTAGTATTTTACAAAAGTGCATTTAATAAACCAAAAATCAAATGGACCCACAAGACTGGGTCCCAAAGACCAGCAATAAGACAACATTTAAAAAAAAGTTTATGGTAGAACCATTCAACTTGTTGCATCGGATTCACATCCCAAAAGAGCCTAATTACATAGAAGGGTGTGCCGAGCCCACTATCTAACAATTAATATTGGCACAGAATTACAAATGTACATATCATATCCAGTCCTGAATTCGGACCAATACATTGTTTATCTTCCTGTGCCTGTTGGAAAGTGATATTTACAAGTGAGTGTGATCTTCATGTGGTAGGTATGCACGTCATGCATTGGAAAGTATTCCTGCCGTTGGCAAGTTTGCAGCCACATCAAACACATTCCTCCTGCCAAAGTATTTCTCAGGATTCAAGGTCATATCTCTAATTGCTTTTTTTAGGCGTCTGCCCTTGAAATTCTCCATGCCCTTTGCACATTTAAACATTTTGTCCACTCAAATATGGAGTCTTGTAGTCCTTATTTTGTCATTGATAAAGAATGTGATTTCCAGCTTCATTTCTGATGCTGTCAGCTTTGCTGCCCTTTTCCTCTTTTCAATTTTGGGGTGTAATATGAAAATATTCTCCAATTTTCCTCCGCCCTTATCATTTTCCTCATCATCACTCAGAAGGCCACCACCTGTACCAACTGTACATGCCATTTCTGGGCCTGATACACAAAACAGGTTTGGATATTTAGAATTTACTTTATAAATATTGAGAGGAGGAGCAGTATTAAGTCTGCTATTAGGCAGAACGCCATCATTAAACCTCATTTGAACAGAAGGGCCTTCCTTGTGATAGCACAGAGAGTTTCATGTTTCAAGTTTCTTTGGTTCACCTCTAGGATTCTCTCTTCCTAGAACTTTCTATTGCTAATGGTTGTATCCGTCAGTCCCATTGACCTATTCTTGGTCATTTGTGGAAAATTGGAAATTAATATGATTTCTATTTCTATTTACCTTCCCCAAAAAGTCCTAGGAAGTGCTGAATGTCGGACACTAAATTTAAACATCAATTTAAAAAAAAAACAAACAAACAACAATTGAGCTTTATATTATGTTAAAATCAAAAGTATGTATTCGACTGTGCCAAGCTTGAAAACTATTAGCCCAAGCTTGAGCATTATACAACAAAAGAATAGAAGTAATCATGATAGAGAATCAAGATGTAGAATACATTTGATATCTTCCTGAAGCTTGTTGGACCACCATGGAGGAAGCATGCCATAGCACAATAGGTTCTTATTATCCAGAGCCCAATTAGCCAATCCATCAACAACCTTGTTTCTTTCGCAGTGAATGTGATCTTTCGCAATGAATGTGATTGAATTGAACTTCTTGAAATTTTCCCCTTAGTTGTTTAATCTTCCATATCTCTTTAGTATTACGCCAATTGGGAGAAGAAACCAGGCTGCTATCAGAAAGCAATTGATTAATAATTTGAGAGTCAGACTCAACCTAGATCTTATTCCATCCAATTTTCAAGGCTTCCTGCATGCCTTTATATATGGCTTTCATCTCAACAAGATTGTTGGTAGTATAGCCAAGATTTAAAGCAAAAAGGAACTGCATCGCACCATCGATCCCTTCCAATGCCTCCCATAGCAGCTCTCCCTAGATTCCCTCTTGAAGCCCCATCTGTATTTATTTTACCATATCCAGGAGAAGGGTTCTTCCAATGTCCATCCCTTAAAACTTTCCTCTTATTCTACAACCTTGGACAAGTGAGATCTTTAGGATCAATGTTTAGTTGTTCACATATGTTTTTCCATTCCGGAGAAAGATCTTGAGGCAAGGATATCTTATGTTTCAAACTTTCCGTTATGTTGAATTTGGTCTTCTCCCACACAAAAGAGATATCTTTCCTTGTTTGCAAGAAAATTCTACTATTTCTTTCCCTCCATATGTTTCACAAGAGAAGAGAGAGAGCACTCCATAATACAGGAGTAAAATTTTGGCCTTTAGGAAGGGATTCTTTCCAATATCTAAAAATCTGCTCAAGAGACTCCAAAATTATTCGCCGCACCTTGAATATTGCAGCAAGATGCTGCCATAACGGGATGACCCAAGAAAATGAGAAAAAAAGATGAGAAGAAGTCTCCTCAGCATGTAGGCACAAGACACATGGAAAAGGGCCATTCAAACCTCTCTTTTATAAGACGATCTCCAGTTAAAACTCTACTATGAATGAGAAGCCAAAGGAAAAAGCTGACTTTAGGCCACATACCCGGATGCCAAATGTTCTTGAAAAGAGATTGCAAAGGATGAGGATTTTCAACCACCAAAGAAGCATATCCATCAGCAACTGAATAATTGCCAGTGCCGTTCCTTCCCCATCCCAACTTATCCGGATCTGGTGATGCTGAAAAAGGACGAGTTTCCATAATATGAGAAATCAACAACTGTGCTTGTTGATCTATAACAATTGGCCATTCATCCATTGGAATCCAGGATTTCCCTATCTCCCATGGCTGCTTCGTTGGTCTACCATAATGGGCAATCTTGATCCAACCCTTATCCCACATTTGTTCCATGATAGGTTTAAGCTGGGGGAATTGATGGATAAGAGGGGGCTGTCCATTCCAAGAATCCGTCCAGAAGTTAGCAGTTTGACCATCATTAACAATCCAAAAAATCTGATTCTTAATCATTTCTTCTCCCATCTTGATAAATCTCAGGGTAGGAGATCCCTTAGTAGGTAATGTAGATCTGATAATTTTCTCAGGAAGATTAATCTCAACATACTTAGCTTTGAACATCACAACCCATAAATCATGAGGATAATTAAGCAATCTCCAATATAATTTAGCTGCCAAAGCCTTATTCTTCTTAGGTGAAGATCTAAATCCCAATCCTCCTAACATTTTTGGTCGACAAAGAACTTCCCATCTAACCAAGGACCACTTTTTCTTATCTTGAATTCCACCCCACAAGAATTTCCGGCAGATATTATCCACCTGTTTCAGAATTTTCCCAGGGATGTTGAGGACCAAGGCAATATAGAGTGGCATAGCTTGAAGAACCGCCTTGATCAAAGTCATCCTTCCCCCAGATGAAAGCCATTTATTAGTCCACTTACTTAATTTCAGCTCAAACTTACTGATTAACCACTGCCAATTCCTTAATTTTTTTGAATCTAAAAGAACCCCAAGATATTTGCACGGAAGACTTCTTTTCTGGAACTGAATTTTTTTCAGAATTTGCTCTTCTTGTCTTTCAGAACAATGAAAAAAGAAAATATTAGACTTACCCTTATTAATAGTCTGACCTGTAGCAGCTGAAAATATGTTGAGAATTTTCTGAAACTGCTTAGCTTCCTGTTGAGTAGCCCTTCCCACCATAGAAGAATCATCCACAAATTGAAGATGAGAAAGTGGCTTACTATTTCTGGCCAGCTGAATACCATGAATTTTTTTTTCCCGACAAGATCTACGAGTGAGTCTCCCCAGACATTCAACCATAATTATAAATAGGAATGGAGATAAGGGATCTCTTTGCCTGATGCCTCTGGAAGCTGTAAAAAAACTAGAGGGAGACCCATTCACTAGGACAACATAAGAAACTGAAGAGATACAAGCCTTCACCCATTGAATCCATCTCATTGAAAACCCAAAACGACTCAAAATTTTACATAGGATGCCCCAATCCACTCTATCATAGGCTTTGGAAAGATCCAGTCTAATGAACATAGCTGAAGTTTTCTGACCTTGCATTGAGTGCAAAATTTCCTGGGCTAAAACAATCTCATCATGGACATGGCGACCGGGAACAAATCCACCCTGCTCAGGGAAGATAATCTTGTGGAGAAAGGGCTTAAGTGTTTCCGCCATAAGCTTTGTGATAATTTTATACAGCACATTACATAAAGCTATAGGACGGAAAGCAGAGACATCTTCCACTTCATTAGTCTTAGGAATCAAGGCAATGTAAGTCTTGTTTATCTCCTCTATCAAATTATTAGTCATTCTAACTTCTTCAACCACCTGTAACAGATCTCTTTTGATAATGTCTCAGAAAGTTTGAAAGAACTCAATAGGGAAACCGTCTGGACCCGGGGTTTGCCGTTTTTCATTTTAAAAACAATTTTATGGAGTTCGTCTTCCGTAATTGGCTGCATCAAGTGTTCATTATCCTGCTGCGTAATACAATTAGGAAGAACATTTAGAAGTTGTTGAGCGTCCAAATCCAGATGTTGAGAAGAAAACAACTCCTTAAAATACTGCTCAGCTACCTGTTGCATCCCAAGTATCGAATGAACCTTTGATCCATTTCCTTTAGAAAGGGAATGTATATATTTATGAGCTCTTCTAGCCAATACTGATTTGTGGAAAAAAGCAGAATTTTTATCCCCTTCTTTTAGCCACTGAATCCGAGACTTTTGTTTTCACATTATTTCCTCTCTAATATCCCATTCCTGAAGATCAGCCTTTATAAGACATTCTTTCTTAAAGAGATCCTGAGATAGACCAGATTGTCTATGAAGGACATTAATATCTTCCAATTGTGATAGAATTCTCTTTTTCTGCTCCTTAAATGTCAACAAATTCGTTCCAATTCCAAGCTTTAAACTTAAACTTTAAGTATTTAAGTCGTTTGGCAAACCTATACATAGGGCTTCCAAAGTTGGGATTTCCTTCTATCCACCATTGCTGAACATATCTAACAATATCTTTATGACGAAGCCACATTAGCTGAAATCTAAATGGAATCTTGCACGGAGCTGTTTTACCCATTTCCAGGCTTACCGGCCAATGATCAGATCCACTATTATTAAGAATCATGGTCTTAGGAAGAAAGCCCTTTAGCCACCAATCTTCAGAAATCAAAAACCGGTCCAATCTTTCTAGTATACAGTCCTGTCCCTGCCTTCTGTTAGACCATGTCATCATACCATTGGATGTGATCACCTCCACCAAATGATATTTCTGAATAAAATGGGACATAACCTCCGAACTGGCATCTAACTGGGCAATTCATCCTTGTTTCTCTTGAATGTTTAAGATGGTATTAAAATCCCCTCCTAAAATAACAGGTAGTTGAGGATAAGATTGGATCATATACGAAATATTTTGATATTCATTTACCTTATTTGATAAAAATACCAGATTAATAATTCTTATCTAAATATGCATGAAAGATTGAAGTAAGGAGACAGCAAAAAGTAAATGAAAACAGGGAGAAGGTGAGTAGCCGAGTCTCTGCTGTGAAGCATAGATTCGGCTGCTCATCCCCCTAGCTTACTCTTTCTCTCTCAATTCTCAATAACTGGTCAGATAATTCTCCCTTTAAATCCTCTGCATTGGACCACGAAAAAACCTTTAAAATTGGAAAGCTCTCACATCATACCCAAACTGGGGCACAAAAAAGGTCTCAAGCTTTCCAAAGGAATTTCAAAACTGAGTCGTAAACACGGAGGACAAGTCAGTCGTTTAAGACTTGAAATAAAAAGGCTCTCCTCACAGGCACTTCTGAAAATATTTTGAGTCCCAGCAGAAGAATGGCATTAAATCTGTACCTTTGGACAGTGAGAGCGGGTGCATTAGAATTACATACGGTTTCATATTCTCACCACCCTTCCACTCTCAGAGGGGTCACTCTTCTTTCAGTCTCTTCCTTAACCCAAAAATCTTCAATGTCCCTATGCTCACACTTTCACGGCATTCACAATTTACAAACATGCAGAAAAATAAAAAACTTCTTCATATTCAAGACCGAAATAAACATCCTTAAAATCAGAGAATAAACTGCAGAGAGTGTCTTATGGGTTTGAAAATGCATACCTCAGTCGAGTCAATTTGGTTAACGTTGAAGCTATCCTTCGTCTCCTTCATGTTCTCTGCAATTGCTGTTATGTGCAGAGCAGAAATGGAAAGATTAGAGGTCGTGAAATGAAGAAGCAGCGGTGTGCAAATTTGTAGGCACTAATTCTTATAATGGTGTTGATGTCATCGGATTAAAACAGCGAGAATGTAGGTTGAGTTAAAATTTCCTGATTTGATTAACCTTCCCCTTACATGATTTCTATTTATTTTTCCCTCTCTTTTATTATATTATTTTCTCTTTCTTGTCAGTTTTCTTTTGATATGCATATGTAAATTAACAATCTACCTACGCATAGACTCCCCACTTTTCCTCTCCAAATCGCCTTGGCAATCTGCATCCAGGAGGTGTTGAAAGTCATTTGCATGAGGGACCAGCTCCACTTCTAGAGAATTGTGGGAAGTCAGGGGAAGAATACTCCCGAATTTGTCACCTTCTCTCTTTATACAAGTTAATCTAATATTGGGAATTTGGTGTTGATATCATCAAATGAAAACGGGAATGATGTAGGTCAAGTGAAAATCCTCTTATTTGATTACCCTGCTGATCAGGATTTTATGAGGAATCTGTCAGACAACACACTAAATTACAGAAAATGGATCCATGTCTTCAATTGGACTCTCTTGCCACTTTTCCTACTTGCCTTTCTCATGACTTGCAAAATTCTTGCAAAATGTTTAGAATGTTTCTTTCCTGCTCTGACACCACTGATTTGGATTGAATCAGGATATTGGTGGACAACACACTAAATTGCAGAAACTTAATTTGTTAAATGCAAAAGAGATCTAATTACAACAACTGTAGAATAAATTGCTATTGCAGACCCGTAGCAAAATGAACCTTGAATAAATGGAAATAAAATATACACAGCGAAAGAAAATTTTGAATAAAAGAATTAATTGTTTCATTGATGTGGGAGGCATTCACCACTATCTCTGAGAAGATAAGATAAGATAAGATAAATATATTAGTGCCCAACTAATGACAACAAAAGTATGTCAAAGGGACTGCAGATTACAGAAATGTGTCGGGGAAAAGCGGGAAACCAAAAAAGGTCTCCAAAAACAAGAAAAACAGTGCTGAAAGAAATAGTATAAAATAGGGAAAGAGTGACCATGCTCAGAGCCAAACCACCAAAGGACCCAACCACGCTTAGGTCCAAAGAAGGGAACAAAAGAAATGAGCGATCTCCAAGAATCTGTAAACATTGGGAGCAAGATGATCATCCCTAAGAAAGAAGAACCAGGAGGGGACCCATCAAGAGTTTGATCCAACTCTCCTAGCATCCAAAGTCGACGAGAAGAAGCTCTGAATAGAAGTCTGACCCGAAGAAGGGGAGGCATGATCCCTGGACTGTCCTCCAATCCTTTGCCTAGAAGGAAAAGCCCTCTGTGAAGGTCTGGTGGATCTAGTCTGCTCCTTGATGTCGGGTCTGAAGTGGATATGCTGATGAAAACTCAGGGAACTGTGAATAGTGTCTCTAGGCCTCACTGATTTGGAATGTGGGTCTATACTGATGTCAATCTGTTGCTTAGTGCCTCTCCTCAAAGGTAGGACCGTGAAAAAGGAAGTAATCTATGGAGCGGAGACTGGTCTGGTGGGTCTTTGAGTAAAATGATCACGAAGCTTAAGAGCTTCTTGTATATATAAAGCCAAGCATCTCTGGTCTTCATATCTAAAGAAGTCGGAAAGAGTCTGTGTCCTCCTAAATAGGAAGTAAAACCTCCATCTGATCTCATAATAAATGGGATAACGAAAGATGAAATGCTCCTCGAAATCCGTCTCCTAGATGCTGCATAGCTGACAAATCTTGTCTGCTTGATCTATCTGGTGATCTGTCTCAATCCTAAGCCTATGAGATCCCACTCGAAATTGCCCTAATGGGATGCGAAGAGAGTGCATCCAATGGCGGAATGTATATTGTGGACGAATGATAAGCCCATCACTCAGCTCCAAGAAGTGCTCTGCATAAAATGCCATCTTAGGGCATAACCCCCCACGAGGGTTTACCCAAGTCGTATGGATAAACTGTCTGTAAATATCATCCCTAAGAATCCGGTTCAATTCCTGTCTAGTGGGTAGAAGATGCGCTGGTGCGTCCAAGGAGTACATAAATGGAGGAAGTCGGTTCAACTTGATTCCCATAGACTCCAATAGATTAGAAACCCCTGCATACCAACAACCTCCATGGGTCGAAGGCGCTGAGAGGGAAAGATTCTCTGAAGAACAATATGCTAAGTATGGGTATCTATCACGTCCACTCGTAGAATCAACAAACCTCCGTATGCGATGTATGAAAGCGATCATATCAAATATAGTCTCCAGTCGGAAGGGTTGGGCTCTAAACTCTACAAGTATAATGTGTTGGGGAACTGTCTGTTTACATGATCATTACAGAAAAAAGATAGCGATCTCAGAGAAGAGACATGGAGCTACCTCCCTTTGTTTCAAATATTACAAATGGTAGCAATCTTTGTGAAGAGACATGAAGCTACCATATGTAGCAATCCCTGACTAGAGATGCGAATCTACAATATTCTAATTTCTTTCTATCTTCATTATATTGATTTTTACAATTTGAATGACAATTCCTTTTTAGCTATTTTTAGCAGGAAATAAATAGTCTAAATACAGAATATGAGGTGTTTTGACTTGAATTGTGAAGAGTCATGTGAAAAGTGTTCCTCCAAGAAGTTGGGAGGTTTTGTCATGATCCAAAACTCACAAAAATACAATTTGGCTGTTTATAAATATTTTCTACGTTTTTATATTTTGCATTTTCGTGGCCCTTTGGATTGGAAATTAGGGATCAAACTTGGGAAAACTTTGTGCAACATCATTTTGCTATGTAGTACCGTTTTGAGCTTTCCAACACATATAAGAAGTTGCGGTTCTGAGCTACGGTTGAGGAGTTTTGACACCTTGTAAAGGTGACGTACTAATGATATATTATTTTTTTCAATGTTCTGCCCAAAAGACTTTCCTAAACTGCCACCTGGATCACCTCCCTTTCACATGTTCTCTTATATCCTTTTCCATCTCTTGTCATATATATATTTTTTTCTTTTGACATGCATAGGCAAATATTTACCTATGCAGAGTTTCTCCGCTTTGCCTCTCTAAGCTGCCTTGGCACTCTGCAACTAGAGTATCCATTAAAAGTCATTAGTATAAGGAGGGATCGACTCTGATTCTAGAGAATTGTGGGAAGTTGGGAGGGATACTCCTTAATTCGCAGCCAAGTATGCCACCTTATTACCTTGTCTTTTGATGTAAGTGAATGTGTAACCTTGGGAATTGATTCTTTTATTCAAAGTGCCTCGTAGATGATTACATTCAATTGCCATGACATCCACTTCCAGTTTTTCATTGCGTGCATTAATATCATGGAACTTCCTTCTCTCCATACATTTGGCTTTGGCTATTGTAAGTCTGTTTAGCAGGGCCAAGTCTATTTGTGTCCAGCCCAATATGGATTGAAGAGATCACAATGGGTTGCCCTGCACGGTCTCTAAAAACTCCACCTCCACCAGATTGGCCTGGATTGCCTTTAACCGGGCTGTGAGCATTCAATTTTATACACCCTAGTTGTGTCTTCTGTCACAGAATCTACTAACCCATCATCTACAAACCCATCATTGGGGTTCTGTTCTATTAGTAGTTTTTATATTTATGTTTACATAAGTATTTGGCACGTAATATTTCCAATAACTAGGAAGAGCCTGGTTATTGATTATTTGATGGAAAAATCACTTTGTTCTATTAGAGGACTTAGAATTCAAATGAAGCAATCTTCGGTGTAAAGTAGATATGAACATATTTTAAGCTCTGGAACTTTCTTGAATTTAACTCTTATTTAGGCCTCTTAACCTGTGGGATCAAGACAATGTGACTAATTTATATTATAAGTTGTGCAGGACTTGTAGCAGGGAAAGTTTTCACACAATATGCTGTGTTTGTTGATATCATTCTTCACCGAATGCGGTTTCCAAAGTTTTTGGCTTTAACGCGGGAACACCTAGGCGAAGAGGTCTGTTGCAATATATTTTAAATTTATTTATATTGTTACCTTTCATTTTTCCTATTTCAGGTTTTTATTCCAGTTTTGATTTTCCTTTTGATCAGAATTGTAGCTCTGACTTAACAATGATAAAGATCAAACATTTTACAAGACAAAACAACTTATTTTCTACAGCAATGCACATCCAGAGGCAGACACATAGGCATATGTATAAATGCACACACGCATGCACATCTTTCCACCACTTTTGAGTGCATGCACATCTTTCCACCAATTTTGAATTGTCAAGAGTGGTGGAAAGATGTTAGCCAGGAAATAATAATCTATTTCAATTTTTGGATTGTGGATCTATGATATAGAATATCTTCAATCCCTAATTAGCTTTCCTAGTTCATAGATTCTTTCCTGTTAATAAGTGTTTCTGGATGTATTTATGTCTACAATTTATTACACTGTATGTGAGGATTAATAGGAGTATGTGTTGTTTGTCTTTGACCTTTATTGTTTTTGAAAACTTAACGGGACTTGGTCCATGACATTTTTAGTGGAGCACATCTTCAGTGTTACAATTTAGATCATGTAAAAATTTGTGTTGCTCTTTCAAATGTCCATATTTATTTGGCAACTGATTACTTTGTCAAGATGTAGTGGTGGTGCCAATCTGGATTAACTTGGTGTTTGCAATATCTTGTTTGCTCATGCAGGGTAGGCTTTCTGGTTCCCATAGGATTCATGTTGCCTTTTCCTTAATTTTGAATGTGATCCACAGGAAAATATGGGGTTTTGGATACTAGTAACCTAACCTATGTATGATGTCTCTTTGCCAATCATGTTTTCTAATTTTGCATTTTCTATATCTCTGGGCATATACTTGAAATTTTGACCAAGGGAAAACCTTTTCCAGACGTAACAATGTCTCTGAATACGAGGAAAAGACAATCCCTTCATATAGCAGTCCAACCATTTCATGACTCTGTAGCATTCAATGATTACTTAGGAAGTGTTCAGGAGGTCAAATGCTGCAGGTATGTTCTCATTAGGAGGCCACACAACTGCTTGGCTATGATTTGAAAGTAGTTGCTAATATCTGCCTTAAACACGGGAGCAGAGCATCTAATAATATTCTGACTTTTTCAGAGCCGTTTTAGGGTCAAGAGACATAGTTATAATCCTTAATCTTTTTGTCTCTATGCATATTCTTATCCACGGTAAAGAGCTTCGAAAGGCATGCGTAGGACATGCAATTTAAATGAATCTCTGTCATGCATATATTTCATATGGTCACACTTCCAACAATGGGAACACCATCCTAATGAATAATTAACGCCTTTTAACTTTTATTTGCAAAACACTTTTTGTGGGCGATCATTGCTTTCGCAGTCACACAGCAAAGCTTGCTATTTCCATGCAGATTTGGTGTGTAAGCTATAAAATGGACAATTTATATTGAATCTCAATCTTTCTATTGTAGAATGTGCTCAGGTATGCTTTAAGTGTTTGTTATTACATATAATAACTGCGACAAGGACATTAAAAAAATGAGCACTGAATAGCTTCCATTCGATAGATTGCTGAGCATACTGACAAATAGACTAAATACAGTATCATTATATTCTTTTCCTTCCCTCATGAAGATGAAGTAATTTCTTGTGTTGTTTTTCTCAAAGATTTCTTTTTGTTTTAAGAATCGGGCTAAGGCTTAGCATACAATCAAACTAACCATTCAATGTGCACATATACAACCATATAGAAAGAAGAAATGAAAACATTTATTGTCAAATTAATACAAAAGAATAAGAACAAGTACAGCAATCTAGGTGCTTTTTCTTTAGACAGATCATCCTGAAATAGCCTTATATTTTGAAAAAGCTTTAAATGAAGATTAGCGCTTGTTTATGGTCTCAACTCACTGGATTAATACAAAAATACCGAGTGAATTATAACATCAACATAAGTTGTCTTGCTTGTGTAAGCTTTAAAGTTTTTAACTTGCCAACTACTATTGATTAAAGTTACATACTTGGCGAGTACTTGCTGAGATTTCTTCTGGGTGAATACTCGCCATTTAAACTCACCTGGGGTTTTTTTAATACTAGCAACGAGTACTGCAGGAATACTCGCCTGCGTTCTGTACACTGCAAATGTGTCTAGTTTGGTGAAAAATGCGTCTAGAACACTGCAAAAATGCAGCAAACACACATAAATGTATCCTATTTAAGCATACATGCCCCCACACTCTCATGACATAACATTTGGAGCGAATTGGGGAAGCAAATTTGCAAATTCGAATTCCAAGTTAGTTTATTTATTAATTTTTTTCCAAGCATGTAAATTGTTTGTAAACATGTTTGGCAAATTTACATGCATTCCATTCAATTTAATAATTGTTATTCATGATTTGTGCTAGCTTTTCATAATTTTTATGCTAGTTTTTCATAAATTTTGAATAAAATTGTTGGTTTTTAATTGTTTATAGGGTTTAATTTTACAAAGCTATGGTTTAGGGTTTTTTTAGATGTTTTTTAATTTTTTAAATATTTTTTCGTATACATAGGGTTTAGTTTACATTTACAATTTTATGGTATAAGTTTTTTTCAAATTTTTTTTAAATGCCATTGTTTTGGCATTTGAACATGTTGCAAGGTAACGGTTAGACTTTGCATACAATGACATCCAGTGTTGCATCAGAGTCAACATCAATCAATGGCAGCTATCCTGCTAAAGCTCTCATCGCTGCTCGGAAGTATGTCGTACCAATTGGATCGTCTTAGTGAAGTGTGATTTGTTCGTTTTGCTCGAAGAACATTTTTGGAGGCATCAATCACCTCAAGAACCATATTGCATGCATTGCTTGTCGTGATGTCACGCCGTGTCCCAGTATAATAGAAGAGGCAAAATGAGAGATCATTGCAGAGCTTGCATTGTTGGATGAAAATAAAATAGAGAGGAAAAAGGTACAAGCAACCCTAAAATCAGCTATTGCTCTCGCATTGATAGAGGAAGTATGAGGTAGCTATGACAAAGATTGTGGGCTCTAATCATGGTCCACGCATATAAGGCACATCCACCGCATCTAATTCGAGCAAAAGCCAAACACAACTTTTTTGTACTTAGAAACATGCCTGGGACACAACTTTGTTGCAAGGTACATCATAGAACAAGGAGGTGCATGCGGAAGCATATAAAGCATGTGCAATTTTTTGGTATTTCAACAACCTTCCTTTCAACGTGGTGAGGACCCGTACTGAGAGGGTACAAGGCACTCTCTTCAAGAGACTTAAGTGGGAGGTTGTTTCAGAATGCTATTGAAGATGCAAAGTCAATTATGGAAGATCAAAAGTGGTTGTGGCGAAAGTTCAGATGCACCATTTTTTAGATAGGTGGATGGATGAAAAAAACCGCACCCTTATCAATTTTTTGGTGGATTCAATAGTGATGTTTTTTTTGTGTCAATTGATGCCTCTAACAAAGTAAAAAATGCATAAACTTTGAGTTTGATGCTTGAGAAGACTTTTAGTGGTAGGCATTGAAAATGTTGTATAAGTTATCATTGACAATGCAAAAATATATGTGGTGGCTGAGAGACTTCTTAAGGAGAGGCATTCATTACTCTTTTGGATCCTTTGCATGGACCATTACCTTGAACTTTTGGAGGACATAGGCAAAATTGATTGGGTGAGATCGGTGTTAAGCACAAGATATTCCTAAGAGGGGGGTGAATAAGTAATAGACATCTTTTACATAAACAATTATTCCACTTAAGATATGCAATATAATCAAATCACTATTTCACACAACACAAAATAATAGTGACACAAGATTTATACGTGAGAACCCTTTCGAGAGAAAACCATGGAGAAATAGATCTCAAAAAATATTCGTAGGCACCAACTTACTGGAGCACCAACGCCAAAATAATTGTGTAAGCACCAACTTACATGAGCACCAACTTCTCTGCCAAGCACCAACTCAGTGAATCTTCGTGAACACCAACTCACAGGAGCACCAACCCCTTTGAACGAAGGCATCAACCCTCTGGACGAAATAACACTTCTATCTCTGACTTGTTGCTTACACAACAAATGATACGACTTTGCTTCTTCACTCTTTTAGATTCGATGAATTACAATATAGCTTTTTTTGCTATATGCCTTTATACTTTGCTTATGGTTCTTTGTTTCAACAATTACATTTCTTCTCCAATATTTCTGCTCTTTATTTAATTTGCCATTCATATCTACCTTTGAAATCCTCCCTTTGCTGCCTTTCATAGGCTTCTAATGCCTATTCACAAGGGATACACCCCTTCAGAAAGCTGTTTGCTGCACAAAGGTCATGTCCCTTTATTTTGCTTGGTCGGCCATGCTTTTAAATGCCTCAAGACTCATGCTGACTCCTAGTCGGCCAGGATTTGGGGACTTTTACTTGTTCAAAATCTGCCTTAGTTGCTTTGATTTATGCATATATAATTGCACCATACTTAGCCTCCTTGATGATAAATGAAATACATTTAATTTGCTGGAAAATACATTGTCTTCATGCCTACAATAGAGCGATATTAATGCCTCTTAAATCCACATTTAATCATGATTAAATGCCTCCCTTTTATGCTAGTTTGTCCTTGGCTGATTACCGTTGATTCATGGACGAATATAATCGTTAATTTGGCCTTCATTAAATTAAATATTTGATCATTTAATTTAATCCATTCGTTTATATCTTGCCATCAACCTTAATCATGTAGTTGTGTTGTTGACTCCTTGACATCAATGACAATTTTCCAAAAATCTCCCTTTTTGTCATTGATGGCAACCACATACTGGAACTGTTCCCCCTTGCTGCATTGTCTCTTCTGATTGAATCCTTCTTTGGTGTAGGTCCCCCTTTTTGTGACATCCTCTTTCTATACTTCTCCCCCTTTGACATCAATGGCAAATGGTCTATCCAAGAGCTAGTACTTAGCTCCCTCTCAGTTGATGCTTCCCTTTAGTGGCAAGAAGCAAAAGAAATTACTCCCAACTTCTCACGTAGGTACTCAAATGTGTCCTTTGGAAGTGCATTCGTGAAAATATCTGCTATCTGCTCTGTTGTATTAATGTATTCTAACTTGACTTGTTGATTTGCAACTTGCTCTCTCAAGAAACAGTATCTGATTGGAATATGTTTTGTTCTGTAGTGCATCACCGGATTCTTCAAAATACTGATGGTATTGGTGTTGTCATAGTATATGGAGATAGGTTGATCATACTTCACCTTGATATCTTCTAGAGTCTGCTTCATCCAAAGCACCTGAGTGCAACACAGAACTGTCGCTATATACTTTGTCTCTGCTATGGATAGTGAAACTGAATTTTGTTTTTTGCTTAGCCAAGATCTAAGCTATCACCGAGGAAAAATGCACCTCCACTTGTACTCTTCCTATCATCTAGGCAACCTGCCCAATCTGAGTCTGTATATGCTACTAAAGTGAAATCTCTCCCTGTAGGATACCATAATCCATAGTCCAAGGTCCCCATTTATATATCTGAATATCCTCTTCACAACTTGTACACGAGTTTCCTTGGGGGCTGCTTAATATCGTGCCACCATGTCTACCGCTTGCATGATATCCGGCCTAGAAGCAGTCAGATATAGAGGACTGCCAATCATTGATCTATAGAGAGATTTATTTACATTTGATGATTCCTCATCCTTATCTTGTTTCCTATGGCCATTGGTGTGCTAACAGGGGCACAGTCCTCAAAACCAAACTTCAACATTTCCTTGGCATACTTAGTTTGAGAAATGAAGATTTCTTTATTGGTTTGAGAGATTTGTAATCCAAGAAAGAAAGATAACTCTCCAAGCATGGACATCTCAAACTCTTTTTGCATGTCTTCAGTGAATCCCTTCGTCAGCTTCTCACTATCTCCTCTGAATATTATGTCATCAACATAGACAACAACTATCAATTGATGCTCACCTTCAGTTTTGATATATTAGTTGCTGTCGGCGAAACCTCTTTTAAAACCTTGATCTTGCAAATATTTGCCAAGTCTTGCATACCAAGCTCTGGGGGCTTGCTTCAGGGAATACAAGGCTTTCTTCAATCTGCAAACATATATACTATCATCTGAAAGGAGAAATCCTTCAGGTTGCTCAATATATACTTCCTCTTTTAGTTTGCCATTCAGGAGTGCAGACTTCACATCCTTTTGATATACTTTGAAATTTTTAAATACCGCATAGGCAAGAAACAATTTGATTGCTTTTAACCTAGCTACTGGAGCAAAAGTTTCTTCAAAGTCAATTCCTTCGATCTGAGCATACCCCTTGCACACTAATCTCGCTTTGTTCCGGGTCACTTGACCATCCTCATTCAATTTGTGTCTATACACCCATTTTGTGTCGATTACATTCTGATTTTTTGGTCTTGGCACTAACTCCCAAGTTTCATTCTTTTCAAACTGGTCCAGCTCCTCTTCCATTGCTTTCATCCAATGTTCATCATGGCTAGCTTCTGAAAAGTTTCTAGGCTGAATTTTTGATAATGATGAAAAATTTACTTGCTTAGGATTACTTAACAACCTTCTTCTGGTTTGCACTCTAGTATCTAAATTTTCAATAATTTGGCTCTCAACATGATTTTTCTGGACGAATTGGGATGGAGCTTTGGTGTCTTGTCGCTCATCTTCAGCCATCTTTTCGACTTCAATGTCTTCTTTAATAATGTCAGGTACTTCTAATGGAGCGCTTGCTTTATGAACTCCAGCTTCATCTACTTTGACACTCGCACTTTTTACCATCTTTTGAGTCCTCTTGTTATAGCATTTATATGCTTTACTCTTGGAAGAATATCCAAGGAATATTTCTTCATTTGCTCTCGAGCCAAATTTTCCCAAGTCTTCTTCAGTTCTGTTGATAAAACATCTGCGACCAAATACTTTGAAGTAGTTGACAAAAGCTGGTCTCCTCTTCCATAGCTCATATGGAGTCTTGTCACTATTGACTCTAAGTTGTCCTCTGTTTAGGATATGTACTGCAGTGTGTACTGCCTCTCTCAAATACTTATTTGGCAGTTTGGATTTGTTCAACATCGTTCTTGCCATTTCTTGAATTGTCCTATTTTTTCGTTTTACAACCCCGTTTTGCTGTGGGGTTCTAGTAGCTGAGTAATGTCTTTTTATTCCATGTTCTTCACAATACTCAATGAATTCATTGGACATGAACTCTCCTCCTTGGTCAGAGCTTAGGCATTTGATTCTCAAGCCAGTTTCATTTTCAACCAAAGCTTTGAATGCTTTGAAATTGCTGAATGCTTCAAATTTTTCTTTCAAGAATGTCACCCATGTATTTTGA
Organism: Torreya grandis; assembly: GCA_037957365.1. Lineage (NCBI taxonomy): Eukaryota > Viridiplantae > Streptophyta > Pinopsida > Cupressales > Taxaceae > Torreya > Torreya grandis. The sequence continues at coordinate 1,841,048 of JARHVA010000359.1, forward strand.
GTATAATCATCAATTAACAGCATAAAATACCTCTCACCTTGAGTACTCTGTGTTCTGGTGGGTCCACATAGATCGGTGTGAACAAGCTCTAGCATCTTGGTGGTAGAATACTCCTTTGTTCGGAAATGTGCTCTAGTCTGCTTTCCGTGCTAACATTGTTTACAAAGCGAGCTCGAGGGCTTTGAAATTTTTGGAATGTCTTTTACCGGCTGCTTCTTCCTAATATTCACAAGGCTGTCAAAGTTTATGTGACCCATTGTTCTGTGCCAAAGCCAACTTTCTTTGACCCGACTTAAACAATATTTCTCTCCTTTGACATCTGCCAACATGTATAAGTTGTTATCTGTCCAGTGAGCATCTCCAATCAATTCATTTGTGTCTCTCTTTCTGATTTCACATCCTTCTGCGCAGAACTTGAGTGTGTGTCTTTGGTCACACATTTGGCTCACACTTAAAAAATATTATGCTTAAATCCTTCCACATATAATACATTTTCGGTTTTAGTTTTACCATTATCCAAACATGAGCATACCTTTTCCAGCAATTTTGGTTGTGGTGTTGTCTCCAAATTTCACCGTACCTCCATTGATCTTCTTTAGTGAGATAAACTTGCTTTTATCTCCTGTCATATGTCTTGAACCACTGCTATCAATGAACCGGGGCTGTCCCTCATCTCTTGCATGAAGTGTTGTCTGGACGATCATGGAATCTTCAGCTTGGTTCTTCTTCCATGTATTCGTTTGATCCCTCTTCTTTATGATTTGAGCCTTGAATCTTTGATCCTTCTTTATTGATTCGAACACACTCCTACAATAGCGAGCTGTGTCCATAATTATTACACTTGTAACATACAATAACTTCTTCATCAAAGCCTGATAAGGGAGCAAATGAGTTGTATCTTCTGTTTGAAGCTCTATGAGTTCTCTTGTCTCCGTTCTTGAAATCATTATTCCCAGCTCTCTTCCTGCAATCTAGTTTCTTGTGACCAAAATGGTTACAATAATAGCAATAACCATAAAGTTAATTACCAAACCAAGTTTGATTGGTATATCTTGGAACATGTGGTCTTTTGTAGTTTTGTTTTCTTCTGCCTTTTTTGTTTGAGTTGGTCTTTGTGTTCTTGGCTTCAGTATAGTTCATAGTCTTTTCTATAATAACTTTTACCGGAGGCTCCATGGAAGTTGTAGCCATTTCTTTCTCCTTTTCATATCCAATGCTTGTCTTGTTTGACAGTGATCTTTGACTTCCCAAAATTTCATTTAACACTTGAGTACTTTTCTCAGATTTCAATTCATTAACTACTTTATTATTCACCTTTTCAAGATCTCTTTTTAAAGAAGCAATCTCGGATTCATACCTTGTACAATCTTCTCTTTTCTCCTTTAATTGATTTATTAGATTTTCTTCCACTTTCTTAGCTTGTAGATCAGCAATCATCTTGTTTGATTCTTCTAGGCCTTGTGCCAATCTGGCTTCTGAGTCTTGACTATCCTTTTCATATTTCTCGATTTGAAGCTTCTGTCTCAAATTAATTTTCTTGAGAAACTTTCTCCCCTAAGGCACAGTTAAGTTCTTCCTCTATATTGCTCTTGCTTGTAGAGGCATCTTCTTCTATGACCATGAATAGAATCTCTGTATTACCATTGTCTAAGTCATCGACTCCACTTTCTTTGAAAGAGCTAAGATTCCTCATAGAGTATAGACTTCTTTTGTTTCACGAACGTCTTCTTATCCTTGCTATGCTTGAAATTTTTCTTGTACTTGGATTTACTTTCTTCGTTATTGCTATTATCTTTTTCAGGACACTTAGCTGCAAAATGACCTATCGTACCACAGTTAAAGCATTTGAACGGTAACTTACCTGTGTACTTGCCCGAGCCTTTCTTAAGCTTGCGAATGAATAAGGCTTCCTTTTCGTCCTCTTCATCGCTTGAGCTATCACTCGGTTCTGGCTCCTTGGCTTTCTCCTTGATGCTTTGAAGGCTGCTTCATTTTTAGATGGTTTCTCTGATTCTGTCCTCATTTCATAAGCAGTGAGAATTCCGTGTAGCTTGTCCATCTGCAGCTTGTCAAGATCTCTCATTTCCTCTACGACAGAGACCTTTGCATCAAATCTTAGTGGTAAAAACCTTATCACCTTTTGGACTATGGTAGACTCCTACCTTTTCTCCAAATCCTCGAATCACATTCACGATTTCATCAACTCGGAGAAGATAACTTGCAATGTTCTCTTCTTCCTTCATTTTGAGACTCAAATTGTCTCTTGTGAGTTTGAAGTTTGGCTTGTCTAACCTTGCCATCACTCTCATAGATGGTCTTAAGCTTCTCCCAAATCTCATGTGCTGACTTGCATTGCATAACTTTTACAAACTCAGATTTAGAAAGACCGCACAAAATAGCATTCATTGCCTTAGCGTTGTTTTGGCTAGCCTTCTTTCCAGTGGGATCTGTTGGTGGTGTTTGTGGCTCTGTGTATCCATTTACAACAGATTGCCAAATGTCAAACCCAAGGGCCATCAGATATGGCCTCATTCTTATGCTTAAGAAAGCATAATTGGTGCTGTCAAACAATGGTGCCTTATTTGTGGAAAAACCTTCTTGACCTTGTGAACCAACGATGTGTGCTTTGTTTGATCTACCTTCTAGCGGTTAAACTATATTTGAAAGAACCCGCTCTGATACCAATTGTTAAGCACAGTCTATTACTGAGAGGGGGGTTGAATCAGTAATAGATATTTTTTACAATTTTTACATAAACAATTATTCCACTTAAGATATGCAATATAATCAAATCACAATTCACATAACACAAAGTAATAGTGACACAAGATTTATATGTGGAAACCCTTTCGGGAGAAAACCATGGAGAAATAGATCTCAAAAAATATTCGTTGGCACCAACCTACTGGAGCACCAACCCCAAAACAATTGTGTAAGCACCAACTTACAGGAGCACCAACTCTTTTGCCAAGCACCAATTCAGTGAATCTTCGTGAGCATCAGCTCACAGGAGCACCAACCCCTTTGAACGAAGGCACCAACCCTCTGGATGAAATAACACTTCTATCTCTGTCTTGTTGCTTACACACCAAATGATAGGACTTTGCTTCTTCACTCTTTTAGATCCGATCAATTACAATATAGCTTTTTTTGCTATATGCCTTTATACTTTGCTTATGCTTCTTTGTTTCAACAACCACTTTTCTTCTCAAATGTTTCTGCTCTTTTTTATTTAATTCGCCATTCGTATCTACCTTTGAAAGCCTCCCTTTACTGCCTTTTATAGGCTTCTAATGCCTATTCACAAGGGATACACCCCTTCATAAAGCTGTTCGCTGTCATGTCCCTCTCTTTTGCTTGGTCAGCCATGCTTTTAAATGCCTCAAGACTCACGCTAACTCCTTGTTCCTAGGCGGCCAGGATTTGGGGACTTTTACTTGTTCAAAATCTGCCTTAGTTGCTTTGATTTATGCATGGATACTTGTGCCATACTTAGCCTCCTTGATGATAAATGAAATACATTTAATTTGCTGGAAAATACATTGTCTTCAGGCCTACAATACAGCGATATTAATGCCTCTTAAATCCACATTTAATCATGATTAAATGCCTCCCTTTTATGCTGGTTTGTCCTTGGCTAATTACTGTTGATTCATGCACGAATATAACCGTTACTTTGGCCTTGATTAAATTAAATATTTGATCATTTAATTTAATCCATTCGTTTATATCTTGCCATCAACTTAAATCATGTTGTTGTGCTATTGACCCTTAAACATCAATGACAATATTTCCAACAATCGGTTGTAGAAGAAGCCAAAAACATCATCAAATATATTTATAATCACCCTTGGGTTCTCAGCTTGATGGAAGATCCCACCACGGGGAAAGAGCTTGTGTGAGTGTCACAAGGTGCAACTAACTTTCTTACGTTGCAAAGTATTTGTAGTTTGTTGACAACTTTGAAGTAGATGTTTGTGAGTCAAGCATAGGTGGACTCAACATATTCAAAGAAAGTTGATGGAGACAAGGTTACAAAGATAGTTTTTGATGAGGCTTTTGTGAAGAGATATATAGAGATTGTCAAGGTAGCTTCAAATTTCAATTTAAATTTCAATTTAAATTTCAAGTCAATTCCTTTATTTAAAATTTTTTAAAGCATTTATTTTATTTAAAAGTTTGTAACTTTAATTTGTTTGTATTTTGTAACTTTGTAGGTGTCAGAGCCTTTGGTGAGGGTTTTGCGTTTGGTTGATGGGGAGCAAAACCCAATGGGATACAATTATGAGGCCATGGATAGGGCCAAAGAGGCTATCCAAAACTTTTATAGTGGGATAGTGCCAGATTTGATCCCATTTGAGAGTTAATTGATTGAAGGTGGAACAATCAACTCCACCAACCCATCCATGTAGCGAGGTACTACCTCAATTCCAAGTTTTTCTACTCCGATGGCTTCACAGATGCTAATGGGGAGGTTATGGAGGGTCTCTCAACATGCATTAGAAGTATGACACCTGAGGTTGAGGTGAAGGACCTCATTATTTTAGAGTTGTAAAACTACAAGTAGACTAAGGGGAGGCTCTTTTCTTCAGCACTAGCAATTTGAGGGAGATCCACCAAGTCACCAGGTAATACAAAATGAAGTCTTTACTTGTACCTTACAAGTTACAAATTTATAATTACTAATTATGTACAAAATTTTGAATATCTTGTTTGCAGGTTCATGGTGGGAAGATTGAGGTGGAAATAACTCAAATCTTCAAAAGCTAGCCCTTCAAATTTTATTTCAACCTTGTAGCATTTCTTGATGTGAGAGCAACTAGAGTTTGTTTGATGCCATTCACATGAAGAAGCGCAATAAGTTGAGTGAACAACACTTCAATGACTTAGTTTTTGTGCAATACAACCTTTGGCTTCGCACAAAAAGGTGGACACATCACAGGAGCCTAGTGATTTGGATGAAATTGATCCCTACTATGATTGGATTGCATAGGACAAGGAGACCCCCTTGTTCATAGAGGATGAGATTGTTGATTTTGAGAGGCAATCTATGGAGGGTGCATAAAAAACATGAGATATTGGATTGGATGACATCTTTGTAGATGTCAAATATGATGCAGAGGAGTCAACCATCTGGTACCAGGGTGGAGCCATAGGCGCAACGTTCTATGCAGAGCAAGGAGGGGCAACCGACTGCGATGACTAGACTCACATTCTCCCTTATTATTCATTAGAGCGGGGAAGAAAAAATTGTAGATTATTTTAATTTGTATCTTGCATTCATATGCAATTTATGATAACGATTTTTAGTGACAATCATCATAAATTTATAAGTATTAGTTTGTTGTTGTATTTGCATGATTATGTGATTTTGTACTCTTTGTATTCAAATCTCATAGAAACACTTCCCCAAATTTTACAGACTCATTTGATATATTTTGTAACTATAATTTGTATAAAATTTATGTTTTTTAAAGAAATTTAAGTATTTTTTCAAGTTATTGAGTATTGTCAAGTATTGGCGAACATCGTTGAGTATTCACCGAGTAAATTTTTTGGGGGCTGGGCTAGTATTCACTGAGTACAGGTATGTAAAACTATGGATTAAACATAGTGTTAAGCACGAGTTCATGTTTGGTGGAATAATTAAAATCTCCTGTGAAATAAACGACGACCTTTGACACATCCTCACTGCCCTTGATCACCATTTTCAAAAGAATGCAAGGTATCAAATGTCATTGTTCGAGTCTGATGCGTAGGAGTAAGTAATTTTGTGCAACTTTTGGTGGCAATCTTTGGTAGAAGAATAAAAGTGCTAGCCTTAGTGCAATATTGCGCAACAAAGTTTGATGAGCTTGGCACAAGCGTCTTGTGCAAGTGCACTCTGCATGGAAGGTGCTAAAATGTGCGTGAGTGGGAGGATATTATGCAGCTCTGTGCAATGATTGGTACCCTGCGAGACAGCACACTTGTCTTGGTTGGAAACGTTTGTGTGCAACCATTGTTGCTTGCACACCCTTGCGAAGATGGAGTATGGAGTGTCATACATGTGTTAGTTTGGAACAACATTGACTTGGATACAGTGTGTTATTTCCGGATAAGACCATAATGGTTGGAAGGCAATGCATCACAGTTGGACAGTTGGATGACAAAGAAGGTGAACTGTTTGAACTTACGCAAAGACTTCCTGTTTCGACTTCTGTAACGACTCTCTGTACCTATAAATATGATGGTTGATGTCATTGACGGGGTTGGCAGCCAGAGTAAAAATACAAAGCTCTGAATTTGAGAAGAAGACTCTGAGTTGCTGTGACCTGTGAGAGAAGAAAGAACTATTATTGGTTCATGCAGAGCCTCGCGAGCCTGAATGTCTAATGTAGGAGCTTTTTATTTTGATATCCCTTTTGGGATCATTGTAGTTCTAAAATTTGAAGACTGTAATAAGAAGATAATGTTTTGTGTATATGTTTGTGTTTTCCTCCAATGCTTTTAATTTGCTTAGCTGTTGTTTCGTGCTGCGAATCATAACTGCACACACTAATTGTTTGGGTGTTGGCACACACGCGTTGTGGGCTGCGTGGTCTAAGACCATACTTCATTTGGACTCTCGGCTGTGACTGCATCAGAGTCCTAACATGGATTGTCTCACTTCATTCTTCCAATCATCTGAGTTATCAACCACCGTGTGATTATATGCATTATAAATCATGGTTTTGGATTTGGCCCTTGGGTCCGTACTGAAACCTCCTTGGAAAGGTTCATGTCTTTTGAGATGTCATACGATATTGGTGCTCCTATAGATATGATACTGTTAAAAAAGTTGCAGTTTCTTGGGGACTATTTAAATTTTTTTCCATTTGATGAAGAACTAGAGCACCATCTTGTGATGATGCATTTTTTCTTTTCAGTGAAATAAATATTTGTTTTATGACCCTTTGTCCAAAGGTTTGCATTTCGAACAAATCCTATGCAGAGGAAACTCTTTTCTAAATTATTACAGGCAAATTGATTAAAAATTTGACAAGGCCAACGACTCATATTTTAGAATGAATGGTTATTGTGCTGATGATTGTACTCAATTTCAGAAATGTTACGGGGTCTGCTTATGGCCATGACAGAAGCCAAACAAATCTTGCTAATACATATTCAGCAATATATTTGTGTTCGGAAATCTTTATCTCATTTCCAAGTCAAACATTCCTGATAACTATGTGAAATAGAAGAGAGATGAGATGCATGTAGGGAATTAGCTTCTCGTTGTTGTCATTTTGGATGGTCACAACATTAAGTAAACAAATATAATGCAAAAATCACGACACTAAGAAGAGTTATGCAAAAATAAAAGAATCTAATACTAGCCAAATGTTAAGATTGAATTATACTTCTTTTAACGGTTAATGAAGATTGTGCACAGGGTGTCTGCCTTCTAAAAAAATAAGATAGGAATGAAAACTATCAGGCTGAGGATGCAAGCACACATTCCGGAAGGCCACACAAAACCGGATTAAGATCATATATTTTATTGGCGCCCAAAAATTAGAAGCATTAATTTCTGTATCACTTTACAACCCCTATGGATATACTATGCAGGCACCTGATAAACTATAAGACAAAAGCTCTGATGTCTTTCTGGAAAATTAGGGTCTAACAGAGAAAACACCGACTTTTCAAAACAGATAATACACTCTAAACTAGGCGACCTCAGGCCACAAAAACTTAAAATTTGGTTGGTCATGCACTATGCTGTAGGGTCAGAGTCATTAAGTGATTGCCTTCTCTGGTTTATTCAGCAATTTTGGTGAGGATTAAGGAAGCATTGCCTTGTTACCAAGTAGAGCAAATTAATACCTGTGGAAATGGTTCATAAGAAATAAATCCTCTAGTGATTAATAGTTTCCTTGAATCCTCTAATGTTCGACAATGCTTTCCAAAGGATGATTGAAACCTGCCTTGGGTGGCCTGGGAAATCTCCATATTGATTAAAAGGGTCACGTTTCTCTCAGCTTCCGAAAGCAAATGTTGGAAGGAGATAGAATCAAATTGAGCGAGGGGGTTCATTGCTTCAGTATGAATACCATTTAGTCTTCAATTTGGGACTGCACCAGTCTTCATAGCCTAGACAACAAGCATGGACTGTCTGAAAACTATGTTTTAAAGTTTAGGTTGAGGGCGAGTTTCAAACCTTGAACAAGGCTGTAGTTTCGGCTTCATTATTAGTCCCCTTGGCAATGTTAATGGTGAAGGCAAAAATAAAGTAGCTTTCGTTCTGAAACAGCCCTTCCACTCTACACTAAATGGATTGGCCTTTGAAGCCCCATCAAAATTAAGCTTGATCAGTTCTACTTCTGTGGGCTCCATCTTGCTAAGGCCCTTTTAGATCCATTAGCAGGGTCTTGGCATGTACTCCCAAAGAACATGCATTTTTCAAATGTTACATGCAAATATACAAATTTTAAAATCTGAAACATATTTTTGCCCTTTGTCTCACCACATATGTTTGTTCCTTTGTTTTTGTAATTTAGAAGTTCTAAAATGTTCTTGTATAGGGCCATATATAGATTACAAAAGGTTGGCTCTTTTTATTAAGGAATGTGGCCTGCAATGCTAAAAAAGCGGAAGTTGAAGACTGCACTCTTGCCTGGTATTGACCATAGAGCATCTCTGTACATATTGTGATAGAAACTCAGAATTGCCCCCCTGAAATTCAGTGTTCTATTGATGCGTTTTGGCTGACCTTACTAAGGAGTGAAAAACAGGGAGCAGAAGAGCTTGCATATAGACACAAATATTTATAGACTAGACATCCAATCTGGAGGGCCTGCAAGCTAGAATCCACAACAACAAACTAAGACAAGCAACAAGGATGAAGAAGCTTTTGATGTTATTTGAGGGTCTTTAAGTGTCTAGCCCAACTTCCCCATGTCTTCTGCATAGGATTGTTCATGTTAGGACTTGCCAGTATTGCTTGCTCTGCATTTTGAAATCTTTGTGGCATTCAACATGCTTCTCCATGGTCTCCTCTACCAAGGATTGTCCCTTTTCTATCTGATGCAAATATTCACACATGACCGGTTTATGGCATTGCATGGCTGACAGAGTGCTCAAGCATTCCCCAATTCGGTGCAGGCATTCTTTATGCTTTCACTATTTGTGACTTAGGAATTTTTTGTTTCCATTCTTCCCAAAACTCTTGACTCTCTAGCAACGAAGATGGAGATTTTTTTTTTGGTTTCAGGTGTGCTGCTGTTGGGGGCTAGAACGTAATAAGGAGGCCGTGATGCAGAACTCACTAAAATTACAGCTGATGTTGAACTACATAAGCTCTTTATATAAAACATACAGGCATCCTCAGTATTACACAGACCTTGCATGTGTTTGTACATTACATTAGGGTCTCACTACGGGCAATTCAAATTCACGACCTTTGAGACATACTTCCAAGAATCAGTAACAATGGATTAGATTGGAGATCTTACATGATGGGAGTTGTGATAACTTTGAGAGGATTGTTTCTATATTTGTACCATTTGTAAATTTGAGATCTGTATGCAACTTTAAGAAGTCTGCCTTTTTAGCCAGCTTAGCTGTCAGCAAATTTCACTTTCTTTTTTATGCATGACTGTTATAAGGGTGAACTGACCTAAATAGCTTTTATTTTGGCTTCATAAATGGAGGTTCTAAAGGGTTTTGCACCCTTCATTATATAAAAAATGTGTACATACAGTGCAAAACTAGTAGGCCAGGATTTTCACCTAAGGCGAACAATCACCATAGAAGTACCTAAACTAACCATAACTAGAAAATTATTAAAGCCACAAACAAAAACTTTAAACCAGAACAAAGACAAAATGACTCAATAACATAATGGACAAAGTCCCGAGCCACAGAAATTAATAAGGAGAAAGACCAAAATTCAACAAACGGAGACTGATATCAGACCAAAATCCCAAACCCAAAGAGCAGAGCAGTCACCCCATTGCAGCACCACCGAGTTCAGGGCTTGTTGCCGGGACCCTGCCCCTCGTTCAGAGCAGAATTCAATAGGAGGTGCTTGTGCACCTTTCTATTTAGGGCATCCTGCTCCAAAGTCCAGAAGCACACCTCCAAAGGCTTGTTACAGGGGACCACAAGAGGAAATATGGTTTGTCCAAGCAGGGCAACAATGACCACGTTCAGCGAAGAGGAGATCGTGTATTTGCCTATGAAGGAAACAACTCATGCTGTAGTTTTTCAAACTTCTACCTCAACCTCACCAAGAAGGGCATACGGACCAGGAGCATTAGCCTGGGTGCCACCATAACAATGTTTAAACAGATTATGGTAGACCAATATTCCACAGGGATGGTCCCCATGCCCCCCTCCCGTCCCCGCATGCCCCTTTATTTCTGCATTTATTTCTCTTATCTGTGAGACATTTTGGAATTTTGTTGGCATCTCGGGATTGCTTCCTATTTTAGGGGAGTACTTGGGAACATATTGATGTCCTTATTACATCGAGGGACGTCCCCAATCTATAGTGGCTGTACCTGGAGATAACCAGAATCCCCAACGTCAACATTTGCTTAAAAAGAAAAAGAAAAAAACTGTAAAATAAAATGAAGAACAAAAAGGGGGGCATTTTTAAAGAATTATTTTCATGATCATTGACAATTTAAAGATTAGATATTCATATTTAAAATTTCACAATTGTGTTTCAGTGTTGAACTCAAAATTTGATTTCAATTTTCAATGGCCAATGTTCAATGTCATAGACGTTTTTGTTTTTTGAATTTCAGCTCTTTAGAATGTGTAATGACATATAACAGTTTAATTACAATTGAAAAGCTATAAAATATAATTTTTAATATATATATATATATATATCTTCACCATCACAGAATCTGATAAATTGTCTTGCTTTCTTGGAAATGCATCCCTATGTCCCCTCACCCCTCTTGACCAAAAACTCGGAGATACATAGTGGCATACAAAATCAAACACAGCTGGAACCTTGGCAAGCCTGTTCAGCCACTTCAGGAAAACAGCATGGAGCTCATCCTTAGTGTGGGCACCCCATCCTTTCATCACCAAGCATGGCTGATGCAGGTCGGGGATAGGGGGTCAAGTATGACTGCCTATCCTCGCAGCTTAGATTCAATTTTCACCTATGCAAACAAGATGATGTACAAATCTAGATGCACTTTCAGATCCTATAGACTCAAAAGATTTGAGCATTGCAATTTTTTAATTCTATTGATCATTACAATCAATACTGAAATACAAGTATTACTCTCAACATCTAAATGCAATTACCGTTTAAATCTCTATCTCTGAGCTCACAGACTCAACATGTGCTCTTTCTTCTTCCACTTACAATCTGTTCTTTCTCTACTCCCCTTTGGCTACCAAATTCTTCTCCTTTGAACTCTTCTTATCTTTTCTCGTCCAACAAACAGGGCTTATTCAATGAAGGAATGACTCCTTTGTCTCAGAAATACAAATTTGAAAGAAATTTTAATAGAGGGACGGTGTTCTATGCCTTATGATAGCTTGTGGCTTCCAATTAAAACCTCACCAACCCCCTGCCTCTTTATGCTTCCCAGCGTTAATGGCTGCCTTGCAAGATTGATGATCGAGATTTGAATGTAGAAGATATATGACCATTGCTGTTCCAGCGTTGAGCATTACTTTTGACCGTATGAGTGTTGAAACCTTGATGAATGGCTAGGATCTCGTCATGGAAGATTGACGACCAACTTTGAATCGGAGTTATGTTCTATTCTTTTTCATACATGCTTCTGATCGGTTGATAGACAGTTGGGATTTGATCATGCAAGTCAACAGTTATCAGCAGTGCAGCATTGCTTTATGAATTCCCTGCATTCAACCCCAGTCAAGCAATCGACAACTCAACCTAGAGCTTGTAAGATCTATGGCTCTCATTGATGTGGTAATCGTACTAGCATTTTTGCCTTTCTTTTCTGAACCCCACGATCAATAGTTGTGGTTAACTCCCACAAATTAATGGCGAGCATTGAAGCGGGACCAACATTACCTTTTTGCTAATGGATCGCCAATGTGGTGATGAACGACGCGTAAATGACAAAGGACGGCCATGATTTAAAGTTGATTTATCAGTGGTTATCGTTGAATCATGGCATTCTCTACCAAAAGTGCCAAGGAATTTTGAAGTGTTGATGGACAATTGCGATGAATTACTTGAGATCAACAACTTTTGATTTGTGGATCAATGCTCCAAATATACACTCTACATTTGATGCAGCAACCAATGACAAGGATCTATCATTTGAAAATCAATGGCTAGGAATGCATAGGCATTACACTTTGTTGCTACGCTCACAACCTTCGACTCTCCACTTGATGGCCACTATTCAATTTATAAAATCAACGGTTGGTGGTGAATCGCCACACAACCTGCTTTTGGTGTTCAGAACTCTTGAAGGGGCAATCAGTGGCCACAATCTTTCGAGCTGCATCTAATGGCTATTGTTGTTTTGTGATTCATCCTCAATTTGCACTCCCTCCGAATCATCCTGGGGTTGCCAGGTGTCTTGTGCCCGTATAAAACATCGGTTGCCATTGAAGACCCACAATTTTCCTTGAACACAACCTGTAGAACTTGTAACAACAAAAATGAAGAAAACCATGCCTGCGCCACCATGATTTTGGGTGATGCAAGATAGTGGATTTGCCCAAGGATGCTCCTGCATTAGTGGGCTATCGTTGAAGACATTAATGGTCTTATTAAAGTTCTGGGTGAAAACCACCACCTCACCTTCGTTTGTGGTGAGGAAACATATAAAACCAGAGTAGAAACAACGAGGAGAGAATGCAAAAGAGAAAGCTTGCTTGTCTTGCAAAAAATGAGATCTAGGGATCCTCTAAAAGTGAGCTATATTTGCTTGTCAATGTCTCCCATGTTAAGCTTGCAGGAGATAAACTAGAAAATAAAACCAAGAGAAAAAAGCAATTTCAGAAATGATTTGGGAGGTTGTCAAGCAATGCATATCTTGAAATTATGATGTCAGGTAATAATGAGAAAGATTAGCTTAAAATGTTGACATGACGGAGTCAAGTAAGCCTAGAATCACTCAAGACAATCGGTTCAAGGTTGTGCTAGAAAGAAAGAATGAATGGGACCTAAGAAAGAGCTAACCTTGTCAATGCCATAATTGATGAGACAATTTGTGGCCCAGTTTCCCTCATGAAAGGCATGCTGCTGTCAAATGGAGATAAAGACCTTTTGTAAGAATAGATTTGATACATTAATCAAGGCGGAAGCCTTTCAATCTGACTTGAGAGGTACCCCCGACCACCAAATATAGTGTTTCCAGTTACAAAGTCAATTCCAGTCCCTTAACAAGAGCGAGTTCTTCTGCCCTATTGTTAGTTTCTGAACCAAGTTTGAGGGAGAAGGCTGCAATACAAAGACCCCAAGGGACACATCGATATCACCAACACCCGTGGGGCCAGATTTCTTTGGGAAGCCTTGTCAAAGTTGGTCTTTTTGAAACTGATCTCTAGGGCCGACCATTGAACCCTTTTTCGTTTCTTGCTCTTATAACCGTCCCCTTTCAGGGGAACTTACCTAAATAGATTTACTACTTCCTTCGCCAAGTCGTTAAGCTTCCATTGTTTATAGATTGTTTGCTATCCATTTTGGCTACCATTAGAGACTCCTCCTTGACTCGAATATGCTTGATTTACAATGAATACTTTCTTTAGTTTTCTTATTAGGGGTCTGAATTGATCTATAATTATGCCTAAAGTTTGGAGTCCATTTGTTTTTTTCTGGAAATATTTTTTCAAGGTCAACATAATAGTGCAACTAGATTAAGGCCATCTATCACCAGTCAACAAGAAATTCTAGGAAAAAGTAATGGAGTCATTATGTGGCAGTGACAAATCCAAGTTAGGCGCCTCAAGATTGATATATTTTGTTGCTTTTCAGAGAGATTTACAGTGAAATAATGTCTTTAGGTCCATATTAGGGGTCGGAATTGATCTATAATTATGCTGATAGGTGTAACCTACAATGGCAGCTGGAGGTGATGGTGGACTGTAATGTCTGTGATTTGTTAATAATTAATTGTCGACCTAAAATTTGATGTCAGTTTGACCGTCATAGGGCAGTTTCAACCTAAAATTTGATGTCCATTTGACCGTCATAGGGCAGTTTCAACCTAAAATTTGATGTCGATTTGACCGTCATATGGAAGTTTTTCTTTCTTTATTGGAGAAATTGATTGAAAAATCATAATATCTCAGGCATACTGTGTGGAGTTTGGAAGCCTTTTTTTTCCTGAAAGATTTTTTGAGCCCGACATAGTGGTGAAGCTAGACAAAGGCCATCTATCACCAGTCAGTGGGAATTTCATGGAGAAACTAACAAAGTCTTTAATTAATGTGGTTAGTGACAAATCCAATATAGGTGCTTTGAGATTGATATCTCTCAGTGTTTTTTAGATAGATGTATCAAAGATATTTGCACTATTATCTGATGTACAGTCTAGAATTTCACTAAAGGTCACAACTAAATCTTTGTGTTTAGATTCTTATACACCTACCCTTTTTGGTATGAATTTTTCTTTGAAGCCCTTATAAGTTTTAGCTGGTGAAGGCCTAAGGAGAAATACCATGTACTATAACTACCTGTTAAAATGAGCACTCTGCAGATCTTGATGGTCTACATATGATGGCATTGATTATTCTTTTTAGGGCATTTTTAGAGTATAAAGTATAACCTTTCTGGATCTTATTTTTTTTTGAGCCTAATTGGTTTGGTGTTGTATAAAATAAGCACAATGATTCTAGTTTCGCTAATAATATTTCATCTAGATAACTCAAATTGTGAAAACCTCAATTTGTCAGCATTTTTCCGTAGAGTGATTTAAAAAGTATAAGTCAAAGTACCAGAGCCAAAAGGGTATCAGGTCACTGTTTTCTCTACAGAGAGTCTGAATCAGAACACGCTGTTTGTTGAAGTCCAGAGTAAATGTTTTTCATCTAGATAACTCAGGTTGTGAAAACCTGAATTTGTGAGCATTTTTCAATTGGGTAATTTAAAATTTATAAGTCAAAGCACCTGAGCCCAAAGGGTATCAAGTCACGGTTTTCTATATCATGAGTCTGAATCAGAACACACTGTTTGTGGAAGTCCAGGGTGTCATTTTACTAATGATATGTTTCATCTAGATAATTCAGGGTATGAAAACCTGAATTTGTGAGCATTTTTCCATTGGATAATTTAAAAAGCATTAGTCAAAGCACCAGAGCCAAAGGGTATCAGGGCATGGTTTTCTCTACTATGAGTCTGAAACAGAACACACTGTTTGTGGAAGTCCAGGGTATCAGGTAACCTGCAATGGCAGTTGGAGTGGTGGTGAACTGTAATGTCTGTAAGATGTCAACAATTAATGGCTGAACTTAATTTTGACGTCCATTTGATTGTCATAGGGCAGTTTCAATCTTAAATTTGATGTCCATTTGACCATCATATGGGAGATTTTTCTTCTTGCTTGGAGAAATGGAGTTTGGAGTCTTAGAAATATTTTTTCGAGCTCAACATAGTGGGGAAGCTAGATAGAGGCCATTTGTCACTAGTCAATAGGAAATTCGTGGAGAAAATAGCAAGGTCATTAATCAATGTGGTATTTGACAAATCCAAGATAGATGCCTCGAGATTGATGTTTCTTGGCATCTTTTAGATTGCTGTATTTAAAATATTTGTACTAGTCTCTAATGTAAAGTCTACAATTTCACTAAAGGTCATAACTAAATCTTCGTTTTTGGATTCTTGTACACCTACCCATTATGGTTTGGATTTCTTTTCGAAGGCCCATTAAGTTTTAGCTGGTAAAGGTCTAAGGAGAGATACCATGCACTATGACTACTTGTTAAAGGAGCACTCAAAGCTGATAGATCGGTTAGGCGGTGCTTCTCTCAGTGCACCATTACTACTCAGATTATTCAAGTCTTCTAGCCTGATCTCCCTCGGCATCATGGCTCTACTCCTTTCTATTGGCGTGGCTTTGACCGTTTCTGGTGACATGGTACTACTACTTACCGGCCGCCTCCTAGACCATAGGGACAGACTCATATTACGAGTTTCTTTTCTATTATGGGAGTTGCATTGGGCTTGGATTTAGGGGAGATTCTAGAGGAAGTGATTTGCTTCCTCCTAGAATCATCTAACCCTGGCTCCTCCGACATTGGGTACTATTGGATGAGCATTGTCAGATCTTTCACAGTGATCGATAATGGCTCAGATGACTCTTCTACTTACGGATAGACAAAGATATTGGATGAGGTTTCCTTCTAGTCCTTATTGGCAGATGCATTTGGGGATCTTGTTCGCCTGTTATTGCTATTTGTATGGATTTCGTTAGCACCTATGTTAATGGCACACTGCTTTATTTTGTTTTATGTAATTTTATTCCTTTATTTAGCTTCTAGGATTTTCTCTTCCTTAAACTTTCTATTATTTACTGCTGCATCCTCGGGTCCCATTAACCTACTTTTGGTCATCTGTGACCATTAATATAATTCCTTTCTTTCTTTCTTTGTGCAGATCTTGATGTCTACATATGATAGCATTGCTTATTCTCATTATGGCATTTTTTAGAATGTAGACAGTATAAGATGTCTGGATCTTATTTGATTTCAAGCCTAGTTGGTTTGGTGTTTTTTAAATTTAAAATGAGCGCAGAGATTCTAGTTTTCCTAATGATATTCTCCATCTAGATAACTTAGGTTGTGAAAATCTGAATTTGTGAGCATTTTTCCATTGGGTAAGTTAAAAAAATAAGTCAAAGCACTAGAACCAAGAGGGTATCAGGTAACGGTTTTCTCTACTATGAGTCTCTCAAAGAACTGATTTAAAATCTTAGCATGGAAGACTAACTTTAGCATATAGATTGGGTTATCTTCAGCCAGATATATTACTAAAGTATCTACAGCTAGGCCTTCTGGATCCTAGATCATCTTCTACACATAAAACAACATAAAGATTGACACAGAGCATTAAAAACCTTAGATTTCTTCATTTGCATTAAACTTGTTGACATTATTTGAACTTACAATTGGAAAAATTTCGTAGCTCTCCTCAATTTGCTTGATGTCCATGGATGCTGCGAACTTTTTGTTGTATGCTAACGATAATTGCACTATTAGGTAGAGGACCGACCCCTTTTTTGGGGTTAATAGGGCAATGCACCTTTTTTGTGGGTGAGTCCACCAAACCACTTTACTTGTCAACGTGTCCATACTTATTGTATCTAGGTAGGATTTGGTAGTGACGTAAAAATAATTACCCCACATGCAGAAACTGAACATTCAGAAAATGAAAGTAGTTATAAATAATAATTATCGATGCCTATTAAATCTGTTGCAATAAAATACTACACTTGCATTTTTATTGACCTTTCTCCCAACTTTTGTCATTCTTTTGTTGCCTGTTGTTCATATATTTTTTAATTTTTCACCCTCGTCCTTCTTGTTGAATACATAGAAGTGAACAGTATTACTTTTGTTATTAGTCTTTAAATATCCAGCTGTTTTTCTTGGGATTTTAGAAAATCATTGTTTGTTCTATCTAGTTCAGTTAATCTAAGGGCACATATAAATCTTCTAACTTCATGGTGTGCATGCAGTCGGAATCTCTTCTTGTGGGATTGTTGGAGCATGGAAGATTAACGTTAGAGCAATTAATCCAACGGGCAGCAGCTCAATCTGGAAAAGGTAGGAAGACATCTTTCTTGCTCAATTTGGGATAAGGTAGGAAAATATATACTTATTTCTTTGACATATGTGTACACCTCTTGTTCCTCTTCTCCATGTCTTGTAATTTATTGCATCGTGACTTTTTGTCTGTTCCTAAGACTAGCTAGTGGCACATCACTAAATTGCATAGAAATAATGAACATCAGGTGCAGATATTGTTTGTATTACCTGTATTTTGATAGTATTAAGAGAGATGCTAGAAGAAGATGACGTGTGATTCAATGCAACAGAGGATAGAATCTTATGTTATGATGATTACGTGTTTTTGTGGAAATCAATAATTTCATATTTGTCTCTTCCTCATATTTTGAATAGATCTCTATATCTAGATAATGTGACGACCATGTTTGTATGTTATGGCTGTACACATTTTCTTTATTTTTGATCTCAGTTTATATAAAATGCTAACTATTGTGGCTACCCTATGTTTTAGTAGTTAATCTCAATCACTTTCTAAATAGGAAATTCAGTTGCCTCATATGAGATGTCGGATTATGCAATCTCTTGTTTGCTGCTTGAGATTTATTCTTCCAATAATTGTGTTCTTACTTTGATGCAGGGGAGACTGACATTCAAAGTCCTCTTAAAGAAACATTTTCTGGGCTTGTTCATTCACACTTTATAGAACGTTGTCCAGTCCCGGAGCCTCTGCTTCCACCAAGGTCAGAGAATGCACCAAAGAAAGTCTTGCGTGGTTCCGTGGTAAGTTGTAATTTGGAGTGCTAAATAAATCTATAATACATAAAAGTAAATTAAATTAATTTTCCAAAACCTATTTTGTCAATACATCCATTGAAATGTTCTTTATAAAGCAACTTCTTGTATTCTATGTTTAAGGTAGAGCCTTTATAATATTTGTGTTACGTATATCTGGTCTTCAGGAGATATGATTGAATTTTTGGAAAAACAAAATGTAATGTTTCAACTTTTTTTATAATTGAATTAATTATAGTCGTGATTTTGATGAAGTTTAGTTAATATTTCAAATTCTTCTTATGGTGACTGACTAAGCTAATGGTACCCCTGTCTTATTTGTATCCGACATATTTGGTAGAGATACTGGTAGAGCTATAGCAGGGATGCATATCTGATCTAAATTTGTTCTGTATTTGGGCCTGGGGTTGTGTGGGTTCATTGCACATGCTTGTAAATTACAATCAAAAGCATTTTGTACGTTGGCAGATGATTAAATGATGCTAAATTCAATGTTTTTCATTTGTTAAATTTATTCTCTGGAGTGAGGCTACTGTAGGCCATTTATCTTTTACTTACAAACCAGCTGTTAAGTGTTCATAAACAAGTGGAGAGATCACCCTTTTGTTCAGTCTATTTAGGGGCCACCAAAAACTATATCATACCTGTCATATGCCATGCTTTATCTTAAACAATGAATGGAATCATAGAATGGTGGAATAGCCATTTGTATGCATTGTAAAAAATGCAATTAATATGACCTCATATTCTACATTGATGACTCAAGCCCCCTAATTGACAGGTTATTGCAACACTTACCTAAAACAGTTCATGGGGAATGCACCATCAAGGTTAGAACACCTTTCAGCTTAGAAACCACGTCTGAGTAGTTTCTATTTTGCCAAAATTTGGTCTGGAACTTGTACCCAGCCTTGACCAGGTGTAGCCACATTGCCATGCTGCTTTAACATTTGGAGCATACTCAGTGGTGCTTGAATCTGTATGATCATTATGTCAATAGCTCTGGCTTACCACTAGACCATGGCCTGCTGAACAGAAATATGTTGATTTCTATCTGCATACTGAATAGGATCTTGGGGTCTCTAAAAAAGTGCTGTATCTGTATCCACATCTTTATGATGGTAACTTAGCCTCCTGATATGTGTAAATTTTTACATATGGAATATATTTTGAGTGTTAAATTCCATACCCATTTGATAGTATGGTAAAAAGAAAGATTTTTTTTTTTGATAGTTTGGTAAAAAGAAAGAAAGAAAAACTTCTATATAAGACTGTTCCTAAGCTATGAAAAAGCACATAACACATCACATAAGGGAGTGCATAATAGAAAGAGGAGAGAGCTGTTGCATACCACGGATGAATAAGTACACTCTTTTAATGGTTGATTGATTGGCCAAGTTTGCCCTTTTTATTTCCATGGATGCCAGTAACAAAGCTTCTCAAGTTGCTGAGCTACTCATGGAATATCCAAAGAACATCGCTAGTCACCAACACCCAATATTTAATATTAACTGTCATAAGGAGCTACTTAAACTCATTGGGACATCCTTAACTTTAAGTTTTAATAATCACCCTCAAATGGATGGACAAATAGAGATTGTTAACAAATGTCTAGAAGGGTACTTGTGCAACTATGTTGCAGACCAAGGAGCATCTCAGCCAATATGATTACATTTGACAGAACATTGTTATATTACCACATGTATTTGAATGCCACTATTTAAAGCATTATATTGTTATGATCATCCATTGTAGATTGATTAGACCATTGAAGCCATCCAAGTGGCAGCTGTTTGTAAATTCCTTTAGGAGAGTCGGGAAATAGTTGGACAATGTCAAAGTGGCCTAAGAGAGGAAGGAATTCCAGCAGCATCGACAGTGGAGTGAGGGAGAATTTAGAGAGGGTTTTGTTGAGATTACTTTCTCATAAACCTCTTAACAAAGAAGATTAAGCCCAACTAGTATGGGCCCTAAACAATATTTACAACGAGTAGGACATGTTGCATGTACAATTGAACAAAAGTGCATGGCACATATATGTCAACTCGAAGCGAAAAATTGACAAATAAAGTATTATCAGAGTATCTTTTTTTGTGAATGTATTTACCTTAAGAGTTATTTGGAAAGTCCAGAAATATTTCAATACCCACATTCCATTTGCTTTTGAGCAAATCAAACTATGGAGAGGGCACCTTTATGACATCTAAAGAAATTCTGAAGTTGAAAAATGAGTAGTAATTACTGCTATTTATTGGCAAGTCCATGTTTGTGTAAGTACCATTTTAGAAACTGAAAAGACTGTAATTAGCTGGTTGTTCATTTGGGGAATAAGTATTTTAGTATAGTCTGTTAATATTTAACAGGATTTTAATGTCTGTACCGTCTAGACCGGTTGTTCTGTGGGGTCCATAAAGTAACAGCTTTTCTCCAGAGAAGAATATATCAGCACAAGAAAATTCTGTGCACCACGATAGATTTATCTCCCAGAAAGTGGCTTTTTTGTAAATATCTTCAGAGAAGAATATATAACTCATAAGTGCAAGATATCCATAAAACATAAAGTATTAGCAGTAATAGGACTAGTCTGATTATAGCAGATTAAGGAAATAGAAATAGCCCTTTTTTTTAGAAACTATCTTTTCCCATTTTTCGCATCTCAAGCTAAGCTAGGAACAAATATGAAAATGAGATGTAATATGGCTCGTTATTGCCTATCTCTTGCCTGTTAATGGCTATGGCTGGGTCCACCAGTGTATTTTTTCTGTTTTTCTAATATATTTGACCTTTATTTAAAAAATTAACAGTTTTTCTAAACCTTGCAAATAATTTTAGAAAGAAAGAATGAAAGAAAGAAAGAAAGAAAGAACTTATTTTAAATGCCCACAAATGACCAAAAGTAGGTCAGTGGAACTTGAAGAGTGCTTTTTGTTATAATAGAGAAGTAGTAGGGTAAAAGTACCCATTATTGCGAAAAAATAAGGAAGTACAAAGCACTAAAGAAACATAAACATAACAATGGGGTAAACCTAAAACGGTTAAACTAAGTACAAATAGTCTTGTGAGGGTTGGACCCCTTAACAAAGAATGCAGCTAACGAAGATGAAAGTGGCAAATCATGTGAGGAGACCACTGATATCATGTGTGTGCACTGTGTAGCAAGGCTTGGGCCTGAAGAACCAACAACATTTATCACTGCCAAAAAAAACCAACACAGGGTTTGATAATGCACATAGGGGAATGTCTAGGGCTGGGGGCATAGGACAATCCAGGGAGCAAGTTGGGTTCTCCTTCTATAATCTGTCCTAACATCCATGGCCGATGAACCTTTGGTGTCTGAGAAAGAAAACTAGTACTGCACGCCATCCTTCGTAACCTGGTTTGTGGACAAAGGGGAAGCCCCAGACATGGATATCAGTTAATTCCATTCCGCCTAGTCTGAGGCTGGGATGCTGTAGTAGCAATACAGGAAGAACAGGTCTGAAATGGACTTCACCAGCCAGAAGGGGCTGTAAAACTAAATTTCAATAGCTTTTTAGGGGTAATCTGGGGGATGCAAGTGGAGGTATTATTCGCAGACCCTGAGAGAGGTGTGATTTTCTACCTTACCCTTGACCTGCACAAAACACCCAGCAATTTACAGCTCCAGTTCAAGTGCTGAAGGTACCTAAAAGATACGTTTTCACTAGTCTTTTGAAATAATGTGCCTCCATGTTTGTTATTCAAGTTATTCTCAAGGTCCAATGCAGTAATTGGCAGCATAGAAGCTGGCTCGAGGAAGCTGGAATCCTGTTGGAATCCTTTAGTTCTGCCTCTACAACCCACTGCTGCAGGGAAACAAACAAGAACGCTCTCTGGCATGTTAATTTTTGGATTGGTCTTGACAGTAGAATGAGAGAAAGACCAACTGAAAGCTTTCCCTCTCTCTCGCATGTGAAGATAAAGAACAAACAGAACAGAAATGAGCAAAAGACAAAGCTAAGTGGGCTCCTTAAATTGGTCGAGGAGATCCAGTTGGAAATTGGAAGTGCTTGGTCATTAATGCCCACAACACACAAATTAGATTGACATGACAAGGAGTTCTCATCAGCACAAACCGTCTCACTTGGCAAGTTTTGCCATGACACATACCATCCCACATCTTGTCACAAGTACCTTCATTAATGTCAAGGGGAAGATAAGTGTTGGCACGAGTGTGATGGGGAGCAGATTGAAGAAGGTGATGTCAGGGGCAAGGTCATCAAATTCTGGTGGCGGAGTATAACCTTTGAACCGTTAACGGATCACAAGTTGCCATCAAAACTGCAGTTCGGTAATAGAAATCTGTCCTTTTTGCAGAGTTTGGTGTCATAATTAGAAGGGGGTCTTTATATCGAGTCTGGTTTTCATGTGATTACTGAATGAGAATTAATATCCACAATCTCCTCACCCAAGGATGGATAGCCTTGGAATCACTACAAGGATTATCTACATTATGCATAGCCCTCCCATCTCACCAATAATTTTACCTTCCTTGCTCAGCAAGAAACACATACAATCAAGGAAAAAATTGCATCTTTTGCCTCATCAAATGACTTTTGCTTTAAGTTTGAGAATGAGGTATAGAGTAAAATTCTTCTGGATTCATCTGCGTAAAATGGGGTTTGTCCAATGTTTCGGATTCCACTACTGGTCTGTATTCCTTGATGGGGTTCAGTATTGGGTGAGGCAGTTTTGAGCGTTGTGGTCGTCCTTATCTCTGTCAAATATGGTTTGAAGCTGATCAAGGAGGTTGGGAGGATCACCTTCAAATTTTAGGATTCTGAATCAAAAGCAATGCTGAAGGCGACCGCTGCAAATATGTTGGATTACCACCATTATCCTTCACATCTTCAATAAATGCAATAAGTAGTTGCACCATTGATATACTTTCAATGACAGAGGCATATATGTAATGATGAGGGCATATATAATTATATTCCTTGATTGGTTCGGATATTGGTTCCGATGTCAATGTTCCCAAGGTCTACTAGTTCTAAAGATTTATGTACTAATAAGAAATGCTATTTACTGGACTATAAAATCTTTCTCTAATTATGCTGATAGGTGTAACATACAATGGCAGCCGCAGGTGGTGGTGGACTGTATTGTCTGTGAGATGTTAACAATTAATGGCTGACCTAAAATTTGACTTCCATTTGACCATCATAGGGAAGATTTTTCTTCTTGATTGGAGAAGTTGATCGAAAATCGTAATAGCTTGGGCATAAGGTCGAGTTTGGAGCCTGCTTATTTTTCTGGACATATTTTTTTGAGCCTGACACATTGGTGCGGCTAGATTGAGACCAATCATCACGAGTCAGTAGGAAATTTGGAGAAGGAAATGGAGTCATTAATCAATTTGGTATTTGACAAATTCAAGATAGGCACCTCGAGATTGATCCCTCTTGGCATTTTTCAGATTGATGTATTTAAGATATCTATAGTAGTAGTCATTTCCTTTCAAAGATTGTGGAATTTTTATTTTGGAAAGCATTGTCATAGAGATGGCAGTGATTGTGTGATAACATTAAGACATGGATGACTAGATTTTGCATATAGTTTTGCAGTTAATGATATTTTCATTTATGTAGACAGGAATGTGAGGACTTTCGAAACTTAGATGTTGCCAACTTCAAGAAAGACCGACTGTGTCGAAAACAGTTTTTGAATTAATGTAAACAACTGTAGATAGTAATGAGAATACTTTTGGAACTTATGTAATGTATATCTGTAATTCATATTAAGTTTAACAGATATGGATATCATACATTACTTATTTAGCTTTTTAAAAGTCAGTTTTAATACTCATGATTGACATGAAGTGAACTAATTATAACTATGTGGAATAGGTTTATAACTTGTCTGGTTCCTATGTTATGTTCAAAGTACTGAAAGTCTATGTTTTTGAGATATTATAGTGCTCTGAACTTTGAACAATTTTAAAACTTGGTAATGGTTATATAACATTTCTATATTGTCACCTACAATCCCCTTCAAAAATATCGCACCAGGAAAGTTTTGAGTGTCTATACCCATCTAGTGATCTAGCTTTATTATTTCTTCATTCTTTTGAAGTACATAATAATCATAGCCTCTGCTAGTATATTAATGGAATGCAAACTGACATGAACTTAGGACTATCAGGTAACTTTTACAGATTGTTTGATGCATAGGAAGATCTGCTCTCAATTGTAGTCGTGTCAAATATATATGTAAGAGTAATTCATAACAATGTTTAAGCTCACTAAAACTTGATTTTTAAATTTCCATGGAACAGCTAGGACTCGAACCTAGGACCTCCCATGAGCTGCTGGGGAGCTCTGCCATTAAATTACTGGCCCGCTAAAACTTGGTTTCTAAATTTCCATGGACCAGCTAGGACCCGAACCTAGGACCTCCCACGAGCTGCTAGGGAGCTTTGCCATGAAATTACCGGCCCTTCACAAGTTCTGCTTTTCTTGGGAGTTTGGATTGACCTTCCAACATCCCCCATCAAAGCACACACCGGTTTGAGCTCATCTAGCCTGGCTTTGATACCATGTTAAATTTCCGTGGACCAGCTAGGATTGAACCTAGGACCTCCCATGAGCCTTTAGGGTGCTTTACATTTGGACTACCGGCTAGCCCCTCACAGGTTCTGTTTTACCTGGAGTGTGGATTGACCTTCCAACATTGCATTTATATATTTGATTCAATCTAAAAATATGCATTCTCTTCATTTGACTTGGGTTTTGTAATCTTCATTTATAAGATAATCAGAATGGTTTTTTTGTAGAAAAATCCTTATCAAATTAAATGTGCATAGTTTATCTCTTTTTTCGAGACCTTTTCTTTGAGTTAATAGTATGCTTTCTCATTTCTTCTGAACAGCGTAGTCGAAAATCAGCAAAAGATATGGAAGAAGAGACAGAGGAGCAGCGAGTAATTGCTGCTGCAGCTCCCTTGGAAGGAGAACGGTTTCTTCTTCCTTCATCTATTAACCATGGAATGTCGAGAAAAATAGGAAATGATGATAACATACCAAGCAGTAAAGCTGGTGAGAAGGTTTGTGGAGTCATTTCAAAGCGGATTTTGTTTTCTATTTATTTGGTGGATAGATTTCAGATTCGCATTTCTGTTTCGTGGAAGACATACCTTCTGTTTTTTTGTTTTTTTATATATTTTAATTATTTACATATTTTTAAAATTATTTATAAACTTAAAGACTCCAAGAAACATGCAGCATCTTGGGTCACATTCCTTCCAGTTTATTTGTATGTCCAATCTCTATGTGAGGAAATGGTTCATTTAGCAAAGGAGGAATCGGAATACAGCCTGCACATGGGGTAGTGGTTGAATTGGCGAATAAAGAATATCAGTCATTCCAAAGTAGAAACTATAACATGCAGCCATTTATCCTGACCATTGCAATCACCTGTGGTTATTTTCTTTTGACTGTTTTTACGAGGATATCATGCTATGCAATGAAGATGACTGCTCTTGGGAGTTGGCCCGTCCTTCCAAATAACATTTGAAGATTCTTATTTGTTTTTTTCATGCAATTTTTTTTTTGAAACAATTTTTGTTTTCCCGACTTTACTAATATGGTAGGCCTACCTGTATTTTATTTCTTATGTATTCTGGTTCTTCCTCTGCAGCGCAAGCATGAGAGTCTAAAGGAAGATCCGTGGATGTCAACTGTTGTTGATGATAAAGAAGTCCTTTGGCGTGCCAACTATGAAGAATTTGTTCGTAGGCTTAGACACAAGGTTGAGCCACCTTTATCCCTGAAAATTCATCGTTTCCGTATTTCAAAGTGGTTTAAGGGTAAGCTGTAGCTAATGGTTTCTATGTAAGTTGAATGTTTCCCTTTCAAGGACTTGTCTATGATCAGACTTGGGAATAAACATGCTTTCAAAAATAAGAGTAATGATTATAATTCATTCCTGTTTTTCTCTTCTATCTAGTGAAAGAGGTATCATTTGTAAAACTAAGTAAAATTAATAGAAGGGAAATCTGTTTTCTATCTAATAATTTAAAACTACTGACTTGAATTGTCTCTTTAAATAACAAGTTTCTAAGTCAATCAATAGACCTTTTTGCTACTTTCTATGTAAATAAGAAATCGATTCCTTATTTGATACGTGTTGGGACATCAACAAATATTTTGATAGGTATTGATATAATCCTAATAGAACATACAACAGATAACACAGCACAAAGTACACACAATGCAAAACAACAAAAAACAATAAGCAATCAGCTGGATGATATACACTCTTCATTAAGTAGGTTAAATAGAATTACAAGTATGAGGATGAGTGCTGGCTGGACAAGGCTAACCACATGTAAACTGCCCTAGAATTGGGCATGCATAATCTCTTCAGTTAATCTAACACACATGCAGCCAGTGAGGCTCCAGTGAACTGAAATTCACGTCCATTAGTTCAACCTTACATGCAGTGAATGGGATAAGTGTGCATACAAGTTGGTGACAATGATGATAGTGATATCTATAAGAAAGGATATCACTACGAGAGTGATTCTTATCATTTACTCCCCGCTTACAGGAGGTTGCCCCCAGTTTGGAAGGACTAATAAAAAACGCCTTGTAGTTGCAAGATGAGGCAGGAGAAAATTTAATCTGGATCAGTATCGAGTGCATGCAGACCACACAATGATGATGGAGTCCCAAGATGGATGGAATTTAAATGTGCGTACGTGGACATCTGGGAATGAAATCCCGAGGCCTGAAATGCGTTGTCCATGCCAAAAGGATCCTCCTATGAAGATTCAAGCTCTAAAAATCATGATCGGCATGGAAGGAGATCCCCATACTGAGGAGATAGTATTGGAGTGAGACTTGGATCCAAGGCATGGAAACATGCTTTAAAAAATAAGATTAAAGTTTGCAATTTGTTATTCCAGTGTTTCTGAAATTTGGTTGAAAGTGACACAATTGTTTAAAAGTTCAAAACATTATTGTCTCTCTCTCTGTTCTAGTAAAAGAGGTGTTATTTGTAAAGTTTTCTAAAATTAGAAGGGGCATTGATCCCGATTTGATTGGCAATCTGGTGGACAATACACTAAATTGAACAAACTTAAATGTGCTATAAAAGAAATGAATCAAAGCAAAGGAAGATGGACCCAATAAACATAAATGATATTGCAATGTAAATGAAAACTGTATTGAAAACAAGAGTTATTTACAAGAAGATACCAATCATTGAGAAGAGATACAAAGCTACAACAAACGATCATTAGATTTGAAGCTACAACATACTAATTTTTACTTTGGAATGACAATTTCTTAATAGCTATTTAGTATTCATTGTTGGAAATGAAAAGTCCAAAAATGGAAATTGAAACAACTCGGTTGAGAATCAAATCCACATGGTAACTGTTCCCCTAGGATGTGGAGAGGACAGGTTGTGACATGAAGCCCATCAAAACACAAAATGTTGGGTTTTCAAAATATTTGACATTTTTTATATTTTGCGTTTTCGCTGCCCTTTGGAGTGTTTTTTGGGCTCAAATTTCACCGACAAAAATGTATGCCAACATTAGTTTTCTGTATATTAATTGAAAACCAGAGTCACTAGGAGATGGGGATGTCATTTTTTGGACATTGGGTGTGCATATATATATGTATATATATATATATTTAAATTTCTGAAAAATATAGTACATCAAATTCTGAATATATTAAATTGAACAATGAAATAAAAATTAAAAAAGATACAAAATGCATCAAAAGTTTTACCACACCATATGAGATGCCGAAGAAAGTATAAATTATATTCATCATGAAATTTAATTTGATGAAATGGTGTATATTTCTGAAAAATAGAATACATCAAATTCTGAATTCATGCAATTGAATAATGAAATTAAAATTGAGGAAGATACAAAATGCATAAAAAGTTTTACCACACCATATGAGATGCCGAAGAAAGTATAAATTATATTCATAATAAACTTTTAAGTTGATGAAATGAATGAATGAAAGATTTTAATAACATCCATGAGACTGTCTATGGGACCAAGGGCTGTAAATGAGCCGTTCCATGCTAACACAATCACTTGAAGCTCACTTACAACCCTTGAATAGAGTTTCCCAAGTAGAAGGAATGGAGGCACATTCCATATTAAAGTTTTGTCTCCAAACCTAAGACACTTCTTGACGAAGGTTTTCATTCTCAAGAGGTGGAAACCAAGCTAAAATTGACATCCTTGATCAACAATTCCAATATCCAATAATGCATAATCTTCAAATGAATCTTTGTCTTTATTGAATATACCACCACTCCTCTAAGTGTAGTGCTCAAAATTGGAGGGCAAATGAGAGTTACCTATCTTTTTAAAATATTAAAAGATCCTCTTGATTTCATTTTAGGCCTTAAGTGCCCAAGACCTATAAACCCCACCACTTAAGTGAAATAGAAACATAAGGTGGTTACCTTTCTTTTTAAAATTTTTCATAACTCAACTTAAAAATTGAAATAGAAAATATGAAGTACCTTTTCTATTATTAACTCCTCACAAGTGGCCCACAATGCTCCTTCCTCTACCCTTAGCCATTGGAATCAAGAATGTGCTAAGGGTCCCACGAGGGTCTAGATAAAAAATGGGTACATTACATATTTCTTCCCCTATGCATGTCTTTTCTTCGTGCTACCATGTGGGGTTAAACTCTTTGTAGTATGCTTTTTTTCCATCTCGGTTGCTTTTTTCACATGACTTTGTTGAACTTCTCTCTCACATGCTTTTTTATTTTGTCATTGCTGTTTGGACATTTTTGCATGTTGATGTCCAATGTACTCATCCATTTGTTGTTTTGTTTCATCCACGTGTTTTTTCTTCTGCTTAGCTATTCTTCGGTTACCATTTTGGGCCATTGATGATTCTCCATGTTTTGTGTCTTTTTTAAGTAACTTAATGTCCAAGTCTTTGTTGATGCTTCCAATTGAAAAGTATCTATTTTTGCTAATAGAATCTCATATAGAATTAAGGCTTTGAGTTTGAGGCTGCTTATGATTAAATTTTTTTGGATTCTCTCTATCTGTCTCCAATTTAAATCAGATACATTGCTGCCCCAAACTTCACATCTATATAAGACTACTGGTGTGACAAGTAGGCCAAACAAGGTTCTCTTGGTTCTCTAATATCATAGTTTTGCATTCCGACAACTGTTTTGTAGTGAGTATAAAGCTTTCTAACCTCTTTGGATTATTTTTGACCTGCAGGTCTCCCAATTAAGCTTGTTGTAAAAGTCAAGCCTAAGATATTTGTATTCTTCCACTACTTCTAGCAGGCTTCCTTCGAAGAACTTAATTTGTTTCTTTATTCTCTATAGAGAAAAAGTCATGACTTTTGTTTTACTAGTGTTCACTTGCATTCCCACCTCTTGGCAGAAGATTTCTAGAGTCTTCAAATGTTCTCTCAAATTGTGGGCTGTTTTTGCAATTAGAATAAGATCATCTGCATATAAAAGTAACTTTATAACATAACTAGCTAGGTGGACGCCCCCTCCACTGGCATTATCTATCCACTCTTCTAGTTTATCAATGTATAGTTCAAACAAGGTGGGAGATGGAGGACACCTTTGTTTGACTTCAATGTCGCTTTCAAAACATCTTGACATTCTTTCACTTGTTCTGATTTTGGCCTTGACTTGCTCATAAAGTCTGTGCTTTGCCACTCTATACTCATCCAACACTCCAAGCTTCTCCATTCTATGTCAGAGTTTACTTTTAGGGATCGTGTCAAATGTTTTTTTGAAGTCAACAAAGCAGCAAAAAGCCGCTTCTCCCTGTGTATCCCATAATTTTCTGATCAAGTGCCTAAGAGTGATGCAGTGGTCGATAGTAGAGTGTTTCAGCCTAAACCTTGCTTGACCTTTTGCCCTTTTACACTCTCTTTCTGCCCAATTGCTAATTTTGTGCTCTATTATGTTACCAAATAGCTTTCTGAGGAGGGGATTGACCATGATAATTCAGTAATTAGACATATTATTGATATCTTCACTCTTATAGAGAGGGATAACGACACTAGTTGTCGAATTTGTTGGGAAGCCTTCCCGAATGATTACATTGAATATGCTTTTGATGTGGGGTGTGAGGGTGTATAAGACCCACTTTTGATATTCAGCTTTCATCCATCTATGTCTTGCGCTTTAATGCCTGTTAGCTTCTTTATGCCTTGAGTGATATATTTCATAGAAAAAAGCTTACTTGTTATATTGATTATAATTTACAGGAGTGTTATCTTTATCCTGAACTCTTTCATAGAGTAGCTTTGCTTACTCTAACCACTGGGTATTTGAAATGGGAGTGTTGAGAGTACATACTAATATATGCCAACAAATTGACATGCAAAAAAAAGTTGAAATGTATTAAAAGTACGAACAATTTTGAATTCATTCAAATTTCATTAGTAGAATCAATGGCTTCCTTAACTCTCTCTTCCATCTCCAAGTCCTATACTAGGATACTCTCTAGATAGTAATCGTTCTTGAACTCTAGGTCCTTTGTAGGCAATCAAATTGTGGGTAAATTATTGAGGTCATTTGGTTCAATCGTTGTATCCTTTAAATCCATCCTGTCTCCCATTTTTCTGAAGGACCAGATTGATACTCCGAGTCTTTTCGAGACAAAATCCAAAGCATGCTATGAATATATACTAGGTTCTCTACTTTCATTGATCCAAGTTAGTTCCTCTTCAATGAATGAATGAAGCTTTAAGTATTGGAATTCCTCTTCCATGAGGAAGAATTGTCGACTTTTGAAAGTAATTGTACTACAAATGATTGCAATTCAAATGCTTCAGTGCCGTGCATGTACCACCACTCTATTGGATCTTTATTTTTTCACCTATCATATTTGGTTTCCACACTACTAAAATCACCAAGACCATTTGAAAGTCTGACCATTGAGTCTTGATAATAGATGCTTCCTCACCTTGGCCATAAATCTTTATCATTGCACCCCATAATCCCTTGATTACCTCTCTCTCATTGTAGGGTGGTCTCTACTTTGTAACTTCCACATGGAAATATTTACCTACTCCTTATGGCGAATGGCACATGATCCACCAATTCCGATTGAACGCTTTCTTGGTTTTGGCTCTAGCTTTGGCTATGACTTCGTACTATACAACTTTGGTTTTTTTCACTTCAGCGTCCACTTTTATTTCGTACTTCGCTTGATGGGATTTTAAAATTGGTTGTCGGTCACAACCTTGATATTCTTCTATGTTGCTCTAGCAATCGAATAGGCCATTTAACTTTTTGGTCCCCTTCGCTGTGATTCCTTCTTCCCCCTCCTTTGTTTGGATTCAATATTATGGATTATTTCTCGTACGTGTTGGTCTCCTCTTTCTTGAACTCGTACCATTGTAATATCTTTTGTCGTTGTGTTTCACGATTATGTTCGACACATAGATCTGTTGGAATATTGTCATTGATGTCAAATGGAACTATTGCCGAAAGCGAACGGAATTGATTGCCAGAAGTGAACGTAAATGTTGACGAAAGTGAACGGAATTGTTGCCGGAAATGAACGGAATTGTTGACGGAAGTGAACGGAAATGTCGACGGAAGTGAACGGAATTGTTGTCGAAAGTGAACGGAATTGTCGACGGAAGTGAACGGAATTGTCGACAGACGTGAACGGAATTGTCGATGAAAATGTCGATGGAATTGTCAACCTTGGCCGACCTATTGGGAAGAGTTGTGACCGTTCGAAAGGACCTTTTCACTTGAAGAGTCACAACCTTAATTTGTGGCTTTCCGTGGGTTATAAATAAGTGCATAACGAATGGCAAGAGAGTAGATTCAAAAGTGGAAGATATATAAAAGAAGAGCAGAATTTTTAAAGGCAAATTTTTGTGAGAATATTAAAAAGAAAAAATCAGCAAGTATAAGGAAGAGTATAGCAGTGAAAACACTCAAGTGTAGATCGAATCTAAAGGAGATAAAACAAGTGTTCTATCATCCGTTGTTTTGACAACAAATTTGAGATAGAAGAGTGATTTTTTCTGAGAAGGTTGGTGCTTTCGTTTTGAAGAGATTGGTGTCTCTTGCTGAGTTGGTGCTCGGTGAAAGGGGTTGGTGCTCCTGGAGGTTGGTGCCTACAAAATTGTTTTTGGGGTAGATGCCCCACTAGGTTGGTGCCTATGAATATTTATATTAAGAGAATTTCTCCATGGTTTTCTCCCGAAAGGGTCTTGTTGACAAATCTTCCACAAATCAAATTTTCTCTTGCCACCAGAAAATTTCTATGGACTTAAGCAGAGATAATTCTACGGACTCAATCAGGGAATTTCTACGGACTCTGCAGGATTTCTACGGACTCTCCCGACACTTAGGCACTTTTAGAGGTCAAACAACGCTTGCGAAGGGCAGAAAAGACAGAAAGAACCGATGACAAAGTCCAAAAAAATTCGAAAAAGTTGCAAAAAGCAAGGAAAAGTCCATTTCAAAAGTTCCAAAGGGCAGGGTACCCTTCGGAAGGGACACTTTCAATATTCCCGAAGGGCACCTACCCTTCGGGAAGGCACAATACCAAAAAGAAGAACCTTTGCAAAAAGCCTGAGTGCCTTCCAATTTTTCCGAAGGGCACGGACGGAAGCTAAATAGCCCTTGCAGAGGGCAATTGGTTGGCGGAAAGGACCATGGCAAATTTTTGAGGGACACATTTCAAAAGCCGAAGGGCACTTTTCGTTGGCTAAAGCGAGAAGAGAAGAAAGATATCCTTCGGACTTTTTGTCCGAAGGAATTCCTTCGGACAAAAAGTCCAAAGGAATTCGGGGGACGCACAAAGAGGAGTCCAAAGAAAGACAATGAAAAATAAGTGAAGCCAAGACACAAAAGATTCTTTCAGACTTTTTGTCCGAAGGAATTCCTTAGGACAAAAAGTCCGAAGGAATTCGGAGAGATTACAAAGCTGAAAGAAAGAACGCCAACGGTAAAAAAAATTCCAAGGAGCTTCGGAGAAGTTGATTCGGTAGAAAGCAAAGAACAACCTTCGGACTTTTTGTCTGAAGGAATTCCTTCGGACAAAAAGTTCGAAGAAATTCGGAAAGGCTTGGAGCAGACATAAATCAGACTAAGACAAAAAGACCACTGGAAAAAGCCCGAACAAATAAGAGTAAAGGAAAAATGGCAGAAATAAACCCGAAGAAATATAGCCGAAGGAAATACGACTACTTCTGGTGACGTCCCGCAAGCCGTCAATTTTGACCGCGGGAAGTAACTGTTGAGAATAAAGAGACAAGAGATCCGAAATAAATGGAGGCCGACTGTGCAAAAGAGAATAGAAAACAGATAATCTGACGAATGAGTTGAATACAGAGTCCTGCCAGAAATAGACACGATCAGAATTAGAACAGAATACATGCAAGCAAGAGCTATTTTCGAACATAAGAGCTATTTTCCAACATTGGTCAAAGCTTCAGTTGACTGATTATTAAAGTTTTGTTCATCTCCGACCAGCTCATGCATCCGAAAGTCTAACTCGGCTTTCGCTGGTGTTCCAAATTTGAACAAGTTGACTGATCCAGATTTAGAGTTGACTAATTGATTAAACACCACGTCCACTAGAAGCTTTCCATGCGAAAGAGAATGATCTCTTCGTCCAACTCAGCTTAAATAACGTTTAACGCAGCTTTCAAACGCTACAACTCGGCA
Organism: Torreya grandis; assembly: GCA_037957365.1. Classification (NCBI taxonomy): domain Eukaryota; kingdom Viridiplantae; phylum Streptophyta; class Pinopsida; order Cupressales; family Taxaceae; genus Torreya; species Torreya grandis. The sequence continues at coordinate 1,875,228 of JARHVA010000359.1, forward strand.
TCAAGCAGCTCACGTGGAGTTCTAAAATTGACATCTGCGTGGATTTTCATGCAAAAAAGAGGTGGGCGGTTCATGACAAAGTTAACTTTGCTTCATCGAGCGAAGAAGCTTCATGCAAGGGCAAAAAGAAAAATATATAATATTTTAAGGCCAAGTAAAGCTTGGAGTTAACAAAAGTAAATCTTTCCCTTCAAGTTTCTACGCCAATCTTTGACTTTTTATAATTCTCTCTATATAATGGCTTTCAGCCTTGATTAAAAATAATCCAATCTCTCTTGGTTAGCCCAGACTCTGCCATTGGTGAGTTGTGTAACCTCTTCGATCAATAGAAGGACTGTACTTTCAGATTTCAAGCGTTGGCATAGTGTATATTTCTTCAGCAATTTGCATAAGTGGTAGAGTTCTCTTCCTTCCCAAATTCTGTTTCATACCTAGTTGCTATATTATCCTTGTGCAGGTCATGTTAAAGTGTTCTTTATTGTCTTTTGCTGAAATTGTAAGTGAATGTTAGGTGGTTGCAAAGTGTCTTGTATCGGACCTCTCTCCATCGTTTTTCCTCAGGTTTTAGTTATTGGATCGAACCTCTGCATGAAATACTTATGCATAAGTGATTAATTTGAAGTCTAAGGTCTTCCTTCTCCCTTGTTCGTTCAGTGTTCAAGGTTCCAAATTGAGTGGATCAAAATCTTGGTGTATCACCCCTTTTAGGTAGGATTTCCCCTTTAAGTTTTCTTTCTCCCTTTTCCACGGTAGTCAGCAGCGTAGAGTAGGAATCTTCATTGATACATCATACAGGAACCAGCCTTCTCTGGAGGTTCTTCTCACTATTGAGGCACCCACCCTCGTGAGAAAATCCCATTGTTTCAGCCGAATAGAGGACTGACAGTTTCGCGCACGTCCTTCGTATCAAGGCGCAACTTCAGGTTGACAACAGGGCTCTCCACGCAAATCTGTGTCTATTTGCATTGTGTGGTTTTGCATTGTATTCTTTGATTGCTTTGAATATATTAATTGCGAAGTAATTTGAGGTTTTTATTTAAGATTAATAGTCGAAAGCAAAAAAATATCTTATACTGATTCACCCCCCTCTCAGTATAAGCTTGTGCTTAACAATTGGTATCAGAGCTGGGTCCTTCGGTGTTAGCACAACTGCTAGAAGGTAGATCTTGGAAAGCACATATGGCAGGATCTCAAGTGCTAGATGGTTTCTCCACTAACAAGGCTCCTTTGTTCGATGGAACGAATTACGCATTTTGGAGCATAAGAATGAAGACTTACTTGATGGCCCTAGGTTTCGATATTTGGCCAGCAGTGGTAATAGGATACACAATGCCACAAATTGCACCAACGGATGCCACCAGAAAAAAAGGCCAGTGAGAACAATGCGAAAGCTATGAATGCAATCTTATGCGGGCTTTCAGAAAATGAGTTTGTTAAGGTTATGCATTGTGAATTTGCAATAGAGATTTGGGATAAACTCAACACTATTTATGAAGGTGATAGTAAGGTTAGAAAAACAAAACTCCAAACCCACCGGAGGCAGTTTGAAAGTTAAAAAATGAAGAATGATGAAAACATTGCTGGGTATTTTCTTCATGTCGATGAGATTGTTAATGTCATTCGAGGACCCGGAGAGAAAATTGAAGAATCTGTGATCGTTCAAGAAGTCCTGAGATCCTTACCATTGAGATTTGATGCGAAAGTCTCCGCCATTGAAGAAATGAAGGATTTAGACATGATGAAAATGGACGAGCTCCATGGAATTCTTACGGCCTACGAAATGAGAACCGAATCTGATAGACAGTCGAAGAAAGAAGCATCATTCAAGGTCTCGAAGAAAGAGAAGATCAAAGAACCATAATCAAGTGAAAATTCAAGTAGTGAAGAAGATGAAAATGAAGATCTATTCATTCGGAAGCCAAAAAAAGGATCGGGCAAATATAAAGGAAAGTTACCATTTAAATGCTTTAATTGTGGTAAAATTGGTCATTTTGCAGCCAAATGTCCAAATAAAGGAAATAGCGACGATGAGAGAAACAAATCAAAGTACAAAAAGGGATTCAAGTCGAGCAAAGACAAGCAAAGATTTGAGAAACAAAAGAAAAGTCTATACTCTAAGAGGTATAGCAACTCATTCGAAAAAAGAAAGTGATGTTAAGAGTGATAATGAAGAGATTCTGTTCATGGCTATAGAAGAAAATGCCACCACCAGCAAAGATGATTTGGAGGAAGACGAAGACATGGAAGAAGGTGAAGTGAACCTTGAAGAACTTATTTGCACGTTGGAAGAGATAAAAGCATTTAAGAAGAAGAATCAGAAACTAAAGTTACAACTCCGAAAATATGAAGAAGAGAATCGAGACTTCAAAGTGAAGACATCACAAGTCTTTGAGGAATCAAACAAGGTAATTGCTGATCTAAAAATCCAAATCGAAGAAGCAAAGAAAATTGAAGATCTAACGGATAAGCTAAAGAAGAAAGGAGAAGACTGTGAAAAGTATGAATCTGAAATAGATGTTTTAAAAAGGGATCTAGAAAAGGCGAATTCTAAAATAGCAAGTAAATTGAAATATGAGAAAAGCACTCAAGTTTTGAATAAGATTCTAGAGAGTCAAAAGTCACCATCTAACAAGTCAGGCATTGGGTATGAGAAGGCAAAAAAGAAAGCTAAGAGCTATGTTGAAACTCTTAAGGAACCAGTGAAAAAGGAGACCAAGAAGGAAGAAGCCCAGAATACAAAAACCAGAACTATCAACAAAGAAAGCAAAGGAGAACAAAACTTCAGAAGACCATTTGCTCCAAGATATGCAAATAAAATCAGGTTTGGTAATTATGTTGATGGATATTGTTATTATTGCAATCATTTTGGTCATAAGAAATTAGATTGTAGAAAGAGCGCCAAGGATATTGAAGTCAGGGGCAAAAACAAAGGAACCTATGGAGCTTCGAACAGAAACTACAATTTGTTTGCTTCCTTATCAAACTTTGATGAAGCTATAGTTTGTTACAAGTGCAACAACTATGGACATATAGCACGCTATTGTAGAAGTATTTTTGAATCTGTAAGACAAGATCAAAAGTTCAAAGCACCAGTGATAAAGAAAAAAGAACCATCAAAGACTTGGAAGAAGAAGCAAGAATAATCCATGATTGTTCAAACAACATTCCATGCTAGAGATGGACAACAATGGTTCATTGATAGTGGATGCTCGAGACACATGACTGGAGATGAAAGCAAATTCATCTCATTAAAAAATGTCAATGAAGGCATGGTGAAGTTCGGAGACAACACTACAGCCAGAATAACAAGAAAAGGTACACTTAGTCTCGATAATGGAAAAACCAAAACAAAAAATGTGTTATATGTGGAAGGGTTAAAGCATAATCTTCTAAGTGTTAGCCAAATGTGTGATCAAGGACACACACTCAAGTTCTTTTCTGAAGGTTGTGAGATCAAAAAAAGAGACACGGGAGAACTAATTGCAGATGCTCATAGAACCACAAACAACCTATACATGCTTGGAGAAATGAGAGCAGAGAAATGTTGTCTGAGTCAAGTTGAAGAAAGTTGGCTATGGCATAGAAGGTTAGGGCACATAAATTTTGATAATCTTGTGAAAATCAGCAACAAACAGGTTGTGCGAGATATGCCCAAGATAACAAAACCTTCAAACACTCTATGCAAGCAATGCCAACACGGGAAGCAAACCAGGATAAGGTTCAGAACGAAGGAATATTCGACCACCAAACCACTAGAGCTGATTCATATGGATCTTTGTGGTCCTACCAGAACTGAAAACATGCAAGGTGAGAGCTACTTTATGTTGCTCATTGATGATTATACTAGAATGGCATGGGTAGTCTTTCTAAAAGAAAAATCAGAAGCATTTGAAAAGTTTAAAGCTTTCAAGGCATTAGTAGAAAATGAAAAAGAGCTGAAAATAAAATGTCTAAGGGCAGATCGAGGAGGTGAGTTTATTTCAAATGAATTCATTGAGTTTTGCGAAGATCATGGAATTAAGAGACAATACTCGGCTGCAAGGACTCCACAACAAAATGGAGTGGTGGAAAGGAAAAATCGAACCGTTCAAGAGATGGCTAGAACTATGTTGAATGAATCTAAGCTATCAGATAGATTCTGGAGAGAAGCAGTTAATACAGTAGTATATATCTTGAATAGAGGGCAAATCAAAGTTAATAATGACAAAAATACTTACGAATTGTGGAAAAGAAGACCAGCTTCGGTCAAACATTTCAAAGTGTTTGGAAGTAAATGTTTTATCAACAGGAATGAAGAAAACTTGGGCAAATTTGATTCAAGAGCTGACGAATGAATTTTTCTTGGTTACTCCATCAAAAGCAAAGCCTATAGATGTTATAACAAAAGGCTACAAACTATCGTAGAAAGTGCTAGTGTTAGAATAGATGAGATCATGAATCAAAAGGCAAAAGAACCTTCAAAAGAGCCTCTTGAAATACCCAATCTTGTAGAAGGGGAGGAAGAAAATGTAGAAAAATTGAGTGAATCTAAAAGGCAGGGCACCAAAGTACCATCTCGCTTTGTTCAGAAGAATCATGCTGAAAGTCAGAGCATTGGCAACATTGATGCTGGGGTGCAAACCAGAAGAAGAATTGTAAGTATACCCGAGCATGTAAATTTCTCTTTGTTATCCAAGGTAGAGCCTAAGAATTTTTCTGAAGCTAGTCATGATAAACATTGGGTAAAAGCAATGGAAGAAGAGTTGGATCAAATTGAGAAGAATGAGACTTGGGAACTTGTGCCCAGGCCAATGGATCAGAATGTAATTAGCACTAAGTGGGTTTTTCGAAACAAATTGAATGAAAATGGCCACGTCACTCGAAACAAAGCAAGGTTGGTATGTAAGGGGTATGCTCAAGTAGAAGGTGTAGATTTTGAAGAGACTTTTGCGCCTGTTGCTAGATTAGAAGCAATTCGAATATTTCTTGCATTTTCAGTATTCAAAAATTTCAAAGTTTATCAAATGGATGTTAAATCAACATTTCTAAATGGCAATCTAGAAGAGGAAGTTTACATAGAACAGCCAGAAGGATTCCTCTTATCAGAAAACAAGGATTATGAGTGTAAATTGAAGAAGGCTTTATACTGATTGAAACAAGCTCCTAGAGCATGGTATGCTAGGCTTGATAAATACCTACAAGACCAAGGATTCAAGAGAGGATACGCTGATAGTAATCTTTACATCAAAACTGAAGGAGATCACCAATTAATTGTTGTGGTGTATGTGGATGATATAATCTTTAGAGGAGACAATGAGGAAATGTCTAAGATATTTGTCGAAGATATGCAAAAGGAATTTGAGATGTCCATGTTAGGTGAGTTGTCATTTTTTCTTGGTTTACAAATCTCTCAATCTAACAAATGAATATTCATATCCCAAAGCAAGTATGTGAAGGAGATGTTGAAGAAATTCCATATGGAGGAGTGTGCCCCTGTTAGCACACCTATGGCTACAGGTACGAAGTTGAGCAAAGATGATGAATCTCTGAATACTGATCAAACTCTTTACAGATCAATGATTGAGAGTTTACTATATGTGACGTCATCTAGGCCAGATATCATGTAAGCAGTAGGTATGGTTGCACGATTTCAAGCAGCTCCAAAAGAAACACGTGCAAGCCGTGAAACGTATATTTAGATATTTAAAGAGAACCTTGGATTATGGGTTGTGGTACCCAAGAGGTAAAGACTTCACATTGGTAGCGTACACGGATTCAGATTGGGCAGGTTGTGTAGATGATAGAAAAAGTACAAGTGGAGGAGCATTCTTTCTTGGAGATAGCCTAGTATCTTGGTTGAGTAAGAAGCAGAATTTTGTATCTGTATCCACAGCAGAAGCAGAGTACATAGCCGCAGTGCTATGTTCTACACAAGTTCTATGGATGAAACAAACCTTGAAAGATATCAAAGTAGAGCATAATCATCCAATCTCCATATTCTGCGATAATGCTAGTGCGATAAGTATTTCAAAGAATCCAGTTATGCATTCTAGAACTAAGCATATCCCTATACAGTATCATTACTTGAGAGAATAGGTGGCAGAACAACAAGTAACATTGGAATATGTTTCCACATCCGAACAGATGGCAGATATCTTCACTAAGCCACTTCCAAAAGAAACATTTGAGTACCTACGATAGAAGTTGGGAGTAATTTCTTTTGCTTCTTGCCACTGAAGGGAAGCATCAACTGAGGGGGAGCTAAGTACTAGCTCTTGGATAGACCCTTTGCTATTGATGTCAAAAGGGGAGAAGTACAAAAAGAGGATGTCACAGAAAGGGGGAGCTACAACAAAGAAGGATTCAGACAGAAGGGACAGTGCAGCAAGGGGGAGCAGTTTCAGTTTGTGGTTGCCATCAATGACAAAGGGGGAGATTGTTGGAATATTGTCATTGATGTCAAATGGAACTATTGCCAGAAGCGAACGGAATTGATTGCCAGAAGTGAATGGAAATGTCGACAAAAGTGAACAAAATTGTTGCCGAAAATGAACGGAATTGTTGATGGAAGTGAACGTAAATGTCAATGAAAGTGAACAGAATTGTTGCCGGAAGTGAACGGAAATGTCAACGGAAGTGAACGGAATTGTCGACGGAAATGTTGACGGAGGTGAACGGAATTGTCAACCTTGGCCGACCTATTGGGAGGAGTTGTGACCGTTCGAAAGGACCTTTTCACTTGAAGAGTCATGACCTTAATTCGTGGCTTTTCGTGGGTTATAAATAAGTGCATAACGAATGGCAAAAGAGTAGATTCGAAAGTGGAAGATATATAAAAGAGCAGAATTTTTAAAGGCAAATTTTTGTGAGAATATTAAAAAGAAAAAATCAGCAAGTATAAGGAAGAGTATAGCAGCGAAAACACTCAAGTGTAGATCGAATCTAAAGGAGATAAAGCAAGTGTTCTATCATTCGTTGTTTTGACAACAAATTTGAGATAGAAGAGTGATTTTTTCTGAGAAGGTTGGTGCCTTCGTTTTGAAGAGATTGGTGTCTCTTGCTGAGTTGGTGCTCGGTGAAAGGGGTTGGTGCTCCTGGAGGTTGGTGCCTACAAAATTGTTTTTGGGGTTGGTGCCCCAGTAGGTTGGTGCCTAGGAATATTTATATTAAGAGAATTTCTCCATGGTTTTCTCCCGAAAGGGTCTCCACGCAAATCGTGTCTATTTGCATTGTGTGGTTTTGAATTGTATTCTTTGATTGCTTTGAATATATTAATTGCGAAGTAATTTGAGGTTTTTATTTAAGATTAATAGTCGAAATCGAAAAAATATCTTATACTGGTTCACCCCCCCTCTTAGTATAAGCTTGTGCTTAACAAGATCTTATAAGATATTAGAGTGCCTTGTCATGCTTTAACTTGACTTGACATTCATTAAAGGAATGGTGACAAAATGTAGATGTATATAGAGATACTAGACTATCTCTAACAACATACACAATATTAGTCGCAGATCATACCATGGTAGAGCAGAGTATGTGAACAATAGCAAACTTTTATTCATAAAAGATAATTTTCAATTCAATTCATAGAGTATAGGTAGGCCCTGATATCAACATCCTTACCCCAATGAACATCCTTCTATTTATATGACAAGAAGTCCCAATGGGTTGTTGGTTAATGTTGACAATTTTGACCCTGCAGGTCAAATTGTCACCTCTACCATTCGAAACTTTGCATATCATGCCAGTTCGTCTTGTGACTTAGTTATTGGTCCTGAAAAGTCTGAAGGAATTGTTCAAGTCCAAATGGTCACTTTCGTTCGAGAGAATTGTCCAAGCAAAAAGCTCGAAGGGCATTTTCATAAAGCCCGAAGGGCATCTTCAAAAGCAAGGGCACTTTTCATTTTTTCGGAGGGTCCTTTACAAAGCTCTGAGGACCATTTCAATTTTTTCCAAAGGACCATTTCAATTATTTCGGAAGGTCCATTCCAAAACTTCTGAAAGGGCAATTACAAAAATCCAAAGGGTTTTTTCTCGGACAAAAGACCATTTCAAAATTGCCGAAGGGACACTTGCAACTTTCCTGAAGGAATTGGTCTTTCCAAAAATCCCGAAGGTATTCTTTTCGGCAAAAAAAGGTGCTTTTCAAAATTGCCGAAGGGATACTTGCAACTTTTCTGAAGGAATTGGTTTTTCCAAAAATCCTGAAGGTATTCCTCTTGGTAAAAAACGGTGCTCTTTAATTTTTCCTAAAGGGTATTGGCAAAAAGTCCGAAGGTTCTTTCTTTTTGGGAGGGTGCACTTGCAAAAAAGCCTAAGGGTCACTTAACTTTTTCGAAGGGTCATTTCTTTCGGGAAAGTGGCAATCAAAAAGTTCGAGAGCTTTTTTCCTTCGGTAAAGTCCATGCAATTTTTTCGAAGACTATTTCACAAAGTGCCGAAAGGGCTCTTTTCCTTTTGGAAAAGTCAATTTCAAAAGTTTCGAAGGTCTCTTACCTTCAGGAAAGGTGCTTAACAATTTTTCCGAAGCCCTTTGCAAGTTTTCCGAAGCCCTTTTCAACAATTCCGAAGGGTCATTTCTTTCGGCCAAAAGACCTTTGGCAAAAAGTGTGAATGTTCATTACAACTTTTCCAAAAGGCAAAAGGGCTTGTCAATTTTTTCGAAAGGACTTTTCAAAAATTCCAAAGGGCACATTCCAATAATCCGAAGGACCATTTTCAAAAGCTCGAAGGTATGAATTCCCACGGACAATTGTTTTGCGAGAAAGTGATTAACGAAATTCCGAAGGGAAAAGCTTCGGACAAATTGTCCGTGAGAAATGGACCAAGCAAATTGTCCGAAGAAATAATTTCGGAAAAGTGAACGAAGACAAGGGTTCGGGGGGAAAGCCCGAAAGAAATGAACGAAAAAATATTGTCCATGGGAATAGACAAAAATAACTCCGAAAGGAATACAAACATAAACAAATAGCCTAAGCAAATGCCGAAGGAATACATGCAGAGCATGCAAAGTGGCCCAAACAAAGATTAGATGCGTCTAGGACAAACATGAACATGCAAAAAACCAATAAAGATATTGTTTTTTCCATCTATAAGATCTATAGTCCAAGATTGCAGTAAGGAGCACGTCGAGTTTTTTAATTCAAGGATTAAATCATTCACACTTGGAAAAGACATGCAGTTGCCTTCAAGCATGACTCTCTCAGTTCGAAAAGGGAGACTCAAATGCATGAAGAGCTCGAGGTGTTTAACATTGGATCGCTGTTCAAAGAGCTAACATGGGATTTCATGCATGCTTCAGTTTTCAAAGAGCTTTTTCATGCAAGTAGAGCCCTGTTGGAGTTGATTGGTCTTGAGTTTGAGTTGACTTTTGTCAAAGTGTCACATCTTTTCTGATTTATCTTATTAATTGAAGGTTTTCAACTCTTGTTCAAACTGAAAATCTTCATCTAAGGATTGACATAACTTTCATGCATGGAGCAGATTAGTCCAAGATGGGCCCACCATTTTTTCCAACGCCAAAGAGTTTTTCATGCAAGACATAAGACAAAAATATTTTATTTGAAGGCTTAGTTATCATTGGATAGCTAAAGTTGGACTTGTGAGATGTGGGAGTTGATCTCCTCTTCTATTTTCAGCATCAATCTTTTGGTTTTTGTATGCTTTTTCTATATAAGTTGGCTTTTCAGCCTTAAATCATAATCCCTCTTTTGGCAAGATCAGAGTCTGCCAAAATTTGAGTTTTGTAATCTCTTCAGATAAATAGGACTGTTTTCGGATTCCAAAATGCTGGTATAGCGTATTTATGTTAGTGATTTGCATGTGATAGAATTTTTTTTCTTTGTCAAGTCCTGATTTTTACCTAGTTACTAGTTGATCATATTATGCAGGTCATGTTTTGTGTTTGATGTCTTTTGGCTAAAGTTACAGTGAATGTAAGTGGGTGGTTAGTGCCTTGAATCAGACCTATTTCATCATTTTCCGCAAGCTTTGATCACCAAATAGAACCTTTTCATGAAATACTGATGCATAAGAGTCAATTGGTGTTGAAAGTTGAGTCTTTTCTTTGTCTGATCAATGTTTTAGGACCTTAAATCGAGTGGATGAACCAAAATACAGGTGTATCGCCATCATTAGATAAAATTTTTTCCTTCAATTTTTCCCTTTGCCTTTTCCTGAAGTTTGTAGCTTAGAGTAGAGATTCTAATTTATCCACCAAAGAGAGCTAGCCCTTAGAATTTAGAGATTCAATCCACTAATTAGGCCACCCACAGTGTAAGATTGTTTCCATGTTTCAATACGCTGTGAAGGCTTGAAACTACCTTCAGAAGCGCGCGAGTCTGATTGACAACAGTTAACACAACCATCAACAACTAAACATACTCATTAGAGTCATTTTAAAATTACTTAAGACCGACAATACAACCACATAACTCATCAGGTACTAAAATGTGTAATTACGTTGATAACCATGACAATAATAATGTTACGGTCTACAATTTGTTGTTCAATGGACAATGGCTATGTATACCTCAAAATTTAATGAGGGATATTTCGTTGAAGGAAAAACATAGTGGAGGCCTAGCTGGTCCTTTTGGTGTTGATAAAATATTGGCACAGCTGAATGAGAGTTATTATTGGCTGAGGATGAGTGTAGATGTAATGAAGTTCGTGCAGAGTTTGCCAACACACTAAGGGCATAAGTTAGAAATCAGGTTTGTATCAGCTTTTACTAATTTTGGAGAGGCTATGGGAAGAGATGAGCATGGATTTAATTTCTGGGCTACTAAGAACTCGAAGAGGTAATGATTCCATTTTTGTTGTTGTTGATAGATTTTTCAAGATGGCACGCTACATAGCATGTAAGAAGCAAGTGATGCCACACAACTTGCAAACTTATTTTTCAAGGTAGTGGTGAGACTACATGGATCGCCAAGGAGCATAGTATTGGATAGAGATATGACATTTGTTGGGCATTTTTGGAGGAATTTGTGGAGGAAATTAGGCACAAAGTTAGATTTCAGTTCAGCCTTTCATTCAACATAGCTACAACAAATCTCTTTATACCTCTATAGAACACAACCCTTCTGCCGTATTTTTGGGTTTTCAACCAGTGTCACCCATTGATGTAGCTACTCTATGCCACCATCAACAGCGGCAACTTATTCTGCTTAAATTGAAGTCATTAAAGCTACTAAGTTTATTGAACACATGCAGCATATTCAGCAGCAGCAGTAGAACTAAACTCAGAAAACTGATTGGACTCCCCCAATGTTTTGATCAGTAGCTAGACAACTCAATCCTACACCTCAGGCCTTAGAGGATAACTTACATGTGAACGACACCAATGACTCCAAGTAGAAGTGTCCTATGCATAACACTAAAGAGTGGCAATACTAGTGTTTGGGAAGTGCTTCATTGATTACTCTTAAGTTTTTCCCTTATGTGACGTTTGAGCAGTAGCGCAATGAAATTATAGTTGCTTCATCCTTGTACATAAGGGTATTTTCTAGAGATGGTATTAGTAGGGTTTCAAGGTTGGTCAAAGTTAATAGTGTCCTTGGTGGTTATGTTCATTGAATTTTGTGTCAATCTGTTGGTTTGTAGTGTAGTTCAAAGAAATACTCTCATTGTATATATCTATTTCCATGGGTCAATCTTTTGCTTTGAAGTGGAGCATTTCCCATGGTGTAAAATGATAGTCAACGTTTTGTCTCTACGGAACTTCTCTATGATGTAATTTATTCTTTTTTTATACAATTTGAATGTTATTCAAACAAAAAATTCAGCATATTCAAGCAAGTGTGGTGCACACGTAGATTGGGGTTCCAATTAACGATAGTTGTTTCATCTACGATGCTTAGTCTGGGCAAACACATCCATTCATGAGAACCAAATCAGAAAACAAATGAAGAACTCAGTCCACAAATCTGTTCCTTTAATTCATCTTGAAGGAAATCAGGAAAAACAATGCAAGTTTTCAATGGCAGGTTTCAAATACAAAATTTGGCAGTATAACACTTCATTGATTTAAAGAGAGAAAAAATATTACAATACTAGGTGTCAATAATAATTTTCAGCAAAAGGAATCCTCTTACAAGTGCCATTTTGCCCTTTAAGGCTGGAATGGTCCTACCCAAGAGCTTCCCCAGGTGGCTTCTCACCTTCCATGGCGTTTCCACTTCCAACGTAAGTCAAAACGGCTTGAAACAAATCAACAATCACGTTTTACAACTTTAGGTAGACCTAATCAGTGTTTAGAGTCATGCAAATATATATCAAAACACAATTGTTAATGCATAGACCTGGGCAGGCCTTTGAAAGGAATTTCAAACGTTTTAAAACAAAGCTCAAGGTTAAAACAGTCACCGACCTAGTTGGGCTTGTAACACCGATTAACACAATGAGTCAAACAGCACCAACGTTCTTTACTTAGTTGGGTTTGCAACCCCTGCATAGCACTGCATACACCTTTCGATTTGCCAAAGACTTAGTTGGGTTGCATTTCCCTGATAGCACAATGACATCGTTGAAGGTTGAACATAGGCTTAGTCGGTTTTCGGAACCCACACAAAATTGGAAGCTTTACTTGCCTACTTACGCGACACAATCAAGATCCAATCCCCAAATAACAAAGCGTACTCACCAAGAATGCAGCCAAGTTCAAATTGAGTTTCAAACCCCGCTTACTAAAGCAAGCCCTACGCACAACTAGGTTAGTCTTAGTCAGGATTCTATCCCCGATTACCAAAGCTAATCCATACGAATACAACTCAGTTCTAATCGGCGTTCATGTTCTGATTACCATTGCTCAAAACACTTTAAGTCATACGCCGACCAAATCGGTAATCAAAAGCTTGAATAACATTTGCAAAGACATCTTGGAGTCAGTGAGACCTAATCAGTAAAGTGAAACCCGATTAGCAAGAGATAAACAACCACAACAAACAAAGACCAAATCGGAGATGTGATACCCTATTAGCACTACCTGTGAAGAAAAGAAACATTCTTCATTCCAAGCGGACTTTTATGTACGATTAGCAAAGTCATAAACCACAAAGCTTTCCAAAGACCAAATTGGGCATACAAGGCCCGATTACAACTGTGAAGTGGCTTTTGAATTTGCCAAAACCTAATCGGCTGGGAGTATCATGCAACTTCGCTGAAGACCAAATCGGGAGTTAGAAGCCTGATTTCAACTATAAGCTTAGAACGATTCGCTCCAAGACTTGACCAAATTAGAGTTTGGTCTATCCCGATTTCGAAGCAACCAAACAACTGCACCAAAACTGAGAACGGCCCAAAATGGAAACCAAGAGGAATAACCTACTACCAAACACACCAAAACCAAGATGACAAAGCAAACAATGGAAAAAAAACAACACTCTGCTTTTGTTGATGCACGATAGCGTGTTCGCCATGGATGCTCCTGCATCAAAGTGCAAGCCATTATGAACAAGACAATTGCTAAGTGTATTTAACTCCATGACCATTGTTGAGCACCATACTAGTTCAAGTTTAGTGATTGTGTATGGCTTCATTTGCAGAAGGAAAGACTCAGAGGACCTTATCACAAGTTTCAACCTTTTCGGTATGACCTACACATAGAAACTGGGAGATGTCTCCTGGTACATGGGATGCCGCTCAGGTACAGTCAAGCATCTTAGAGACTTCGTTTGAGTCTCATGTGCCTTCTATGGGCGTCTCCTTAAAAAATCCCCATCTCTTACCTTTTTTCTTTAAAATGCTTTGGATAAGTAAAGGGGTTCTATTCCAATCAAAGAATATTGCAAAAGATATCAGAATAAACGAACAATATACATTTCAAGTGGCCTCCCATTTGCTAAATAAACTACACATTTGGAGGAGGGGCCACCCATAACATTATCAAATTATAAAAAAATGTACGCATCCAAAGACAACAACATACAATACTTCGAGCTACAAAATGGACTGAAATGTGTCAAAAAAGAGGAAAGTTGGACAACTAGGCCTTTGCACAGACCTTCTCCCAGCAGCAAGAAAGTCTATTGCAACCACAACCCGGCGGTAGTTAGAAAAGCCCACAACAGCTCAATTCATCTCATTGTTCTCCATTTGCAGCCAGAATCACTGCTCCTGTTAAAACTTATGTGTGTGTGTTAACTTAAAACTTAAACATGAAGTGTGCATCTCATGTGTTATGCTAATTTTATTTAATATTCGTGCCTTTTTAATCTGTCTGATTTTTATTTCATAGTTCAATGTTTATGAATTAAAATTTGATATATTTTAGTTTAGATATTTAAATATCTAAATGTTAATTTTTTCTGGTGTCTCCCAAGTACCCGCGTACCCAATATCTGAAAATTGGCGTCTTCCGTTTGCATCAGCGTTCCCGTCTCTTGGCAACCATATCTATAGAATTTCACTGAGAAGGTTAGAAAGTACTTCTTTGAGTTAAATCTCCCACATTCTCTTGGGCTTCATCCGGTTTTCAGTGCAGAATTTCTATGCCATTACTTTTCACCTTGGCTAGACACACCAGTTGTAGAAAAAGAACTACGACTCAAATCAATCCTGTTTGCAGTATGTCAGCCAAAGCAGATCAAATTGTTGTCTCATGAGTCAAACACACTAGTCATTGCTTAATCTTTGAGCTTGTCTTGATCTTCATCCAATTTTCAATGCAGAACTCTTGCACCATCGCTTTTCACCTTTGTTGGACACACTATATGTAGTAGAAGAACTCCAGACAATTGAAATCAATCATGATTGTAGCATGTCAACGGTAACGGATCATGTCAATGACTCATTGCTCCAACACACAAGGAATTAGGAAACTCCTCTTTATCAGATTTTCAAGGCTTGTTAGGGGCCTCATCAAGTGAAATGATACGCTAGATCTCAAGTTACTGAAATCTTTCCACACCTACTCTGTCAATTTGCTGCAATGGGTACCAATGCTACTCAAGCAGGGGCAACTGATCTACGAGGCTCTGGAACTTTGATCACCTCGCAATATCACTATGGTACCCCAAATTCAAATGTTGTCTTCATCACCAACTTCATAATCATCTCAAGAACATGTGGTCAAAACTGTGAAACCTGATTCATCATATTCGATACCACACAGCTCCGACAGTGCTAGCTTTGCTCTGCACACTTGTTTTTGGAATCTTAAAAAAATGGCAGAGCATGGAATATGAACCAGTAGAAGGCAAGTGGACGCTTTTCTTGTAATTGCCTAGCTGCCCCTTTATCTCCTACCTTGTATAATAGTTATTCATTGAAATGTTGGCTAGATAGTAGTGTTTTGGTTGATCTATCTGACCTCAGATCATTGCACAGAGCTTGCAGATTCTTGCTTAATATGATCTCAAATTACGGTGATAATGTGGGTTCCATTGTTCATACTTTTTTTTGTTAAGGCATTCTGATTAATGTTTTTGTTGCTGTCTTTCATGACAAATTGCTTTCACTCACAATACATTAGAAACCGTTCTAGTGTGTTGTCCCTGGATCATCCCTAGGCTTCAAATAAAAAACCCTAGGTTTTGTGGCTCACCTCATTGTTTTTAATAAGAACTCCATCTATCTTCGTTATTAAAGATTCTTATCACAACTTTTCTAGAACGTAATGCATAAAGTGATTTTTTATCAATGGTTAGCTTGCAGCTTGATGCTTTTACATGTTTTGAAAGCAAATACCTTGTAGTAGTGTACGTAAAAAGTTGCGTTTTGTATCTACACAATCCTATGATTTTGAAAGACGTGGTTAGTGAAGAAGGGAAAGAAACAGTTCTAACTCTGTTGGGCTAGGGCTTTGTGAAATAAAATGGTGCAGCATATTTGGTAGATACCATAATTTGCTTCTTTGTTAATCCTTGACACCACCATTCTTTTGATTTTGTCACCATGAACATTACCAAATAGCAAATGTTTTAAGCTAGTTACTTGAATTCATGCTATGGAAAGAAGAATATTATCGTATCAATTTAATTTGCAATGCAGTTTCAACAATGGATAGTTTTTACTTGTATCTAAAAAGTAGTAGATTCTTTGGTGTTCAAGATATTTTTCAATCTGTTTGATATTTTTGCATGGTGTTTCCATAGATTGTTGGAAGCATTGTTTTTTTCTTTGAAAGTGGCATTTTATAAGTCACTTTTGATACTTGCTAAGATGTTCTGTTATCATATAGAAAGTGAAACATATATAAGCTTCACATTGAATGATTAATTGATTACCTTAGGCACTAGTTGGTTGGCTTGAACAAACAAATATTCATGTTTGTTATTTAACAATAACATGGTACATATCAGAAGTGGTAGAATGTCCTTGGATTTCTTGCATTGTCTTTAAGTAGTGAAGTAGTCTTTTGTTTGTGGGGTACATAGATTGTTCTCTTAGTTTGATCTTCCATTGTTTTTATGGTTGGAAAATTACAGGCTTGTGTATCGCATGTTAGAGCAAGACTTGATCTTAGAGCAGGGACGGTCTTGGAAGCAATGCTGGAGGCAACAATGATCTCAAGATCCTTGGTAAAACAAAAAATATCAGGTGGTCACTAAATATTCTTTTTGAAATATAATTTCTGGACATTGTATATTTCTATGTGAATTAAAGATGTTAATCATCTTGAATTGACTTTTTAGATATTAGACATCATAAGTTTTTTTAACAGACATAATTTTTCGTAATGAGTGGTATCACAGTTGATCGATTCGGGAAATTAGACAAATAAGAAAAAGAACAAAACAAAATGATTCCAGTACACTGCGTATGCTATTGGATGCACCCCTATTCATTTTCCTTGTATTCATATATATTTATGATCTATCTAATTCTTGCTATCTATTTTTAAATTAAGTATCTAATTTTTGTGCCAACCTTATTTGTATGCCAATTTTTTTTTATCATCTACATCTTATCCATTTAGTGCATACATATTTCAAATACCTTATGCACCTTCTTTCCCATTTAATTCTTTATCCTTGCTGTTTTCCCTCCTTGTTTAATTTTTCTTCAGTTTATACTATTTTCTATTCGACTTATCTTAAGCTTTGCAATTTCTTTTTATCATCTCCCATTCGTTCTCTCTACTTTTTATGGACCCATTTTCAAACTTTTACTTGTACCACAAATTTTTGTTACCTAGGAAGTCCTACACTACAAATTTTGTTTCCTTTGCTAGGAACAGTGGAAAAGAAACATGAATAATTGATGCTTACATGACGCAGAAATTTATGAAGACGGGTTTTAATAATTAGATGTAAGATGACATATATTTGTCATGTCCCCCTTTTTGGCCTACGCATGGACATGACTTTTAGCCTAGTTCTTTTGGTGCTTTCCCTAGGCTAAGGGAAGAAAGGTAAAATGAGAAACACTAATTTCTCCTCCTTAAAAGGTAAAAGTGACTTCTCACTTAAGTTGTTTTAATTTTTCATTAAAGAGGGCCCATTTTGACTTAAAGGTCTTAAAAAGCCTTTAAGTGTTTCCAAAGGATGGCTGACCTTATAATCCACTAACTCTACCTTCATAATTAAAAATGTGAGTATATAAAGGGGATTGGATTTCATTTGAGAGGTATGCATTTTTATGATATTTGAAATTATAAGTTTAAGCACGAAAATGCTTAGCTTATCCATTGAGGACGAAACCCTTCAATGAAGTTTGAAGGACAAAAACCCTTACATTCAACTAGGGCATTCTCATTCAGGGGTTGTATTGAGCTTCATTAATCTGATTTTTACATAATCTTTATTATATTTTGGGCAGTAACTTTATCTCCATTTTTAGGGTTGGCGATTACAGTTTGGAGCCCAAAAATTAGGGCAACGACTAGAAAAGCAAGGCAACAATTGGTTTGGAAGAACACCACAAGGTTTTGAGCACTGTGGATTGCTTTTAGACCATTGTACTTGGTGCCCTAGGACAACGAACTGCCTATGACAGTTGGGTGATCTCTTTTGGGGTCAAATCTAGGGGTTTCAAGGGTTGTTTCAAGCCAAAACTGCAGTTCTGAATATTTAATCATTTTCTGTTATTTTTATTAGTATTTTCCAGCGATTATTCATAAAAAAAATTTAGAAAACAAGGTATTTATTTTGGTAATAATATTCAGAATTTATTGGTGAATGTTCGAGGTTTAATTATTATTTTGCACTTGGAAAATTGCATTTCCAACATTCTGTAATTTTTATCTAGGGTTTGAAGTGGAAAAATAAAAAAAATCATAATTGTTGATTAGGGTTTGATATTTGAATTAGAATTTGCACATTTGGTGTGAGGGCTTGTGTTGTTAAGATTTGTTGGAAAATCCCTTTTTCTTGATTTGTCCCAAGTTGGGGACATTATAGTGGTATCAAAGCCACAATATTTTGGCCGCTTGTGAAGGAGAATGGCAGATCTTGCTAGCCTGCAAGGGTAAAAGTCAGAGCATTTGTTTCTTCCAACTTGCAAATCTGACAAAATATTTTTGGGGTTTTTAGAGGAAAAAGAAAGGCAACAACAAATTAGACTTGATTATGAGGCCTACTATGAAGATTATTACAAACTTTGTCTAAAAACTCAAGCCATGTGGACACTTCGAGAGTTCAATGATTTAAAGAGGAGATATAATCCAAGAAAAAAAGAAAGATATAGCATGCAAAATCATGTGAGTGAGCTACCCACATATATTGAAGAATTTGACTTTACCTTTGAACAGTTCTTGGAGATGCTCGAAGAAGGTTTATGTAGAAAATTAAAGAAGCAAGAAGGGCAGTTGAAATCAAAACCTCGAAAGATTGCTAAGGAGGAGATCATGGAGCATAAGCCCAAAGGAGAAGGAAAGTCAAATTTGCAAGACGGGGGAAAGAATTGTGTGGTTGAAGCCCAATCAAAGAACTTCTGGAATTCCAGAACAACATTGTGGAGAGACATGTATTTGAAGAATAAATGGGGAATCGCAAGGATATAAGGGTTTTCATAGACCCTACTTCACCAAAGGAGGACAAGCTTGTTGTTTGTAGCCCAAAGTATGAAAGGCTTGGTAACATATCAAATTTATTGTGTCACACTATGCCATTTGAGTTTTGTTGCCCTCGTAAGAAGCATGCTAAAAGGGTGATAAAAGGAGGCTTACAGTTTACAAGGCATGGAGATCCCTTGATTCAAGTTGATAATTGTTGTTGCCAAAAGGTGTGGGATCCCGATAATATTCTGAGATCTACAAAGTGTAGCAATTCTGATTTTAATATATTTGCAGCGATCCCTTTCATTGGAGTAAGGGAAAAATCAGAGTTGGTTTCAAATAAGTATAAAGAAGCTTTAAGGTATGTGAAAAATCATTTAAATTCTTGTTTTAAAAACCTTACGAATTCTATAAATGTAGGTTCAAAGCAAGCTTGTGAAAAGATTGAATTTCAATTTGTGATAAGGAAAGAAAAATCAGATTTGAATTGGAAACTTGGTACCTTGAAGCCTTTTGAGCAGCAAAAGGGCAACACCTTGGAGCAACCAAGTACTGCAACACCTTGGAGCAACCAAGTACTGAAATCTCTGAGCTTCAAAAATCAAAATTTGTAGGGCAGCCAAAGAAGATTTTCTAGACAGAAAGGGGACAAATAAACTCAGAAAATTCTGAGTTGCATGATAAAAATTATTAGTTGCAAAAATCATATTTTTTGCGACGGCCAAGTGAGAATTTCCAGCATGATGATAGGTAGCTAATAGAGCAGCGAAGTGAGTGTTTCCAGCAATGGTATGAACAAGGAGAGTTTCTAGTAGAAGGGAAAAATATTCTACATCAAGGAGAAAATTCTGCCCTTATAGCAAGGACTCAAGAAAGGTGTGAGGAGTGGTTAAGGAGGGCAAAGGAGGCAAAATTGGTAGCCTTTCAAGCTAGACAACACCTATATGAGTTTAAAAGGGATGGTGAGTTATTAAGACACCACTATGATAGTCTTAAAAATGAAGAAATATCAGATTTGCACAAGATTTGTAAAGACCTTGTTGGGAGGTATGCACTTGAGGGAAGTGTCTCATTAACTCCTCGTGACGGTCTCCATTTTGCTGAAGTTTCTAAATCCACAATTGAGGGGTCACATCACTAGCTGGTTGCAACGGCAACAAGGAGTACAAAGGAAGTTGCAACTTTTGAGTGGGGACAGCCACTAAGGTGTCCTAAGAATCATCACATTCCATGCTTGAGAAACATGGATAATTCAGGAGTTGGCAAGTGGAGACAATTTGTGGAATGGGCAAAATTAAAAAGTGTGGGCATCGTTACGAATTCTGAAAATTTTGACAAAATTAAGGCCCTAACACACTCAAAAAATTCTGAGTTTACTTTGCCAACTTAGCGGATTATATGTTCGGAAAACTTGGCGAAAAGTGTGTCAACACAGTTGGAAAAATGCACCAAAAAGTCTGAAAATGATAGGGTCATAAAAGTTGAAAATAATGAAGGGGCAAATAGGCAAACTCAGCCGATCATATGCACAAAAAATTCTAAAAAATGGGGTAAGTTACAACCCTCAATAAGTTCTGAGTTTGCAAAAAAGATTCGACTTTCCACTTATGAGGTAAGGTTGAAATTGGTAGAAGAGGAACAACACTTCCGGTGGCAGCAAGTAGGTAAGCAAGAAATAATTGTTTTGTCACCATGGCAAGGGCAAGCCTCAAGAGGGAAGGTATGTTTTCTAAAATGCTCAAGTGTAATTTTTGCAAGTCATTTGTTGGGATACATTTTGAATGGAATAAGACAACATCAAGGTACTTGGGAGAGTATTGGGATGCTTACCTAAGAGCCTCCTATTTCATGACAAGCATTCAATGGAAGTTTTCCATAAGGGGCAGCCTTGATATCTTGATATAAATTGCTGTTCAGAACTTTCCCAGCACTATGGAAGAGAGTTATAGGCTCCTAACAGATGCTTGGGAGGTGAGATGTATGGGTGGACCACCAAAGGATGACGTAAGAACAAATAGATTCAAGATTTGTGGTAAATTCAAGGCTGTTAACTACAAACACAGCCACATAAACTCCAAGTACAGCAATACTTCTGGGGCAATTGCCTTCAAGGTGAGTCAACACAAGAGCCCAAGGAGGAAAGTAAGAGTCGCATCAGTTTTGAAGAAGTTTCATTTTTTATGGAGCTTGAAATGATAAGCTTGGAGGGCAGTTTTGAGAGGGGTAACAACTGTTATTGGTTCTACATTGAAAAATACAGCAGGGCAGCCATTGGTGTGAGAGAGAGATGAGCTCAGTGGCCATTTTTGAGGATGACTATAGCTGATCCCTCCCCAACAACAAGAAGTAGAGCAGCAAAGAGAAACTAGAGGTGGTTTCCCTTCCTTGGGAAACAACTACAGGCAGACATTGCATAATGTGGAATGTTGGGACACCCACTTGGATATTGCAATTGCTTGAGGACAAGCAATTTTGGGTGGGGAGGATTGTTATGTCCCCCCTTTTGGCCTAAACACGGACATGACCTTTAGCCTAGTTCTTTTGATGCTTTCCCTAGGCTAAGGGAAGAAAGGTAAAATTGGAAACACTAATTTCCCCTCCTTAAAAGGTAAAAGTGAGTTTTCACTTAAGTTATTTTAATTTTGCATTAAGGTGGGTCCATTTTGACTTAAAGGTCTTAAAAAGCCTTTAAGTTTTTATAAAGAATGACCGACCTTGTAATCCACTAACTCTATCTTCATAACTAAAAAGGTGAGTATATAAAGGGGATTGGATTTCATTTGAGAGGTAAGCATTTTTATGATATTTGAAATTACAAGTTTAAGCATGAAAACACTTAGCTTATATATTGAGGACAAAACCCTTCAATGGAGTTTGAAGTAAGGACAAAAGCCCTTACATTCAACTAGGGCATTCTCATTCAAGGATTATATTGAGCTTTATTGGTCTGATTTTTACAGAATCTTCATCATATTTTGGGTAGTAACTTCATCTCCATTTTTAGCGTTGGCAATTAGGGTTTGGAGCCCAAAAATTAGGGTAATAACCAAAAATCATGGTAGCGACTGATTTGGAGGGACAACGCAGGGTTTTGAGGGTTGTGGATTGCTTTTAGAGGGCTGTACTTGGTGCCCTATGGCAGCAAACTGCATATGACAATTGGGTGACCTCTTTTGGGGTCAAATATTAGGGTTTCAAGGGTTATTTCAAGCCAAAACTACAGTTTTGAATGTTAAATTATTTTTTGCTATTTTATTGGTATTTTCCAACTATTATTGATTAGGAAAATTAAAAAAATAGGGTATTTTTTTTGGTAATACTATTCAAAATTTATTGGTGAATGTTTTGAGGGTTAAGTATTGCTTTGCACTTGGAAAATTGTATTTCCAGCATTTTATAATTTTTATCTAGGGTTTGATGTAAAACAAATCAAAAAAATCATAATTGTTGATTAGGGTTTGATATTTGAATTAGAATTTGTAGATTTGATGTTAGGGCTTGTTGTGTTGTTGCAATTTGTTGGAAAACCCCTTTTTCTTGATTTGTCCCAAGTTGGGGACTTTACATTATTACATGGGAAAGGTATAATTAGAGCCTAGAGGTAATACTGAGGAAGAAATCGAATGAATTTTACCATTTAAAAATGGTAAATAGTAAACTATATATATTGTGACATTCAATATAATAATTGTCCTCTATTATTCCATATCAATATTTTTCTCATCAACACTTGTACACATTTGCAAATGAAAGCTAGCAATCGTGAATCAGTCATTTAGAGTCAACCATGTCGAATAGATTGTTACCAAATCTACATAGTTCATAGAAAATGTAAATGGACAAGGAAAATTATGAAATATAACTCTATCCACACTTGCGCCTTGGAATATAAGTTATACAATTCGGGCATGACTATCAATACTAGTACAAGGGCTCAAAGGCCCAATACAAGTTTCAGTTTCTAGTCCTTTTGTACCTCTAAAAATATCCTAAATTTAAAAAAAATATTACATAGTCGTCTAAAGAAGTTCACAATGTCCAAAATTTCCATTCATTCTAGACCCCAATCATGCTCATTACATCAAATATCAAAAGTCAAGTATCAAACAATAAAACTAAAATAGGGAGGAGGAATTTTAAAATTTTAAACTTGGGAAGTAAAATGATATCGATGGTCAGCTATGATAATTGTTGGAAACTAATCACATATGTTTTTCGAATGCGATCTGAAGTATTTAAATGCAATTATTGTATGATGTATGCCAGTTGCAATTATGAAGAAATGGATGAAGAATATGATGGAAAGCTACGTCGCTGGATCCTCATGTGCAAACCCGTGGATCCTGATCCGAATCCTTGCAGGATTCATCTTGGATCTTGCGAGAGGCCTACGGATCCTCCTAGATATGTCTTGGGACATATCTAGGAGGATCCACAGGACTCACACAGGATCCTAGATGTATCCAGGACATATTGTGCCCAAAATGCATCCTCCCCGCAGCCGCCCCCGGGCCCCACCCCCTCGCCCTGCCTTTTTTTTCAATTTATCTTTATGAAAAGTCAAATATGGACTTCAAAAAACATTTAAAAATAAAATATAGGGGCAACCCCAAAAACAACTTTCACACTAATTTTATTAAAAGAAAACAAAAAAACAACACATTCATCTTTCATTGCATTTTTACCTTTTACCTCACCTTCATTTTTTCAATTGCTTAGGGCTTAAACTCCTCCTTTTGCTGATCCTACAATATTACAATAACCCATTTGGCATCAAGGAGTTTAAGGAGCTTGCAACGAAGAGGATTGTTGATTTAAGGTAAGTTTTTAGTTGTGTTTTTTTAGTTACAAACTTAAAAATGTTTGTAACTAGTTTTAACTTTTTTTAATTATTTTTTTTAAAACATTCTTTCAACAATTGTTTTTTAACTAGGGGCTACAGGGATTTGCCAGAATGTCTTGCTCTGTAAGTGCAAGTTCGATGGGCCAAGGGATAGCCTTCAAAATTGATTTGCGAGCGCCCCTTTGGAAGTATGTGACGATGTTAGAATAGGTACCAGGTGGAGGGTGACACATTTGGGTTTGCTCAAAGTGTAGTGTTAAATTTAAGAGCTTGTATAGTCTCGTGAAATCCCATTTGTGTGCGATTCGTGGTTCTAGAATCAAAGCTTGTGGTGGGCCAAACATAAATAGAAAGCCAGGAAAGGGCTTGTTAAAGGCAAATATCCTTGCATACATTAGAGAGCAAGAAAAAGCATCGGCCTCTATTGCCCTAAGATCGAGGCACTGTTTGAGAAAGAAAGGATCTACATCTATTGAGCCACCTGTTGTTCCATCTCATGCTAATGTCACGACCCCATCACATCCATTTCTTTCTACATCAGTTGCAACCGTAGAGAAAGAGGATTCATATCTTAGTTGCAAGAGAACAAAAGATGCAAGCGCATTGGAAAGAACATTCCATAATGAATACATGGACATAGTGGAGCAAAACATTGTGCATTGTGTTTACGTACGTGGGATACCATTTAATGTTGTTAGATCACCATACTGGTGGGATATGGTGAGATCTATCAATAAGGCCTCTAAAGGATTCATTGGCCCTGGGTATGAAAAAATGTGCACCACCTTGTTGTCAAAAGAAAGAAAACACATTGAAACCCATCAGAGATTCGTGGATTGAAAGGTGGGTGTCCATTTTCGATGGATGGAAAGATACAACAAACATGCCATTGATTAATGTATGAAAAAGTGTGCACCATCTTGTTGTCAAAAGAAAGAAAACACATTGAAGATGCATTGAAACCCATCAGAGATTCGTGGATTCAAAGAGGGGTGTCCATTTCCGATTGATGGAAAGATACAACAAACATGCCATTGATTAATGTGGTCACAGTTTGCCCTAAAGGGACAATGTTTTTGTGGGTCGTTAATTGTGAGGAGCAATTGAAAGATGCACGATTCATTGCCAACATCTTAATAGAGCCCATTGAGGTGGTGGGGGCTCAAAATGTTTTCCAATTTATAACAGACAACGCAAAACATTGTAAAGTTGCGGGCATGTTGGTTTAAGCAAGGCATGAGAACATATTTTCGACACCTCGTGTTGTTCATTCCCTCAACTTTATGTTGCAAAATCCAAATATTCATAAGCAACCATCACATATTCCAAGGCATCTTCAGATCCTTCTTGAAGTTGTAGTTGTTAAAGGTAACTTTTTTTTTTATCATTCATGAATCATGTATAATTTTAATTTAATTTTGTATGTAATTTGTAGTATTTTTAGTTTTGAACATTTCTTTTAAATTTTATTTGTTTTAATTTTGTATTAGGTTGATGAGACTCGGTTTGCCCCACACACATTGGTCTTGAGATGACTTGTCAAGGTGCGTGAGGCATTGAGCAACATGGTTATCAACCACCTTTGGGGTGTATGGAGGCAATTAAACATCGAGAGGGGCACAAAGGTGAAAGGGTTGATTCTTGATGATGTGTGGTGGGAACGTGTGGAGTATTTGCTTAGTTTTATCAACCACATCATGAGTATGTTGAGATTTGTGGTTATGGATCATCTATGTTTGAGTGACATTTATGATGGAATCCACTCTATGATTGAGAAAATTAAGTCCATAAATGCCAAAGAGCAAGATCTTATGGAGAGGTTTTTCAAGCAAGTGCAGTCGTATCTCATTGACAGGGGGAACAAAATGACCACCCCATTGCATCTTCTTGTTTGTGCCTTAACTCCCAAATACTATAGTGTAGAGATCCTTTCTTTGCGTAGGAGGGTCCCACTATATGGAGATATTGAGGTTAGTGAGGGATATAAGGTGGCATTTTCTAGACTCTTCCTCGATTTAGAAGTAAAAACATAATTATGGTAGAGTTTGAGCATTTTATAACCTCTATGGTGACTCCTTTGGTGCTCTTCGTGACAAGTACAAGGACATTCATATTTGGTGGTATCTCCATGAGCAAGCATCCACCCACCTCTAGCCACTTGCAATAAAAATTTCATCACAAGTAAGATTTTTTGTTTTTAACTCTCTACCTTTATTTTTGACGTTTTGTTTTAACTTTTAACTTTTATAAATTTTAATTGACTTTGTGGCTTGCCTCAATAAGTTGCAAGTTCCTCCTCAGGTGAGGGCAATTGGGGTACCCACACCTTTATCCACTCAATTAAGAGCAACAAGTTGGCAACAAAAAAATGTATTTGGTCTAATAGGTGCATTCCAACTTGCATTTTCTCATACACAAGCAAGACAATTACAAGGGGCAACAAAGTGTTGGGATGTCGACCCAGAGACTACTGACTTGGATGCCTCCGTTGCCTACATTTCATTGTTCGACATGGAGCTAGAGGATGCTTCGCATGACTTGCATAGTGGAGTTAGTGGGAGTGGCTTTGTTATTGCTTGTGGTTCTAATGAACCACATGATGACGCCTTCGATGAAGACATTGAAGACCAGTATGAATATAGTGAATAATGAATATGCTGATTTGTCTTGCCCATAGATTGTAACTTTTGCACCATATACTTGTCTTAAGCCTAATCTAAGTTTGACCATTGAATACTATGACATTTGGCATTGAATTATTAATATGTTTTGTGGTTATTCAACTTATTTTGTTTCCTCTATGCATATTATGTGGTTACTTTTGCTTATTTGGCTATATTTTTAAATTTATATAAAGATATTTTTGTACGGATGTATCCAAAGACATTTCTAGGCCCCAAAAATCATGTATCCACGTATCCGTCTTTGTACCAGTATGAGGATCATTTACTTGGATGAAAAGAAAGATTAAAATTTGGGTAGGTTTCAATGTGAAGATGGGGAGTTTCTTAAATCTGGGTATATGCCCAATGGAGCTCTGCAAGGATATGAAAGAAATTTTTGGTTGCATTTATTGAGAATGATGGCAAACTTGAGGATGATTAAATTGTGTAATGAATCAAATTAAAATGCACATGGTTTATTTTGAGGATTTTGCATTTTTTTGGCCAAAGATAACTAGGATGAAGGGACCATAGCCAACACTCAGGTAGTATTGTACTTCCCGCATTGAGTCCAATTCAAAAAAGGATTAACCAAAACTTACAGAAATTCATTCATTGTTATAATCTCAACAAAAAATGGTTCGGAGATTGAAACCAGAAAAACCAAAGCTACGTTATCATCAGATGCCTTCATTAGCATTCTTCTTTAATCTACAATCAGTTTGGCAATTCCAGAGTGTGGAGCACTTGATATTCCAAAGTTCCATCAAATTACAAAGATAGACAAACTGAACTTATACGGATACCCATCAAGCCAATGAAGTCAATATATGGGCTTGAGACAAAATGAGGCACATCAATACTAGGTGGATGCTATGACCACATCATTCTACATTCTTAACAAGTGTTCTTGTAAAGCATTGTGGGAAGTCACTGTCGAGGAAGCATGGTCAGATAGTATTGCATAGGAATTGCTGCTGATAATTGTAGAATAAGTTCTAGTGTTGGAATAAGGCTCATAGGCAATAACACTAGAGGAGCCAAGTTCCAAAGGGAAAATTAGGAGAGCCAGTGACAAAAACTGAAATTGTCGAAAGGATGGACACCTATGATAATGGAAAGCCAATTAGGGATACAAATGGAGCAAGGTGGTGAGCAGGGATATTTTTATTTCTTTTGCTTTAGGAGATGAAAATGTATACATTTCACGTATTCTCAAACTGAAAATGTAAGCATGGAAAGATGGTTGATGTTGGAGAATTGTACAACTATGTTGCAAAGATTTTGTAGTAGAATGTACTCCATTTAAAGTATGCCATGTGATTTTAACTTATTGTAGATCCCTGAAAATGTATATCGGCCTTGGATGTTAGGAGAGATTCTAGAAGAAGTGCCTTGATTTCTCCTAAGATCTCCCAACACGGCTCCTCCGACATTAGGTGCTCCTTGACGAGCACCATTAGATCTTTTCGTAGTGATTGATGATCGCTCAAATGGCTCCTCCACTACAAGCACATACATAGATACTCGATGAAGTCTTCCAAGTTTCATCGACACATGTTTTTGGGGCTCTTGTTTGCCCTTCTTTGCTATTTGTATTAGTTCCATCGCCACCTTTGTTTGTGGCACATTACTTTACTTTGTTCCTTTATTTGGCTTCTAGGATTCTCTGTGTAGCTTCCTAGAACCTTCAATTATTAATTGTTGTATCCTCGAGTCCCATTGACCTACCTTTGGTCATCTGTGGACATTAATATAATTTCTATTTCTATTTCAAGCTACATTGCCAGGAAATGGAAATGGGTCCGAAATGCAAAAACATTAATTTTTGAAAACCCTTGGTTTGGAAACGTCCGTACAATATACTATAAAAAATATAAATATATATAAAAGCAATGTATAATAGTCATTTTTAGTCCATAAAAGATAAAACACTTAAAATATATAGTATTCATGAAAGTTCAAAACATTCAACACGCTTAAAATTTCACATGTTCATGAATCATGTGTTGTAGCCCATGTTCAAACTACAAAGACAAAATGTCATGTCCCCCTTTTGGACATGACACTATTGAAGGTCTTTAGCCTTGCCTAGTTTTCTAAGGGCTAAGGGAAGAAGAGAAAAAGAAAGGAAACATTTGATTCTGAAAAGAATAATTGTAAAAGTATTTTATTGTTATAATTTCACTTAAGTTGTGGCCTTTTTAAGGGTCATGAGTATTGAACCACTTAAGTAAATTATAAAAAGATATTCTTTTATAATTTGAAAAAAGATCAACAAAGGTATTTCCCTCCCAAATTGGGCACTTCACATGGGGAGAAGTATAAAAGCAATTGAGGGATCTTGTTGAAAGGCATATTGGATCATTATTTGAATTTACAAATTTTGAGCACGAAAAAGCTTTGCTTGTTCGCTTCTAAGACGAAAACCTTCAAGGTGCTAGAATTGAGGACGAAAACCCTCATTCTTCTTGAGGCAACTTCACCTAGGAGTTGCCATTGAGCTAAATCATTCTTCCAAGGGTGTTTTGAACACCATTTTATTATTTTCAGGTGTGGCGAAGTCATCTATGAGGGTGACGTTGGGGTTTGAGGCTTCTGGAGGGCAGCGAACTGCCATTCACGAATATAATGCCCTAAACCAGGTAAGCGACCTGATTTAAGGGACATTGGAGTAATAACTAGGGTTGTATTGATGCCTTAGGACAACATCTAGTTATTGGAGTGGGACGGCTTCTTTGTGACACCAGATTTGCTGTTTTATGTGGTTGTTTGAGGCCAATATTTGGTTTAAACATTTAGAAAAATATCCTCATAATTTTGGTATTATTTCCAAATTTTATCTATGGCGAAAGGTGCAGAAATTAGTGAATATTTCTGATTGTAATTTATGGAATTCATTGGTAAATATAAATAATAAATTGCTGTTGAAGGTTGCATTGGCAGCTTGCCCTAATGTCAGCTGGGCAACCCTCTCCTAGGGTCTGATTTCAGGAAATAATACCGAGTTGTAGATGACGAAGCTCTTCTCTTCAAGGCCCTCATGAAGTGCACTATGTAGCCAAGAGTGGCAAAAAGAAATGCATCCAAAAAATGATACCTTGCTGCCCTGAATGAAAAGATCCATTTGCTTGTCATTTATTTTGTGCATACCACTGTGGCCACCCCTTAACAAATCTTTGGTAGCTCCCACATGCCACGGTAGACTCATCCAAGTTTGTAACAAAAGAACAACAAAAAAATTCTTGGGGAACATACCTTGGAAACCACTTTTAATAACTTGCCAACTGTTTTGGATGATCCTTTCCATGCATGCTATATGTTCACCGATGGGCTGCCCTTTCTTCACACCCTCATGCATGTGTGGGACCAAATGTGAGTTCAAAAGGAACTCATTGTGACCAAGGGAATAGTGCTGTACTGTCACTTCCTCCGTCGCCCTTCTTCCATGCAAGTTGTGTCCCCAAACATAGACACTTTCAGACTTTGATAACAACTGTAAAGATTCAGACCTCTTACCCATGTGAAGTGGCTGCAGTAGTGTTCCAAGGTCTGATTTTTATGAGGAATAAAACTCAGATTTGATTGGTGCACTTTCTTTGCCCAACGTGAGTTGTAATTTGTCCAAAATTTCAATTCTGCATCCTCAAGAGGTGGCTGGAATCTTTTTACCAACTTAGAAATTTCTGAGCAAAAAAAATCAGACTTTGCACATGCATTACCAGAATCCATGTAGGGCTGTAACATGCCAACATTTTTATAGTTTTCTAAGCAAAAGAAATCAGACTTTGCATAAGCATTTCTAGAATTCATGTAGGGCTGTAACATTCCAAAATTTTTATAGTTTTCTGAGTGTGTGACTAGCTGAATTAGCAACCCTCTTTCTACCCCTTCACCTTCATCATTTTCAGAATTCACCAAGTTCTTCAAACACAAAGTTGGATGGTTTCTACCACGCCAAAGTGGCTGCCCATGCATGGAAATCACAACACTCTTTGCCCCTCTCATGGCCATTGCAACCGGCCCCACAATAGGTCCTACACATGAAGCAAACATGTTAGTGAAAACAATAGTGTTTAACAACACTTTTCCACTCACTCCATCATGCCTTATGAACATGATATGGACTTCCTTTTTGTGTCTTAGCTTTTTCTTATCATGGTTGTAGTATGCCTTTTTCCTCCTAGTGGCTGTAAATCCACTAATACACACTTGGGCCATCCCCATGGTGTTGAGGTGTGAGAAGCACACCTTCTTAGGGCCCCTACTCACCATGGTGACAGGAAACCTTAAGGGGAACAAACTGAGAATGCTAAAAACAATAGTCACTATGATTCTGGGACCATGATAGCCCTTACTTAGTGTTAGTGTTTAACAACACTTTTCCACTCACTCCATCATGCCTTATGAACATGATATGGACTTCCTTTTTGTGTCTTAGCTTTTTCTTATCATGGTTGTAGTATGCCTTTTTCCTCCTAGTGGCTGTAAATCCACTAATACACACTTGGGCCATCCCCATGGTGTTGAGGTGTGAGAAGCACACCTTCTTAGGGCCCCTACTCACCATGGTGACAGGAAACCTTAAGGGGAACAAACTGAGAATGCTAAAAACAATAGTCACTATGATTCTGGGACCATGATAGCCCTTACTTATTCCCTTCTTTATGTTGGCCCAACTTGTGTTCTTTGTCTCGCAACATGACATGATAGCAATATTACGCTTGTGGGACTCGCCTAGATCTCATATCCACAATGGATACTTGTCATGCTCATTCCTTGAATTTACTTGGAAGATTTTTCTTCTCCATTGAGTGCCCTTCACTTCAACCTTAGTGATAGCGTAAGTTTGGCAACCAAAATAATGAAAGAACCAAGCATGAGGAGAAATTAATGAGCACTTACCAAGATGGCAGCTCAATTGCTTACCCATACACAAATCTGATTTTTCTTTTTCGAAATGCAAAATGATATCTGCTTTCTTTCTATTTGGCATTACTCCTTCAAAGGACCCCATTGCCTTGTCCAATCTTGTTAGGATTTGTGCTTCCTTTCGAAGTGTTAATTGTTTCTTCCAAGCTTCCTCTTGAAATCTGAATTTAGACAAAGAGAATGGTTTATGATAAGAAACAATGCAAATTTTTTTTGTCATGACATACCTTTCCATTATGGATACCTTATCCATCTCCAAGCTTTCTTCTTGATCTTTTGATTGCTCATGAAGTTGTTGAACAACTTCTCCTTGCTTTACCTTTGGAAGTTCTGATTTTTCTATTACTTTCACCTTATTGTCTACTATTTGCAACTTCATTGGTTGCCCCATAACTTGTTGGAAACCCTCACTAGGCTGCCCTTGAATTTTTGGTTCTTGTGGCTCAAAATTCAATCATCAGTGGCCCTTTAATTAGCTGAAACAACTCTTCTTGTTGCTCCAAATTCTCTGATTTTTGCTCTTCTACATGCTCCACTATCAAATAAGCCCTCAATTTTTCCTCGCAAAATTTTACAACATTTTCAAACAGCACATGTGCAACTAAAAAATTATTCTTTTCTTGCCTCAAACCTGTCAACAAGATAGATAATAATGGCTCCGGAAGATCATCACTTTCATTGAGTGTCAAAGTCATGATTCTCTGCATAAGAGTTACAACATTTTCGATAAGATTCTTACGAGCAATTGCAAAAAAATATTGAAACATCTTAACAATAAGTTTATTACATTCCAAATCTAACATCAAAATACATCCCTGATTTTTGCCAGTCTCCAGCAATGTGACCCTTCTACCAAAAGAGTGTCCCTTGTTAACCTCTAGACTTTGAAAACTTTCCACAATCAACTGAAATATCTCCCTCATGATTTTGTTACTGTAAGGAACCTTGGGAGTGGTTGGTCTTGTAATTTCACTAATACAATTAGTAACCAAAAGACTTACCTCTTTATTGGTGTGCCCCAAGAGTTGGGGTTGGATCAAGCAAATCCTTGAGGGCTGTATTGCCCATTCCAAAGCCTCATATTGTGACTGATTTACTTTGGACAACCCCTCTTCCACTTCATTCAAGGTGCTGATTAGATCACCTACCGGTTGGCATGGATGCCCTAGCTTCCTTCCTGCTTTGTAGAGCCTTCTTTTCTCCATTTTTTCCATGGCCTCTTCCTTTGTCCTTATTCTCACCCCATAGTTGCCTAAGAAATTGGCTCTTATACCACTATAATGTTCTCAAATGGGAAGTTCAACAAAATTGGGGTTTGCAACAAACCCTAACAATCAATCATCGTTTTCTGATTTTTGCTTTCAAACCCCAATGAAAAATACTGCAACTTTCTGATTTAAATACTTCAAACCCTAGCCAAAATTTAGAAAGCTGGAAATGACTAATTAGGGCACTATTCACCAAATATTCTTTGCCAATCATTTACCAACATACTCAGAAAAATACAATGAAATAGATACCTTGAATTTCTGAATTTTTAGACCCATTGGAGCTGCAAATGTCATGAAAATTAGGGAAATAATATTCAATTACTCAAACTACAATTTGGAGTTGGCTAACACAATTATTTCTTGAAATCAGATCCTAGGAGAGGGTCGCCCAACTGCCATTAGGGCAAGTTGCCAATGCAAACTTCAACAGCAATTTATTATTACCAATGAATTCCATAATCTGGAAATAATACCAAAATTATGAGGATATTTTCCTGAATGTTTAAACCAAATATTGGCCTCAAACAACCACATAAAACAACACATCTGGTGTCACAAAGAAGTCGTCCCACTCCAATAATTGGTTGTTGTCCTAGGGCATCAATACAGCCCTAGTTATTACTCCAAGATCCTTTAAATCAAGTCGCCCACCTGGTTTAGGGCATTATATTCATGAATGGGCAGTTTGCTGCCCTCCAGAAGTCTCAAACCCTAGCACCACCCTCATAGATGACTTCGCCACACTTGAAAATAACAAAATGGTGTTCAAAACACCCTTGGAAGAATGATTCAGCGCAATTGCAGCTCCTAGGTGAAGTTGCCTCAAGGAGAATGAGGGTTTTCGTCCTCAATTCCAACACCTTGAAGTTTTTTCGTCTTCAAAGCAAACAACCAAAGCTTTTTCGTGTTCAAAACTTGTAAATTCAAATAATGATCTAAGATGCCTTTCAACAAGACCTCTCAATTGCTTTTATACTTCTCCCCAAGTGAAGCGCCCAATTTGGGGGGGAAATACCTTTGTTGATTTTTTTTTAAATTATAAAAGAATATCTTTTTACAATTTACTCAAGTGGTTCAATACTCATGACCCTTAAAAAGGCCCTAACTTAAGTGAAATTATAACAATAAAATACTTTTACAATTATTCTTTTTAAAATCAAAAGTTTCTCTTCTTCCCTTAGCCCTTAGGAAACTAGGCAAGGCCAAAGGTCTTCAATAGTGTCATGTCCAAAAGGGGGGCATGACACAAAATATACATTCAAATAGTTATAATCTAGAATAAATCATCTAGATTGTCCTTAAAATTATGAATGCCATTTCCACTAGCTCCACTCTCCACCCCTTGTGTGGAATTTTTTTGTAGAAACCCTTGTTTCCTTGATTTCTGAAACTGAATGTTTTTTGGACTGTTTTTGTGTATTTTGATTTTTTTGGTGTTTTTGTATGAATAAAAGAAGAATGCGATTTTGCAAAGAAAATTCTTATAAATTCAAATAAATAAATATTGAAGCAATAACCCTTGTAACTGGCTAATCTATGATCTTATTACTCAGTTCAGATGATTACAATAGAAGTTCTCTGTCATGTATACAAAAATAATATTAAATATTGTTCAAAAACCTGATTTTGCTGCAAACTCTAGATCTGGTACAGCTGGTACAGCTGCAATAAATAAGCTTTTCTCTCTCTTGAAGATCCAGGATGATACTAAATGAGTAGGCGCCCCAATGGGTATCAACAGTTTTGCCAAAAAGAAGGCGTTTTGCACCAGAAGTGAAATACGCCCCTGCTGGTGATGTACGGCCTGCTGCAGAACCATATGGATTTCGTACAACAGTAATTAAAACAGTACGGCTTGGTACGACTGGACTCCAGATCTCAAGAAAATTGTGCCACTACTGGGAATCTCGTTCTAGATAATTTTTGGATCAAACCCTGATGAAATAAATACCTGTGAATCTCTGTGATAACCTCTGTGTGAAATTATCTCTCTGCTTGACAATAGATCTGCTGATATTTCACAACCTCTGAATTGCACACACTGAAGATTGCACGTTCTCCAATGCAAATCGAATACTGAAAACTTTTGGCTCAGTTTTCTCAGAAAATACTTAGCAAATTTTTTTGTCTTCAACATGAATGGCACGCTCCCCAATGAGAAAACCTTATATCCTTGAAAAATTGCGATTTTCCTAATTAGGGTTTCATAATTAAAAATTAGGGTTTTCTTCTCTTTTAATTTTTTCATAGTCTAAGACAATTTTAATTATAAAATATAATTAAAACGGCCCCCTTCATAATGAGCACCCCCTTGGGTCAAAACGCCTAAGGCATAATATTACGCCAAATAATTAATATTTAATTAAATCAATTAAATATTAATATCTCCCTCAAAAAGTATCCGATTCTCGAACCGTCTGAAGCTGGTGAACAAGGAAGTAATTCCGCACATGACCAAACCATAGCAGGAGTGCTCCGCTGAGTGCCAAAAATCCCTAAAAAATAGGAGCTCAGGGAAACGGTGTCCGAAAGAGCCCGAATGAAAGCCAACTGGAAAAATTCTGATAGTCGAAGCCAAGCCAAGCTCCATCAAGACCCTCTATCCATCCTATTAGCCTACGAGGGTCGCATAATAGGCTAATCATCAACTCTGCGAGATGTCAACTGGAAGGGGACATGACAAAATTGTATTTTTCTCCTTGAAGCTGCTCCTTGCTTTTAAATTTCTCTTCTAACTTGCTACAAAATTCCTCCTTGCTCTTTTAAAAACAATAATGGCTGCCTCCAAACTCCTTGTTGCTATGGCTGCCTCTTAAATTCCTTCTTGCTCTTGTAAAAAACAACAATGCTGAGAGTCTGTTTTGCCATTGCATTGAGTGTGTTTATATAGGTTTAATATAGTGTATTCTAGAAGATTAGGAATTTTTTAATGTTTTAGCTTTTTTTATGACTTAGTCAATGACTTTTCCGTTGGAAATGCCTGTGTATGTGATGGAAACATTCGTGAAGTTTCCAGATGTTTTTCGACATGTGCCTAGGGGTTTCTACGACTTTTCATAGCTTTTTAGTACCAGAAACATTTCTAAGTAGAAATGAGGATCCTGGCACATTCCCCTGCAATGAAAGCATCAATTTTCCATATGTTTCCATCACATACACGGGTGTTTCCATGATGTATTCAGAGCTTTTCTGTATTGGAAACTTTTCTAAGTAGAAACGGGGGACTTGGGATGTTTCCCTGCAGCGTAAACATCAAGTTGTCTACATAATAGATAGTTGGGATTGATGGACATATTTTCCTTACAATGCCCTATCCATGTAAGCATGTAATAGATTGCTTGGAAAATGGTGTATTGGTCACTGGTAGTGGATAGAGGACAATTATCTAACCCATTGAGATTGATAGAACTGGTTCTAGGTTAGGTAGCCAAGGAGAGTTCTTTGAGGCTAAGGTGCATCAGACAAAGTGTCCAAGTGGTGAAGTGGAAAGGTACATCACACAGTGTCCAAGTGACGAGGTGTTTCGAGGTGCATCAATCCAAGTGCCCAAGTGACAAGGTGTTCATAGGTGGAAAAGGTTCATCAAACGAAGTGTTCATGTGATGAGGTGTTTTTATGTGGAAGCACTCATGATGAGTGGAGGCTAGTAAACTCAACAATGAACGAGAAGCTGGTGGAGGCTAATAAAATCTATAATGACTGGGAAGCTAATGACATTGGATAGTGGACGTGGACCTAAAGAGTGTCTTTGAAAATGACTGGAAATTTACATAGGCACTTGTCAGGCCATAAGTGATGGGACTTTCATCACCGGAAAAGACACAAGTAATAAGCACTTGAGTGGTATTTTTAAGGTCATTAGTGATGGGACTTTCATTATTGGAATTTGTTGGGGGCTTAGGGAATGATCACTTTGAAAAAAGGGATGGTATAACCATTGGGGACAGAGAATTCCATCATGGCAGGCCGATTGTTGAAGGTGTACCTTGAGGTTGGAGTAGGTGGCAGGGGCATTATGATATGCCATCGTAGTTTTGGTGTGCGGTAGATGTCCCAAGATACTTCAAAGAATTAAATATTGGAGTTGGCCACCATTTATATGGTGTGCAGGATGGGCATGTAGGTAGGACATCACTGTCATGGTGTTTGATAGATGTCCCAAAAGACATCAAGGTTGGACAACATCAGGCATCAGACATTCAGAAGATCAACACAAGGATATTGTTGAAGGGTATATCATGGTACTATATAATTGTTTACTCTTGAAAGTACAATTGTATAATCATATTGAGATTAACTACCTCAATATGATGATAGTGTTTGTCTTAGAATTGTTCACTCTAATAAAAAACATGTGAAGAATGAAACTTTCAAGACAAGTTAACATATTTTGCACTTGGAAATCACTAGTAAGTGAACACAATATTCAACACCACTTCCTATTTTTACTCAGCAGTTGCAATGGCTAATTAATTACCTATGTACTCCTTGAGATAGATTGGCGACCATAAGGACACTTGGTGATATTTTCTGCATTGACAGCAGGATTACATTTTGATTAAGTTAATGAATGTGTGGACTTAATTATATTATTATTGCAATGACTAAATAATTTGGATTGTATCTGGATTAGTAATTAAGGGCAGGTATTAGATTAATGTAATAAGCTAATCCATGTATTGGTTTAGGCACACTGTTTTTGTGCTATCATTAGCACATAGGTAGTTATCTATTCATGCTTTTAATAGCTTAGAATGATTATCCAGTGAGAGCTTTTTCCACAAATATAGGAGTAGGTTGTTTATTCTATGGCTATTTAATCAGCCACAAGGTTTGTAATCTTCATGTCCCATGAATTAATCTTACAGTTTCTTTATTTGTTATATTTTTAAAACTAATACAATGGCTACTGGGTTTGCAGCTCCACTATCAATGAATGCTATAGAGCAGGCAGTATTGGAAAGCAAAGAAGGTCGCATCATGACGATGGATCGTATTCAAGCTGCTCTTGATCAAATGGCTTCTGAATCTGTTGGCTATTTAACTCGAGCACGAGAAATTGATGGACAATACATTATTAGTATCCTGTTTATTTTCTAAGCAATGGCTGCAGTCTTTTTAAAGCTATCTAAGTTCTAACTCGTAGACCTGTAAAGGTCCAAACATTTAAATTTTTCAGATGGTCATTTTTGTTGAGATGTGAACATTAAAGAAAGATATTATACATTCGATGATTTCTTTATATTTCTGTATGGGGTTAGCTTAGCACTAGAAGGTTTTCCATGACTGGTTACAGACATGCACAAAATCCTTGTAGATTCTCGTAAAAGTGAGGTAAACTTTTTGCTTTGCCCTTGATTCTTCACTTTTTCTCAATTTTTTTTATGTAGTTGATTCGAAAATCATTTCCCTGATGATCGTAGGAAACATTAGATACTGACTTGGTTTCGTACATTCTAGGTGGAGGCAATTGTGCGCAAGAGATACGGCATAGAAAGTTGCAGGATATTTAAACTCCTGGCCATGAAGGGTCAGCTTGAGCAAAAACAGGTACTTTTGCAGAATACTTGAAGTGCATGATGCCCACAATTATTGTGTGAACATGAAATGCACGGATATACACTATGCACTGCGAATGTGTTAGATTCAGCATCTTGTAATAGAAGTGATGGCTACGTGGGCATGCTTTAGATTGTAGTCATATTTTATATCTTGTAGGTATTTTTTGGTTGGTTCTGTATTATACTATTAACGTTTGGTAAAGGCACTTCTAGTCAAATTATTTATCACAGAGGCATTATGTAAAAAACATTATATTATCGTTCATGATCTTAGCTATACATAATATCAAATTTTAATTTCCCTTTGTTGATTTTCTTCACGGGATCACTTTAAATTTCATGCTTTCTTCTCATTGTATGACATTGTATTTTTTATTTTGTGTACTTTTAATTGCTTTTTACGATACTACATTATTCTCATATCCTTGGGCCCAATAACATGTTTTTATTTATTTTTCCGTCTATGCTTTAGATGATTTTTCCCTCAAACTTTGCATCTATGGGAACCTCGTTGGATGACATCCAAAGAATGGTGGAAGGGAATTCGACATGCTATATTTGATAGCCAAAATATATATATATATATATATATATAGTTGTTTTATTACTATAAAGTAGCGCAGCTTCACACAATTACCATTGCTTTACCAAAACAGTCCATCACATGGACATAAAATTAAATATTCATGCATAAGTGTTCTTTTGATATCGTCCAGATTTATATTTTAATAAATTTATTAAAATATTTAGTGTTCATGGATACATTGTTTGAAATTTGAATGATAAAAGTTTCAGGACCAAGTTTTCCGATGTTAAATGGAAATAAAGTCATCCAGAAAAGGGTTAAAGGGACTGGTAAATTATTACAAACATGGGAAGGAAAACCTTACTATTATATGCTACTGTGGACCTGAGTCATTGCTTTCAGCGACTTAATTTGAAAAAGTTCTGAATTTGCGAACATTAAGAATACCCAAAAAATGCATTGAAATTCTCAATTTAGGGTTTCACTGCCTGCTGTGAGTGTCCCTGTAAATTGTAATGGCCTCTAAGGAAAAATACGTGTAATTAATAAGAGAGGTCAGGACCGCACAGCTCTTAATTCTTAGTTCATGTGAGGCAGCTGTGTCAGGTTGAAGGAATCTGCTAATTGCTAAACTTGCCGGTGATTTAAAAGCTGTCCAAGAAACCGCCCTTATCAGCCGGTCACACTTGCCACCAGAATTGGTCCCTGTTGGTAAATTTTCTGATGTCATCAGCATTAAATTCAAATAGTTATTATGTTTCCTGTTTTAACTTGTTCGATAATGTGGGCATGCCTCGTTATTATCCAGCATTAATATTTTGAATTTATTAAAATTTTTCCAGCACACCCGTTTAATGTCCATAGTGAGCGAACTAATAATTAGTTATAAATTAGTATATAATATTTTTATAAGTTATAAGTTGTTTTTTTTTGTTT
The DNA here is from genome assembly GCA_037957365.1 of Torreya grandis. Taxonomy (NCBI): domain Eukaryota; kingdom Viridiplantae; phylum Streptophyta; class Pinopsida; order Cupressales; family Taxaceae; genus Torreya; species Torreya grandis. The sequence goes on from JARHVA010000359.1 coordinate 1,914,879, forward strand.
ATTATATATATAGTTTTATATTTATTATATATACAGATTTTTAAATAAATATTTTTTAATTATATAGATTTAAAATATATTAAATGTATATGTTTCTTTTAGTCGAATTTAATTACAGTTTATTGCTGATTATTTTAGCAACAAATTGTTTACAAATTCTATCCTCCAATTTTTGAACATGAATTCGAATGCAACAACTAAGTTGTGGACAGTGAAACTAATGAAACCATACAATTTGTTCATATCTTCATCCTGATGATGGATCACAGAGTGTGATCTGAAAGACCGATGTATTTTCTTCTTCTTTTACACAGGTTTATCTAGAATATGGAAGCCTCAACTTAGCATTGGTTTGTTTATTATGGACTATGGAAGCCTCAATTCTGTTATAATATAAAACTATCAAGGGCAGGGGGGAAATCTTTAGGTGTTGGAAGTTTGGCATTCCTTTTTGGCAATTCTCTGACCTTAGTTCAATAAAGGTAGATAAACTCTCTGAAGATTGCTTTTCCTTGTGTTTTGTAAGACGGACTTTATAGTGTATAACATTAAGAAACTGAATATGCTCCCCACTAGGCCTGGTTACACAATATTTGATTATCTGGCACAGATCCAAGGCTCTATGTCACAAGGTTCGCCATTTTTTCGGCACAAAATTCAAAATTCGGCGATTTTTTGGACAACCAATAAAAATTGTCTAAAATCATATAGATCGATGTCAGCATTGGCAGAAAATTTTGAATGGGAAAATTGAGCAGGAAAAATCGAGCGAAAACCATAGTGTCATGCATGTTAAATCACAGCAAAAACCCTAGCGTATCTGAGTTTGTCATGAGGCTTGGACAACGTTGCGACATGGTCATGGTGGCTTAAACGACGCCGCAGGGTCTTGGTGACTTGGATGACGTGGCGGGGTCGTGTGGCGTCTAGCTTGGATGAGTAGCTGCAAGTGGAAATAGAGGTAGGTTTAATACAACTTTTGTGATTCTTAGAAAATATATCCTTTTTATTGTGGTGCCATTTTACAAATAATCGCGGGACTTGGGTCCAACTGATCTTGTTAATATCCATTGAAACCTATGACAATGATTCATGAGAACATCTGCGGCTGTTGACAGACAACAAACAAAGAAAATACAAATCAGTTTTGAAAATGGTCGACTGGGCTTATGCAAAACCCAATGGGCCGCTACGTGAATTTGAGACAATGCAGGGCTGCGAAGGCAGGGTCTTGTGGCATCTAGCGTCTAGTGTCCAAACAAAAGCTTGGCGGTAGGGTCAGCCGTCCATGATGTACATAGAGGTAGGTTTTATTTTTTATTTATTTTTTTAAAACATGTGTTAGCTTTTAGGTTATATGTTTATATATATATATATATATATTTTATATTTTAGCTTTTAGGTTATTTTATTTTGTTATATGTTTATATTTTATTACTTTGTAAATATTAAATAGGTTTTGTTAGCTTTTTGGTTATATGTTTATGTTTTATTACTTTGTAAATATTAAATAGGTTTTGTTAGCTTTTAGGTTATATGTTTATATTTTATTACTTAGTAAATATTAAATAGGTTTTGTTTTGTTTTTTTAATTTTGTTAATAATTTATAATTATAATTTATGTTCTATTTTTTTTATATATTTTTATTTTGTTTTAGATATTTTTATTTTATTTTATAATTATTATGACTTTTTTATTTTCTTAATTATGTATTTTAATGTTTTTTTTATAATTATATATATATATTTTAGATAGATATGATTTTGGTGGGATCTTTACTCTATATGTTTTTGATTGGAGCTCCAATCGGTCTGGGACACAATCGGGAGCGCAGATCCCCAAGTACACAAGTATCGGAATTACCAACGACGGTCACAACTGGCCCAAGAATACCAACTGAACGGCCATAATGGGCTCGAGAATACCAACGATCGGTCACAACCGGCTCAATACCCCAATGATCGGCCACAACCAACCTCCAATACCATCTGAGATTTGAACTTGGGTGGCGCTTGTAGCAACCAAGTTGCTTTACCAACTCACCCAAATCTAATTAGTATTTTATAATTATATTTAATTATTTATTTTTTATGTTTTTTTCGTTTCAAATTTAATGGCGATTCTTTTTTCAATTTTTATTTGAAATCGAACTCGAACCGATTTTTATCCTCATTGAACTCGAACTCAAACCTTGGGACTTAGGATCTAGCTATGGTACCCTATATCTAGGTCATGTCCTTCCTGAGATGCGTTATTGCCAATTCATACCCTTTGTGCACGTTGTGGTCTACCTTTGAAAGTGCACCAAGACAAAGAAATACAACATATTCATAATCATCTTTGCTAATATTTGTAGACGTTTGGCTTAAGGACCTATTTTGAAAAATATGTTCACCACCATGTGCTTATAGTGAGTCTTAGGCACATCTATTTTGAGTGAGACTTCTAGATATTTGGCCATTTGTTACTTTTATTGTTTGTGATATTAAAGGGCCAATGTATAAGCTATAACGTGAGATAGGATCTATTTGCTGAGGAAGTGTACACCTAGAGAGTAGGATATTAACAACCCATGTAACTTGGAGAAATTAGGGTTGAGACTGAGCACCAAATAACAGGTTTTGATATTACTAGATTGAGACTAAGCTGCAGAAAACAAGTCCTGCGTTTCTGTAGGAAAAACGTTTGTTTAGGCATTGCCTATGACATGGCTAGGATGACATTATGAGGGGATGGGGCAACTTTATTGCATAGAGAGCCTACTTGGGAACAAGACGAAGGTTAATTGTGAAACTCTTTCAGGTGCTGCAGATTCGTATAACAAGGATGAGATTGATTTTGAGACGGGCTTATTTTTCTAATGCATTTCTTCTTGTATCATCATAGTTTACATACCCATACTCTGTGAGTACTCGCCCAACCCCCAAAAATTTACCTGACGAATATTCGACAAATGTTTGCCAATACCCGACAATGCTCGAAAACTTAAAAAAATACTTAATTTTTTTAAAAAACATAAATTTTATACAAATTACAATTACAAATTACAATTTAATTTTTCGAACTTTTTTGCGTCAAGCCAAAAGTTGTATTGCATAAAAACTAGGTTATTGAGGTGTCGTTGACTCAAATTATTGCGCTTCTTTGTGTGAATGACATCAAACAAATTTTAGTTGTGCTTACATCTAGAAGCGCTACAAGGTTGAGATAAAATTTTGAGGGCTAGCTTTTGAATATTTAGGGTATTTCCACTCTAATCTTCCCACCACGAACTTGCAAACAAGATATTCAAAAGTTTGTAAGTAATTAATAATTGTAAATTTGTAATTTGTAAGGTACAAGCAAAGACTTCATTTTTTATTACCTAGTGACTTGGTGGATCTCCTTCGAATAGCTAGTGTTGAAGAAAAGAGCCTTCCCTTAGCCTGCTTGTAGTTTTGCAACTCTAAAATAATGAGGTTTCTCACCTCAACTTCAGGTTTCATACCCTCAATGCATGTTGAGAGGCCCTCCATAACCTCCCCATTAGCATCTGTGAAGCCATTGGAGTAGAAAAACTTGGGATTGAGGTAGTACTTCGCTGCATGGATGGGTTAGTGGAGTTGATTGTTCCACTTTCGATCAATTAACTCTCAAATGAGATCAAATTTGGCACTATCCCTCCTATTAAAGTTTTGGATGGCCTCTTTGGCCCTATCCATGGCCTCATAAATGTATCTCATTGGGGTTTGCTCCTCATCCACCAAGCACAAAACTCTCACCAAAGGCACCGACACCTACAAAGTTTCAAAATACAAACAAATTAAAGTTACAAAATTTTAATAAAGTAAATACTTTAAAAAATTGAAAATAAATGAATCGACTTGAAATTTAAAATTAAATTTCAAGTTACCTTGACAATCTCTATAAGCCTCTTCACAAAGGCCTCATAAAAACCTACTTTTGTGACCTTGTCTCCATCAACTTTCTTTGAGCACGTTGAGTCCACCTATGCTTGACTCATAAACATCTGCTTCAAAACTGTTAGCAAATTACAAATACTTTGCAACGTAAGGAAGTTAGTTGCAAACCTTGTGACACCTTGTTGCACAAACTCTTTTCCCTTGGTGTGATCTCTCATCAAGCTGGGACCTCTAGGGTGATTATAAATATATTTGATGATTTTTGTGGCTTCTTTTACAACCGATGTTGCCCGATTAGTTTTGCCTATGTCATCGAAAATATGGTCAAGGTAATGGGCCACACAAGTGTGCCAAACGAGTAATAGATGCCTCTCTTTAAAAAGTATCCCAGCCGCCACATATGTTGTTGCATTGTTAATGATAACTTGCACCACATTCTTGATGCCCATCACTAAAACAACCTCCTTGAGCATTAGGCTCAAAGTTTATGCATTTTTTACTTTGTTAGAGGCATCAATTAACATCAAAACAACCATCTCACCATTTGAATCTGCCAAAAAATTGATGAGGATGCAGTTCTTTCCATCCGTCCATCGATCTGAAAGAATGGTGCATCTGAACTTTCACCACCTCTTTTGATATTCCATAATTGACTTTGCATCTTCAACAATATCTTGGAGCAACTTCCCACTTAAATCTCTTGGAGAGGATGCCTTGTACCCTCTTCTTACAATTGTCAATGTCGTCATCAAATACTTCCAGTACATGCTCCTCGCCACATTGAAGGAAAAGCTAGTGAAGTACCAAAAATTTGTACATATCTTATCTGCTTTCACATGTGTGTCCTTGTTCCATGCTGTACCTTGTAGCGAAAGTTGTGCCCTAGGTATGTTTTTAGATTGATAAAAGCTGTGTTTGGTTTTCGCTCGAACTGGATGAGGTGGATGTGCCTTGCATGAGTGGACCACGATTAGAGCCCACAATTTGTCATAGCTACCTCAGTTTCCTTCACCAATGCGGGGAGCAATGGCTGCTGTTAAGGTTACTTATACCTTTGCTCCTTCCATTTTTCTTTTCATCCAACAATGCAAGCTCTTCAAACATCTCTCGTTCTGCCTCTTTCGTTGTACTGGGACACGACGTGACATCACGACAATCAATGCATGCAAGATGGTACTTGAGGTGATTGATGCCTCCTAAAACCTTTTTCGAGCAAAATGAACAAATCACACTTGACTGGGATGATCCAACCGATACGACATACTTCCAAGCAGCTGTGCGAGCTTTAGCGGGATGGCTACCACTGATTGATGCTAACCCTGATACAATGTTGGATGCCATTGTATGCGAAGTCTAGTGGTAACCTGCAACATGTTCAAATTAAAAAAAATTAAAAAACATTTAAGAAAAATAAAAAATTGTACCGTAAAGTTGTAAATGTAAACTAAACCTTATGTTTACAATATATATATATATATATATATATATATATATATATATAAAATGACATCTACAAAAACCTTAAAACCATAAATTTGTAAAACTAAACCCCATAAATAGTAAAAACCAACAATTTTATTCAAAAGTTATGAAAATCTAGTAGAAATTGCGAATAACATCTATGGAACTAAATGCAATGCATGTAAATTTGTCAAACATGTTTACAAATATTTTAAATGCTTGGAAAAAAAGAACAAAAAAACTAACATAGAATTTGAATTGGCTGAAATTCGCTCCTTCCAATTTGTTCCAAATGCTGTGTGATTAGAGTGTGCGAGCATGTATGCTTAAATAGGATACATTTCTGTGTGTTTGCTGCAAATTTTTAGTGTTATGGATGCGTTTTGACCAAACTGGACATGTTTTTCACCAAATTGGATGCATATTTATAATGTACAGAATGTGGGCGAGTATTCTTGTAGTACTCGCCACAAGTACTACAAGAATACTCGCAAATATTAAAAAAGAATTCGTGAGTTTAAATGGCGAGTATTTGCTGAACATAAATCTCACCTAGAACTCACTCAGTGAGTACTCGTGAAGTATGTATGACGAGTACTACAAGAATACTCACGAATATTAAAAAAGAACTCATGTGAGTTTAAACGGCGAGTATTTGCTGAACATAAATCTCACCTAGTACTCACTCAATGAGTACTCGTGAAGTATGTATGCTATGCATATCATAATGGTTGGCCCTCAATTGACTATAAATATACTCTTTGTTGAGATCTGATGTAGGGTGTTGCTGCATTCTGACCAGAGGTTCCACAAGAACTGGGCATTTAGGCATATTACTGGGATATGAAAAAATTGTTGAACACTTTTTTTGAAGAGCAATCATTTCCCTAGTGGACTTGTTCTGCTTAAGCAAGACTGACTTACATGTAGAACATTTACAGCTAGCCATTGCATATCCTTTTAAAATGGCTAGTTGAATCCTTTGTTGACAATTTATTGAAGAGAATATTATGATACAGCAGGTCTAATCTTGTGGAATTAAAAAAAGTCCCCCAAAGATTTGTGAAATAAATTCATTTGGAAGAGGAGACGAGGTTTCTAGATGAGAAAAGCTGAAATTCTGGGACCGTCATGACTAAAATGTAGTGTTTTTTGTAGCCTTCCACAACCAAAATTTTAGGTTCAAAGTGGTAACTCTTGTTAAATAATATATTAATCTCTCACAGTCCTCAAATTTCGAACTTTATTCTTGTTGAGCATTTTACTGCAAGTAATTCGATCATTTTTCATGTCTTGCTGATGTTTTTTTAAAAACCAAAGATAAGTCTCATGTGCCTTTTCATGAGATGTATGATTGAATAACCTTCAGTAACAAAGGGCCAATGTTCTCATTCGATAATCCCTATCATATTTCTGGTGGATATTCCTCCACGCTAAGACCTTTGTCTTAAGGCTCCATTAATGCAACTTTCAGTGGCACCATTATAAAGGAAAGAGCTGTAACGCACAGGTATAAAGCACACCTATAAATTGTATTAAATGAAATCTATTAGCATTATAGTTGGAGGACTCCTTAGCTAATAGGTGGGCAAGCGAATTCTCATCCATTTTGACATGATTAAATTAAAAATGGATATTTATTCTACTATATTATGCATGGATTGTGAAAGTTTTAATCCTTAATTTCGAATAATCTTCTAATTCCAGACAAGGGAGGCATAAATTCTGAGCTAGGAATACCCCATTAACCAAAAACCGTGCTTCATATAAATTAATGGTATTTTGGCCCATGTTATCTTAATAGGCAAGAATCATCTTTCAATAAAAGTCTGTTATTGCTATACCAAACACTACATCCTAAGGCTTTCTGAGACTAGATCCATTAAAAGTATTAATTTGAAAAAAAGGCATATCGAGGAAGACCACTTACCAAAAGGTGTGATGAAAAGATTAGAAAACTTACAATTTCATAGCATTTTTCAAGTCCTTAATAGTGCAAAATTAGACATGCTAGTAACAAATGCAGGATCACCCCTACAGTGGACCAAATTGGTTGTTCTAATATTATAGACCCTTTTGATAATCACTTGAATAAAGTTTGAAGTACACTTAGAGAGAACCATTAGGCTCTAGCAAAATGGAAAAGCTCACAACGCACAAAGCTGAAGGATATGGAATGAAGAAAATACATAAAAGTCTAATCGGTTTGGAGTTAAGACCGTTTAAGTTACATTTTTGTCAGGTCAATGGAACAATTTGACATGGATTGAAAATGACTTTTCGTCTAAATCTACACTTGTACAAAATAACACTTGAACAAGAAATGATCAATTGATTTTTTTGTATTTTGATAGTTAGAATGTAATGCCCCCTTTCTCGAATTAATGAAATCAGAGGACCTACAATGTATCTTTATTTGCTGTAGGCTAAAAGGGTGGTTTTTTAAAAGGGAAATAATCTAATAATAATTTTTTAAGTTGTCCAAACAGGGAATTTAAGTTATAACTTTGGAAAATTACAATTTATTATTATTGAATGGGGCCAAAAGTAATTATTGGATACATAGCCAACGAGGTAATTAATATTCACAAGTTGAAAAAGTGAATATTTAATTAAAAGAAATATTAATTTATTTTAGGGTTGGAATGGAAAAGTGAATAATAAAAGAATTGGGTGAAAGAAAAATATCATTAAAACACTCGAACAAAAAGCAACACCCATTTTAGAGAAGTTTGTAGCTTCTGGTATTCATTAGAGGACGAAAACCCTCAGATTTACAAGTAAGAGGACGAAATCCTTCAAACCTAGTTGTGGATTCCACCAGGGAATCACATATATGTTACTAGTTTCCGAATAAAACAAAATTGGAGGCCCATTCTGCTAGAGCGTCATACTTCGAGGCTAGGCATGAGGGTTTATGGACAGCTAGGGACTTCATTGAGGTTATCCAAGGCTAGGCGACCTCTCTAAGGGCCCATTCACAGCCCTAAAGTCGGGGCGTCTAATATTCATGGGTTGCGGTGGCCCTTCAAGGGCAGATGATGACACTTGGGGACAATTTCCAGCTCTCAACACACTACTTGCTGCCTTGCGTCATAATTGCAGGCTTGTCGTACCAGCACAAGCACTCCAACGCAACAAATAAAGGACAATAAGTGGTATTTATTATTTGAAATAATTGTTATTTGTGTACTTTTAGTAGGATTTGATCTAATTAATTGTAATCAACATTTATAAATTAAAAAAACACAGAATTCAGTATTTTATCCAAAAAGGTTTATTTCAGTGGTATTAGAGCCAATTTTCTTGTCAGCTTGTGGGAAAGATTTATTTTACAATTTAGACTTCATGCAAGGTAGTGACATAGAAATCAGGGATTACCAGAGAGAAAGGAAAAAAGGGCTAGAATAGCCACATGAAAGGTAAGGGTAGCAAGATCCAAAATTTGTTGAAGGAAAAGGAAAAGAAGCAATGGGTGACAAAGATCCGGATGAAGTTCGCTATGACAGGCTTGTGTAAGGACAAGAGCGGTTAGCTGACATGATGGCTTAGCTAGTCCATACCATGCAAAATAATAACATACAAACGCTGTACAATTGTGGAGGAAGTTCTTAAGGGGCAAATAATAATCTTCTTGTTCAGAGGACAACCATTGGATCTATGGCTAGGCATTTCCAGCCCAACTTCATTCATAGGGAAGAGGTGGTTGTAGAGGAAGAGGTTCAACCCTCCATAGGGGATGATATTGTAGCCAATTATGAGGAGTACAATGTCCTACCAAATGAAATTAAAGAGGTTATCGCTTTCACTAATTTCGTAAATTCAAAGAAAAATAGGGGTGGTCAAAGAGCTGAAAAAAGGCCACCAACAAACCAGAGAGACCTCCAATAGGCAATAGGAAAGCTTACACTTCAAACATATGATGGCTCCGGTAAGTGTACAACATGCTCTTGGATACAAAAATTTGACACATTCTTATCATTGAGGCCAATGATGGAAGAAGCCATCAAATTTGCCACCTTTCATTTGGAAGGTGTAGCACACGAGTGGTGATACCATGGATTGATCACACAGGGGCACAATTACATCCACTCATACGTGGAGCATAATACTAGGTTGATAGAGAGATTTGATAGAGTTGTTCTGGAGATCCATTTTCATGAGTTAGATCAACTTAAATAAATCTTTTCAGTGGATGATTTTGTTGTTGATTTTTAGAAGCTTTTGGTTATGTTGCCTAATGTGATTGAAAGGAGGTTTGTGGTGTTATTCATAGAGGGTCTAGCTGAACCACTCGAAGCCAAGACACATTGGGTATGCTTAAAGAAAACATTCAGCATGCCCAAACCCAGCATAAATTATATGCAGATCAACACCGTACGTAGAGAAGTTTTGAGGTGGGGGACATGGTTTTCTTAAGGTTGCAGCCATAAAAACAATCTTCTGTCAAGAAGAGTGGAGCTGAGAAGCTTAAACCCAGTTTTTATGGGCCATACAAGTCATCAAAATGATTGGGGAGGTTGCCTACGAACTTGTGCTACCAGAGCATAGCAGAATACATAATCTTTTCCATGTATCATGCCTCAAAAAGGCATTGGGGCAGCATGTCATTCCTTCCATTGAGTTGCCTCCCTTAGATGATGAAGGCAAACTCATCTTGGTTCCTGAAGCTATATTGGATGTTAGGGCAAAGATTTTAAGGAATAGAACTATCACAAAGTATTTGGTGCATTGGAAGGATCTACCAACCAAGGATGCTACTTGGGAGGGTGCATAAATTTTTAAGCATTCCAGTTTGCAATTGTTTGTGGGCAAGCAATTATGGAAAGGGCGGACTGTAATGTCCCCTTTCTCGAATTAATGAAATCAAAGGACCTGTAGCCTATCTTTATTTCTCGTAGGCTAAAAGGGGGGGTTTAAAAGGGAAATAATCTAATAATAATTTATTAAGTTGTTCAAAAAGGTATTTCAAGTTATAATTTTGGAAAAATATAATTTATTATTATTGAATGAGGCAAAATGAAATATTGGATACATGGCCAAAAAGGTAATTGATATTCACAAGTTAAAAAAAGTTGAATGTTTAATTAAAAGAAATATTAATTTCTTTTAGGGTTGGAATGGAAAAGTTAATAATAAAAGAATTGGGTGAAAAATAAAAAGATTCACTAAAACACCCGAACAAAAACCAACACCCTTTTTCCATAGGGAAAGCTTGCATCTTTTGCTATTCATCAGAGCATGAAAACTCTCAGATTTATAGGTAAGGCGACGAAATTCCTCAAACTCAGTTGTGGATTCCACTAGGGAATTCTATATATGCTACCAGTTTCAGAATAAAACAGATTTGGAAGCCCATTCTGCTAGGGCATCATAATTCCAGGCTAGGCATGAAGGTTTCTGTACAACTAGGCACTTCATTGAGGTTACCGAAGGTTGGGTGACCTCTTTAAGGGCCCATTCACAGCCCTAAAGATAGGGCATCACACATTCAAGGGTTGTCGTGGCCCTTCAAGGGCATATCACATCACTTAGGGTCAATTTCCAGCTCCAAACACACTACCAGCAGCCTTGCGTCATAATTGCAGGCCTGCCGTACCAGCACAAGCACTACAACGCAGCAAATAAAGGACAATAAGTGGTATTTATTATTTGAAATAATTATTATTTGTGTACTTTTAGTAGGGTTTGATTGAATTAATTGTAATCAACATTTATAAATTAAAAAAAATCAGAATTCAGTATTTTGCCCAAAAGATTTATTTCATCGGACATCTCGAAGAGGCAGAATCCACCCTCAATTCCTCAGGGCATCTGGGGCAAGACAAGCCCAAGAGATGAGACCAATTAAGCTAGCTTTGCTATTAGGCATTTGTAGGCCAATTTAATAAGGCATTGTAGAGAGGGATATTTTCCCCAACATAAAAGGTCATTCGTGTCATTCAATAAAATTATGGGGCTCCTTAGGTCAGACAATAATCTATCGACAACACAAGGTGTATTCGTCTTAGAAGCATAAATTTCATCCTTGTTCCAATTGTAATGAGATTGGGTGAATTTTGGGATTATGAAGTCTTTAATGTAGGGTAAGTTGTTAATCATAGTGAATATTAGTGGGCCGATTTAAGTGATTGAGGTAAGGTGTTGGAACCCACTCCATCAATACTCCTAAAAGTCGGCCAAGTCATCATTATTTTTTTGTTGGCTTAAATCCTATGTTAGCGGTTCATGATATTTAGCTGGCATTGGGAGGCTGGGAACGCATCGGGCATGGGAGTGGATTCGATTCATGGACCCCAACACCTGAGTTCGCTTGGGTTCTTTTGGAAGGGATGAACTCTGGGTGTTGGGGTCACGAATCCGCAAGAAATCACAATAAAATTTGGTCAAACCCGGCGTTTTTAAATATTTTTATCTTTTTTTCACCAAAACCAATGAATTTAAATAATAATAAACACATTTCTACACACTAAAAGGCAAGTAAAAACAAAAGCAAAAGCTAAAAACAACACAAATGATAAAAACAAAGCAACAAGCAACAAGCAACAAAAACAAAACCACTCGGCTCTCATTTTTCTAATTTTCTGATTGCATACTTGCCTTCCATTGTTGTTGTAGGGTTGAATCTTCATCAAGCATCATTCTAATCATTTGCCTACGCTAATTGAGGAGCCCATTTGCTGTGAAGGTAAGATTTGTATTTTTTTTTTTTTGTCATTTTAAATTTTTTTACAAGTTGTTTCCTTTGTGTTTATTTTGATTTTTTTTTGTAATTTTGTGTTTGTTTTAAAACTTGTAGTTATATATACTACAATGTCTTGTAGTTCTTCCTCTATTGGCCAAAGCCAACACAAAATAGACATTATACACTCACCGCTTTGGAAATATGTGACATTGACAGAGCATGTTTTATGTGGTGGAGCCTATGTTTGGAAATACAATACTTGTGACTATTAATTTACAAGCTCATACAGTTAGGTGAAAGCCCAATTATGTCACATTGTTGGTGCCAACATCAAAGGTTGCACGGGGAAGAATAACTCTCCAATGCCAAAATAAAAAATCCTTGAATACATCAAGGAGCAAGAAGACACAGATGCTGCCTATGCCATGAGATTCAGTCACCTTCTAGCAAAGAGAGGCAAAGGACCAAGGAAGCCACCTGTTTCCCCAACTCCTACGGGTAGTTCTCTGTTTGTGCCCATCGGAAGACATCCATTTTTGGGAGCACCCTCCATGCATAAAGAGACTTATCCTTTTTCAAACAGAACAAAAGGACCATTGGACAAGTCCTTTCAAAATTTATATATTACGCTATCCTATGTAATAGGCTATAATTTATATATTTTTTCAATTTTGTTTTTGATTTTTATATATTTTTTGTCACTAATTTCCTATGTTGGACAAACCCAAAACAAACCCAAGGAAAAAAAATCGCCGTATTGGTGTACCCGATTCTTTGAACCCATACCCGAACCAAAAATGAACCAATAACTTAGCTTAGAACAAAGTCTAATTTGTTATGAGAGAATACAATTGATCTAATGTATTATGAGAAGAAATGATTGATGGGGAAGGAAACAACAACAAACAATAATTAGAGTGCCTTAACAAAGGAAAAAAAAAGGAAAATGGAGCACCAATATCTAGAACTATAATGCAAGATTATTATTCAAGAAAATACAAGTTCTATACAATGGTGTGAGAAGTCGAATGTATTAGCTAACTAGACATCTTGAAGTCTTCTTTTTGATGAATGGCTATATTACACTAATATACAAGTGAAGAAGATGAAGGTATAGCTTGGTTGTTATAAAAGGAGCAACTGATCACCTTTCACTGCTTCACATTCCACATTGCCATTTTATGGAAGTATTGCATAAAATGTGTGCAAAATAGAGCTGCCATTGTGTAAGTTGTACAGTATTAGATATGATGAATTTTGACTTTGCAGTTTGGCCATGTGTACTTGGGATGACGATGAAGCTAGTGGTGCTGATGAAACTCAGTTTGGATTATTGCCATGGCACTATGAGATGATCAACGTTCCATATCCTCTTGGATCAATCACCCCTCCTTGAGAAGCAATGGTCCCCATTGCAGCAAGTTGTTAGAGAACACATAGAAAGAGTTATGCAACATGAGCTTTGTTGTACCGTTTCCATTGATAAAGCATCTAATGAAAGCTTGGAAATCTTGTAGCTTGGAATTTTCTGATTCCGTGTGTGTTTGGATTGTGTAACAATTACTTGATCTGCTTCTGCTGACATTGAATGTGGCGTGTCTAGCAAAGGTGGAAAGTAATAGTGTAGGTGTTTTGCATTGGAAATTGGATGAAGCCCAAGATAAGATGGAAAATTGAGCTTAAATGCGTTATCTCCAACGTTCTTAGTGATAGTGTATGGGCCACACCAAAGAAGATGGATCTTGGGGTAAGGTCTGTGAGTCTTTCCTTTTGTAAGTGAAGCCATACTCTATAACCAACCTTGAATTGATGTGGCACTCGACACTGATCAAATTGTTGCTTTTACTCAGCATTGGTCTTCTACAGAATTGTTTGCACTTGTTGCTTTTATTTAGCATTGATCTTCTACAAAATTGTTTGCACCTGTTGTTGAATGTGATCAATTTGTTCAATGAACTTGGTTGCGCTGTCAACTTCCTTCTGACACTGAGGGGATTGTTGTTGTGGATGGCAGCATAGGGTGAGTACATCAGTGGCTGCCAATGGTTGGAAACACAAACATCCATTGAAAGGGATTTCAACAACGCTGTGAAGAGCTATGTTAAATGAAAGGTAGAATTTCATCCCAAGTACGATGCTTCTTAGAATCGTACATCTTGAGAATATGTAAGATCATAGCATTCACAACTATTGTTTGTCCTTTAGTTTGAGGATGAAATGTGGTAGACTTAGTCAACATTGTGTCCACCTCTAAACCATGTTGCTTTCTTGAAATTGTTCAAAAATTTGGTATAATTGAGAAATTGGTCGAGTTGGCTCCTGAGCTGAGATAACATTTTTACATGATGCAAGAATTGCCATCTTTAAGAATCTATCCATTACTTCATGGACACAATTATTGTCATACTCGGTAGTAGTCTAACTTGAGTTTTGTCTAAAAAGAAATACTTATTCAATACCGTGAGGGTCTTCTCAACTAAAAAATGAACTATAGCCTTGCTTTAGTGAGCCTCCCATAACAACTTATGAATATCAGTTTCATTTGGTACACGTGCCCCAAATAATACAAAAGTCCATCTTGCAAGTAGTAATCTGAAACTGTTTTACAAGGATGCAAATAACTGATAGATTGGGGTTTTTCCAACAAACCCTTATGCGAAACTGAAAATAATATTAATGCTGTCCTAAAAACCAGCAAACTCTAGCAACAATAGATGTCCAAATTTCAAGCAATAACACTCCACAATAACCTCAACAAAAACTGAATATGCAACTACAATAAAGTACCTCTTTTTGTGGCAAGATCGAATGGCGATGTCCCTGCAATTTCCTTACAATAATTTTGATTTTTAAAACCCTGTTACAGCTGCATTTTCCTTTCCAATTATCCTTGAAAACTTTGCATAAACTCACAATAAATATGCCAAAAATCCCTGCAAATTATTAGGGCTTTCAAATAACATATTAAGGCTGCTGATAGTCAATTTAGCCCCTCCAAACAAGTTGCCACACGTAGAAAAAATAGGAGAAACAAATTTGAAATTCAAACCCTTGTTTTATCCCTTCAACAAGGTCTCCAAGTTCCCCAAATTAATTCGCCCCACTTGAAAAATTATTAAAATAATTTTTAGAATATAAACTAAAATATTTCCTTCAAAATTAGAGTCCAAAAACACTAACTAACCTACCCAAGTGAATCGCTCCACTAGGAAAAATTATGCAAATAATTTTCTGAATTAATTACCTTATTTTCAACCCTCAATAATCTATTATTTGCCTCAAGTAGCTGGAACTTAAAAAATTCATATCTTCCAGAATATTTGGAAATACAATGCAAATGTTAGCTCAAAATGATCACAAAAATAGTAGATATTAAACAAAATTAGAATGAGAAATTTCCCTCCATGGAAAGTCCTCCAAAAATTGTCCCGAAGTTTCAAAAACCTAGTTACAACTCTAGGTTCTTACAAACCTGAAAATGGAGCTCAATTGTGCAACCAAACAAAGAGAAATCAATGGAAACAACTCTCCAATGTATTCACTTTGCCTTTGAACAAGGTGGTGTTATAAAACACCTTTGTAGGTCCAATTGCATGCAACCATGCAAATTTAAAGCACAATTACAGCCCTTGAATAACGCTGCTCTAGAAGTAAGAATGAAGGTTTTCGTCCTCAAATCCTTGTCACACTTGAAGGTTTTCGTCTTCATGTTGTAATAAACAAGCTTGACATATTTGATCAATAATTCAATATTTCAAAATAACATAACCTTCCAAATGAATTCTCAATTGCTTTTTATAATCATCCCCCAAGGGTGGCACCCAATTTGGAAGGATGTGTCTTTTGAATCATAAGCAATTTCACCTTTTTAATTTTCCTTTATGAGGGGTTAGACTCTTGTGACCCTTAAAGACCCCCTGTTTAAGTGAGAATTAAATCAAAAGCACTTTTTGCATAACTCAACTGAAAATTAAAACACTTAATTATTTTTCACATTTGTTGCTCTTTGAATAGCCCCCTCATAGTCCCCTTTTCTTTCTTTCTTGTAGCCTTGTGGGAACAAAACCAAGCCAAGGGTCCATAAGCAAGTTATGCCAAAAAGGGGGACATTACATAGATTTATGCAAAATTTGATTTTGATTGGTACAATAGAGATTGCGTGTTGGTTTCATTCCACACAAGTCAAACATAAAGAGAATGGCTTTGACGGGTGATCGACTCAAGCAATTATGTTATTGGATTGACATTTCCTTTCTAATGCCTAATGTTCACGTGGACGTGGTGAAGATATGAAGACCATTTTTGATGCTACTACTGTTTCAACTTTCCTACATCTGCAATATCAGCAATGGATTACGATTTGTATGAATGAACTCTCCTTTCCCAATATGCAATGCCTCCAATGCTTACATGCCTAGAAAATGGCATAAAGCTCTTGATCATATGTAGGATGCTTTCTTACCGTTTTAGTGAATGCCTCACCGTGCTTAAGCAATTCAGTGACCAAATTTAGTGAAGACTACTCCAAGTGCATATTCAAATGCATTAGTCTCTATCTCACATGGTTGCTAATGATCTAATGGTGCAATTACCGGTGTGGAATAGATTTTGCATTTGAAATATTTGAAGGCTCTTGATTGTGCAATTGAGCGATTGAATTTTGCCTTCCCGCCAACCTTGTTGAGGGCCAATTGATGTGAGAGAATCCAAGTACAAACTCACTGTAGAAATTTCCAACCCTAAGGAACCACAAAGTTGTCCAAGGGGTTTTGCTGTAGGTCATTATAGAATAACATGAATCTTGGCTTGATCCAAAGTACTCCTTGCATGTCTCCCATAATAATATATCTCCTTCATGGTGGATGAGCATTTATCAAGAATTGCATACAATGTGTGTTTTGCAGGGTGTTGAGCACTTGTTGATGTGATCCAAGTGTTCCTCCTACATTATGCTAAAAATGAGTATGTAATCAAGAATCAAGATAGACAACAACAAAAGATGATGTGAAGTTGTGTTGAATCAAGATAAATGTGTCATTGTGGTAAGCAAGTGGGTGATTAACTTTATTGGGGATTGCTCCAAATGCATTAGTCTCTATTGTAAATGGTTGCTAATGATTCAATAGTTCGATTACTTGGCATGGAAAACATTTCAATTCTTCGAATGCTTTATGTTGTGCAATTGACCTGTGGATGTTTTCCTTACTTGTCACCCTTGTTGAGGGCTAAGTGATATGATGGAAACCAATAACAAATTCCATAGAGAAATTTGCCACCCTAAAAAACCACAAAGTTGTGTGAGGGTTTTTGATGTAGGCCATTCTTGAATAACATGAATGTTGGGTTGATCCAAATGTACTCCATGCACGTCAACAATATAAATATTGTCTCCTTTATGATGAATGAGCATTTATCCAAAATTGCATACTATTTGTGTTTTTGTAGGGTGTTGAGCACTTGTTGGATGAGATCCAAGTGTTCTTCCTACGTTATAGAAAAAATGGGTATGTCATCAAGAATCAATATAAACAACAACAAAAGATGATGTAAAGTGGTGTAGAATGTTGTTCATCATCTCCATGAATGTTGCGGGAGCTTTAGATACGTTGGAGGGCATCACCAACCATGTAAACAAACCTTTGTTTTGAATGTTATTTTTTTAATAAATTTGAGGATTTAATAGGACTCTAATGGCACCCTAACTTGAGGTCTATCTTAGTAAAAAACTTTGCACCATGATCTGATTCAGTAGATCTTCTATCATTGGAAGTGGACAATGATTCTTCATTGTAATCTTGTTCAATGCTTTGTAGTTGATGTACAAGCTCTGCATGCCATCCTTAATTGGTGCAAGCACAATTAGGTTGCCACAAGGTGAAGAACTAGACGTGATGTGTCCTTTTTTTAAAAGTTCATAAACAATGATAGAGTGAAGCATTAGGAAGGGGTAGTCCTGGGATCAAATCAATAGTATGCTTTACTAACCAATGTTGTGGAACTCAAGATTTTTATTCCTCTAGTACTTTGGTCACTTTCTTGAAGGAGTTCTAGCATCATATTATACCCCAAGGATGGCTTTCTTAAGTTTAAATCTCACCATTTAGAGCAAAATGTGCTTGCTACAACAGACCAACTCCTTGCAACTGATAAGTGAAAGCTCAAGGATTGTTTTTGGTATGTTATATCTATCTTTTCCAACACCTATGTGAACACTTATAGGATTTAATTCGTAGATTGCATGACCTTGGTAGAGAAGTGACTGACCAAGCAAAACATCATAGTCTTATAATGGCATAATGTCATAAAGGACCTCATCTTGGAAAGGCTTGAATTTTTACACCAAGCGACATCGATAAGTAACACACCTCTTACACCTCGTGCTAAACCATCCAATGGTGTATGTTTGGTGGTGAGGTGTCAATGACAAGTTCCACCTCCAAATGGATTATGGGGAAATCAAGTTCTTTTGACTAGCATTGTGAACAACAAAGTATATTGGTTGTTCGTTGACCCAATTATGAGAATGGAACAATCTTTCTGCTTCATGTGGATTTGAATCGGAAGACCATGCTATCTTGGTAGTTGCCACCATGTTGCTAGGCCCATGGTCCATAATTTTCATCCCTTTATCTAGTGACGATGTCGTAGAACTCGATGCATGTGGTTGTGCAAGAAGTGTTTTCAAGTGGGACATTCCTCATCAGAATGACTGCTGGAATTGTGTACATGACGCCACTTGTCACTCTTGGATTACTTATATTGCTCCTTAGGCAATGTGTTCTTCTGGAAGTGACATGATCGTCTCTTACCTTTTTGCTTTGAGTTTGAATTGATTCTAGACTTGGATTTCTTATTCTGGGACTTGTACAATGATCTAGAATCATCATTATTTGACTATTGCTTGGCTTTTGCTTCAAACTGGCATGCATACCTAGGGGCTTGCCCTAAGGAAGAGATATGGATGCAATCTATGTTGGACTGGACGTATAGTCTTAAGCCTGACTTATACTTCCAAGATTGGGCTTAGTTTCCCTGACGTTCAATTTGGAATTCAAGGTATGGAAGTTATTGGTAGTCTTGGATGGATTGGTTATGACCTTAGCGTAGCTAAGAGAACTTAATGTATTGATTATCATAGTTGCGAACTGGTTATAGGTCAAGGGATAAAAAATCCATCCAAGGTTCCTACAAGAATAAGATCATCCTCATTCACAATATAATAGTTATCCGGATCCCACCATTTTTTGCAGACATTGAAACTTTTAAAGGGGCAATTAAACTCTTTTGTGTTTCAAAGACGGAATTCAGAACATAGGACTCTACTAGATTAAGCCAATTATCTAAAGCATCAATTTCTATTTTGGCTTCAAACAGGGGAATATTGAGATTTACTTGTACCTTGAATGTTGTTTGGCCTCAAAACGACTTCTTGGTTTTTGAAGATGATGGCTCGAATCATGATCGTATTTGCAGCAAGATTCAAGCAAGGTGATCAATCATCCTGACTTTTTCCCATGCAGTGTTTTTCCAAATCATCTCTTTGTCGTTGTAAAGAATCTTCTATCATCTTCTAGAATCATGATGGATCCGACATATCTGGTGTTGAGTTTCTGCCATTTGTTGGAACTTGGGGTCGTGGAAAGTGACTAGGAAGACATGACAGTTTCACGGGTTTCTCGACCAAACTTCTTTAGTTAACGTCATATGAGTGGGCATACAAATACAAAGAAGGTTAAGATGAGAGACTAGTTCTTTGATACCATAGATCCGCAGCCCGGGTTGACTCGCAGGAAAATACACTAAAATGTATTCTAATGTGGTATGAGTGGAAAGGATTTATGAGGAAGGAGCAATGACAAAAAATAGTTAAGAGTGCTTTAAGAAAAAGACTGAAAGGACAATGGAAAACCATTATCTAGAACTGTAACACAAGATTATATTATTTAAGAATTTGCAAATCTTGTAGAGTGGCCTGAGAGATTGGATGTATCAACCAACTAGATTAGTTGAGTCCCTCTTTTTGACGAGTAACTATTTTATGTTAATATACAAGTGAAGAAGATGAAGGGACGACTTGCCGGTTACAAGAAGAGTACCTGTTTGCCTTCACTGGTTCATATTTCATGCCTTCTCATTTTCTGGAAGTACTGTAGAACAACCGTGTAGAAAATAGATGCCACTATTCGAGCTGTGAGGTATCAGATATGATGAATCTCGACTCCACAGTCTTATCGTGTGTGCTTGGGATGATGACGAAGCTAGTGGTGGAAACATAGCATGGTTTGGAGTACCACCATGATACCATTAGATAATCAGTGTTCCAGATCCTCCTGTATCAGGATCCTTGTATAATTGTGCAGCCATATCGTTGCTAGAGCTTGATCAAAAGGTTGCATATCATTGAGATCTAGTCCACCAACCGATTTGGGCTTTATTAGGTTTCTATATGATATTAAAGAACATTTGAATTTGTTCCCCAGCCCTCAATCATTTCCAAATAAAATTCTGCTAAATATTTGTAAACTCTTCTTTTGCTTTTCTGGAAATAGGCACAATGGAAAATATATTGATTGGCATTGCATGAATTAAAACTTGGATCAATTGTATTATTTATGCTAGTATTAGAACCTGAATAACCACAGAACATCAAAAATCAATCCAAATTTTCTCAGCTTGCACTCTGATCAAAGGGGTTCCTATTTGAATTTCATCACTGGGCACAGGTGCCTTGTTAACAAAATTTGAGCTGGAAAGTGCCGGATAGGGAATTAGTCAATTTTTAGGATGATTTGTGGATGGGGAGAAGACCTCTATGAACCATTCTAGGATTGGAAGAAGTCTGTCATCATCTTCGCAGGCAGTGGGGTAGATAAGGTCAAAGACTACTGGATAGTTGTGCAGGATCTTGGGGATTTTGAAAAGGATGATAATACGAGTTTTGAGCCTCTTTTTGCAGTGCTATATCATTGTAGAAGTATTTCTCGATTCATCTGCATAAAAGTTTATGCTATTATAGAATATCATAGACAAGAACATCATCTCCACCTTCGATATTTCTTGTTCGACATATCAGGATGCTTTGCGTTGGAATAGAAGTAAATCAGGTTGCTACTCAGCTATAGCAAGTTATGTTAGTGGAAATAAAGTTACATTTTAAATGGGGCGGTTATCTGGTGCAGTCAAGGTCTTTGGAAAGCAGATACTATCATGTGGTTTTCTACCAAAAACATGATCATGACACAAGATTGACTCTAAAATAGAAATATGTGGACCTTCGCCATATGTCATGTCTAGAAAGGCAGAATAAGATGCTAAACACCTGTTGATCCTTTATGAATATGCCTCAAATGTTTGGTACTAGCTCCTGCAAAAGAGTAATTGACATTAGTCATTGCTGTTGGACGTCAGAGCTTTGCCACTCTTGACAGACCCTTGGTTCACAAGTAGACTCTAAATTTATTTGGCGGATGGCCCCATCAGTGCTTGTGTGGGAAATATGGAAGAAAAGAAACCCGAAGAACTTTCAAAATCAGGTATCTAATCTAGTAAGGGTGATCTCCAATATGATCTTGGAGGCTGAAAATGTTCAGAAAAATAAAAGATAGGGCACCCGTTCACTTAGCAACATCACTTTCATCAAGAATTGGAAGCTCACCTAACCTTCCCTATATAAGTGGTTGGCACAGTTACGCTCGACAGGCCGAGTAAGATGGAACTCCCTGATAGAGGAGGATGGATAATTTTTTTTCAATCTAGCTTCTAAAGGTAACCTTAGTTGAATCCTATTCTATTCACATCAATTTTAACATGCATATTGAATTAGAGGCCTTGGGTTTTGTCAAAGGTTTGGAATTGGCCTTGGGTAGAGGCCTACAAGAGTTAACTGTGGAAGCTGATTCTTTTTTGTTCATAAGGGCCATGAGGAAGGGTCTATACTGTGAATTGGAAACTAAATGGAATTTTCTTCCACGAATTTCCTATCTGGCTCATAGCTTCAATTACAGCTCAAAATCAATGAAAATATCATATTGCTTCCCATTTATTTCTCTTCATTTATGAGGGTTTTAAAAGCATGGTATAAACTCTATCTGCGCTGCGTGATTTCTGAATTCTTGTTTTCAATATTTTGTGTGCACAAGTGAAATGAACTTGGCTGCACAACATGACAAAAATCACGACCAGTTTTATGTTTCCAACACTTAAACACAAATACACTGAAGTGCAACATAATTCTTTCACCACATCACAAACAATTGTGTGTACACCCAATTTCATGAAGGAAACAATAATTTATTCAAAAAGATTTGCATATATTGAAAAATTAAAAAAAGTGTGACTTTCACAAAACCCAACACCATCATTTCAGAAACATTCCATTCTTGGGCATGCACAAGGCAGTATTACATTTTGCATTTAGATCAAGAGTTTCATGCCAACTTTAATTGTTTAAACCAAAGACTCATCACCTAGGGCTCCGATCCCATAAAGGAAATCTATACTCAAATAAAATGAGATAAACAATAATAACTTATTAGATACCTAGAGTTGAGAATGAGAGTCATCTTATTGAGATCTTAAAATCACGTTTCCACTTTCTACATGTAATGTCCCCAAATTGGGACAATGATGCAAAAGAGGGTTTTCTAACAAAGCCTTAAACAATGTCCAAACAAAATCTGAACTCTGAAAATTAAAACCAGGCAACCCTAGGGTTGCCTATGCACCACCAAACCAAAAATTTTACACTTCCAATCATTCAACAATAATCCAAAAAATACCTTATGATATTTAGCCACTATGGCTCACATCGAGTGAAGACAAGGCGCTGAATTAATGTATTTTCCTCTTCAGATCCTCAACACCGTCAAGCTGATTTCAATGTCCTCTTTTTCCACCAAATCCAACTCGGAAACCCTCAACATTGAAGTCAATTTGCAGATAAAATTCCAGCATACAAATCATATTAAGATTGGCCAATGTTAGGGCCTAAAACATGATAAAATCTTCCAAACCAATTCGCCACAATTTATGAATAATTTGCATGAATTAATTCAGAAAATCAGATTTGTATTCATACTAAGCCAGTTGGAATTAGGTTATAAAATCCACCAATTTTAGCAATAAATAATGCTCTATGAAAATTAGGATTAAGAATCTGATATAGAGAAGCTTGGAGCTCTGCAATGGGGAGGCGAAGAGTCATCCTCCATTGATGGTGTTCCAAGCTTTCTGTTGTATGCTTACCTTGGTTGCCTTTGCTTCCTTTGTTTCTATGTCTCTTCCTATGGTGCCCATGGTTGCTTTGTTACTTTAATGTTTATGGTTGTGTTGGTTGTTTTATTGGTTTGTGATATGCGTTGGTCTTCTTTGATTTTTTTTCCCCATCTAGCCCATCCCTGTCCACGTCCCCCCACCTGGGTTTCCGTTGTCGTGGCCTTTGGAATTAAGAGTGTCTATGGTATTAATTGCATTTGTAGATGGAAATTGATGGAAAAAACAGACTTGAGCGTGCGAAGAGTGAAGAGGATAGTGGTTTTAATGAGCCAGTTGGTCCTCCGGGGTTTGTTAAAAATTGCAATATCAAGGATAGTGTGTCACTTTCTGTTGAGGTGGGCGAAGGAGCAACTGGAGCATCGAAGAAATTGTATAGTGAGGTTTTACAACAAGAAGAGGCGGTGAAGCACTTAGAGGACGCAAAATTCCTTGTCAGTGGCTCCATTGAATTTGAGCATGGAGAGCAGGAGCGGGATGAAGCCGAAATCGGTAAGCACCTTTGTCCTGAGAAAACTCTGACTTTGCTTTCGAATGATTCTAATGACCTATAGCAGGAAGAAACCATGTTGAAAAATGTTGGAGTCTTTTTTGTATATTTGAACAAAAACTCTCCCTTCAAGAATTTTTTTTGATAATTGGCTCATTTTTGTGTGGGGTAAGAAATTGTGTATCTACATTAGCTTTTGTAGAATGGTTCAGAAAAGGGTTTTTATGATTTTATTCAAAAACTCTAATATGCAGAGAAGGGCCATGATTAAATCCGTGGAATGTTGGTCAATCTTTGTTTAAGGTGATCCCATGGAACCCTAATATGGATTGCAATGATCTTATCTTTAAAACAACACCTCGATGGGTGGATATTGAAAATGTTCCTATTCAGCTATGGAATTTCCTACCTCAAGCTTTGAAGACCCTTGGGGAAGTCCTTCGAATGGAGGGCACTAGAAGGTCTTTAGCTCATATGAATGCTAGGGTTCTAGTATTTTTAGAACCTCTTGATGTATTCCCTAAATCCCTTAATTTTAAAATTAAAGGGACCTCTCATGTTTGTGTTGTTAAAACGCTGGGAGGCTTAAACGCCTGTTTTTTCTGTAAAAAAGATGAACATCTCAGAAAGAATTGTCCATTGTTGGTTAACAAGGAGGATTACTGTAGTAAATAAAAAGGTCAGGTGACACAAAATGATGAATGTGTGATGGGTCCTCTTCAAATAGATGATCTAAAAGTATTTGAAAATCCCATTTTTAACAGTGAACCTTTCAAAGGCCGTTGCTTCCTTGAGGTGCCTTTGGGGGAAAATGCTCCAGTGACTGTTGAAGAGTTAGATAAAGACTTGCCTCAGTGCTCTCCCGAGTCTTGTAGCTCCTCTTCACCCTTTGTTGACATGGTAACCTGCATGTTTGAATTGCACAATTGCCTCCTTGATGACTTGGAAGACGCTTTCCTTGAATAGATGATTCCATTGGAATCTTCTGACTCATAGCTCAAGGATTCTTCCTTAGATGACTATGTGGTTATCTTCGCTGAACCTCTTGCTGTTAATATTTGTAACCATGGCAGCATGCTGTCAACCAGGTAGTTGGAAAAGGGTGGTGATTCCTCCCCCATGTTGATTTCACCAGAGATGAAGAAGCTAAGTAATTTTGGCTCTAGTCTTGATACCGAGGTGGTTGCACTTTTGTCCCTCAAGGAGCCTAATGTGTCAAAAAATTGGAAGCCTAAAGGAGGTGGCAAAAGACTCAAGATTGACATTGCCTCTACCCCTCATGAACAGGGCCCAGTGATTGACAAAAAAATCCTAAAGATATCCCCCTTGGTAGCCCTGATTTAGCTATTAAGAGGAAATCAAAAGAGAATAAGGTACCAGATTGCTTCAAAAGATTATATAATAGTAGAGGCTTCAGTCTAAATGACCCCTTCCCTCCTTTATTTTTATGCAGATTGTAAGTTGGAATGTTAGGGGCTTGCAATCCCCTGATAGAAAACCCATTGTGAGGCAATTCAAACACTCCAAAGACAAGTTGGACTTCTTGTTTCTTTAAGAAGTTAAAGCTATGGGCTCCCAATTGTCCTTAGTCATTAATTTTATTTGGCCAAATGTTGCTCAGTTTCTACCAATCATCAAAGAGGTAAAGGAGGGGCCTTTGTATTGGTTACCCTGAGTGGAGAGAGTTCCTTATTGACCATGGCTCTTCTCCCTGTAATAGAGTTGTCTGCGTTTTACTGGAAAAACAAAATCAGTGCTTTGGTCTGTGTAACATCTATGCTCCTAATATGAGTTGTGGAACTGGGTTGCAACCAACCTCAGAAATGCCCCCTGGCTCTTTGGAGGTGACTTTAACATGGTTGAGGAAAAAAAGATAAAATTGGAGGTGATCCTTAGTCTTGGAAAGGCAATGAGCTTTTCTTCTGGTCCAAATTCAAGAGAATGCATAGACTTTCTGATCCGTTACAAAAAGGTAAAAATCAAAGCAAAGGTATTTGGTATACCTGGTGCAACAATCAGATCAATAAGAAAAGACTATATTCCAAACTTGACCGATTCTATATGAACAGTGATTCCTTTCAAGTGAACCAAATACCTCTAAGAATGTAGTCCATGTTTTGCCCTTCACCATCTCTGACCACCATCCCATTGAGATTGGAGTCTCTATGAGTTCTGATGTTGATAAAAGTTCTACTTCTTTCAAAGGGCTCTATAAGTTTAATGTCTCTCACCTGAATGATCAAGTCTGTATGGATGGTATTCTGGATTTTTGGAATATAGGGAGGATCTCATGCAACTCTAATTCTAGCACTGTATAGTGGAACAAGAGTATGGAATTGGTTAAGAATTTTGCAAGAACTTACGGTCAATTTAAGGTTAAACAATGCAATAAATCAGCTAGGATCACCCAGGAAAAACTAATTCACGCTGAAAGTTCACTCCAACTTGACCTTTCTAATGGTAGACTTGTGGATGATCTTAATTCTATAAAGCATCAAATCAGACAATCTCAATGCTACCTTGCCAGAGGAGCACAAATTCGTTCCCGTTTGACTTGGCTTAAACTAGGAGACAAGGGGTCTAAATTTTTCTTCCGTTTCTTGAAAACCAAAAACTAGAGTAAAATTTTTGGTATTGAGTTTCAGGGCAACCTTTCTCTTGATTAATATAATCAAAGAAGCATTCTTCGACTTTTACTGCAACCTATTCTTGTTTGATGGATCCAATGCTCATACTGAGTAGAACATGGCTCTTTGTGATCTCTGTGTCCCAAAGAAGGTTTCACGAGTGCAAGCCAACTCCCTGGATAAGGCTATCATGCTAGATGAAATAAAAGAGGACATTGATTCGCTCAAGAATGATAAAACTTCGGGTATTGATGGTTTACCGGTCGATTTCTTTAAAGCTAATAAGGATTGGATGGCCAAGGATTGTTTTGAGGTTTCCAATGAAGCTATTTCTGTAGGTTCTTTGGGCCCTGAAACTAACAGAGGTGTTATTAAGCTCATCCTTAAGGAAGGGGACCCCCACCTAGCCAAAAAATGGAGACCCATTACTCTCCTAAATGTCTCTAATAAAATCTTGGCGAAAATATTTGCCAAAAGGCTCTCTTCACTTCTTCCTTCTATTGTTTCTGCAACCCAGTCTGGTTTTGTTTAAGGAAGGACATTCTAGATAATCTTATAACTAGTTGGGAAGGGATGTATTGGGCCTCTGATTCTAAACAAGATGTTGGCATGATTCTGCTTGATTTTGAAAAAGCTTATGACATAATTGAATGGCTCTTCATTGAAAGGATTTTGAGAGCCTTTGGATTTCAAGACAAATTTTGCAGAATGGTCAATGTTCTATTCAAAGACGCCTCTGCTGTTGTTGAAGTGAATGGGGCGCTGACTGAATCACTTGCTTTCATTGTTCTATCAGATAAGGTTGCCCTCTAGCCCCTTCTTTGTTTGTGCTGGCAGCTGAAGCCCTCCATTACCTGCTAAGAAGCTCAAATGTGGGTCCCCTAGACAAAGGAATTTATTTGCCCAATGAATATGAATTGATTGATGTTTTATTTGCAGATGATACTACTCTTTTTGTCAAACTTGAGAAAGACAACTGAACCTAGGTTGCCTTAAGGCTTGATATCTATTGTTCTGCTTTTGGGTCTAAAGTTGCTATGCATAAATCTTGTATGTTGGGTTGGCAGGACACCTCTCCAGATTGGCTTGCACCTTTTGGTTGGGAATGGAAAGGAACTGATCAGTTGGTTAGATATTTGGGTATTCCTTTCGCTCTTACCCCTTCTTTCAATCTTATATGGGAGTGGATCTTTGTAAAAATCAACAAGAAGATAGAGAAATGGTAGAGCCACCTGCTATCGCTACCTAGTAGGATCCAGGTCTGTCAAAAAGTTCTTGCCTCGTACAACATATATTATGCTTCTTATTGGCTTTTTAGTAAAACTCATATCAATCTGCTACAATTATTATAAGAGATTTCTTGTGTTCTGATGGCAAAGGTGGGAGAAAAAGACATGTTATTTCTTGGCAATTCTGCTGCAAGCCTAAACATATTGGGGGCCTTGGCCTGAAAGATTTAATGATTCAAGGTATTACCCTTGCTATCAAATGGATTATCAGAGCATTCAAAGGTGAAGAGCCCTAAAAAGTCCTAGTCAGAAATAATATCTTGCAAGGTTTTCCTAGAGGAAAATCAAATTGGAAAGGGTTCAATACTTGTGGATCTTCTAGGTCCCTTCTCTATTAAAGTGGCTGGTTCTCCAATATTTGCTTCTATTTGGTCTGCCTGGGATTCTGTCAAACCTTTTATCACTACTAAATATATCTTCAACTGGTTTGGGACATGTTGCCAAAGTTACAGATCCATTTGGTGGAATCTCTGTGTCACCAAGAGGCCTCTTGCACTCACCAGGGGTTGTTCTGCCTTTAAGTGGTTCACTAAAGGCTCGAGGAATTTTAAAGATCTTTTCTCACAGAATGGTTGGGTATCCTGGTTGGAAATTAGAGCTAGATTTCAAATCCCATCTACTCAGCATAGAACATATACGCTCCTACAAAAAACACTGCAGGGGAATAACAATATATCTTGTATGGATGATGATTAATTCTGGGAAAGTATTAAATGGTTGAAGGGTCCATCTCTTTTTGAATTCTCCACCCAGATGCTATACAATAAACTGTCTTTTCCAAAGTCCCTTATCTTACCCTCAATCGTATTTGGAATGTTTGTGATCCCCCTCGTTCTTGGTCCTTTAGGTTTGATGTTATATGGGCATCTTGTATTGAACCCAAAAAGTCCTATTTTAGATGGCTATTGATGTATAATAAACTTGTTGTTGGTACTGTTCTGATTAGGAGTGGCTTTGGTCAGCCCTATTGCTCCTTTTGTACTGATTCTGAAACTATTGGACATCTTTTTTTCTCTTATCCTGTTGCTTCTAAAATTTGGAAATGTTGCCTTAAAGGCTTGGCTATTGTTTTAGATTGTGAGATTGGATGGCGGAATGTTGCTTTTGGTTATGTTTGTCTTAAAAAGAAAGTCCATTTTTTTCCATAAGTTTTGGCTTGTTTTTTCAACTGAAATTCTGTGGTTTTTATGGAAGCAAAGCAACTTAGAGGTTTTTTAATCAAAGGCTAGGGTGCTTATTGACTTCACTGTTGAAGTCATTGTTCACATTGTTTCTTTGCAAATCTTTCTTTAGTTGAAGGTGCCACAAGTGCAATTGGAGAAATTCTTGAGAATCGAGATGTTAAAAGTTACATTTGAGTCCCTGATTGATTCGGGCGGATTCCTAAATTGAGTCTTTATTTGGATAGGGGAGTCTATCATGGATCGGCCATCGAGGTAAAGATCTCTGAACATGAATGGGAGTGCATCAAAGATTCTTATTTTAATTAGGGAAATGAAACAATTCATGAATGGGTTAATTCATCGGAGTCAGACAAGAATGGTGTGGACAGTTGGCTTGTTGCCAACAATGATATGATTTGTGATGTGCAAAATGTTGATGTGGATAGTAGTGCTAATCTGATCAAGGAAGTTGAGGAAACAATTGCTCCTTTGGACCTAGAGATTGATCTATTCTCTGATGAAAAGGATCCTATTTGACCTCTTCCCCCCTTCTCTCCCCTCCCTGTTATAGAGCACTGATGACCAAAGCGAAATTTGGAAAATGATTGAAGATAATGTGAATGTCGTTGCTGGAAAATTGAAAAAAATCATTGAAAGGGGTGGTGCTGTAGAAGTGGATGATGTGCTGGAGTATGTCAAATCTAATAACATGAAGTCTTTGCTGAAGAAGGTCTACTGCTTCACTTCGTCGTCGATCTTTGGCTTGGAATAGATGGGACCTAGTATGAAGCTGAGTAGTGCAATGAGACTTGTTCTTGTGGATTCTGATTTTGATGAGGACACTGATATGGATTGCGCCACGTCTTGGAGGGCGCCAGATGATGAGATAATGTAGCTGCTGGACTTTGGTGCCACCTCTGTTCAGGGTGGTGGGTTGGGTGTGTTTGGTTTTCTTTCCCGTTTTGCTGGGCCTCCTGTTTGGGGCTGGTTTTTTATATTGTAATATTGAATGTTAACACTTTGACTCCTGGTTCTATACTGTTTTTTTTTCTGATACTCTGCTAGCTGTTTTGCATCACTGATGCATATATTTTGTACTCGATATTTTGATATAAAAAAATAAAAATAAATAATGCTTTATCGTTTAGGGTCAAATAAGGCACCCTAAACCCTTGCACCCCTCGTCCAAGTGAATCACCCATCTCAAAAAATTAAGGGCAAAATTTCAGAATCAAACCCTTGCCTCAACCTTCCAATAAAACCCTCAAACCCTTATGTTTTATTGCCAAATAAATCAGAGATTAAATAACAATTGTACCTTGTAAAAATGGATTCTAAAAACCCTCTGAAGATGTTCAAAACCCCTTCAAATTGATTTGCCCTACCTCAAAAAATTATAGAAAATAAATCAGATTGTTTCCACTTACCTACGATCCTCCAAATGACCTCTAAAGGTCTCCTAGGGCAAGTTGCCCAAGCTAGAAAAACGATACAAATATTGTGGAATATTTTATGCTTCTTAAACCCTCCAAATCAGCTCTAAAATTTCCAAAACCAGCTCACGACCCAAGTCGCCAAGGGTGGAAAAATCATATAAACATCATGCAATAATTTTTGGCTTCAACGGATCCTTTCAAATAGCTCGCCCAACTCTCTAAGAAAATTGCCACACCATGGAATGGTCTTCAATGCCACGTGCAAGCTCCCAAAGCAATTCGCCACTCTCCAAGACTTGTAAACTCACTAAAACCAACTTTCGATAAAGTTTGCAATATTCCTCAATATAGGTGGTGTTCGAAAACACCTTTGTCGATCCACTTGCATGTAAACATGTAATTTTGAAGCTTAATTACAACCCTTGAATAGAGCTGCCCAAGTAGTATGAATGGAGGTTTTCGTCCCCAAACCCTTGACACGTCTTGAAGGTTTTAGTCCTTAAAATATCGTAATCAAGCTTGACATACTTGATCAAAGCTTCCAATTCAATATTTAGCATCCCTTCCAAATGACAACTTATTTTCTTTTTATATCCCTTTTAGAAGATAACTCTCCCTCTCAAAACTTTAAAAGGATATTCTTTATAATTCTTCACTTGACCTTTCTCAAAAGGGCTCCAACTTAAGTGGAACTCAAATTATATTAATATTAGTACTTAATGTTTAAGTATTTAAAACTACTTTTATTTTACCAATAATATTAATTTAATTTAAAAAATGGGGACATTACAATCCTCTTCGTGCACAATTGCTTGTCCTCAAGCAATTGCAATATCTAGTGTCCCAATACACCTTATGATGCAATGTCCTCTTGTAATCCCTTCCCATGGAAGAGAAGCTCTGAATTGAAATCTTAACCTGTGTTTTGGGGGCTGCCCCTAAGTGTTCCAAGTGTCGAAAGAGTCATCCAATGACTTTCCATGTCCCCATGCCAACAATTCTTTCAATACCAAATGATGCATGATGGAGTCCATAGCCATACCAAGCCAATTATTGCACCTTGAAAGTGCCTTCTTGCTGCCCTGCATGTAGCAATTTGCTTGTACTATCCTCAAGGAAAGTAAATAAGTAAGGTTAAGGCCACCAGTTACCTTACTAGTTCTTTTAGGCCATGAGGGAACCTCCCAATCTTGCAAAAAATTAACCAAATGAATCACTATGAGAAACATAACTTGCAAATGTTTCACCTCCTATGTAACCCTTTGTGAAGAGTCCTCATCATGTGCAAAGTGAAGTCCACCCAAGGCTCCCCTTTCTCGTGGCTTACGTGCAAGTAAGTGATCAAGTGGTCATCAAGGGAATGCTCAAGATGCAACCAAATACACGATGTCACTCTCAGAACTTACGAGTAGCTGGAAATATGCAATGAAATCAGCCATATAGATCTCATAAGGGGTTTGTGGTAATGTCAAAAAAATTGAGTTTTCTGATTAAAAAAATCAGAATTAAATAGTACACTAATTCCTCTTGGTTTAAGGGTACCGAGCTCCAAAAATAAAAAATTCTAAATGTGATAAGTGGCTATAGTAAATGACATAACTCAGAAATTTTAAAAACAAAATTTTTATACCTTCCAACAACAATTTCAGGCCTCTTAGTTGGCTACCATGTACAAACAATGTGCCCTTTTTGGGGGGTTAATGACCAAGATTGTTACCAATAATTTTCTGAATTTTTTCGGAAAAGAAAAAGACAAATTTTTCCTCAGCAATTTGCCTTGCCAGCTGCTGCTCATTATTTGAGCCTTTGTCCAATCTATGATGGACCGTAAATCTCCTTCCATGTCCATATTCTTCAAGGATGCCAATATGAACTTCAACAATATGAAAAGAAAGCCAGAGCTGCTAAAAGGATTTTTTTGGAAAGTGATACCTTGGTGCCCCAAATGGAAAAATCCATTTGATCTTCGTCCCTTGTGTGCATACTAGGGTGGCCACCCTTCAACAACTCTTTGGTAGCCTCTACATGCCATGGCAAATTTTTCCCAATTTGTAAACAATTAACCAAATCAAATGCTTTGAACAACATACCCTGGGAATAATTTTTTCTGCTTTGCAATCCCCTTTGGATGGTACCGTTTATGTCCCTCATGTGCTCAACCATGTGCTGTACTATGCCACAAAATCTGCCCCTTGTGTATGATGTTAGCCATAAATGTAGTAAGACAATTTCAGAACTTTTCGGAAGAAAAGTGGACCAAATTCTTCCAAAATCATACCTTGTAACCATCTGTTCATTACTTGGGTGTTTGCCCAATCTAAGAGGGGTTTCATGCCCTCCTTCATGCACTCAACTTCACCCCTTGCATTGCTCTTGGTCATGGCAAGTGATGTCATTAATGAACCTACACATGGAGCAAACATATTAGAAAAAAACATTAGTGTTTAGCAACACTTTTATAATTATGTCACCATGCTTCATGAGCATGACATGGGTCTCCTTTTTATGTTTCAACTTAATCTTATCCTGGTTGTAGTATGCTTTTTTCTCTTCCAATTTCTCCTTCTAGTGGTTGGAAATCCGCTACTACACACTTGAATCATTCCCATAGTGTTGGGATGTGAGGAGTACAATCTCCTAGGAACCATGCACATCATGTAAACAAAATTTCTCGGTGGAAACAAACTGAAAATGCAAAAGATAGCAGTCACTATGATCATGGGACCAAGATAACCCTTGTCTATACCCTTCTGTATATTGGCCCAACATGACATAGTAGAAATGTTACTTTTGTAGCGCTCACCTGGATCCCATATCCATAAAGGATACTTGTCACGTTCATTCACTTGGAAGGATTCTCTTTCCCATTGAATTCCTTTTACCTCAACCTTAGTGATAGCACAAACTTTGCAACCAAGATAATGAAGGAACCAAGCATGAGGAGAAATCAATGAGAACTTACCAAGATGACCATTCCATTGCTTACCCAAACACAAATCTGATCTTCCGTCTTCTAAATGCAAAATGGAATCTTCTTTCGTTCTATTTGGTATTACTCTATCAAAGGGCCTCTTTGCCTTGTCCAATCTTGTTAGGGCTTGTGCTTCCTTCCCAAATGTTAATTGTTTCTTCCAAGCTTCCTCTTGAAATCTGAATTTATGCAAAGAAGGTGAATTGTGATTATAAACAATGCAAAAATCTTCTTTTCTAACATACCTTTCCCTTGTGATTTCCTTATTACTTTCCAAGCTTTCTTCTTGATCCTTAGATTGCTCATAAAGTTGTTGAACAACTTCCTCAATCTTTAAAAATTTTGTTTTTTCTTCTGCTTTATGCAAGCATGCCAACTCCTCAAAATAAAGTTCGGGGTTACCCCAATCAAATCTCCCAATGAGCCACCTGTTGAATTCGTCATAAGTATCTATGAGATGGTGTTCTTGGGTTACCAACACGTGGTGCCACCAATCATAGGCAACCCCCTCTAAGTGTGATATGACAAATATCATGGCCACACCTTCCTCCATGGGACGTAGTGAGAGATATGTGTCTACCTCATCAACCCAGGCACTCGCTGAAATACCTATAGAATTGTCAAATATGGGAATAACAAATTTCCCAAAGGCATCCTGTACTCCCTTTTGTCTATGCCAGTCTATCCTATGACTGCCTCTTCCTCTCTTCCATAACACAAACTCAATGAGATATAGGGCCTTTTGAATAGAGGGTGGAAAGGCCATGTATTCTTCATAGGTTTCCATGAGATCAATTTGAATAGAAGGCTGCCCCTTCATATCTTCCCTATCATGTAACCCTTCATTTCCCACAATTAGCCAAGATGTTGGCTCTGATACCATTGTAATGTCGAGGGTTTTCCAACAAATTCTTAAACTTTCAAACAAAATCTGAATTCTAAAAATTAAAACCAGCCAACCCAGAGTTGCCTATGCACCATCAAACTGAAAATTTCACACTTCCAATCACTCAACAATAATCCGGAAAACACCTTATGAGATTTAGCCACTATAGCTCACACCGAGTGAAGACAAGGAGCTGAATTAATGTATTTTCCTCTTCAAATCCTCAACACCATCAAGCTGATTTCAATGTCCTCTTCTTCCACCAAATCCAACTCAAAAACTCTCAACACTGAAGACAATTTGTAGATAAAATTCCAACATACAAATCATATTAAGATTGGCCAATGTTCGGGCCTAAAACATGATAAACTCTTCCCAAACCAATTCATCACAATTTAGGAATAATTTGCATGAAATAATTCAGAAAATCAGAGTTGTATTAATACCAAACCAGTTGGAATTAGGTTATAAAATCCACCAATTTTAGCAATAAATAATGCTCTATCGTTTAGGGCCAAATAAGACACTCTAAACCCTTGCACCCCTTCTCCAAGTGAATCGCCCAACTCAGACAATTAAGGGCAGAATTTCAGAATCAAACCCTTGCCTCAACCTTCCAATAATACCCTCAAACCCTTATGTTTTATTGCCAAATAAATCAGAGATTAAATAAAAATTGTAACTTGTAAAAATGGAGTCTAAAAACCCTCTGAATATGCTCAAAACCTCCTCAAACTGATTCACCCTAGATTATAAAATTATAGAAAATAAATCAGATTGTTTCCACTTACCTATGATGCTCCAAATGACCTCCAAAGGCCTCCCAGGGCAAGTCGCCAAAGCTGGAAAAATAATATAAATATTGTGTAATATTTTATGCAACCCTCCAAATCAGCTCTTAAATTCCCAAAACCAGCTCACAATTCAAGTCGCCAAGGCTGGAATAATCATGTAAACATCATGGAACAATTTTTGGCTTCAACGAACCCTTCCAAATAGCTTGCCCAACTCTCTAAGCAAGTCACCACACCATGGAATGGTCTTCAATGCTACATACAAGCTCTCAAAGCAATTCACCGCTCTCCAGGACTTGTAAATTCACAAAAACCAGCTTTCAATAGGGTTTACAATATTCCTCAATATAGGTGGTGTTTAAAAACACTTTTGTAGATCCACTTGCATGTAAACATGCAATTTTGAAGAGCAACTACAACCCTTGAATAAAGTTGCCAAAGTAATAGGAATGGAGGTTTTTGTGCCCACGCCCATGACACTTTTTGAAGGTTTTCGTTTTCAAGATGTGGCAATCAAGCTTGACATACTTGATCAAAGTTTCCAATTCAATATTCAACATCCCTTCCAAATGACAACTTACTTTCTTTTTATATCCCTTTTAGAAGATAACTCTTCCTCTCAAAACTTTAAAAGGATATTCTTCATAATTCTCCACTTGAGCCTTAAGCGCCCATGACCCTTAAAAGGACCCTACTTAAATGGAACTCAAACTATATTAATATTATTACTTTGTATTTAAGTATTAAAAAATACTTTTATTTTAGCAATAATATTATTTTAATTTCAAAAATGAGGACATTACACTACATCATCTAGTTGTTAGGTACATAACCTCCATTTTGTTATTATACATAATTGTATCTTTTAACTCTTATTTCATGAAAACTCTATTGAAATTAATAATTTGACCCCCCTATAGACATAATTATTAAATACTACAGAACTATACCTGTAAATGGGCATTAAAACACCTAGCTTCTGACAATTGATGAAAAATGTTACCAAAAAGTTGAAACTGATGAAAAATGTCCTTATTTATCTCTTCCAGGAATTACTGAATTTTTATTCTAAACTGAGGATGCAGAATCCGCATTGTTAAATATCAAAGGATGCTGAAGGCAGGCTGCTGCTTAATTTCAAAGTGAATTGGAAAATGGTATGAAAGCGTTAAGTTACAGATGCTTTGATATAATCTGAAATGATGAATCAGTTGATTTTCTGAGCAACATAATTACCGCCCTTCTTTCTATTGCACCATGTGAATCCTACCCAAACAATACCCCATATCTATAAGTCGATGTTGATCAATATAATCTTGAAGAAGAGATAACAAATCTTGGACTGATGATGTTTGATATTCTATATCAGAAGGAATGACATGAGAACAAGCTAAAACTTCACCTGATGCACAAGTCTCTTGTGGTAAAACTATAGCAGAAGGAAAGGATTTAATTGGGTTTCTAAGAAAGCAGCATTTATTCTCAGAACAAACAACTCTTATATTAACCCTTGAAACATGAGAGCTTTCTGAGTGACAACAGCTTTGGAAGAGAGAGGAGTGGAGGAGGCCATGGCCTCCTTACTAAGGACAACAACTAATGGAATGACTACTATAGGTTAGATCAGACTTGGAAGAAGAGGAAAATGGACGGAATGGAGGGAAAGAGAACAGAACATAAGGCGGAAGTATCACAGAACACTCTCATGATTTCCTTTCCTGAGTTGTTTTACTGTAAGAGATAAAACACTTGATTTATTTTACAAGACTTATGCTAAAATAGGTAGGATAGATGGGTCACTATTTTATATCCATATATGCTAAATCACTTGTCCAGGAACTAAAATTTTCATTTTGTGGTTCTATTATGTAGAACTTCTTATCCCCCAAGGTGAAAGTGTTGGCATTTATGCGTTTGGATAGTATTTTTAGGATTTACTCATGCCCACTTTCGATTGCAGATATCTGAGCAGGCTCTAGTTGGGAGGAAGGAGACATCGGAGCTTTTGTATAAACTCTTCAAAGATAACTACTTGCAGATGCAGGTATTATCATTTTTTCTATATATCACTTTTTCCACACGATGTTACTTAATTGATACTCATTTTAATATTTTAACCTTTAATGCTTACTAAGACCTTTACGTGAGTGGATTTTGCTAAATATTTGTGTATATGCCGACTCTTGATGTTTTTAAAGAGAGCTTGTAAAGCATGGTTCTATACTATAACATACAAAGCAGGTTTTCTTCTACTTTATGGTAGACAGTCTGCACATGCGTGATCTATAATGACTTTTTTGAGACTATCAAGATATTTAAGCACATTGTAATCTACTTAAATTGCATTCACGATTGTTTTGGTTGACTTGATGTGTAATTGATAATTTACTTACATGGTTAACAGCATCCATGTGGATTCTAGAATAGCTTTGGTTTAAATTGAATAATCATTATGAAGGCAAAAGGATTATATTCTACGTACAGTGAATCGGGTTTGTCGGTACGGTGATTTTTTCTTACCTTGGGTACAACTGTAAAAAAAATATATTTAAAACATAAAATATATCTAACCTAATAAAAGGATTTAACTACTTAATATGCATATAAAAAACAAAATAATCACACAAAACACTATTGATAAATTGATATTGCTAATCGAATGCCAAATGTAAAGATAAATATTAATTTATTACATCAAAATTAGTATCCATTTTCATATTGCTCTTCATCGAGAGCATCAACATCAACATCAACATCAACATCAACATCAACATCAACATCGATGTGGTTCATTAGAACCACAAGGACTAACATCCCACTGCCACTCCAACTAGCTATGCTATGTGGGTCTTGCGATGCCAAAGAAGTATCCATGTTAAGTAATGAATGGTGGGAGATGGAATCATCCAAGTCAACATTCTTTGGATCTATATCGCAAATCTTTGTCGCCCCTTGCTTGTACATCAACTGCTTGTGTGATAGAAGGCATACATTGGAATGTACATAGACCAACTCCTCGGCTTATTTTCCTGCCAGCTTGTAGGGTTTATGTGAGTGGATGAAGTTGTATGAACTCAAGTTTCGCTCAAATGAAGATGAATTTGGAACTTATTTAGAATTGAGACAAATTTAATGCAAAATTAATACTTATAAAAGTAAAAACTGAAACTCAATACAAAAAGAGAATTAAAAACTTAAAAAACAAAAAACTTATCTATGACAAGACTTTGATTGCAAGAGGCAGAAAGTGCACGGATCCGTGGCCATAGAGGTACTACAACATATGAGTATCCTTCTTGTGCTTTCTCCGAATAGTGCCAAGGCTACGACCTGTGGAGATAATGAAACTTCCAAACTAGCTCATAACCATGTCTTCTACCTCAAGATTGAGGAATAGCCTAGAGAATGCCAATTTATACCTTTCAACCACTTCAACATCCCTATATGGTGGAACCCTCCACGGCAAAGAAATGATCTTTGTGCTATAGAATCTATGAGGCAATGCAAAGGAAAGGAGATCCCGCGGGGTGGTCATTTTGTTCTACCGATCAATGATATATGATTGCATTTGTTTGAAAAATGTTTCCTGAAGATCTTGCTCTTTTGCAATTGTGACGGCCTCTATCGTCTCAATCATTGAGTCGATGCCATCATAGAGATATCCTAAACATTGCAGATACATGTCAATGAATTGGATCGTACTCATGATGGGCTCGAGAAACTAAGCAAGAAATCCATATGAGCCCACCAATTGTCATCTAGGATTATCATTTTCACTTTTTGGGCCTGCTCTTTGTTCTATACCCTCTGTATATTTCAAAGGCTGCTTATGAACATTTTGCCTATTGTCTTTCAAATCTTTACAAGTCGTCTCAAGACAATTGTGTTTGAGTCGAATTGAGTTTCAACAACCTAATAGGAAATTAGAAAAAGAAAACATTCCAAAATCTACAACTATTAGATTAAAAAACTTGCATCATCTACTTTGTTTTTAAGATTAAAAATTTAAAAAATTAAAAAAAATTTAAAATATTTAAATTGTAAATTGGGGCTTGCGCATGGAGGTAAAACTTGCTGCCGTTGTAGTCCTTGTAGCTGAAAGTTTAAAGACTAACACAATATTAACCTTATGAGGGAAAAATAAATAAAAACACTAGGGCATACCCTACATGTACTTGACAATTTGTTAAACAAATGAAAATAAGACAAAAAAATGAAATCAAGAAAGGGTGTGAAGATTGAAAACAAAATGGAAAAATAAATAAATGGTAACCCACGCTAAGCCAAACATCAATGTTTTAAGAAAATGTCATACTTGGAGTCAGAGATAGAAAAAAATGTAGCTCCCTTACCTTAAGGTAGGAGCAACACTTTCTACAACAACAAATGGATCCCCTGTGACTAAATGGATTTTGGGTTCATGTGTTTCTCACCATATGGCAAATGATGGCTCATTGTTTTACTCTCTTGACGAAAGCCACTCTAGTCCTCTAGTTGTTGAGGGCGAAGGGTCTGTTGAGTTGGAGAATAACGTATTCAACAAAGTTTTCTGTTTTCCAGACTTGTCTGCAAACCTCCTATCTATATATCAGATCACACAATTAGATGATGGCAAAACTGTTGAGTTTACATCTATTGATGTTGTCATTAGAAATGCAAAATACTATTCTGCTATTATGGCCATTGGAAAGGTTGATCATCAAGCAAGATTGTACTTATTTGACAACTTTGTGTTCACTCAACCTTCACAAGTCATGTTTGCACTCGTAAATGACTTGAGTAAAGTTTGGTGAGTGTTTTGGTCACCTGAAATATCACTCATTGCAAAACCTCAATAAGCATAACATAGTTCTTTGTTTGCTAAAAGTTTCTTTCAAAGATGGAGTTTGTCTAGGTTGTGCACTTGGAAAGCAACACAAAAATCCATATCCTAAAGGCAAATTGGAGGGCCAATGACAAATTACAATTGGTTCATAGTGATCTCATGTCATTCTCTTTTGTTCTTTGCAAATCGTCATCTCATGTAGTTCAGATGACGATTTGCAGTGAGGACAACTTGCTTCTCCACCACCAATGCCACAAGTCATTTAGAATGCACTTTGAACAACAAACATAACCTCAACCAAAATGGGATTGCATAGTTCGTGATGAGGCGGGTGCATTGGTAGGGGATTAAAGAGATCCACATAGGATTAGAGCACAACATTAGTTTGGTGTTGCACACTTGGCATAGTTGGTAGTGAGTTAGGATCCACAGACTTATCATAAGACTTGTAAGGCCCCTGAATGGCAGGAACTATAGTAGTTGAATGACAATAAAACTTGGGACTTGGTTCCAATTCTGAAAGGAAGAAAAATAGTGAGGTGCAAGTGGGTGTAACGCACTAAGTATGTAATACATGGTTCCATTGATAGGTATAAAGCTTGGCTTGTAGCAAAAGGTTTTTCACAAGTTGAAGATGGTGATTGCCACATAACATTTGCACTAGTTGCTAAGATGAATTCCACTAGGCTAGTACCTTCCTTGGCTGCAACATAGGGATGAGAAGTCCATCAGATGGATGTCAAGAGTGCCTTTTTGCATGGCAATTTGCAAGAGGAAATATACATGTCCTAGCCTCTTGAGTCTCTTAATAGTGAGAACTCTAGCTATGTGTGCAGACTAAAAAAGTCCTTGTACGGATTGAAACAAGCTCCTCGAGCTTGGTATGAAAATATTTACATGTTTCTAATCAATTCTAGTTTTACATGGAGCCCCTTTGATTCCACAGTCTACAAAAGAAAGTAGACAAGCAAATTTTGATTTTGGTTCTTTATGTCAACAATTCGATCATTACAGGGAGTTGCACTAAGCAAATTCATGATGTCAAAGCCCGCTTAATGAATCACTTTGAGATGACTGATTTGGGCTTGCTACATTATTTCCTTGGTCTTTAGATTTCACAGTCTGAGAATGGACTTTTTGTGAATCAGTCCAAGTATGCTCAAGATATACTTTGCCACTTCAACATGGAAAACTGCAAGTCCGCCTCAACTCGTTATCAATCTGGAGTCGAGCTTTCTGCCAAGTGTTCTCCTTCAGTTGATGGTACACTATAGGTAATTGGTGGGAAGTATTCTATACTTGACTCATACTCACCTTGATTTTTCTTTTGCTGTGAATCTAGTGTCACGCTACTGTTAGGCCCCCCATGATAGACATTGGCAAGCTACAAAGCACATTATAATGTGGTGGTATTACTAATTATGGGATTGAGTACTCATCAGGCAACAGAGCCTCAATTGCCGGTTACACGTTTGGTGGAAAAACAATTGTTGTAGGTCATGTAGATAGTGATTGGGTTAGAGATCCAGATAATCGCAAGTTGATTGTAGGATACATCTATCATTTTGGGGCAAGTCCTATGACTTGGTCTTGCAAGAAACATGCTACTGTTGCTTTTTCTATTATGGAAGGTGAGTATAGTGGAGTTGTTGTTGGTCGTGAGTCAATTTGGATTTGGTGCATGCTTTCTGAGTTCAGATTTCGACAAACCCAACACACAACACTTTGTTACGAGAATCATAGTGCCATCCAGATCTCTTGCAACCCAGTGGAGCACCAACACAAAAAGGACATTGAGATTCATATGTATTATATCTGACAACTGATACATGATAAGGTTGTTGATCTTAAGTATTGCTGAACAAATGATTAGGTTGCAGACATCTTTATAAAGCCCTTCATTGAGGCCCGATTTGTTCAGCTAAGGCAACTTTTGGGAGTGAAGAAAGGTGTCATCAGGGGGATAGTTTAGTGATTCCTTTGTCCTATAAGAGCATGGAGGGCTAGTGGGTAAAGTAACTTCTATGGATGAGAGTTACTATTGTAATAATGACATATCTTGTGAAATGTTTTTATTATAAAGAGGTAGTAATGCTACTTGGATAAATCTCTATGTTATCTTTCTTCAGCTTTCATTTGATGTATCATTGTTTATCTGTTGTATGCACATGGGTGTTTGTTTTATGGTATTGTAGCTTTTCTAGAACCTGTCCAGGAATTTAATACCTTACCTTTAATACAAGAATCCTCCGTTCAAGCTCCTTAATCACCTTGGCAGCGAATAGGCTCTTGTACTAGTGTAGGAAGATGATAAAAATATTGTTTGATGAAATTTCATTCCTAGATGAACAGTGAGAGGTAAGTGTTTTGTTTTGTGTTGTTTTAAGTTATGTTTATGAGTTTTGGTTATGTTTTAGGGTTTAGAGTGTGTTTTTAATTTTTTTTCAAAACTAAATGTCAAATTTAACAAACTAGATTATAATCTTGTAACATAGTGTAACATCACTTTGCATAGTAAGATTCTCTATGGGACAGCCTTGATAAATTTCTTATCCTTAGCTACTCTCTCAACATCCCCCCTGCTCTCAATCTCTGAAGCCTTGATAAATTTCTTACCCTTAGCTACTCTCTCAACGTCCTCCTTGCACTCAATCTTTGAAGTGTCATTCCAACACTAAGCACAAATGTTGTCTGGTTCATAGTTTGCCCTTCTATATCCTTCACAAGATGCTAGATTCTATCCATCTGCTCAATATCGCACGAATTGCCAGAGTATTATTGAATTTGAGAAGCACCGTTTGGACACCAATTACATGAGCCACTTCCACAACATCAAGCCTATGAACAGATTGCCTTGAGTTTGGCATGGCTTCCAATATAGAGCTTACAGATGAAGCACAACCCATTGTTAAAGATAGTTGTGCGTTGAAGAGGTTAGTGGCAGTCCACTTCAATAATTTACCACTAATCAGAGCTCTTTTCCATGCTTTCATAGCAGTTTCAGTTGCCACCTTGGTACTTTCATACACAACCACATTGTCTTCAAGTAGTCTCTGCAGCTTGAGATAATCGTCTAGAGTAAAATAGTTAAGCAAATTCTTAGCTTCTCCTTGCGCAAGCCTCTGAATTATCTCCTTGCCCTTGGCCAAATCGATAGTCCTATTTATCAAGGATTTGCCTTTCTTTGGATGAGAGGGGGAATCTCAGTCAATTGGGGTGGCCATGCTGCGGAAATTAGCCTGATATTTTGCTATAGGGTTGACTAAACACCCTTGGGTAAGAGAAGTACAACCACATTAGGTGACTAAGACCACAATCTTCAAGATTAGTTATAGAAGCACCTTCTAGAATCATCAAATGACCTAGCTTATTGTTTGTTCCTTCTGATATTTGTGTTGAGATGGGAAAAGTAGTGTTTCTATCTCCCGAAGTCATTAGTTTATTGATTTCTTCTTCAAGTGGATATCTTGCATCTCCAAGATTTTATTGTATTCTGTGGTTTAGATTTTGGAATCTCCTTGACCAAAAGATCTGAATTGATACCTTCTATTGAATCAGCAGCTGTGATTTTAGAATTTCCCTTGACTTTCTTTCTTCATCTTGAATATATCATCAAAATGATGTTTGTGCCTGTTGGAACATTTTAGAACCTCCATTTATAACTGACCAGTGCTACTTGATTTTTTCTTTTAAATTGACATCTTTTAGCGACATTACTTCAAGCCTAAAGGGGCATTTACCTGTTGGGGCATCCATTTTGAAGCTGAGACAGATAAGGCAGTGATCTAAACCCACTTTATGCAAAATATCAGGCTGCATATTGAAATTGTTAATGGGCCATTGAGTATTGACAAGGAATGTATCCAACTTCATTGCTATGAAGTCTCTCCCTAACCTCTTGTTATTCCATGTATATTTTTTCACATTGGGTTTATAGGGTCCACAACAGCAAAAATAAACTATGATATGGCCAAATTACATTGGCTATCATCACAAAATCTGTTTTTTTTTCCATTTCATAATACCAGTATTATAGAGATCAATCATGTCCAGTGGATAAGCTCACTTCCCCTTTAATCCATGTCTTTTTCCAGCCCATTAATAAATCAAAGAAGAAAGTAGAGCCTACATGTCTATCTTAAGCTTTTGGTTCTTAAACAAAATTAAATTGGCTTAAAAGCCATCAGACTAATTACCGAGGGGCCAGTTTGAACCCCAACCCTTCCTTGACTCTTCTTCTGGTGATATTCACAAATCCACTTGGCATGCACATGGCTTGCCAGGACCCAACAGTTGCTACAGTTGGTGTGATCGTGCACTCCACATTTGGACCCATTCCACTAACTTCTTCATCAGTCTTCTGCTACTTGTCTCTGACTTCAAAAAATACATAACACTATGTCCAACTCCTTCCTGATCGAGTGGTATCTACCAATCAACATTTACTTAGCTAGGATAAGGCCATTACATATCTCTGCTAATTCTTGCTTGGCTATAGTATGTGCCCGCAGATGCACCTTTCTTGCCCTCACTACTTTCTTCCCCCTCAATCCAAGGCTTTTTCTTGATTTTTGGCTCAAGGGGAAGGCTTTGCTTCATCAATGTGCACGACCCTTGAGCTTTATACCTTAACAAAGGTGCATCCTATAAACACATGCAAGTCCTTGATGTACTTTAAAAATTCATTGTAGTGATGGTGCACTGCTTCAAATTTCCCAGTTGGAGACTTCAT
This sequence comes from Torreya grandis, assembly GCA_037957365.1. Classification (NCBI taxonomy): domain Eukaryota; kingdom Viridiplantae; phylum Streptophyta; class Pinopsida; order Cupressales; family Taxaceae; genus Torreya; species Torreya grandis. The sequence continues at coordinate 1,959,412 of JARHVA010000359.1, forward strand.
GTCAGCCGCCACCATCTCAAGTTTATCCTCACCTCCTTTGATACGTACAACGTTCTGCTGCTTCTCCCAATTAACCACCTTATGCTTTCATAGCTTCTGCCCATGAGGAGATATCAACCGAGTGCACAAGAGGATCTGCTATCCATTTAAACACTATATTTTTTGTTACTAGAATTACCAAGTTTCGAAGAAAGTCAACCATGGTGGTGCAATGCCTATTGGGAGTTCAATAGAATGACTGACCACTTGTGTTTTCAGTGTACACAAACATGAGTATGGAAGCTCAGATATTTCTCACAGCAGAATTCTATTTTATTCACACACACAATAGGATACATCAGATTAATGGAGACACACTACAAACTTCTGCGCAAGGCAGATTGCTTACAACCCACCCCTTGGCCAACAAGTCCTTTTTTTTACATTCTATTACTTCACTCTTAACCCCTTTCTGGACATGCTGTCAAGTTTGCAGGCTCTTCGTTCCTATTCAAAACCAAACTAAACAAATTCCTAACCTCCAAACTGAGCTTCACTATCTCCTAGAGAGCTGACTATAATATGCTTACACACATCCTTATACAGTCAAGAATGCTTTACTATCAAGACACAAGTATTATGGCATAAAGCAATGCATATCCCCACCTGAACGCTGAGAATGTGCATGTTACAAGATTAGTTCAGAAACAATCAACAAGCACTGTGAACCTGTTTACGTGTTGGTCATTTCCTGCTTTGACCTGCACTGCCTGACACCCTTATGATCATTGTAAGATTGTTTGCAACCTTCCAGACCATTGGTCAAATCTTATAATAATGTTTAAACCACTGGACTTGGGCATTGTTCCAAGATCTCGTCTATTGACTCTCTAAAGCCACGGTTCAAGATAAGGATGATTCTGGTTTTGTTTGCACAACAATGGAAAGGTTTTGCTACACAAGAAGAGTTGCACAAAACTATGAGGGTGTGCATGTCTAGGTGAGGTGCACGACATTGGAAGAGGCACGTGAAGCAACAAAGGTGCACGATGCCTAGAAAAGGTGCACAATGCTAGAAAAGATGCACGAAACTAGAAAGAAGTATGACGCCTAGAAAAGGTGAAAGTAATTTTTCCACTAGTTAACATTGCAATGCCCCACTAAATAGCTGCAAATGGCTTGAAAATGGAACACATAAGCAAAGAGATGGTGTGGAACACACCCACATGCAACACTACTTAGAGATCCAGGGATGCTCCTCCATTACATGACCATTGAATTTTTTCTCCTCGCAACATTGTTCGCTAGGTAGGCTTGTCGTAGAATTGGTTGAACCGACACTAGTGACACATGATCTCGTACAAAGAATAGACTTTTTTAGGTGCACATCTGGTATCTCCTTGAAAAATAAGTTTTCATGCTTGTTTGTCATGGCAGAAAGGGGAGCAAAATTCAACAGAGCTTGATCGATAGTGAAGTATAGTGCAAGCTGAGTGTAGAGAGAGAAGATGAAGAAGTAGAGCTGAAGAAGCTAAAATGACAAAATGGAATGGGTATTGTGAGGGATGAAAGTATTTGAAATTAATTGATGGGGGTGCTTGTATGCAAGGGATATCAAGACCGACATCCACTATGTACAAGACACTTCAATATCTCCTAACACATACTCACCTCCCTGTAAAAACCTGGTGCCACCCATTAGTTACATTCATTTCTAAAAATCATTCAAATATTTCCCTTTTATGGGAGTTCATTCCCTTCAATGATTACCTTCTATTTTGTTTGGTCACTTTTAAAAGAACAAATATTAGGTGTGGGACCCATGGCTCTTATGGAAGATCACTGTCCACAAGGGACTTTAATCCTACAAAGTATTGACACTTGTGTTGAAGGCCAATGCAATTGGAGTCTGATCAACTCAAATATTTAGCTAGATGGTCTGCTCATTTTTTTTTGTCCCGGTAGCAATATGGGAAAGATATGGCCTTGAATTGATGTAACATCTGCCTGAATCCATTGAGAATGTTGTTTAGTTTCCAGCAAGGTTTTTATCCCTTATTTATTGTTTGTATCACTATTTGTGACTACCCCTTGATCTCCAATATTTTGATTCCCAGGTTATTTTCTATCCTGACTCCCTCTGTTAAGGCAATCACTTCTGCCTCATTGTCTATCCCCTTGAGACGTGGATTGAGGAAGCTTTGATAAACGGGCCTTTCTCATGTGTGATTAGATATCCAGCTATGCTTAAGCCTGGATTACCCTAAGAAGTCCCATAAAAGTTTAGTTTTTACTTCCCAGCTTCCATGGGGACCCATTTCACTTCAGCTCTGATTAACTTTCATATTGTTAACCCATTAGCAGGTACGACAGTCTTTTATAATTAGGAGAATTTGAATCTCTGTTTTTAAAGGGAAAACCTTTAGAACAAGATCTTGTGGTGGGTTTATCCCCACTTTCCCTTGACAACATTTCTGATCTGATTTTATTTTATTTTTCCTATATTTGTCATTGCCTCCTCATTTTGGATTGTCCTAGCTTCTTTTTCCCAAGATTCAAATTCCTTTTCTAAGTCAGCCAGATTTATTGTAATGATGCATTCTTGAGCACAAATTAATTTTTTTCCTCTAATGAATTGAACCTTTGTTTGTTGAGATCTACATGAGTATGTGTATCATGAATACTTTCATTCTCCAATTCAACATCCGCTTCCTGTACCTGTGCTTTTTTCTGGATGTACCTTTGAAGTAGTTTCCTTAGTTCTCCTTGTTATTGAGTGTTTGTCAACTTTGGCCTGATCTGTGAGTTTACAAAGCCTCTCTTAGGGGCAGTCCTTGTCCAGATGCCCTAATTCATGTAAGGAGCAGCACCTAAATGATAGATATTTGTAATCTAAGGATTGCAATATTTTGTGTTGCAGATTACAGATGGAGGGCCTTTTGGGATTGGTTTGCTTGAACTTTGAATCCATTCTTAGGAAAAATTTAGTGTGTATGGACAATAATTGTGGATTGCTTAAACTTTAAATCCAGAGTAGAATTTCATTGGAGGTTTCTGATGAATTTGCTAGATTCATGTGGGTTTGGATTAAGGGGACTGCCCCACTTCCCAGAGATATCTACGTTGCAGTTTGTTACTTTCCTCCAGCATCTTCATCATATGCCATTCATAGTGGGCATGAGGGGGACCCTTTTAAAGATTTGTACACCGGGATTACTCAATATTCAGCTGTTGGAGAAATTATCCTTCTTGGTGACTTCAATGCCCATACCAGAGACTTTCAGATACCTCTCCATGACCACTCCGTTGATATACTCTGCACACAAGAGATTGATTCAGAGTCAGTGGGGTTGCATAGGATGTCAAATGATGCTTCGAGTCCTTCCACGTCATACGGAAGACACCTCTTACAGTTGGGGGAATCTCATGATTTGTTGATTCGTAATGGGCTGCCTTGATTTCCGGATTCACACTTTTTCACATGTACACCTCATGGAGGAGGTAAGAGTGTGGTGGATTATGTATTATCAACTAGAATTTTTTGCCCTTCATCCATCACTTTTCCATTTTCCCCATTATTCTTGCGGACCATGCTCTTCTCTCTTTTTCCCTCCGCGTTGATATCTCCACTCCTACTACAAACCCCTTTTTCAGTATACCATGTACCATTTTTCAGTTTGATGATGGGGACTCTGACATTTTCCTTTCCCACATCCGTCAGCTTCTACCTCCAGAACCCCAGTTCTTCTCGCTTGGTTGTGCTAATTCCAAATACACATGTCTTTCCTCCATTATTTGGGAAGCTGCCCTCAAATCTTTTCCTAGTTACACCAGATCTACGTTTACTTCCCATCAATCTAAAAGATCTTGTCCTATTAAAAAGTGGTATGATGATGATTGTAGTTTTCTCCACTGCCAGCTTTGCTATGCCTTCCTCCATTCTCACCCCTCTTACCCAGCCTTAAAATCATCTTATCGTTGCCTTCTCCGACATAAGAAACGTCTTTTTATTTCTCAAAGGAGACGGATCTTACGGGCTTCCTACATTCACTCCCCCAAACTCTTTTGGCGTACCATCCTCCCACGACATTCTCCCTCCCCCATTGAGCTTAATCTCACATCCATGATTTCCCATACCTCCACTCTTTATGATATTCTTGGCCAAACACAAACCCATGTTGCTTTTCCACCATCTTCTCACTTATTCACATACAAGAATGTTATTGAGGTGGTGAAGGTGATGAATAGTAGCAAGGCAGCGGATGAAGAAGGTTTCCAAGCCGAGTTCTTCAAACATGGTTTTAGAGCTTTTGGAAGCTATTTGGTTGATCTTTTCAACCACGTGGTTTGTTCGGGTTTCCCACCCTCTTGGTCACATCACATTATTCACCCGATACACAAATCAGGTTTTGTTCAAATCCTAATAATTACAGGACGATCATGGTTGGATACACATTCTCAAAATTGTATGCTACTGTATTACACATGTAGCTTTTGAGAGAACTAGAGCAAAGACACCTCAGAGCTAAGGGATAGGCAGGGTTTAGACCATCCCATTAGACCATTGATCATATCTTTACACTCTGGGCCATTATTGTGGAGGCACGTCATCACTCATCCAAAGTCTATTGTTGTTTTGTAGACTTTAGGAAAGCGTTTGATTCTATTTTGAGAGAGGCACTTTTCTAGAGACTTAGGAATATTGGTATCTCTGTGACCCTCTTGGTAGCCATTATGAGATTATACGAGAATGTCCTTGGTTGTCTCCACACAGCTCATGGGATTTCAAACTTTATTAGGAGTACCATTGGGGTCAAGCAGGGATGCCCTTTGTCCCTTACATTATTTGGGATATACATTGATGAGTTAGAGACCTTCATGAACATATTTAGGCTAGTGATGGGTGTCTTCTTCACTAGGTTCTGATTTCTATCCTCTTATTTGCGGACGATGTGGTTCTCCTAGCTTCTTCTCCTGAGGGATTTCAACGGTAGTTGGATGCTCTGGTTCTCTTTTGTGATATCGGACAACGGATGATTAATTTGGGAAAAACCAAGGTCATGGTGTTTAATGGATCGAAGACCTCCCACCTCCATTTCTTTTTCACAGGAAAGGAGGTCGAGATTACCACTTCCTATACTTATCAGCGAGTGCAATTTTATGGCCCACGTTTTAGCTTGAGGTAGGCACTCCAGCCTAGAATAAACAAAGGTTATGGATCTTTAGCTCTCCTTGAACAATAGTGTTTTTGGCATCACTTCCAGGATGTCTCATCCAAGATGTCACTCATGGATACACTCATCAGACCCACAATTCTCTATGGATCTATTGTTTGGGGGCCCTCTTTACTTGAGAGTGATTGCGCTGTTGTTGAGAGGGTCTAGACACTTCTCCTTTGTCGCATTATCAGATGTAAGTAGACAGTTCCCCAACACATTATCCTTGCAGAGTTTGGATCCCAACCTTTTCGATTGGAGACTATATTTGATCTGATCTCTTTCATACATCGCATACAGAGGTTTGCTGATTGTGCGAGTGGGCATGACAGACACCCATACTTAGCATACTGTTCCTCAGAGAATCTTGCTCTCTCAGCTCCCTCAGCCCAAGGACGTTGTTGGTATACAGGGACTTCTGATCTATTGGAATCTGTGGGAATTAGGAGGGACCGACTTCCTCCATTTATGTACTCCTTGGATGCACTGACTCATCTTCTACCCACTAGACAGAGCTGAACTGGATAATTAGGGATGATATTTATAGACAGTTTATTCATATTACTTGGGTAGACCGTCCTGGGGGGTTATGCCCAAAGTGGCATTTTATGCAGAGCACTTCTTGGAGCTGAGTGACGGGCTTATCATTCGTCCACAGTATACATTCCGCCACTAGATGCACTCTCTTCGCATCCCATTAGGACAATTTTGAGTGGGTTCCCACAAGCTTAGGATTGAGACAAACCACCAAATTAATTGAGTAGACATGATTTGTCAGTTATGCAGTATCTAGGAGACAGAGTCCGAGGAGCACTTCATCTTCCGTTGTCCCATATACTATGAGATCAAAAGGAGATTCCACTACCTATTTAGGAGGACACAAACTCTTTCTGAGTTCTTCAGATGAGGACCAAAGATGTTTGGCTTTATATATATAGGAATCTCTTAGGCTTCATGATCATTTTATTCAAAGACCCAATAGACCAATCTCCACTCAACGGATTACTTCTTTTTTCACGGTACTACCTTCGAGGAGAGGCATTAAGCGACATATTGACATTAGTACAACATCACATTCCTGATCAGTGTGGCCCAGAGACACTACTCACAGTTTCTCAAGTTTTCATCAATGTATTCACTTCAAACCCGGTATCAGGAGACATACTAGATCCGCCAGATCTTCACAGAAGATTTTTCCTTCTAGGTGGAGGATTGGAGGACTGACCAGGCATCATACCTCCCCTTCTTTGGGTCATACTTCTATTTGGAGCTTCTTCTCATCGGCCTTGGATGCGAGGAGAGTTGGATCGAACTCTTGATGGGTTCCCTCGTGGTTCTTCCTCAGGGTTCATTCTCGTGCTCCCGATGCTTAGAGATTCTTGGGGGTTGCTCATTTCTTTTGCTCATTTCTTCTGCTCCCTTCTTTGGACCTGAGCATGGTTGGTCGGGGCCCTTTTTGGTCCTTTGGTTCTTTGACTCTGAGCATGGTTGCTCTTTGCCGTGTTTTATACTATTTCTTAAAGCAAGTTTTTTTTTGTCTTTGGAGACCTTTTTGGTTTCTCACTTTTTGTTGACACATTTTTGTAATCTGCAATCCCTTTGACCCTACTTTTGTGGTCATTAGTTGGACATTAATATATTTATCTTATCTTATCTTATATATCTACGCATTTGCATCCTCCAACTTTTTGAAAGACATGTTCAAACTTCATTCCAAAAGGCATAACCCATATAGACAAATCCAAACTAGCAGCTTTGTCAAGGGTTCTAGTCCCAGATCGAACCCCTCTAACCAGAATCTCATATAGAGACAACTCTACCATAGATATGTGGCCCTTTGAGGTAAATAAAATCTATATCCCTTGGGTAAGAAAAATTTCAAGGAATTACCCTTGTGGTAATTGTAGACACCTAAATCTGGCTACCAATGACCTCCAATCAGGGTTTTGACCAATTTCTACCTAAAGTGCACAATTTGGTCTAAAAACACGCTAAATGATGTGAAACCGACATATTCAAGTGCCGATTTTGGCTAGAGTATCATTAAATGGGGCAATGCAATTTGTGGGCTAGCTAATTTTGATCAGATCATTTCGAGTCAAAATGCCAATTTTGCACTTGGGTGCTTTGGATTGCTCTTTCTTATCAAATCTCTTGCACAAGATGCGTGCCTTTGTTATTTGCTATTGATAACATCCTAAATGGGATAACGAATCCAACGCATCTGACATTGATTTCCAATTCTAATCTAGTCGAATTTTGGACCAATAATAAGACATTCTGATCAATTTGAATAATTTGTGCACAAAGTGCTTAAACATGCTTAAGAGTTAATTAATCCAAATCAAGGCCTAATTAATAATTCCATGGAAACTTGTTGAAAACTTGTTTTTAGAAATGAATATTGAATAGCTGCATCATTAGGAGACCTCATTTCTTGGGAAGACATCCATAGGCTATAAATGCCACAAATATCAAGATTCATGCCTCCTATGCCTCATCAATGCCCTCCATGCCTCATCAATATCCTCCATGCCTCTTAATTGCCCAATTTTCCAATGACCATGATGAGGATAATTATAAACTTAATTCTAAAAATTGAATTAATTCTCAACCACACATCATCTTAGGATGGACGGTTCAGGTTGATTCTGATCAATCTAAAAAATCTATAAATAGAGAGGCCTTACCACATCATTTTTAAGCTTAATTTGTGCAAAGTTATAATACATGATTGATTCTAAAAGTTTCATGCAAACTAGTGTTACCATGCCAAATTGATTTCAAGCCCACCCAAAGCCAAAGGTGCCAAGGAGGGATGGAGGTAGCCAAGCTTCCATTGATGAGGACTTCATGAGCACAAAACCGAGCAAACCACTACTACAACAAACATTTGGAGCATCCAAAGAAGGTGAAGGATTCTTGTTTTTTTTTACTTTTTAGTTGTGCTTTTCAGTTGTTTTTGTTACTAAGCTCATCGTAGTAACTAGGCATGAAGATGTTAGTTTAGTGTGTTTTTGATTTGGTTTCATTCACTAACACAATACTAATCTCCTCTTCTTAGTCAAATTCTTAGTTCACATAATGGCATGCTCGGTGGGACTAGACGCATCCCACACATGAAAAAGATCATTTTGCAACTTTAAAATCTCCATTTGGATCATTAAAACTCTTGCAATTTGATTTTCTAACTTTGTTTTGCCGTTTTTCTTTGTCACGAGTTTACACAGTAACCGTTGTCGGTCATGTTGGTATAACCGTTGTCAGTTAGTAGAAATGTCGTCGGCTAGTAAGTGTAACCGTCATCGGTTAGAGAACTAACATCGGTCATTGTGTTTTTCTTAAAAACACAAAACTCGAGAGTTAATAGGCCATTTTAAAATGCTTGGTTTGGGGTCATACGGACTCCGTTTTGGATAATTTTATTTTTAAAACCACGTGTTTTCTTCTAAATTTTCAAAATTTGACATTAGTTTAGCTTCAAGTTTCATAGATTCTTCACAAAATTTTGAAAATCTATTTAAAATGTTTCTAATCTAACATATTTACTTTTGGGGTGATGCCTTAAGGGTAGACAGGTAATTAGTGGACTTGGATGCTATTAAGACATCTTTGGCATGATTTTAAAATGAAATAGGAATCTTATTTTTGGTGCTTAATCAAATCATTTAGGGTGCTATTGCTTAAATCTTGTAGTTAGCTTTCAAAGTTACAAATTAAGACCAAAAGGTCAAATAAACACCACCAAATCTTTCATTTGGGCTTAAAATTGAACACACTTGTCATTTTTGTTTTCAATAGTTGTTTGATCTAATTTTGTTTAGCAAAGAGGGGTGTTGCGTATATGCTCTTCCATTTGTCCCCTTTAGGGAATCCTTGGAATCAAAAGAGCCATTCCTATTGCAAGTAGCCTAGTCCAAGGCTTAGAAAGAACGTTGTATCAAGTGCTTCTCCAAAAACTTGTCATAGTTTGGGTTATCCTGAAAACGACCCTAAAGTCTTTCTATTTCATGTAAACTTGGTTTGCGAGGGGGACGTCATTACCTCTCGCGAGTTCTTTAGAGAAGCTTTGACCCAGGGTTTCACCTCCTAGCATTGACTTCAAATTGCTCACACTAGGATCGGAAGGTTTGAGCGATTAAACCACCTTCTAGTATTGGAGTGCACACGAGACGTTATTTGCACAATTGGACATCGCACTACACTGAGCGAACAACAGGATGTAGTGGTTGCAAAAAGGACTAGACCTTTTTGCAACAAGCCAAGTGTTGTGGACCCAAAATCCGTGCTTTTTTTTTGCATTGTTTGGTGTGAAAGTCATTGTGCAATTGATTCCCCTAGAGCATTTGAAAGCCCTATAGATCGTAGACAAATCCCCACTTGCCGCGGAAGTATTGTTGGTGCAAGGTGCGCCTCAAGGTCCATGTCGCAGTACTGTCATTTGAGAGAAGGGGGTGTAAAAACCTTCCTATGTAATGCACATTTACTTTTTGATGAACACTTAAAATCCTCTCAAATGACGTATATTGACGGATTCTAACAATACCAAACAACCTTGTCAGTTTAGGATCTAAGAGTGATTAATTAGTTGGGTCTTGTCCTAGATTAAAGTCTTGTTTGGAGTCAAAACTTAGTGTAAACAAACAGTTCAAACCAAACACATAGTCCACATCTTCCTTTGAGCAAAGAGGCGTTATGCTGCCCACGTGAAATCATCAAATTTGCCTTGTTCAAAGTTCATCAAAGCTTGAGTCATATCATCCACTTTGGCGCAGTTACGTTGCCCAATTGAGTCTAGACCTTTGACAAAGTTTGTTTAAGTCCATTTATAATCTAAATTCGAAATTGCACCTTCATAAGTTCATAGGGTTGATGTGTTAAGTGGTTTCGCCATTTGCACTAAACTTGAGGGAACTTAGGTTCAATTTCCAATTTAGGTTGGAAGGCCGTTTTAAACTCAAGATCATTATCACCACTTGATAGACTTAAGCCATTTTGTGCTAAACACTTGCACTTTGAATCTATGCACCACAACATTTTGAGTCAAGAAAAGTAGTGTTATGTTGTCAAAATTGTGGGAAACTATCTTTGCCTTAGAGAGTTTTTGAAACAAACATTTAGCCACACCTTTTGGGTAGTGTAGCGTCGTTACGCTGCCCAAAACATTTCAAATATTGTTTCATAGACCCTCTTGCATAGAGTTCAAATTTGTTCTTACATTTTCAAACCAATCCGAGTGTACTTTTGTGATCTTTTGTCTAGCACAGTTATACCGTTCACTTTTGTCTAGCTTATTTGTCAAAAGAACCAAGTTTTATACCATTATTTGTGAGAAAATAAACTATCTCTAAAATGCCCTTTGTATCATACCTTATACCTAGTTGATCGAGTTCATGTCCAAGAACCAAATGCCTAGTGTTTGTTTTCAAATCCGTTAGATTAAAACTTTCATCTATTTCAAAGTCTAGCTTTTGACGCAGTTTGGCCAAAAGTCCTAGCATATGTCTGTTTGTTTGAGCCTAGCTTTTGACTCCATGTTTGGACAAAAGACCCAGTAACTCAACTTTTCTCTTTCCTAGTTTAGACCTTGTTTGGAACATTTTGACTTAGACCTTTGACATGCCGGTTTTTATTTAGATGCTTGACTTTTTGTGCGTATGACATTTGATATTTGATGTTAGACTGTTTTATGTCAAGTCTTATCACAAACCATTTTGGAGATACGTCACGTTCAGAACATATTAGAGATACAGCTCCACTCCTTTGAATTATGTGAACAGATCGAACTCCTCTGACGAGAATCGACCCAGATTGAACCCCTCTGACCAAGGGTTCTAGTGCCAGATCAAACCCCTCTGACCAGAATCTCATATAGAGACAAATCTACCGAAGATATGTGGCCCTTCGAGGTAAATAAAATCTATATCCCTTGGGTAAGAAAAATTTCAAGGAATTACCCTTGTGGTAATAGCCACGAGCCCATATGAAAAAGAAGAAAAAAACATTTTGTGGGAAAAATAAATGCAGCCCTTGAGCTTGAGAAAATGTGGTCTTTTAATATTGACCATATGCAAGGAGAATATTTGAAAAATTAGTGCTGATTTAATTGATTGCTACCATCCATATTTATAATGCAAATATCAATTATTGATACACAATTTTTTTTTTTTTTGATGATCCATCTGTCAACTATAAATGCATGTAATATTGATAATCCCTAAGCTAATGCATGATAAAAATTGACATGGAAAACTCATTGACACTAGCAATTTTAATTATCCCATTTATTGAGGAATATTTCCTCATCAAACAGATAGCTCAAACCTGTTTGACAATGCTGAGTATTGTTGACGACCTCTGATGTGGCTTTAGTTTGACCAAAGATGGATTCCTCTTGTGTCGGCAATAATTGTTGCAGCTGTTTTTGTTTTTTCCATTTCCCCCCCTATCAGATGCAAGATTTGTATAAGCTCCTTCTAGAGTCGTAAGCCATGACTTGGCTCTTGGATATAAACCCCCTAAAACAGTCTGTAATGTATTCTTGCGAACATTGAAGTGATGTAGGTTGTGCCTTGTCTAGTCCAATAAATCTGCAGTTAATATGAACAGTTTTTTTTTTAGAGATTCTCTAGACGAGTGACATCGCTTGTTCAATTAACAATATGTCTACTACAAAATATTTTTTGTGTCGCAGTGTAAATACTAGATTGTTGAGCATTTTGTTAGGTATGAACAAGAAATGCCCACCAATATACAGCTTGATATCCTCGTTAAGTTCTTCTCAACTGTGTAATAATTTTGCCTCTAGTGTTGGGTAAGCCCCCGTGATGGTAGCAGTTTGTTAGTATTGCCATTGATCTCAAATGAATAGAACCATGTTTTATATAAAATGCATTACATGTATGTTTACGGTTAGTGTTTCGGTTTGCTAGTACGGCGATTTTTTTTGCCTTGGATACGGGTGTACAAAAAAATATATAAAATAAAAAATATAGAAATTCTAGACTAAAAAATAGGAATAAGTGACATTAACCACATAGTATGCATTAAAAAAAACAAATTAACCACAAAATACTAACCAAATGCTAAATGACTTGATAATCATAAATATTAGTGTTGCATGGAGACTTGTCTCCTACCACTTGAGACGTGTCTCGGAGACCGGCACTTGTCTCGGAGACTGGTACTCGTCTCGGAGATTTGCATTTCACTGTTCGTTTTTGTAAATATATTTTGTACTCTTGACCCTCTATATGATGAAATATCAAAAACAAATTTCAATATAATTACTTATCTTTTGTTGACAAGTAATTTTTTACTTAAAAAGTTATTAATTTTTTTCTTAGGCTACACTAGGCTGTATAATATTTTTTTTGCTAAATTTACATATATATGTTATATATATCTTTTTGCCGTCTCCAGTACTTATCTCCTATTTTTATGAATAATGGCATACCCCTCCCCATCTCCTTGTACCTGTACCATTACCCGGATCCGTCTCGTGGTAACTATGATTAACAGCAATTATAATTTATTAAATTATTACATCAAAATTAATATAAATCGTCATCTTGCTTTTACTATTCATCGTTAATTATCATGAACTGGATACTTAAAAGTGTTATCACCTAGGCTATCATTTACTTTTTTTCCTAGGAACCCCCTTTGATGTAACCCCTACCAATATCCATCCTTCTAGAACATCTGTTATATATATATATAAGCCAAAAAAACACACAAAAAAAACAAAGTTATTTCACTAGTCGACAAATATGAATGCATTGTCTTTTACGAATACATGCCTTCATGAATAGGTCACTACTACAATACAGCACTGCCGTTGACGCTCCCACGACAGCATCATTGCCGAATATGCAGAGGCATATGAAAAACACTCCTCAGCATTCACTGTCTAAGAGAATAGATAGTCTTCACTGACAACCATTTTCAAGCACTGCCCATGGTGATGCTTGATCAAACCCATGAAATACAAATAACCCTATGTAGCCCATATGAACTTTATGCACATGGATTCGCTGTGGGTTCTGCCCGTGTTTGCCCTGGAGGAACCACATTCTTTTTTGGAAAAACCCAGACAAAGCCGGGTCGTCCAGAACAAACCCAGGCTGAATTTACAGAGGAACTGGACCCGTACCCTGCAATGTGGGGGGGGGGTTGATGAATTGGCAGCTTAGGGGTAAAGTTTCACACAAAATATTTCTTTCAGCTCTGCGTTTTTTGTGCAAATCCATGTTGGACTTACACAATCGTGCTTGATATGTTAAGAGTGTGAGGGCTTATGTTGGGTCCCATAGAAATTTTGTTCTGATTGTCTGTTGGGATATGCCTGTCTCTAGATTTTTATTTATATATCAATATGTAATCTGATTTACTTTTATTCTTTAATGAAGTTCTGGTCCATCTGGAACATGACCGCTGTCACTCTCTTAAATAGTTGTCACTTTATTTACTTGTAGCTTTTCTATTGGCTTCAGAAGAATAAGTGATTAGATTGGATATTTTACATGTATTCTATCGTCACTGATCTCATTGAATGCTTTTTTCTAGAAAATAGTTTATTTGCCATGTTTCACAGCCCAATATGGAGGTGCTAAGCTCTAGAAATGTAATTTACAGTGACACATATCATTTTCTGTGGAAGGAAACATATTTCATAGGTACCTGAGAACGAAAATTTGAGATGTACATATATCTAATATTTGAGTTGATATAGTTGTATGCCACAGATAATATAAAAACTTATAATGGCTTTAGACATTTTTACAAGTAGCAGAACAATAGAATTTGTGTTCCAAAGATAATTTTTTCTCTAATATTTAGCATAGATTCATTTGATACATTGGTATAATACTTATTAATGGTGGCATTTTGAATAATTGCTTTTCAGGAAATTGCAAAATCACAAGATCATGCGCCATCTAAAACTTTCTACTTATGGCGGGTGAACTACCCCAATTTGTTGGAGTGTATTGTTGATGATATGTACCATGCTGCGTCAAATCTTGGGCAACGCCTTGCACACGAGCTTGAACAGGAACAAGAGGTGATTAATTATTTGGTTGTTATCATTCGTTGTCTGCATGGGGTGCAGTGTTTAGCATTTAAATTGGTGGATGGTGAGTGGCAATTAATGAGTGTTTTAATTTTTGTTTATCCTAAGGAAAACTAATCTATAAAGAAGTCTCTTTGTAAGAGGTTTTATTAATGTCCAATAATGTTCTTCAGGCCATAAAATTTAGAAATCTAAAAGATAATATGAAGTTACTTTCTTATGGTATTCATTTTTCAAGGTTGTTTGGGTGTGTGGGTGCCGGGGTAAGTGACACCCAGTGCCAGCTCTCAAAACTTAGGTACGTGGGTGCGATCGTGCGGGGGTAGGCACACTGTGTATTGCTAAAATTATAGGTATGCTATGACATCAAAACTCAAACATGAAACTGAAAAATTAAACTCAAACGCTGAAACATAAGATTATCATGAAACTTATCAAATTGGATGTATCATTTGACATAAAAGTTATGTTGCATTATTATTGAGATATATAATTTATATCATGTTATCATTAATTTATATACTTATATTACATTATCTTTGATCATTAATTTATATACATAAATCACATTATCTTTGATTTATATAATGTATATTATATTATATAAACCTGGGCATCAATATGTGTCATGAGCCAATCACAAAACGCTATTCAAAATGTTCTGAAACTGTTTATTACTATATACAGATCAAAATCCTTAGTAAATAGTTCTCTATTACTACATGCAAATCTCAGCAATACAGTTGAAAATGATATCTAAATGTAATAGTCATCTACATTGCAATGTGATTGGTGATGTACATTAAGCTTTTTAACAAGATCTCTGGATTGAGCTTTTCATTTGATCATTTCAGTGTTTTCTTAATTGTTTTTCTATGGGGTGCGTATTAAATTAAGGGAAATGCACTCGGTGCACCTAGGGTGTGTTAGTCTGCCTTGGGTGCAAATTTGGGTGTTGGTGCGGCTCAAATATGTCTGGATGTGCGTACCCAAACAACCTTGTCATTTTTCAATTGTTGATTGATTGTTTGAGGATGTTTGCTAACTATCTCCGCATTTTGTGTTACCTCATCCATGGGTAGAAAGGATGGGTGTATATTTCAGGTTCCATGGTCTTAATCATATATCATGTGTTTGGATATGAAGCACACAATTATTGTGCGATTAATGGTTACGTTATGGCAGAACACAACTAAGGCACAGAATTGGTTAGCGGCAGTTTTTAAATTTCAAAGTAACAAGAAGTGACTAAAAACTAACTTGATCATACATATGGTAGTTTGCTAATGCAAATGGTCAAAGGATTTTGTAATATTTTCTCATTGCAAATATTTGGGTATGCCACGGCAAATAACTGGATCTGAGAGTTGGTGTTCTTCAAAAGGCATGATGAGGATTGATTAAAGTAGTGGGCACCCAAAATTTATTGAAAATGGTTAATTTTAAAAATTGGAATCGATCTTGGTTGTTGCATTGTCTTTGGTCTGTTGTCAATTTTGATAAAGCAGGTATGGAAAGGTCTTCCAATCTGCTTGATCCAGAGGATTGCTATCCTGTTTTCTGTTGTTTGCTAGTCTTATTTTGACATGAATTTATAGATAGTAACTTTTTAATGTGTCAGCTATGAATTGGCTTGGTCTGTTGTTACAATGAGAAGTATGTATACTTAAAGTCATGCATTAATTGCAAAAATTATGAGTGTTTTAATGGACAAAATCTTGAATGTTAGCGATTACTATTTGCATTTCCTTGTGGCCGAAAACCTGTGTTAGTGATGGGTATAGTCACACAGTGAAGACATGGGAACGACTCAACAAGCTAAAAATTGAGTTAAACTTGGAACACAATGGAAATTTTGGCAAGCTAAATATTAAGCATGCTGTTTAGCTTGACCATCGCTCAATCATGGAATGTATTATGTTGTCAAAGTAGACCTTTTAAAGGCTAAAAGGCATGCATAAGTTTTTGAATAAAACTAGCTCCCACCTACTACCTCCCTGCCCATTCCCTTTGAGGAGGCCATACCCTCCTTGCAGTCCAATTCCAAATTTCATATCTGCTGTCTCAAATGAGGAAAACCAGATCTACAAGGAGAACTTAATTCAATTCATTCCCCATCATGCCCAAAGAATTGTGAGAAGACCATCCTTTCCCACTAAGAAAGAAAATGGCTGCTACCTTAGGATGGAAACTCCACCCAAGATTAACTCATCAATGAATGAAATGGAAAATAGGTTGATGTCTGCTCAAGGAGAAAGCACTGATCTGAAGATTTATGGGAGCTTTTTCAAGACCCAAAACATTGAGAATCTGGGTGAAGAACTGGAAACATGGTGGATCTGTAGACAAATTGATGATGCTTAAGGGGTATTTTGTTGCCATTTTCAACTCCAAGCATGAAAAAGATCAGGCCTTCCAAGGTGGGCCCTGGTTTATGAAATTATCAGGACTTCTTATGAAACACTAGTCCCTAGCTTTCAATCCCACAGAAGACTTTCCAAGCATAGTTCATGCATGGGTCAGGCTTCCTCTTCTCCCAAGTGAATGAGTATTGGCAAGAATCTTCGTCACTGCCCTTGAATTTACAAAGCACCCTCATGGCCTCAGCTATGCTAGGATTTGTATCAATATTGACTTGGAAAAAACCCTACCTGATAGAATACTGCAGGAAATGTGAGGAATTGAATCTGCCATGAGCATTGTATCTGGCTAGAGTTTGTCCTACTCAGTGATCTTAGGAACAAACACCTGCAACACACGCACATCAAAACATCTTGGAAATATCAGAAAACAAAACCATGCAGGGGAAATATAGGAATAGGATGATGCCAATAAAAACAGAACCAAACATCAATGTAAATCAGAGAAGAGACTAAAAAAATATGGGAGAAGTTAAATTCCACCAAGTGTAGACC
This sequence comes from Torreya grandis, assembly GCA_037957365.1. Classification (NCBI taxonomy): domain Eukaryota; kingdom Viridiplantae; phylum Streptophyta; class Pinopsida; order Cupressales; family Taxaceae; genus Torreya; species Torreya grandis. Next base: position 1,976,595 of record JARHVA010000359.1, read on the forward strand.
AAAAAAGGTAAAGGTCCAACTTAGCAACCCAAACAAATCATCCTCTCGAACTCATTTGAGACCCTGCCTTAAACTGGGGTTGGGAAACTGGAGGACATGCAAAAGAGCCAAAATGATACTACCCCCTGCTTGGCATATTTGCAAGGAAATAAGAACCTCCTTCAAGTTACCAAAACACTATGAATAAAAATAAGGCACAAAAGCCTATACAAATTGCCTCTATTGCAGATACTTGTAAATCAGCAATAAGAGGAGAGAGAAACAAAAGAAAATCAAAGCTTCCACCTGATCTCATCACGATAATTCCCTAGGTAATCTATGGAATCAGTAAAAGAAAACCTATGTGGTATAACAGGGAGTCAACTTTTGATAACAACTACAGCAAGCTCAGCGAGAAAATAGAGCAGATCTGGGAGCGTAAAGGCGAGGGTACAAAGTTAGACCAACTGATAGAAACTTCCGGCCTTACCTAACTGGTGTATTGCGAATCCTTTCATGGAATGTCACGTGCTCAACAAATGCCTTTTTCTCAAAGAAAAACCTTGGGTAGAAAAGATAGGCACAATTCTTCTTTAAGAAACCACAAGAACGTGTTTGAGAAAAACTATGTACACAGGAATTTGGGGTGGCAAGCAACTTTGTTTCTGCCTGGTTACCAAAACAATGATACAATAGGATCCAGCCGGGTATGCTTCTCAATCTCATCATTCCTTCCATTAGGGATTGGCTGTTAATTTTTACCCCTGAATTTCAAGAATGTTGTTGTGCGGCCAATATTTACATTCCACCCGATGGCAATATGATAGAATAACCATACTAGAACAGCTTTTGTCTTGGAACAAGAGCATTAATTTACAAAAACTCATTCTTGTGGGGGGTTTCAATACAATTGAAACCCCCAAGGAGAAAAAAAGAGGACAAGGTTTTAATCAGAGAACAGCTGATTCACTATCCAGTTGATAGCAAACATCTCTAGGACTTTGATCAAGTGGTGTACAACTGGAGCAATAGAAGGAAAGAAAACTATATATTGATGAAAAATTAGAGAGAATAACACTGTCAGATCAATCGTTGGCTGCTCCCTGGCATCCCACTTTGCATGTTTGGGACAATCTCTTTGCAATCACTGGCCTATTCAATTAGAAAATCCAGCCAGATCAATTTCTCCCCACAAATCCCAATTCAGGTTTGAAAGTACATGGCTGGCTCATAGATCATTTGCCTAGAACATGCAAAAATTGTGGAAAGAATTGACCAACATCAATGGGCTCAAGACGTACAAGTTGAATCACCTTGAATACGGAATGAAGGTGCAGAGCTGTCATGTTTTTGGTAACGTTTATCACAGTAAAAGGAAACTATGATACTAGCCCCTGCTTGGCATATATGCACGAACGCCTTTCTCTCAAAGAAAAACCCTGTGTAGAAAAATAGGCACAATCTTCTTTAAGAAACCACAAGTACACAATCCTTGGGAAAAACTATGCATACAGGAATATGGGCTGGCAAGCAATTTTGTTTTGAATATAAAATTAAAAATTTAGTTTGAAATTTATAATATACTGATTTGTTGATAAGCTCCTTGAAGGAACCATAGCCTTTGACAAGCAACACATCATTTAATGACCTGGAAGGAGGACAAAAGTGGAAAGGCACGAGTGAAATGGTCTGCTAATGACGGAAGGGAGAATAAGAGATGGAATAGAATATGTGGAGGATAGAGATGGAAAGGGGATTGGACAAAATGAAGAGCTAAGTGAAGAAAGATAGGGATGCATATGGTGGGATACTTTAAGGAATATGAATAATGGAGAGATGCCCCAAAGATTGTATGGAAATGTAATGGAAAGGAGGTGCTCAAAGGGAGGGAAAAAAGAAACATAAATTGGGGTTTTTTGTGGATGCGAATAGCGAGGATGGAAAATGGAAAACAACAAAAAGTGTGGTAAAAGAGTATGGAAATATAGAAAACGATCTCAATTGAGCTTTCAATTTCTCACTTGGTTTTTCAACACTTTGGCATAACTCTTAGAAGATGACTCAGTCAGACAAAAATATAGGTTTGGATTCAAATCCTTCAACTTCTTTCTACCTAACTTTTCCAATGGCAAGATTGGCACCAAATAATTCAAATAGATTTAACTTCTTGCTTTGCATCTTCAGGGGTGCAAGGTGGCACTTCTTCCCCCACAACAGAAATACTCGACACAACCCTTAGACCTCATCTGAATTATCAACGTAACATTTGATCAAATGACATCCAAAGTGCCGTAACTTTGTCTCCAAGAGATTCTTGAAGTTTTGATGTATTTGATACAAGAAATGGCTGGACCAACTTCTTACTCACTCATGAGGCTTCCTCAACACGTCACTAGATTTGACCTAGCTTTAGACTTAAACATTGTGTTCCGCTAGGACCAAAAAGCAAACTTAACATTTGACAAAAAACATTTTTGCATGCTTCATGGTATAATTGTCAATTGTAGATCATCATATTAGTTTTGTCATGGTTATCAACATGGTTAATGTTTATATTGTTGGCAATAATAACTGTTTTTGGTTGTTTAGGTGTTGACGGTTGTGTCAACTGCCAACCATAAGTTAATTGTCTTATAAACAGAAGGATGTATGTTGGGGAAGGGGTGTTGGTATCATGTCCTCCCTGTAATGTATGAATTATATCAAACTTATGTTTTATGAATACAAAGCTGCTACTGTTCGGAAGCTCTACTTTTCATTTGTATGCTATGCAATTACTATTCTATGTACTTTGTTATTAGTAGTTTTGTATCTCAGTAGACATTGACTATACTACATTTTGACGCCATTGCCTTAAAGAACGTTGGGTCAAGTTAAATTCGGTTCACAAATCTATGTGCCAAACATAACTGTGAAACATGACAAAAGATATTACAATGGTACAAAGATTTCACGCAGAAGAAGACCGATGTGTATGAGAAATAATTCATGCTATAATCTATTGACTCCGAACAATAGTGGGAGAAAGACATACACTTAGGGAGGGGACCAAGAAGTTAAATGGTCTATTAGATTGGTAGAGCAACAAGAAAGATGAGAAACGCTGCGACAAGCAGTGAATTCATAAAATACATCAAGGTAGTATGAAGCATGAGGCTGAAGTGCAAGTTGAGGTTGAAGCGTTCAACTGGAATTGATGGAGCCTCCACCACTCATAGTAAGGAGTGGGTAGAGATTGCCACAACCCCTTCCATAGGAAGGAAGTGTGCCCCTTGTTGACTTGTTTAGGTCGGAGGTTGTTGCAAGGAAATCACTTGGAAGTTTGAGGCAACCTGAACAACAAGTTGGAGTGCAAGAAAAGGGACACGACGATGGGTAAAATAGTCTACAAATCCCTATTAAATGAATTGCTGAGTGTAGGGATGTGTCAATAGTGTTAAAGTAGAGAAATGTTCGACAGTGACCTTAAGGGGGAGACTTGTATCTTAAAAACCATGCTAGAGCCATGGTTACTCCATCAACTTCATCTCTAGAAAAGCAAAAGTTGCCAAAGTTCACCAGAGATGGATTGGAGGATCCCGTTCAACATTGTAGAATGTGCATCACCATCTTGATTGCCAATGGGCATATAGAGGAAGTGAGGAACGCATGTGGTTAAGATGTTTCCAAGCTGCCCTTCAGGGAATGCCTATTGATTAGTATGTAGATGCACCACCACGCTCAGAGAAACCAACATGGAAAACACTCAAACAAGCCTTTGAGAAAGAATTTAGACTCCCAAGGGATGACACTGAAATTGCTGCGAAAATCTATAATACCTGACATGGTAAACATGCGAATGCTTGTGCCCATAATAGAAGACTCATTGGGAAAACTTGAAAAGGAACTTGCTGATGGCTTGAAGAAATGATGGTTCATTAAAGGGTTGGTACCCTCACTGCGGAGGATGATGAAGGTGGTCCCACCCTTATCTTATGAAAATACATACAATTGAGCCATGGACATTGAAAGCAAGAAAAAGATGACCTTGCACTTGAAGGGACACAAAGAAGATGACCCTAGCTTCAGTGATGATGGTGGCCTAGATCAATGCAAGCCTTGAGAAAGGATATGTTGCAAATGGTGAAGGAACTAAAGGAAGATGGTAAGAAAGATTGGAAGGATCTTTTGTGCGAGATTTGTCAAGTTTTAGGGCATTCGATCAAGGACTGCCCATACACTTTGTGGACTAAGAACGACCCAGTTAAACACAAGGAGAGCCATTGACACTATCCACCATGCCACCAAGGAACTATCGACGACAAAATAACAGTGGTGGAGGGAGTTGGATTCAATATGACTTTGAAGGACAACCAATTGTAGTGTTGGGAGTGCAATGAATGGGGCCATTTTGCAAGAGATTGCCCTACCCAAGATGGCACTAGACTTATCTGTAGATGGTATAAGCTTGGGAATCATAATGATGGAAATTGTCCCAAGCAAGCCAACATCAATATGATTGACGTAGCCAAGGGCAAGGAAGTTATGGGAATTACCAAAGCACAAGTGAAGAAAGCCAATTCCCTTGATCCACATATGAAGAAAAAAAGGTTGGCCAAAGCAAAAGGGTGGAAGTCGAAAGGCCATGGTCGAAGAACGACTTAGTTGAATGGACATACAGGTAGAGTGATGAGCAAACACAAAGCTATTGCATGACATGTCTTGGAGACCACTATACCTATGAAGATAGTTGACTTATTACAAAGCATTCTAGAACTCAAGAATGCTCTTACGGTTACCATACAAGACATAACCCAAACATGGAGAATACAATGGCGCACCTAACGTTGGATGATGGGGAGAATATGAAACAACAGAACACACTCATAGTTGAGCCCCCTTGTTAGGTGACCAAGTGATCAATCCTATTGCCTTGATGATGAACCTAGCCCAATTGACAACAACTGTGCATATGGAAAAACTGGGTAGAAAACTGCCAAAACTATCATTAATGGCGGATTTGGTGTGAATGTTCTTCCAGAAGAGACTTGGAAGAGTCTTGGGAAGCCAACTATATGGCCTTTGACTCTCTAATAGGTAGGAGCATATCAACATGTCATTAAGGTATTGGGTGTTTTGATAGGACAAAAGATAATTATTGGAACCTGACTTTTTTTGTTGAATTTTGTGGTCATATCATTTCAAAAGGCCTATGATGCACTATTAGGTCGGGTCTGGTTGATAGCAACCAAAGCCAATCATAATTGGAAAAGTCATTTGATCTCCATCAAAAATAAAGGATGAAAGTATGTTATAGACTTGAAAAACCAGGGAGTCAATGAGGAAGCAACTGCATCAAACTCATCGGTTGATGGGAATTGTGGTATGGAGGAGTAGAACAAGGGGTCTTGGAGTTATTGCTATACTTCAAAGACTATGAAGTGTTCTAGTGTGATTGTAATATTATCGAGATTATGGAGATTGATGAAGGCCAATGCTTGCAGGGAGATGACCAGAAGCCAATATTAGTGATATCAATTCCTTCTAAATTGGCAATGCCACTAACATCACTGTTGGCCTATCCACCAGAGTTTAGATAATACGATGTCAATGTTAGGGGTGAAAAGTTCAATAGTAAGTAGGCCCACCAGTTTGAATGGGTAGGGGAGATGCAATCCTAGGAGCCAACATCAATGATCCTGTATGTAGAATATAACAATATAGAATTAACAAAAGGTGCAGTAAAACCACTTGAGGTATGGCCTATTTTTGAGGTACGACCTAATTTTGAAGTGACAGGTAGGCTGGACTTGGATGTACAGAGAGTGATGTCGAGGCACAATAAGTGTAATTGTAACCAATATTGGCGGTACATGAATTTTAAATCGAGGGAACTTGTGTTAAAAGGACGATGGAAGGATGGGCATGATAATATTTAAGGTATAATAATTTCTTATCCACGGTGGTTATACAAAAAAGTAATGGTCGACGAGCTGTACTGCTGATTTTTTTTTAAATACTCTAGATTTTGCTATTCACCTCCATCACATAATGAATACTGGAGCAAATCAAGTAGGGTATGTGGATGGTACGAGGTGTTAGATGCAATGCATGGGTTACTATTAAAATTGTGTGGAATTCAAACCGAGGCCACCGCAATTGAAATTATATGTATGGAAGTACCAATTGCCAATGAAGAAATAGGCTTGGGGAAAAGCAAAGCAAAACTAATGACGTGGACATGTACGGTCAACATAAAGTCAGAAAGGTTGATTTAGTCAATGATTTTATACCTTATGGCCAACTAAAAGGCCAAAAACCGTTTGATTGAGGAAAAGATTCACACATCAAAAGATCATTGTTTCACCATATAAAAGGACTGTTCGCGCATTTAAAAGATGAAGGGACAGATTTGCAGGCACTGTGTGACCTATCCTCCCTTCCACTATTCGACCTCCCAACATGCTCTCCGTACAACCGTCATAGGACGAAAGCTTTAACAGAGCCACTTCTATTAAGATACACGGCCACTTAAAAGATATAATGGTGAATAGGCAGTTAACAGATTCTGTAGTCGTCCATAAATCATTTGACATCCATATATCACCATATGAACTATTTCCTTCCTCTATCTTGTAGGACACTACCTTGGACGACCTGTCCAACCGGTGGAGTTGTTGGGATCATAGACTTGCTGCGACTCCCCTACCTGACCGACATATGACTGTTTTGTGTACGTCCAACATGCATACAACTGCCCTGTGGTTGCGTATGACTGCATAGGTCGTACTGCCATGCATCCACATCTACCCTCTGCAGCCTGTTCGACCCTTCATCGCCAACCCTTGCATTGCCTTATGTTTTCTACGCCAATTGGGAAGGTATCCTTCGTGGTGCCATTACTGTCGTTTCCACCCTTGAGGCATTGGTACTAATGAACAAATGGAGAAAATCAATGGAGTTGCTACTGTTTTGATTGGTGATCGTGCTCGTACGAGTAGTATCTCGAAATTTATTTTAGTCTCTGTTCATGCTTCCAACCTTTCGTCATTCTTCTTAACCATGGGATCCTTCACCAGCAAGAGGCACATAGAATCAGAGATCCTAGATCCTTTCACAGTTTCCTCTTTCAGTGATTGTGCCCAGCCTATGGTTCATCTATGGTACGAACACAGTTGATGGGTTTGAGAAGCCTCTTGATTCTGTTGGCTAGCCACTTGAGGTGTTTCTCCATGAAAATGAAATCTTTGCCAAGCCTTTGAGCTCTTTCCCAGCTTCAGCCCTGTTCTTGGCTCCTCCAATTAACATTGATGTTGTTGCTAATGCAGTTATCAAAGCAGTCCTTGATGCTTCTGTTTTTTGTGCCTTCACGATTGAGCGATTTAGGGAAGCAGCTACAACAGTCATCCTACGTTTGCAATGCCATCTTTGGGCAGTGGGTTTTGTGTATGCACATTTCGACTTCTGCCCTTGTTCAACAATTCTGAATTTTAGACTTTGGTCTTCCCCCCTCCTGCTGTTTATCATGTTGTGTTGGAATGGATTTCGATCTGTTTTCAGGGGATGGTAATGTAGATCATCATATTAATATTGTCATGGTTATCAGCATGGTTAATGTTTATATTGTCGGAATTAATGATTCTTGTTGGTTGTGATTGGGTGTTGATGGTTCTATCAATCGCCAACAATAAGTTAAGTGTCTTATAAATATAAGGATATATGTTGGGGAAGAGGACTGGTACCAGGGCCTCCCTGTAATGTATGAATTGTATTGAGACTTAATGAATTAAAAGCTGCTAATGTTCGGATACTATGCTCTGCCTTGGTATGTTATGCAATTACTATTTTGTGTACATTGTTATTGGTAGTCTAGTATCTCAGTAGACATTAATCATACTACACCAATAACATGATTACTGAAAATGGGTGACTCCCCTTTATAAATAAAAATACACATGCACACACACCTTTACCTATTAAACATGGGCTTGGCCTTGTAAAAATGACACCATAATTCTTTGAAATTCAATTTTAAAAAAATCAAGAATAATGTATTTTTTTGATAAGTAAACATATTTGTATTATTATGTAAAGCTGAGCATACTGAGCAAAGTAATATGGAACGTCACTGTCCTCTTTGGCAAGGTTTGGTAAAAATGGAACCTTAGTGCATGCTAGCAGACTATTCGCTTTTTCTGGCTAAACTTTATAACAATGAAATGTGGTAAAATTGATAATTTATTATACATAATGAATTGCATTATATGTAATAGAAAGCTCAAGCATTATACCCCAATCTTATGTAGTTTCCAAGTATCTAGGGGAACTTAACGGTTATTCGCATCTTTCAATATTCAATGATCAAAATTTAATGGTATGGTTTACGATTTCTTAGATACACATACATATAATTTCCAGAACATTTCAAAGCTTTTTATTCATCTTCTTTATACAAAATTTCTGCCATTTTGGCTGAAAACTTGGACTGTAACGTCCATTGGGAAAACTTCTTGAATATCTTTTTTGGCTGGTGTGTCTTGTATCCATAAATACTGAAATGGGTTTGTTATAAATTTCTCAGGCTCATTTCCATGTGAAACTTCACTATATTGTTGGGAAAACTTATTAGAATTGTAGATTGCTAAGTTGCTGTATTCAGCGATTTTAATTTAGAAGATTAAAAATTCGTCAAACATCCTGCAGTCCCAAAAAATGTATTGAAATTTGCAATTTAATTTGTTTTGTCATTCACAGGCTGCTGTAGTGTGATTCAAGAAACTGTGTCATTTTGTAAGCTCGAGATTGAAGGAACTGTGTTTTTGTTTTGTAAACTCGAGATTGAAGGAACTGCGTTTTCGTTTTGTATTCGTGATACATGTTAGCCAAAATGGCTACCGTAGGCCATTACATTTCAAAACTTGCTAACGAGGCTTGTTTAACTTTGTTGATAGCCTTTTTGAGGGGTATTGTTTTGGTCAAAGCTTGTCTTGCCCTTGATGAGATGTGGTGTTGTTCCTAGTAGCTTTCAAAGTTCCTTAAGGTGGTTTAGTCAAAGAGTGAGTCAAAGCACCTAGTCTTGTTATCAAGTCACTCAATATAGTTATCTCCAAAGCATTTAGCAAAGATTAAGGTAAATTTGGAGATGTTATGGTAATTTTGAGAAAGTTAAGGTTTCATTTGTTGCAATGTTGAAAGTAACTTCATTGAAGGGGACATCAAGTATGAGGAATCAATACCATACGTGGGGGTCAAAAGAGAATATTTATAGCATTTGACACTTGTCAAGTCATGTTATACTTTAGGTTGTCCTTACACTTGGTAAAGGTGTCAAAGTAATTCATTTCAAACATACAATCTCATTTGAAACCTCCTTGTTTTATTGTTCTAATGTCCAAACATAAGTATAGCATGATGAAAGGTAGGTAACAAGATTGTTTGAATGTTATATATCATTCTATCAAGTCAGAAAAGACTCCATTGGTACCTTGTACGTAGCTAATGCATAGCATCCTTCCAAATGAGCAAGTCTTAGTGCAGAAAAAAGACATTTTGATGGGGTCATGCAGGTTTCTGTATTGGATCAGAGCTCCTCTAGCTAGGTAGATCAGGGGTCAAGGTGTTAAAGGTCTATCACAACATCCCTCAGCTTTCCCAAGCTCCAAACCATGCTTGTACAGGGTTTATAGGTCCAAGAAAGACAAAAACCTTCTCAACTCCTTCATTGGGTTACTTGCAGGCTTAAGAAGGCCAACCAGTTTGAGGATAGTACACAAAGGAGAGAGAGTATTAGACCAGAAGCTCTTAGGGTAAGGAGAGGACCCTAATGGCCTTTCCAAATTTTAGCATTGGATCAGAGATGGAATGCCTCTTTTTTATGAACAATCCCTAAGACTGCAAGTTCCCAAAAAAACCCTATCAAAACACTAGGAGCTCGGTTTGAGGCATTTGAAGGTCAATTTGGAATTCAATGAAGCGAGGTGAGCATTGTAAAAGCTCCTTAGGGGTTTTCACAGTCCTCCCATACCACCCTCCACCATCATTTGGCATGTGTGAGCAGTCAAAAGGCAAGAAACTTCCATACTAGGCAGGTTACAGATTTGAGCACATAGGTTTTGGTGTCCATGGAAGAGTCAATTGTATTTGGGGACTCATTGATAGGGCTTCAAGCCATGTTCACACCTCCCTAACATTCTGCAGAGTCATTGAAAAGTACCCCAATGTCTACAAAGTACCAAACTGCACACTAACATGAAGATGGTATTGAGAAGCCTAAGAATGGAGGACGTCTTATTATCTGATGAGGTTTTAGAATACTAGAAGAGCATGACTAAGTGTATAAAACATTTTCCCAAGTGAACACTGAGGTCTATAAAGTCTCTACATAGTCCTTGGATCCATATAGAGCTCCCATGATATAAAGATCATCTACAGTCCCCTCCTTGACGAGCTTGCTAATGGATCATGTAGAACTAAATGGCAAAAGTATGGAGGTCTCAGACTAGTTTGTTCAAATCAAGGCATGGAAGAGAGACCTCTAGCAATATAGATAAAATATATCCTATCTCCAAAACCATGTGAACACAGCTGGCATACAAGAGAGCCGTTCCAAGAATGAGATATAATGAAGCCTAAGTGTGGAATGCAGAGCTACAGGTCTGAGTTCCTGTTTTGAGGTGTTTGAAGGCCTCATGATCATTTGAGGAGTTTATCACACCTAAGCAGAGTTATAAAACACCCCCTCCAACCTTCTCAAGTTCCTCCCAAGCAATTGAAGGGTTAAAATATGAGGGAACCATTCTGAATATCATGATAAGTATGATTGGGTACAACTGCAGACATATACACAGGTATGTAAAGAGAAATGTAGGTTATGAGTCAAGTTTGGAGTTTGAGAGCTCATGCCAAGTGTAAGTAATCATAGCGAGGAGTTCAAGAAGTTTTGAGTACAACTGCAGACAAATACACAGGTATGTAAAGAGAAATGTAGGTTATGAGTCAAGTTTGGAGTTTGAGAGCTCATGCCAAGTGTAAGTAATCATAGCGAGGAGTTCAAGAAGTTTTGAGGTGTAAATGCTTTTGCAATGTGTGAAAGACCTTGACAGAGGTTTTTAAAGTGTTTGGACTCAGTTTCAAAAGGAGAAAAGACCAAAACATGATCATTAGGGTCAGAATGACTAGACTGCCTACAAACCCTAGGCCTGTACAAATTAGGTTTTAGGACCATTTGAGGAGCCAAAATTATTAGAGAACTACTTGTAGACATGCTAAGGCATGTTTCAGATCTTATTTAGTCATTTCCAATAAAAAAACATGCAAGTAGAGGACCTGTTGAGCCAAAACGTAGTCTTACCAAGCCCGAGAAGGCATTTTCTTCATGTTGTAAGTCTGTCCACCAAATGCATGGGTCCAAATGGCTCTTGGAGATGTTGAAGAGGTTCCCCTACTCCAAATTTGTGGCATTGGTTCATAAGTTGAAGTCCTCAACTTTATGAACAATTGTTAACAAGGTAAGCCCCTGAAATTGCCAGTTTTACCCTTCAAGGATCTTGATAGAAGAAAATGGTGGTTTGGGTGGCTCTAATACACTCCAAATGCCTTGGAAGCATCTTGATGACCTTTGTAGGTCTCATGGACACCTAATGGAGCAGATTCTTGTCACGTGTGAAGAAGAAAACCATAGAGTAGTCTGAAACCACACATTTGGATTATTTTGCATGGTGTTTGAAGGGATAAGAGTCTCTTAGCCATTGGAGGAGACCTTCCAGGCCTGGGCAGAGATTCCATGATCTACAAGCATTTTCAGAGGCCTCCAGGTTTCTAGAACGAGTTTTCAAGTCACACGATAGGCCTAGATGAGGACTATTCCTTGCCTGTAGAGAGAGTACAAGTGGACAGACCTTCTGAAGGCTACCAAATGTATTGGAAACGTCATGAAACTCCTGTAGACATCCAATGCCATCCTTAGAAGACTTCAAAAGTCATGTACAAGTCTGTTCTCATGGTTGCAGACAGTTTTGAAAGGATTAGTGTACGGGCAGCAACGAGTGGCAAAACTTGTTTCCATTGTGTGGCCTCTAAGAGACCTTGTTACAGCTAAGTAGGCTCTTGAAAATACTAAAGAACTTGAGGCACTTGTGACATCTGTGTGGAAGGTGGCTAGGCATCGATAAACCTCTGCACAATCCTTAAATTCATACAAAGCTTCCCTACCATGAATAACTACAGCTATCTCCAAGTATCTATCTATGCCAAGCCTGCAAGCTGTAACTGTCCCTTCAAGAGATGAATTGTAACTCCTCAACCAAGAACTCCTATGCTACCTTTGAAGATCATCATCACACCAAGCAACATATGTTGAAGAGAGTGATAGGATTGTTCTTTCATCTTCCACTTGGCATTGTAACTGATTTGTGATGGATGACACTTGTCATGGACTCTCTCTATGTCTCTTCTCTTTTTCCTCTCTCATTTCTCCCATATGTATTGCCTTGAATGTCATTGTATGGATCCTCCACTTGAGTATGGCGAAGCCTTGCTCCTTTGTGAGCATATGGATAAATAGAAGACTGATTTTGCCTTCTCATATGGTTGTGTTTAGTGTAAACTTGTGGGTGATTGATCTTGTTATGTGATAATTCAGTTTTTCATGACTTGTGTCTCACTTCTTTACCTCCATGCAACTTTATATCTCTCTTATAGGTTCTAGTTAGTGTCATTAGGGGTTAAGTGTGGATTAGAAGTGGTAAGCATCTTCCCTTCTAGTCTTCCAATGCCTTACCTATCTACAAAACACTGATGTAAGAGGAACAATTTGGGATTAGTGCATGATAGGTTAGTCCTATAGTTCATTGTGCACCTGCAAATATGTGTTAGTGGTCATGAATTTGGTGCATCACCTCCTTGTTTTGTTTACTTTATTTCCTACTCTCTCTTTTCCTTGCAAGCAATAGGTTTAGTAGTAGTTTCCGGTGATATATCAAGGGAGCTAGCCCTAATCTCGAGATTCACCTCAACTATTAGGCCACCCATAGCGTAGAGGTGTCTCCATGCCACCATTTAAATGAGGAAGGCTTGAACAACCTCCTCAACGGTGCAATTTAAAGTGATAACAATACCTACGGCAATTAAAGGAACTGTGTTTTTGTTATTGTATATGATACTAGTGATACCTAACAAAACAATTGTATAGGAACTATGTTTTTTTTTTTTACAGGTATCGCCATAGTAATCGCATTCGGTGAATTTAATCATAGAAGTTTGAAATTCATCGAACCATGAGAAAATCTTTGAAATTTGTGATTGAATTCGTGTTCAAATTCGTTCAAATCTGTGATGAAATTCGTGATTGAATTCATGTTCAAATTCGTTCAAATTTGTGATGAAATTCGTGATTAAATTCAATATTCAGTATCCAACATACTTTTCATAGTTTGTTTATTTCAATCAATTTAGGATAAATTTTGGAGTCTTAAATTTTGGACAAATTCTGTTCTATTTGAAAATGACATGAAAAACCCTGAGTCTGATTTTCCTTGTATGCTCTTGTTTTGAGTCAATGTGGAATTTAGGAAAGCAGATTATCATTAAATCATTTTGAACAAAACATTAATAACTTTAATGAGATACTTGGTGGAAACTTCAAAGTTATTTTGATATGTTTATTTATGTGAAATGTGATCTTTTTTTAATGGCGGGTTGGTATCTTTAAAAAAATAAGTATATTTCTATCAGCTGAATTTAATCACAAATTTTATCTCAAATTTTTTAGTTCCGAATTTTTTCCTCGGCGAATTCGAATAGGAATTTGAATGCGGTGACTATGGGTATTGCTGGCTCCTGTGACAATTGTATATGTTTTACTGGCTTCTATGATTATTTTATAGGTAAATAAATAGTGTTTAGGATTGCTAGCTTCTATTTTCACTTTCTAAGCTCGAGAGGAAGAACTGTGTTATCATTTTTGTTTAGTTTTATTTTTTAATAGTTTTTATTTTTTAAAATAATTTTATGTTTCTATAAAGTTATAAACCAATAAGTTTATAGAATTGAATATGGTTTGTTTGATTGTTTTGTAAGTTTTAGGTTTCAGGTTTTTTAGTTTATAAATCAATAAATTTATAAATTTTAATTTATATTTTAGAATTATGGGTTTATTTTTTTTAGTTTTTGAACATTTAATCTAAAAACAAATATACTTCTTTTAGTCGAATTTAATCACAACTTTTACTTACGATTTTTTAGCAATGATTCTTCTATGATTTTTATCGTCCATGAATTCAAATGCAGCAACTTAAGTAAATTGTACAAGCTCGTCTGACATGTTCTTAGCTGTTCATAAGCAATCAATTTCTCAGATTCAACAATTGTGACATGTATTTTATGTGTACATACAAAATAAACTTGCTGCTAGTTGGACATTTCAAAAAATAAAATAAAAAAATGCAGTTCTTCAATTATTGGTGGCAATGTCTCCCTATTTGGATGTTACATTAATTCCTCCATTAATGTTAATGAGGGAAGGCATCATTAATTGAAAAAGTTAGACAAACATATCACTAAATCAAAAGATTTGTGAGACTGCAAGATGTGTAGAAATCCTTAAAATTCAGGTCCAGCTACAAGACCCATCGCCAGAAGAAAAGAAAAAAATGTTTTATTTTGCAAAGACTGAGATATAAAAATACATGATCTGTTTGGTTGAAGACAAAGCCTTATGACCAGCTTTCTCTGTAGTTATCCTCATCTTCATCTTCCTATATCTATATATTTTTCTTGATCAATTGAATGAGTGATTTCAGTGAATTGTTTAAAATTAACGCATCATCCTTATTTAAGTACACAGATTTTCTGTGCTTACACGGTGTCCAAGGCTGTTCCAAACCCAGTGTTAGAAGGGTTAGAGATACCATTGAAATATAGGAAAATCCATTTAATTTAACTGGGGATGATGGGTTAAATTGACGGAAACCCCTTGTTCAATCATTTAAGAAAAATAATTGATATGGGAAGATGGACAGCTGTAGGGAGAAAGAAAGCCATAGGACTTTGTTTTCAACAAAGAGATCATGTATTTTATATTGTTTTATTTTACACTTTGGGAAATAAAATGTTTTTCTCTTCTGATGATGGGACCCGTAGCCAGAACCAAAACATCTAGGATTTATACACATCTTGTAGCGCATTCAAAATATTTTGATTTAATCAATGACCACTGCTGAAGCCTGAACAGTTTAACAAATAATTTCCGATGACTTCGCTTGGAAAATTAATTTTATATTGCAACAAAGGTACTCACGCTCACACGGCATAGTAGGTAGGGAATCAAGAGTTCAATATAATCATTTCTGAATGTGCCACCTAGACAGATGTCTGTTTCCTTATGGAATTTTTATCTCAAGGTAGAGCATTGTAAAAAATGAAATATTAGTCAAATGATTGCTTTCTTCCTATTATCATCTTATGATAAAAATGAAACAAGGATTAGGGGCTTAAGGCTCAGCATCAAACTTGTTTGTTAGATTTGAAGGTATATTTGGTACATATACAAGACCAATTCGATATGTTGAGATAGTTAAAGGACAACAAGAAGATGAGAGTTAGAAAGTATGATGATTTAAGTTTTCACGTAGCTTGTTACTTAGCTACTTACACTAAATGATTCTCAATCATTTTGATGTTTGAGGTGTTTTGCAGTATTGTATATGCTTAACACAATGTTTTTTGGAAACTCAAATCTTTACTACACTGAGGCACAAAACGTGTCTTGTCATATGGTATGCAAACTTTGCAACATATATCTAATATTGACAAGGTGAGACTATTTTGCACAGTTTGTCAATAAATTGACTGCACCTGGGATGGGGAAGATATTTTTTTACATGCATATTAGGAATAGATGAAATTGAACAAAGTCGACAAGTTCTAACTGTTAAATGCATAAAAGTCTGTGAACCTATTAAAAAATTATAATTCTTCATAATGTTAACTGTAAATTATTCATGGAGCTAACCAATTACCAGAGGTGACAGTCTATTTCCCAACTCTTCTTAGATCCAAACTGAAAAGGAAGTTGATACAAGAGGGGAACGTCAATAGGGCCATCTTTTATGGTGAACCCAATCTGAAAACCTTTTCCTCTTCATAAATGTATGTCTTTTTCTTATAAATGTAATTCTCTTCATGGATATTAAGAAGAATGCCACTATGGGTTTAAGAAATTATAGTGATATCTTGACTTAATGATACAGTTCAATGTGCTGGGGTAATTATTTTCTGCATTAGCACACAAGAATTGTTCTATTTGACCTAAAAGATGCAAAATGGAAGCCAAGAGTCCTTAGGACTTCAGATTCAAGCAGGCATTAAAACATTGCAGGGAAGGTTTCTCTTTGATGTTTGCCATTGTGTATGCATGAGATGATAACTGTAATGGTTAAGAATTTGTTACTGCATAACGATGGTAGAAGTGTATGCATATGTCTCTTGCTGTATGCCAGGCAATATGCAGATATAATTTCTTTTATATGGAGAGGGTTTACATGTTGAGAAAATTAAATCTAAATTGGCATAGGGACTTTCAGGAGAAATCAGATTGAAAGGGAATTTGTTGGCATTTGTTGTCATCATCACTAAACCCAGGTTGTTTGTTTCTTTGCTACTAAGTGCCTAAACATTGTCCCTGTGAAGATTCCTTCATTCTCCCTCTCTGTGAGTTACTGTAGTTGTATGGCTCTCTATTTGGTTACATTTGCTATCAATATCAATGCAATGCTGCAGTCTGTTCATCTAGGTGTTAATAAGGTGGCTGGTGGTATCAATTGCTGCTGTTGCTGATTCGGAAATATAAGCACATCGTTTCATTTGTGTCTATCTAGATCATAGAATCCATTATTCTCCTTTGCTTTTTTAAATATTATTTCATTTATGTGTTGCAAAATTTGATATAAAATCCTAGTCATTTTAATCCTTTTATTATTTCTGCAGGGTCTTGCTTAATATTGGATATTATGATGAATAAATCTTTGATGTGACTGTTGTATTCAGTCATTAAGGTACATATATTTTTATCATGTACAGGTAATAGATCTCTTGAAGCAGATGCATCAGTCCAAATCTACAGATGGAAGTACGTCACAAGTAACTCTAACTAAAAGTCAGCGTGAAAAAAAAGACAAAATGCGTCGAATTGCCACTGTTTTGGAAGCCTCTCTTTTGAAGCTTGATGATTCTCTCATGCTGTTCCATGACTTCTAAAGTTGCCTGATTGTGCTTCATATAATAATTCAGACACAGAATTCCTTTTCGCACAGGTGATGCAAGGTCCATTTTTTTTCCATATTATTCTATTTTTATTACATTAATTTAGATTAGAATATTTATGAATTCTTACTCTGCACAAAAAGAAATTGCTAAAAAATGAATTCATCAAGAAGGGTACTAGGTATTAGTTTGTCCCATATGGAGATATTTAGCATGACATTAGCTGTTTAAATTTTATTTGTAATTTATGCCTTCTGGTGTTTACAATTTAAATTTTTCTTCCTTGTTGCTATTATTTTACTCAAATATTTCAAACAGTACTTCATTTTGTATTTTATTTCTCTTCATTTTCTTAAACATTGTCCTTTTCTGCATTTGGACTGCTACAAGACACTAACTATTATTTTCTTTCAGTTTGGTTGTTATCATTAAAAAGTAACAGATGCTTGTATTCCTTCCTTGCACTTCGAAAGGCCTATATTTTCTGCACAATTATGATGCAAAGGAAGGGTAGGGTACCCTTGGATAACACATTTTATGATTATCTACTTACATCTTTTCTATATTTGCATGCAAACCCTATTAATTGAGAAAATCGACCATGGAAAAGGATCAAAGAGAGTGATTTCACGGAGAAACATCTAAGATATGGCAATCAAATCATTTGAAGGACACTTGAAATCTCAGTTACATGAATACGGATATGGGTATGACAGGCATATTATATTTAAAACAAATCTTGGATGCGATACAACTAGGTTACAGCATGTATACATGCATTCAAGTCAGGAATTTCTCAGCTAACAAGCCTCCATAGACAGCCCCGTCACCTGTCCCCCCTTTCTCCCCCTTCGCCGCCTGTCCTCCCCGCCCCCCCACACACACACATATTGATCAAAAGTCAACATATTATATTAAAGATAAAAAGTGGGAATAAAATATCATATTTCTGCAGGGACAAAATGCAGAGAATTCGAGTGATAGGACGTACAGAGGATTACTGCCCATTGAAAGTTTGAAGACCTACGACTTTGCAGATCTTGATTGCGTATTAAATGTGAGTGCAATCCTTTCTGCACACTCAAAATTGTTACAGCAACATATGCTGTTTTCTAACTAGCATTGCACTCCGTAATAATGTTATGTAAAGACCTATTCCTGAGCATACAAATACATAAAAAGCAGTGTTGCAGGGAGATGCGTCTCCCTATCCATAGGACGTGTTTTGGGTACGGAGACATCTCCCATGCCTGGAGACGTCTCCCTGCCCATCCCCGCATCTCCCATGCATTCTGGATGGCTTGTTGTAGCACAAATAATATTACCAAGCAGATTACAAGACGTCACACCATTACAATTGGTGGAGGTCTGGATATTCACTTCACCTCCTAACACATTGCACATTTGTTCCCTCTTGTTCACTCTTAGACTTCAAAATACAGCTATGGATGTCATATGGAAGTTTTTATTTAACTTATTTTGTTTCCTCTATGCATATTATGTGGTTAATTTTGCTTATATGGCTATATTTTTATATTTTATATTTTTTATATATATTTTTCATAGTAGAAATTATATATATAAATTATAAATAATAAATATATGTTGTCATCTCCCTGTACCCGTCTCCTATTTTTCAAAAAAAAGGCGTACCCATACCCGTATCTGTACCTGTCTCCTGGCAACTATGATAAAAACTTAGTATTCTACTGAACATAATATTACCACAAAAAAAGAATGCAAATTTATCTGTGGTTGCCTGTATTCAATGAAAAAACCACCTAACATCTCCCTCTGGCTTCTTATTTGCATAACAAAAACTGTTCCAATGGGTTTGCAATGTGAGTTCAGCATCATGTAATCGCGATAGAAGGCTAGACAGGTTCTCCCTGGGGGAAATTGCCCCTCCTTGTCATGATTGGTTCTTCAGATTAGCCCCCTTAATTCCGCCACAAATGAGCACCTACTAATTATACCATTTTTGCTTGTCTGCACTTGAAATGAGTGCCTGCTAATTCTCCAAGCTTTGCCCGCTCTTGAATTTAAGTTGCTTATTCTCCTGCCATTGCTCCATCTCAAGCTATTGCTCAAGCGATACCTCGACCAACATTCCTTGCTCAAAACATGAAACTTGCCGAACCCATAGCTTCTGCATACAAAAAAATTTCAGTGATTTTATTTGAAAGTGCACAATTTTTCATGAGGAATTCAAATATGGCATCAAATTTCATATTAGATAAGCTATCATCCAGGTGACACCTTGTTGAAACAAATAATGTAAAATAGATTGTAGAGACCATAACTTTTGCATCCAGAAGAATTTCTCGGCGATCTTTTTTCTTTTGACAGTGCATTTTTTAAGCTCTTTGCATCTATATGCTAACAATGGCATAGAAAAGCATCCATCAAATTCTTCATCTAGAAAGCCTATATTGCGGACTTGATTCTAGATAAGGGTCTTTACTGACTTGCCATGGGTGAAGAATGTGCTCCTCTAGATCTTATCAAACAAGCCAAAGGGACAAGCCGTTGTGATCAAGCAAGAGGACTCCTTGGACAATCAATGTCCCTTGATTTGAAGTTTCACTTTCAGGTTATCATGGAAAATTTGGACAATCTTGCAAAATCTTTTTGGAAAGCACAACAAAATGCATGCATGTCAACTGGAAAATAAACCTTTGGTGCTCTTAGTCCATAAAACTACACTTTGATTGAGGATTTCATCACTCCAATTACTTTACTACGACTGATGACCAAATCATCATGAGTATTTTATCAAAATTGGGCTGTCCCTACTCTGTATTTGTCTCAAATGACTACACACAACAGATTCTTTGGGATGGATTTTGAACAAGAATTAGAAAAAGTAACGTTAAAAATATTTATAGAATATAAATCAATCTTTGCATGTACTTATAAAGATTTGAAGGAGTACCAAAGGAACTTTGTGTACCTCATATCTATCTTATACCATGTGCGATACTAGTTAGGAAAAGGCTATATAAAATGAATAGCGAGTGCATGAAGAGATAGAATCAATTTAGAAGTTGGTATAATTTTGAAGGTGGCAACAAGCGACTGGGTGTTACCAATGGCAATAAGCCCAAAGAAGAATACAGTTTGATTAAGAGTTTGTGGAGATTTTGGCAGCCTAAATGTAGTAACAAAGAAGGATTTGTTCCCAATACCATTCTTGGATTGAAGTTTAGAATTATTACTAGATAGTGAATTTTATTTGCTTTTAGTTAGACGGTTTTTCTTGCTCTGGCCAGAGTAGTATAGCTGAAGATTGAAGTCAACCATTGTATTGCATTTTGGTACATATGTGTACAATAGAATGCCATTTGGACCGTCTAATGCACTGCCCACATATCAACAAACAAATTTACTTCTTTTAAATTTATAAGCTTCGCACAATCAAATTTATTTGTAGGTTGTATCCAGATTGCGGTGTTTAATACCTAGCTAAATTGGGTTGGCTGGGACTTGAACTCAGGACCTCCCAAATACTGTTATGGGCATAGTTTAAAAATTCATACTTGCCATTTAGTCGGCAGCCCAAATCTTTGACTCAGACTCTGGACTCGACAACTTTATCGCTACTCAAAATATATATAAATTCATAAAATAAGCTTAAATAACAAGTAAAAAACTGTTAAATGACATGAGAAATGAATGTTGAGAACATATATTTTATATTAATTTTCAACCAAAAAAGAATACAAAGTACAATGCTCAGAGTCATAGAGTACAGTCATCAATGCACCAAAATATAATAATATGAATATCATCTCCAATGCCTAGACTGCGTGGAACTAGGAGGTAAGGTATCAATCATTGTTAAATGAAAAAAATTGCCTTAGTAGAGAAGAATGAGAGAAGAATTTGATTTTTTTGATAAAATTGATTTTTTTGCTGGAAATTGTTATATTCTTACCACAGCCGAGTTGATGCAGAATACTCATGAGTTTTGGTGAGTAATCGCGGGAAATTACTTGCCAAAACTCTCGAGTACCCAGAATTGACTCAGCTTGGGAGTCAGAGCCTGATTAATCATTTTCAAAATGAGCAAAGGTTACTTGCAAGTACTCGGTGAGTTTCACCAAGTTTTAATACAGAGTGTAGAGCACAAATGAGCAGAAATTACTTGTGAGTACTCAGCAAGTTTCACCAAGTTTTAATACAAAGGGTATAGGTGCTCTACCAACCGAGCTATCAATGCTTTATGGGCTGAAGATTTGTATTATAAGCTTTTGTAGGGTTAATATTATAAATTCATAATCTTCACTCTAGCAAATTTATTTATATGTATGTATCCAGATTGTGGTGTTTAATACCTAGCCAAAATGGACTAGCTTGGACTTGAACTTGGGGCCTCCCAAATACTGGTCTAGGTGCTTGACCAACTAAGGTGTCAATCCTTAATGGGTTCAGGATATTGAGTTAAACCTTCCATAAGGATAACATTTTAAATTCACAAGCTTCACACAGCCAAAAGTTGTTTAGTTTTAGGCAAATATCAATTAAGGATCTCAAAACATTTTGGGCAAGTGCTATATTTATAGACAGAAATATGATCGTTTACAATCATTAGCTTGATGTATACACGTGTTGGAAAGCAAGCATATCCTTGAATCCTAATAAATGATAATTGTTAGTACCATATGGTAAACTATTAGGTCATGTTGTATGTAAGGCTGATATAAAAAATAATACTGACAAGATAAAGATAATTAGTAAATTTCCCAGTCCCAAGAATGTGGGGCAAGTAAGATCATTTAGAGGACATATCGGATACTAAAGATTTTTTAGCTGAATGTATGCATTTGTGTTGGGAAGCAAGACTTTCTTTGAATCCCAAAAAAATTCAGTTGTTAGTACCATATGGTAAATTGTTAGGTCACATGAAATGTAACACTGGTATGCAAATTAATCATGACAAAATAAAGATAATCGGTGAATTGCCTAGTACCAAGAATGTAGGGCAAGTAAGATCATTTCTAGAACACATTAGATACTATTGAAGATTTATTTAAACTTTATCAGGGTTGTCACACCTATTATTTTATTTGTTAAAAAAGGAATTACCATTTGAATGGAGTGAAAAACAGTGAGTATTTGAAAAATACAAAACGTTAATTAGTGCTCCAATTTTATCACATCCAAATTGGGATAAAGAATTCCTTATACATGTAGGTGCTTCTAATTATGCTATTAGGTGTACGTTAGTGAAAGAAGGACCACACAACCATATCACCCCCTATATTTTGCAAATAGACTGTTACCAAAAGCAGAAACTTACTACACGACTATGGAAAGAGAAGCACCAGGCATGGTCTACTCAGATTAGAAATTTTCATATCACTTATTATCACATACATTCACATTTTGTATAGGTCATCAAGTGCTGTTGCACCTGATAATTAAACTAGTGATCCATGAAAGAATTTCAAGATAGTTTTCATTACTAAAGAGTTTACATTTTTGGTAGTGGTAAGAATAGTCAAGAGTCGTGTGATAGCAGATCAGTGCTGTTGTACCTAATAATTAAACTAGTGATCCATGGCATAATTTCAAGATGGTTTTCATTGCTACAAGAATTTACATTTTTGGTAGTGGTAAGAAAATTCGAGTCGTGCGATAGCAAATCATCCATCTGGAACAAAAAGTGGTGACCCAGCTGATGGAGTTAGTGAGGATTATCCAGATTCATGGTTGTTTGATATAGTGATGTGACCAAATTGGTACAAAGATATTGGAGAATACTTGTCTACGAGAGCGTTTGTGGAGGTTGGACTAATGACCAAAAGAAGGGAAATAATTATAAAATATATAAGCCATTTTAGTTAATCCATGGGTGGTTGTATTGTATGGGTAAAGACCAAGTGTTATGGAGATGTGCCATGAAAGAAGTAGTTTAATCAATTCATGAGGATGAAGCCAAAGAAGACATGAAGCCAAAGCCAAAGGTCAAACAACTGGGAGACTAGTCAAGGCAATTTTTCAACCCCTAAATCCAACCTTGCCACAAGAGTTGTTCGAGAAGTGTGGTGTTGACTTTGTTGGGCCCCTTAAACATCCCTCGTGAAAAGGTAGGAGTTGTATATACATTGTTGCAACAGAGTATCATATGGAATGGATAGAAGCAAAGGCACTATCAAATAATACAACAAAGTGTTAAACAAAATTCCTGTATGATAATATTATAAGGAGATTTGGATGTTCAATGGGTATAGTTAGTGATAGGGGTACACATTATGATAGTGTAATTAAAAGAGATGATGGACTTTTTGAGAATTAAACATAAGTCCAAAACATATTATCCTATAGCAAATGACCAAGCTGAAACATCTAGTAAGTCCATAGTTATAATAATTCCTAAAACTTATGGCATAGAGAAACAAGATCGGTTAGGAAAGTTGCTATACCCCTAATTGTGTATTGGGATATGGGGCCAACATGTGGTTATCATGACCTTTAATTAAGTCATATGGTCATTTCTATAGCCTCATATTATTAGCAGGGTCGACATAGGATGTTTCCATAGCATAATTAGGGTATATATAGGAGGTAGTGGTTATTATTTTAACATCATATTGTGAATTTTATTCTTATTGTAAGGTTGTGGAGTTGCCCCCTTGAAGTGGTTTAGTCATATACTTCATTATTCTACTCTTATTTCAATCATATTGTGATCTATTGTTATCATTCTACTTAAGCTGTGTAGTAATTTCATTACAAGTGGTATCGGGGCTTTGATTTGGGAAAAAGTGGGTTGAAACCTTAATTTTGAAGAATCTTATATATTTTGCAAAGCATTGTGATTTTTTCTACAATTTTTACTGAAGTTGGAAAATCATTCAAGGAAGCTACAATAAAAAAATTAAGGTTTTGTGATCATTTTTGAGCGAGTTATTGTGATTTTAGTGTTTTTCCTAAATTCGCTATATAAGTCGTAATTTTAGGATTTTTTCTACATTATTTACAATTTCATATGCTCACAAAACTCTAGTGCGGGTATGTCTTTAAATTTTTGGATTTGATGCTGACTTAAGGCTGAAATTGTTAGGTCAAAGTTTGGTGAAAGGTGAAAATCAATTCTGCATTGTCAAACCTTTGTATGTCCGGACCACACACTAAGGGCTGTGCCAAGGGTTCTGAGACTGTAGGAAAAACTCCTAACAAAGAGATGGAGCCTGAACCGAGAATCAATGGATCTTTTATTCCAAGGTTTTCTTCGATAGATCACAAAGTGAGCCAACTTGATTATAGTGTGGAAAACATATAGTTAGATATGGTTAGCAAAGGAGATGTGGACAACATCAAAGGAAAATTGAGCATAATCAAAGGAGACATGAGAAACATCACTGCGGAATTGGCGAAGATCATGATGGCCTTGTAGAAATTATCAATAATTATATTAATGGCCATGGATGACCAAAAGTAGGTCAATGGGACTTGAGGATACAATCATTAATAGTAGAAATTTCAAGGAAAGAGAATCGAAGAAACTAAAGTACATAAGATCAACCACTAATTACCAATGCATAGCCCAACTAGGGTGGATCTTCTAGCTAGCGCAATCCAAATCCAAGTACATTGCAACTACAAAACATGATGCCAAAAGTGGAAATGCATAAGTTTGATGGGTAGGATCCAGTCAACTAGGTCAACCAAATTGAGAACTTTCTTGATGTACATTATTTCTTGAGTTGACATCAGGTGGTATTGGCATCTTTATATTTGGACCTAAGCAATTCATTTGGTATCAGTGGCTTTGTATTCAAAAGAAGGGTCTCAATGTCAATTTTTCAATTTTTATTCATGAATTACAATTACACTATTTTAGTAGTGTGATGGAGATTTAATTTAGCTAGTTAGAAAAACTGTGCGAAACATGAGCTGTCAGGGATTTAATTCAACAATTCTAGAATTTATCCTTGTGATTGGAGACAATCACAGATGAAAATTTGAATGACTTGTTTTTTGGTGGTCCCAAGGATCACATCCAACACAAGGTTCACATATTTAATCTGAGTGCTATATCTTAGGCTATTTTCATGGCACGCAGATCAGAGGAGAGGGCACTAGTTGTCAAAAGGTAGCACTAGTTTTATAAGAGATAAGAGCACTCTCACACAATCATTTCCTCAGCCTTCCAGACTGACTCTTCAACAAATTGAAGAGAAGGCAAAAGGCTTATGTTTATATTGTGATAGCTAGTACAGTCAAAGATGCGTGCGGAAAAGAAATTAATCTACATTGAAGGTGCCAATGAAGAAGAGGATGGTGATTTAGTATGGGAGGCTGATGGTACGCCGATGTTAGGATTAGAAGAAACCCAACCATTTCTTGCCGTGCATTTTTAGGCACTAACACTCCACAAACACTCAAGGTAGTGGGTTTTTTGAAAAAACAGGTGTCAGTATTGATTGACTCGAACAGTACTCACAACTTCATCAACAATAAATTGGCTATGCACTTAAATTGTTTTGTCTATCTAGCTCTAGATTTTCAAGTCATGATCGCAGATAGTAGCACAATTAGTTGTTACGAGAAATGCTAGTGTTAAACTCTCCATGGGAGAATATCTACTAGATGGCCCTATGTTTTCCATTCCTATGGGTGGAGCAGACATTGTGTTGGGAGTCCATTGAATAACTACCTTGGGAATGATTGAGATGAATTTCCAAGAGCCATTCATGCATTTCCTTTTAGATGGTAGGAAATTTGAACTCTATGGGTTACATGCAAATTCCCCACAATAGGTGAGTTCTCGCCAAATGCAGAAGATTCTAAAAAAGGAAGTGTATTGGTTTGTGGCTTAATTGTTTTCAATAGAGGCACAACCACTAAATGGGTCTACAATGCCAGCTCTACAGGAAATTGTGGAGGAGCACTTAGTAGTTTTCAAAGATATTCCGAAAGGACTTCCTCCCAAAAGGGATCATGATCATGCATTTCAACTAGTGCTTGGGTGCCAACCACCCAACATTAGGCCTTACAGGTACCCATATGTCTAAAAGAGTGAGATTGAGAAGATGGTAGTGGAGATGTTGGAAGTAGGTATTATCTATCATAGTCAGAGTGCTTATTCCTCTCCACTGGTGATGGTGTGTGAAAAGGATGACACCTGGCGCATGTTTCTTGACTACAAGGAACTCAACAAGTACACCATCAAATATAGGTTTCCTATTCTCATAATTGATGATTTTCTAGATGAATTACATGGTGTTGTTTATTTAAAAAAATTCAATCTTCATACTGGTATCATAAAATCTGAATCAAAGATGAGGATATTCATAAGACAACTTTAAGAACCCATGAGGGCCATTATGAATTTCTAGTGATGCCTTTTGGCCTTATTAATGCACCATCTACATTTCAAAGTTTGATGAACTCTATTTTTTTGCCATTTCTATGAAAATTTGTCTTGATGTTCTTTGATGGCATTTTAATATACAACAAAACATGGGGGAACACTTGCATCATGTGAATCATGTTTTGGATATTCTTGAACAATACCAATTTTATGCCAAGCCTTCCAAATGCACTTTTGGAGTCAAGGGGGTTGAGTATTTGGGCCACATTGTTTTGCATGAAGGCGTCAAGGTGGATTCTCTCAAGATCAAGGCTATGGTTGAATGGAAAGTGCCTAAAACTTTAAAAATCTTTCAAGGATTCTTGGGGCTCGCAAGTTACTATTGTCTTTTTGTAAAATATTTGATAGCATAGCAACGCCACTCACAACTTCATTGAAGGACTCCTTCCATTGGAATGAAGCAGCGACCCAACTATTTGACAAGTTGAAGGAGATCATGTGCACCACCCCAGTTCTAGCTACCCTAGATTTCTCCAAAAGATTCATTATTAATTGTGATGCTTCGGGGTATGGCATGAGAGTGGTACTCATGCAAGAAGGACGACCCATTGCATTTGAAAGTCACCAAGTCAAAGGCAAAAATGTGTTAAATCCTATTTATGAGAGCGAAATGATGGCCATCCTTCACACAATAAAACAATGGTGACCATATTTGATGGGAAGACACTTTAAAGTGAAGATAGATCATGATAGTCCAAAATGCTACTTGGATTAGAGGTTTTCATAAGAAGAACAATAAAAATGGGTCACTACGATGTTGATATATGACTTTGAGATTGTATACAAGAAAGGAAAGGAGAATGTCATGCTTGATGCACATCCAGGAAGGATGAGTTCACAGAGACAATGTTGTGCTCCATGTCCATATTATAGGACAAATGGGTGGATGAAGCAAGATCAAAGTGGGAGAATGATGTGGTTACAAAGGATCTTATTCAAAAGCTCCAACAAGAGTCAAGTATGTTAGATAAATTTGTGTGGAAAGTGTACAAAAGAGTACATTCTCTGCTACAAGGATAGGTTGTGCAAATACTCAACCTTTAATGATAAGGTGCTTACGAAACTTCATGCTTCTCTAGTGGGCTTCTTGAAAACTTATCATAGATTCAAGCAAGATTTCTTTAGAGAAGGGATAAAAGGGGACGTACAAAAATTTGTGGCAGAATGTATGGTGTGTTAGCAAAACAAAGAGAATATAGTCAAGACTATGGGTTTGTTGCAACCTCTACCTATTCCTATCTAGAGGTGGGAGGAGCTTTCCATGGATTTCATCGCAGGGTTGGAAAATTATGAATGGGAAAATGTCATTATGGTGGCTGTGGATAAACTCACCAAATATGTCCATTTTTGTGCATTATCATATTTGTTTGTAGCAAGTACAGTAACAACATTTATAGATACAGTTCAGAAGCTCCATGGGACCCCAAAGATCATAGTAAGTGATTGTGATCTTATCTTTACTAGTAATTTTTGGATTGAGTTTTTATGTTTTGGTACCTAGCGAGCTCTTAGCTCATCTTATCATCCCCAATCTGATGGACAAACCGAGGTGGTCAATAAGAGCTTGGAGGGTTTCTTCATTGTTTTACTTTAGATAAATAGGAGAGATAGGTTTAATGGTGGATAGCAAAATGGTGGTATAACAATTCTTTCCATACCTCATCCAAAATGTCTCCATTTTTGGCACTATATGGGTACCAACACCATCCATCAACACATCTTTGAGGGTCTAGCAAAAGGTTTGAGCAATCAAAGAACACATTCAACACCAATAGGAGGTACTCTCTAATCTCAGAGAGAACTTGGCAATGGTGTAGAACTACATGAAACAACATACCGACTAGCTCTGTAATGAAAGACATTTTGAAGTTAGAGATTGGGTTTTTGTGTGTTTACAACCATATAAGAAAATTTCCATGAAACAAGAGAAGAAAAATAATAAGCCTTCACCTAAGTAATACAACTCTTATCAAGTTTTGCAAAAGATTAACATTGTAGCATACAAATTAGAGTTACAACACTCGATGAAAATTCATCTTGTCTTCCATGTTTCTTGCTTGAAGGAGGTCATTGGACAAAGAATTACAGCCTAGACAAAGTTACCGGAGCTTGATGAAGAGGGAAGAATTATTTTTGAACTTGAGGGAATAATTCAGACATGCTCTAATAGGTTGTGGATGAGGGTGATAATAGAGTATTTGATCAAGTTGAAGCATCTGGCCGGTAAAGATGCAACATGGGAGGATGAAGTATTCTTGCAGAAGCATGCAACGATTTTCAACATTGAGGACAATGTTGGTTTGAAGGGGAGGGGCCGTAGAAACCCTTGTTTCCCTGATTTCTGAAACTGAATGTTTTTTTGACTATTTTTGTGTATTCTGATTTTTTGTGTTTTTTTTTTTCACAAATAAAAAATGCGTTTTTCCCAGATAAATTCAAATAAATAAATAAATAGCAGTATACTCTTTAACTAGCTAATCTCTGATCTTATTATTCACTCCAGATGATTACAATAAAGGTTCTCTTGCATGCATACAAAATAATATAAAATATTGTTAAAAACCTGATTTTTTTCAGCAAACCCTAGATCTGGTACAGTCGGTACGGCTGCAATAAATACTCCGTTCTCTGCACTTTTGAAGGTATAAAAAAATGACAGAAGTGTAGGCGCTCAAAAGGGTATCTTCAGTTTTTCCAAAAAAAAGGCGTTTTGCCCTAGGAGAGAGAAAATGCATCTGCTATAACTGTATGACTTGGTACAGTACCGTATGGATTCCGTATGGCGGCAGAAAAAATAGTATGGCCTGGTACGGTTGTACTCTAGAACCCTAAAAAATTGTGCCACAACTGATAATCTTGTTCTGGATAATTTTCGAATCAAAACCCTAATGAAATAAATCTCTGTGAAGCTCTGTGATAATCTCTGTGTGAAATTATCTCTCTCCTGGCAATAGATCAGCTGATATTTCACAACCTCTGAATCACACACACTGAAGATTGCACGTTCTCCAATGCAAAAGAATACTGAAAACCCATGGCTTAGAGTTCTCAGAAAATACCTAGCAAAAATTTTGTCTTCAACATCAATAATATTAATCGTGCGCTCTCCAATGAGAAACCCTTATAATCTCCAAAAAGGTGCGCTTGCCCTAATTAGGGTTTTTCAATTAAAAATTAGGGTTTTATTTTTCTTTTAATTTTTCCATAGTCTAAGACACAATTTTAATCATAAAATATAATTAAAATGGCCCCCTTCATAATGAGTGCCCCCTTGGCCCAAAACGCCTAAGTCATAATTACGCCAAATAATTAATATTTAATTAAATCAATTAAATATTAATATCTCCCTCGATACATGTCCGATTCTCGATCCGTTTGAAGCTGGCGAACAAGGGAGTGATTCCGCACATGACCATACCAAAATAGCGGTGCTCCGCTGCATATCAAAAATCCCTAAAAAATAGGAGCTCAGGCAAACGTTTCCGAAAGAGCCCAAACGAAAGCCAACTGGAGAAATTCTGCTAGTCGAAACCAAGCCAAGCTCCATCAAGACCCTCTATCCATCCTATCAACCTACGAGGGTCGCATAATAGGCTAATCATCATAAAACAAGATCACGCTAAAAAGAGGACATTACAGGGGCATATTATGCCCTTAGCGTATAGCATGTATCGGGATATGTGTGGCCAACTTGTGGCTTTGTAACCTTTAATTAAGTTGTATGATCATTTCTATTGTTTCATATTGTTAGTAGGGTTGGTCTAGGGTGTGTAACCTTTAATTAAGTTGTATGATCATTTCTATAGTTTCATATTGTTAGTAGGTTGGCCTAAGGTGTTTCCATAGCATAATTAACGTATATATAGGAGGTCGTGGTTATTATTTTGACATCATATTACAAATCTTACAAGGTTGCGGAGATTGCCCCCTCGAAGTGACTTAATCACATTCTTCATTATTTAGATCTTATTTTAATCATATTGTGATCTATTGTTGTTATTCTACTTTAGTTGTCTTGTAATTTCTTTACAAAATCTACCAACAATATTATGGCCATACAAAACTACATTTAAAACAATAACGGGTTTCACACTCTTTAAATTAATGTATGAACACAAATTTGTGGTACGTATGGAATTCGTGGTACCCAGCTTGAGGGTGGCAATCGAAAATCGATTCGGAGAGGAATTTTACAACAGAGCTTCTTTCAATTAAACAAGTTAGAGGAAAAGTGGTTATATAGACAATTTTTAATTGAAATCCAACAAGGATGTAAGTATTGGCATGATAAACACACCACAAAAATGTAGTTTAAATCATATATGCTAGTTTAAAACATGCAAGAAAATTAAGAAATGTACGCGAAAAATTGAAAACTTAATTGGGATATCCTAACTAAATCCAAAAGGTCTTTGAAATTGAGATGATATAATGATATAAGAGATGTTGGAGTAAATTTCATTGGAATATGACCATTGGCAAAAGAAACAAGGCAAACATGATCGACCAATGCTGGATAGACTTTGAGAGGCAACTTTATGATAAATGTTGAGTGTGGTAAACATCATAAGCATTTTGAAACCCTTGTTGGATGTTGCCTTGAGGCCATAGAGCAGTGAACTATTGTGTGCGGCATTCTTCAGACGCAATAGCTTGATGTCAAATGCCAAACAACATAGAGCAAGTAAACAACTAACACACCACCGACAAGTGCTGAACATACGAAGCTAACTATGGCCATCAACAAACCAAAGACGGTAAAAGAGTTAAAAAGGAGTGAAAAATCCAATTGAGCCCAGGAATAAGTGCCACATATCAAGTGACGAATCTTGAGGACAACATTTGGAACCAATATATGTTAACGAATATGTAAACCTAGATCGTTGGTGACTGTCTAAAGAAACTAATTATTGGCAACTGCTGGATGAGGCAATTGATCGACGATTGATGTCTTTGGTACTATGTGTTCCAAACAGTCTTAGTGGGACTTAATGATGGAAAAGCAAGTGTCCCATAGGGAATGCCAAGTGGCAGAAATATTCATATGGAAGAAAAAAAAAAAAAAAAGGCTTGAATAATAACAATGCATTTGCAAAGTTACAAAGAAGAAATAAGTTGCAAACTAAGGCATCAAACAAGTAGAAATTGCGGAGATTAAAGTGTTGGACTGGCTGGAAATGGGAAACACAATAAGAACAAACATAGGGGGAAGCCAAAGTAAATACTTCCAAGATTTGACATTTTCCATCACAAAATAATGACAAACAAAGGAACAATTATCCCTCCCACCACCCACAACATATACACAATTGTGTAACATTGTTATGGCTAAGAGAAAGAAACTAGTGAAGGAGAAAAATGAAAGATGGATATGGCAAGTCCTTCATTTGCTAAGGCAACTGCTCAAAATGGATGTGACATGAGTGCTTTGCACCATTACAAGTAGCTTGGGTTTTGCAACTTATTGAAATGTTGGTAATGCCAATCGATGCTTCAACACACTAAAATTTGGTGGATGAATATGATGCTGCTAAGCATTTTCTGGTGTTGCACGATGAGGTAGTTAAGCAGAGTGCAGAATTGACAAATGATTTCCTTTGTATGTAAATGGAAGGTTGGGTAAACATTATCAAGAGAAAATCTTCAAGGATAGTTGCATTGGTTAGCCAGCGAAAATAGTAAAAAATCATGGCATAGATGTAGACGCTGTTATAGATAAAGTATTGAAGGTTGTGGTGGAGTTTGTATTGGTTAGGCTATTTGTAATGCCAAAAATGCCTTTTTGTGCCTAAGATATATACATGGGATTGTTAATGTTAAGCAATATAATTGGGTAGGATACATTGCAACAAAAATTCATATAGGGTTAATGATGTGTAAGAAGTATGCATCTAATTGATCTCATTGGTCTCTATATACCCAAAGCATTGTGGATTCAGGTGCTAATTATCACTGAGAGGCGGAATCAATACCATCGAACTGAGTGAGGGAGTTGGCATAAAGGCAACCTACATTATTACTAGTTTACCAAAAATGAAAGAATAGAAAGGCCAATACAAATAAAAATTGTAATACTGAAGTAGCAAAGGGTAAGACTGGCTACCAAATGTCAAAAGAGGGTAATAGCTACTATCAAAACAATGCCTATACTCACTGCAAAATTAGTTTGCAATATTCCTGACGAAAGTGAGGTGGAACCATCATCAAAAAGTAAAGGGAAGCCCTTTTAGCCTAATGTAGTATGATATGTTTAAGAAAACAAAACCTATAGATAGATAAGATAAGATAAATATATTAATGTCCAACTAATGACCACAAAAATTAGGTCAAAGGGATTGCAGATTACAAAAAATGTGTTAGGAAAAAGCGGGAAACCAAAAAGGTCTCCGAAAACAAGAAAAACAATGCTAAAAGTAGTATAAAACATGGCAAAGAGTGACCACGCTTAGAGCCAAACCACTAAAGGACCTAACCACTCTCAAGTCCAAATAAGGGAGCAAAAGAAATGAGCAATCTCCAAGAATCTGTAAACACCAGGAGCACGAGAATGATCCCTAAGGAAGAAGAACTAGGAGGGAGCCCATCAAGAGTTTGATCCAACTCTCCTAGCATCCAAGGCCGATGAGAAGAAGCTTTAAATAGAAGTCTGACCCGAAGAAGGGGAGGTATGATGCCTGTTATGTCCACCAATCCTCTACCTAGAAGGAAAAGTCCTCTGTGAAGGTCTTGTGGGTCTAGTTTGCCTCCTGATGCCGGATCTGAAGTGAATATGTTGATGAAAACTCGGGGAACTGTGAATAGTGTCTATGGGCCTCACTGATCTGGAATGTGGAGTTGTGTTGTGTCAATTTGTTGCTTAGTGCCTCTCCTCGAAGGTAGCACCATGAAAAAGGAAGTAATCCGTTGAGTGGAGACTAGTCTAATGGGTCTCTGAATAAAATGATCACAAAGCTTAAGAGTTTCTTGTATATATAAAGCCAAACATCTCTGGTCTTCATATCTGAAGAAGTCAAAAAGAGTCTGTGTCCTAAATAGGCAGTAAAACCTCCCTCTGATCTCATAGTAAATGGGACAACGAAAAATGAAGTGCTCTTCGGACTCTGTCTCTTGGATGCTGCATAATTGACAAATCTTGTCTGCTCGATCTATCTGGTGATCCGTCTCAATCCTAAGCCTGTGAGACCCCCCCTTGAAATTGTCCTAATGGGATGCGAAGAGAGTGCATCCAGTGGCAGAATGTATACTGTGGACGAATGATAACTCGTCACTCAGCTCCAAGAAGTGCTCTGCATAAATTGCCATCTTAGGGTGTAACCCCCAGGAGGGTTTACCCACGTAGTATGGATAAACTGTCTGTAAATATCATCCCTAATAATCCCGTTCAACCCCTGTCTAATGGGTAGAATATGAGCTAGTGCATCCAAGGAATACATAAATGAAGTCCGTCCATCTTGATTCCCATAGACTCCAATAGATCAAAAAATCTTGTATACCAACAACGTCCACGTGTCGAAGGAGCTGAGAGCAAGATTCTCTGAAGAACAGTATGCTAAGTATGGGTATCTGTCACGTCCACTCGCAGAATCATCAAACCTCCGTATGCAATGTATGAAAGTGATCAAATCAAATATAGTCTCTAGTCAGAAGGGCTAAGCTCAAAACTCTGCAAGAATAATGTGTTGGGGAACAGTCTGCTTACATCTGATCATGCGGCGAAGAAGTGTCTGGACCCTCTTAACATCAGCCCAATCACCCCCATGTAGAGAGGGCCCCCAAACTATAGATCCATAGAGAACTATGGGTCTAATAAGTGTACCCATGAGTGACATCTTGGAAGAGATATCTTGAAAGTGATGTCGAAAACATTGTCATTCAAGGAGAGCTAAAGAACCATAACCCTTGTTTATTCTAGGTTAAAGTGTCTGCCTCAAGTTGAAATGTGGTTCATAAAATTGCACTCCCAGATAAGTATGGGAAGTGGTAATCTCAACCTCCTTTCCTCTAAAAGAGAAATGGAGGTGGGAGGTCTTCAAGCCATTAAATACCATGACCTTGGTTTTCCCCAAATTAACTGTCAGTTGTCAGAGATCGCAAAATAGAGCCAAAGCATCCAACTGCTAGTGTAAGCCCTCAATAGAAGAGGCTAGGAGAATCGCATCGTCCGCAAACAAGAGGATAGAAATCAGAACCTAGTGAAGAAGACACCCATCACTAGCTTGAATATGTTCATGAAGAAAGTTTTCTAACTCATCAATGTATATCCCAAATAAGGTTGGGGACAAGGGGCATCCCTGCGTGACCCCAATGGTACTCCTAATAAAGTTTGAAATCCCATGAACCGTGCGGAGGCGACCAAGAACATTCTTGTATAATCTCATAATGTCTGCTAAGAGGGTCTTAGAAATGCCAATATTCCGAAGTCTTTGGAAAAGTACCTCTCTCGGAACATAATCAAATGCTTTCCTAAAGTCTACAAAACATCAGTAGACTTTGGATGAGCGATGATGTGCCTCCTCAATAATGGGCCCAAAGTGTGAAAATATGATCAATGGTCTGATGGGCTGGTCTAAACCTTGCCTGTCCCCTAGCTCTGAGGTATCTCTGTGCTAGCTCTCTCGAAAGTTGCAAGTGTAATACAATAGCATACAATTTCAAGAATGTGTGTCCAACCATGATTGTCCTGTAATTATTAGGATCTGAACAGGAGCCTGATTTGTGTATTGGGTGAATAATGTGATGTGACCAAGAGGGTGGGAAACCCGAACAAACCACGTGGTTGAAAAGATCAACCAAATAGCTTCCAAAAGCTCTAAAACCATGTTTGAAGAACTCAGCTTGGAAACCTTCTTCATCGGGTACCTTGCTACTATTCATCACCTTCACCACCTCTCTGACATTCTTGTATGTGAAAAAGTGAGAGGAAGATGGTGGAGAAGCAACATGGGTTTGCGTTTGGCCAGGAATATCATAAAGGGTAGAGGTATGGGAAATCATGGATGTGGGATTAAGCTTAGTGGGGAGGGGCGAATGTCGTGGGAGGATGGTACGCCAAAAGAGTTTGGGGGAGTGAATGTAGGAAGCCTGTAAGATTTGTCTCCTTTGAGAAATAAAGAGGCATTTCTTATGTTGGAGAAGGCAACGATAGGATGATTTTAAGGTTGGGTAGGAGAGGTGAGAATGGAGGAAGGTGTACCGAAGTTGACGGTGGAGAGTCGTGTGGTCATCATCATACCACTTGTTCATGGGGCAAGATCTTGTAGATTGATGGGAAGTAGACGTAGATCTGGTGTAGTTAGTAAAAGATTTGAGGGCATCTTCCCAAATAATGAAGGAAAGACGTGTACTTGGAATTAACACAACCAAGTGAGAAGCACTGGGGTTCTGAAGGTAGAAATTGACGGATGTGAGAAAGGAAAATGTCAAAGTTGCCCATCCTCGAACTGGAAAATGGTATGTGGTATACTGAAGGAGGGGATGTAACAGGAGGGGAGAAATCAGCCTGGATGGAAAAAGAGAGAAGAGCATGGTTTGCAAGGGTGATGGGGAAAATGGAAAGATGATGGATGAAGGGCAGAAGGTTCTGACTAGATAAGACATAATCCACCACACTCTTACCTCCCCCATGAGGTGTACATGTGAAAGAGTGTGAATTTTGAAAGCAAGGCAGCCCATTAAGAATCAACAAATCCTGAGATTCTCCCAGCTGTAAGAGGTGTCTTCCGTAAGATATGTAAGGACCTGAAGCATCATTTAACCTCCTATGCCACCCCACTAATTCTGAATCAATCTCCTATGTGTAGAGTGTATCAACGGAACGATCGTGGAGAGGTATCTAAAAGTCTCTAGTACGGGCATTGAAGTCACCAAGAAGGATAACTTCTCCAACAGCTGAAAATTGAGAAATCCCGGTATACAAATCTATAAAACGGTCCCCTTCAGGACCACTATGGATGGCATATGATGAAGACGCTGGAGGAAAGTAACAAACTGCAATGTAAATATCTCTGGAAAGTTGCAAAACACACATTCGATCTAGAAGAACAAAAAAGTTATGTAGAAAATGTAATTAGTTGGAAAGATGACATGGAGGTTAAAGGATCTTCTTAGAATGTGGAGGAAGGGGATGTTGACGATGAGGAAGAAACAAAGGAGAAAATTGAGGTGAGTCTATCTAAGCTCAAATAACCACTGCTGGAAGGAGGATAGGATTATGATGCAGATCTACTGAAATTGGTGGAAAACAAATCAATGTTGCAAGAATTGCTAAATGATGTAGTACATTTGGCAACACAGTTAAAATCCGCAGTAGAGGGTGGCAAAATTGGGCAACAAGTGGCTGTGATAGAGTTAACAAAAATTTGTTGAACAAATTGTACATGATCAAGGGATATGACAGGATGCTTTGGCGAAAAAATTGGCAATGATGACACCTGCAGTTGCAAAGAAGATACATGGTACTTCTGTGATTACATCACCAACAATAGAGGATGAAACCATGAATCAAATGTAACATTGTATTGCTTCTTTATTTAATGATGTTAGTCAGCACCATCGAATGCACGAGGTAATTTGGTCACAATAAAGTGCAGAAAAAGAGGGAAAATTGATGCAGTCACTTAAAAAAATGAGCTGGAGATAGATTTGCATAAAGCTAAGCAAACCCTAGCAGGAGAAATTGCCAACACCAAAGCAGAAAAGACTTGCACATCAATATGAGTTGCTTCACAAAGCCCATGATTCCTACAACACCACATAAATATGATAGAAGAAATGAAGGTGGAAAGTTCAAAATGTAACAATTCATTGGCAGCATGTGAGAAGCAAAACATAGATTTGTAAATTGAGCTTGAGAAGTTGAAAAATTCACCTGAAGAATAGCTCAATATAAAGGGGCATTCTGTTGAAACAATTCCGATGCTGCACTTATGTGGAGTTGATGAGGGAATGGAACCATTGCTATCAAAATGTAAAGGATCTTTTGGTTTGCAAATTTAACATGGAGCAGCCAAGGTGCAAGAAGGGACTGTGGATTCATTGCATCTATTAGAGCCATCTAATGCAGAGCTCCAACAAGATCAGTTCAGTGAGGCTTTGAGTACAGCTCAAGAATGACAGTGGCAGTTCAGGTGGAGTAAGTGCATGGAATGCAAGCTGAACATCACAGCGTAGTGAGGAGTTTGTCCAAATTTTTAGGGGGGAGGGGAGGCGGGGTAGTGTATGCAGCTTAGTGGGTACTTGGGTAGATTAGTTATCACCAAGTAACCTGATTATTTTTAAGGTCTGTAAATAAATTTTCATTAAGTATAATTGTGGTAATGAAAAGGCATCATCAAAGTTGTGACCTTTGACGATCACCTTAGACTCATATTTATGTTCACTTGTTTGGATATTGAAAGATTGTCTTTCTATAGAAATTCATAGTTGTTATTTACATGCATAGCTTGTTTTGCTTTGCTCTTATATTCTGCTGTTATATGGCTTATTGTACTTTGTAAATAAATTGGAAAGAATAATCTAGGATAAATGCATGTTATCAAAGTATGTATTTTTGAAGAAGATTCGTATAAAAGAAGGCTAAACCCTGGGCATTCATTCCCTGTGGAATGAAAGGTTTATAAAGGAAAGGATTCCAAGTTTATTATCTTCAACTTAAATATGGGCTCCTTGTACTTTTTTTTATCAATATGTAATCATCCCATGTATTAGGGAACAAATTGTTTAGTATTTTATGCAGCTACATGTGCTGATTTTAGTAATGCCATTATGCAACATAATTGAACATAATCAAGAAGTAACCGTAAATATTTGATATTTTTCCAAATATTATTTATTAACAAAAATATAACAAATTCAAGGATAATCAATATGGTTTGGTTTCGAAAATTGTAAGTACAAATTCTGAACAAATGGTGCCCTAATTTGAAAAAGGTGCTATTGTCAAAAAACATTCTTCTATGGATAGCCAATATGACAACAATGAAATTCAAACCATGTTTGGTATGTTATGCATATACATGTGTTAATTATAGTAATGTGATTATGCAACGGAATTGAGCATAATCAAGAAGTAAACACAAATATTTGATATTTTTCGAAATAATATTTAATAACCAAATTATAACAATTCGAGGATAATCAATGTAGTTTCTCTATAAATTGCAAGTACAATTTCTGAACAAATGGTGGCCTAATTTGAAAAGGATGGTCTTATCATAAAATATCCTTTTATGGATAGCCAATATAACATTGACTTTATATTTATGATTTAACTCATATGCCAGCGGATGTACTGATTTTGTCCGTGGCTAATGAACTTTATCATTATTGGATATTTCAGATTATCCTCTCCTTAAACATGACTTTTCCTCAAAGCCCAATCTTCTTGCTTAGCCCAAGCCTTGAGGGTGTCCTTTGATAACATGTGACGCGTTTTGAAATGCAAAATTACCTCCCTCGTTAGAAAAGGCTGGGTGTTTGGATGCTTGAAATATCCCCCTTAGATTTTTTTGATTTTTCACACACAATATGGCAAACAACAATGCCTCTATTAAGATTAGCTCCGAAATAAAACCAGCTTGAAAGGAACCCTTTCACTTTCCGATCACCCAGATCCTAGTGAGGGCGAGGTGAGAGCATACGGTGCAAAGGGATCGTTAAAAGAAAACTGGAAATGAAATTACAAACTATTGGCGGCTTGCCAACCATTCTGAAAAGTAGATGCCTGAAATGTAGGCGGATAACCGACCATGAAAGCTCTTACCACTTATTCAGCAGGAGTGTTATTACAATATTAAATATAAATATAACACTCAACCACTTATCCAGTGGGAGTGGAAAACAACTAAAATGTAAATAGCTCGACCGCTTATTCAGCGGGAGAGTAAACAAACTGAGTTATAAATAACTTGACCACTTATTTAGTGGGAGTGGAAGCAAGTACAAAACTGAAAGAACAACTTGGCGGCAGAGCCGACCACTTCCACTTATTCAGTGGGAAGACAAATAAAATGCAAGTACAGAAGGCTGATCAGTACTATTGATTTAGCGTTACAATGTGAGCACCAGTTGCATTTTACAATAAGATATAAATGTCCACTGAACACCAAAATGTTAGGGAATGATCTCCAATCAAGTATAAGATATCTCGCATATGGTAAATGGCAAAACAGATGAAAATATCAGGTCTGATATAAAAGGACAGCGTACAGAAAACTCAAACCAGCCAGTATGAATTTCACCTTGATGCTCATAACTCGCTCCAAATGACCTCAAACCAAGTGCAAAGGAAGCCTAGGAGGGAGGCGTCCAAGTTCCAACTAAGAAACTCCACCAATCAGCTCACCATATTTTATGCACGCATTCCAAAGCTCTGCAGGAAAAGGGGCAGCCACCAGAACTAGAGCGACCAGCTCTAGAAAATCAAGAGTCCACCAACAATTCTGAAAATTGGAGAAGGGGGGTGCCCAAGGTAGGAGAACACACAACTTCAATACCTAGAACCAAATAAAAAAACACTCTGGAAGCTATGACCCAAAACATGCTACAGCAGGTACCAAACCAGCACACCAAAAACTGATAAATCCACTCCAAAATCAGAAAACATCAAAAAAATCCATCATCAATAAGCTCAATCTGCACTTATGGATGAATAACAGTCACTAAATCAGCTAGGTACTATCTTGCAAGTACGAAATTGAGAGAGGCTAGGCAGTATGCATTCCTTGAAGCTAGAGGTCTGAAATCATTTTAGCAGCACTTTGTTGTAAAAAAAACGGATACCAAAAGATGGAGCAAAGCCTTGTCTATATAGCACTTTGAGTATGACCCTTCAACTTCCTTTTCTTCACACCTTCCTGGGCATCCAAGGTGCATAGGCAAATAATATAACATTAAAATATTTAATTCCCCAAGTGGGGCATCCAACATGAAACCCACTTTTTAAAAACAACTTAAAGTCATTTGCCTAGGCATGGGGTCCATTAATGATATTCAAATATAAAATGACCCATCTTAATACATTTGCAAAAAACGAGCCCAAAAGTGCCAAGCACCAAATTACTTATTTTGCTCTTCCCGAAATAGAAACTGCATTGAGCTATTGAACCGCTGCTACACAAAGCGCTGCCAGAAATAGCACTTGCTAAAAATAGCATATTGCTAAAAATAGTGACTCCAACCTCATTTTATCTTCAATTTGGGTAGCCGTCACAGCTTACTAAAAATAGCAAGTTCGAAAAAGTTATCCGATGCAGAAGCATGTTACACTGT
This sequence comes from Torreya grandis, assembly GCA_037957365.1. Classification (NCBI taxonomy): domain Eukaryota; kingdom Viridiplantae; phylum Streptophyta; class Pinopsida; order Cupressales; family Taxaceae; genus Torreya; species Torreya grandis. Next base: position 2,017,462 of record JARHVA010000359.1, read on the forward strand.
TCTGAAGCTCTCTGAAAACCCAGCAAGATCCCCAAAGCACACTGCCAAACACCTGTATGCAAGCTTAAAAAACTCCACTAGAACCTCCTATAAAATAGGAAACCCTAATTTCCACTTCCAACAAGCCTACAGGTCTCTAGAATACGCTGACGGGCAACAAGAAGGATTACTGCTGAGAAGGGGACATTACAATGCTCTTAAAGGTGTGTTCAATTCGTGCCACGTTTATTGTTACATGTCTACATCTTTGATTCTCTCTCATATAACTTTGAGATTTGGCATTCTCCTGTTGAAGTTGACCTTTGATAGTTTCCTATTGCACAACTGTCTGTTCTTTTCTATTTTTTCTTTCAAAGTGTGGGATGCTGATATGTATTTTGTTGTTTCAATTATTAGTTTCCACAATAGTGAGGGTGTTGATATATGTTCTGCTGTCCTGATTCCTGTTTTTCATGATCCCAGTTTGGGTGTCGTATGACTCTTGTAGGTTGGTAATTGAGCTTTATCTTTGAACATGTCTTCTGTCGTTTCTTCCACATTTTGTGAGGTTCCTCTTTTTCTTATTCTTTATGCTCGTTTTCTGGTACGTTGGAGAGGATGTCTTTATGCTTTTTATTGTGTTCTTTGATTCAGACATTAAATATTTAAGTTGAGATTTGGTTTCGTAGAATTTTTATCTAGCTTTCATCTGCACTTGCTTGTGTTTTATTTTTGATTTTTGACTTTGGTGCTTCTTTGCCTTTGATTTGGGTCGCTTTTCCAAGTCTTTTTAAAATTTCATTCTCGTCTGATCTTTGGGTTTGTTTCATGCTGTCATCTTATATTATCTCCCTTAAGGATTTTGGTCTCCTTAATAAGTGGTTTATTATGGTTTAACAATTTTGATAACACATCATTTTTCTTTGTCGGTTCTGGCATTGATACATTTTTATAATTCACCAATTTGACTGTTGAATTATAAAAATAAATAGGCAACTCTTAATATTTTATACGATTTTTAATTTTGAAGCACAATAAAGCATAAATCTAATATTTGGTTAACATCTTGATTGATTGCTTCTTTATATTTTTCAATGGGATTTAATTCTTCTTTTGTTTTCAGCAGATTCCTTCATGGTAATATCACGAATAATTATCTTGTGTCAATTCAAGAAAAAAAAATCCTGTAATTTTGACCCCAAGGATTGGAGAACAATATTGAAATCATATTGTTTGAAATTCAACATGTCTATCCACATTGAGCTTCAAATCAGATACGTTTTCCTACCTAGATGTGTCTTTTACTATAGTGACAGAATCCACAGTTGATTTGCCAAATTGCAATGATAAAATTAAATATGTTAGATGCATCTACAGTGAGAATAATTATTTAAGTTTGAATGTTTCCTTGTACCTTTATTAATGTCAATCTATGTCAATGGTAAGGATTTCACATGATATAAAACAAATAGGCTGTAATTTGAGACTGCCGGATGGTGATTCATGATATTCCTACACTCTAAATGATGGTGTTCTTGGATCTCAGTAAGTGATGGGGGTTATCTCTATTGCATGTTGGAACTATAATGGTGTAGGGTAGTCTCCTCTAAGTGCCTTTGAGGATGTCATTGCATTGTGAGACCTTATCTTTCTTACCAATACTCATGAGAGCCCCAAGCGGACACTCTTTCTAGTCATAGGACACTTTTGCATCTTGACCTTCTTTTCAAGGTGTCACTATTAGCAATGTTAGTTCACGTTTAAAAAGGCCCCTCATTCCTCTTGGATATCTTCATTTCATTTTTTTATTTCCCCTAGTTTCATCGCCTTTTGTCGTGCACACTAATGGTGTTTTGTATCTTGATCTCTATATATTTATTATGAGATCGCATGTTATTCTTGTTCAGTTGATGACATTCTTTTGGGCGATTTGAATACCCACACTGGGACCTGCCAAATGATGATACACAATCTCAAGGATGATGAACACTACCTTAAAGACTTCTAGGCATTTGGTTTACAATGGATCTCAGCCGATGAGAACAATCTTGTCACGATTAATAGGAGATATTTTCTCCACCTATGTGAGTCACGACGTCTTCACATAATTAATGGGCTACCTTTTGTTTCCTCGATTCCAATAAATTTACTAGTTTTCCACATAGATGGGATGCAAGTGAGGTTGATTACGTTCTTGTCAATATGCATATGATTTCTCATCTCTCATCAACTCCCTTGTGGCAATAATGATATTTTATCTTTCTCTAAGTAACCCAAATTCATGTCATACTCCTTCCCTACGCTACAATCATCCAATAGTCACCTCTCCACAATCCACATTTATGTTGAGATGCCATTGATCACGTTGCCTACCTTTCCAAACTTATGATTGTGTACCACTCTTCCTCCATCGCAACCAAGTACATATTCTTATCTCGTACTCTGGAATGGAACCCTTTATTATTTTCCCCATATTGTTCACTAGTATATTCCACCTCATTGTCTTGGTTCCTTACCTATGAATCGGTAGTACGATGATGATTGTATATCTATGCATCTGGGGCTCTATTTTTACTTAACTTGCACTCCTCCATACATACTCTCAATATGTATATTTTACTGCCATGTCCTTTGACAAAAGAAACATGTGTGGCATACGTCAAGGCAACATGAGCTCCTTGATGTCCTTCATCATTCCTTAAATTTTTTGGCATGCCCTTCTCCTAAAGAAAACCCCTACCCTATCCGAACCCTAGGCTTGGGTCTACTACGTGATTTTTCTTTATGATATTCTAGATCAGTCTATGACTGGAGTTGCCACTCCTCCCTCATGTCATTTATTTTGTCCAAGTGATGTGAAGAAAACTATTCAAAGGCATTGTATTTGTAAAGAAGAAAATTGTGAGAGGTTTAATTTAATATCTTCAAATATGGCATGGATTCACTTTTCTTCCCTGTGGTACAGCTGTTTAATGCATAGAAATGAGACTCGGACTCGGCAAGGCTATTTTTAGCTCAGACTTGGACTTGGCAAAAAGACTCGGCTAGGACTCGGCAAAAAGACTTGGCCAAGACTCAGCAAATTTTAAAAAATTATTACAAATAGCGAATTTTAGGAGAAAAACTATTAAAATGCATTCCATTTCAAATCCACTTAAAAATACACTCAAAACTAGTCAGTTACATCTAACATACACATGTATACATAAAGAAGTATAAATGTATAAACTTAGGCCTGTATAAATGTCCTTGTAATGCTGAACTCGGTTCTAATGGTTCTAAACACCCAAATTTAATTCCATTTTTGATCTAGTGGTCTTTGTCTCTTGGAAACTTATTAGGGTGGCTCACCTCAGTGAATGGACTAGCCCGATATACCTATCATGATAATGTAATTTTGTCGATTGTCAATCTATGTTAATGACAATGGAAGTAAAGTTTGTAGCTTGTTCTAAAATACATGTTCAAACATACAAGAAGAATGGATAGAATAAAACTCTGCTCAGTAAAAGTGTTAACTATTTTGCCCAAAATATGGTATGAAGGATATTGAAAGTTCTGAATTTTGTTTTCAGTTGATACAGATCTAGTTTCTTAATTGTGGTTGTTACTGTCATGCAATTATTGGGTTCTATGGAATGGATAGGATAAAACTCTGCTCAGTAAAAGTGTTAACTATTTTGCCCAAAATATGGTATGAAGGATATTGAAAGTTCTGAATTTTGTTTTCAGTTGATACAGATCTAGTTTCTTAATTGTGGTTGTTACTGTCATGCAATTATTGGGTTCTATGGAATGGATAGAATAAAACTCTGCTCAGTAAAAGTGTTAACTATTTTGCCCAAAATATGGTATGAAGGATATTGAAAGTTCTGAATTCTGTTTTCAGTTGATACAGATCTAGTTTCTTAATTGTGGTTGTTACTGTCATGCAATTATTGGGTTCTATGCTTGGGAAAGCTCAGATATATGCTCAGGGCCATAGTTACCAAGTTCGAAAATCTGGATCCGTTTGGGAGGGCAAAAAAATCCGAAAATCCGGAATTCTTTGAAAAGTTAAGAAAGATCCGATCTGGAATATATACATAATTATACAATATAAATATGCAAAATTGACAAATACAATGAAAAACATTTATAATGTAATATAAAATGTTAATGTTATAATTATATAATATCTATGGTTTCTGGGCATTTTTTCGGCAAAAAATCTTTAAAAAAATCATTTTTCATAAATAATTTTTTTTTCAGTCTTGTTTTTCTTTTGCTTTCCTAGGGCAGATCAGATTCTACCAGATGGGTGAGCCTATATATCTATTCTATCTGGCCCGGTTGCCCTACTCCAATCTCGGTTGCCAATAGATAGATAGGGGACTTGATAGAGATAGGGAGATAGGCTTGTTTATTCTATTCGCCTTACTATGCAATACGTAGAAGGGGAGGTATCTATGATAGGCATTGCTCTAAATGCTTCAATGGGAGCTTTCATCCTACACGGGGGAACTCTTACTAAACGGGCAGTAACCGAAAACGCAAGAGTTATGATCCACCAACCCCATATGTCTCCTTATGACAACCCCCCCGGGCCACTAGGATTTGGATTCGATGCATTTTATATGCGCAACTTGCGGCATTATGTTGCAAGAATTTATGCAAAAACAACAAAGCAAAATTTTAGGTTAATCTATCAGCTACTAGAGAGAGATATTTATATGGGACCAGACAATGCCATAGAATTTGGCATTATCGACCAAATCGGCGTAGAAGGCCTCAATTGGCCAGAGTCACAATATGTAAATGTCCAATCATTTGATGATACAAATGTTTCAACATTTATGGATTAATTGTAATAATAATCATATTTTTATTCCCCCCCCCCAAAAAAAAAAAAAAAATCTTTACTAATTAATGAAATTAAGTACTCTAATTTATAATATCTAAGGTATAGGTTCGTCTTCAAATATGATAACAAAGACGACAAAATTAAAATTGTAAAAGATATATAGGCATATATGCCATATCTTTAAATGATTTCTCAATTTATAATCTGAATTGAGTGGATATTGTCTCTTTTTAACATTATATCCAAGCTTCTTGCTTGGCAATTTATATGCCAGGTCCCAGCCCCATATATATATATATATATATAGGGATTAATAAATCTATATATGGGGTGGGGGTGAGCATAACGAAAATACATTTCTATGGCAACCCCATATAGATAGAGGCCCCCCCTCTCTTTATATTTGATGGATAGATAGGGTCAATCGAGGGAGCACCACATCATCCCCATAGGCCTATTTGATTATATACATGATATGACTTACGACTAAACCCTTTCTATTCTATGGGGATGGGCCCCATATCGCAAGACTGAGATCATGAGTTGGGATGCCCCCCCAGCCCACCACTATCTAGGGGATATATATATATATATATATATATATATTTTAATTTTGAAAAAAAAGGGCCGACCCGGATGAACTTATCTGGGCTGGCCAAAAAATCCAAATTCGACCAGATTTTGTGCAGATTCAGCTAGATTTGTCTCCTGCAATTGCATGCTATCTGGACTGTATCTAAATTTCAATCAATTATTTCATTTGGATGCTCTATTTCCAAGGGAAACCCTTGTAGGTCTGAGACTAAACTCTAATTACCCTTGTATTTTTTAAAACACTAGGTTTGCTTTGGTTGATACATTGTAGGGCATTTATTCGCAACTTGTGTGCAGATATAAGGATTCTTAGATAACAAGCCTTTACGGAGCCTATTTATTCAGATAATACTGTAATATTGAACACAAACTTAATGGAGCTCAGGTGTTTGTCTTGATAGCAATATGTTTTTTACCATAACTTATCCTCGTTATTGGTTTGGGGAGCATTGGTGACAACCAATCTGAGTGGCATGACTGAAGGTTGTTTGCACTAGATTCTTCTTCGAGATTTCTTGGTTGTCAACTTGAACCTAGCATAGGAGTTTAGGGGAGATGGTTTTCAATGCCTTAATTTCCCCTTGTTTTTGAGCATGCCTTAATTCCTTTTGATGTTTTTGTTTTGGTACTGACCACTTCACAATTATGCACATAAGAACTCTATAGCCTTTTAGAGCCTTAAGTGGTATTGAGGGTAAAACATGGAAACTTGTGGATGTATCCTTTTAGAGCCTTAGCAAGACACTAGTTATTTTTAACTTTTTTTTTTTTTTTTTTTTTTTTGGGGTTGGCATGTTTAAAAAAATTATAAAAAAAACAAGGGCTCGACAAGTCCAGGGATGGGACTTGTGAGTTTGACTAGACGACTCAGTCAAGTCTGCAAAAGACTTGATGATTCCTTGTGGGCCTTGACTCAGACTCGGTTTGGCGAGTCCTCGCCAGGCCTCGCAGAGTCTCAATTCAGTAGTTTAATGAGGTTGATTGATTGGGGCTTCCCCCTTGTTGGTCATAACATAGCATTCACCTCATTCATAGATCCAGAGATATGTCAAACCTGACTAACTACAAGAATATTAAAATTAGGCATACATGCCAAACCTTATGCCGCTGTGTTAGATGTGATAATTTTTGAGTAATTGGAAAGTGGCAATCATATAGTGAGGGGGAAAGCTAGCTTTAGGAGGGACTTTCAAACTATTGACTACATAAGCTGCTTGATATTAGATCTGATTCTTTCATTACTATCCTCATGAGGCTGTGCAAGATTGTTGTTGGCCAATTCTATACTTCATATAGTTTCTCTAACTTTGTTAAGAGTACCATCAGAGTCAAGCAGGCGTGCTCTTTCTCGTAGACTCTTTTTGGTGATTTGCAATTATATGCTCATGTTGATGAGAGTTGTATATTGCATCATGCTTTGATTACTATTCCACTTTTTTGCTGATCATATTGTTTTTCTCGCTCACTGTACCGATCATTATATCGAGACAACTTGATGCCCTTGCTTGTTTTTTCAAGCTTTGCCAACCTGTGGTTAGCCTTAGTAAAACAAAAATCATGGTCTTGAATACTTCTAGAGATGCTCTTTCCTTAAAGTTTCTACAAAAATGAACCCGTGGAGATTGCAACAACTAATGTTTTTATACCACCTGAGGTTCATTGATTGTGGATGTTAGGAGAGGTTGTAAAGGGAGTTTTCAATTTCCTTCTAGGACGTTCAACTTGCTTCCCTAGGCCTGGACATTTGTCTACGAGCATTAAAATATCCTACATAGACCCCTTTGTGATGATAGATGATGATGTTAGCTCTTTTGGCTTGAGCCTTGCTACACACATAAGACGTCACTTTTCTCATGTCACGATTTCCTGCTTTTGAATTCGTTAGCTCCGTTCTTTCCTGAGAGGTCCTTCCCTCACAAAACTATATGTACTTTGCTCTTATGGATCAGGGTTTAACTGTTTTAGGTTTACCCCATTGTTATGTTTACAATTCTTTAGTACTTAGTACTTGGATACTTTATTGTAATGTAAGGTCATTTTACCCTAGTTTTTCTATATTAAAACTAAATGTACTTTTCAAGTCCCAATAACATAATTTTGGTCATATGTGGACATTAATAGAATTTCTTTGTGTCTTACTTTCTTTATGATCACTTCCCTTTTTCAGATTTGATATTTGTTGATTACTCTTTTAATCAACTCTTGCAGATGTTTGCTATTTTTTCCATGAAAGGCTAAAAATTGAGTGCAATTTACATAAAATTTGCAATGTATTTCAATTGCTTCATTCTACTTTAGTATCCAACTCTAATTTTAACTATTTGTTGGATTTTTTGATAAAAAATTATGTATTGCAGTTATTTTTTACATTGTAAAAATATAAATCATGTGGAATTATTTCCTAGATTACATTTATGTCACACTGTGGAAAGGTTGGCACATTGCGTTTCTCATAAAAGTGGTTTGCTGTGTAGAAATTTTGCTTCTATGACCTCTTTTTCCATTTCTTTTTTGTGTCCTGATGCTCGAGCTTACTTTTAATCCAAACACCAATAGTTCCATGTTGCTGAATTTTGCATTGACACACCCTCGTTACACCAACTGTGATACTGCAAGAGAGATACACTGTATGCAAGCCAGTGCGAAAGCTTGCAAAGTTTGCAGGATGCATCTCCATTTGCATCAATCGAAGGTTTTTTGCCTAACTTAATAGCTGTCATTATTTTTTGACTCACAAGAGGGTGTAAGAAACCGCAACTAGCTTATCAGTGATCTGCCTGTTTGTAACAAATGTCAACTGATTAGGTAAGTTCAACATTGGCAATGGTGGTTGAATATGGCCAGCTATTGTTTTGGAGATGATCTTGTAAACCATAGAAAGATTGGCCTAAGAGCATCCAAAGAATTGGCTTCAGCTTGGTTGGGGATGAGAACCAGATTTTTTGCACTGATACATTTCAAGATTTTCTTATTCAGTTTGGATTCTTATACAACTTTCAAAAGATCCTCCTTAATTATCTCCGAAGAATCTCAAAATAATCCAGATGGAAACCTATCTGTTCCTGGTGCTTTATCTTGGGCGAATGAGAAACTAATGGTTTTGAGTTGTGTTTCTTTGACTGCTGAGCTTAAAAATTTAATATCTTTTAATGTAACAAACACTGGAATGTCATCAACTAACTGTGATATGGCCGACTCTAACATTTTACATCTCACATAGCAGCTACTGAAAAGAGTCCAATGAATTGCTACTGATGCCATCAAAATTATTAACTGTGCGGCCATGTGGAAGCTTCAAACAATGGACAATATTGAGACGTTGTCAGTGAAGAATGGACTTATGAGAGAATTTAGTATTAGCATCTGCTTGTTCCATGTGATGCGGGACTCATTGCCTGCAAATTTCTTCTTTATACTGCAAATCTGAGAGACAACCTATAAACATTTGTTCTTTCTGTTCCATTTCAGCATTAAATTGAATGTCTATTTTGAGCCTGCAAGTTTTCCAAATGAGTTGTTTCTTTCAATTGGCAGAAAATACTACCAAATGGCAAAGGCCTTTTTACTCAATCTCTGTTGGAACTTGATATTGCAGCTTGAGAACAAATCTGTCCATTATAAAATCTGAAATGTCAATACATTCTGCCTAACAGTCTTGAATTTACTTGTGAATATCTGATTTGCAATAATATGCTGGAGGAAAATTGAGCTGAATGATCCGGTGGTCTGATAGTGTTGAACCATGTACATACACTAAGATTCACAGCTGATTTTGCACCCATGCTTCTGAAATCAGAAGTTTTTTTAGTGTCTGCTATATAATAAAAACCTTTCCTATCGTTGCACCAAGCACACATCCCTTAAGTGAAACCCACATCAATAATGTGACAATCATTAATATAATCTTGAATTTGCCTGATGGAGGACTGTGTACAAAACCTACGAAATTCAGCTGCTAACCCCCAAAAGTAGGAACTAGAAAGCTAAAAATTGAGTTTCGATAAGTACCAATGGATCATGACACCTCCTAAAAATATTTTGAGATTCATCTTTACATAGTTTCTTGAGCCCCAAGAGGTGTAAGGCGCTCTAGCTAGCTTGTCACACTTCATTCATGTTTCCTGAAGTAAAATCATATCTGAGCCTTGAGATCTAATCATTTGCTTAAGAAAACTATGTTTGTCTCAAATTCTGAATCCATTAACCTTCCAAGATATGATTTTCATAAGGATTTTGTCTATAGTGGTTTGAAGACCTGTTGCAAACTAAGACCTCTCCATACATGTTAGAGCTTGATGAATGTGGGATGAGTGGGTTGAGCTTCTAGTGCTGAATACTTGAGATATTCTGAAATCTGTGATTTTATCCACTTCTTGAGCTTTTTGGTTTAAACTTTATATTGAAAATGTTTCCAAGCTTTTTGGTTTATTTTGAAAGTGTTTCCAATCTTGAGGATGATTTTGTTTCGCCAGATTGAGCACTGGATATTATTTCCTTGCGGTGTCCTCTTGATGAATCAACAAACACTATTTGCATGGCCCTCAAGGACTAATTTAATTTGTTAAGTCATCTGTCTTGTAGAATTGCAGAGCTGTTGGTGGAAAGACTATTGTCATCACCATTGGTTAGTTGTGGATGATAATAATGCTATTGGTTGTTCTTTGATGGAGCAAAAGTGACTTATTGGTGAGCTTGGGAATTCGTTTGAGGCTGGGGAACTCTGTTATTGAGAATTATTAGGACAGGTGTGCTGGATGCGTATACAACTGAGTTCCACTTGATAAAACTGAGTTCCAGTAGGATTCAATCAAGGGAGGGGGATTCTTCCAAATCCATGTTGAAGCATATTCAAGCCTAATGTAAAACACCTAGTTGCAAGTTAACTTAAAAAGCTGCTCTCAACTTACCAAATGTGCTCTCAATCCTTAGAGAATTTTCACTACTATAGTAACTGAGAAGCAGAGGAAAACTCACTCAAAATCGGAACCTAGGAAGTTCATTTGTTGAATTTGGTCCAAGGCTAAACAACCCAAATTTATTATAAAACCATCATCCCCTTGTAACACACCTCCTTATCTCTAGAGAAGAAAATGGCCATGAAATACACCTTAGGTATCTCTAAAATACCAATCAGCTCCTTTGGTTTCCAATCTAGATGAACCCAAACTTTCAGAGTTTTAGGATCCACATGACCCCATGAAGACCATAATCGCTGCTCTATTTCAGGGATAAATGGATAAAGAAAGATTTTCGATTTTCAATTGGTAACTATTAGCCATCCTTGCTGGAAAGATAGGCTTGATCATCGTTATTTGAGCATATGATGGTGGAGAAAGTTTAATAAATTCCTCTCTAGATAGCTCAACATTCGCTGAAGTAACAATTGTTTTGAAGAAAAGTGGGGATGTTGGCAACCTCCTCTCTACAACTAAACTTCCAGGGATATCTTACCCATTGATGCAGGAAAAAGATTAGCAGGAAATGGCTTAAAATGTTGAATGATATTCGTATACGAAGTATTAACACATGCATGATAAAGAAGTAGCTAAATTTTCTGTACTACTAGTCTCAACTAGGAGTATCTCAAGAGTTGAATATGATAATTCTTGCCAAATTCAACTTGAGATAGACGTTTCTACTTCAACATAGATCTATTTCATTCTGAACTCCTTATTTTCTATATTTACCAGTTGTTAATATTATAATAATATATAGAGTTTTTAAATATTTGTACAATTTTGGGCTTGGACCGATTTTCTAAGTGTTTTTGAAAATGGAGTCATTATGTTTTAGAGTAACTATAAATTTACAATGTTAAGTTTCTAGCCCTTGGGGATATGGTGATGCATCTCTAGGATGTAAATAAATTTCATGGGAACTTTGGGGGGGGGGGGGGATGTTGGTATTAAACAGATTGAAACTATTTGAACACAAATAAACAATAAATTCAGGACATATATATATATATATATATATATATATATATATATATATATATATATATATATATATATATATATATATATATATATATATATATATTTTAATTTATTTATTATTCGCAAAAATACAAACACCACTTTTCACTCGGCCCAAATTCTCTCTTGCACACTGCAAATATCATCTCTTTTGGCCTACTCAATCATTTTGTTTGTGTGGGGTAAAAGCGACGAGGTATTTTCATGCCCCCTAAAGCAATGGGGTAGGGAGAGGGTAGGGGGTAGAAGAGCTAATGGCATTGTAGCATGGGCTTCAACGAGAGTCCTGGAAACATAATTCAAAGGTCCTATTATTTATAATCACCTTTGTGGTATCTTCAAGACCATAACTTATTATTTGGTGGAGTCTTTTAAGGAGATTCTTGGAGAGGAAATAATTTGTCTTATTGGTAATGTAGTCTACATGATGGGAGGAATGAAGAAAAGATTTCGAGACAAGCTATTAGAGTTGGTTGAGCAGGAAGTCTCCAAAAATCTCATCAACAAGGTGGTCAAAATCAGAAGGAAAGGGTCGGCATGGGCCCTATTGGTCTAGTTGGGAGTTCACCTAATGTCCGAATTGACAAGCTGGATACTTTTGTACCAAGGGTGGATGAGCTTCTTCTCTCCATTGCAGAGAATCTCGGCACCATGTGGAGGTTTCAGGGGGTGGTGCTTGGCTCCTTAGGCACCACCATTCCCCAATATGTTTTTTTCTCAGTGTCTAGTTTCTACAGTGCAGAGAAGGCGCTTGAGAAGGTGTCTATGGAAATTGACATGAGTGTAAGAGTGGAGGGACACCAAGGATGGATTCAACCATTGGTAGTAGGTTAGGGCTTTTGTGGTTTGGATGGGAGTAGCTGTGGCCCTAATCCTCAACTCAATGTTGTCTTGTGCGGTGGGACTTTGATGAGTAATTTAGGGTCTGTTTGTTGGATGGAGTAAGAACAATGCACAGAAATCCAGATATACTCCCACAACATGCCATGTACGCATCGTCTATTAGTGCAAGCCCCCAAAATGTAGAGAGGGGAACATGGCTCACTCTGGTTCTTGAAAATGACGGGTTCATTGAACAAGGTAGGGCATGGATGCTTCAGCCATTCGAGTTAATCTTTTTAAATGATTTGTAGTTGGGTCAGTGCAGATCTTACTGGTTGCACTTAGACATGATCTTTAGTCTTTGCTTACATATAGTTTTCAAGACCAAGCCCGTGGTAATTTGGGTGGGTCCATATTTTTTGATAGTGGTGGGACCCAGTAAAATTATTGTTTAATAATAAGAGAAAAACACTTAATTCATTGAGTTGTACTACTCAATCTCATTAGTTAACACTTTTTTGATTATTCAAAATGGAATAAAATTAAAACATGAGCATCATATCACATCTGAAAATCTATGTTGTTTGGGTACGGGTATGGGGACGGGTACGGGGATGTCTCAGGTATGCAGATACGCCATTTTTCAAAAACCTTGATTTGGATACGTCATGGGTACGTCTATGTGTGTGTGTGTGTGTAATGCATATTACTCATTTTTTTAGTAAAACACTTGAAACTACATAGTATGAAAGTATATGTCTATAAAATATAAAATACTTAAAAATATATAATATTCATTCATTCATTACTTCAAAGACAAAATATACATTCAAATCTAGAATAAATCATCTTGATTGCCCTCAAAATCATGAAGGGCACTCCCATTATTTTTCAACTTTATCATTTACTAATGCTTTCTCTCGTAGGGGCTCACTGGTTCATTGAATCTCCTAGTGTATGCCTTAACGGGTGCACAGGGAATGGGGTGGGATCGGCTTGGGGCACTTTGCGATAGATGTTCTCATACTATTCTATCATACCTACATCCCTTTATGCAGCCTTCATACCTCCTATGATGTCTCCTTGAAATCTTGAAACCCTGAAATATGGCTAAGTCTGAAATATGTAAGGGTTAAACCCTAGATTTTGACTAAGTCTGAAATATGATAGGATCCTCCAAAACCTAGAATTTGCATTATAGCTCCTAGAGGTCCAAAACCACTCTCAAACATCCTGAAAGTATATAAATAAAATATAATATAAGTTTACATTTAGATAGGGACATCTAGTTTCTTATACTTAAATGTTTATTTTATTTATATTCTGTTTGGTTCAGACTGGGTTTTACATTTTTTAAATTTTTTGTTGACTTCCACTGTTTTTCCCTGCTGGAAACTCCTGGGCACGCTCGGAAACACCCTGGAAATGCCTGGGTACGTCCCAAAAACATCTAGAAATGTCCGGAAAGGGCCCGGAAATGTCACAGCCGTTTCCGGTACCTTTCTGGATGCCTCCGGGACGTCTCTGACAGGTACTCGGGACGTACCAGTACCCAAGGCGTATCGAGGCGGGAATTGTGGCGGGGGAGGGGGGGGGAGGCAGGGCACGGCAGCGTCGATTCTTGTGAATCTGAAAGTTGAAACAACAAATTGATGTAATAAGTCTAAGGACTGACATAAGGTATCATAAATGTCCGATAAAATCATTAATCATAAAAGATAAATCACATAGTAAACTTCAAAATACTTAGTATTAATGCTTTCTGATTTGGATGAAATACTAAATAGTAAAATAGTAAAAGTCCTGCAAATAACAAAAAATTACATGGAGCATGCCTGTTTTATGGCTCATGTTTGTGCTATTAATACCCCTCTATCCTCAGCTTCTCCAAAGTTGCCTTGAGGCTCAACATCAGACATGGAAACATTATTGTTTCTCCTATGATTCTCTGGCTTATTGAATGCACTCAGAGGCAGCCCAACTAATTTCCATGGAAGATTTACACCATTCTTCTTATCAACTTAAGTGGCATCCTCAGGATCAACATCCCAATGCGTAGAAGTTCCTGGCAAATGCTCTGTTGTCTTTATCAATTTTCAAGATGCAAGCCACTATTAACTCCAACTAGCTTCTCTGATCTAAAGTAAATTTGCATTGTTTGATAGTGTATGAAGCTATAAGTCAACCAATTCCTCTCAACCATAGAGAAACAAACAGCATCAGAGTAACTGAATAGCAAGTAGTTTATGTTTTGGGGTATGTTGCTATGCATCATCCAACGCCCCAATAGAGTTTCCTTGTGCAAAACCTACTTTGACTTAAGCTGTGTTGGATTTGTTGGAATGGCAACCGAGATCAGGAAATTGAAGAAATTGCTTCCAAATCTGTGACTTTTTTGCATACATTTTCTTAATAGCATCATAATTTATACACATGATTAATTATTATTTTAGTAACTTTAGGCAAGACTATATACTATATTTGTATATTAAATATAATAGTTATATCTGAAATGTTGTTACTGTTCTTTTTTGTATTTTAGCTTTTATTAGGCTATGTTTGTTTTAATTTATCCATTATGTTTTGAACCTATCAAGTATCAATTTGCATGAGGCTCTATTGTGAGGACGAGTTTCCCTTGTACCAGAGATGCGTGGAGTTCCCTTTTTAGGGGATGTCTGGAGGAATAGGGGCCCTTGAAGTCGTCTTCTTTTGGGGACGTCAAGGGGACATGGGAAATGTTATCTATGTTCCTGCTAAAAAACAAGTTGGAAAAGAGTAACATTGTAAATATACCTTTTTATTTTAAATCGTTGTTTCCATTTGAGTGCTTTGTTTTGCACTATTTATCATGTGTGAAGAAAATATAGAGTTATTGCTTACTATGACTGTCTTCATTGCAGTTCTTCATGCATGCATTCCCAATCATCCACATTTCTTGGATACTTGCTTATGACTAAGACATTTTGAACTTTGCCAAAGAAATTTGGCATCGTTAGTTTTGTCACCAATCAATTTATATCCGAATAATTCTGAAAACCAAATAAGGAGTGCATGCAATTATGGTAAAGAGATTTGATTCTGAAGTAATGATTAATAGTTTCTATTGTGAAAATTTCACCCTTGAATCTTTTATTGTCTATGATAATGTTCCTCCTATTTATATCTTACACGCAGGACCTTAGATTAGAGACTTTTCGTATTTATTGATACGATAAGTATTGAGAATTGCCTCTTAATTTGAAGACATTGAAGTGTTGATTTATATACCCTTTTTTTTGCTTTCTAAGGTGTGATTTTTTAAGTGTTTTTCCCATCTGTTTGATGATTATGGCTATATCTCTTTCAAGATTTTGCTATTTATGCATGGGGCAATATAAGTACTCTGAATTTCTGATTGCAGGAGTGTACCACAGAACCCTGAAACAAGTTTCTGAAAGATGAATTTGTTGCTCCTGGGATGGTATGAAGATGATTGCTAGCCTCTGCAATCTCCATTCCAGATAGATTCTTGTATCCTGGGATCTAATTTCTGAACTGTCTAGTTTGCTTTGTATTTTTTACTGGAAGGATCTGGATGTTTGATTATTAGTTAATGAATAACATTAATATATTTTGTCATTCATTTTTTTCTTTTGGACAGGTGGAATTTAACCCAGCCACTGGTGTGCAGTACTTCATTTCATATTGTGAGATTTCTTTCAGCATCAAAAAACTTATTTACAGAATTTGGTTAGTCCTTGAGTATGTCTGCAGGATTGTCAATATATGAATTTAGCCAAGGAACTCCCAAATTTTTATCCTTGGGTAGCCCCCATTTCCATCGGTTTCATATTATTTCTTTGCCGCATGGTCTCTATCCAAACTATTTTATGTCATGTTGCAACATGTAAAGTTCCCCATATTTGCCATAGCTTCCTTTATTTTTGCATTTAGAAATTTGATTCTACGGTTTTCTTAATCAATTTTTGAATTGTAGCTACATAGTTCAGTAGATTTTCAATCCATTGTTAGACAACACTTGATGAGAAGAATATGTAAATGATACATTGGTTTATTCTGTTGAATTTTGTTTCTTTTTCTTTGATACTGAGAATCATTTTGTGCTCATTCAATGCACAATGTGCATCGCATCTGTCGATAGTATTATTCATTATCTGTCCATAGGAGTGGTCAAGAACTTCGACTAGTATGCCATTTTTGTTGTCTACTTAGTTTCTGTGTGCATATATTTTTATCACGTGGAATTGGTGAATTTGCAATGAAACAATGTGTCTAGCCATAGACCCTGAGTAACAAGTATTTCCAGTTTCCATAAGAGTGGTCAAGAACATCGACCAGCATGGCATTTTTGTTGTCTACTTGATCTGTGTGATTATATTTGTATCGGATGGAATTGGTGAGTTTGCAATGAAACACACTGTCTAGTGAAGCCATAAACTGAGTATCAAATATTTTCAGTTTGTAAAACGATAGGCAAAAGCCAAGTAAAAGTGAAGGAATGATTTTAATCATTATTTTTTTAGGGTACTAGGGGATATTGCTATTATTGCTACTGTATCCGTATCGAAGAGATCCCAAACTCTTGAGACTCATTGTGCAATGTTCTAATCGAATGCTTGGTGGCATGGTGAAAATCGATGATCATAGCTATGTCCACCATCTTAATGCCAAATGAAACTCTCCATGGAATCCTAATCCACCACATAGTTCCATGGAGTTTCCTGATGGGGGGATGCAGGGACGGGTTTCTGGGACGGGGGGATGCAGGGACGGTTTTCCGGGACAGGGGGGCTTAAGTTTGGGGATGACGAGGATATGGCAGCAGAGGAGCGGTGTAAATACATATAGTACTTGAAAAAATAGTTAAAAAGATGTATAAGGAATAAGTATATTGCATTGAACATCAACAATTTAACATTTAAGTTTTAACTTTTTAACAATGAAGTTTCAAGTTTGAACTAATGAACATTGAACATTGAAAATGAAAATGAAAATATCGAATTTATAAAATTTCATAATGATGATTCATGATTACAATTAAGTATCAACAATGTTAAAAAACAAAACACTAAATACTAATGAGTCAATGGCTAATCCTCCCCAAAGTTCTCGCCAAACTCTTCATTACTAGAACTATTGGATTCCACATGCTCAAGCTCCTCCAAACCAATACCAACCAACGCCATCTATGTAACATCTTGTATAGTTGTAAGTCTACCAGGGCTTTGCACATACCACTTTGGGTTCGATGCATAGGTAGCCATGTGCAAGGGAGGGTTGAGCTTCTCCCATTTGTGATGAATGATCCATTGAATATGTTCTGTATAGAATTGCAATGTGGGGTCCTCTCATACAACAACTTTCATTTGATCAAGCATAATATCAATGCACTCAAACACCTCGTCAATGGTAGGTGCTTTAGCATCCCCATATCTAATCATTGTCAACACTGGGGTAATGAATATCCAAACCTTCAACAATTGTAATGGTGTGATGTCTTGTAATCCCCTTGGCAATATTATTTGTGGTATGACAAGCCATATGACATGAGGGGGGTTGCAGAAGACATGTTTTTTTTATTAAAAAAAAAAAATTGGCGTCTCCATGTATGGGGGACGCCTAGGCGTTTCCTAGAGGGTCAAGGGACTTCTGGACGTCCCAGAGTCCCCAAGACGTCCTTTTGAAGGGATGCCCTGAAGACGTCCCCTCTCAGAGGAAAACATCCTAGGGATGACGGAGGTTTGTGGTGGAGGTGGCGGGACGGTTGGGGGACATCGCCTTGACATCCCCACATTCTGGGGACGTCCCTGTCTCGGAAATGTGGAGTTTTTCGGGGGGGCGGGGCGGGTGAGAGAGGGGGGATGCATCCCCATGGAACACTGATCCACCATTTCAAACTCTATACATAGGGTTTTTTTGTACCAAATTAGGAACTGGTTGAGATTCACGAGTTATCTTTTAACTTTTAAATTTACTCGAGGGAAGGATGATTATTTTCAGAAAAAAAATATTAGTATAATGTAAAACATATATGGTCATTGTGCTTTGTTACAGCAAATGCTTTCATTACTTTTCTGTACAATTCTAGTACTTCAACCAACGAGGCATTTTTGTGTCTACTCTATGTTTGTGGGAATATATTTTTATCATGCGGAATTGGTGAATTTGCAATGAAAGAGTCTCTAGCCAAGCCATAAATTGAGTAACAAGTATTTTCAATTTGTAAAACAATAGGTGAAAGTAAAAGAGAAGGAATGATCATTACTGTTTAGGAACTAGTAGAACTTTACAAGCTATTTTTAACCTTCTTTTTAAAGAAAACTTGTAAATTTACTCTAGGGAGATGAATTTTTGTGGAAAGAAAATATTAGTATAATCAATGGCATATGTAGACATTATGCTTTGTTGTAACAAATGTTTTCATTACTTTTTCTTTGCAATTCTAATCTCATTGCTTAATCATGTGTTAGGTAAATATCATGCTGAACTATTTCTCATAAATGATCATGAAAAGGGCAGGCACTATGACAACTAGTTATTTGCTGGATTTTAGTTAATCTTAAATGGTTTGGAAGTATTCAACTTATGATTTAGTAATTGTAACAAGTAAACACACGAGGGCATAATTTGAATACTATGTTGAAGTCGAGCATCATATGAATTGTCAAATATGCTAGAAGTGATTATCTAGAAGGTTGTACATGAATAATATGATGAAAGAAAAATAAAATGTTAAAGGGTATCCTCATAAAACAATTAATTAAAAACTGGTTTCAAAAAAAAGG
Source organism: Torreya grandis (assembly GCA_037957365.1). Classification (NCBI taxonomy): domain Eukaryota; kingdom Viridiplantae; phylum Streptophyta; class Pinopsida; order Cupressales; family Taxaceae; genus Torreya; species Torreya grandis. The sequence goes on from JARHVA010000359.1 coordinate 2,036,466, forward strand.
TTTACATTCTTTATAAGGGTATCCTCGTAAAACAATTAATTAAAAACTGGTTTTAAAAAGTGAGGTTTATATTCTTTATGACTGACTATTCGTTACATGCTATTAATCTTTGTAAGACAATATAATGTGAAAATAAGGGTTCCTGAAATGACCACTATGTAAGGATCTTTGAATAAGATACTAGAGCTAAAAAAATATATATAATAAATGGAAATGTTTGTAAATATATTGTAGATTAGATCAAAAATATTAGAGGTAAATTTTATGCAGTGTCACGGATGGAGTATATAGGGTAGTTTTTGAGGTAAATTTAAGATTAGGTTGGTATGTTGTAAAATATATTTTAAAGAAATGTTACATAGTACGAAGTATATGAATAAATATCGAGGGCATTAATTTATTTATCAAAATAAATAAATATCGAAGACTATTATTTTATTTTTAATATGTATAAATATCAAAATTATTAATTTAATTTTCAAAAAAAATAAATATAAAAGTTATTAATTTATTTTATAAAACAAAGTGTTTTATAATTAAACAATATTCTCTTTCTCCTACACATATAATTCTTGCCACATGAAACACTTAGTTAGTGTGGTGTTCTCTATTGATTTTCTTCAAATGAAGATATTTATGGTGTGTATATTTTAGTGGCGTGTAACTCACATTGAAGGAAGTTATAAATAAGCCTTTGCAAGTTGAAACAAAGCAGTTAAGACGTATATAGAGGATGATGAAAAGTAAATTTTAATCGGCATGTGCATGTGTTTGGGTTCATGTTTTGGCGTGTGCACAATAATTTATAATTGTCTTTACTAAAAGCATTAAATAATTTTAAATTTAATATTTGACAAGGTTTTTTATTATTTGAAACTTTTATTTTGTCCATTTCATTGGTTATTTTTAATTTCATGAAATTAAAAAATATAAAGGACTCGAATTTGGCTTCTATCAAACTAAATTAAAGAATGTTTAGAATACATTTGCAAACCAAGGAAGATCTACAAAATAGTTCAAAAGGGTTGATATATCTAACTTTATGTTTATACTCATCTCATTAACACTAAAATGTTCTATATTCAATTAATTACTATGTATTAAATGAAATTTGGAATGGCATAGAAGGAAAACATAAAGGGCCAAAGGAAAAGCTTCATTTGAGTTATATAATTTGAACATGGTTCTAGGAATAATGAGTTGTTGATATATAGTTCACTATTTTATTTATAATTGTTGATTGTAATGAAAGCAATTTCAATCGAAAAAAAGATGTAATTTATATTTTTAATGGTGTATTGGTTTTGTTTACTTAATAAAAAAAATACATATAATATTTTTCAACTAAATATTTTTATATTATATTTCATTTCAATGGTAATTTATCAACTTGTTAACATATTGTTGAGATCAATTTATCTTTCAACTAAGATGATCATATAAGACTAACCTTGGAATGAGATTTAATATAATTTTTCTGAAGTGATATTTGCACGATCTTTTGAATTAATTTGTATGTTATATCTAGTGTTCAAATTATTGGGAAAAAGTAACAAAAAGACTTCTATATTGATCACATGGATACAGGCATTCTATGATGTTGATATAGGGAATGTTAAGCTCAATACTTTCATAATTCTATTAGGTTGGATGTCACCTTAATCCTCCCCTGGTCCTAACCAACTTAAGGTCTTTTTTCTAATCTCAACTAGGTCAATGGGGAGGAATGATTTTTTAAAAGTTGAAGTAAAGAGTTTCAAACATTTATCTCAAACCTTGTGCTTCTCATGGTGATTGTCCAATCCTTTAGAATTCCTAAAGAGAAAACAATCCAAGCTTTCCAAGAACAAAAAGTTAAAAGCCTCATTGGTTCTTTCCTTATTGGGAGAGGGAGAGCAATGTCACTGCGGCTTTGGTTGAGCCTTATGGAGGTATGAGGGCATTTACATGCTCAATCATAGATCCATGTCTTTCCTTAATCTATTAGTTGAGGTCCTTCAGACAATTGTCCCTTGTACGTCCTCACCCTATTGGGGGCATGAGGGCCTTTAGGCACTCAACTAATGTAAGGTTGTTTACATAAAAAAATAGTCTAACATTGAGCGTGTTCTTTGTTGGCATCTTGCCATCCATTCTTGCAGGATAAGATTTATCGTGCCTTAAGACGAAAAGTTCACCTTGATGTCATAAGATGAGCTTGTTTCTCATGAAAAAGCCTTGGAAGAATGCCTTATGATAAAAGTATTGGAAAGATGAGTTGATGGAAGGCCATCTTCCTTCCAAAATGGGTCCTTTCATTTTCTAGACATTTAAATTGCAATCGAAATGAACCCAGTGATGATGTATATAACTCTTCTACACGAAATAAGGATAATAAATAATCTTGTGAGGTTAATGCCATCAATAAGGAATATAAGAAAGAGAAGTAAAAAGATAGCTAATTATGAACCATCCAAGCTTTTGATTGGCACCATAGAAATAGACGCTCCAAAGAATATTACACACTTAAGAATCACTATGTAGCCAATAAATGCAAGGATGTTTTGCCTCTAAAGATTCTCCACTTGTACTTCTCAATTTCAAGCTAGACATCTATAAAAAATCCTTACCTAGTGATGACAATAATTCAAAAAATAAGAAGAATAGTTGAAGAAAGTGAAAGAAGAGTATTTCATTCCCTATTTCCCCTCTTTTGATTATTTATAAAATACATCAATTATAGAGAAGTTTATGAGCACCATCAATGAGGAAAATCATGGTTAATGTCATGATTCATTCTTCTTATGTTACTAACCCTCTTATAGATGGTAGTAGAATTGGTTTTCCTCGATTTAGACACCCTGATGGGGTACCAAACCCAAACCCTGTGTTGACTTTTGATGGGGCATATTGTCACGTAATTGACTTTTCAAATATTTTGTTGTTGAGGAATTGTAATCCTTATCCATTGAAATCTCCTTAACAAGATTTGTCGTGTCTTTGTTGAGATCAAAGAGCCCTCATTTCAATAAACTTTGTATTTCCATGGAGGCTCTTCCTTCAGATGTTCCCAAAGTTCTCTATACCTATTTGGTTTGAATCGAAGGTCTCATCTTGTGATTCAACCTATAGATTCTCCTTGATGACATTGTTCTCACTTGTCAAGCTTTCTTTTCTCTCTATGTTTTTAGCATGGATAAATCAATACAATACTAAGTGTATTAACAAAGACCTTAGCAAGTGGTATGAATCTAATTCCAATTGTATCATAAAAAAACAATGCTTTCCACCCAATTGCTAATATCATACCTGACATCAAGTTTGGGCATAAGATGGTTCAAGTTGAGTATTGTGTGATAAACCTTGATCTATCATACAACATGCTCCTTGGTCGTCCTTGGATAACCTCCATGAGAGCCATCCCTTCCTCCACGTTATGAATCATGCAATTTATGCATGAGAAACAAGTTTGCATCATCTCGACAAACCTAGATCCTTGTGATTATTTGGGGTATAAGTCTAAGGATGATACCACAACCCTTATCCCTACTATCACTATATAAGAGAAACTTGTTTCACCACTCATTCACATGAAGGACATTGAATTCATATCAACTAAGTAAAATCATGCATTCAATGCCCCCACATATTTTGATCATTCTAACATGAATAAGAAACAATTCATTTCTTTTGCATCTTATCATTTGAACCCATCCCTAATCGATAATTTCTATGACATTTACACCACTACGCATTGGGAGATGGCCCCATCAGGGTCCAAGTGAGACAAGTCACATAAAAATTGAGTGGAATGGTAAATGCTTCACTTGAATCATCTATTACATTGAGCTCTTCTTCAAGTGTTTCTTCATACAACTTGATGCTCATAAACTCTTCAATGAGAGGAAAACATAGGACATCATGAAGGATGCCAAGGTTGAGTGTCATGCCTCTCATCTATGAAGGGTACACAATTTCTTTGCTTTCCACCTCTAACCTTCATAACATTGATCCCAACTTTGAAATATTGGAAGTGATCCATAAGGAACTCGATGACAAATGCCCTCCCCCTCCAAAGTGTTTTGAAGAAGGGAATATAATGTCTATTGAGGAAGATATCAAAATTAAAGTACTTAAGAAAACTCTATGTTGGTCAAGATTGGAGTCAATATATCTCTTAAAGAACATGAAACGATATAACTTTAGACCATTTTTCAACATTTTTTTACATTAGAATGTTTAAATTGACCAAATTGGTGGGAAAAACGTAAGAAAAAAGTCAAAAGCGCTAGTATAATTTGAATAAATAACGACGCCAAAGGTGTCACTTTTTCCAATTTTTGTGATCTCTTACTCTTTTTTTGCATCACATTTTTTCACACAATATGTCCACTAAATTTTGGCCAAAAAAACTCAAAATTTAGAGATTTGAAATCACCGACACCATGTACATCAAAGTTTTCCAAAAAAATAAAATAAGACAAAGTGCATCAATATTTAGCATCAGAAAATCTTACGAATTCAATGCCAATGCATTGGGGTTTTTGAACTGTACATTTGACACTAACCCTAACACTCTTGCATCATTTTTTTGAATCTGATTGCATCATAAAAATGGGTTCCCTATAATTTGGTCCACCTTTTCATATTATTTTTTAGACACCTCATGTGCTTGAGAATGGTGGACATTTAGAAAGATAGATAGTCTCTTATGCTGAATTTGGAGTAGATATTTGAAAATTGAAGGATTGGAAACAATGCCATCTCAAAAATAGGTTAGAATTTTTTCTATAAAAAATTTCCATTGAAATTATTTCATATTTTTTATATATTCATTGAAAAACATCGTTGATTAATTGATATTAGATTAGACATGTTGAGTTTTAAGTTCATATAATTTTGTGGGATCATAATATCAATAGTTATGAGAATCCTAAATCTAAAACATTTCATTTTTAATGCAGATTCATATTTCTATGTTAACATTTTCCCTAGAGATGTCAACTGGTGTAGGAAGTGTTTCAACATAGAACCCCTCTACATCTTTGTGGGGTTTGTATATCTAGTAATTTTGAAGAAGATGAGGTTGAGAGTACTTTAAAGATGTCATGAGCTCCTGGATGATTTGAAACATTTATATAATGATGCTTAGAATTATAAGGCATAAAGAGCTTGGAATTAAGATAAGTTTCTACCAAAGTTAATGTTTATTTTTCTTTTGGGGGTCGCGGGTATGTGATACATACATCAAACATATATAATAGATTTATTTGGTTTTTCATATTAAATAGTGTTAAGGTTGGTTCAAAGAGTAGTTGGGAATGAAATATACATTTTTTCATTTTCTATTTGTAAAATGTAAATGTTTGTCAGAGTACATGGTTAGCATGCCCACATACATAATAGGTAGTGTCTCTTAAGTATTATATGGGTGCAAGGAAAAATGTCAAAAAAATATATGATCACACCTACATGGATGGTCATCCATATGTATTTAAGAACATTAAAAAGTTTTATAAATATCTTTCATGGGAGATACACTACTACTCCGAATTGTAAGTTTATGGAGTACATTGATAATTACGAAAAATATATGCCTAAGAAGATGATAATATATATTGTAGTTGAAGCTATAAAATATCTCACAGTAGGGGACAAGTTATTGATTGGTTATGGTTAGAGAATACCTATTCTTGCTCATCTACATGCTAAATAAAAGAAGTTACCTAAATATGTTGCATTTTTCAATCAGATAAATAATTATTTCCAAGGTTTTCAAAATAATGTGGAACCAAAAACTCTAAAGTTTTATTGTAATGCATGCATTTTTATTTTTTCTCGTTTGAAAGGAATTCTTACATGTTGCGATAATAAGATGTTTTGCTTGCGAAGCAATTTTAATAATCATGTTGAATTGAGGGATTAACCATAATATTGAATTTAAGTTAGAAATATATTAGACATGACACTTTGAAAATATCATTTCCCAATATAATCACAAATCTAATCACTCAACACCTTACTATTCACCACATGAATTGGACATATACCATGTTAATCAACTATAACTAAAAACCAAGAACCCATTGTATGCATTATCTATGTAATATTGGATTAAAATTACTATATATATATTTTTTTTGAAAAGTCATTTTCAAAGGAGAATTATAGGCTATAAACATGATACTACAAAAATAATTAATTACTATTGTATCTTCTCCCAAAGCCTTAAATATCACATGTAACAACAAAAGAGCTCTTAACTTTTATTCCTTTAATCATAGTCGTTCCTCATCTATATATCTAGATAAACCTTTCTATAAAGACTCTATAGAGAGGTGTGGTCACCCACTAGATCAGTTTGTCCTAGCAGTCATGACACTATGCCAACCGGTTGGTTGGTGGCATTGGGGGATGACCAAAGACAATAGTCAGGCTGACCTTGGCCTATTATTTACTTTGTAATTAGCTGACCCTATATCTATGTTCCTCGGTATTGGGTTATCATGCCTGAGACGAGTCTAGTCTAGTCCCCCTATCTAGATGGGGGGGTTGAGCAATTCATAGTGAACCACCCTATAGTTCAATATGGCCCACCTATAGATAGATAGCTGCCCCTCATAAATAGTTTAGTTTAGGGGTCGATGATAGTCCTTCTATCATATTCAATGATATTATCAATTTTATTCCTAGGTGTTGCTTTCACTATGAACCTTAACTCTCATAGTAATGGATAATGTAAACTTAACCTTCTTACTCAATATACAACTTTGTTTCATTTATTCCAATGACATCAACTTTAATGGATGGACTACTGATGTAAGATCATCTAGATTCACGTGCAATCTTGCATCAACATAAAAAAACATGTTAATTTAAGAATTTATCGAAGTGTTGTGTTTGCATAAGGTTTCTTACTATGCATATGCATTGTTTTAAGTTTATGCAAGTATTATGTGTTGCACAAATTGTCTTTGTGTTGTTTTGAATTAATTTTGTGTGTGCATGTGTCTAGTTTAGATTGGTGTTGCCTGTAAAAACACTTGTGTTTGTGTTATTATTTTGTTGCAAAGTTGTATCTATTTATTTTCCAAGTAAGCTTTTGAAGCTTAGTGCAAGTTTTTTTTTTAATTTGTCATCACCATGTAGAATTGTGGAGATTTGTGGTACACTTCCATCAGTTTGAGACACCTTTTGGAACAAAGTATTTGGCCAAGTTGATTCTTCATCATAGATATAGATGAGTAGGTGAGATTTCTTGAGGTAATTAGATTTTCATTATGCAAGTTGTGTGTTGAGTTTCAGATAATTTGAAGAGCCTACGGTAATGTACCATATCATTCTTGACAAGACATAAAATTCATAGCACAAAGGTTTCATGATAATTGTTGACTTTAAACTCCTACGATGTGGTATGACATTTCGTGCGACTTTATTTGCATTTGTGATGTGTTACGGAAGGAGCCATTGCTAATTGTTTGATATTTAATCTTAAAAGTCATGGAAGCTGATAAGGATCCACATAATAATGTTTGTGATCTATTTTATGATGCATTAGGTTCTAATGTGTTATTGTGTCTTAAAAATGTGGAGACATTTAATGTTTATGGTGCATTATGGTGTGTCAATGTTGTAAGTGAGGTAAAAACACTTAATGTAAGTAGGCATGTCTAGTGTCTATATAATCATGCCCCTATGCATGTGCAAATGGAGTTAGTTCAATAGTGAATATTACATTTGTAATATTTGTCTTGAAATCAGCATACTTGCAAAGATAGCAAGTTAGTAGAGCTGAGATCTATGGATCTAATGTTGTAATGAATATCATTGTGAGATTGTGGTGTTATTATTGTCATTGTGCTTGTTGTATTTCATTTGATATAAATCTAATATAGATTTGAATTATTTTGTTGAATTTCATTGTTATTTCTATTTGTGTATTCTAGAGGGTTATATGGTCTAACACATCTCTTAATTGGGACCCCTAACTGTGACTACATCATTTGGTATTAGAGCAAGGTTGTATTCCTTTTATTTATTTTTGTTTTCCATATTTATGAGTGTGGGTAGAAAGTGATCACAGACATCTTTGAGAATGTGTAAGATTTTTTTTAATGTGAGATCATCACTTGGTATAAAGATCTAGATTTGTAAGGAAATAAGACATAGAGGAGGCTTAGGTGGTAGAAGAGCTTGAGTGTTTAAAGCACCTAAACCAACATATATGGTAGATTTGATTAGAGAAATGCAATTTAGAATGGAAGCTGTGGAAATCATACATCATCGTGGAGTTGAAGTATTAGACGATGAAAGTGATATTAAGGTCATAAAAGAAGCACTTGAAGATTTAGATGCAGAAGAAGAGGTTGATGAACCTAAATGTAGATTCGTATGAGTTGTTGCGAGGATGAGAAGTAAATTAAAGTTGGACTCTAAAATTTATTCTATAAGCTTATGCCCTGAAGAACTCATTGATTGGATCACTGAGATAGAGAAACACTTTGAGTATGAAAGTATGAAAGATTCCAAGCGAGTAAATTTTGTTGGCACAAAGTTGAAATTTTATGCATCCTTATGGTGGGAACACATACAGGTTGAGAAAGTGCACAAAGGTAAAGAAAACATTAAGACATGAATAGATTTATTGCCAAGTTGAAACCTAAATTGATTGTTGTGGATTATAATATGAGTTTGTTGAAGAAGCTCCAAAACCTGTGACAAAAGGAGATGAGTGCAAAATAATACACTAAGGAGTATTATAGACTTACCATTAGATTGGGTCATGTTGAAAATCATGTTTAAAATATCTCTAGATATGTAAATGGATTGCATATGGAAATTCAAGATGAATTTAGTATGATCATACTGTGATTTGTTGAAAAAGCCTATCAGTGTGTGCTAAAGGTAGAGGATAAGTTATCATGCAAACAACAAGGATAAGCATTACAAGGAAGATGAATATTCACACATGGTCATGGAAGTGGTAGAGGTTATTTTACGCAAATACAATAGGGAGAGGCAAATACTTTGTAGCGTAATGCTGATAATATCGAGAGAGGTAGAGGTCATTTTAGAGGTAGAGGAGCCTATGGATGAATTAAACATCATGGATTCAATGGAACATGTTTTAGATATGGTGACACTAACCATAGAGGATTTGAGTGTCCTCATATGCATATTGAAGGAAATAAAATAATTCATGTGAGTGTTGATATCGCACAAGTAGATGAAGAAATTGTTGTGTCTATTCATAACATAGATGAACCAAAGACTTGAGAATCTATCATAATGAAGAGGGTATTTTTGAAGATTGCAAAAGAGGAAAATAGTCCTACACAAAGAAATAATTTATTTAGAACCATTTTCAAGTCTAAAGATAAATGTTTTAAATTGATTGTTGATAGTGGAAGCACATATAATATTGTTTCGCAAGAAATTGTAGATAAACTTAGTTGAAGATAATTTTACATATGAACCTAGATAAGGTTTCTTGGTTGTTGAAATGACATAAAATTATGGTGAATAAACAATGTTTGGTAAGTTTTCAAATTAGTACATATAAATATGAAGTTTTATGTGACATAAAGCCTATGGATGTTTGTCAATTTTTTATTTGAAGGCCTTGGAATTTTAACCACATGGCACAACATGATGGTCGTGTTAATACATATACATTGTGGAAATATAGAGTAAAACACATGCTAAATCCTTTGAAGGATAAATGTGAAGAAGTGAACAAGCATCCAAAAGTGTTGATAATTTGAGGAAAAGAGTTTTTGAAGGTAGTAGAGTGAATGTTATGCGTTAATTTCAAAACCAGTGAAAGAAGTCACAGATGTAAGAGGAAAATAAACACTACCACATGAAATAAAATATATACTAAGTGAGTTTGAGGAGATTATATAACATAATTATGTATATATATTACTGTAGATGAGAATCATAAGTCATTGTATGGATTTGATACTTGGTTTAAGTTTAGTAAACAAAATAACACATATATTGACTCCAAAAGAGAATACAAACATGCAAAGGCAAGTTCAAGAATTGTTGAATAAGGATTTAATCAAGGAAATTTTGAGCCCATGCATAATACCAACAATACTAATGCCTAAGAATAGTGGAGAATGTGCATTGATTCCTGAGCTATCAACAAGATTATTATGAAGTACATATTTCCATTTCCACACATGGACAATTTAATGGATTGCTTGAAAGGAGCACGATACTTCACAAAATTTGATTTGAAGAGTGGATATCATCATATTCATATAAAAGAGGGTGATGAATATAAAATAACATTCAAAACACAAGAATTATTATATGACTGGTTGGTTGTCATTTGGTTCAACTAATACATCGAGTACCTGCATGAGATTGATGAATCAAGTTCTTAAGCCATTTTTAGGTAAGTTTGTCATTGTGTATCTTGATGACAATAGTTTTTATTGGAACAAAAGAATAAAACTTGTGATATTTGTGCAAAGTGTTAGAGAGGTTAAAGGAGGAAAATTTATTAGTGAATTTGAAAAAGTGCAATTTCATGTAGAAAGAATTGGTATATTTTAGATTTGTGATTTCTCAAATAAGATTTAAAGATGGATCCAAAGAAGTTGAGGACTATACTAGATTGTCCGTAACCACAAAGTACATTTGATGTATATAGTTTTCATGGACTAGAAATTTTTTACAAGAAGTTCATCAGGGATTTTAGTGGAATGTGTGCAGCGATCACTAATGTGATGCATAAAGATAAAAGATAATTTGTTTGGAAAGCAAAAGTAGAACATAATTTCCAACAGTTGTAGAAGAATATAACAAAACAAACAGTATTAGAATTTTTGGACGTCAATAAGATATTTTAGGTAGATTGTGATGTGAGTGGCATCAATGTAGGAGTAGTATTGAGTCAAGACGGACGACCTATTGCATATTTTAGTGAAAATTTGAATGATGCAAAATGAAACTATTCAGTATATGATCATGAGTTCTATGGAATTTTTCAAACACTAAATAAATGGAGACATATTTGTTGCCAAATGAATTTGTATTGTATACAAATCATCAAGAATTCTAGTTCATTAATAATTAACATTAATTGAATTAAAGACACATTAAGTGGGTTGAAATCATACAAAGTTATTCATTTTTGTTAAAACATAGACTTGAAAAGTCTAACAAAGTTGTTGATGTATTGAGTAGAAAAATTATTTTGTTGAATGAGTTAAAAGTAGAATTCATAAGATTTGATCTTATGATAGAACAATAACAAGGAGATGAATATTTTCAAGAAGAATATATGACATGTACAAAATCAGTAAAAAAAAGTTAGAACACCATGATTATAATATTTAATTCAGGAAGGTTTGTTATTCAAAGGAAGGAAATTATGTATACCGATAAGTTCAATATGGGAGAATTTAATCAATGAAAAACATGGTAGAGGTTTAGCAAATCATTTTGATTATGATAAAACATTAATGCAAGTGGCAAAAAAAATTCTTTGGTTGCACATGAGTTTGAATGTGCACAAATTTGTTCAAGAGTGCAGAGTTTTACAAATAGAAGAAGAAAAAATTTAGAATGAAATATTGTATCAATTGTTGATTATTTCAAAGAAACCCTGGGAGGATATCAATATAATTTTTTTTTTGGGTTTGCCTTGAATACAAAAAGGAAATGATTCAGTATTTGTGATAGTTGATATATTTTCAAAGATGACACATTTTGTAGCATATAGAAATACTAGCGATGCAACACATATTTATATTTTGTTTTTAAAAGTTGTATGACTTCATGGTTTATCGTGCAATATAGTATCAAACATAGATGTGAAATTTGTTGAACATTTTTGAATGACATTGTGGAATAAGTTGAATACTAGACTAGAGTTTAATTCAGCTTACTATCCTCAAAGAGATGGAAAAATAGAGGTAGTCAATAAGAATTTGGGAAATATTCTGAGATGTTTAATAGAAGGTAAGTAAGGAACATGGGATAGTGTTCTGGGCCAACCTAAGTTTGTTTATAATAATTCTTTGAATAAAAGTACATGAAAGAGGACAATTTCAAATTGTTTATGGGTCCAGTCCAAGAGGAGTTTTAAAATTATGGGATATGAGAAATGATCATAAGAGAAGTGTTGAAGTATAATACTTTGTAGAGAATATGCGTGAAGTGCATAAAAAAGTGAAAGAATAGTTGGAAAGGAATACAACACAATATAAACAACATGTATATCATAAAATAAAAGAAGTTAAATTTTAGGTGGAAGTCTTAGTATTAACATCTTGAGAAAGGGGATATTTACCAAAGCTTCATACGATAATTTGAAATATAAAAAGATTGGTCATTGAAATTTTTTATGAAAGTTTGTGAATAATGTATATGAAATCGAATTACCTAAAGGTATATACATATCACCTACTTTTGATGTAGTCAATTTGTACCCATATTATGAAGGGCATAATAGTGAGCATTCAATTGTAGTTATGAAGAAATGGATTGGATATTTTAGATGCTTAAAAAAGAGTGAAAATAAATAGAAGTAATGGGCACTTGAGTTAGAAAGACTACACAAAGGCAATAATATACATTATATTTGGTAAAATGGAAAGGCCAAGACATGTAAGATGCAACATGGATGAGTGCATCAAAAGCTACAAAACGAGAAATGCCATTAGCAAAGCTCTTAGAAGTCACATGAGTAGGAGCACATGTTTATTTTTCTTACCCAAGGTGTATGACACAGGGGCATCCGGGTTCACATGAAATCTTGCATCAACCAAAAAACATTTTAATTTAGGAATTTATCTAAATTTTATGATTGATTAATATTTATTACTGCACATATGTCTTGTTTTAAGTTTGTGCAACTGTGTTGCACATATTGTCTTTGTGTTGTTTTATGTTACCTTTATGTGTGCATGTGTCTAGTGTAGATTGGTATTACTTGCAATCACACTTATTTTTGTGTTATTCTTTTGTTGTAATGCTGTTTCTATTTTTTATCCAAGTAATCTTGTGAAGCTTATTGAAAGTTTTTGTGTTAATATGTCATCATTGAGTAGCAATACATATATTGTTAGTATACTTCCATCAATATATGACACCTTTTGAAACAAATTATTTGGTCAAGTTGATTCTTCATTACAAAGATAGATGAGTAGGTGAAATTTCTTGAGGTAATTGGAACTTCATTTCACAAGCTGTGTGTTGAGTTTTATATCATTTTTAGAGCCTATGATAAAGTACCATATCATTATTGATAAGACATAATAATCACATGACAGAATTTCCATGATATATATTGATTTTAAATTCTTACGATGTGGTGTGACATTTCATGCAACTTTCCTTGTATTTGTGATATCATATGGAAGGATCCATTGGTAATTGTTTGATATTTAATCCAAAAATCCATGGAATCTAATAAGGAACCATTTCATAATGTCTATGATATATTTTTTGATGTGTTTGATTCTAACGTGTTACTATGCCTTGGAAATGTGAAGACATTTAATGTTTGTGGCGCACTAAGGTGTGTTAATGTTGTTAGTGGGTAAAAACACTTAATGTATTTAGGTGGGTATTTTGTCTATATAAACATGCCCTACACTTGTGCTAAGGAATTTGGTTGAGAAGTGAAGATTAGATCTATGAGATTTATCCTGAGATCGTCATACTTGTAAAGATCACAAGTTAGTAGAGCTAAGATCTACATATTTGATGTTGTAATGAATCTCATTATGACATAATGGTGTCATTATTGTCATTGTGCTTATTTTATCTCCTTCGATTAAAATATAATATAGATCTAAATTGTTGTATTTCATTATTATTTCCACTTGTGTATTCTGAGGGTTTCATGGTCTAAGACGTCACTTAAATGAAATCCATAACCATGATTGCATCAAGTACTCTTTATCTTGTGTATTTTTTAGAAACAAAATCATGCCATATAAGTTTTGCAATGTCCTCGAGTTCTAATTTACTTGGGACCTTTATAAATGTCCTCAGCTATAAAAATCAACATATAAGAGTTTAAACTTATTCAACTTTCAAGATTGAATATTACACCTTATTCATTAGATTATATAAATACATAATAATAGACACATACATTCTATCTTCATGGAACACTTCCAAAATCATCAAAGTGTTTCCTCAAGAACTCCAATACAACTTTAAGTTTTTAGTTTTCATCCCAAAGTTATTATAGTGTTATGTTAAAATAAATTTCATCCATGTCTAAGCTTACCAAAACCAACTTAAAATAGTTATTTTCTACTACACGTTTAAAAATAAATGAAGGTTTGATGTTTGTTCATATTAATCATCATATTTATAATATTATAACATCAAATGTGTAGTGTTTTTCATTGATTTAGGTGCATGTTAACTGCACGATTGTCACAATGAAGGAAAGTGTATTGATACTCGTTAATCTTTTCCTCCATAACTCTATGTGAATCTAAGAGACTGATCAATTGATTACATAATGTATTTATGGTGTTTTATATTAATATGGGTGTGTTTATAAGGTTATTACTCATGCATGAATAATCTCAATTAAGTCTACATAGTAGGATATCAGAAGTGTTATATGTTTCAAGTGTAATACTCAATTGACTTTTATACACCTTATTTTATTTTACTAACATTTTTTACTCATATGAATTGTCGACACATTGATCTTACATTTTTTACTCATATGAATTGTCGACACATTGATCTTACTAAGTGTGAATCCTAATGAGTGTATTGATATTGGCATGGTCTAGCTCATGGCACTTTATGAGATATTTTTTCATGCTTATCCAATCTTACTACCACCTTTAATCCTACCATGAAACATATTTTACTTTCCTTTGAGGTTCCCGATATTTCTTTTACCTCATTTTTCTCCTTTGCATGTGTTTATCCAAAATAATTAACCTAACCAATGATGTCTTATAGTGCCTCAATCTTGGCTGATGTCATCAACCATAATGATGACATATTATGTCAATCAGGTCTGAGTTTTAAATTTTTTGGGTTTGGATCCATATTTACAAAATTCATTATATATATATATAAAGCTTCTTAGTGATATCATTTTTTAAATATTATTAGATTTCCAATCTCAAGGATGTGACCTCTTAGTGTTTTTGTAGTGAGTCTCAACCCTTTTAGATTTTGTATAGGTTCCTTTTTCCATTCCATACACACCATCAAGAGTAATGCCTCATGGTGTAAATTTTATTAATATAATATGGTTGAATATCCCAAAGATGATCTTCCCATATTTTTAAAAAAATCCAAAAAAATCTTCCAATCTTTGACAAAGATCCCCAAGATGACGTTCCCATCTTTGAATAAGATCCCCAAGATGATCTTGTAATCTTTTAAGAATATCCACAAGATAATATGTATATATTTAAAAAAGAATGTGAAATAGATCATCATGATGCACTCTAATATGAAAATCATAGTTTTTACTTTGATACTAATAATCATTTTATTCTTATCTTAGAAAAAATTGTGTGGGTGATCCAAAAAAAATTCAGATTATATCCTAACATCATCAACTGGTTGATAATGCTAAACCTACCAAAATTTTGATGCCATCAACCAAGATAATGATGTTTATAAAAAAAAGTAGTATAACTTCATCAACAAGGCTAATGACATTGTAGACACATTACAAACATCCAACTTCATTGGCCTGGATGATGTAGTTCAGGACAATCTAGAAGAATCTGGCACCATCGACCTAGTTGATGATGTCCAAAACATTTTACATTCATTTTTACTAATCAAAACATGTTCCACAATACCATTGGAACAAACATTATAAATATTAGTCAAGAATAACATGACATCAATAAATAATATTAAAATACCCTGATTTCACTCAAGTGATGATAAGGATGACTATATGCAATTCAACCCTTTGGGTAATCCACCCTACAAGACCCTAAGTAGATAATTCAACATATATAAAACTATAATAAATAGAACTTGAAACAATACATTTCCATCAATATTATCATCAATTCATCTAATCCCCATGTCAACAACTTGATTGATGATTTTTAATTATAGATAGGTAATTTCAATATCATCAGCTAGACCAATAATGTTTAATTATAGACAACACAATATAAAATCATTGGTTAGGATTTTGATGCCCAAATACACTTAGAAGAGATTAACATCATCGGTCATGTTGATGAATTTCATCTCAACATAGATAATTTCAATGTAATTGATGCAACTATTGACATCAATGAAAATTACTAAAATCCTTCTACCACTCAAAACATTACCTTAGATGATAAAATCAATGATGTGAGATATATTCATGAGTAACATGACAACAAATGTAATCATTACATCAATCTAGCAATTGAACTTGAGGATAATGGAAAACCATCTTACCATACCTTAAATTTTAGGGAACCTTAAGATGCCCATCCTTTCCTCATCTCACATTTTGGGGCATGTTATGGTGCCCACACTCATGTAATTCCATACTTATGGGCATCTTATTATGCCCACTCTTAAGTCAATCCAAACTTAGGTTAATATAAAGATGCCTACCCTCACCCTTCCTCAACATTGAGGGCATTTTTTGATGTTTTCCATTTCTCAACAAATCACACTCACAATGAGGTAGTCATCAAGAATATTGCACACAATAAAAACAAACTAATTCAGATTCAATAAAAATTTAACGACTAATGATTTGTTTTTAAGAATGTACCATGCTCAATATATGTTATTATTTTTATATCATTTAGTTAGGCATGTAGCATAATCAATCTTTCATGTTATAACTATTTTTATTATCACTCTAACACTCTTATTTCGCATTATAACTTACTTAATTTTAGCATTACTTTACTTTAGTTTCTACCTTACTTTGTGACCCTCTTGTACTCTACCTCTTATTTATATATTATGTGCCTCTTGGATTTATCATACTTTATCATGCGTCTTGTCTCTTACACCCTAATTTATTATTGTGCCTCTTGGTTTTGCTACATTTATATGCCCCTGAGTTATCTTTCATTTTTTATATGCCTCTAGGATCCCTCTTAAGATTTTACAGCTCTTGGATCTTACCTCCTACTATAACATTTTTATGCCTCTTGGATATTACATATTACATTCTTACGTCTTTTGGCTCTTGTCTCTTATTATTATTCATTGTGGCTCTTACCTTCTATTTTGTATGCCTTATGGTTCTTCCCCTTTTATTTTTACACCTTAGGGTTCTAAAATAACTTTAACATGATTTTGGGTTCCTTAAAAAATATTATATCTCTTAGATCTTACCTATTTTAAATCTCCTCTCAACTCTTACTGCCTACTTTAGCATTGCCTTTGGGCTCCCTCTTTTCCTATTTTTTTCCCTCATGACTCGTCCCTCTTATCTTTATGCCTATTGGTTTCTATTTTTGAGTTGAATTGTAAGACATTGGGGAATCAACCATGTCTTATTCAAAATATACCACCACATATGATTATGCCTTTGGGATCCCTCTTAGCTCCTACCAAATTTATTTTACCTATGGGATCTTTCTTACTTTAATACACCTTTTGGATTTCAGTTTTTGAGCTACATTGTAAGAACTTGGGAATCAACCAAGATTTTCTCACAAGCATTCACCTCCTATACATACTTACCTATTTTTATCCTACTCCCAACTATAACTATTTTTTTATTATAAAGATAAGTAAATGGTCGAAAGTGTTATTTTATTTCCTAAAGTTAGTTATATTATTTATGGAAAAACTATTGTAGTTTATCTACATGTATTTCATCCATATTTTACCATTTCTTATGATAGAAGTCTCAAATCTCTCTATCATTATATCATTCCCCTCTATACCGTTGTTGTGACTAGATAAACCTAGTTGTATTTATGTTCACTTATTTCCTCTTATTTTCATCTCCTTATTGAGCATAGTAAGTTCAGATTCAAGATTACACTTTTTTCTAAGGTGTAAGTCTAGGACTGAGTGTAATGATTTATAGGCTATTCTTTACTGGCTAGTCTGCATTTTATAGTGTTTTCATCTTAAACCCCCATTTAATTGTGTTATGAAATCATATTGAGGAGGAAAATATAAAATTCAAAAAATTCAAAACAAAAAATATCAAATCAATATCAAAAGGAAAAAAAATCAAAAGGCAAAAGAAAATCTCAAAAGTCTAATCACACAAAAGACAAAACTAGGTGATGAACACACCCTTATCCTAATTTAATCTCAAAATCCATAATCAACATTAGATTAGATGTAAATATCAATTTTAAATTCAGTAGACCAATAGACTAGGATAGGAGGCCTCATATCTATCATTTGTGTTTCCTTCATTCCCACTGAAGTACCCAATACTTGCAGTTTGTCGATAGCCTTGGTAGGGTTCTAAGGAATAAGAACACAATGTGGGAAGATAATAAATTCTAATTATAATGAATTTCTTTCACAGGATAATCTATATACTTTTATAGTTAGCGCAAGATTTAGACTAGCTAGGCAAGGTTCCTTAACCTTTAAATGTTGAAAAAAATAGACTTGTTGAACTGATTACCATATTTCTTGGGTAAAGACTATGTTTTGGCCTTGATGGCACCATTTTAATTCCATTAATTATCTCCCCTTGATGTAAAAACATGTTTTATAAATTTTCCCTATTTTATTTATGATGCAGTCATAGTTAGGGTCCTCAACGAAGATATGCCTTAGACTGTGTAGCCAAAAAATAATTGACATAATGGAATAACAAAAAAACAATCTATTATTTATTAACTATAAAATGAGATATTTAAACTTATAAAATATAGATTAAAACACACATCCCACATGATTACAGACATTTTAGTATTACCCCAAATCCTCACAAAGATGTGATTCAACCCTTCAGCCCTTCCCTAGATTTCTTCATAGATCTTTGTTAACTAATTTCACTAATCACTTCACTCTAAAATTTTACCTCACAAATTATGAATCCTATTTCAATAGTGTAGTTTATTTAATCTCAACAACCCACTAATGCTAAAAAAATTAGATGCTTCTAATACATCAAGATTCATCACAATAACCATATGCACAATATAGTTGCAATGACCCATAACACATCGCAATGTGATGAAGTACTAGTTTTGTTATTTTTAATGTCAACCATACTACCAAGAAATGATTGGTATTTTAATTAGACCCTTTGACCAAATGTTAATTAGCCTTTATTTATACAATTTCATATGAAAAGTAATTGATCTTTAGGTCGATATTATGCTTCACCATATGCCTTAGATATGACATTGATATTACTGCAAACTACTGCTAAATGATCAATGAATTATGGAAAGGTTTATAAAGTGTGGAAAAAACATCCAAAGCTAAAGTCCAAAATTAAGTTTACTGATGTTGCAACACTAGATGAAGTTAATAAAAAGTTACATGTTCAACATAAATTATCATTGTTCTTGTACAATGAGAAAAAAACTTCACTAATAAGCACTAAAACATATCCTTCCGTATAAAATAGAAAAGCATAACAAAAAATTATAGTAACTTACAAGAATAGCCTAAAGTTTAGAAACACACTATAAACCATCAATACATCCAAGGGATTCATTGTTACTTATTACTACAAACCTATTCATTTTTTTGGTTGACGTAAGATTGTTTGTGGACTTAGATGCTCTTGTAAGAAAAATGTGCAAGCATGTTGATCACACACTATAAAATAGGTTGTAGAATCACCCTTTCACCCTTTGCCAAAGGCCTTGGTTCACTCTTGTGCCATGCATAATAGATTTTTCCTTTAAATCTACAAAGTCTATTATCAAGGTTAAACCATCCTATTTCACCTATAATGTGTGTAACCATTGTTGCACTAGCTCCCACTCCCATTAGATTGACCTCATTTGTTTAAACTATACAATACACTCTTCCTCTTCGCTGTGACACTACCCTTTGAGTTTAATCTAAAATTATCATGGTTAGCACCCACACTTATCTTGTTCTGCATGACAACACTTGTCATCTTCTCACCATCACTCTCTTAACTCTATGCATCATCACTCTTCATATGCGCACATTGTCTCATCCTTTCCATGCAATTCCTTATTTCATTACATAATCCATCTTCCACCAAGCCTCATATTCACTTTATCCACATAATCTATGTAGCGTTTCTTCTATCATTTCCTCTAATTTATTAACTTACATTTTGAAGGATTCACTAAAACTATAGGCATCATAATGATTAACCATCTTCTACATCACTAACTATAGAATGGTCATCATGTCATCCTCTTGCATTTATCTCATCACAACCTCAAAAAACTCTAAACCTCCACTACAAAACCTGGATTTCTATTGCTTGTGCTTACATGATGAATAAAAAATTCATTCACCTTTTTCTCTCCACCTCTATTCAAATCTTGTTAACCACTGCATGTATGAAAGTCATCATTTATGGATTATAGAATCCCATTAATCACCTTTATTTTAGTTTTAAGGTTGATATAGTCTTCTTCTCTTCCTTGGTTTAGTATGAGATCTCCATAAAATACCATCCCAACCACAACATTTTCACATTCCACATCTGGCTCGACTTCCTTTGATGGAAGATCTTATTCATCTCCACTTGATGCATTCCAAAGATCCAGATCATGCACACTCTCTTGCACATATTCTATCTCTAGATTTATGCATTTTAAAAGCCACAATGTTGTTTTTTCCTCTAATAGAGATTCCTCAATCCACTTTAAAGTTCTATTATTCCATAAAACCTTGTGTCTCTCCTTTGTCATAATGCATGGTGTCATCCATTCTCTTATCCTATCCTATTTTGACTCAACTTCTACTTAAATTTTTATTTCACATAATGCAATCCCATAATGATGCAAAAGTAGATACACACAAAATAAATCCATGTCACCCAAAAAGACGTAGAGTAGGAATAAGTATATTTGTGAAAAAATTAGTGTGCACATAATATTTGGAAGAAGACTAAGTTCAACCTGGTACACACACATGAGGATAATGTAGTTTATGAATAATTATAGTTCATAGATTTATCCTTGCATGAATGTGGGAGTTTTGAACTTGTCACATAAATGGTGAATTAAGGTGCAAAGGAAAATTTGGCACAATATTATGGAAGCCACACATAATTAGAAGTCTTGTGCGATGGATGGTAGATTTCAAGTTCACACACACACACGTAGTCAAAAAGGGTATGCACAACCATTTGGTACTCACACACATCTTCAAAGATGGAAGACAAAAAATTGTCCACATATTGGTTTGAATTTCAATTGGATTTAGATGCCATGGTTATAATAGTCAAAAGGCGAAGAATCATGGTCAGATAACTAGATAAAAAGGGAAAAAAACCATTACAACTTTTGTAAAAGCTTTTTATGCCTATAAATATGATGGTTGAAGTAATCAAAGGGGGTTGTTAGCTAGAGTAAGAACACATAATACTAATTCTAAAAATATTACGGAGAGTTATTGTGGCATATGAGATAAAAAGGAACCATTGCTATTTCAAGTAGAGACTTATGAGCTTGGAAGTCTAGTATAGGATACATACATACATACATGCATGCATACATACATACATAGTAACTTACATACATACATACATATATGTGTGTATATGTTTATTTATATGTGTGTACACACATGCATATACATACATACATACATATATATATATATACACACACACACACATGCATATAAAAATGGAATCATTGAGCAAAGTAGCAGCTAGGGTGATGTAAAAACATATAATTTACTTTCTCTACTATATCGACTAAAAAATTGCATGGAAAATGGGCAGATCGTATGGGGGGTAGGGTGATGTAGCCAAAGGAAAAGTGGCAATCACACCATGATCTTAGACATGGGAGGTGAAAATGGCTTACACCTGCTAAAATCAATGAGCAAGGGTACTTGTATACCTACACAAGGGCCTATGAAGATCTCAAGGAATTGACTAGGATATAATGTTAGAGACATCAAAATACCATAGACACACATGCCAATAAATACAATGTAGGGATTATCAATGCCATATGGCTTGGTAGGTAAATATGTGCAAAGCCAATGTGATATGGATATCAACAAAGTGTATGATAAAATGCAAGAGAAGGGATTTTACTTCAACTAGAGGGCACAAATAATTTTTCAAATTCAGATCAGATCCATCCAAGGATAAACACTCTGCTATTGGTTAAGCCCATTAGAATGTGTATTGGATCTCAAATAATAGGTTAAGAAATACATTGGGATCCCTACACTTCTCCAATGTCTTATCTACAATGGCAAAAATCTAGGGAATACTAACATGTTGTATGATTATGCAATGACAAAAGACTCCCTTTTATCCTTAACTATGCGACTGAGAGGTGGGGCGATGGGAAAAGAGAAGGTACTAGTATTATCCTATAAATATGCTGAAATTTATTCCAAACCAGAGGGGCCTTTCAAGAATGCTGCAAATAAGAAGGTAGTTAAAACACATCAGAAACCCAGTCCACAAGCTAGTGCCTATATAGTGGAACAGACATAGGTGATTTTGACTGTGGATATAGCAGAGGAAGATGTGATACTATATAGAGAAAATATAGAGTAGGAGGTAGTCATTTGTAGATTCAATGGATTTTGGCCAATCACAGAGGCATTATTATAATGGGTGCATTCGACTTGATTAAAAAATTATGAAATCTCCCTCTATTCAAAGGGATTTTTCATTATATAATTTTTTAATGGGGATGCTTATCAGAGAGTTTTTTAGATATACCTTGGTTTTGGGGGATAGTTGGATTATACCTCACTCCATGGTTCCTAGACTTTGACCTGAATTCACACTCAGTTACTATCATGCCAATCTAGGTAAGGCTTCCTAACCTTCTTATCTATCTTATGAGTGCTTTTAAATGAATAAGGGATAATTTAATAAAGTTTGTCAAAGTAGATATTGATAGAATGTAAGTTGGTTTGTGAACTTATCCTTGTATATGTGTAGAAATAGACCTCAACAAAGGTCTACTTGACAAAATGAATTATAATGGGTGCATTCGACCTAATAAAAAAAATGTGAAATCTCCCTCTGTTCAAAGGGATTTTTCATTGTATAATTTTTTGATGAGGATGCTTATCAGAGAGTTTTTTTAGATAGACCTTGGTTTTAGGGGACAGTTGGATTATACCTTACTCCATGGTTCCCAGACTTTGACTTGAATTCACACTTAGTTACTATCATGCCAATCTAGGTAAGGCTTCCTAACCTTCTTATCTATCTTATGAGTGCTTTTAAATGAATAAGGGATAATTTAGGAAAGTTTGTCAAAGTAGATATTGACCAAATGTAAGTAGGTTTGTGCACTTATGCTTGTATATGCATAA
The DNA here is from genome assembly GCA_037957365.1 of Torreya grandis. Classification (NCBI taxonomy): domain Eukaryota; kingdom Viridiplantae; phylum Streptophyta; class Pinopsida; order Cupressales; family Taxaceae; genus Torreya; species Torreya grandis. The sequence continues at coordinate 2,059,866 of JARHVA010000359.1, forward strand.
AAATAGACCTCAATAAAGGTCTACCTGAAAAAATGATCATTAGATGTCAGATTATACAACATACCTAGTTCCTATATTTTGAGAATACAACCTTTTGTTTACATATATGTAAGCTTACTAGGCATCTCTAGGCTACTTGTCCACAGGCAAGAAACTTACCAACACATAAGAAAGGGTTGAAACCTTCTTATAAATAGTGGTCCTTTCTAGCAAAAGAGGAAGTGAAAGATGAAGAAGAAAACATTAAGTGGAATGCCATAATTTGGACATAGACATAAGAGCAAAAAATTAGTGAATAGAACATACACATTAAGGAAATTACTTGCATAGATGGGGAAACTAAGAGAATAAGAATTGAACCATGGGAACTGAACAGGTTGGGACAATAACAAGAGGAATGACGAGAGATCATGAATCAGAGAACTCTGATTTGGATAAATAATTATTTCCCTACACAAACACAAATCAAATGCAAAATCTTTCTCTTATAGAATGTTAGAATACATAATTAAAGATAGTCAGTGTGGAGTTACCATGCAAGGTGTGGTAGGAACTTAAAAAAAAAGGAAGAAAAGGAAAGATTGAAGACAGAAGGGGATCTCTATCAAATATGTGTATTGGTCTATGAAGGCCATTATACTTACCTTTCATTTACTATCATGTTATTTAATATTCTATTCATTTGGGGATTTTTATCTGCTCCAAGTTGAGGCTATGTCTCCCTGGTCTTGGTGTTGAGGTTGTTGACTCAACTTTCTCATTGCCATCTTTTTGACTTATTGGATGTATCTTTTTACCACTATTTTGAATAAAAGGTGTTGACACTTTTTCTTTTGTAACATGTGTGTGTGTGTGTGTGTGTGTGTGTGTGTGTGTGTGTGTGTGTGTGTGTGTCCCACAAATGTTAATTTGGTCAATTATTATTTTGTATTGTGTGTCATTATTGTGAATGCCACTTTAGTGTTAACATAGGTAATTTTGGCATGTATGGTTTCAGACTATCATTCATTTGAGATCATTGTTAACATTCCTATATCATTTTTCATTATATTAGGTTCAACTTGTGAAGTGAATTATTTTTTTTTACATTTACGAGTTGGTGGAAAATGGTGGACATCTTCCAATGTAGAGGATGTTGGGTAGAAGGTGTAGTGAGTGTAGTTTTTGTAGTGATTTTTTGAGAAAAATAAATGGCATTTAGATGTTTTCCTCTCAGAGGAGGATGAAGAGTTTGAACACCAAGAGTGGTAGACAAACTTGATGTGAGATCTCTAGGGAAGAATGAAATCCATGAAGATTGCTTAATAAAAGGGAGAAGATTCAGATTCAATTGATGATAAGGCACCTGAAGTGCACATGGATGAATTTAAGCATGACCCAATAGAGGGTATATTATTAATGTCCATGTCTAATATAAGTGGAAATTCATGCATGGGCATTCCAAACTACTCAAAGGGTATATGTCCAAAATATTTGATAGACTAGATTACATAATTAGATAAGTACTTTGAGTACAAGTACATAAATTACCTTAAGAAAGTGGGATTTACATGTATCATATTCAAAGGGCATGCATATTTGTGGTGGGATCTTATCTAGACAAAAAAGCAAAATAAATTGAAAGGATAAAATTAAAGTTTGGAATGTAATGGTTTCCAAGTTAAAAGTGAAGTTTCCCACAGACTATGAGACAAATATTTTTCAAAAATGTATAGACCTTGAGATAAAAAGATATGATCATAAAGGACTATAATGAATAATTATATATCTTGACCATTATCTCTAGTCACTTAGAATATTATGTAATTAATATATCGAGGTAGGTGAATAGACTTCGTGAATTTAGTATGATCCACCCAATGTTCATAGAAGAAGCCTATCAATGTGTATTGAAGGTGGAAGAAAGATTTTATCTGAGGTAACAAGGAATCACATGGGGAAAAGGTAAGTTTACACATTGAAGAGGAGGTGAAATTAAAAATGAAAAAATAAATCAAACACACACACACAAGGGAGAAACAAGTGCATCATAGGGTCATGATTAGGGATAAAAAAGAAGAGGATCCTTTTGAGGACGAGGATAGAGTAGATGTAGATGAGACAGAGGTTTTAATGGTACATGTTTAAATTATGTATAAATAAGGTATAAAGCATTTTCTTGCCCAAATGTGTAAAAATGAGGAGATATGTGCATAAAAAAGGCTTGTAACCATGTTGCATAAGCTTACAAGGAAAGTGTTGTGTCAATCAATGTCATAAAAGAACTAGAGTATGGTGAGGCTCTCATGAATAAGAGAGTATTTTTTAAGATTAAAAAGGAATAAAATGCACTATTTGAAATTTTGAGGAAATTGTTGCAAGGTAATCATTGATAGTGGTATTACTCACAATCTCATTTCAAATGAGATGATATAGAAACTTGGTCTAAAAAGGATTGGACATAAAAATAAGGTGTCTTGGTTTTTGAAGGGAAATTAGTTATTGACAAATGAAAAATTTATTGTAATTTTTTAGATAAGTGCATCTATAGATGAAGTCCTTTACAAAATCATGCCAATGGACATTTTCCATGTATTGTTGGGTAGGCCTTAGTAGTTTTATAGTAAATCTATGCATGATAGAAGAGAAAATTCCTATATCATGTGGAAAGATGATAATAAATACACTTTGAATCCTTTGAATGATAGAAGTGTGGAGGTAGAGAGTAGTTTGTGAACACTATTTATGTCAGGAATTAAATTATTGAAGAAAGTGAAGAAGTAATGTGCATGTTATGTGCTCATGCCTAAGCTTTGGAAAATTATAAGCACAAAGGGTGCATAAGATGAAATGTCATGCAAAATAATGGAGATATTGGGTGAATACGAGGACACCATTTCTATATATATTCTATATGGTTTAGCATCTATGCACAACATAAGTCATATAATGGATTTGATACCAAGATTCAAGTTTCCTGACAAAGTGGCATACAAAATAATGTTACAAGAGAATGAGAAGGTGAAAAATCAAGTTGAATAAATTATTGAGAAAGGGATAATTAGATAAATATTGAGCCCATGCATAGTACCTATAATACTAGCGCTAAAAAAAGAAGGAGAATAAGAGATGTATAGTGATTCCAAAGTCATCAATAATATCACCATTAAGTACCAAATTTCATTTCCATTCATGGATGACTTAATGGATTCTTTGATTGAAGCGCAATACTTAATTAACATAGACCTAAAAAGTGGATACCATAAAATCAAAATAAGAGGATATAATGAATGGAAGACTACTTTCAATATGAAGGATGCTTTATATAAGTGGTTGGGTATGCATTTTTTCTTAACTAACCCATTTGTCACATTCTTAAAATTTATGAATGAAGTGATAAAACCTTGTCTTCATAAGTTTATCATTGTATATTTAGATGACATTATGATTTTCAGTAGGTTCAAGGAAGAACACTTGGTGCACTTGAGACAAGTGTTACAAAATTTATGTGAGGATAAGTTGCCTATAAATCTAAATAAATACAACTTCATGAATATAGAATTGGTATATTAAGATTTTTAATATCTTAACAAGGATTGAAGATGGATCCTAAGAAGATGAGAGTTATCCTTCAATGTCCATCACCAAAGAGTTATTTTGAGGCTCAAAGTTTCCATGGTTTGCCAAGATTTTATAGGAAGCTCATAATAAATTGTACTGGGATTTTCACACCTATGATAGAGGTGACAAGGGGTGATATGAAGGATTTTTTTGGACTACATAAGCCAAGTACGGTTTCTATAAATGAAATAAGAAAGTAAAAAAAAATGGTGTTGAAATTTTATGATTTTAATAAAGTATTTCAAGTCGATTATGATGAAATTAATGTATGCATTTGAGATATAATGAGTCAAGAATGTAATATTATCAATTAATTCAGTGAAAAATTGAATGGTGCATGAAGGAAATACTTAGTTTACGATCAAGGGTTTTATGTTATCATGCAATCATTGAAAACTAGAGGCACTATTTATTTCCAAAGGAATTTGTGTTATATGCAGACCACCAAGCACTAAAATTCATATATAATTAAGGTAATATGAATCAAATACATATGAAATAGTTGGAATTATTACAAAGTTACTCATTTGTCTTGCAACATTAGAATGAAAATCTAATTGAGTTACAAACGCTCTGAGTATAGGATGTGTTTTGTTAAGTGAGATCTATATAAATATCATGGATTTTGATTCCATGGTGGAGTTATATGAAAAAATATGAATACTTTAAGGAAGCATCAAAGGAATGCAAAAATCTTGTGTATGTAGATATAACACCTTGGTTGGATTATGTTTTGTAAGAGGGGTTTCTATTCATGGGAGTATGATTATGCATACACAAGGGATCTAAGCATGAGAATTTGATCCAAGAGAAGCATAGAGGTGGATTAGTTGGTCATTTTTACATTGAAAAAATAGTGATGTATCTAAGTGAAGGGTATTTTTATCCACACATGTTTTCAAATGTGTAAAAATATATATAGTGGTATAGGATTTTCTAAATGAAAAAATATATAAGTCAAAGTGCATGGTTGTATCAACCTTTTCCAGTACCTGAGAGACCATGGGTTCCCTTGAGCATCACTTTTATTCTAGAATTACCTAGGATGAATAAGGGATATGAATATATATATTTTGTGGTAAATAGATCCTATAAAATCAATTTTTTTTGGCTTATAAAAATACTAATGATGATATGCAAGTGGCTAATTTATTTTTTAGAGAAGTTTTAGGGTTGCATGGATTTCCATGCATCATTGTGTTTAAAAGAGATACTAAGTTTCTGGGGTACTTCTAGAGAATATTTTGGAATAAAATAAACACTCAATTATATTTTAATTCAATAATATCATCCTTAGACAAATGGTTAAATAGAGGTGGTTAAAAAAAGCCTTAGAAATTTTTTAAGTTGTATAGTGGGAGATAATCCCGGACTATAGGACTCAGTTTTGGCACAAGCAGAATTCACATTAAAAAAATAGTTAAGAAAAGTATTGAAAATACCCCATACCATATTATTTTGGACAAAGTCCAAGAGGTGTCATAAAATTACATGACAACCCAAAATAAAAAGGGAGGAACATAGAACAATAATATATTGGGGAATATATGTGCAGTGTGTAAATACAAATTTCATAGAATTAGAAAAGATCAATACACATTACAAATAAAAAACATATGTAAATAAGAGAGAATAATAATTTTAGGTTGGTGATATGGTCTTGGAGTACTTACATAAAGAGAGGTTTCAGATATTAACATATAAAAAGTTGAACTAAAAAAAAATTATACCATGTAAATTATTGTAAAGATTTGAGACTAATGCTTATGTTATATAGTTTTATGAAGGGATATATATATATATATATATATATATATATATATATATATATATATATATATATATATATATATATATATATATATCACGTATCTTAAATGTTTCATACTTGTACCCTTACATTAAGGGATGAAGGAAATGAGAGGAAAAATTATGGAGAGGTTATTTGAGACAAAAATTACTAAGAGAAGGTGCAATAATAAGTTTAGTTGGTGATAAACACCATTATCAAGAATACACACATGAAGGAATATAAGGAATATCTAGTCAAGTGGAAGGGTTGTGAAGTTGAATATGTGACGTGGTGGAGTACATTAAATATTTTTAAGTATGGAAGATTTGCTAAACACCTCATGTGATGCACATGAACAAGAGATCATAGTTCATTTCACTTATTCAGGTTGTAAACTATGCAGTCATAGTTAGAAAGATTCCAAATTAAGGTTAGTCGTAGACCACATAACCTACAATTCTTGTGTGCCAATAACCAAAGTGACATGTGTATAAATGACATACATCATAAAATAAATGTTAACCAAATTAAATTCAAGAGTGAAAATCACATATTTAGGAATAAATTTTAATCTTCTTATTACATTCTTCAAGTTCAGAGATTACAATGATCCCAAACAAGATATCAAAATAATATGCTCCTACACTAGATTTTTCATGATCATAAAACTCTATGTGAAATAATAATTATTCATTATTACCTAACAAGTTGCAACAAGTTGTCATCTTCTTATTATAATCAAATCTATGTATTTTGACTATGGCTACCTACCCCCTTTAATGACTTTAACCATCATATTTATAATAATAGGAAGTAATTATATAATTTGAAAATGTTTGTCTTCCTTTTCATCCAATTGTTTGACTGTGACTTTTCACATTCCAACTGTTATAATTGTGGCATATGATTCCAATGTGAATCTTAAAAAAACATGTAAACAGACTATACCTTTCATTTTTAGAGATGTTTTCAATCACAAAATAGTTTCATGCAATATTTTTGACTACTTAAATGCATGATCTCATAATCTACCATCCATTTTGTAGTAATTCCAACTGTGTGTGGTTTCTATACTATTGTGCTAAAATTTCATTTGTGCCAAGTGCGTAGCTCCCAACTTTGTGTGATGATACATTTTGAAAACTAAAAGTTCATCAACTAAAATTTCCTCTTGTGTGTGTGTAAGGCTTCACTTATTATTATGATAAATACTATATACACACCAAAGGTTACACAAATCTAATTATTCCTTTACAAAGTATTTTTGGGTGATGAAAATTGCTTGTGCACCTAGATGCTCTTGCATCACCAAACTCATCACTCTCTCAACTCTCTTCAAATTTATAGATATGCTACCAGACCATTTTTTAGAAACCTACATAGACCATGCCACTTGCTTACACTCTTTGTTATTTACCCACCCTCGCAAGAATGGAGAACTCAAAACCATTCATCTCTCAACCCAAATTTATTTCCTTGCTCTCATACCAAATGATGTAGTCACAAATAGGGAGACAATGAAAAAATGCCTTATATCATGTAGTCCAAAAATAATTAACACAATGAAATAATAAAAATAATTTTCTATTCTTTATTAATTAGAAAATGAGATACTTCACACTTAGCCAAATATGAATCACACTACACATACACAACACATAGGATTAAAAACACCACAATGTTACCCCAAGTCCTCACAAAGCCATGTGTTGACACTATGGATTGAACCCTTGACAGGAGGCTAAGCTCCTATCTTCCACGCGGCACAATGGAGACTCCTCTCTTGCCTGTGGGTTTGGAAAAACTGAGGGGAGAATCTCTAGATAAGGGCTAGCTTCCTTTGATGCATCTTTGAGTTATTCCAATACTATTGCTAATATATATATATATGGGGGGGTTAAAAAGAGAGAAGGGTTACTGAAAATAGAACCTAAACTAAATGATGATGCACCAAAAATGGTTGAAATACCTGGCTTAAACATACACTTTCCACCAAGAACAAGCTAATATATACTTCATTTGATATGAGAAATTCTTTTGCATCAGTGAGCTAGGGGTCCTCTGGAGATACAGGGAGGAAGAACTACTAGAGGTGTTCTAAGACACACTATGGCAGCCTGTTCACATGTACCTATACTTTACTGTAGACATTTTTGGCTAACCTGCAAAAGAAGAAATCACAATACACTAGACATGCTGGAATCATTCTATGAAAGCATGAAGGAAAATGAATTAACACAAGACAAAGACATAGACATATGCAAAAGTGCAAGCTCAAATGGAGGCAAAAATGTTTCTTTTTGATTCAAGGTAAATTTTAGCAAAGCTCCACCTTACAAGCTGTGAGATATCTCTCAAATGAGAGTTTTACAATATATATATATATATATATATATATATATATATAGAGAGAGAGAGAGAGAGAGAGGAAGCAATGGTGCCCATTTGGAAAAGACTTTGGTTCCTTTTTTACAAGTGGCCCATGTGCATTGAGAACATCAGGAAGAGGAAACATTGAAAGAGAATGTTGTGTCGGCTACCAGTTTTGAATTTTAGTGTTTAAAATATATTAAACATCATGTGTGAAAACATGGGCCATGTCATTTGTCTACAAACAAGACCCCTTATTCACATGTGGTTGTCTTCCCATTAATGCAAAATGAGGAAAAAATAGGCTGCATCATTTACTATTTATGCTCCTTGATGACCATTTGGCAGAGACTGTTTCAACTGCTATAAAAACTCTTTTTGTCAATGCCTCCCTTTTGCCACCTGGGCTATTTTGTCCATATCTCATTATTTTGTCTCTTCTTGGCTTTGTCTTTTCCTAGAATTTGAGCTCTCAGGGCTACCTTATCATCCTTCGCTAGCTCCTTGGGATCTTTCCTCAGTGGGCTCTTCCTTTTGGCCCTAAGGCCTTTGAATTCCTTCGGGTTCACACTCAAGCATTTAAAGATCAATGGCTATTCTATTGCCTTAAATTTGACATCTATGGGGACGTCATTGGATGTCTAGATTCTAAGGGCTAGTTCACAATGCTTAATTTTGATGTATTCAGGTCCATCACCCCTTGGTCAATTCCTTTGACTTTACTTTCCTTCAACTGTCTTGGCTCTCAGCTTTCTTTTTGAAGTGTTCTTTTGACCGGGCTTAGTCTTTGAACCATCCCAAAGGGAAGGTGTCCCTTCAGGGTTTGAGAAAGGTCCCTTTCATAGTTGTTGAGAGTCCCCCACAAGGGCACTTACCCTTCAGGGTCCTTTGGGCTTCCTTGGTTCTCAAATCCTTTAGATAAAATGTCTGAAGGAATTCCTTCAGAAATTTTGTCTGAAGGAAATCTTTCCTTCATGTTTTTTACCTGCTTGTTTCTTTCGGTTGGTGCTTTCTCTTCAGGCAAATTCCTTTAGACAAAAGTCCAAAGGAATTCTTTCAGACTTTTTGTCTGAAAGAATTTGCCTTGTTTGCTTTGCCGCATGAATTTATTCAAAAAAAACTTCGAAGGAATTCCTTCATAATTTTTGTTCGATGAAATTCAACCTTTGATTTTCTTCTATCTTTGCCTTGTCTTCTTCCAAAGGGCAAGTCCCTTTTGGGCCTTTTTACCAACTACCCTCCACAAGGGTAAATCAAGTCCAAAATTACCCTTTGGATCTTTTGCTATGGTCTAATTTTCTCATCACTTGCCCTCCACAAGGGCTGCTTAACCTTCGAGCGTTGTAAGAGACTTGCACTCTTTTGAAAATGAGTGATTTCCTTTGTTGAAAAGGCGATTGATTGCCCAAAGAGAAAAAATATTATACCAGACTAAAACTTGTAGGTCCTTAGATCTTTCAATATTTTTATAAGAACAAGACTTATTTGTAAAGAAAAGGGGATTTTGTAGAAGATGGGTGCATGACCAGACTAACGGTTCAGAATAATAGGGAAGAAAAAGACCAATTTTGGCCTGTGGGACCAAAATGGTCAACAAATTGGTGATTCCTAGGGGAAGCATGCCTGCTATGCTTAGAAATAAGTGGCCTCAAAGTACATTGGGCATGGAGTCAGAATGCTACTTGAAAAAAGTTAGCAATAGCCTCGAGAGATCCCAAAATCAATCATGAAGCTTTTACCTCAAACACAAAGGAAAACACACACAACAAAGGCTAAAAAACACTACCTGTGCAAACAACACTTAGGGAAAATAGGGAAAGAAAAATTGAAAGCAAACTACTATGTACAACTAACCAAGTATATTTGCCTCCCTCCTGGATCAAAGGGAAAACTTCTTAAGTCTCTTTCATGGCAACAAAACTTATGGTGCCAGATAAGTGACTGAATAGAATGGAGATTTGGTGACTTGCTCTTCTTCCCTGCCACCTTGATTGACTCGTATCCAAATGAATTGGGGGAAAACATGCTTCCAATATATATGTATTCTTATTATTCTTGGAAGCTTGCCTCCTGCTAGTTCTTCATGCTAGTGTGTTTCATCAAGAAATCAATGGCTTCTAGCTTATCACCATAAGCCCTTTGATATGCATCATGGATTGGGTTGTCCCCTGTTGCTTCATTGAAAACCTTGTCAAATTGATCTTCTGCTTCCTCATGGCTTTCTTGAAGAAGGGTGACTATTGTGATGTCTAAAATGAGATCACACACTGATTGCTCATCCCACAGAACATCACCTTCTTGCTCAAGGCTCTCTTCTTCAAAGCTTTTCTCAAGATGAAAAGGCCTCTCCTTTTCCTACTCAAAAACCAAAGTCTTTAGTTGTTCCCCGACATGCTCATGATCCTCCTCCAACTTCAATTCCATGGCATGGTCATCCTCCTTGATGACTTTAAAAATATCATCTTCAAATTCACTGACCTCTTGAAAGGATAAATCTGAAAGCTTACAGCCCCTTTAAATACTTATTTGAGTCCCAATGTTGCCTTCTTCACCCTTAGCTAGCTGATAGCCTCCTTGAAGAAGAGTGTAACCTGCCCCAATGACTTCAAACAAATCATTCAAAATATGATCAAGAATCTATCCATGCTCCTCCATGACGTCTTGCAAAGTAAGAGAAGAGTCAAAGATCATCTCTTCCTCATCAGAGATAGAGGCAAAAGTTTGTGACTTGTCTTCTTATTCATCAAAGGGGGTACCTATGGTGATATCCTCCTCATCTACACTCATGAAGTCTCCCTGATCAGTCGTGAATTGAGCATACTCCTCTTCACTTGATTTTTTTTAAGATGGATTCCTCAACACAAGAGAAAAATTCTTCATTTACTAGGAAAGGAGGTGGAACACAAGGGTTGTCAAAATCAGGTTGGGAATGGAAAGCAGGGGATCTTTTTGAAAACTTATGAGAAAATGGGGGCAAGCCTTAGGCCAAAATCACTTGATTTTTGTCTCTCCACTTGACAAACACTTCATCAATATTGAAATTAGCTTGAGGATTGGTAGAAGGGGTATATTTTGGAATAGGCTCCTCTCTAAGGTCTGAAACCTCCATCTCTCTTTCACTAAGCAACCTCACCTTTGCCTCTAATTCCTTAATTTGCTTAGCTAGATTTTCTTGGAAGAGCCTTTCTTGGAGCTCATAGGAATCATCATAGAAATGGGGAGTGCATGAAGGCTACCATGGGGTACAAGAAGCTTCTTGAGGAAGGGTGGGAGGGACTTGAAAAGGACTAGCCTGATTTTGTACCTCACACTCTTAGACAATGCCTTTCTCCTCCTTGCTGCTCCATGACTCGACTACTTTAATCTAGCTCATGATCTTAGGATTGGAAGTCTCCTTTTGGGGTGATGGGGTTGTGATGTGAGAGGGTAGTGAGGGTTTGGATTTGACTTCCCTTGCTGCCAACATAGACTACTACATGTGAAGATTTGCCAACTCAATCTACCTATCACGATTGGCTTTAAACATAAGATTCATTATTTCAGAACTCCCCTCAACATGATTGGGGAAAGGACTTTGACAAGTTTGACTTGGCTCATGATTAGGGACCGCGTATGGCTGATATGAAACTTGGGGTAGTGGGTATGCATATTGATGGACTTGGTAAGGCTGCCTCTCATGAATACTCAGCCTCTCTTCCAAAGATGCAATCAAACCACTCACATCCAGCATCTCACTTGTAAGCCTTTGCCAATTGGCTCTTTCAATAGGATTCCATTCACTCTTAACTAGATTTAATGCATTTCTCACTTGATGAATGGAATGATCAAGAATTTCTTGGCACATCCCCTTCTAGTGTCAAGCTCCACTACATACTTTTTATATGCCAAAAGTGCTTGTTTGAAGGTGGAAATTGGTTGATTGGCAAAAAGATTAGGTTGAGTAGGAGAAGTAACACATTGAGAAGATTGGGTACAAGATTGATATAGCTCATGATAGGGCTGAGACTGGTTATATTGGACCCGATAAGTATCAACACAGAGCTGGTAAGGATCATACCCAGATTGGCCAAGGACTTGCTCAAACTAAGGAGGAAGAGGCAAAGCCCAAAATATTTCACCAGCCTGCAAGGGGAAAAACTCATAACCATATGCATCCTTGTTGCTTAAGATGATTCCATGAATAACCTGAGCTTGATCAAAACTATATGAAGGAACACAAGACCCATGGTTCTAAGCAATGGAATTATACATACCAAAATATGATTTGTTGATGGCACCAAGACTGCTTAACTAGTTGATTCAACTCGGAGTCACCATTGGTGTTGATGAAAAAACCTCCAAAGGTTAGCTGGTTAAAGAACACACCAAAATTCTTCAACTTATTGGATTAAAAAACTGGTCCCATCAGGCATGCCAAAAATTGTTGACGCTGTAGATAGTACCCTTGATAGGAGGCTGAGCTCCTATCTTTCACATGGCATAATGGAGACTCCTCTCTTGCCTATGGGTCTAGAAAAATTGAGGGGATAATCTCTAGATAAGGGCTAGCTCCCTTTGATGCATCTTAGAGTTATTCTATTACTATTGCTAATATATATAAAGGGGGGGTTGAAAAGATAAAAGGGTTACTAAAAATAGAACCTAAACTAAATGGTGATGCACCAAAAATGGTTGATCTACTTAGCTTGAACATACACTTTCCACCAAGAACAACCTGATATACACTTCATTTGATATGAGAAACTCTTTTGCATTAGTGAGTTAGGGGTCCTCTGGAGATACAGGGAGGAAGAACTACCAAAGGTGTTTTAAGACACACTATGGCAGCCTGTTCACATGCACCTATACGCTGTTGTGGACACTTTTGGCTAACCTGCAAAAGAAGAACTCACAATACAATAGACATGTTGGAATCATTCTATGAAAGCATGAAGGAAAATGACTTAACACAAGACAAAGCCATAGACATATGCAAAAGTGCAAGCTCAATTGGAGGCAAAAATGCTTCTTTTTAATTCAAGGTAAATTTTGATAGAGCTCTACCTTACAAGCTATGAGATATCTCTCAAATGAGAGTTTTAAAATATATATATATATATATATATATATATATATATATATATATATATATATATATATATATATATATAGAGAGAGAGAGAGAGAGAGAGAGGAAGCAATGATGCCCCTTTGGAAAAGAATTTGGCACCTTTTTTACAAGTGGCCCATGTGCATTGAGAACATTGAGAAGAGGAAATGTTGAAAGAGAATGTTGTGTTAGCTGCTAGTTTTGACTTTTAGTGTTTAAAGTATATTAAATGTCATGTGTCAAAATATGGGCCATGCCATTTGTCTAAAAACAATACCCCTTCTTCAAGACGTTCACGTGGTTGTCTGCCTATTAATGCAAAATGATGAAAAAATAGGCTGCACCGTTTACTGTTTATGCTCCTTGATGACCATTTGGTGGAGACTATTTCAACCACTATAATAACTCCTTATGCCAACACCTCCCTTTTGCCACTTGGGCTATTTTGTCCATGTCTCATTATTTTATCTCTTCTTAGCTTTATCTTTTCCTAGAATTTGAGCTCTCAGGGCTATCTTATCATCCTTCGTTGGCTCTTTGGGCTCTTCCTTTTGGCCCTAAGGCCTTTGAATTCCTTCAAGTTCATGATCAAGCATTTAAAGATCAATGGCTATTCTATTTCCCTAAATTTGACATCTACGGGGACATCATCAAATGTCTAGATTTCAACGGCTAGTTCACGATGCTCAATTTTGATGTCTTCAAGCTCGTCATCCCTTGGTCAATTCCTTTGGCTTTCTTGGCTCTAAGATTTCTTTCTAAAGTGTTTTTTTGATCATGCTTAGTCTTTAAACCCTCTTAAAGGGAAGGTGTCCCTTCAATGTTTGAGAAAGGTCCCTTTCATGGTCGCCGAGAGTCCCTCGCAAGGCCACTTGCCCTTTGGGGTCCTTCAGGCTCCCTTGGTTCTCAAATCCTTCTAAAAAAATGTTGAAAAGAATTAATTTAGACATGTTTTCCGAAGGAAATCTTTCCTTCATGTTTTTTACCCACTTGTTTCTTTTGGTCAACACTTTCTCTTTGAGTAAATTCCTTCAGACAAAAGTCTGAAGGAATTCTTTGAGACTTTTTGTCTGAAATAATTTGCCTTGTTTGCTTTGTCACGTGAATTTATTTAGACAAAATTTTGAAGGAATTCCTTTGGACTTTTTATTTGAAGAAATTCAACCTTTGATTTTCTTCTATCTTTGCCTTGTCTTCTTCCAAAGGGCAAGTCCCTTTTGGGCCTTTTGACCAGCTTCCCTCTGCAAGGGTAAATCAAGTCCAAATTTACCCTTCAGATCTTTTGCTATGGTCTACTTTGCTCATCACCTACCCTGCACAAGGGATGCTTAACCTTCAAGCTTTGTAAAAGACTTTCACTCTTTTGAAAATGAGCGATTTCCTTTGTTGAAAAGGCTTCTGCGATTGACTGTCCAAAGAGAAAAAATATTATACTAGACTAAAACTTGTAGGTCCTTAGATCTTTCAATATTTTATAATAACATGAGTTATTTGTAAAGAAAAGGGGATTTTGCAAAGGATGGGTGCATGACCAGACTAACGGTTCAGAATAGTAGGGAAGAAGAAGACCAATTTTGGCTTGTGGGACCAAAATGGTCAACACCATGCTTCAACATTTTAGCCCTTTTTCATATCCTACCTTGTTAAGATCTAATGAGACACTTAAAACACTTTATGACAACATAATATGATGGTTCATTTGATCTATGATTTAATTCATGATTAATATTTATATGATGATTATATTGATATTTTAATTTTGAGTATTATCTTTTCTATATAGTTACCATTAATGTCATTTACATGGTTTTAGGTACAGTCAAAGGATGAGTTAGGCCCAAGGGTGGAAGAGATTTCAAAACTAGCACAAAGTAATAATGTACATGTATACAAGGGTAAAATGTAAGAAAGAGCTATAAATTTCCACCATTCCTATTTTTGTGTCATTCTTACTAGGAATACCATGTACTATGCATAATTTGTTATTGTTTTATTACATTAAGTCATCATTGGAATGGATCCAATTGTGTGTGTTGTTTTGTATAGGTTTGTATACTCACTTAAGACACATTGATGTCTTTATAATAATAAGTCACAAAGACTTGGTTCATTGGTCTTATCTTTGTTTAACTTTCACCTTGACTCTTGTTATGAAGTGGGACTTGGAAAATAATTATATGGTTTTGAAGATCCTTGATTAAGGCCATATCAATGATTAAAGTTACTAAATTAAAAAGCTTGATTAGGTAAAGGTGATGGATCAATCATTGTGATGTTTGAGACCTTGATTAGGTGAAAGAGAATCAATTAAAATGTTCATGAAATAATTGATTTTGTATTGAGACTTAATGAATAAAAGGTTTTTGATTAAGGTGGTGATCTCGACTTAGCTAGGAAAGATGGAAGTTAGGGTGGTGTAATGTCCCCTTTTTGGGCCATAGATCTAAATAAGGGATTTCCATAAAATCCACACAAGTTTAGATTCTAGAATTAGTAAACCCTAGATCAAATTGGTGCTCCAAAAACATGCAAATTGCATTCAAAACCTAGGTGCCAATGTGAAATAAATAAATAGGTAATTTCCAACAATTACCTTGATCAAATATCACCTCAATATGATCTAATATGATCCATAAATTGAAAAGATAAATATTGTACCTTTTTACCCCTTGAATGTAGATGAATTTTTGATTTAATCTTGTTGGAAAATATTTGATTTTATGCATTAAAAATAGTAGCTTAATATTCACCAAATCTCACTCAAACCCTTGCAAAAATCATGAATAAAATACCAAAAATAGCCAAACAATTTCGACGCCCTTCTAAGGCACTCAAGGTGGTTAAACACCTTCCCAAACCAAGTCACCTTAGGTCAACTCTACAAACAAAAATTCAAAATTAATTGTTATCCTCCAACTAGGGTTTAAGACCCTTTAAATCACCATCCACTCATGCCCAATCAAGTCACTCCACTTGGGAAAAATCAAACAATAGTTATTAGCCTCAAATCAAAAATTTGTGAAGGAAAACCCTCATAAAATCTACCCAATAAAATAAATAAATAATTAAAAAATTATTATTTATTTATTCACTCAAATTGTCCTTGGAACCCTTATCACATCACATAGAAAATCAATGCCACACTTTAGCAATATTTATCAATAAATTATAATGATGAAACTTAATCAATCAAACATCAAATTATTCATAGAACCCTCTCAAAAATCACATAAATTAAGCCACCCCACTTTAGGGCAAGTAACAAATCCACTTTAGCAAAGGTGGCATCAAAAGACACCTTTTTATCGATAATTTAACTCCAAAGCTACAAAAATAATTATTAGGCATGCATCCTAATATTTTTTCAAGCATGAAGAATCACAATATCAAATTCAACATATCCTTCAATTGAGATATTCACCATGTACTTGTACCCTTCAAGGGGGCGAACCACCTTGGGGAGGGGGGGGTCAAATACTTCTTTTAACTCTCCTTGCTGACTTTTATAACATCTTCTCTTTTCCTTTGATCACTTTCAAGCCGACATTCCTTTTTTACAAATAATAATATTAAATTAATTGCCTAAATAATAAATAGTAATTAAAATTACTTTTAAGAAATAATCCAATAATTATTTCTTTTAAATACCATAGTGGTAAAAACCACTTTGAAAAAATATTCTATCAATCAACTAAAATTGCCTTATATGAGCAAATGATTAAAATGACTATTTGAAGCAATTATAATTAATTAATAAAATAAAAAAATAAAAAATAATCCTTTAGTCTATGAGGAAATTAGACTAAATATCTTCAATACCTGATCATAAATGATGTGGAAATAAGGACATTGCAGTACTCCCTTCCTAGAATTGCTTGCCCACAAGCAACTCCAAATAAAGCTTCCTTGATACAACATCCATTACCACATTGTTTTTACCTTTCACATATTCAGTATCAAAATCATAAGCTTGCACTTTGCTTACCGACTTTTTTTTTTTCCTATCATTAAATTCCTTTTGATTGAGGAAGAACCTCAAACTATTATGATCTGATTTAACAATGAATTTGACACAAACTCAATATTATCTAAACTTACTCAAAGCATGCATAATTGCCAACATCTCCTTGTCATAGATTGAAAATATTTATTTGAATCCTTGAGTTTTCTACTCTCAAAAGCAATAAGATGTTTATTTTTCATTAGGATAGCCCCTATCCCTTCATCTAAAGCATCACACTCAACCACAAAAGGAGTAGATAAATTTGGAATTGCAAGAATATGACAAGAGCACATTACCTCCTTAAGCTTTTTAAATGCTAGTTGGGTTGTTTTGGACCATTTTAAAGATGATTTATTAGTCAAATCAGTTAAGGGGGCAGTAACTTGTTAGAAACCTCTCATAAATCTCCTTTAGTAACTACAAATACTACAAAAACCTCTCAACTGAGTGAGTGTAGAGGAAATAGGCCAATCCATGATAATTGTAATTTTTTGTTTATCCACTTGCACACCTTGTACATTGATGATATGTCTCAAATATAAAATCTTTTTAAATCCAAACTCACACTTGGATTTATTTGTAAATAAATAATGCTACTCCAAAGTTCCCAAAACCAAATCTAAGTGTCTCAAGTGCTCCTCCAAAGTTTGGCTATACATAAGAATATCATCAAATAAAACTAGCACAAAATTTCTTAGATATTTGCCAAACATATTTTTCATACATGACTAAAAATTAGCTAGGGCATTAGTCAATATAAAAGGCATAACCAAAAACTCAAAATGACCAAAATGACATCTAAAAGTGGTTTCATGAACATCCTCTTTTTTATCTTGATTTCGTGATAACCATATCTCAAATCAATATTGAAAAAGTAGGTGGCACCATGTAACTCATCCATCAATTCATCAATCTTAGGTATTATATACCGATTCTTGATGGTCTTCTTATTCAACAACTTGTAATCAATGCACATCCTTATAGTGCCATCTTTTTTTTCACTAGAAAAACTGAAGAAGCAAAAGGGCTTGTGCTAGGCCTTTTGTGTTCCATATCAAGTAAATCTTTGATGGTGTTTTCAATTTGCTCCTTGAATGCCCTTGGATGATGGTATGGAGTGACAATAATCAATTTGACATCCAATTATAGCTCAATGTTATGCTCAAAACCTCTATCTGGTGGCAAACCATAAGGCAAATCATCAAACACATGAACATGCTTATCTAAACTAGCTTGTAACTCACCATGAGGGGACTATTTTTTATTTTTTCTAAATTTACTGTGATAAGGTGGCTTGTTGTCCAAGCAATTTGACCTCTCCTAAAAGATCTTTCCATCCTCTTCATAGATACCTCTTATGGAGCACCATTTGCTAGACCCTTGAGGATCACTTCTTTTCCATCTTTAAATAATTTCATCTCCATAGTTTATAGTTTTGAGTGAATTCACCTAAAGAATGTAACCATTGAAAAAGCTAAAACAATATCAATGTGCCCAATGTTAATAACATAAAAATCATCAATTACCTCATGCTTTCCAAGAGTGAGTGGAATTTGTGGTAACTTCTTGAAATAAGAAATGGTGAACACATCCACCATAGTCACTTTGAAACCCTTGCAATCTATGGTTTCCAATGCCATCTTCTTCACCAAGCCTCCATCAATGAAGTTATGTTTGGCTCCACTTATAAATGAATGTAGTTACTCTTTGCCCCCTCAATGTGGCATGATACTTGGGAGCTCCTGAAATAGAAGCAAGTGTGCTACCCAAGTCTTGTGTGTCCTCATGCACATGCTCATTAACAACATTTTCATTTAGCTCAACATTAGTATCAACAATACCAAAATCTGAATCATCATCAATTAACTCAATGTAGTGGACATGTCCCTTGCCCATGCAATAATGACCTTTAATCCAAGGATCCTTGCAAGTGAAACACAAACCTTTCCTTCTTAATTCATCTCTTGCATCCTTCATATTGCTACTATAGGGCAGCGATCTATATGGTGAAACATAAGGTGAAAAAGGCTTATTTTGTTTCTCATTAGGCGATGCCCTAGGCTTCCCACTTGGTGCCCTTGGATGCCCTATATTTACCCCTTTAGATAGTGAACAAGTGGTTACCATTGACTGCCCTCTTTGCCATTCATTGCCCCTATATGTTGAACATTCTAGATCCAAAGCTTTAATAATAGCATATTTCAAATAAAGAGGGTAAAAATCCTTAACCAAACCTCTCAAAGGCTCAGACAAACCCTCAACAAATAAAACAACTAACCTCATCTCACTAACATTCGGTATCATGATTGAAACCTTTTGAAAATCAACAACATACCTTTCAACATTATGATTTTGTTTGAGTTGTGCCAGCTCATGAAAGTGGATCTCTGAATCCCTCCTATCAAATCTCTCCATAACCCTCTTACCAAAATCCTCCAAATTAGAAATGGATCTATGGCCTTGTGTGATTAAGTCATGAAACCACCACTCATGAACAATATCCTCCAAATTTAGGGTAATCAACTTGAGAGTCTCATCTTCAAACATGGGGTTAAGTGATAAATATGTCTCCAATTTTTGAAAATATGATCATACAGGAAGTTTATTAGTACCATTAAAAATGGGAAGAAAAATCTTACCCAACCTTTGTTGTAAATTTATAAGGGGATTCATGTTAGGAACCCTTGATTTTGATCCCTCCTTCATCTCAAAATAATCATGAAAAGACAAGAGTGCTTGTGTGTCATAGTTTAGGGCTGCATACTCTTGTTGATGAATATCAAGTGGATCACCCCTTAGTGTCTCCATCTCCACTACTAGTTCCTTCTACAAAAAATAGCCTTGAATAATCTATGAGGGGGGGTTAATAGAAACCCTCTCATTGTCATTTGAACTATCATCTCTTAAATGGTGATGGCACTTATTTGAATCTTGTGTGTTCTTCAACATAAATATCATTTACATATTTAAAGTACGTTAAAGGTCACTCTAACTTTGTTTGATCAAATCCTATAAAAACTTCACCTGATCTAAATAAAACCCCTTGGGATCTTGATCCTCCATAGTCTTTTCCCTTCTGTGATAATATAAAGTCTCTTTACCTACTTGCATCCAAAACCAAAACTCATTGGTGGACAAGATCGGTGCTCTGATACCACTGTAATGTCCCCTTATTGGGTCAAAGAGACAAATAAGGGTTTTTTCTAAAATCCAAAAAAATTTGAATTCTAGAATTAACAAACCCTAGCTCAAATAAATGCTCCAAAAACATGTAAATTGCATTCAAATCCTAGGTGCCAATGTACAATAGATAAATAGATAATTTTTAACAATCACCTTGATCAAATATCACCTCAATATGATCAATATGAGCCAAAAATTGAAAATATAAATATTGTACATTTTACCCCTTGAATTTAAATGAATTTCCAATTTAACCTTGTAAAATATATGGTTTTATGCATTAAAAATAAGATCTGCATATTCACCAAATCTCACTCAAACCATTACAAAAATCATGAATAAAATATCAAAAATAGCCAAACAATTTCAGCACCCTTCTAGGGCACTCAAGGTGGTCAAACACCTTCCTAAACCAAGTCACCTTAGGTCAATTTTGTAAACAAAAAATTAGAATTAATTTTTATCCTCCAACTAGGGTTTTAGACCCCTTTAATCATCATCCACTCATGCCTAATCAAGTCAAAACACTTGGGAAAAATTAAACAATAATTATTAGCCTCAAATTAGTAAGTTGTGAATTCAAACCCTCATAAAATCTACCCAATAAAATAAATAAATAATTTAAAAATTATTATTTATTTATTCACTCAAATTGTCCTTGGAACCCTTGCCACATCATATAGAAAATCAATGCCACACTTCGATAATATCATCAATAAATTTTAGCAATGAAACTTGATCAATCGGACATCAAATTGTCCACAAAACCCTCTCAAAAATCACACAAATCAAGTCACCCCACTTTAAGGCAAGTACAAAGTCCACCTTAGCAAAGGTGACATCAAAAGATACTTTTTTGGGCATGCATTCCAATATTTATTCAAGCATGATGAATCACAATATCAAATTCAAGATATCATTTAATTGAGATCTTCACCATGTACTTGTACCCTCCAAAGGGGAGAGAACCACCTTGCAAAAAAGAAGGAAACATATGGGGGGGGGGGGGGGGTGGCGCGGGGTCAATACTTATTTTAACTCTTCTTGTCGACTTTTAGAACATCTTATCTTTTCCTTTGATCACTTTCAAGCCAAAAAAGGAAACATATGGGTTGAGGAGAAAGAGGAGAAAAGAAAGAGAAAGAATGATTGTAGAAACTCTTCAGATAGGATTTTTTTAAAAATAAAGTAAAAAAAAACCTCCATTTCTCCTCATCTTTTTTTTCTACTATTTATAATTTATATTGAAATTAAAATGAGAAAAATAAAATAAAAGGGTATGCTTTGAAGAAACCCAAAATGGGAGCCTTGAAAACCTTAAGGTTTTTCATAACCCTAATTCTCCCATCTTATTTTCTTAAGTAGACCCTTAGGTTATTTTTGTCAATTTTATTTCTTGACTTGATGATACAGGCAGTCCTAGGTAAATTGGATAAATTGTTGCTTGCCTTGTGAAAACCTAACAATTTCAAGGTATTATTATTATCACTTCACCCATTGATGATGTTGTGGGTGAATGATTCATTAATGTGGTAGTTTGCCTCATAGGTGAAATACTTGTCTGTGTTATTTTTTATATCTGCATTATGATGGTTGTTTGTGTGTTGTAAACCTTGATTCCTTGGTGGAAGGAAACTCTTCTTTTACATTACTCTTTTATACTAAATTATAGGCTTATAGATTTCTATCTTTGTACTCATGCTTGATTAAATATTATAATTTAATGGGTGATGAATGGGGTGGTAAGGGCCACCAATGATTAGGCTATCTTACTCTTCCTTTTTTCTTTAGTTATTGTATAATAGAGTACCCGTTTGCGTTGATGTACTTGTTAGTTTATCTACATTTGAGATGTTGAAGCATTGCTTATAAAATGGGTGCCAATGAGTTCACAAGGCATTGTTCTTTTCCCTATTTTGTATAACATGGAATTTTTTCTAAATCATTACTAGTATTTAGCTTAGTTGTGTGTACTATTAGATTCAACCATTGGATGTAAACATAAAAACCCTGACATACAATGTTACACTTGCCATTGTAGTTTCAAGTTTTAAAATGTTTGATGATATGTATGGGTTGATAGATGCATTAGCATTGGTCATTTTAAAATTATGAATGAACTTTATCTGGTAATTGAATTATATGTAATGGATACTTTATGAGTTTTGAGTATTAGCTCAAATCTTGTTTGGTGTATATTGAAATATAACATTGTAAATCTAAGTGATTGTTTTCTCATACAATAAACTAACCATTTGGAATAATAAGGATTTAGGCATGGGATTCTTGTTTGGATTTATATAGGCTAAGGCTACAAGCCTATGCGTAATAAGGTTGAATTAATAAAATTAAATAACTAGAATGTTGTAAGGCATTAGAGGAATCAAAATCTTAAAAAATCAAAAGTGTAATGGTGATTGGTTTGAAATAGAGCCATGTAGTTTAACTTTCCTATTGCAACTCATTGCAAGGTACATATGAGGTTTTATTATATCAACCTTGTCATTTAATACTTGAATCAAATCTTGTTTTGGTCATATGAGGTTTCAATCCATTTTCCATTTAAATTAGGGCATCTAGATGGTTTTCTATGTTTACTCTACTCTATTGTGGGTTTCCCTTTATTGCTTCCATTTCTTCCCATTCTTTGTTAATTTCTACTTTTCTCCTTTCTCTTATTTTTTCTACTTTTTCATACTTTTTGGTTAAAAGTGAAAAAAACTTAAAAATCCTCCATCATACAAGGGAGTTTCCCTCTCAAATGTAGAAGATAAATCATCAAAAATTTAGATATTTATCCAATCTTGCAATTTTTATACCTCTTCTATCTAGGCGAGTCAATGAAATAATCCAAGAAAGTATCAAATCTTGCCAATAGTTTTTGGCGACTCTAGTAGGGATCAAAGTGCCTTGTGCATTCAATTTTCATAAATTTTAAGGAACCTCCCCTAGAATGGAGTTTGTAAAATATGTTAAAACAAGGTACTTGAAGCTTTCATATTTTTGATTAAAGAAATTATATTGGTTTATCCCAACCCTATTTGTCTCCCTATCCCACGTGGAAATTACTTTGGACCTTTGGCTTTGGTCCTATACACTGCCTTGATTTTGGGTTCAAGAAATAAAATTTTGAAGTTTTTTGGAGAATAATATTAAGGTATAAATGATCAAATATGGGATTTCGTTATGTAATGTGGTTGGAGTTGATAAAAAATATGTCATTTTGAGGCTTTTTGTTTAAACCCTCATTGGACATGTTGTTGATTGGTTCTAACACTTAAAAGATGGATGTTTTTTGGATTGGAACACCATGAGAAATAATTTTATGGATAGATTTAAACCAACCATAGACATATGTGCATTGTTGTCAAAGTTTTTCCAAATCTATAATAAATAAGAAGAAAATACAAGATAATTTGTGGCACATTTCAACAAATTACTAGGGTTGATTCCTTGTGCCAATTAGCCAAGTTCCAACCATAAAATTTGTATATTTGTTGTTTTCATTCATCTAGAAATATGTTTTATCTTGATGAGAAAAAAAGTATGTGATGTGGAAGATAAAGAATGATAATTACTTGAATTTCAAGATGATATGATTTTGTTTGGTAAATTAATGAGACACATTATAAAATCTCTTCAAGACACCACAAATAGTAAATATACAATGGATCATGTTATGAAGAAAAAAAATCATCATAACGACTTCAAATCTCTAAATAAAGAAATTTGAGATAAAATTCCCAATCATACATAAAAAAATTTAGTTAGAAAATAATTATAAACTTTGCTATCATATTTTGATTATTTCAATTATACAATTTTCAATGAGCAAGATTTATGTCTAGAAATGATGATTGAACCACATGGTAGAAAATGTGTTGAAATGCATCATATGAATTGTGAATATAAATATGATGACTCAAAGATATTTATCTATGATGAAGAGAATAATACTTTTTCATCTCCCAATGTAAAAAATGATCACTACTATACCCATCAAAAAAATCTAAATGCATGCCCCAATTCTTCAACATTTGAAAGATATTCCAACAACATTTCCTATGAGGAAGAAAAAAATCTTCACCAATCATTTGATTTTCCTCAGAAATAAAATAGTTTACTAAAGATATTAAAGTCTACAATCATCTTTTGATTATTACAATTATATAATTTTAAATGAGCAAGATTTATCTCTGAAAATAATGATTGAACCACATGATAGAAAATGTGTTGAAATGTATCATTTGAATTATGAAGATAGATATGATGAGTTAGAGATTTTTCTATATGATGAAGAGAATAATACTCTTGTTAGTGTTGGTTCTCATGTTTTATAGGTTTTATAGATAGTTTTTATCTTTTTCCTTGTTTGTCTTTTTGTTGATTTAATCCACATTGGTTATTTTGACTTACTTCTTGTTTGTCCTTGCCTATATATGCAAGGCCTTTCCTTTATAACAAATATAAGTTATTTTATGGATATTATATGATATTACCTCTATCTTTAAATACCATATTTTCATCTCTTACAACTCTTATTTTGATTATTTTTATATTAATGGTTTAAATCTTAGGCTTGGAATGATCTTGTTGACGTTTCTTTCATGGTGTCAGAGCTACAGGTGTTGCACCCATCCATTTGTGAGTTTGTTGTTGCAAGGGTTTACGCATTTATCAAAATTTATTATTGGTATATTAGAGGTGTTTTTTATGTATATAATATATATTTTTGTTTGGACATTGACTGGAGCCATACATATATTAGGCTACACCATTAGGTACTTATTTTTTTAGACTCATGTTTAAGTTTGTTTTGGAAGAATTTTTAGACAATTTGTGCATGTTTTTTGGTGGTTTTAGGCCATACATGCATCAAAATATCAATATAAAATAATATGGAAATATAAATATGATTTTTATGTCCTTTAAAATTTATTATAATCTCCAAATATTAGGATGTGCAACCATTATCCTTAAAAACCTATTCGCTGGTCTGCTAGTGATATTACCACCTGTTCAAATTTTTATCACCATAGGTGGTATAGATATGATTTTTTAGATATGAGATCATTAAAATTTATCTAAAAATCTCATATTTCCTACCATATAAATTGGAATCATTTTATATAAGGCCATATATCTCTTTTGGTAACTTGAAAATTATTGAAGCAATCTGTCTTCATCATCTAGATAGCTAGTCGATTTTCTTCTAGTTTGAGGCTATATGATCTAAAATTTGAGATATAATTATTGGAGAGGATATCATTTTAGGTATAATTTCATTATATAATAGGTAAGACCACTATACATCAATATATATCACATTTTGGGATGCCACAACAGGGCCCATTTAAAACATTTTTTTGGATCTTGCAAAGAGTCTTTTTAAGCTGGCTTTCACCCATTTTTGACAAACTTTGCTTAGTTTTTGCTTAATAAATTGATATAAATATTTATTTTGAATATTTTTTATAGATTAATGAAGTTTTAAATCCTTTTTTTTCCTTAGTTCATTTAATTTTTGTGTAATATTTACTTATTTGACCTATTTTAATGATGAAAAACTTGTAAAAACTATAACTTTTGAATCGTGACTCAAAATAGAGTACTATTTTTTTCAAAAGTGTATGTTTTTTTACTATCCATACATTATGTTCAATTATATTATAAAAATAGATTAATTATAAACTGCAAATTTTTTTGGGGAGGCTTACGCTTTTTATGGGGTTTATTTTTTTCCTTATTGAAGGAATTGTTATTTTTAGGGGGATTATTATTTATTATTCTCTAATTATTCCTTGTATTGCAACAATGGAGCCCATAAATACTTAAAAATAAATTATTTGGAAGATAAAAATGAATATGCACTTATAACTAAAAGGTGTGTGGATATTTGTGCTTGGCAACATTCTCCACTGTACAGATGAGGAAGATCTTATCTAGATTGCATCCATACAAGATAAGGATCTTTGTTTGATTTGATTCCATGTTTTAGATAGTTTTCAGTGCTATGTCACTTATGACACATCACCAAAGGAAGCTTTGGATGTTATTTTAGACTTATTTGAGAAAGATACTATGTCTTTTAGGTCTTTTTTACCCTCTTTTACTCCACCTCCTTCTGTTCCACTTCCCTCTCTTCTTGTTAATGAGGATTTATCTTTTGATAATGACACTGATGTTTTTCAAGATTTTAGTCTTGATAGTGACATGGGTGAGGCATCATTGTCTCTTCCTTCTTCTCCTCCTAGTGAGGATTCACTCTTTTGTAGTGACATGAATCGAGATTCCTCTTCATTTTGTGAGGACATACTTCTTGATGTTGATCTAGATGAGGCATTCTTACCTCTTACACCTCTCAGTATTCATCCTTATTTAGTTCTTAGTGAAGACTTGAATTTTGAAGATGGTTTACTTGAGGCATATATTACCCATCATATAGTTTGTACTCCTATTCATTTCATTGATCGAGAGGACATGATTCTCAAAGATGTGGCACCTTCACCATCACTTTTGGAGATCATAGATGAGACACCATTATGACTTCCTGAGGATGAATTTTATTGTGCCACACTTTTTGTTTCATCGATAACTCATCTTGTTTGTGATAATATGTGCTTTTATGGTAATTTCCAATAAGAACCTATTATTTTTATACATTTTCATTTGGAGCTTGTTATACCTGTTACTATGTGTTTTTATTTTTTATGGATTTTTTATGCACATATCAACATTTTTCACATCATTTAATTCATAATTCAATAATTTAAATGTTTCATAATAGCTTGAGTATCACATGCCATCTTCGGTTTTGTAGGGTAGTTTGATTATCACTCAATAACTTCAATGCCACATGGTAGCTCTGGTGTCAATAAACTACTTTAGTGTCAGACAAAAGCTTCCATGTCACTCAACCATATGTGTTATTTTTCCCACTTTTGATCCACCTAATTATGTGTTTGGTTCCTCTGAAAAACATACTCTTGGATTTGGATCTTGCATACTTCACTCTATGGGCTACACTCATGGAGGTCTTGGCAGACTCTTACAAGGTATTGTCTCTCCTATTGGCATCAATATTTATACAAGTGGTGTGTCTTTGGGACATCTTGTTCATATCACTTAGGAGGAAGTCACACAAATGGGAAGAACATTTTATTTTTTGGACTATTTCACCACCTATGTAGATGGTTGCTTACATTATTTCCATCCACACAAGATATATAGTACTGATCTTCATGTGGGGTGAAGGAAGTTATCCTTAGGGGGGATTCCACATGAAGTCCTTCCTTATTTCATTCCTTTCCTTCTTTTCTCTTTTTTTTGGGGGGGGAGTTATGTTCCTATGGGTTTTATTCCTTTATCCACTTCATGGATATATTGTATATGAGTACATAATCAGGTCTTGTTACCAGGACTCATACTATAGATATGTCACTTTATTTTTTGGCTATTTTTAGCCATTGGATTCACTTGAGGGGGTGTGTTAGAGTTTGTTATCATGTTTTCTAGGTTATATAGATAGTTTTTATCTTTTTCTTACTTTGTCTTTTTGTGGATTTATGTCACATTAGTTAGTTTGACTTCTTGTTTGTCTTTGCCTATATATGCAAGGCCTCTCCTTTATCACAAATAAAATTTATTTTATGGATATTATATGATATTTCCTTTATCTTTTCATATCATCTTTAAATCTCTTACAACTCTTATTGTGATGCTTTTGCTATTAATATTTTAGATCTTGGGCTTGGAATGATCTTGTTGACGTTCTTTTCAATTCTTTCATATCCCTATGTAAAAGAATGTTCACTACTATAACCTATAATAAAATATAAATGCATGCCTCACTTATTTAAAATTTTAAGGACATTCTAACAACATTTACTATGAGGAATAAAAAAACATTCTTCACCAATCCTTTGCTCTTCCTCATAAATACAACACTTTACTAAAGAGCTTAAAGATGACTTTCATAGATTTGAATTTTCTTGCCTATGATTACTCCTAGAGATGGAAGCTTTCACTTTGAAAGTTTATTAAAAACACACTAAAATAGAATAGTCACTAATTATGATAGGTGAATAATGCACACATGAGTAACTCTTGATGAGACATACAATGGAAATTAAAAAATCAATTAGAATTTGATTATTGGATTATGCAATTGCACCCTTGGCTAGTTGAGGAGTATAGAAGTAAACCAAAATAAATTTGTCTTTTAAAATACATTCAACATAAATATGAGACATTAAAATTTATCAAATAATTTTGAGAATAAGAATATCTATGATAAAAGGTTATGAATGATCATACTTTTTATATTTATTTTATAAATATTGTTTAACCCTAAAAAAAATTAAGGGGAGTCTAGCGTTAAAGGGGAAAGAGATAGCCTATGGCACAAGGATGGTAAACTATCTCTAAAGTAGGCTAATTATTTGTAAAACTTAGATAAGACATATATTGAATTTATTATATTGAGATACTAAATATAAAAAGTACAACTATTCTAGATACTACAATGATAATGAAAATAAGATACATAGTTAATTGTGATGGTAATACAAATCTAGATCTGGAACAGGCAAAAAGTAAACTAGATTTTGATTGTATAATAATCACATGATTCTATAAATTATACCTCGATAGCTACTGATACTTACATTGACCTAGGATGGTTGCATCGATGCTACTATCTAACTTAGATGTAGGTGTTTAGTATAGAATACCTACTAAAACTAGATGTAACCACATGGATGCTTCTAGGTTTTGTGTCACCTTCACTCTAGTACATTTATATTTGGGTCATGGACTATCACTCCTTGTCAAATAGTAAAACCATAAATTTATTCATATTCATAGTGGCTATGGGGAAAAATGGGTTAATGAGCACATGGTGTCGAACTACCCAAAATACCACTCTATCAATGAGTGCTACCTACATATCCAATACTTTGAAGAGGGCCTAATTTTTTTTGTAATTCTCCCTTATTTTTTGATTGTGTGTGGATCATGCAATGTGTGATAAGCAAGTACAATAATGACCTAGCTTGTAACTTGACAAATGTGGTTCATGGAATGCTCTTTTAGTACTTTAGAACTATAGATGTGTTTTCCCTATGATGAATATGGAAATGGGGAAAAATAAGGAAGCTTTACTCACTTGAGTGCTTGATTAATATTTTTTGGTCTGTGCTAGGTATTTTATAGGTGAGGAATGAATGAGGTTTGATCATATATTTATACTAATCCTTTTGTAAAATATCTCACATTAAAGCAATTACGTCAACCATAGGAATGCATTTCATTTTCAAATTGGATGACTTTAGGACATTGGACACTTGTGTCAACATAGGCATCTGAGTGAGACACAAGTGTTTAGGTAGCTATAAAATAAGTGTAGGTCTAGAACTTGTAGAGATGGAATATCATTAGGTTTGTAACATTATAGGCAAGATATAAGGCCTGAGTCATCAAAATAGCATTGGTTAGACTAAGAGATAAATAATTAGATGTAGAAAGATAATGCATGTGAATCTTTTACAGTGAGATAGCTCTAGAAGCTGAAGGTACATCCATGATATGTATTTTTCAATTGTATAAGACTAAGGTGCTATATAATTCATAACCAGTGTTTATATTTCTCCCTTTAATCTAGTAATGAAATTGTTATTAAAGGAGAAGAAATGCATACTTGGGTATGTATAACACATCTCATCTTTGTTTGAGTCCAACTTAAGTGATAATTGGTGATTGACCTAAAACCAAGAGCATGCTACAATACATAATCAGTGCATGTAATTTAAAATTGAAAGCATTGAAATAATTGAAATTGAAAGAGAGTAAGGTTTAGGAGTACATATGTGTATCGATATAATTGTCTTGCCTTTTAGTAATTCGATTTGAAATATGTATCATTATGAATCACTGAAACTAAGATTAAGACAAAAATAAATCTAGAAAGTTCATATATCTAAAGAGATAGAGACATATTGGAGGACAAATACCCCCAACTTTAGAGATAAAATGAGTTTCCACTTGGTAGTTGAGATTAACTCAATCATGTAACCCAATCATACTTATAACCTAGTGAGTGTGAGTGAGCCAAGTTAACTCATACTATAAATCTAGTGAGTCTTGATGATGTAATCAAGTTCAACCCATAAACTTAGAAATATTGAGTTATTTAATCACCTCAACCATACCAAAAAGTGAACCAACTACTGCAGTAAATTGACTCAATATAATCTATAAAAGTCCAACCTAGTGGGTGATGATAGTCCCTAAAAGTGTTTAGAATTTAAAACTGATTTTCTTTTGAAATATTAGGCACAAATTTCATAACATATGCACATTATAAATGTCTCATGCTAAAACTATGTATAACAGTAGTACCAACGTTTAGAATTTTGCCATAAATGTGTATGTAAATCATATAGCTATGAATTCGGTCAATTTGAAACTATGTAAGTGTGAAGAACATGTGTCCAAAACATGCCCATGCTATAATCTAAAATTAAAAATTGGTGTAAGTGTTTAGAACATGTTTCTACAATATGCCCCAACTATATTATGAATTTGAGAACTAGTGTAAGTGATAATATGGCGAACATATTTCCAAAACATGCCCCAATTATAATTTGGGTATGTTACATTTTGAATAAGTGTGGATCACATGTTTCTAAGATATACCCCCACTATAATCTGAATATTTGAACTAATGTAGAAGTCGTGCCTCTATAACATTCCCTCATTGATATGCCACCCTTTGAGGTGAGGGAAGTAGAAACTGGTAGTAACCTTACCTCAAAAGGATAAGATAACCATGTAAGTTATGAATGTACCGTGTAACATATAGAGGAAACATGTCTAGGTAGATATATCATTGAATCACGAATAATGTGATCACACCAAGTCCTAAGATGCATGATGTGAATCATGGAAAAATCTATATAGTAACAATACAAGCTTAATAATCAAGCAAGCACACACAAGATCACTCAAAACTAAAATCAAAAGACAAAGGTCCAAGGAGACAAAAAAAAGGGTCATGTTTAAATGCCTCATAATTGAAGGGATATGAATTAGTCAAATGTCAACAAAAGTAAGAATGACATATTCAAATGTCAACATACAATAAACAATGACATAATCAATGTCAAAGAGGTAAACAAAGGCATGGGGGCCTAAAATAAAGGAGCATATTCAAATGCTAAAACAAGAAAGACAATAACAAGGCAAGACACTCAAGGTAGTGCATAAATGAAAGCATAATCACCAAACATAAACATATCATATTATTCCCTAGATATATATGCTAGAAAAAAATGTTAAGTAGATAGCATATCAAGTACATTTCAAAAGATATAAGCATGGATCAAGGCATGTGTAAGTAAATACATGATCTCAAAAATGATAATGTAAAGTTACCATAGAATGATATAGCCTAAACGTATCATGAACATAGAGGTGTATGCCCCCACCATCCTGATGACATGAGTAGAAGGAAATCCCAACATCTAAAAATGCATAGACCATATATTTGTATATGCCTATATCACACTCAAAAGATGTGTGAAACATGTGTATATAAGAATAATGGTATTCCATCTTCCAACATGGAATTGACAACATATATGCCAAGGAGATAATAGGATATGTAGATGCTAAAAATATTTTTGGATTTTTGGATTTTTAGTTTTTTTTTATATTTTTAGAATATGTGAGACCTTGCAACCTTAAGTTGGAGCTTATTTTTTTTATCCTAGTTGGATAAGTGGAAATAGTACATGTCATGTTATTCCTCATTTTTTACATGTGTAATAGAATAACTAATGTTATAATTTGGAATATGGAACAATTTGCCTTCATGAGAAAAAGAAATACCTTACTAATTTTGGTCAATTTTTTCTTCCATTTGATATAACCAAAGAGTTCCTAATGTAAATGCATATAGAGAGGTTTGTGTCATAACCCAAACATGTGTTTATATCACTTTAGGACCATAAGCAATTGCTAGTGTTATGTGTCCCAAGGAGTCTGTCCAACCTCCTTTGCTTTTTAAGTCTTTTAGATCAAAGCCAATATGTTGTAAGTAGTTTTTGTTTGTGTTGGATCAATATGGTTATGCCAAAAATTAGCACCACCCATGAATAATGTGATTGTTAAATATTTTTGGCATGGATGATTTTTGTGTTGTTCACTTTGGGGTGTTTGCATAGGATGTGGACCTTGGATTGGTCCCATATTTAGTAGATTTTTTTAAGTTCCCATATAAAGATTAAGAACACTACGTTTTTATTCATAATGTTTATTTTAAAATTCATCTCCCTCCTTTGTGTGAGGATTAAAACTTTGGTATTTATAAGGGGATATGTTTAGCTCGTTTGGATGAGTAAGTATGAATGAAGCATATATATGAACATCCACATCTAAATGGGTAAATGAATCATATTTTTTTATGTAATGCTCTTTCTTTCAATGGAGAAATAATACCTCTACTAAAAATGAATTGTAACTCTAACTCTGAAGGTCTAAATGCTAGCTCATATGATGTAATTTTAAATCGAATGATATAATCATGAAAGGATTCATCATCACATTGTTTGAAATTATGAAAATATTGTAATGTAATTTTCATCACCTTATGGATATTGAAAGACATGAAGAATATATCTTATAATTATGCAAAAGTGGTTAAGAAACCTTTTGGTAGGCTATAGAACCAATTATGAGCCTCATAGTAAATTCTCATATGGGATGATTTTAGCAATAATTTGTCATATTTTTTCCATTGACCAAAAGAATGTACATAGTTAATCATGTGGTCGAATGGGTCCTTATGAATCAAAAAGAGAGGTAAATATGGTAGTTCAAAATCTTGTGGATAAGTATATTCAAGTATACATTGTACAAGAGGTTAATTGTTGAATAAGGTAACATTTGCATTAGTATTATGGAAAGCCATTTACATTTGAAATATATAAAACTATTTTTTAATATCCCCAATAGTGCTCATCAAAGAAATAAGATATTTCATGAGAATGGTGGGGATTGGCATAGGTGTTATCATTGATTCTAATCTAGAGGCATATGAGTATCATCATCCTCATGGATAACAAGTGAAAGTTATGAATCATTTAATTTAGGATACTTTGGTAATGGTATTAGATATTTGAATTATTGTAACTTTGGTATATCATTTGAAGA
Organism: Torreya grandis; assembly: GCA_037957365.1. Lineage (NCBI taxonomy): Eukaryota > Viridiplantae > Streptophyta > Pinopsida > Cupressales > Taxaceae > Torreya > Torreya grandis. Next base: position 2,093,115 of record JARHVA010000359.1, read on the forward strand.
GCTTGGTTCATTCACTTTTTTTAGATATATAACAATTAGTATTGGAGGGACATTTAGTAAAGGCACCTCTTTTGGTATGGTAAAGTTATTCGGTAAAGATGCCATGATTTCTTGTTTAATATTTCATGAATTTTTAGTGTCAAATGAGAGGGAAAAAGAATCATTGCCCTTGATAAGGGGGATATTATTTGGAAATACAGGAATTATGGGGGTTTGAATTAATTTATTTGAAGGAATATCCCCCTTATAAGTATTTTATAAATTAATCATAATTTCTTTATGTATTTGTCAAAACCTTTTGATGATCATATGAAGGAGCAGATTGGTCATATGTACCCATTTTTATGGTAGAATGTGCATGAAAGGCATGATTAGATAACTTGACTTGTTGGTGTATCATGGATTTTTCTAAAAATCCCAAGCCTTACTGGTTTATATTATATTTAAAAAATATAGGGTCGGTTATACCTTGCTTATGTTTACCCAATCCTTGTCCTTTGTATCCATATTTTATCAAATATCGAAGGCTAAAATCATATGATGGTGGTGTAGGGATTAATATTAAAGGCTCATTATATTCTTTAAAATGGATCAACTCATCTCTTAAAATGGTGAGAATATGGACCTAATTAGAGTGATGGTAGCTACCACCATTAAAAAGTTTGAGATTAGATGCTTTAACATTTGGAAGAATTTAAGATTAATCAAATTTTACCCTTTATTTGATATAAAGTTGGAGAGTTTCATAATCATGATCATCAGATAAATAAATATCATCCATGATAAGAGAGATAAATAACACAAAAATTATGATAAATCAAATAATAAACATCCTATATGGTATGCTTAGGAAATAATGTTATTCAAATATCAGGTTCACCAAATGTTTAACCCTAAAACATAGATTATTGAGAATTTAGGGTTAAATGGGAAAGAGGTATCCTGGGGCACAAGGATGGTAGACTATCTCTAAAGTAGGCTAATTGTTTACAAAAATCATATTAAACATATACTAAATTAATTATATGAATATGGTAAAGATAGAAAGTAAAACTATGATAGATATTGAAATGATAATGAAAACAATATACTTATTTGATTATGATGCTAATACATAACTGGATCTAGAACAGAAAAAATAGACTAGATATGGATTCTAGAATAGACATCTAATTCTGAAAATTGTACCTTTATAGCCATGGACATTTGCATCGACTCGGGATGGTTGTGTCAAAGTTACTATGTAATTCAAACATAGATGTCTATTACAGAATACCTACTAAAATTAGATGTGACCACTTGGATGCTTCTAGGTTTTGTGTCACCTTCACTATGGTGCATTTAGATATGGGTCATAGAATGTTGCTCCTTAGCAAATATCAAAACCCTAGTTCTTCATATTTATAGTGGTTATGGGAAAAAATGGGTTAATGGGTGCATGATGTTGAGCTTTCCCAAATACCCCTTTATCAATGAGTGTTGCCTACATAGCCAATAATATGAAGAGGGCTTCAGACTTATGTAGTTCTCCCCTATATGTTTGGTTGTGTGTGAATCATTCAATGTGTGATAAACAAGTAAAACAATGACCTAAATTGTAACTTGGAAAATGTGGCTAATGGAATGATTCTTTAGTAATTCAAACCTATAGATGTATTATCCCTATGACTGATATGGAAATAGAAGAAAATAGGGAAGCTTTACTCACTTGAGTGCTTGATGGAGTGTTTTTGGGTTTGAGCTAAGTATTTTCTAGGTGAGGAATGAATGAGGATTGATTCTATATTTATGTCAATAACTTTGGATAATAGATCACATTAAATCACTTAGGTCAACCATATGAATACATTTAATTTTCAAATTGGATGACTTTAGGGCACTAGACACTTGAATCGACATAGGGCTTTAAGTGAGACACAAGTGTCTAGGCAACTAGAAAATAGGTGTAGGTCCAAAACTTACAACGATGGACTATAAGTAGGTTTATAACATTCTGGGTAAGTTAAAAGGCTCTGGTCATTAGAATAACATTGGTAAGACTAAGACAAAGCAATTAGGCACAAAGAGATAGTGTATGCAATCCTTTTGGTACCAAGAAAGGTCTAGAAGTTTAAGGTACATACATGATATGTATTTTCTAAGTGTACCAAATTGAGGTACTATATAATTATGAAATAGTGTCTACAAATATCTATTTGTGCTAATATCTATAGATTCATTACATCACTCAACTTCAATTGCATTTTTTATCTAAAGAAGGAAACAACCTTCTAAATTTGTATCCATCCACCTTCATGTCATGATAATATTTTTTTTCTTCCTTATAGAGAAAAATATACCATATGGACATAATACTAAGTCTAAAATATGGTCAATAGTTCATCTCATCTTGAGTTGTGTCAAAATAATCATATTGCATATTCATGTGAAGATACTTTGTTTAGGATCATACTTCTTTGAACCCATTTATGGGTTTGTATAGTAATTTTATTCTCCTTATCCCTTTGTAAATAATTCTATTTTTCCTAATTTTGTCTTCATTTCCTTTCACTTGTTCTATTTTGTGCGTGTGTGTTTTCAATAGATGTAGTCAAAAAAAATATTTCCCATGTTGGTTTCTTGTGTCTACAAAGAGTTTATAATTATTTTATTTAATATAAAAATCTTAGTTTTAAAACCATTTTTGGTATTTGGAAAAGGATAGTATGGAGTATCAGAGATGTTATATGCAGCTACTAGAAGCAAGATTGCTAAAATTATGTGATAGTCAAGATGGATCGAGACAATTAATAGGAGAAGCATACTTATATATACTTAAGAGATTCTTGAGCTATGTTTTTTTAAAAGGTAACTAAAGAGATTCAATGTGGGATAATATTTCCTTGTATTGATGGGATTTATAATGTTTGCTTGAATTGTGTAGGGGGTCTATGGGAGCATGCACTAAGTTCAATAACAAATGATGTAGATTACTTGCTTAAGCAAAATTTAATCCTTTGAGCATACTGAATGTGAAAAATAAGTGTAATATGTTGGTGTCTTGATGAATGGGATCACAAAAAAGTTATTTTTTATAATAGATTCTAATGTTATGTTCATCAATAGATTGATTGGTGTCAGATACTTCAATATATGATAAGAGTTTGAAAATGGGTCTTTATGGAAGATAAATTGAATCACCTTACACCCATGGGCATATGTCTCATATTTTGTCCACAATATGTATAAATCCATATTCACTTGCCTTTATGAACCTCCTCTTAGTGTTTGCCTAATTTACAACTATAGAACATGGTGAGAGGTTGTCTCATGGAATGTAATTATACCAGAACACCCAAATCCAACGTGAACATAAATAAATTAGACTCTTCATAATTCAAAAGAACATAAGACATGGCTGATTGTAGGGAATAAAATTAATCCTAATGAGATTCAGAGGGATCAGATCACCAACATTATAGTTACAACTTGGTCGTCATCTCAATATGGGACATAAAATATTACTTTTAATCCAAGTATTGAGGATGAGAATTATAAAACTGGACTTCTTATAAAAACTAACAATAAATCTATTCCTTTGTAAAGGGTGTGGTTCCTGAAGTCATTCAATAAATGAAGAATTATTTGTGACCTAATTTTTATCTTAATAATTTAACATTTTAGCATTGCATGTCCATAATTATGATGGTTAATGAAAAGTTTTTGAAAATTTTATAGCTGGGAATTGATTTCATAATAGGGAAGATACATTCACTTGTTTCTTAAAATGTATTTTATTACTAAAACAATAGGGAATAAAACTAAACATTGCATAGTATAAAATTTACTTGATTTTTATTATTTTTTATTCCATAAATTGGAAGATGAAATGGTGTATGGCATGGTGCTCAAGCTAGTCCATCTAAATCTATGGCACAATATTTTTTATGATTGCTTTCAGATGGTTCATTGATTACATCCTCAACTAATTTAAAAATGGAAGACAATGGTAAAACAATAGCTAAAGACAATAAAAAAAGTGGAAAATCTTCTGATCCTCAGGATAAATTAAAGGCATTCATCCCTTGAATAAAGTGTGATACTATGGAAAAGGACTTCAAGCTTTCAATTCTAAGGGAAATGCTATGTAGGAACTCAATATTGTTTGACATGGTTGAAAGCAAAACTATTTGTGTTAATATATTTGTAGATTAAACCCAACCAACTCAAGTTAGCATATGTTTCAAAGGAGTCTCTAATTATATGTTATATAAATATTATGGTAAATCCTCATTCAATTAATCTACATTACATGGGATCTAGAAAAGGATTTTTGTTTGATTTTTTTGTTATCCTTCTTTTTTCTTAGATTGTTTTATGGGTAGTGGCTCATGTGCTTATAGAGAAAGGGGACATCAATATGGTTATGTATGTTTTATTGATCATGTTTTTGTTTCAGTACCTTCACAAATTCTATCATTCTATTTGCATTCTACTAAATATGCAACATGTAAATGGTGATGTTTTTAGCATAATTTGAGTAGGGTTCACTTTGAATATGTTCATATACTTTATTTTGGCTCATGTTGTTGGTGGTTTTTGGTACCTACTTAGAATTTAAAGGGCATAAAAATGTATGTGAATTAACTAAAGGCCATGGTTTTAAAATTAGGTTGTGGTAGTCATATATTTTATCATTTGTCAATAGTCATGAATGCAGAAAGACTATCTTGGAGTATGAATGATGGTGTGGATGCAATATACATAAAAATAAACAATAGTTTCAACTATGGGGCTTATAAATGGGTAATGCTTCTTGTTACAAACACAAACTAAATAGAGAATATACTCTTCCCAATATTTTGGGGTTTAATGATGTTGGGCATTTTATCTAAGTGGTTAGTCCTTTAATATAATAAGTATGTTAGTATCAAAGGCATGTTTTCAAGGTGAATGTGATAGGCAGGTCTGAGTCAAGCCTTGTATAAGAAAGAAACATTTTTGGGAAGTGATGAAGATCTGAACATTTTTTTAGTTTACTATCTCTAAAATTATTTTGTATGCCCCAAAGACCCGAGAATGAAATTTGATTAAGACAAAAATCAATTCAATTTTGTTTTATATGCCCTAATAGTTAATTTGTACAGCCCGTAAGTTCCAAAGAAGTAGTTATACAACCTAAAAATGGAGTAGTACGATGTTTAAATGTTTTAAAATAGTAATGTATGATTTTTATGACATTTGAAACTTTTGTTTGCTATTGTACAACATAAATCATCTTATAATTTTTTAAATCCTAGTTTGTAGGCCCTTGTATGATTTTTTGTGCATAAATATCAGATCCAACATGGTTGTATGACCTAGTAAAGTGTATAAGGGTGAGTTGATAAGAAGTATGGCATATAAAATATTTACCATGCTCAAGTTTTTATCTTATAAAAATGGGATAGATGCAACCCTCAATTTATTGATTGATAGGTATTTGGCTGAGGGGGAGGGCAGCTATAATCTAGTATTTAATCACTTTGACATTTTCCTAGGGCTGCCCATAGATAATAAATATAGATGTTCATGATTGAGTGCTTGCTCTCCTGGTGGCCTATATATAGTGGGCCTCTCCTGGACCTGACGTCAGACCAAATGAGTGGAATATCTAGATATATAGTGTGGGTTCCTAAAAAATTCAATGATCTAATAGTTTTAATACATTTGTAATTTTTTTGATAATTACAATTTTACATGCACAAATATATATATTTTATTTTAAAAACTCAGGAAAATATAGTTTAAATAAAATATCTTATCTTTATGTATCGCAAATGCTTTTAGAGGAGTTGGTTAAATTTATTTTGTAATACAGATGCTTTGAGCATATAAAAATTAAACCTTTTATAGCTCCTAATTATTTTTCCAATTATTAAACCACATTTTATAGATGCAACCCTCAATTTAATACCAAGAGCATCCACTATTTCTTGGGCATGACAAAATGAGTGGAATAGCTAATACTCTCCTAGCAAATTTAATCACTCTTGATATATAGTCCTAGGGTTGCCTAATAGATGCAATAATCTAATAGATTTTCATTGATTGATTTGGTACTCACTGGTACCTATAATATAATGGTATTCTAATGGACCTGACGTCAGACCAAATGAGTGGAATATCTAGATATATAGTGTGGGTTCCTAAAAAATGCAATGATCTAATAGTTTTTACATTAATTTTTTTGAGATAATTACAATTTTACATGTACAAATATATATTTTTTATTTTAAAAACTCAGGAAAATATAGTTTAAATAGAATATCTTATCTTTATGTATCACAAATGCTTTTAGAGGAGTTGGTTAAATTTATTTTGTAATACATTGTGCTTTGAGAATTTAAGAGTTTAAAACCCACAAAGATCAATTTGTAATTTTCAAATATTTTCATTGTGCATTTGACCTTTGTTGTACGACTAGTTTTTGCCTAGTTGATTTTTTGCCCATATGTAGTCATGTAGCTAGTTGTTTCCTAGTTTTTGGAATGTTTTAGAGACATTAGCGAGGTTATTTGATTTTAGGTCAATAAATATGGTTTTCATGATAAAAATATATTAAATGGAGAAACAAGGTGTTGTAACATATAATGAGTGAATTTTTGGTGGAGTCCAACACCCTACTTTTTCTTGGAAATTTAAAATAGGTTATTTGCACAAAATAATGAGTGTAACAATATTTTCCTTCAATTGTGTTGTCTAAAAGAAATATGTTTCACTTCAATATTTATAGGTCATTGGGGATTTGATAGGATGATAGAGCCAATGACACACCCATCTTGTGAAAACTACTAGGTCCAAGATCGGGTAATGCTATAGTGGTAAATTTGGATAGATAGATGTGCATTTTTTATATAAAATTTGGTCTTCTGTTGTTTGATATCCTTGATGAGGAACATTTGGCTCTTGTCTGATTGGTTTTTTAGCTACCAAGATTTCTCATCTCTTTCCTAATAATGGGGAAGATGTTGCATGGCCTTTGATAAGTTGTTGGTGATTGTAATATTTGGCAGGTGAGTTACTTGCACCAATAGTGTTGAGAAAAGGTTCATCAACATAATTGGGAATCATGGAGATGTTCCATACATAGTATGCCATAGTCACTGAATGGGTTTTTGTGTGAGACCTTATGTGGAACAATGTAGTTGATTAGGCCTTGATCATGCTTATATTGTAGTATAGTATAGAAAGGTCAGAGGGGACGAGTATACCCATTATGATGTTCATCATTCACATCACAACTCATGAGTTATTATAGTGATTTTACATAGAGAGATGGGATTGTATGAATGAAGTGACATCAGTTGATCATTACCATGATGTAGAGTGTGCCCTTTTGTAGGGTGTAGCAAATACTTTTGATGAATTCAAAGTCATATGCTATGAATCATCTTTTAAAACCCTTTGGATCAAGGGGGTTTGTTGGGTCATTTTATCTAAGTGGTTAGTCCTTTTATATAACATTTATATAGAGAATGTATCTCATATGAGACACCCCCTTTATTTTAACAGTAAGTTGGTAAGTTAACTTGGTAATAGGTGTTAGTACTAATAAATATGTTAGAATTTATTTTAGTGAAAATAAATGTTAGTTTATAAGTTAGTTTTTTTAAAGGATTGAACCCATAAGTTAGTTAGGTCTTGTGTAAGTCCTATGAAAAGCTTATATAAGATTAGGAGATTGCAAATGAGATTAATGAGATATTTTACCTCTGAATATATTCTTTTAAATTAATTATTCCATTTCCCCCTATGTGTGGTCCCAAAAAATGACACTAAACACATTTTGAAACTTGGAGAGCACTATAAAATGGATGGAGGTTGTTGGGCTCTTTTCATTTAAATTGGCATATATTTTCCCTAGTTTCGTACCTAAGTAAATAAGAGTTACAACATGATAGCATGTTGGCCTTTCAAGCAATAAAAGGTTCTTGTGCACTTGAATAAGTACTTAGTATTAAACTCATCCTTAGTCTTGTATCTAACTTAGCTTATTTATTCATCACTTAACTATCAAAATAAATAGAAGTTGGCATAAACTGATAATAGACAGTATCAAATCCATTATAATCATAGACAAATGAACACAAACATTACATCAACACTGGTTGCCTTCTATTATAGTTATAAGTTATGTCAAAGAGTATAGTGATTTTAGACTTACAATAATAACCAACTCGTCAACAATAATACAAATTAGATCAAGGGAGTATTTGTACTTGGTTTACCTAACCAATCAGTTATAGAAGTAATACAAATAAGATGACTCACTAACGATCATTAACAAAATTGAGTTGTGGCGAGTTGTTTATAATAAGTTCTTACAGACCTAAGTCTAACTACACCTATATTCTCTATTGGGTCTTTTATGATCCAAATTATTATTTAGTTTGTTATTGTTTATGTATTAGTTTGTTAGCTTTTAGTTTTTGGTATCTTGGTGGTTATGTCCCATAGAAATAGACTTTTAAGTTACCATTTACCTTTTATATTTTGATGTACCTCTTTTGTGATAGTTAATGTTTTTATGGGTTATATTTTTCTAAATTTATTCCTCCTATTTATGATCCATCAGTGGTATCAGAGCACTAGGGAATTATGGAGGATTGAAGAAATTAGTGAGAATACTAGCAATGATCATACAGTCAAACTGCCTAGGGATCACCTGAAAATAATTCTAATCTTATCAAGTCACAATGACATCCATACTGCAACCAGGCCCGTCTTTTTTTCATACACAGAAACAATGGTGAAGGGGCACGAAAGAGAGAGTGTTAGGTTGCACATGCGAGGAATCATTCTTGGTTATAAGACATATAAATCAAATCAATACCCAAACACGTCTCTCATTCAAATTGAGGGAGTGAACACACGAGAAGGAAGGGCGATCAGTTGGATTTGAACAAAAATAATAAAAAGGTGTTAAGTAAAAGTGCAATTGAAGTTCTCAATTTTTTATTAACTACAATCTTTGATTGATAGAACATAGGTCAATGTAAGAAACCAACAGACTTTGAGCCAATTCAAGTATAAAATCACTAAACAAGACATATAAACATAGACACGATGGATTTGTAGCATTCCAACTAAGCATTTAAAGATTAATTCCTGTCTGGAAAAGTAAAGTACAACCAATGGCGTAATTAAGTTTATTTTACAGATTTATTTGAAATATTATAGTCTCCATGATTCAAGTAAATGCATGGTGAAAACACTTAAGGTTATTTCTCTTACTATGTCCTTGTGGCCACCAAGTAGCGAGTAGATTTGTTTTTTCATGTAAGTAAAAATACCACCGCAATTTTCATAGGCAAAGTAAAATTAAGTGAAATTTCCTTCATGAATGGTATTTATTTTATTTTTAACATCCAAAAAAATCAAGTTTATTTAAAATATTGTTCCATTATATTTTAAATTTACATGTAGAGGGATTGACAATTGTAGTTTTGGTAGTCATTTCCCTAAGAGAAAATCTTGAGTTCAAAGCTTATATTTTGGATAATTTATATTTTTTTAAAAAGGGGAGCTTTGTAAAAGGAGATATAGGAGTGTAATAGGAGTTATAAGGTGTATTTTTTTGATAAAATCCAAAAATCCTTGTATTCTTGTAATTAGAAACTATTTTGAGGGTAAAGGCAAAACCCCAATAGCATTCTCTTCCTTTGATTTTTTTCATCATGGCAAAAAGTGTAAGCTTAATCTCCAAAAATGGTAAATTGTCACCTAAAAACTACAAAGAATGGAATAGGAACAAGGAGAACACACTAATTTTTAATGACTTATGGCAAATCACTGAGAAAGAAACCACACTACCAATTGAAGCTATAAAGTTGGTTGAATATCAGAAACATGATAAATGTGCACTCGTATTTTTGAAATCATCTTTAACTGAATAGGTAATCATTCATATTGAGGTAGTTAAAATTGGTGCATGGAAAGCTTGGAAAGTTTTAAAATATTTGTATGATAAACAACCTACATACAAGAAGATTGACCTTCTTATGCAACTGTTGAATAATTAACTGGTAGATAATGAAGATATCTTTGAATATCTTTATCACATGAAAACATTAAAACAAGAATACTACACAATTGGTGGTAAAATTGAAGATGATATGTCAATTTCCATGACATTGAATGGTCTTAATTCTGTATAAGCCAATTTTAATTGAAATACTACAGCTTAGTGATAAGCTTAATGGTGTCGCTTTGATTCTATTAATGAGTTATTAACTTAGCATGAGAGATATTTTGCAAGGAAGAAGAGTACATCTATTGAAGAGGCTCACTATAAAAAGAATAGGTCCCATCATAGAGATCATCATCATGTATAATGGTATTTTTAGAAACACTCTTTGATTCATTATCTGAGGCACTTTCCACACTATTCTAAATGGTCTTCACAACATTCACATCGACACTCTCCAGGGTCTTCTAAACAAAGGCATCACCACAAACACTCTTCTCATAGTTCTTATAGTGATTTAAATTCTTTTAGATCTCACAAACATAATAACTAACCCATATTTTTAAATGTGGTGGTATTGGACATTTTGCAGATATATTTCCTTCTCGATGACCCCATTCTCCATGCAAAAATAAAGATAAAGCAAATTATGTGAGGCATTCTAATGGTATATCTTCTGGTTACTCTAGTTATTTAAGATATTCTGACACTTCATCTGATTAGAAGATGTCCCTCATAGTCAAGGTCTATGGTCGTGATGGACCTGATAACCTATTTTGAGTGATCAGTGATTAGAGGTTAGAGGATCAGTTGGACGCTAGAGGACTATTCCCTTCTCCAATTAGCTATTCGCTCAGAGTTTGAGATCATGCTTGAATAACAATTTTAATAGTAGTAGTTTGCTTCTTTCAATTTTTTCTAGTTTTGTCTTTCTCTCATTTGTTTTGATGACATGGAGTAGGCAATGTTAGTTGATTTTGATTCTCTTAGTCTATAGCTTCTCACCTCTCACCTGACAAGGGGAGAAGATATTGCATTTGTTAGTCTTTGATCAGTTATCGATGACATTACGAGTTGATATGGGTTACTAGTGTATTCAGTGTTGAGCAAAGGTCATCAACATTTTTTGGACATCAGAGAGATGTGCCATATAGAGTACAGATTTGTCACTTAGATGGGTTCTTGTGTGGGAGCTTATTGGGTCGATATAGTTGGACAGTCTTTGATCGAGTTTTAATATAATATGGTATGATGATCATAAGGGATGAGTAGACATTGATCATGTTTATCAACCTTTTATGCCGTAACTCATTGGAGAGGATTTTGTACAGAGCAACATCAGTTTTGATTAGTACTAGGAGTATAGTATACCACTTGCAATTACGACAAGGATCCTTTGATGACTTTAAAGTCATTTATCTAGTTCATTCATCTGTTATACCCCTTTAGATCAAGGGGGAGTTTTTTGGGTCTTTTATGATCCAAATTATTGTTTAGTTTGTTATTGTTTATGTATTAGCTTGTTAGTTTTTAGTTTTTGGTATCTTGGTGGTTCTATCCTATAGCAACAAACTTATAACTTACCATATACCTTTTATATTTTGATGTACCTCTTTTGTGATAGTTAATGTTTTTATGGGTTATATTTTTCTAAATTTATTCCTCCTATTTTTGATCCATCATTTTCTCTTTGTGTTAGATCCTTATCATCAAGCACTTATCTTCCCATGGGATGGTGCTGGATTCATGCTTCGTGTTGGGATATGAATAACCGGGAGCACACAATTGATTACCAAATACAAGCAACTTAATATGCGGAATTAACTAGAATCAACAAGTAACTAGAATCCAGAAATAACACAAGATATGAGAGACAATATACAACTTGTATTAATACTCATACATAAAAGAATACAATAAAGAAGATGCCACTTCTTCTCCACCACCTCTTCAGAGGCTTCCCACACCTCAAGTGAACAGTAATTCTCTCCTCAAAGCTCTCTCTCTTAGGTCCCAACACCCAACTCAAACACTGAGTTGGTGTTCACCTTATACCTGTGCTCCACGCACTCCACAAGTACACAAACATACTTCAAGTATATCTCCCCTGAACCTGCAACAACCTGCACCTCAATAGACCTTACTTATGGCAAGATCTTCCTTGCCTTCCTCTTTGCTCTGAGTACACAGCTATACTCCAAGTAGATCTCTCCTGATATTGCTCCCTATTGTGTTGCTGTCCTCTCTGATCTTGCACACCTGCAAATCAATCTGGTTCTACACACCTGTGAACCTTGACCTTGCACACACATACACCTACATATCAATGATCTTACTTACCATGTATATCTCCTATAAAAGCCATGCTCACCTGATGACCAAGATCATACACTCCTGAAGAACCCTACTGATTCTCCAATCCAGCACCCACCTTGGTACTGTGGCACTGGGAGGAACACACCATGCTCACCTCACACATAGAAGAAACTTATAATAATGCTCTCTTACTCTCTAGCACATGTTTACAATACAACCATGAGTCTAATATATAGATCTCATCCAAACAATAATTAGAAACCTAATTACAATAATTAGATCCGCAGCTCTCAGTCTAAAATTGGCTCTCAACATGCAAACACATGGTTCGTTAGCTAACTGCCCGTAAAACACTCCAGCTCGAACCACACAAGTGACCGACATCGGTCCCTGTCTGCCTGGGGGTCACCGACGCCGGCCGACTACTGACCGACATTGGTTGCCTTTGGTCTAATCCTGCCATTGTCGGTTGGCCTGACCAACGCCGGCGTCTGAGACACTCTGCAACCCTTCTGCAACCTCCTCCTCTATTTGCATCAATGAAGCTTTTAGCTCCACAACCTAACAATCTCCCACTTAGAGATAAACAGCTGCACTATACCTGTACCTGTACCCCGTCTAATCTATTTCCTAGCTTGTATCCCTCTTCAAGATCAATCATAAAGACAACCCACCACACAACCTGTGGTGTACCTCCTGTCATCCGAGTACACTGCCGCATTTGAACCTACAATCCCATGTAGTGAAGTCCTGACCCTGAATAGCATGAATCCCTGCTGCTGGTCCCTCTCAAATCCTTGAGAATCCACTTCTCTGAATTGGCTCCTAACTCTCTGACAACACCCACTGATTGGGTAAACTCAGGTCTATACCAGATCTCATGTGATTTCGAACATTGAACTGTCCAGCCTTTGGTGTGCTCTGATTCTGCATCCTACGTCTGGCCAACACCTGATTCACATCAGCTCCCACTAGAGACAAAATCAACCTGTGATCTCTCATGTCTCTCATGCCAAAGAATTTTGCTGCTCCAAATTCTTCATAGCAAACCATTGAACTAATCTTACCCTTAGCTCAGCAAAACCCTGTATTTACAATCCTGCTAGCAAACATACCATCCACATACAATAACAAAATGATGTCATGACTCATCATCCACCTGGTAAGACAAACCACAGTAGTTACCCTGACATTGACTAAAGCCATGCTTCGTCCTCCACCTGTCAAATCCTGTACCACTGTCCTACAGCTCCTCAAGACCATATGCCTGGCCTTCCTTCTCACATGTCCATTCTCTCTATTCTTCAACTAAGGTATCCATTCATCTTTGTGCTTTCATACCTGCTGGAAACCCTAACAAATCTCTCGCTTGGTTCTGCATTCTCTCCATGCCATGCTCCCACTATTTCCTAGATCCTTCCTGCTTTGCAGTAAGCAACGAGTGTAAAGAAGAGGAACAATGAATTTGAGGCTTACTTACATCTTCAGTCCTCTGTATGGGCGTTTGAAACTCTTTGACAACTTGTTGTCTACCCAAAATCTGTTACAGTGACCGACCTCAATCACCACATAGTCTGCATCCAACCGACGTCGGTTCCATGCACCTATCTTGACTACCAACCCTACCGACGTCGGTGTCTCCTTGCTGCCGACGTTGGTCCTCATGATCGACGTTGGTCTTACTTACTACCGACGTCAGTTTTCTTGCTGACACTGGTACCTATGTTTTCCTGTGAGTGATGACTTTTTACCCGCGAGCTCCTTTGAATCAAGTCCCATGTCCAAACTGCCCTGCTCAGAAGTATCCAGCCCATCCACTGGTCTCTGTCCGCCATCTCCTCCAAGAACACCAAGGCTTTCCAGTTCTTAAGCCTGTCAAATATATCTGTATTCTGCTTAAGAACATGCATCTCCTTCCTGCTCATGTGACCAAGCCTATGAAGCCATGTCTCTGCAACAGAAGAAGAATCAGTAATATAAACAAGTAGATAAAGAGTACCTATTTTCTTACCACCAGCTAATTTAAGTGCATCTGCTATGAGAGTTCTCGTGCATCTCTCATCACCCAACTCTTTTGAAGAAATTAGCCACATCTCCAAACCTGGGACCTGCATGACCTCCTTCAACACCCATGTGTTGGCCGCCTGCAATTTTAGCTTCACTTCCCCTTTGCCAATTCTTTGGCAAGGCTCACCAGCTCCTCTACCTGGGGATGCATGGAAAGAGGCAACCGAATCTGTTATCCAAGATTCAACTTTATCCAAGAAACCTCCCAGAGCATCATGTGCAAAAACCCCTGCAACATCTGCATCTTTAGTTCCTTCTTGCTGATCTTCCACAAACCAACAATTTTATTTTACCTGATGTTTCTTTCCATAGGACCATAAGTGACCATCTGTGCTTTTCAACTCCTCCATTCTTAGCTTACTTTGATCTGCCATTGCTCTACTCCCACTCAATCAGAAACCCCTGAGAGTGACCTGTAACCAAACACAAAACCGCTCCTCCCACTCAATCAGAAACCCCTGAGAGTGACCTATAACCAAACACAAAACCACTCTTTGCAACCTTAGCTCTGATACCACGTGTTGGGATATGAATAACCGAAAGCACACAATTGATTATCAAATACAAACAACTTAATATGCGGAATTAACCAGAATCAACAAGTAACTAGAATCCAGAAATAACACAAGATATGAGAGACAATACACAACTTGTATTAATACTCATACAGAAAAGAATACAATAAAGAAGATGCCACTTCTTCTCCACCATCTCTTCAGAGGCTTCCCACACCTCAAGTGAACAGTAATTCTCTCCTCAAAGCTCTCTGTCTTAGGTCCCAACACCCAACTCAAACACTGAGTTGGTGTTCACCTTATACCTATGCTCCACGCACTCCACAAGTGCTCAACGCACTCCAAAAGTACACAAACATACTTCAAGTATATCTCCCCTGAACTTGCAACAACCTACACCTCAATAGACCTTACTTATGGAAGGATCTTTCTTGCCTTCCTCTTTGCTCTGAGTACACACCTGTACTCCAAGTAGATCTCTCCTGATACTACTCCCTGTTGTGTTGATGTCTTCTCTGATCTTGCACACCTGCAAATCAATCTGGTTCTACACACCTGTGAACCTTGACCTTGCACACACATACACCTGCATATCAATGATCTTACTTACCATGTATATCTCCTATAAAAGCCATGCTCACCTGATGACCAAGATCATACACTCCTGAAGAACCCTACTGATTCTCCAATCCAGCACCCACCTTGGTACTGTGGCACTGGGAGGAACACACCATGCTCACCTCACACACAGAAGGAGCTTATAATAATGTTCTCTTACTCTCTAGCACACAACCATGAGTCTAATATATAGATCTCATCCAAACAATAATTAGACACCTAATTACAATAATTAGATCCGCAGCTCTCAGTCTAAAATTGGCTCTCAACATGAAAACACATGGTTCATTAGCTAACTGCCCGTAAAACACTCCAGCTCAAACCACACAGGTGACCGACATCGGTCCCTGTTTGTCTGGGGGTCATCGACGCCGGCCGGCTACTGACCAATGTCGGTTGCCTTCTGGTCTAATCCTGCCGATGTCGGTTGGCCTGATCGACGCCGGCATCTGAGACACTTCGCAACCCTTCTACAACCTCCTCCTCTGTTTGTATCAGTGAAGATTTTAGCTCCACAACCTAACACTTGACTTAGTATTTTACAACATTATTGCAAACCACTCCATAACTGTCTCCACTTTCCATGTTTTCCCTAAGTCTTCTGCTAATATTTGAGTCCTACATTCTTAGGTTCCCCATGTAACATGATTTTTTACTCCATAATAATTTCTTCTTCTATTCCATGGCCTTCCATGTAATGGTCTTTGGCATCATGTCTCTCTATGTCACTTATTACCAAAAATTACTTAGCCCAAATAGTCTTCAAAATTAGGGGCCCAACATCAGCCCAAACTAAGCCTATAGTCTGTCTCTTCTGCATTATGTCTCTCTATGTTACTTGTTACCAAAAATTACTTAGCCAAAATAGTCTTCAAAATTAGGGGCCCAACATCACCCCAAACTAAGCTTATAGTCTATCTCAGACTATACACCTTTTTAGGTCCCTCCAAAAACTCAGGTCTCAATTGTTCAATCTACCTCTTCATGCCCTCCCAATGGTTTAATGTATTTTGGAACTTAGACATGATTTATTCAACTACCTCATTAAGCTTCTTTATCTCCTTGGGTTGATTAGATAATCACCTACTTGAATAACCAAGTTGTCAAGGGATGTATAAGCATATTTATAATCATCTTCGAGTGAAGTGACCTCTTTTAAACCTATCCTTAGAGTGACATAAAACTATAATTTAACTCCTAGTGGTGAGTGCTTATTTTATTCTCTAAATCCTCCACATCTCTAAATGCTTTGGTACATTCAGTGCGATCTTTTATTACTAAAGCATTGTCAACCAACTCTTGGTGTTGAAGTTCCTCTGCTTGAAGTCTTACCTCTATAATGTTTTTGGATCATACCAATTTATCAAAAACCCCATCCAAGATGGGAATCATATTGCCAACCCTGTTAAAAAACTCTTATAGACCTTGATAACATTAGTAAATTATTCCATCGCCCATGTTTGATCATGATAAAGACTGTGTTAGTCTTTACATTTCTTCAACAAAAGTTCTACAAAGGTTTCCAACTTATCAATCGCTTCTCTAAAAAGTGGTAATCCATCTACAAGATTCAAATCTTGGTCCAAAATAGACTTGTAGAGGGTCAAGGTTTTTACTTGAGTTGTTGTTGCTATCTCTAATTTGTGCTTGAACTCTTCCAACTCATCTTCAAATTTTATCTTATGGTACACTCATTGTGATGGAGAGTAACCATCTCTTGATGCTTTTTCTAAAGTCACATTACATTAGATTCAGATAAGGAGTTTGGCTTAGTTACCTCATGAGTAAACTTCAAGAGTTTTGTGCTTTCCTATGATGAGGTTCACATCTGAAGATCTATCCAAAGTGTGTTAGGAAGTTCTATATCTCCCAGTGTGAAAATTAGGATTATAAGGGTAGCTCAAAATGGTATTTTTCATTATATATATCATTATAAAAAAATAATTCTCACCAAGTCTGCTCATTCAAGTCCTCCTTTAAAAAGTACTCCCACATAAATAAATGTTTATCTGGCACTCCCTGATGGTAATAAGCATGAAGGGTCATGGTTGTATCATTAGTCATCAGCCTTTGTTGGATGGATTCATCAACTAACTCTTTCTCAGTAGAGGGATGCCACTTAAGTATTTCAACATTCAAGTCCTCATTTTGGTAATTAGGACCAATATCAAGAGCAATCATTCCCAAACTTGTGTCTAAAACATACCTCTCTTCACTAGTGGTACTTTCAATATCCACTTGTGCTTCCTCAAGGGTGGATTTTTCATGTTATGCTAGTGAGGGTGTCTTCTCCTATATCGGGGTGACTTCTTGTTCCTCCTATCATTCTTCATAAGTTTTTATTTTAGGTGTTACCTCTAGGGTTGTTGCCTTTGATTCTATGTCACCATCCTTAGGTGTTGAAGTTTATTATTTCATAGGAATAGATTATATCACAAGAGCAAGACCTTCTAGTTGACCTACAGGCACATTATCCTTTGGTGGGGAAGGGGCGATCCTTTGCCTCTTAGCTTGTTTAGGATGAACATTGGTGTTGGAATCATTCCCTTACCTCTTATGGTTCCTATGCCTCTCTATCTTTAATTGGGTTGAAATGGTTTCCTTCTTATTGTCCACAGTCCCTGATGTATTCTTTCTGGGATTTAACATATAAAATAAAGAATGAATAGAATCACCAACCAAAATTTGTTGAACCTTAATATCATTATTGTCCAAATCCAACTTCTCTCTATATGCCTTTTCCCCTAGATAAACATACATTTGATAGAGAATATGAGTCTCAACGTCAATCTTTTCAGCATCAATTTGCACATGGTGCATGTCATAGATCCTATTAATGATGTTCATGAAATATCAGGCAGTAAAGGCATATGATAGCTTGATCTATCTAGACAAGTCACCTAAGGGGCTCATCCAGATGTGTGCTAGTGAGAAATATTGTTTAACCACAAACCAAGTTTGGTCACCTAGGTATGCAAGTAAGTCTTTGAGAATGTTCCACTCATTTCCAAAGGCTTCCTTCATACCATCATACCAACCCTTCATCTTAGCCTTATGGGAAGGAATTATATCATCAAGGCAAGTGAATGCTTTAAACCTTTCCATAGGAGACTTATGCTCAGGTGTTGATCCCATTTTAAATCACCAATTGTGTATTCTATAAAACTAATTTCATCAAAAAATAATATCACCCCACATAAATTTTTGGTTTGGTAGGTGACAGGGCTTTTTTACATCTACAATAATCATCTCATCAAAATACAATGACCAATTATATTTAACTCCAAGGGTAACTTGATGGTTGAATTAAAAATACACCATGTCCACCTCATTTTACCTATCTACACATCCAACCTTGGTCATTATCAAACGCGTAACCACTCTAAGGATAGGATTTGAAGACTTGTTATATGCATTGCATGGCCTTGCTTCTTATATTTAAGTGCCATGGTAATATTATCAATTTCCTCCTGGTCCTCTATGTATCCATTAAGGTTAGTTTCTAAGCATTGTAATCCTATATTTTTTATCACCCTTTGGGATGTGATCCTCATCTTATGCCCAAAAAAATAGAAATAATCCTCATACATGCATGAAATAAGAAACTTTACAGCTTTCACAAGTTTCCTGAAGTATGGTAGATTAAATAAATGAAATAATCCTGCATCACTAAGCTTATTAAAAATACTTAGGTCATAAATGAGATCATTCTAGGTATTTTAGTTCTCCACCCAATATTCATGCTAAAAAAACACCTCATTCCCTGACTGATGATGATTATAGTCAAAAATATTTTAGGTTGGCACATTCAACTCCCACTCCTCTATGTGCAACATTGCTTCGGGATATTTCATCTCCTCAATCAACAATGGGGGTGGAGGCAATGTTATAAATTTATTATTTTCATAGACTACCATCATATATTATATCTTATCTATTTACTCAAACTCTTGTAGTGAACTTTCCTTGTGCATATTGGACTCACTAGGTACTTCTTCCCTTATCAAAACTAGTTATACTCTCATGCTTTCAAATTCATAATCCTCATGGATTATAAGTAAGGGGTTATTGTGTTGGGACTTTTTCTTTGGATGCATTACCCTCTAAGGATCTTGAAGGTTGAGGCACAACCACCCAAACCTCTTAAACAAATACACGATTACTTCTCTAACTTGCTTGACTTTCCTGCTTTATCATCCTCCAATGGAAGACATCAACACTTGAAACCTATAATTCCTTCAACCTACGCTTCTTCAATAACTATTTTAGAAATTTTTATTTCTCACCACAATCACTTCACTCCAAAATATCCAAATTTCTCATAGATAATTGACATATGCTCTTTTAGTAGCTTAAAAATGTTTCTTTGGCTCTGGAAATTTACAAATTGACAATAGTAAAATGTAAAATGGTATGTGTTTAACCTTTTATATCCTCAAGGGGGTAATCCTCATTTAATTCCCCATTATGTCATCCATAACTTCATGTAATTAATACCTCTAACATTATTTCCACAATTAAAATTTATCGCACTTGCCATTACAATTGATTTTATCAAATTTAACACATCTATCCCATCTTGTGTTTTTCTTGAAGTGCATGACAACTGTAAAAAATTTCAAAAAAAATCATTTCCAAGGTGGTAACCTCACTTCTTTACTCTTCATAGTCATTACACTCTACATCCTACATATCCACTTATCCTCATACATTTCCACTTACGTTCCCATTTTTGGTACATGCATTCCCATTCACCATTTCCTTAGTGCTATAAAGTTTTAATTATTTCACCCTTCTCACCCCACACTAAAAGCTATCCATGGTACTCCATGACATTACAAATAAATATATAAGTAAACAACCAAGTTTTGATATAAAACTAAGGGCACACAACCAATGCCACACCTTATTGAATAACAATCCAAAACCCTAAACTAAGCTAGTGGTTTACACCTTATTAAAAAAGAGGAAAACACTACTCATAATAGTAATGGCAAATTTGACTACCAGTGAAATGGCCTAAAAGGAACTGGACATCTAACTACTTTAACTTGCATGCACCATTAGGATGAATACTATGAATAATAAATAGACCATCCCAATGGATACGAAGTTTCCCTGAATGGCACATGAACTTGGATTCATAAACCAAGACCTAAATACCCAAAGAAAAACTCTTGTTCTTAAGATGATGATTATGTCAAGGCTTCTATTTTTGCTTCTCCACTCTTTGACTCCAATTCACTAGAAAATGGGTTTCATCTAATTAAATCAAAGCATCCATTTGTGCTTTCAAATATTATTCATCATCCAACCAACAAATGTGCATAATATGTAGAGAGGGTATAAATAACTAAATTGGAAGAATGGATTCATTACCAAACATAATATTTAAAGGTGTAATATTATTCAGTCATTTGTATGTAGTATGATACACCCATAATACCATATAAACATGATTATCCTAATCAGTTCATCCAATATTACAAATCTTAGTCATTGTATTACCCAAGATATTATTAAACACTTCAATTATACCATTATCTTGAGGATGGTAAAGTGTAGTCTTGTGGTGCACAATAATGAACTTAGCCAAAAGGATGTGGATGGTCTCATTAAGGAAATGAGTTCATTGATCACTAGTCAAACTTAATGAACATCCATACCTTATAATAATATTCTACAAGAGAAATATAGAATTAGTGGTAGTAGTAAAATATTGGGTTGGCACTATTCAACCCAATGAATGAGGTAATCAGTGGTGATAATGACATAACACACTCTAGTACACCTCCTTATTGGATTAATAGGGCCAACAAAATCAATGTCAAAGGGTTCATGTGATAGGATCAGATGAAGGGACATAACATCCCTTATGTTTGGTTTACCCATGTATTGACAAATATCACATTGACACACATAAGCTTTAGGATCTTTAAATAGAGTAGGCCACCATAACACAACTAAAAGAACCTTTCACATTATAACATCACTGACATAATGTCCTATGATGATACCTTCATAAACCTCCCAAAGAACCTCAATGAATTCATGTTTCATGATGCAATGACGTAAAACTTCATACCATCCAAGCTTATAAAGGTCACCCCTTATGAACTAGAAGGGAGTAGTAAGAAAAGTCAGTTGTTTCTTCTCTTGAGTGTTGAGGTGGGTTGGTGTTAAATCTGTATTAAAAAATCTATGATATCCTCTAACTCTTTAGGCATGTGCATGAATTTAAAAAGCCTCATATCAAGTAATTCATCCTCAATGGAGTGCACCAGTTCACTAGATTCAATGCTCAACAAGTGATCAGGGCCATAATTAGCCTTATAGAGTTTCACCATCATCGAGAACTAGAACTCCTAAAAAAACACAATCCATTGGCAAATGCATCTATGAAACACCAAATTATTCACCAATTATTTAAGTACTTCATGGTAAATAAATAAACTGAACAGGGGCCAACAAATATTGATGAAACTTTTGAAGTGTGTAGACCATGGACAAGGCTTCATGTTCTAAATTTGAATAATTTTGTTAAACTAGAATGAGCTTCTAACTAGAAAAATAGATAGGATGATCAAGGTTGAAATCATTAGGTTAAGCAAGGATAACACATAATGTCATGTTTGAAACATTGACATGTACATGAAAGGGATTTGTCCAGTCTAGAAACTAGAGAATCGGGGAAGTAATGAACTTGTTCTTGAGTGTAATGAATGCTTGTTGGTGAGCATCAATTTAGATAAATTGACCATTATATTTTAGCAATTCCTCTAACAATGCAATGATATTAGAATAACCTTGAATGAAATTTATATGGTATCTCATGTGTCCTAAGGAGGCAAAAAACTTGCATTGGGTGGTTGACGTTGGAAGGCAATGAATAACTAAAATCTTGGTTGGATCCACTAAGAGTCCATAACGACAAATAACATGGCCTAGAAAAATACCAAATGGGGTAGTAAAAACACATTTCTTCAAATTTAAGGAAATATGAATGTTTGAGTATCACTCAAATAAGGTGAATATTAGCACAATGGTCCCACTTTAGACCACAGACGGTCCAATCATCTAGGTAGACTTGAAGGAATTTATGAATAAAATATTTGAAAGCCTCGACTACAATATGTGAAAACATAGTAGGAGCATTATTCAACCTGAAGGGCATCATTTTTTAAGTGAATAAAACCCATTTAATTATAATTGTGGTCTTCAATTTATCTTCTTCCATGATTTAGACTTGATGATATCTAGAGAATCCACTAGTGAAAGTATAAATCTCACACCCAACAACTCCTAACATCTCTTTGGTGAAAGGAATCATAAAGGGGTAAATTATGCAATAAATGTTGAGTACTTGATAATCCACACAAACATGGATGTGATTATCCTTCTTGATACTGATGACCATGGGGCTCACCCATTCAGACTCGTCCATAAGAGTGATGGCTCTAACACACAACATGCTTTTAAACTCCTCCTTAACCCGAGTGTGCAAGTTGTGATTCATATGATAAGGTCTATTTTGGATAGGTCAAGCACCCTCTACCAATTTAATATGCATCTTTCCCAATGAAGAGTGAAATACTTTCATCTTGATGTAATTCCATGGAAAAATGCCTTGATACTCCTTTAATTATTCAAAAACCCTAGAGATCTTAGTATCAAACTAATAGTTCCCCACAATAACCATCTTGGCTGCATACTCTATGCCAATATTAGATTGAATCATCTAAAAGGGATCTAAATATGGATGTTGTTCATTATGGATGGTGTCTCAGACATTTCACGTGCCATATTTAGTATGCAAAGCCAAGTTATCAATGGATGGATTGGGTGGATCAAAATTAGTACATTCATCAATTTGGTACATAACCTTATATTTACTTTTTTGGATTTGTTCTCTTAATGCATGGTCTATTTTAGGTTCAAGTGGTGGAGGAGTTGATGCTTCCATATTAGGCACTTGGAAAATGTTCAAGCTTTCATCTCATGTGCTATGTATATGTTTGATGTGGTCTTCAACCGATACTAGGTCACTTACAATAGACTGACACATGGTTTGTAAGGTGAGGTGTAAATCCATCTAAGGAGAAGATTAAGATAATTCCATAATAATATAACCTTTTAGTGCACACCAACAATATGTCTCCATGTGTTATTTTTCATGTACATATCATGCTCTAGCCCAAGTGTGTAGAGTACCATAGAATGCATCAACCCATAGATATTCAAGAAAAA
This sequence comes from Torreya grandis, assembly GCA_037957365.1. NCBI lineage: Eukaryota > Viridiplantae > Streptophyta > Pinopsida > Cupressales > Taxaceae > Torreya > Torreya grandis. Next base: position 2,116,866 of record JARHVA010000359.1, read on the forward strand.
AAATCTCATTCATGTTTCACATGTTTTTTTAGGATCCAAGATGAGATTTTGGATAACTAATGCCATAATAACTCAAGGTTCCATGAATGCAGTTATCATGATGAAATTGATGGTGCATAGCAAAGTGAACTTTGTCCCAAGTGAGAAAATTATGATGGTGAGTTCTCCACCACCAAGCAGGTGTTCCATAAAAATGTAGATAATCACATGCATCCATTCATATTAAAATACATATAAAGTCTTTAACTAATACATAAACTCTCAAACTTCCATCTAACCATGAAATTTAGGAGCTTCATCTAACCACATGGGTGGTGCATCTATAATACATCCATGAAGAAGGTGAAAAAACTTATGACATTTAAGGTGCTTACATAAAGCATCCTAAAAACTACTAAAGTGTCATAGATCCTTCTAATAAGATCATAATCACCATGATCCCAAGGGTAAAAAGTATTACTGGTAGTGTCAGGGATAGACTATGTATCGACCCAACACAATATGCCATCTAGACTAGGATCAAGGTGTTCAGTTCCCTAAGTTGTGATATTGTAGACATGATTAATGTCCTCATCAGTGTTAACTAACTCAACATAAGTATTTCCTTGAGCATGGTCTAAAGGTATTATGACACATTGATTATCATTCTAAAATCTGATGTAATACTTTTTGAAGCTTAAGTCAACATTGTTCACATAACACCAAGGGCGACCCAAGAGAGTTGGAAAGTCATCACCTTCAGCCAACTCAATCACTTTAATTTCAGATTTGAAAGTGACACCTAAAATATCCATAGTGGAATCCCTAATAACTCTAATAGGTAGTGCACGAGTCTAAATGGCCATAAAAAACACATGAGGAGAAAGCTACAAAGCAAGGTTTGGCATCTTACTCCAAGAATCCTTAGTGAGTACATTTAATTTGTTGTAAGTATCAATTAGAATATCCTAAAGAATACATCCATCAATAGAAAATTTGACCAAGATTTATTCATCCCCCTTTGTACTAGGTTGGATATGAGTTTCTTATCACCTTGCATGGTTTAACCAATGATCCTCTATATGCCTAAGTATATGATGACTTAGCCAATTTTATAAAAGGGGCATAATGTCTTCATCAAGGAGTTACTTACATAACTCATGGAACTCATCATGTGTTGAGTCATGAAGACCAATAGCTTTCTCCATGCCATCATGTGTATTAGCATCTCTATTCTTAAGGAACTAGATCTCTCCTTGTAGTTCCCACACTAAAGTCATTATATCGTGTAACACTTACTTTAGTTATTGAGCACCCAGTTAATGAGTCACATGAGTCTCTTCCTATTGAACCTTTTCAGTGGATTGGTTAGACATTAAATGAGACTGTGCACCACTTTGTGTAGTAATGTTGACCTTGTAACCAATCGGAGTAGCAGGGCACAGTCTCCATTGAGTCTTTTCAATTTGTATCATTATGGAACCCTTTTCATTTCTTTCTTTTTTGATGGGAGTGTACATGTTTGAGAACTCTTCTAGATGATGTTAATTTTTACAAAAAATACATGTGGGATACACTGAGCAATCATGATGGTATGTTCTAGGGAATTGCACTTGTAACAGGTTCTAGATGGAAAAAAAATACCTCCACATATATGACCTCTAAAAGACCAACCTCCACCATATATCTTGGTTATTAGTAACATAAGTCTGAAAAGTACAATCCACACACACCTCATAAATCTCACTAATAATGAAAATATCATTAGTATCATGAGTATATGCATCAAATATTTTAAAATATGAAGATACATCTGATTGTATAGTGTAGGCCAATCCCTCACATCATGTTCTTCCTATCAAATCTCACAAAATTACTTCACCATTGTGAAAATACTTTTTCTATGGTAGTTATTCCTATTGTGGCTTTCAGATTCATAGTCAACACACCAAAAACCACTATGAGTATTGTGAGTACTATGTACAATGATATTTTTTAGCTAAGATGCCATAGCAGAAATTTGAGCTTCCACAAAGGGACTAATCCCCATGTCTATGCTTTTAATGGATTTGACATAAAGGGCAGCTTCCAAGGCCTCATATGGGTTAGTGAATTTATTTTGTGATAAGGTGCATCAAAAAGGAAGCAACAAACCTCCTATAAACCACTGGGCATGATGAGAGGTGTTTACCTCAAAATAAAGCTTAGAGAGAAACATCTTAAAATTTTCATCATACTCATGCATGTTCTTAGTAAGTTATTTCTTAAGATCCTTTAGGGAAATAATTCTCTCTTGTTCAAACTATAGGATATCAAATTCCAAGAGAAAATCTACCTTTAGTTATTTGTAATTCACCAAAGCTTGCTATAAATCAAACTTAAGGTACCACTTATGCACACGGTCTAAAGGAGTTATGGTGGATTGAGTTACTTTTCATTCAGTAGATGTAATGTCATACACTCACCAGATAAGTTCACACTTGTGAACATGTTCTGCTAAATTTTCCACACTATGATACTCAGGTAAATAGAGTGTTATCACATAATAAATAGTGGGCAGATGAGGTGCTAGCAAAGGAGATTACTATGATGCACTTCCAGTCCCTCTTAGACCTTTTGGGGAAGGTCCACAAATGTCTCTTGCACCACCTCTATATAGTTCATTTGAACTAGCATTGGTACTACTTCCCATGAATTATGTAGCAATAGAAACACCTGATATGTTGGGTAGAAAAGTAGGTTGATTAACTATGGATGGGCCTAAACTTTGCCCACTATCTATGCTTGGTCTACTAGGCATTCCAAAATGATCCATAGAATTATATTGTAATGAAAAAGAAATCAATAATAAACCACTATCTTGGTCTTGTCCTTCAAAAGTATCTCTAACAAGTTCAATCTCTGATTCAACACTATCTGTATCCCAATTGTGTAGAAAAAATTCATCTATCTTAAGAGCATGATTATGTATTATGGGTGGGTAATTGGGCCTATCTAAATTGGGTTATTTAGTCACTAATGCATTATTTATTTCTCCTACATGTACTTGTACTACTATTGGGTGTACTCATGTGGTTGGGGAATCCTCACTATTCCCTTATTCTTCCTCATGGACCCTTACAACACTTCCTAAGTCCTCTAGGCCCCTCTTTGGATCACTTCCACTCATATCCCTTTGTCAATCCACATCATACTTATAATTCCATAACTACCATTGATTCATTGCCATGTTGAACCAACATTGTTACATCAAAGTGTGCCCCTCCATTTCCGCACTGACTGTGTTGCTCATATGAGAGAGAGTTTAGCCATCCATGGAGAAGCTTTCAAGTCCAAAATCCACTATAAGCTTCTTAATCTCAATCAAAAAATATATGAGATACCTTTCATGCAGCTCTTAGAGGAAATTAAATTGGTCTTCCTCTAGATAGGAGTATGTTAAGATCATGTATTTCAAAATGTAACTATTCAAAGCTCCATGCCACTAAACATCCACTACATGCATCTAAGGTACTCCCAATCATGATAAGACTAATTGATGCTCTATTGACTAGGTAATCTTTTATCTGTAATTCCTCGATTAGTGTTGTATGTACACCAAAATCTAAGCATGAAGGTGAACAAGCACTTATACAAAAAATGCTTTATAGAGTGAGTTGTATATATGTTATTATAACCATGTGCATGCAAAAAATTCTAGTTTAATAAATGGTATTGTGAAATTTTCTTCTATTCTAGTAATCCATCATTTAACATTATCTAGAGATAACCATTTGATCATCTTCTCACCATCATACAAACAAGCACTATAAGTCTTAGTAACATAACCAAAATGTTTGACTCTTTTCCTTTAAACTGACATATATTTTCTGTAGTTGAGCCCCTAAATAAATAAGAGTTACAACATGCTAGCACACTAACATTTCATGTAATAAAAGGTTCTGACATTCTCACCTGAAGCATGCAACTTAAGACCTGTTCTCATTAGATTTATCATGTGAGGGTGTATTCATCTACTTTCCTAAACTAGGGCACTCAAACAAGTACTCAGTCCTAAATTCATCCTTAGTCCATATCTAACTCAGCTTATTTATTCATCACTTAACTATCAAAAGTAGGGTAAATTTTAGTGGTGAATATTCATTATTCAAGAATATTCTAGTTTGAGGAATATAAATTGGCGATATGTTCGAGTACCACAAAGGGCCCATTCACCTAAAATTTTAGGATGCTATTTTTTTAGGGGTTAGATCATCAATGCTTTATAATAATTATGGGGTTATCCATATAATTTTTCATATATATAGTACATATGTTCCAAAAGGTCACACACTTACCACCAACATATCTTTTTTTACCGCATCACCAAGATCTTGAGCCTTGAGGTCACACTATGATGTCTGACTACTTTTGGCCACTTGATGAAATTATGCTACCTAACAGCACTTGATCACCCTATAAAAATACATCACTTGGTAGAAATACACCATTTGGCAGTACTATGTCATGTGGTAGCACTGTGTCACATGACAATAGACTACCACCTGACAATATTGACCACCCCATAATAATACATCACCCAGTAGTAATACACCATTTGGTAGCACTATGTCACATGGTATCATTATGCCACATGATATTAGACTACTGCCTAGTAGCACTAAACCACTTGGTAGCAATACACTATCAGATAACACTATCTCGTATGGTAGCACTACATCATGTGGTAGTACTGTGTCATATGATAATAGACCGCCACTTGATAACACTAAAATTCCCAACAATAATTTCCACCTAGTAGCTCTACTCAGCTGGTATCTCTTTGCCACTTGGTAATAGTACCCCATAATAATTGCTCAATAGCATTGTACCTTATTGTGACTGCTCAGTAGCATTGCACCGCTCAATAACACTTTACTGCTCGATAACATTCAAATGCTTCACCTGCCAAGATACTCTCATTTGTTTCTGTCTTGAGTCCTCTAACATCTTATCTTAGTTTGGTAGGAAGTAATAACAAGGTTAAAACACCACAATAAATATAAAAAATCCAACATACTATCTTATTTCAGAAACCTAGGAAAGAAGACTACGCAAACAACATGCACTCCAAATATAGGTAATTATAAAACTTTTTTATAAAATATTAGATATATTTTTTAATTTAGAATAATTTCAAAACTATTTCAATGCAAAAATTGACATGAATAATGACACTATTTCATTATAAAGAATTAATCCCAATAACTTCTCACCACCTAAATGTTTTATTAATGACATACCACCCCTAGAAGACACTCCTTTGGGCACTTTAGAAGAGAATTGCAGTTCTCTTTAGACACCAAATTTTGTTGAAAATTCCACTCAAAAAATTCAACAAAGGAAGAGAAGTACATGGACAATAAGAAGGTTTTTTCAAGTTAACTATGCTACAAAATATCTATTTATAGAACTTGTAGACTTGAAAAATAACAATGAGCCTCCAACATAATACATATGTACAATATGTAGTTAGAAACTTGAAAAGTAACATAGAATGTAACTTAAATTAGACACAATTGAGAAACATTGTGGAAAAATATATATCTGTGAAGCACCTAGATGGACAAATAATAAGAACACACAGATGGAAAAATGGAGAAGATGCATGCATGTAAGATATGCACGTGAATATGAAAATGATTAGAAATGACAAAAATATCATGTTGAGAAAGAGGGAACAATCAAATATCAATTTGAAAAAGTTATGTAGTCCAATATTAAGGCAAAATATGTATAGTTCTCTATTATTTTTCACATTTTAAAAAATGGCAGACCCAATTTTAATTTTTTAGATTCATTTTTTTTATTTCAACATAATGGGTTTCTTGATATTTCATAATCACATTGGTCGGATATCAGTGTTTGGGGAATGGAAAAATGTCTAGAAATAATTGAGAAGGAATATTTGAAAGAAAGTGTTAAGAGATCACTATTTAACTCATTGTCCATTGATGAGGTCACTGTAGTTGACAACACAACATAGGTTTGCATGCATGTGTATACTTTTGAAAACTATTCAAGGCAATCTCATCTATTAGTTGTCCATAAAATGGTAGAAAATTGTAATGTAGATAACCTTCATAAATTGGTTGTATCCAATTTAAGAGAGAAAACTGGGATGGATGATTATGCCATAGCTACAAATTTGGTGTGTGTTGGTGTTGATGGTGCATCAGTGATGTAGAGGCATAGAAACAGTCTTTGTGTTTGCCTTCAAACAATATTTTTTCTATTTATGATCCCAATTCATTGTATGGCTCATAGGATGAATTTTGTGTAAAAAATTGTTAGCACATTTAGAAATGTCGTAAAAGTGGAAGAGCTTATTTGTGATTTGCATGCTTACATGTCATGAAACCCAAAAATATTTTTGGAGTTCTAAAAATTTGCAATTGGGGTGATTAAAGGTAAAAAACTACTGAAAGATGTTAAACTAGATGGATTTCCATATATGAACCTACATGTAGAATTTTTGAGAAATATCTTTTTTTAACAAGTTTTATGTATAAATATCATAGGTAAGTTGACAAAGCAAAAGATTTGCTATGTCATTTAATAGATTTTGAAACATCACTCACATTATGCATTTTTTTGTCAATGTTTAAGGAACTTCATTGTTTAATGAAATATGCCAAAGAGAGATCTATCTATATTGTTGACTTCGTATATTTGAGAAAACATGTATGTTAATCTTTAGATATATTATACACATCAAAAAAAAAGCTTGCATGGACTTGTTTTTAGAACTTGGAAAATTTTGAAATTTTTTTAGAATCTAAAAGTTATTTGAAATTAAATACAGATGATCATATTTGTGTCATAGTAAACGACATTGAGATCCCAATGCACACATGCTCTACAAGACATGAAGTTGTGGGAACTGAACCTACAAATGTACTTATGACACATCTACTAAATGATACTATTTTATCTAAAACATGAATTAAATTAAGCAAAATCTTGAAAATTTTATCATCTAAGATAAGAGAATGTTTTCAAAGGGATGAGTTGTTGGAGGGCATGGGAGTTGTGAATCCCATTTTTTGGAATAGTGTTAACAGTCAAAAATAGATTAGCAGTTTATTTCACAAATACATGGGTACAATTATTAAGCATTTATGTAAATCTATAGACGTGAATGGAGTTCAGATCAATGGTATTTTAAATAAAAAATTACTGATGTCTTAGTTAACACAATTTAGTATTACAATGATGGATCAATTTCAGTGTTTAAGTGACCTAATAGAAAATGGTGCCATTACATGGCTATGATTTTTTTTATCCAAGTAGCATCTTAAAATAAAGTATTAGTGAATATTTTAGATTATATGAACTTGATCAAATAATGATTTTAGGTTATGTGGAATATTGGTGAGTGTTTAGTGCATTATCTTTTATGAAGTCAAAACTTAGAAATAGATTGGATAAAAATCTAGAGACTTTCTTGAGACTACTTAGTTGTATTAGGTTGAGGTATTATTTTCTGGACAAATTTCCTTATGACAAAGCACTGGTAACATAGAGTTCTCTAGTTGAAAGAAAAGGCGTTAGTAATATAGCTACCAATACAAAGGATGTGAATATCGATATTGAATACAACACTGTCATGGTAGATGCAAATCACACTTACAATGAACAAGTTTCTTGAAGATTGTTTTAGCTACCCGAATTTTAGTTTGATAAGAGTATAACAATTACTATTTTCTAAAATATTTCATATTCTTTTATCTTCACATAGTTTAAATTTGCTCGACTTTTAGTTTGATAAGTATGGCAATTACTGTTTTCTAAAATATTTTACATTCTTTCATCTTCAAATAGTTTAAATTCTATAATCTATTCCCTGTATGTAAAAATTATGAATCCTATTCAATAAACTATAATTAAGCACTTTATTTGTCCTATTACAATTCTGTGTATTTCAAATAGTACTTATATAACCTTTGCAATCTATGTCATTCATTAGGAAACAATCATAATTCTAATTAACATTTTATAGAGCATTCATTGAAGCATACAAGTCTTATGTGTAGACATGCATGGTGTTGGGTGCACCATAGGACACCAGTTCTCATACCATTAAAACTTCTCCAGTTATTAAGATTTATTGTTTTCATTATCTTAATTGTCTATAATAATAATTTGGAGAGCTTATACATAGATTTAGTACATGTAATAAGTGTTAAACCAAAAATAGACTAATATTTTAATCGCACCAATATTATTCTATTGCACATTTACATTCGAACCATTACACAAATATATAGAAAATATTTTTTGCCTATAATTAGGGATCGTATATTTCCAAATTCCACCATAGTCTCCACATATCCTTATAATACCTCAATCTAACAACTATAACATAACCTATATATGTTATGTTGTTACATAACATTATAACTATAAATAATATCAATAGTTAAATTTCTTAACATTGCCTCCACAATAGTTTTAGATTGAAGAATATTTAAATAATGCATTGAACCAACACTTTTTCAAATAGTAAAACTACTAGAACAATACAACTCCATAGAATATTTACTCTGATTTATCTTCATAGAATATTTAAACTTGACCACAATACATTTAAAATATTAAAATTATATACCCAAAGTATTTAGAACAAGTGTAAAATATCATTAACATTATAAACTATATAAAAAAACAAGTGTTTTTGAAACAAACATGATATAAATCATTATCATTTTGAAAATTATAATTTTTTAAAAACAAACTAACATTTATCTAGAATAGACTCTCCACCCACTAGTTGCTTGCCATCGCCCTCCATTGAAACCCTGCTAGTTTGACTTGCCTGTGTATCCTCCATAATAACTCCTCAAGATCCTTTGCAACAAAATTGATATTTTAAGATTTTACCTCTCCTCATTCATTACATCACCAGATGAAAGAATAGTTGAATCTGCATCTATTTTTTTCTTCAATAAAATGTTTGGATCCATCCCATACTCTTTAATAATTTTCTTCAAAGTGTTGTTTTGTTTATTTAACAAAACAAGATTTTCTTTGAATGCAATCTTTGAGATGATACTTTTATAGGCATTTTTCAAATGCACATTAAGAAGGTGAGTTTCTTTCTTCAAATTTTCATATGTTTCCTGTAATTAACAAATAATATATAAGTCTCAAAAACATACAAAGTTTAATAACTAAAATACACGTTATAGATAATGAAAACTTACCTCATCTTTTTAGTTCTTTGGTTGTGCAATGGTAACAAAGTTTATATCTCTAGCCCATTTATTGAAATAGGCCCGAGCTTCTCCATTTAAATTTTCCAACTTTTTTATCATAATCTCCAAAACATTATCATTGTAAACATTGTTAACAAAAATTAATCTAGATTGAGCTTATTGGAATAAAGCATCAATCTTTGAGGGTTCATTTTGAACAAATAAAAACAAATTAACTTTTTGGGAGTGATTGTGATAACGAGCATTGATTTCTATGATCAATATTTTTTTCTTTATCTCCCATTGTTTTAAATCATTAAATTCCTCAATAACACCCTCCCTCAAATTAGCAAACAAATTTTCTAAAACTAGATTATCTAATGAAAAATTAGTTATGGAATCATCAGACATGTTTAAATTATCAATGGGGGGTGGGGTAGATGGGAAAGAGGTAGTCTTAAAAGGCACTACTATAGGGACATTAGTAACTTGAATAAAACCATGTCGATTGAATCCACCATCAATCAAGGCCCCACTTTTGATCCCAAGAAAGTCTTCATCCAGATCAATTTGCTACAAATATGTAAGACCCTGTACACTAGAAATGCCACCAATAGAGAAATTTAGGAAATCAAAAATTTGTAAGGTTCCTCTACTTTATGTAGGGAGGGAGATATTCTTTCCTCTTCTTTGAGTCTGGATGGGTGGTGGGGATGGTGGCATGCTTCTTGGTCTTCTCACAGATGTAGAGTGGCCTGCAAAACAAAAATTTAGTCGAAAATGATAAATTCAAAAACATAAAATTAATGAAAATTCAAAATGAAGTTGTTATTACATGTCATCGGGGTGACTACCTCTTCTATTTTGATGTTTTTTGTGGGTGTTGCCTCTTCCATTATGATTTTCCTTGAGGGATTTGCCTCTTAAACTCTTATTATCCTCGTGGGAGTGACATGGGTGGTTTAACTTGCAAAATGAGCAAATTATCTAGTTAATAAACTACCCAATTCTAAGAAACTTCAATTCAAAAAAAAATATGTAAAGTGGAAAACATTGATTGTGTTGGTGGGAATATTCCTCATCGACAACAATTTGAGAGTCAACTGTAAAAAAAAATTAATATGAAAAATAAATTTTCCATTAAATAATATAAGAAATAAACATTCAAAGAAATTTGAGTAAACCTGGAAGTGGAGATGAAACATAATCACTTCTTGGGCATTTGAATATTTGAAATGAATTGAACAAATACTCTATGGACTCGGTATCACCAGATCCCTCTGGAGCACACCAAACTTTGGATTTTGCCTATTTTCTTGTGGCATATGCATGCACTCTTACCTGTAATAACTAACAGGCCATGCGATGTTAAAATTAAAAATATGTATAAAGCAACATGGGTGATTATTATGAAAACTAAACTTATCTCCTATTCATCAATAGACAAAGAATTAGCTTTCATTTTTTGATGGAGGGTAGTGGGAATTATATTATTCTATATCTCATATGCGGCTCTGAATACAAGGCTAGAATATAGTTGGAGAAGAAAATGGTGCAAGTGTACTTGGTAAATGCATAGTTCAACTCAGCCCTAATCCTATTGGATATAACCATGCACCATTCATATTTGACACGCAAAAGAGAATAAAGAAGGTATTAAATACCCTAGAAGGGAATATCTGATGGTATTCCCTGCAAAATAATTCTAGCTTGAAATAAATGCACAATAAATTTGAGAAATGAATTAGAGATTTTTCCAATGGGGATTCTCCTTTGGAGCCTACTATCTGCAAATAAAACATAAAAGATGAAATTATAAATAGGATAGTAAACTAATTATAATAAATTATTAAGGAATAATTAAAAAATGTTAATATCATTAATAAATTTAACACTTACCAACTAGGTCTATGGCCAATTTGTAGACAGACTCCAAGTACTTTTTATCGACATCAGATAAGAAAACTTTGGTGCTAACAGGGCTTGCATTGCAATGTGAAAGGCCTATTAAATTGTGGATATCCAATGGAGAGGTGCCAAATGAGATTGATTTATTATTAAACTAGACATAGAAATGGGTCTCAGTATGGTTATAGTAGGCAACGAGATATTGCAATAGGTTATGGTTGATCATTGTGTCATATTAAGACATCTCTATAAGGCCTCTAAATTTGCATTGATCTATCCAATCCACATAGGATTCTAATTGCTCTAACATCTGGAGGAAGTTCAGACACAATATATTCTTAAAAATCAAGTTTTGGATGACCCCTATTTCAATTTGTGTAGATTTGAAAGCCATTGAAACTTTGTTGTAGAATTGGAAGTTATAGGTTAAGATTAAAAATAAAAGGGAGGGATGATAAAAACCTTAGAATAAGTGTTAAAATAATGGTACTAAGGGGGTATTTATAAGCCATGAGAGAACTAGAAGCAACTGATTGGTGTGACTGGTGAGAGATGATCATGTTATAGTTTACAATAATTTAATAGTAAATACATGGCAATGAGTGATAGCACATCGATGCTTGATAGCACTACTAATTGATAGTAAGGTGTCAAGTGGTGGTTTCATGCCACCATGTGGCATCATGTTGTCATATAGTAACATTTCCACCACTTGGCACCAACATGTTAAATGATAGCATTGTGTCATGTAGTAGCATAGCACCACATGATAGCATGATGTCACTCAAGGGTAAATCACCACCTGGAAGCATCATGTTGCATAGTGGCATAGTGCCACTCAACAACATGATGTCATACAATAGCATGATGTTGCATGAAAACATATTACCACTTGGTAGCATAATGCCACCTAGTAGCATAGTGCCACTCGATGGTATGATGTCACATAATAGCCTATTATCACATGGTAACATAACACCACTAGGAGATATGGTGTCATCCAGTAGTATGTTATCATGTGGTAACATAATGTTGTATGATAGTATAGTGTTGCATGGTAGCATAGTGTCACTCGGCAACATGGTGCCACCTAGTAGTGTAGTGCCACATGATAGCAGAATATTGCCCTGTTGCCCTAGTAAAATATTATCAGGGAGTTGTATGAAAAAAAACAAGGCAATTTTTCCCCTCCTTTGCACACATGGATTCACAAAGGCTAAAAATATGATTTGCCTAAATAAACATAAGGGGTTTCCATCATGGCCTCTTAAAATTAACCATAATCAAAAGAAAAAAAAGTTGGCATAAACTAATAACATTCAGTATCAACTCCATTATAATCATAGGCAAATGAACACAAGCATTACATCAACATAGGTTGCCTTCCATTATATTCATAAGTTATGTTAAAGAGTATAATGATTCAAAAATTACAGCGATAACCAACTCATCAACTAAGAATACACAGTAGATTAATGGGGTATTTATACTTGGTTTACCCTGATCAAATAGTTATAGAAGTAAATGCAAATAATATGAATCACCAACAGTTATAAAAAAATTCAGTCATGCAAATTCATTTAAAATAAATTCCTATGGACTTGAGCCTAACTGCTCATATATTCTTGCTATGTTGGATCCTCATCATCGATCTCCTATCTTCTCATGGGATAGTGTTGGATTCACACTTGACTTCATCTTTTCCAATGTTCCTATGAATCACTCCATAACTGTCTCTACTTTTTGTGATTTTTCCAAGTCTTTCACTAATACCTAAGTCCTATGTTCTCAAGTTCTTTGTGTATCATGTTTATTTACTCCATGGGACTTGCTTCTTTTGTGCCATGGTCTTCTATTTCATGTCTCTCCATTTTATTTTTTACCAAAAAGTACTTAGCTAAAATAGTCTTCAAAATTGGGGGCCCAATAGAGGCAACTTTCAACTTGATAATGTTAATCAATGGGCTACTTATAGTCACAATGATTATTGGAAATATCAAGGTATTTTTGCATGTTGCAGTATCATGGAAGTGATCTATGTAACTAAAAATGAGACTCTTATGAATATTTGATATCTCATAACATTAAACTATTGAAAAATAAAAGATGGTCGAGGCATATAATAAACCTATGAAGGATGATAAGAAAACACCAAGGCTATGAGTTGAATATTATATAGAAAATGAAACTATTAGACCATATTTATTGAAAACATGGCGAAAAAACTTTGGAAAAAAACCAATAAAAATTTCAAGTTAATTTTACATACATTGGAATTTGAAATAAGTTCCTATAGTGACTTGGGTTTTTAGAAATCCAAACACCCTAATAGTTAATTAAGTGCTTGAGATGTCATGAAATTTTGAAACTCCCAATACAAGGAATTAATTAAGGAGAGAAGCTAATGGGATTGTTGAAAGTTCATGAAAGTCACAAATGATTTGAAGACATCATGCAAGGTAAAGCATTCATAACATGGTATGATAATAACACATGGAAGGTAAGGTGTCTACCTTGAGGAAGCTCTAAAATTTTATCATTTAAAATTATTTGCATGACACTAAAATATTTGATAGATTTACTTTTATGTTAATACTCAACAAAATGTTTTTAAAAAGATGTATGTTTAAGAAACATATTAATGATGGGATGAGATTGAAATGTACTAAAAAAATGTTTCACCTTCAAAAATCTATCATCAAGGTCAAATGAAAATCATTATGGGTTTATAAAAAATAAGAGAATGCAATTTAATAGTTTTAGGAATATTAGAGTATTATTCTTATTTAGTTAAAGGGTCTAAGTAGTAAAATTAGTAAATATAATATGCAATAATTAAGCTACTAATTTGTGTAAATTAGATTGCAATTTTGACATTTCTAAAAATAGTAATAAGAGGGAGAAACTAAGACTTAGCTGAAAACTGACTGATACAACTGAGACAGGGTCTGAGATTCACTATGTAGGATTGAGACACTATCGTAAACTAAGATCTCACCTTCATTTTATGATTAAACAAGAGCGTCAAAAGTGGATAGGAGTGGAACCAATGCTTTAGTCCACCTCTACTACTGTTATCCTAAGGATCTAATTTTTTTTGAGTTTTGTTCACCAAGTTTGTGTGACCTTGTCCATGAAGTTTTGGTAGCTGAAATTTTGTAGAGATATCTATAGAGTAGATTTTATTTTCAAACCCTATACTACATTATGCTTTGACCGATTTTGAGAAAGAGGGGGGGTTAGTGTGTGTAAGATTCATTGAACGTGTATCCACACCCCTTGTGTGGGCATGCTACCAACATACCAATACTCAGAAGAGAGATCAAGCCATATGTAGTTCTCCCACTTGATGTGATTTGTGCAATAGTGTGTATGAAGATGCAAAATACTAAACTAGATGTGATTTGAGGTGGCTAGGGACTAGTATAAGGATTTAGATAAACTTGTAAGTGTATTGCCTAGCTGTATGCAAAGAATAGGGAAGATTTTTTGAGTAGTCTTACTTGTATTATTGCTTACTTAGTGATATTTGAATGGGATTTTATAGATATCTATTGGTCATGGGTTGAATGTGCTCTCATTAGGCTGACAAGGAGAAGGATGTGGAAATAGAAGGAACTAACTATTGGGGCCAAAATGCACTTGGATAGGAGTGCTAAAAGTGGACAGGAGTGGCACCAACACTATAGTCTAAGTGTGGTGCTATTGTCCTGAGCTGATGGGGCCTGGGGGGATGGCTTAGTTAAGGAAAAAGGGCCTAGCTTAGCTAGTATCAAGTTTGGAAGGCTGAAAATGATTACAAATTAGTGAAAATATATCTATGAGGGTCATGAGAACAAGCAAGATGGACCTATAGGTTGGGTGTCACAAGCCATACTCAAGTTACCAATTTTTGTATTTTATATGACTACATTTACCTCTCTTTTATTCTAGTGATGCAACAAAGCAAAATACTAAGATAAACAAAAAATAAAAAATGTACTTGAACTTACCTATAAGGGTGAAGATCATGAAGATGTGTGATGTTGGGTGTCCATAGAGAGAGCATACTGTGAAAAGTGAATCTGTAATAAAAATAAAGAGTAGACTTACTAGATATGCTATATCTAAAATAAGAACATACAAAGATAAGTAAGAGAGAGAGGAAGAGAAAGGAATGAATACACCTCATCAGGTATGTGAACCAATACAAAACCTATTATGATTTTGAGTGATATTGGATGATGCTAAGTAATAATGGATGTGACTATACCAAGAGTGATATCATGAATGGAGTTGAGTGCTCAATTATATGGAAGTGGCTTCAGAATGCAAAGGCTAGCCCTTTGGCTCCATCATTGCCCACTAAGTGAAGCTATGTGATCATGTGTGTGGTAATCAATGTTTAGACTATGTGGCCAATCCCTATGAATAGGTGACTCAAAAATATAAATGCTAGCTAGTCCTTTAGCTCCAACATTGCCTCATGAAGTGAAACGATAGACTGATACCGATATAAAATGTGTGTCAAATGAGATGGCTCCTGAAGCCCATGAATGCTCTATAATATAACAATGTTGGCATATATATCTGAATGTATGCTGGAAACTAGGCCACTCCTGACCATTCTAAAAGATGGAGATTAGGCTTGTATGAAAGTCACTTCGAAACTGGTGCACTAGGCTTGTATGAAATCCATTATGAAATGTAGAGGTTAGGATTATATGAAATCCACTCCAAATTGATTCCAACCACCTGTAAATGGAATAAGGCACACAATTGCTAAGAATGTCTGGGTAATGCTGAACTTAGAAAGAAAACAAAACAAATGTGCCACACACATAGCCCCCAATCATTGGTGTTTGAAACATGGATTATGATCTAGAAGATATACCATTTGTTGTGTCTAGAATTAGAAGTGAGAGCCATCATGCCATGTATAATGCCCCTATATATATATTATTTAAACAAAAAGTGTACTAAAAATTACTGATTTTGAATTGGTTTGACTGTGCAAATTTGTAGCTGAACTTACTTTTCTACATGCTTCTGAAAAGATTGTTTTTTTTACTATTTGGATATGAATGCCAAAAATGAATAGTAATGGCACCAACATTGTAGTTCAATATTTTCACTATCTGCCTATTCTGTTCTGATTGATTTGATGTTTGGTTGTTATTCTAGGTGTGCTAAAAGCTAAAATTTTTATTGTTAGGAGCTTTGATCTCTGTGATAAAACCCCTATTTATTTCCCCCTATTTTGAAGGTAAGATTGAAGACCCTGTAATGACTACCATTATAAGAAAGATCCTTGCAAGTGTGTTATACTATAAAGATAAATGATATAGCAATGATAATTGACAAGATATCTCAAGATATAGCATGGTTTGTAATGAGAGATTGTTAGATCAACAAAGGTATGCCTAGATAGATATAACAATGTAATAATATGTGTGATGTACTAAATTAAAATTAAAATTTTGATTAGTTGTTAGGTTTTAGTTATCAAGGAGGGATGGAGCATGATGTCCATCATGGCATCCAAAAAATAAAGATAATGCATGATGTGGATAATGGCATTGCAAAAAATGAGAAGCAACCAAGAAACAAGCACACAAGGTAAGAATTAATAAGCATACAAGAATGGCCAAGGGGACAATAAAACAAAGGACATGGGCACATATCATTCAAAATGGAAAGTAAGCATACAAGGCATGTTCAAATGCCACATACACATACAATTAAAATAAGCAAAGTTGGTGTGGAAGCCATAATCACATAGAAGAGTATAGGCAAAGGACATTGGAAAATGCCCTAAGGCACACACATGAATAGAGCAAAGGACATTAGCAAATGTTTGAAGGCACATACAGGAGACAAACAAAAAATTTGAGAAATTTAATCACATCAAGCTATGCTAAGAAAGAAAAGAAAGCATATAAAATGCTAGAAATATAATCACATCTAATTAATAAAAGCAAGAAGTGAAAGTATGCAAGACATGGAGTATAAGACTAGGTATATGTTAAGAAATACATGAGTGTTATGTACTAGTAAAATGTCGATAGAGTAATCTGTGTAAGATAGTAAATAATGTATATCAACATGATAACTAGAGTGTGTGGTGTAATAATGACATAACCTGGATGGTGTAGTCATGTAGAAGATGCCCTTAGTGGGTATCTATATTGATGTGCATCTCAAATTTAGTAGTAGGATGCCCCCTCAATGGGTAGAGTGAAGCAATCAAGGAGTTAGAAGTCACTGCACACACTCAAATAAGATCAAGTGAAGCATGAAAATGTAGATAAATTATCATACAATAGCATAAAACATCAAATGTAAGTCTAGCATGATATTAACAATGTAAAACATAGATGATGCATACAATCAAAATGTTTTTGGTGTTTTGATTAATTTAAATGTTTTTGTATTTTGAAAAGTTATATTTTTTTTGGATTTTTTAGATTTTATGATCTATGTATAATCAATCACATGAAGACTATGTATAAGAATTTGAAAAGAAGTTATATACAAACATTGGAAAAAAGGCTATATAAAAGCATTGAATAAAGCAATATGTACATGATGACACAAATGACTAGGCTGGAGGGGGTAAAGGGTCCAAGGATAGAGCTCGTTGGGGATGGAGATGGAGGAAGGGATCACGACCATCATAAAATAAGTATCATCATATGTTGTAGAAGCTATGTACATGGTGTCATCCTATCGAAGGTGAATTGAAGGTTGCTCTGTTGGTGGAGATGTTGATTCTTCTCTGAGATGTTTAGCTTGGTAGTAGATTGCTTTAATGGAATTAGAGAAGCTAGTGCTAGTAGTGCTATAATTTGAATAATACCCTAAACCTGTAGTTTATTCAATCTCTACTGTAAAGTTGTACATGAGTTTGTATCATGCCCTATGATCCTATAAAAAAATTAAAATGGGTGACCATCCTACTGTGGTAATTTGTTAATAGATATGTGCCATATCTTAGGTAATCCATGATCAATTAACATCTATGTAGGTAATGTTGGGGATCAACCAACAATGTTGATTACACTTATGAAAGCAATTAAATGCGGAATTAAATCAGAATGATAAGTAACTAGAATCAGAAATAACAAAGAATAAGAGATACAAGAAACCACCCTAAAAACTTGTATTAAACTCTTTACAGAAGGAATACAATTGAAGAAACTTCTTTCTTCCACACCTCTCTCAGATGTACAGATCTCTCTCTAGATCTCTTTCCCTCAAGAGCTCTCTCTCTCTCAAGTACAATCAACTCCAACAACCTGGAATGATTCACATATACAATTATGTACTGTTCAACTCAACATTCTAAAATAAGCTAAGAAGATCTATCCTATTATATAATAATTAGGAAACATGAGCATGCATTTACAACCAATAGTTATGCCTCTTAAACAAGGGCTCTAAAATAGTCTTACTAATAATAGAGATGCAGACTTAAGACTATCACTAATCCTAACATGCAAACACTTGGTTCTGTCCACAGAAATAACTTTCTGGACGTGCAGGTAACCGACGTCGGTTCCTTCCTGTTTGCTTGTGACCAACGTCGACCGATCCCTGCCGACGCTGGCATCTCTTAAACTAATCCTAACCAACGTTGGTCGCTCCTGACCGATGCCGGTGACTGTGTAAACCTACAACTTCTGCAATGCGCTCCTCTGGTGAAGCTTTTAGCTCCACACCTTAACAATCTCCCACTTGGAGATAAACAGCTGCACCAGTACCTGTACAACAACATCTTCTAGCTCCTCCATCTTCAACTCAATCATGAAGACCAATAGAAGTTGAATGAAGATTCAACTTCTCCTTGTAACCGGCTTGGTTAACATATCAACAGGATTCTTATCTATATGGATCTTCTCCAGCTTCAACTCACCATCCTCCAATACCTGTCTTATGAAGTGGTACCTTAGCTGTATGTGCTTGGTTCTTGAGTGAAAGGTTGAATTCTTAGCCAAATGAATTGGACTTTGACTATCACTATACAATCTACAACTCTCTTGCTCCTTTCCTAGCTCTTCCATGAACCATGCCATCCATATCATCTTTTGCTAGCCTCTGTGACTGCAATATATTCTGCTTCTGTAGTTGACAAGGCAACAACCTTCTGCAACTTTAATATCCAGCTAACCGCCGTTCCACCAACAGTGAAAACATATCCTGTGGTGCTCCTCCTGCCATCCAAATCACCTACCATATCTGAATCTACATAACCATGTAGAGAAGTATCTGAACCTCCATAGCACAAATGCCTACTACTGGTTCCTCTCAGATATCTAAGGATCCATTGAACTGCTTTTCAGTGCTCCTTTCCTAGATTGGCCATATACTTACTTACAACTCCCACTGCTTGGGCAATATCCAGTCTAGTACACACCATTGCATACATTAAACTCCCTACTGCAGAAGAATATGGAACTCTACTCATGTACTCTACCTCATCATGTGAATTAGGACATTGTTCTTTACTCAACTTAAAATGTCCAGCCAAAGGTGTGCTTATCGATTTTGCATCCTGCATATTGAACCGTTTCAACACCTTGTTCACATAATCCTATTGAGACAAAATCAACCCGTGATTTTCCCTGTCTCTCTTAATGCTCATGCCAAGGATTTTCTTTGCTGCTCCCAAATCCTTCATGGCAAATGTTTGAGCTAATTTCACCTTAAGCTCAGAGATATCCTGCATGTGTGATCCTGCAACCAGCATATCATCTACATACAACAACAGAATAATATATCTACCATTATTCAATCTCTTAAAATACACACAATGGTCAAAGTGACACCTACTGTAGCCATGCTCAGTCATAAACCTATCAAATCTCAAATACCACTGTCTAGGAGCTTGCTTGAGGCCATACAAGCTTTTCTTCAATCTGCACACTAACTTCTCCTTACCTTTGACCTCAAATCCTTCCGGCTGTTCCATGTATATTTCTTCATCCAAATCTCCATGAAGAAATGTTGTCTTAACATCAATCTGCTCAAGATGTAAATCCTCAATAGCAACTAAAGACAGTATAGTCCGTATAGAAGTCATTTTGACAACAGGAGAAAAAATCTCACTAAAATCAATACCTGGCTTTTGTGCAAATCCTTTCACTACCAACCTGGCCTTATATCTCATCTATCCATTCTCACCTTCCTTCAATCTGTAGGTCCGTCTGTTCTTTAGTGTCCTCTTTCTTGCTGGCAACTCAACCAAATCCCATGTTTGGTTCTCTTTTAAGGACTCCATTTCCTCAACCATGCCACGCTCCCACTGATTCTTGGATTCTACCTGTATTGCTTCTTCACAACTCTCTGGTTCTCCACCATCAATAAGCAATAAATAGAATAATGAAGGGGAATATCAAATTAGAGGTTTACTTACCCTTTTTGACCTCCTGATGGGCGTCTGAGACTCATTCACAACACGTTATCCACCCAAATTCTCTAACAGTGACCGACCTCGGTCACTTCCAGGCCTGTAACTGACCGACATCGATTCTACCTGACCAACATCGGTTCCTGTCTTGCTGACGTCAGTCACTGTATGACTGACATCGGTTTCTATTCTGCCAACGTCGGTTCCTGCCTGGCCGACGTTGATCTCTGTGTTTTCCTGTTTGTGATTAATTTTTCTCGCGAGCTCATTTTGGACCGTCACCTCGTCCAATTCTCCATTGCTCTGCCCAGATTGATTCAGCTTCTTCAGCTGATCACTATACATCACTTTTTCATTGAAAACAACATCACGGCTCCTAATTATCTTGTTAGTTCCTAGATTCCAAAACCTGAATCCGAAATCATCAGAGCCATAGCCAATAAATGTGCACCTCATAGACTTAGCATCCAGCTTCTTTCTATTTTACTTATCAACGTGCATAAAGGCTTCATAACCAAAAACTTTGAGGAATGAGAGATCTACCTTTTTACCTGTCCATGCCTCTTCTGGAATTCCACCATCTATAGTTATAGAGGGTCCTCTGTGAATTAGGTACACTACAGTGTCAACAGCTTCTGCCCAAAACTCTAAGGGCAAACTAACATGCAATCTCATACACCTTGCATGCTCCATGATTGTTTTTTTCATCCTTTCAGCAACTCCATTTTACTGAGGTGTTCTTGGAACCGTCCTTTGCCTATGGATTCCATGCATATAACAATACCAGTTGAACTTGTAGCTGCAAAACTCACCACCATTATCAGATCTCAGGCACTTCAATCTTCTGCCTATTTCATTCTCAACCATAGCTTTCCAAATCTTAAAAGTCTCAAATACATCATATTTCTTCTTAATACAATATACCCATACCTTTCTTGTAGCATCATCTATGAACGAAACATAGTACTGTGATCCTCCAATAGAAGCAACCTGAGCCGGTCCCCACACATCTGTGTGAACAAGCTGCAACTTATGCTTCTTCTTTGTTGACCCAGTCTTGAGAAAATTCACTCTCTTCTGTTTCTCAAAAACACAGTGCTCACAAAAATCTAGATCTATGCTTTTCAAATCTGAAAGCTTACCTTTTGACTTAAGAATTGACATTCCCTTCTCACTCATGTGGCCGAGCCTAGAGTGCCACAATTTTGCATCCACATCTGAGGTAGATAATACAGAAGGAGAATTATTAGTAACACAATTACATAAATAGAGAGTACTTACTCTCTTACCTCTGGCCATTACAAGTGCACCCTTAGTCACCTTCCAAGATTCAGTTGTGAGAGTTACTGTACAACCCTCATCCCCTAACTTTCCTACAGAAATCAAATTTCTCTTCAAGCTAGGAACATGCATAACATCTCTCAACACCCATGTATTTCCATTCTGCATTTTCAGCTGCACTTTTCCTTTGCCAATAATTTTACAAGGCTCATCATCTCCTAAATACACTATTCCAAAATCTCCATGGATATAGTCACTAAAATATTCTCTATTAGGGGTAGCATGAAAAGATGCACCAAAATCTAAAACCCAAGATTCTATATTATTATGCAAAGAGAATATAAGAGTATCTTGTGCAATACCTGCAACCTTTGCTTCTTCTTTTCCTTCATGCTGATTGTCCTCCTTAGGCTTTGACCAACAATCTCTGCTTATGTGCCCTATCTTTCCACAATTCCAACATTGTGGCTTCCTACCATTTCTGGATTTGGATCTACCTCTCACCTTTGACTTAGACCTTGATCTCCTCTTACTCTTCTCTTTTTTCCTTCCCCTGCTCTCAAAACTTAAAGCATTCCTAGATGTTTTCTCTATGCTTTTCCTGCAAATTTCCTCATTCAAGATAACACTAACAACATCCTCTACTTTTAAAATATTTGAAGCAGATGCAGTATTACTAACTGCCATTACTAAGCTATGCCAGCTTTCAGGCAAAGAACATAATATTAAAAGAGCTTTAATTTCATCATCAAACACTATTTTGACTGAACTTAATTGATTTACAATTCCATGGAAATCATTTAGATGATTAGATACAGATCCACCTTCCTGCATACGCAAATTAAATAACTGCTTCATAAGATATACCTTATTTGAAGCTGAGGGTTTTTCATACAAATTTGCTAAAGTAGTCATTAACTCTACCGTAGACTTTCCCTGTGATAAATTAGATATCACAGTAGATGCCAGACTCAGTCTTATAGACCCCAGAGCCTTTCTATCAAGAACTTTCCATTCTTCATCGTCCATGTCTGTGGGCTTCTTTGCAATCCCACCTAACGGTAAGTATAGATCTTTCTGATACAGATAATCCTCTATCTGCATTCTCTAATGTTGATAATTTTTGCCATTAAACTTCTCCATTCTCAGTTTAATTTCTTCTGCCATTGCTTCTCCCACTCAAACAGAAATCCCTGCAAAAACCTCTGTGAGTACCCTGTAATCAATACACACTACACAGATCTGAACCACCTGTTAGTGAACCTGAGCTCTGATACCACTTGTTGGGGATCAACCAACAATGTTGATTACACTTATGAAATTAATTAAATGCAGAATTAAATTAGAATGATAAGTAACTAGAATCAAAAATAGCAAAGAATAAGAGATACAAGAAACCACCCTGAAAACTTGTATTAAACTCTTTACAGAAGGAATACAATTGAAGGAACTTCTTTCTTCCACACCTCTCTCAGATGTACAGATCTCTCTCTAGATCTCTTTCCCTCAAGAGCTCTCTCTCTCTCAAGTAAAATCAACTCCAACAACCTGGAATGATTCACATATACAATTCTGTACTATTCAACTCAACATTCTACAATAAGCTAAGAAGATCTATCATATTATATAATAATTAGGAAACATGAGCATGCATTTACAACCAATAGTTATGCCTCTTAAACAAGGGCTCTAAAACAATCTTACTAATAATAGAGATGCGGACTTAAGACTATCACTTAATCCTAACATGCAAACACTCAGTTCTATCCACGGAAATAGCTTTCTGGACGCGCAGGTAACCGACGTCGATTCCTGCCTGTTTGCCTGTGACCGACGTCGGCCGATCCCTATCGATGCCAACATCTCCTGAACTACTCCTAACCGACGTCAGTCACTCCTGACCGACACCGGTGACTGTGTAAACCTGCAACTTCTGTAATGTGCTCCTCTGGTGAAGCTTTTAGCTCCACACCTTAACAGGTAATGTGATTAATCCATGATTAATTAACATCTGTAACATAATCTATGGTTGATGTTGTGTGTTACCTGCCTAAATTTGAATGACTGGATCTATATCCACAGAGGTAACCATGTGAATTATATGTGTCAAGTGATCTATTTGTGGCTATAAATATGAGGTATATCCTATAAGTGTAGTATGATATGTTAAGAGTGATGTAGGATGTGTAATGATATCTCTAGAGTTATCTCAGTACTCTCCTGGGCCTACTAGCATAAATCTCAATCCGCATAAATAGTCATCTGTGAGTGTGGGTTTTGTATCATGATCTGAAGAAGCTTAGGAATCTATATCAACATCATGTATATATGGTAACTTAAAATTCACCACAAGGGGTAACTGTGATATGGGAGTCCATCAAATGTAGTAGTAGAAGATAATGGTGTTGTGAGAGTGTCTATAATTGATGGAGTAATTGTATCTATAGAATTAACTAGTACTACTAAAATTATTGTCGACAAATCTATAATTATAACAAGTGTAGGGATTGTGACTAATGGAATAACTAGAATGGCTGAAGATGTTGTGATTGGCTAAATATCTAGAGATGAGGACATAACTGTAAGTGAAGGAATATGAGAAGTGATAGTCTCTCCAACCTCATATGTATGTATCTGATCAAGATAAATGCAATGAAGTAGTGGTTGAACTATGATATGAGGTGTCCCATCTGGAGAAATAGTTGAAGATAACTTGGTAGTCTGACAATAACTGAATGACTAGTTGTCTATTGGGCATGTGTATAGGTATCCTTTATGGATAAACTTAACACATCGATGAAGAGTAGAAGGAACTGCCCTCATAACATGTATCTAGGGTCATCCAAGTAAAAGATTATAATGAAGAGGACCTAGCATGACTTGGAACTATGTAGAAAGGGTTTTGGGTCCTACCATGATATCCAAAGCAATGGTGCCCAATGTCTATCATGATATATCATCAAACCCTCTAATGTTCTTATATGATTTTTGCATAGATGCCATATCCATGCCCATGGTCTGTAAGAATGTAATATTACATATATTAAGTTTGGAAGTACTATCAACTAGAATTCTCTTAATTACGTTAGTTTTGACTTGATATTGTATGAATAGTGGTCAATTTTGATCAATAACTATCTGAGATGGCATGTCAACATGATAAAAATTAATATCATCTTCTATAGTTTTTATCATGTTGACTACTGATGCAAAATAAGAAGGCTCTAAATCAATGGGCATAGAAGTTTGAGTGAGTGCCTGATAGAAAATGCCCTTGAACACAATGGATTTTTGAGGCAATTTTGACATGGAAATCTTATCTAGTGTGTTTCTCAATTGATCAACAATATTATATGCCTTGTATGGATCTGATTGTGCTGGTGGGTTGGGCCTGAGATGGGAAGGAATAAGAGGGTGGTGAGGCTCTTGATTAGGTGGAGGAGGCATTGTGATATGTCAAGTAACATATCTAATTGTATTATCTACTATCTGTATAGGATTAGTAGTAGTTATGGGAGAAGAACAAAGATAATTGATAGATCAAGGTAGAGGGACCAAGGGTGTCAATTGAGATCTTTGGTGATGATTAATGACTTGGGGAAGAGAAAAATAGACCATGCAACATGACTCGGCATGAGATAGAGGCTCCAAGGGAGGTGATGCAAAATATATCTTAGCTTGTTTAATAATAACTTTCTTAACATCATCCCATATTATGAAAAATAAGCATTAAATGCAAAGAATAAAGCTTTGTATTAACATATGGCAAACTTCATCATTCATGTACATGATAGGACCAATGATGGTTTCCTTATTATTTGCAAGAAATGTAATAAAAAATTGTAAATAAGTGAGATCCATTTTTGAAATCTGATTTTATAATGTAAGGTGATATCTCAAAAGCAATAGGACCTAGTGTATGCAACTAGGGTTTTAATTTTTTTTTTTTTTTTAAATACTATTGAATTTTAAAAATTGAAGTGAATTTTTGAGTTAGATATGCAAGTAAAAAATCAAAAATTTATTGTAAAATTTGTGATTTGAAGAGACTTAGAAGATACAACTAGGGTTTGGAAAAATAAATGTTTTTAAAATTACTATTGAAATTTAAAATTTGAAGTGAATTTCTAATTTTAATATGTTAGTAAAAAATCATTGGAAAAAAATTAGGACCTAGTATGGGTAACTAGGGTTTGAAAGAAAATTATTTTAAAATTATTACAAAATTTTAAAAGTTAATGCTAATTTCTAATTTTATTATGCAGGTAAAAATTAGAAAAAAGTATATAAAATACTAGAAAAATTTACCTCAGAGTTTTTAGGGTTTTTATGTGTAAACAAAGCAAGTCAGGTTCACCAAATGATTTAACAGTTTAGGGAATATTGGATTATTATTCTTAATTTAGTTAAAGAGTTTGAGTATTAAAATTAGTAAATAAATATGCAATAATTAATCTACTAATTTGTGTAAATTAGATTGTAATTTTGACCTTTCTAAAAATAGTAATAAGAGGGAGAAAATAAGTTTTAGTTAGAAATTGACTAATACGATTGAGATAGGGTCTGAGATTCACTATGCAAGACTGGGATACTATCACAAACTATGATCTAACCTTCATTTTATGATTAGACAAGAGTGCCAAAAGTGGATAGAAGTGACAATGACATTGTATTGCATTTTTGCCACTATTGTCTTGAGGATCTGAGTTTTTTGACTTTTGTTCATCAAGTTTGTGTGACTGTGTCCATGAAGTTTTGGGAAGTGGAAGTCTGTAAAGATCCTTGTAGAACATATTTTTTCTTAAAACACTATACTCTATTGTGCTTTGACCAAATTCTAGAAAGAGGGGGGGTTAGTGTGTGTAAGATTTACTGAACATGTATCCATACCCCTTGTGTGGGCACACTACCTACATACTAATATTGTGAAGAGGGATCAAGCCATATGTAGTTTTCCCACTTGATGTGTTTTGTGAAATAGTATGTATGTAGATGAAAAATGCTAAATTGGATGTGCTTTAAAGTTGTTAAGGATTGGTGTAAGGATTTGGATAAGCTTGTAAGTGTATTGACTGGCTGTATGCAGATAATAGAGAAGATTTATTGAGTCTTTCTTGTATTCTTGCTTGCTTAGTGATATTTTCCAATCCTTTCCAAATGATCTTTGAATGAGATTTTATAGGAATTTATTGGTCATGGGTTGAATGTGCTCACATTAGGCCGACAAAGATAAGGATGGGGAATCAAAAGGAACTTACCATTGGGGCCAAAAATGCACTTGGACATGAGTGTCAAAAGTGGATAAGATTAGCATCGATGTTATATTCCAAGTGTGGTGCTATTGTCCTAAGTTGACAGGGCCTAAGGGGATGGATTAGTCATGAAAAAAAGGATCTGGCTTAGTTGGGATCAAGTCTAGAAGGCTATAGATGACTGAAAATTAGTGAAAATATGCCTATGAGGGTCATGAGAGAAAGCAAGAGGGATCTATGGGTTGGGTGTCACAAGCCACACTCAAGTTACCAATTTTTTCATTTTATATGACTACATCATGCAAATAAGAAAGAGATAAAAAATAAAACATAAAAACTAAGTTGTTGAAAATTTCCCATCTAGTACCTTGTGATTGTTGCTGAGAAAGATAATGGTTATGATGGTACCTCCTCAACAATTGAGATTAAAGAAAAGATATTGAACTTGAACTAAAAAACAAAGCATCATGTCGCATATTATAGAGAAAGTCACTTCTCAAATGGATTGAACTACACATCTTTGATCTCTTGATGGATAAAATCTCACAAAGGTGAAAATTTCAAGTGTCGAACCCTTAGATACAAAATACTTCTACAATTTTGATCCATTTCCAAAAATAGTACATGTTGATGTCATAGAAAAAGTGCTATAATCATGAAAATGATGATGGAATAAAATTTGCAACTTGCACTTTTAAATGCAATAATTTTTTTAAAAAAACCTGTGTCTCATTTTTATTCACCCATAATATTACCCAAGCACTAATGCATTTATCTATTATTTTATGCTCATTGACTAAAAAATTCTTTATCAGTCTCCTTGCTCTTAAATGTGTGTAATATCACTTACATTTATTCCCACTTCAAAAATGCCTATCCATCATGCATCATGTCTTTTGTGTTTATGCCACTAAATCCTCATGATTCAAAAAGCATAACAAGCCAAATAGTCTCTTCAATTTGTAAAGCTTATGACATATCATTCAATATATGTATGTGTGTGTGTGTGTGTGTGTGTGTGTGTGTGTGTGTGTGTGTGTGTGTGGGTGTGTGTGTGTGTGTGTGTGTGTGTGTGTGTGTGTAAATAAGTGGCTCTAAACCCCACCTAAAAAATATGACCCATTTTATTAGACTCATGCTATCATTTTTTTAAATTTTTAATCAAAAGTTCTATGCAGATGTTCAAATAATGGACACTATATTAGTTGCATCTTATACATCTAGAATCCATTTCAACTCTTATTTTAAAATTTGGAAAGCTTATTTAGATTGACACCATATGATAGGAAGTTTTTTCTCTATAGAAGTCAATATTGAATGAAAAATTATTTAGTGTGCTTCTTGGAACAAACAAGTGAACAAGCAAGTGTGTAGAGTTATCAAAGTAAGTGTTCTAGCTCGATAGTGCATGTTCTTTTCTCATATGATGAGATAGGTGACATGTTTTATAGTTGGATAGTTCAAGACATAAAAGTATGTATTACACATAGGTATTCATAATAATTAAGTAAACATTTACCAAATAATATATATTTCTCCTACATTCCATTTGAAAATGTAGTCCCACAATTAAAGTAATTATTGTCATGAAATTTTGCATTTCATAATAATACCTCAATTTCACTCCTAATAGGTGATTGGAGGTAAATGAAGGGTAGGTACAATAATTTTTTTCCAAAATAATAATGCTAAATCCATATCCCAATGGATAAGGCTTGACAAACTCATTTAGAATTCTATTTCACATAAAATTTTACTAGGGAAAGCATGCACAAAGAAAATTCAAGAATTGACATTCGAAGTGGTATTCAACACTCATTCATTTTGAAATCAATTTCATTTAGCATCAGAATATAAATAAGTATAAAGAATCCTTCATCAGGATTAATGTGTGAATCCAAACTAAGGCTAAAAGAAGATCCATGGTAACCTTTACACC
Source organism: Torreya grandis (assembly GCA_037957365.1). NCBI lineage: Eukaryota > Viridiplantae > Streptophyta > Pinopsida > Cupressales > Taxaceae > Torreya > Torreya grandis. The sequence goes on from JARHVA010000359.1 coordinate 2,145,849, forward strand.
TATAATCATGCCCAAATTTTGATCTAATAGAATATTGCCAAAGATCGAGTTGAGAATGTTGAAAACAAGTAAAAGAAATACGTAAAACTATAATATTACATTGATAAAGTGAGCAAATCATAAATCTAAGACAAGAGATTTGATAAGTGGGAAAAACCATCAAATGGTGAATAAAATCCACAATCTAATATTAAGAAGCTTGTAACAATGAACTCCAAGTACAATAGCATGTAGAAGTTTAGGAGAGAAACGGCCTTAGGCCAAGAGAGTATCAATAATGTAAGATCAAGACTTAGAATAAGAAGAATGAGTTATGTTGAGAGTATAGGAATGCGAGAGGTGAGCTCTTAATATAGACCTAAGAGATAAGAGAATTTACATGTGCAAGCTTAGACATGTGTGCCATGTGACCCTAATCCTCTTACAAGTGGGGAGGATGTGTGTACCATGTAAGGGGAGAAGATTTACATAAAAATAACTCTAAATCTAATAAGTGGACTGAAAATGTGAGTGATACCTCATAAAGGTAAGAATAAAGTGTATTTACAAATACAATAAATACATATATAATTAAAACTTATAAAATTTTTAAAAAATTATAAGAAGGACCCAAATTAAGGATAAAATCTCAAACACTCTCCCTTAAACTTATATTTTGTTTTACAAAAGTAGAGAAAATATGTTATAAACAAAGAAAGGAGTTGAAATTACATAATACTCCTCTTTAATAAAAATTTCATTCAAAAGGAATTACGAAAAATTTAGAAATAGAGAAGGGAAGGTATTGTCAAAAGTCACAAAGAAGAAAGTGTGAGCACCAAGAATCTGTAAAAATCTTTTTTGGACAATGTGGTCGATCAAAAATGGAACAAAGACCAACAAAAAAGAGGAATGATCTATAAACCTGTAAAACAAGCAAGATAACACCAACCTTTCAAGATAAGTAACCGATATGTCAACAATACAATCTACATACATAATGTAATAAAACTATATGTACAAATTGATAGATTTAAGCAAAAACAACTTCCATCATAAAATGCATAAACTTGCACGAAAAGAATTTAGTCAACATAATCAAAGTATATATCATGTGTAATAAAAATAAAGGAATATAATCAAAGATATTTAGATAATCAAAATAGAGACAAAGCGAGTGAAATATTATAATAATTATCGTAAGAAAACATATCAAAGTCTCTGAAAGATTTATTTTCTTTAGGAATCTAAATAGTTTTACCCTTAGAGATAGGAGATTTAGTCATTTTCCAACAATACAAAATGTCGTGCATGGATTTACCATAATATTTGTGTGTAATTTTCAATATTTAGATATGTAATACCCGTATTTTTTATAATACGTACAAGGTTTATCATTTTTAACCAAAGTATGAACACTAAAATTAATATAATCAAAAGAAGTTACATTATAAATCCTTTGATGAGGACAATAATATGTTAAATTTTTATTAGAAGCAGTATAATCATCACAATTGAGACCTTTCTAATTTGCATTAAAAGTAGATAAAAGAGGTTCAATAATGCTAGTTTTAAATTTATCAAGGCCACTACCGACATACCCCATGTATTGCATAATTTTTAAACTGGGATTAGAACCATTATTTAATAGAGTAATTTACTCTCTAGGAGGCGAAACAACAACATTAGAGTAATTATCAAGAGCAAAAGATGCAAATTTTGTATTTAGAGTGTCACTAGAGTTTTACATAGGTTGCATTTACACAATAAAATAGGATTGTAAAACATTTAATATTTCATTTTGATATGCAATTTATTCTTCAAGAACAACTATTTTAGCATTTTAAATAATTAGCTTAAAAATTAAAAAAATAGTCAATTTAAAATCAATGAGAGAAAATAAAATAAATTGCACTAGCGTTAAAAGAAAATCAATGACAAAAAATATCTGTTAATCCAAAACACATTTGAAAAAATAATCTTAATTAAAATTAACTTGACTTTTTGATCAATTAACTTGTAAATGTAAACCCACACCAAAAAAAAGTTAAAAATCCAAAACCTTATAACACTAATATAATGAAATAGCATAAATAAAAGTTTTTGAATAGTCAATATTAAATTTAAAATCAAATCTTTAGATGACATACAATAATTAACAATTTAGCATGAATAAAAAAACTTATTATAAAAACTAAAAAAAATCTTTAATTTTTATTTTTTTTAAAAAAAACATTTTGCTAGAAAAACACTTTAATTTAGCAATTGATTTTTAAACACAAATGTTTTAAAAAACTATTTCTAAAAGAGACATATTATGAAAGTTTTAAAACATCATGATTTAAAAAAATCATATAAAAAGTCTCACCCACCTGGAAAAGAAATACAGGTTTTTGTTGTGAATTAAAATCACTTTTGATTTAAAAAGGAAATGTGGATCTTAAAATATTTATGAGATTAAAAAACAACAATTTGTCTTTTTGTTGAAAGATTTCATAAAGCTTAATAAAATTGCCACATAAGATTTCCTCAAGAAATAAGTGTAAACAAAACAAAGATATACATATTGAATGAAACTTTAAGCTCCATAGAAGTGAAAAAAAAACGAAGCACTTAGTTCTAAACCACGTGCTCTTGGTGTTGTTGAATTAGAGCATAATCATGTAATATAGAACAACTAAATCGCAACAAGATGTTAGAAGACAGGAAAAATTTCATTGTACTTTAAAATTTATAAAAATATCACTCAAGATCAACGTTAGAAATTCATGGTTTTGATATCATAATAGAATATTGTTAAAAATCGAATTGAGAATGTTGAACACAAATAAGGAGATACATAAAATGATAATATTACTTTGATAAAGTGAGTAAACCACAAATTTGAGACTAGATTTGATAAGTGAGGAAAACTGTCAAACAGTAAAAAAACTCCACAATCTAGTATTAAGAAGCTTGCAATAATTATCTCCAAGTACAATAGCATATAGAAACTTAGGATAATAATGGTCTTAGAGCAAAGAACATCAATGATGCAAGAGCAAGACTTAGAACAATAAAAAGGAGTTGTGTTGAGAGTATATGAATGATAGACGTGAGCTCTTAATATAAAGCTAAGAGATAAAAGGAGTTACATGTGCAAGCTTAGGCATATGTGCCATATGACCTTAATTTTCTAACAAGTGGGTAAGATGTGTGTGTCATGTGGGAGTGAGGAGTTATATGAAAGTAAATCCAAATCCAACAAATAAATTAAATATGTGAGTGACACCTCATAAAAGTAGGAATAAAGTATTTTTATAAATACAATAAATACACGCATAACTAAAACTTAGAAAAAACCTATAAATATATAGGAAGGACCCAAATTAATATTAATTTACCCAACATGATTCCATCAAAATCTCTTAATTTATGTTCCATTGGGTAGACCAAGTACAAGAGAAGATTTTAAGCTATAAACACTTGATGTAAAAACTTCATCTTGAACTTTAACATAGTTATAGAGATTTGTGTTACCTGAGGCACCCAAAGTTTTTACTCAGATTTTGACTTCGTCAAAATCCAAAAATTCTTACATCATTGCATAGACCAAGTTGAAGAGCTAAATTTTCATTATAAACACTTGACATAATTTTAACGTTTTCTTTGTTACCCAGATCTCTGGAGCTCTTGGGCACCTCAAGAACTTCTTTGGGTTCCTTAAGTTTATGAAATTATTGAAATCCCCAAAATTCCCAAAATCGTCCAAGGCAAAAAATGAAAATTCATTTTTTGGTCATAAATTTTGTCTGAAGTCCATTTTGGATCCCATTTGAAGCCTTGGAAATATATTTTAATAATGATCACTTTTGATTTAGGTTTTAGGGTCCTAAACTTAGTAATTTTTTTATGAAATTATTTCATAGATTTCAAGTGTGATTTGCACCTCAAGTTCTCGACATGCAAGAAACACTCAAAATGCCATACCTTTCACATTCAAACTTTGTTTTGGCTCTCATTTAAAGTGTTAAAAATATTTTTCAGTGAAGATAAATTTTTATTTTATGTTTTAGAGTTTACACTTTAAAATTTTACTTTTTGAAAAAAATAGGACTTTTACATTGTCACAACACCACCTTAGGTGAGTAGTAGGTAGGAAAAACCTGAAATGTCATAACTTTTGCATCTGACCTCTATTTTGGATTTTGTTTGAAGTGTTGGAAGGATATATTTAGATGAGGACAAATTTATATTAAGACTTTAGAGTTCCATACTTGAATTTTTTTAATGTGAAATCATTTTGAGGATTTTAGGTGCGACTCACACCTCAAAGTTCCTAAATGATCTAAGGTTTTAAAAGGTTCCATAAAATTCATAAAGAAATTTAGTATCTCTATTTTGTAAAGCCTTCAAAAAGGGAGTTTTCTAGAATTAATACAAATAAAAAGAAGGGAAAACTCAAATTAAAGGTTGAGTAAGTCTTAAATCGGGTTAAGTGAAAAAGGTAGTTATGCAACCTTGTGAAGGCATGCAAGTATAAAAGCCCTATAAAAGTATTTATAAAAGGGTTTTGATTTTATTTCTCTCAGCCCTTGAAGATCAATGGCTACAAATTTATGCACAAGTATGATTTTTAATGAATATGAATGGATTTTGAGCAATCATATATGTGGGGTGTTTATGTATTCATGAGTTGGAGTATTCTTCATTATTGGAATGAGATTTGTTATCTAGAGATAAGTTAATGCCTCAAGTTTTCATGACTTTCCAAATTATGTGAATTTTTGAATTCATAATTTTTAGTGTTCATTAATGGATTATACTTTTGTTGTCTATAAAAAGATTAATGCATTAAAATTCTATATTTTCAATAATGTGTGTGAATGCTTAGTGTTTTCAAACTTTTTATTGAAATCTATATGGGTAGAATTTGTGTTGAACACACCCATTTAGATTTTGAAGAAGATTTTATGCTTTTAGAAAACCATTTGCCTCAAAATTCAATCGCTACTCTCAATTCCATTTTCTTGTTGAAAGGAAATTTTCAATCTATTTTCCATTTAAATCATGTTCTCCTGATAGTTTTCTATATTTATTCTATTATGGGTTACCCTTTCTTGCTTCCATTTATTTCCATTATTTACTCATTTATAATTTTCTCATTTCTCCTTTTTTACTACCTTTTTGTACTTTCTAGTTACAAGTGTAAAAAAAACTCAAAAATTATTTATTATACGAGGGATCTGCCCCTCTTAAATGTAGGGAAAATCATTAGTAAATTGATGATTTATTTAATGTTGCAATTTTTATGACACTTTTGGTTGGGTGAGTTAATGAAATAATCCAAAAAAGCACAATGACTTAAAATCTTGCCAACATGCATGATGACATGTCCAAAGGATAAACCATTTTCATGTGCTTATGGTTACTTATAAAATTTAAATGAACTTTGTAAGGGACTAATAAATATTAGTTGAAGTTTTTTTTTCCTAGAAAACATCTCAGGATAGATGCCACATTTGGGTAAGACCCAAAGTGGTAGGGGTATCTCTTCCACCAAAATCACCTAGGTCTTGCAACTAGCCTACCCCTTCAGTATACTTAAAGAGCATGCCTAACTAAAATATAAATAATCACCGAGTTATGCATGCATCAGCCAAGAAAACCAAAAAGATTGAAACCTTATGGTTCATGAAAAAATTGAGGTAAAAAATAAAATTTAACATAATTCTAATCAAGATCAGAATTGGAAGCACACTCCACAACCACAAATAGCAATGGAGAGGAAGGAAAAGACCAGTCGAAGAGAAATAAAAAAATAACATCAACTAGATGAAGATGAAAGGATATCCTTACAAATATTCTAGTAATTATTTATGTTATTTTATAGGGTTAACATGCATAAGAGCTTATTCTTTAGCTTTGTCAGCCACCATAAGGGAGGAAGACCAAAACCTTTCACTTCAGATTGGTCAAGTGCTCAATTAACAAGTGCATCTGCAACCTAATTGAAACCCCGATGAGTACATGAATAAATAACCCTATCAAATTTCTCTTGAAACAATTGAATTTTGTGAATAATTTTACAAATTTCACAATCCTTTGAACTATTAGAATTGGAATCATAAAGTAGCTTAATCCAAAACTTGGAGTTAGCAACCAACTACATATTCTTCCACCCCATCTGCCAGGTAGTCTTAAGACCTTACACAATAGCTTACCTTTAAGCTGAATTATTGTTGGTAATACCAATTTTGGTAGAAAAAATAAAGTAATAAAATTATCCAAATCCATTTCAATACCTCCAATGCTGGCATAACCAAGATTTCTACTCATAGTGTCATGTGTATGGATTCTATTGAAGCTAGGGAGTGGAATAATGGAATGACCCTTGCCACTAGAATCTAATTGGGAGTGAGGGGGAGAAGGAAATATGTGAAGAGCCTAAAAAATGAGCATCCCACACTGGGAAGGTGTTGTAGGGTGTTTCATCAAGTGCATGATAATTATTTTGATATTATTAAGAGTGTGCTACCAAATCCAAACACTATTAGTATCCCTCTGCTTGAAAATTCTATCATTTCATTCCTTCCAAGTGTTATATAAGATGAAATAAACCCCATCCCAAATAATCTATTTATAAAATATATCAAATTGGAAAATGCAACTCCAATCCTGAAGGGGTTGAATTAGGGATGAAATACCTATGATGAGATGACCAAAATACTCACCAAGAACTACCATTGCTCAAAAATAAAGGGACACAAAAAACATAAATGAGAAATTTTTTCCTCATGATCCTTACATAGGACACATCTAAAGGGGCTATTAAAGCCCATTTTCATAAGTTGATCTCCTATAAGATATCCACCATGAAGGAGAATCCAAATGAAAAACCTAACTTTAGGCTATAAATTGTGACTCCAAAGTTGCTTAAAAATCTTTTTGAGAGGCTGAATTAAAGGATGACAAAAAAAATGATAACCATATGCCATAATGTAAATTCAATTACTTTATCCTTCCCAAGTTAATAAGTCTTCCTCATCATATATATATATATATATATATATATATATATATATATATATATATATATATATATATATATATATATATATATATATATATATATATATATATATATATATATATATATATATATATAACTTAGATTTTAAAGTCCAACAAAATTTGAATCTGCCAAGCTTCAAGGGAAATCCACTTCCTTTCAATTGCCCATTCTCTATTGGGGCTATTTGAATACTTGGAAACTGTAATCTAATCTTCATGATGCATCTGTTCCATGAACTCATGAAAATGGGAATATTTTTTAATAAGAAGGGAATAACCATCCCAAGAATTGGTCTATAACTAGGCCTTTTACCATTATTGATGATCCAAAATAACTTATTCTTATTCAAATATTCACCATTTTTAGAACTAGCAGAGGAGAGCCTTTCAAGGGAAGGGAGAACTAGACAATTTGATTAGGAATTTTATTTTCAGCATATTTGGTTCTTAAGGTTTGCACCCAAATTTGTGATAGAGAGTAAAGAATATGTCAATAAATATTAACAACTAAAAATTGACCATTTATCTAAGTCAAACAAAAACCCAAACCTCCTTCTTGCTTGTAGAGATAAAGTGTAGTCTATTTTACTAAAGACCATTTTTTAATAATCCAAGGCCCCTTTCATAAAAAAATATGGCATATTTGATCAATTTATTTGATTATAGCCCTGGGAACATGCAAGATGGAAGAGAAGTAAATAGGAATAGCTTGTAGAACATTCTTGATCAAGGTGATTCGTTCCCCCATAGAGATCCACCTATTGGTCCACTTGAAAAAAATAGTTTTTGTTCTATCTACTAACCAACTCCAATTAGAAAGTTTTTTTCCCTCAAGGTAACACCAGGTTAGATAAATGGCAAAGAAGATTCTGAAAGTGATGTTTGTCAAGAATCATAGCTTCATGTTTGGGATACATGTGAAAGAAATAAATTTTTTGACTTATCCTCATAGATAATCTAATCAATTGCTTCCTTTAAAAGTTGTATATTCTTATTAAAGTTTGAAGCCTCTTGGGTTGTAGCTTTGCCCATCAGGGAAGAATAATCCATAAAATACAAATGCATCATTGGCTTAAGACCCCTAGCAATCGTAAAACTATCAATAATTCTTTCTTATCTATCTCTAGCAATAATTATACCCAAAGTTTCTACCATAATGATAAATAAATAAGGAGAAAGAGGGTAACCTTGTTGAATACCTATAGAGGCACCAAAAGGCCTGGTGGCCAAACCATTAACTAGAACTGAGAAAAAAAATAAGGAAATACGTCATTCTACCCAAAGAATACATTCCTCAAAAAAATTGAAATGCTTGATTATTCTTAAAAGGAAGGCCCAATCAATCCTATCATAGGATTTGGAAAGATCCAACCTTATAAGCATAGCCAAGGTCTTTTGGTTTTGCATAGAATGGATGGATTATTGGGATAACATAATTTCATAAAAGATTTGTCTACCAACCACATACCCAGCTTGCTCATATAAATAATTTTATAGAGGAGGGATTGCAAAATATTATCCATAATTTTGGAAATTAGTTTGTACAAAACATTACATAGAGTAATGAGATGAAAGCCAAAAATATTCATTACATCCTGTACCTTTGTAACCAAAGCAATGAAGGTTTTGTTGATTTGTTTAAGAATAACTTGTTGGGTGAATATTTTGTCACCAACTGACTGACGGCAAAATGGGTATATCAACCATAGCACAAGGAGATTTATATGGCAAAATGTGCATGTTTACCACATCAAAATAGGATAAATCTCTCCTCTCAGCAAGGGGAGGTTTCCTAAAAACTATATTATATACTAATATATATATATATATATATATATATATATATATATATATATATATGCTGAAAATACACACAGGGGTGAAATCATACCATCCATCTCTCTTTTTTTAGAGATGATGTTCACAGAAAAAAAGAAAATTCTGGTGTAATTACTGAAGGTACTTCTCTTCTTTCAAAAGTGATATTCAGCCAACAACAGGATTCTTCCTGGGTAGTAACTGTAACCACAAAAAACCCATGAAAGCACAAAGTCTTTCATTGCTTCTCCCACTGATTAGGATAAAGTAACATAGTAGGATTAAGCATAGCTCAAAGTCTCCACCTAAAAATAGAATAGAGTAACAGATTATGAAGGATAAGGGGAGCTCAAATTCTCTCTAGTATCCTTTACACAAAACACAGATTGAAGACAATTATGGCAGCACAAAGTCTCCCACAGTCAGCTTCAGGACACCTTCAAGGTTATTTCCACTAGTTCTACTTATTTGATTAAATGGATAAGACTGTATTTAGGAAACAGACATAAGAACAATTTTCTAGATAATACAAGCTATTTCAACACAAATTTTGAAAGGTCACTTGATTTCTCATTCAAATAACAAAATATGATTAACAGCCTGAGCTCAAAGTCTCAAGTATGCCTTTCAATTTGGGCAGAGTTTTGCTTCTGATAATAGAGAGATCTCCCTTACATAAAAATGAGAGATTATAATATATAGTAGCCAAAGAAAGACTTTGGTACTTGTTTCCAGTAAATGGCCCATGTTGAATTGAATGCCTTGAATATCTATGAAAGGGCCATGCTGGAACAAGTCATCGGCCTTGACTTTGGCATTCTGAATCATCTCAAATGTCTCCTCCTAAGCATGGGTTGTTTGGTCTTCTTTATGATGCTTACACGACTGTCCATTCACCTTTACGTAATGCAAAAAAATAGGACGTGCCTTTGAATGTTCGCACTCTCTGATGTCCACCTGGTAGACTATTTCACCTACTAGAAATAACTCTCCTATAGATATTTCTAGATTTCCTATAGTTTTTCTCTCTTTCCTTGACATGTTTTATCCTTCCTTGGTGATCTGAGCTCTCAGGGCTATCTTCTCACTTTCAGCTAGCTCTTTCGGCTCCTTCTTTGGTCGATCGTTGAATTTGTTCTCAAGGCTGTGCCATATTTGAAAATCAATAGATATTTCATTACCCTAAATTTGACGTCCACAAGGACATCATTGGTCACTTAGTCACTTGAACCACTTTGAGCCTTAAACTTTTGAACCTTTCAGAGTGCACCGGTTCAATGGTTCAATAGTTCAAGCAGTTTAATTGGCTTGTCGATTCAATCAGCTCTTTGATTCAATATTTCGTAAAGGGCCGCATTTTCTCTCTTTTTTCTTCTTCAGTTGAACCATTCCTTTGAACCATTTGGTTGAACCATCTTGTTGAAATTCTTTCTAGAATCTTCCATTTCCTTCATTCGCTCAAAGATTTTGTTCAGATTTTGAACTCTTTGAACCTTTGAACCTTTGAACTTTTAAACCTTTCAAAGGTGGGGTTCAATGGTTCAACAGTTCATTCTCTTTATTTGAATCCTTTGAAGCTTTGAACTCTCTGGATCTTTTCATTTTATAAGTCCTTCAAACTTATTGAACTCGTTGAACCTTTGAACTCTTTTTGGTTCAAGGTTCAATGGTTCAACAGTTCAATCTTCACTCTTCGAAGCCTTCTTTTCTTTAAAGTCCATAGAAGCTATTGAACCTTTGAAGCAGTTGAACTTCTTTCTGGAATCTTTGAAGTGCTTAACTCTTTAAGTCTGCCAAAGTCATTGAACCTTTGAACTTGTTAAACCTTTAAACCTTGCAGAGGCAAGGTTCAATGGTTCAACGGTTTAGAGTGGTTCATTTCAATTGTTTAAAGCCCACCATTAAGTCTTTTGATTGAACCTCAATGTTGAACCAGCCTTGTAACTTTTATGAAATCCCTAAGTGTTTGGAACTTTCTCCTTGTGAAAGCCTGCCTATTGAACTTGTGATTTCCTTAGCTGAAAAGGCTTGATTAACTGAAAAACTTGGTTGCTCAAAACATTTTAAAAAAAAGGAAGAGATCATTTTGGCTTGCAGGACTAAAATAGTTGATATGTTGTCCACAAAAACAAGTGATAGATTTTGGGAACAATAGATGGATCCAGTTGGGGAACTTCCATTGATTATAAAAACAAATGAAGGGAGTAGAAAATAGAATCTCAGTGCCTTCATTTATGCCATTAGGCTACAGAGTCATGCTACCCAAAAATAAAGGTACAAAAAACAAATGAACAACACAAAACAAATAGAAAACTATACAAAAATTATACATTTGTACAATTGGACTTATCTGATACTTCAAGGATTGAAGTGCTTCAAATTCTACCCAGTGTGAGGTAGAGAAAATGGCATGCCGTCTTGATACTTCAACAAGAAACTATTTTCACCATTGAGCTAATGAATAGCAAATGGGTCTCTCCATAAGAAATCAAATTTCTCGTTCATTCTTTTTGGTTCTCTCCTCTTGTCCCATAATAGAACTTGATCTCTAATCTAGAAATCATGAATCCTTGCTTTCTGGTCAAAGAGCTTCTTTACCAGACTTTGATGTGTAGAAATTCGGTCCATCACCATAGTTTGTTACTCATTAAGTTCAGTCAAACACATGATCCTTTTGTTGATGGAACTCTCAAATATTGAATCTTCTATTGCCTTTGCCAACTTCAGTGCTGGTAATTCTAGGGTGATTGGTATCTCTGCATTGAGACCATACAGAAGTTGGAAATGTGACATACCTATCACCCTCTTAGGTGTAATTCTGTCTACCCATAAAGTGTCAAACAATGCTTTATGCCAAGTTCTTTGATTGTCATCTACCAGCTTCTTGATAATGGTCACCAGGTTTTTGTTTCTTTATTCTGCTTGGCCATTTCCTTGTAGAAAATAGTCAGAAGAGTGGGAGAGAATAATCCCATAATAAAAGCAAAACTGGGTAATCTCATGAGAAGAGAAATAGGCTGCATTATCTGTTAAAATCTTGGTTGGGACCCCAAACTTGGTAATGATGTTTTCCATAAAAAAATTACATACTACTTTTGAAGTAGCATGCTTGACTAGAATGGCTTCCACCCACTTGGTAAAGTAGTCTATGGCTGTGAGGACATAATCATGTCCAGCACTCAAAGACAGATTTACAGTGCCAATGAAATCAATTCCCCATTGCTGAAATAGCTCTTCAATTACTACTGGCTTGAGAGGTAACGTAGCTAATTTGGGTCTTCCAACTAATTATTGACATAGTTCACATCTACGTACCCATTTGTATGCATATTGAAACAAAGTAGGCCAATAATACCTAGCTCGTAGAATCTTATGAGCAGTCACAGGTGCAAAAAAATGTCTTTCACAAGCCAAATTGTGGAAGGACTCAAAGAGTTTGTTCTACTACACTTTATCCATGTAGCAAAGGAACACCCCATCAAGGTTCCTCTTATACAGACTGTTGTTCCACAGGTCAAAGTTGGCAGCTTTCAACTTAACATTCCTCTTTCTTTATGAGACAGGTGAGCAGGACACTCACCATAGGTAAGGAAATGAGCAATATTTGAATACCACTCATTCATAGTGGTGATAAAAAGAACTATTGGCATGTCTTCAACTTCTGTTTCTTCATGCCCTATTTTTTTTGGTATGTTATCAATAATTAACTGGCAGAGACCCCTTCCCCATATAAACTTCATTGGTTTAATAACTAGACAAAAATCCCAGATTTTAGTAATCCAATTTCCCCTTTTAGTTCCAAACTCTTGTTGAGTTAAAATGGACTTTACCATTGTATCAGGCACCAGAACAACAGTGTGTGAGTTCAAGATGTAAAAATGGAAGTGTTTTACCACCTTTACCACAATATAAGCATGTTTTTCCATGTTTAAATACTTCAACTCATGAGCTTTGAGAGGACAACTCATGGATGATATAGGAGATTCCACACCTTCTTTGTTCTACTAAACCAGAATTGCTAAAAGTGTGTGTTCAGAAGCATAACTGTACATTATGAAGTCTTTGGTGTAATCCGGGCAAACCAGGACTGGGGCACGGGCGATAGCTTTCTTGATATCTTGAAATGCTGACTTGCCTTCTTCAATCCAGTGAAAAGTAGATTTTCCCTTCATCATGTCCAGAATGTGGCGAGTCTTTTCTGTGAATTTAGGAATAAACCTTCTCAAAAAATTTACCTTTTTGAAGAAAGATTAGACTACGATCTTCCTGGAAGGAAGAGCAAGCTCTTGGATGGATTTGACCCTTTCTGAGTCAATATTTATGCCTTCTCGAGATACAGTGTGATCAAGAAGTTTCCCTTCTATAACCCCAAAAATTGACTTCTTGGGATTTAGAGAAATACCATTCTATCAACATCATTCCAACACTTGTTGCAAATGATGTACATAATCGGGATGATGCTTGGAAAAGATAGTCAAGTCATCAAGATATACCACAATGAACTTCTCCATTTCATCTCTGAAAGTAAGGTCTATTGCTCTCTAGAAGGTGGCACCAACATTGATCAAACCAAAGGGCATTCTGTGATATGCAAAGGTGCCCCAAGGTGTAGTGAAGGTAGTCTTATGTTGGTCTGCTTCACCGACTTCTACTTGATTGTACCCTGAGAAACCATCTAACATTGATAACATCTCTAAACTAGTCACTGTTTGAAGGACTTGATCCATGATGGGCAGAGGGTAGTTATCCTTTAGATAGGATTGATTCAAGTTTTTGAAATCTACACAGAGGCAAATTTGCCCATTCTTTTTCCTCACAAGGACTATGTTCGCAATCTATGTGAAATGATGGATTAGAAAAATTATCTTGGCTTTTAACATTTTCTGAATCTCAAATAGAATAGTACTTGATATCTTGGGGTTGTACTGCTTAGATTTCTACTTGTGAGGTAATAAATCACTTTTGAGAGGAATTTCATGATGAAATTCTTCAGGCCTGAGCGACTTCAGATCATCATAGGAGTACGCCAAAACATCTATGTAATGGTGAAGTAGAGCAGTGAATTTGAGCTTCTCATTAGGAGTGCAATACTTCCCAATGTTCACCATCTTGGGATTTTCCTTAGTACTCAAATTTCTTTGATCAAACTCATGGGAGGAGCTTGAATCCATTTGTTGCTACTTGATGAACCTATCGTGCTTATCAAATAGTTTCTCAAGGGAAACCAACCCTTTTGAGATTTTATTCCCTTTGAGCTACAAGAATTCTTCACCTATGTCTGACCTTGTTTCAGGGGCTTACTCCCATGGTGGAGACTTACTGCCTTCAAAATACAGCTCCTCAAAGCTATTCATTTGTTCCAAGAAGGCAATGATTTGATTGTCACTATTGAATACCTGCCAATGGTTGGCATTATCAGGCACACTTGGTCGAAAGACCAATTTGATAGTGTACATATTCCCTTTGAAATCTTGGTGAGGAACCATGAGGGTCACAGAAACAACCAATGAATATGCTCAATCATTGAACTCTTTGGGCACTGCAAAAATACTAAAGCATCAAAACTTTCAATTTGATCCCAAACCATATTGTGATAATGGTGCAATCTTCCATTCTTGGTTTGATATAGGTTTCTCACCTAGCAAACCACCAATTTAACATCTCCTTTGGTGTAAAGGAGTTTAACACCTTTGTCTTGAGCTGCCTTCAACCTAAGTAACAGAGATTCATACTCAACAGTGTTGTTGGTGTTGTTGAGCTGTAACTTATAAGAATAGGGGAAAATATCTCTTTGAGGAGATATCAACACAATCTTAGCTCCAGAGTCGGTAGAAGAACAGTTGCCATCAAATTTTAGAATCCATACGTCATCAAAAATTGATCTTTCCTCAGATTTTTCTTCATTTGGAAGGGAGGATTCTTTTGCACCTTGCTCTATCATTGAATTCTCTGATCTTCTGTCTAAACTTTGTGAATTTTCACTTACAAGACTTTCCTCTGATGAAATAGAAACCTCCTCTGTGGTCATAAAATAGTTACCCATTCCTGAAGATTCAAACAGAATTTGAGCTTCAGGTGCTGATGTTTGGGTGACAATGTACTTTGACTCCTTCTCAAGGAGTAGCCTCTACATGATGCCTTTGACAGGTATCCTTGCCTCAGATAGGTCCATGCTTAACTCACCACCAACATCCTTTCAAAAAAAATTCTCAAGAAGGATGTCATATGAGGCTAGGTAGTCAACCACCAGGACTGTCATCTTAATTCTTTTTTCGGGGAAGGCCACACATGCAAATTGATCATCTTTGATTTATCCCAGTAAAGGCACTTGTTTCTTTTCCATGGAGAAATATCTCCCAAAGGTCTTGGTCAGCGTGAGACCAAGATATTTTGCCACCTTGGTGGGCATGACATTATCTGAAACTTTTAAGTCAATTATGTAGTTGTTCAGCTGATGACCATTTATCAACAGGGAGACATAAAATGGTTCTACTTCCTAGGGGCAGCTGGAGGAGTAATCACAAAATTATTTTAGGTGGATGTGTTCTTGGGGGGATCGGGAGCTATTTCTAAAATATCTTGTCCTACAGAGATAATTTTATTTTTAACGCATTGAACTAACCTATCCAACTGCTTAGGGTTTGATTGCAAGAATTCAAACTCAGACATTTGAATCTTGGTCTTCTTAACATGGTCAATTATGTCAAATGATTGGGAAGAACTAAGAATAGAGGAAGGAAGTTCATCCTTCTGGTTTTTTTGGGGTGTAGGACTGGTCTACGAATTTGAAGTAGAAGGTGAAGGAATATTTGAGGTACTTACTCTTTTGTTGATCATCGAGTCCTTTGATTGGAAAGGCAGAGTGGTCCCCAATTTAGCAATTGAAATTATTAGTTGAGATTCTTCCCCTCTTTTTTTCTTATCAGCTTGTTGAGCTGACTGGTTCTTGGCCTAGTAAATACTACATATAATCCATCGAACACTTCACCTTTACTTCTGGGTTCATCTTGGTAATTCAGGAAACTAATGTTGGAATCACCAACTATTTCTTCTTCCCCTTCTGTGAAGAGATTAGTGTCATGTTCTTAGTTTGACTTAGGTTGAAAAGAGAAATCAGATTTAGTTTTAAGATATCCAATTGTTGAGTTAGCCAGAGCCGCTTCAATGGCAAGCTTCCCCTGTGGGGGAGGAAGGTGATTTGGTTGCCCTTGATTTCTGGTAGCATTGCCTTAGTATGATTGGTTGGGAAATGTCCTCCTTGGTATATCTCGATACGAAGGAGGAGCAGACATCCCTTGTGCCATTTACTTTCTGAGAGCTAGCAACTCATTTTCTAGCTTTTACACCATAGGATCAGTGGTGCATGTAGAATAAAATTCAGATGATGAAGAAGGTTTACTTCTGTTAGGATCTCTTCTTATCTTTCCTACCATGATAAGGTCATCTTCAACCTCAGTGGCCAAATCTTGAACTGCAACAAGATCTATGTGGCCAGCCTGCCTCAACAAAAAACTCACTTCAAGAAACTGAGAGTTTATGAAGAAGCATTTGAGGTTTTCTGGTGTCAGCTGAGCAATTGTGGGAATCCTATTCCTTAGCTTGTTAAACTTGGATATGAAGTCTCTCATAGGTTCATGAGGCTCCTTCATTTATGTGAGCTGAGCTAATAGGGCATGTGCATCTTCTACATGCTTGAACCTTGCTTCAAATTTGGCTTTGAGGGTGTTCCAATCAGTCACAGTCTGAGCTTGTAGGTGATAGAACCAATCTACAACAACACCTTGTAATGTTTCTACAAATAGTTTGACTACTATGTTCTCATAATCCATGCCTATCACGCCACATGCTATGCAAAAGGCTTCAATATATTCATCAAGATGAACTCTCCCATCACCAAAGAACTTGGGGAAATTCTTTCTTGAACTGCAGGGTAGTTCATGTAAGGGTGGAGTTAGATTCAGAGGACCAAAGGTATTACCCCAGGGGCCTTGGGCTACCATGATATGACTATTGAAGGGAGGGATAACAAATCTCTAAGGGGTATGTATAGACAAAACTCTGTTAGCAGAGGAAAAAGAAGCTTTACCTTGTATTGGTGACCTGATGTTGGTAGGAGGAAAACTCCTATTTCATTGGAGGTGAGATTGTGGAGAAAAAGATCAAAATTACTCAATTACACTAATTCAAATACAGGGTCAACAATACCTCGAGCTCTTTGGCTTCATGTATATTTTGAATCTGCCAAAGTGTAAAAATAGAAATAGAAAAGAACTGGAATTGCTTCAATTTGAAGCTTGAGGCTTCAAACTATGCATTCGCTCCCCAGCGGAGTCACCAAAAATTATTGGATGAATATTTTCTCACCAATTTACTGATGGAAAAATGGGTATATCAACCACAACATAAGGAGATTTATACAGTAAAATGTGTAGGTTTACCACATCAAAATGGGATAAATCTCTTCTCTCAGCAAGGGGAGGTTCCCTACAAACTATATATATATATATATATATATATATATATATATATATTCTAAAACTACACATAGGGGTGAAATCATACCATCCATCTCTCTTTTTTTAGAGATGATGTTCACAAAATAGAGGAGAATTCTAGTGTAATTACTAAAGGTATTTCTCTTCTTTTAAAAGTGATATCCAACCAACATCATGATTCTTCCTGGATAGTAACTGTACCCACAAGAAACCCATGAAAGCACAAAGTCTTTCATTGCTTATCCCACTAATTAGGATAAAGGAACACAGTAGGATTAAGCATAGCCCAAAGTCTCCACCTAAAATTACAACAGAGTAAAAGATTACGAAGGATAAGGGGAGCTCAAAGTCTCTCCAATATATTTTACACAAAACACAGACTGAAGACAATAATGGTAGCACAAAGTCTCCCATAGTCAGCTTCAGGACACCTTCCATATTATTTCCACTAGTTCTACTTATTTGATTAAATGGACAAGATTGTATTTAGGAAATAGACATAAGAACAATTTCCTAGATAACACGAGCTATTTCAACACAAAGTCTAAAAGGTCACTTGCTTTCTCATTCAAATAACAAAATATGATTAACAGTCTGAGCTCAAAGTCTCAGGTGTGCCTTTCAATTTGGGTAGAGTTTCACTTCTAATAACAGAGAGATCTCCCTTGCATAAAAATTAGAGATTACAATATATAACAGCCAAAGAAAGACTTTGGCTCTTGTTTCAAGTAAAGGGCCCATGCTAAATTGAATGCCTTGAATATCTATGAACGGGCCATGCTGGAATAGGTAATCAGCCTTGACTTTGGCATTCTGAATCATCTCAAATGTCTCATCCTAAGCATGGGTTGTTTGGTCTTCTTTATGATGCTTACATGGTTGTCCATTCACCTTTACTTAATGCAAAAAAATAGGCCATGCCTTTGAATGTTCATGCTCTCTGATGTCTACCTGGTGGACTATTTCACCTACTAGAAATAACTCTCCTACAAATATTTCTAGATTTATTGTAGTTATTCTCTCTTTTCTTTCCATGTTTTGTCCTTCCTTGGCGATTTGAGCTCTCAAGGCTATCTTCTCACTTTTAGCTGGCTCTTTTAGCTCCTTCTTTGGCTAGTCGCTGAGTTTGTTCTTAGGTCTGTGCCATATTTGAAAATTAGCAGATATTTCATTACCCTAAATTTGACATCCACGAGGACATCATTAGTCACTTAGTCGCTTGAACCACTTTGAACCTTTCAGAGTGCACCAATTTAATGGTTCAATAGTTTGAGCGGTTCAATCGGCTTGTTGGGTCAATTGGCTCTTTGGTTCAATGTTTTGTAAAGGGCCACGTTCACTCTCTTTTTTCTTCTTCAGTTAAACCATTCCTTTGAATCATTTGGTTGAACCATCTTGTTGAACTTCTTTATAGAATCTTCTATTTCCTTCATCCACTTGAAGCCTTTATTCAGATTTCAAACTCTTTGAACCTTTGAACCTTTTGGAGGTGGGGTTCAATGGTTCAACATTTCATTCTCTTTCTTTGAATCTTTTGAAGCTTCGAACTCTCTAGATCCTTTCATTTTCTAAGTCCTTCAAACTTATTGAACTCATTGAACCTTTGAACCTTTGAAATCTTTTTGGTTCAAGGTTCAATGGTTCAATAGTTCAATCTTCACTCTTTGAAGCCTTCTTTTCTATAAAGTCCATCAAAGCTGTTGAACCTTTGAAGTAGTTGAACTTATTTCTGGAATATTTGAAGCACTTAACTCTTTAAGCCTGCCAAAGTCATTGAACCTTTGAAATCATTGAACCTTTAAACCTTGCGGAGGCAGGGTTCAATGGTTCAAGGGTTTAGTGTGGTTCACTTCAATTGTTTAAAGCCCGCCATTAAGTCTTTTGATTGAACCTCAGCGTTAAACCAGCCTTGTAACTTTTAGGAAATGCCTAAGTGTTTGGAAATTTCTCCTTGTGAAAGCCTGCCTGTTGAACCTGTGATTTCCTTAGCTGAAAAGGCTTGATTAACTAAAAAACTTGGATGCTTAGAACATTTTTTGAAAAATAAAGAGATCATTTTGGCATGCAGGACCAAAATAGTTGATATGTTGTCCACAAAAACAAGTGACAGATTTTGGGAACAATATAATTTTAGTAGTTATGGCTTATTCCAAAAAATTTAACAAATACTCTTGAATAATATCCCATAATTCCTTATAAAATTCACTAGGAAACCCATCTGGCTTGGGGGATTTCCCTTTACTCGTGCTGGAGGTAATGTGTATTAATTATATTAAATAAATGCTATTAAGAATAGAACAATTGTCTTTCATAGAAATAAGAGTAGTAATGTCTTGGAAAATCTACTACTATACCACCATATATATACGAATGACAACAAAGAGATGAGAAAATAAATTGAGCGTAATGTCGGAAATACTTTGCAAATAAAACTCTAGAGTTTCATTATTTGATTCAAGAGAATAAATATGATTGAAATACCTCCACATCACCATGGATTTGTGAAAAAACATAGATTTTTTGTCTCCTTCTTGGATCCATTTGATTCTATATTGTTGTTTCCTCATAATTTCCTCTCTAAGATTCTATTCATCTACTGATTGAATAAATCAAGTTCCTCATGCTTAAGCTTCTCATTAATAATGCTCAGACAAATGGTTTCAATGACCTTATCCAATCTATTATATATCTCTTTCTTTTTAACCTTGATGTCCCCAAATTCATTCCAATTCCATTTTATGAGTTGGGATTTGACATATCTGAGCTTCTGCACAAAAATGAACATATTTATTCCATAACAAGGCTTACCTCTCATCCACTAGTATTGAATTTTGTTTATGAGATCAGTATACCGAAGCCACATTAGTTGGAAATGGAAACATAATTTTAGCCATTGATAATTTCAAACTTATATCATAATAAGCCAATAATCTAATTCAACATTGTTGAGAATTGCAGACTTTGGGATTTTCCCATTAACAAGAAACTCCTCGGTCAACAAGCATTTGTCTAACCTCTCTGCAATGAAAACATTCATCAATCTCTAGTTGGTCCATGTTAGGAGCGCATTACCAGGCATAATGTCAATAATATTAAGATAAGAAATGTATTTTAGCATGATACTTAAATTAACATCAAGCTTGTTGATGCCACCAATTTTTTATTCTAAGGAAGTAATAGATTTTAAATATCCTCCAATAAGAACCCAAGCTTTTGGAAAGAGTCGAATAATATATTCTTGATTATTCGAATATTTTTTCCCCTCTAAAGTAGAGGAAAAGTAAACATTGATGAATAAAACTTGTTGAGTTGAAATTCTAATTTGGGCAAGGATTACTATGATACCCTACAAAGCCAAAGCATTAACCACATAATTTACTTGGGGTTCCATAAATAAACAATGTTCCCAAAATATCCTTGAGAATCATTGGATAAAACATTAGCCATTGACCAAAGCCTCTGATCCATAGAGTTCATGTTGCTACTAGAGACTTTGATTTCCTATAGAAATAATATACGAGGGCTATGGGATTTCAACATTCTAATATTTTTGTTGTATTTAGAGAGGAAACCTTTAAGACCCTTGATATTCCAATAAATGCATTTCATGTCTGGTTGGGTTTATATACATGTGATCCCTCTTTTGCTCTACCTAAATATATTGATATTTATCCTTCCCTCTCAATTTGGGTGGTAATAGATTTCCTATCTACTTTCTGATTAATGTCCATTTTCATTTTTTTATTTGATGCTTGACTAATTCCATTTGGCTTTGGAATGGAAGGAATATCCATAGAAGAAGAGTAGGATATTAATTCTCAAAGAGGAGGATCATCCAAATCAATGCCCAAATCTATGTCTATTTTTTCACTTTTGTCCAATTTATGTTTTTAACAAGACTAGTATCCTTCTAAGCTATTATGGCTAAAGTTTGATCCATTAGAGAGCTAAAATTAGCAATAATGTGTTTTCCTTGATCTAGTGGGGTAAAGTGAGGATATTTTTTAAATTATGTTTTAGGTATTGTGGATTCCATAACTAGGCCATCTTCCTCTAGAATCCCATCAATAGGCAAGGAAGCAAAACCATTCTTAGACATAGAAGGCCCAAAATTGGGGTTCTTAGATTTAAATTTTTTCTACTTTGGGTCCTAAAAACCCTCTTTATCATGGGTTTCCTTAGATTTTTCATGCCCAAAGAGTTTTCAATCCTTTGTTAAATTCCTATACTCATGAAAGAGTTTTCACCTAAAAATAATGTTCTCATAATCAACTTCTTGTTCTGAAACCCCATCCCCAAATTGTAAAGTAATATTTTTAGGAAGGGGATTGTTAAAATTTATCAGAACATATATTATTGCAAAGATAATGTGCTTAAATAAAAAAAAAAGTATCAACAATCATCATAAAAGTGCCAAGGGTATTAACTACTATCACAAAGATAGAAGGGCTATATAATTCAACTGGTAGTCCAAAAGATATGACCCAAAATGGCTCCACATAAGCTAAATCTTCCTCCACATTGAACCAAATTGTCGCATAAACCAATAACCACCTTGGAATATTTGGTACCTATCCTCTTCATGAGTGAATATAACAAGGAAATATCCATTAGGGTAAATAGAGAATTGATATTCTCCTGAAGTCATCCAATATTTTTAAGCCCATATTTTAAAGTTTTGCAAGGTAGGCCTAGGGCCTAAACATTAATAGATAAGAACACACCTTTATAGATTATCAATATTGTTTTTAATGTTATCATGTAGTATATTAACCATAAAAGAGTCATTCATCACCTTAATGCTACTTTTTTTGGTCATTCGAGGATTTATATTTGGCATGTGTAAGGGATGGTGAATAAAAACTTTTAATCCATTAGTTGTTTTAAAAGATGGAGGTGTTTGTAAAGTTGCTTTAAAGTTCAGACTCCTAGGTCTCGATTCATAGTTCATATTAAAACCAACTCAATCATCAAGTTTATACTTGAACATGATATAAAATAGTAGGGAACACCCTTTGGTAGAGAGTGTGTGGGTAGTCCTAAATTTTCTCCACTTGAGTAAATCAGAAGCATGTAGATACAATTGGAAAGAATATGGATCAATTGGCTTGTGAAGATGAATGAAGTTCATATACTGAGAATTATTTCACCCATGGTGGAAACATAGATTTCTAACCTTCACTACATATTTTCCTTTCCTATGCTTGAATTATTCCACCTTGGTTTAGTTGTTAGGAAACAAATCTACCAATATGCTAAACAATAATCCATAAATCATCAAGCAAAATTCTTTCCATTGAAATTGATTCGACACTTTTCATGTATTATTTATTTAGTATATTTTTATTTTTACTCATTATTTCATCTCTTACTACTTTTCATTATTCAAAGAGAAAATTAGTGGCCAATAACATCTTCATATTTTTGGGGTTGTAAATTCCACATTAGTTGAAGTTAATATGTCCATGGTAACATACAATGCATTATGAGATTCATGTGAATAAGTTATAATTAGGTGTAAGGACTATTCAATGGTTTTGTAAAAATATTTCCTTGGTATTTTAAATATGTTTAAGGAATAAAACTTAATTCACTAATAGTATAGGAATGAGAAATGTTTGAACAAAATATTTCACTTAAGTGTGGATCATGATGAAGCCATTGTTAAAAAGGATTAAAGTGTCCAAAATAGTTTATTGTTTTTTTAATTTTATAACATGAAATTTTAGATTTAAGTTAAAAATTATATTAAAGGTATAAAATAAATTTTGATAAAGGTATAAATGTAATTGGAATATGTTATTAATACATGAAGTGTGTTGGCTAAGTTATCTAAACAATTGACTTGTGCACTATGATATTCCATTTCCCCAAAACAAGCTCCCTATGGAATATCATAAAGTGCATGAAGAAAACATAAAACATTGATAAAGTAATGTGGAAATCCAAGGACAGAATAATGATCTCCAAAATGTATTGAGTAAATATTACTTACATCTTAATAGTACACTGATGGAATGTCTACCTTTAAATTATAGGATTAATATAAAATTCAATCTATAAAGGCTATGAAATTAATTGTTTTTGTTTTCATGTTATGTTTATTTTAGTATATAATTCATTACATCAATCTATTTGTGTCTATGTTTATACATAATTTATTAGTGTTCAACTGAGCCTCTACATTAGCATGGGGCCCAAACATATTATTTTGTGTCTCTAATATATAGACTATGTGATTATATAAGGTAGATAATTAAATTTATGGAATAAACTATGACTTGTGAAGTTAATCACTTATTGGAAGAAGGTTCATAGCCTTGAAAATTTAGACACTTGTAGTTTAGATTTTTTGAGGTTGTGACATTTGGTATCAAATCCCAAGTTCCAACTCTAGGATTTTTGGGAAAACTGTTTTTAATCTAAACATCATTTTATATATTTTAGGTTATTTAGGATGCAATTTGGTAGAGGTGGACTTGCCAAAAATCCTACCTATAGAGGTAGAGGTGGAAAGAGAGTCAATCAGAACAAAAAGAGGAATGAACCTCCTCTAGTGGTCAGAAAATACCATAAAGTTAACAACAATGAAAATCATAGTATTGTTGACAACCCAATGGGGGATGATGACATTTTGAATTAGATATTTGTTGCACTCAATAACATCCAAGATAAAATGGATGCACATGGGAAAATATTGGTCAATCTTGAAGGCCATGGTGAAAATAATCAAAGGAAGGAACACATGGAGGTAAAAATTGAACAACCAAAATACAAAGTTTCCATTGAACTTACCATTAATGAACTTAATAATCTCCCACATCCTACTTATGTTAGAGGAGTGTCCGGTGATGTCAAAGAAGCATGGATGGTTAACTTGAAAAAGTATTTTACCTTGCTTAACATGATTTCTAATGTTAAATCTCACATTGGGACCTATCAATTCATGGGTGATGTAGCTTTATGGTGGAATAATATTTTTATCTCAATGGGTATGATCATATGACCCTTAATTTGGAAAATTATGAGAAATATTTAAAAATAATACCTAAATGCTACATATGGAATTAAAAAATTATAGAATTTCAGCTTTTAGATTAGGGTACTATGACTCTGGTTAAGTATGAGAACAAGTTACTTATTCTCTTGTGTTATGTGAAATATATGCATGATGAGGAGACAAGGTTAACAAAGTTCACTTTGGGATTGCAATATATTTTAATGCATGATGTCAATATGACTATACCTTGTACTTTAATTGTGGTAATTGAATATTCTCACCAGGTAGAAGAAAAAGAGAAGTCTCACCTCAAGGTAAGATAAGAGTTTTAGAATAATAGTTTGAAATCAAATCCTATGAATCATATTTATCTTATTGTAAAAAGTAAGGCATGCTAGTTTTGATAGGTACCAAAACTTGAACAAGGGTCCCAAAATTCAAAATTTTGCAAGGAAAAATATTAGGAACATTAAGTAGCCTCAAGTTAATTTATGTGGATCAGCACTAGAGCTAATATTGTAACCTTGCATCTAAAAATAATGGAATAATGGTTCGAATGTGGTCATAACCAATATCGTAAGTATTTCCCATTATTTCTAAATAATTAGCCAAAAAAACATTGAGTTTAAGTTGTAGTTGATAATTAGAATGTGAACATGTAGTTTTTGGTTTTCATTTAGATATATTGATTAATTTTGGTGCCATAAAGTTCTATTTCACCTTATATTTCTTGTAAATGATATAAAATACTATAAGTTAAGAGAAAGATGAAGATAAAATTTGGCACAAGGAAAACAAATTCTATGTTGGAATGCATGGAGAAAACATAACTTGATATTAAAATCTTGAATACCAAGGTGAATTTGTTTTTAACACCTTTGAGGTCCTATGACCTAGTTTTTTGTATGGATTGGATGCAACAAAATAAATCTAACCTTTATTTTTACATTAAGAAATTCCAATATCTTGATGGCATAGGAAACTTGGTGGAAGTTCAATGTGTTGTGATGCCAGTGGCTTGTAAAATTCTTTTAGCCATGTAGCTAAAAATAGTAGTTCATAAGCATTGTAAGCTTTACACTGTGCAAGTGAAAGATTTTCTTAAAGATCAAGAATCTACTCTAAGAGACTATCTAGTCTTAATATAATTCAAGGAAATGTTTCCTAAAGAACTTCCAGGCTTTCCACCTAAGAGGGAATTTAATTTTTCTCTAGTTATTGTACTAAATTTGCACCTACATCCAAGGCTTCATATCAGATGAATATGGTAGACTAGTAAGAATTGAAAGTTTAACTAAAAAACATATGAATAAGGGACTAATTCAAACTAGTGCATTACCCTAGGGATATCCCTTTATCTTTGTCAAAAATAAGGACATAACATTCATACTTTGCATTGATTATAGAATGCCAAATAAAGTCACAATTGAAAACAAACATCTTATTCCTAGGATTGATGATCTCATTGATCAAATTAACGTTGATCCCATATTTTATAGGATTGACCTTCGATCGATGGATTACCAACTCCACATCAAGGATGAAGATATGTGCAAAATATAATTATAACTAGGTTTGGTAATTATGAGTTGACTGCCATGCCCTTTAGTCTCATGACCCAGTCTAAAATAATTAAAAACTATGAATTATTGTTGACATAAATAATTGCATAACATTTTCATATGTTATTTTAACTACATATCATATAATGGACTTGATTTGATACTTTGATTACATTTTTACTCTATCATTTTTTTAAAAATAACTATGTTAGAATGTTAAATAATGGACTTGATTTGATACTTTGATTATATTTTTACTCTATCATTTTTTTTTAAAATGACTATGTTAGAATGTTATATTTTAGTTGATTATTCAGTTATGATGATTGGATATTTTTTGGATAGATATTTTTGATGTCTTCTTTTATGGCTGAAAGATTTACCGTGAGCTAGGTTGATCAATGGAGTCTAGATGGTAGGGTTATTCTAGTAGCAAGTTAGTTGTATTATGATAATGAGTACCAAGACATGAGTTTCCAAAATAACCATAGTTGGTATGTAGACTGCCATATGTTGATTATATTTAATTTTTAGTCTGATTTAAATTCTAGTGCATATGTTTTGATCTCTTTTGAGTCAATTTGACTATTGTTTTTATGTCATCATCTTGATCAATCATAAGCTAGTTGTAACTATTTTTAAGATTTGATTTATCTGGATTCATAATGTGGGGTCAATGTCATTCAGGCTTGTTCTTACACTAGTGTCTCTTACATGGTGCAAAGTCCCATTTAGGATTAGTTCCATGTTTAGCAAGCAATGATTATTGTTACCTTATCATGGTAGCTTGATGTCTTAGATATCGTTATTACCATTGGTCATATTTATTATTAGTCTTGGCTTAAACATTTTAAGGTCTTTGTTATTGATTTACAAAGTCATTATGGGTCTTTGTGTGCTTGTAAAGATTATTGTGCTTGCTTGGTCATTTGACCTTAGTCCATCATTCAAATATCATTTTGGTCTTAGAATATTAGGTGCATTTAATCATCGACCTTAGACTATATCCATCATGATGCATGGTAATGATATTTGATTAGTGGACTTAGGGTTTGATTGGTAGGATAGTTTTGTTGTTTGTGAAGCTTCTAGTTAGTTTTTGTTATTTGGAAATTATTGTGAGGTTGGTGAAGTGGAAATAAACCCTAAATATCACCAATAAGATTTTGGAAGTTTTTCCACCATTGCTTGGTCCTTGGAGATTTGATGGCTTGATTGGGAAAGTTATGGTGGAGAAGGTTATTAAAACTCTACCACTTTTCATTGGAATAAATGGGGACGTGGGGGAACAAAGAGTTGATACTTATGTTATGTTACACCATGACTTGAACTATTTTGGTGGGAAGTTGTAGAATTTAATGTGGTATTAATAACTCATTTTTGTAAAATAGAGGGGACGAGATCTAGATGTGCATATAATTAAGTGTGCATTAAGAAATGAAGGTACTCTATGTTGTGGAAAAGTAAGGTAAAGCAGACTTTATCACCCCAAAATAGTAAGTGATGTATTTAATGTTGTTTATATGAGAAAATAGTAATGGGGGAATTTTGAATGAGAAATGGGTTGCATGTATTGTCACATTGTGTGGTTCATACACATTTTTGACAATATTATTTTATTTGTGGCATTGGGTTGTGTTGAGAATGTTGTTTGTACTTTTAATTTTTTTGGTTTAACATTTTCATTTGTACCCTTGATTGTGATGTAAATATTGAGTATTTATGTAAGTAATGTTGTTTGGCCTACTGTGAATAGTAAGGTGCTAATTTAAATGGATATTGCATTATTTATCATATCTACTTATGTACTCTATATAACATCATCATCACCATCACCATCATCATCATCATCATCATCATCATCATCATCATCATCATCATCATTCATTAATTGGATTATCTTTATGTTGGTTCGAATTGAGATTATTAGTTACAATGTTTCTTTGAATATACATTCATAATCACTGAATTACTATTTGAATGAGTAAATGAGGTGCTTGAGTTTTAAATTTGGACTGAATAATTTTTCATAAAGGAAAATGTTTCTCATTACTTATCCATTTGTGACTTAATCATTCATTTATACTATTGATCGAATATCATTTTCATTTATTTTCATTTAGATTTGGAATAAAATATTATAGCTTATGTTTGCTTGAGGCAAGTATATTCTATTAATTAATGGAAAGACCAAATACTTTTTTCAATGAATGATAAGTATTTTTTTGAATCTTGAAGTATTTAAATGTTTTTCATTAAATTGGTTACTATAAAGTAATACACCAAAAGGAGATCTGAGCCATGTAATTTATAAGGGCTTAGTACATGTTGGAGACTAAGTTTATATTTGATCACTATACCTATTTAAACCTATATGTTCTCTTAGTTGGCATGCATTATGAAATATGTTGTATTTTTATGGTTTATTTATAAATTTTTATTTAAGTATTGGATTGTTATTTTAAAAAGGGTTAAATAGAAATCTTGATTTTGAGTATTTGACTATTAACTCTTGTTAGGGGAAGTGAAAACTCTAATATAGATTACGTATGTAAATGACTAAATTTTGTATTCATTGGGTAAGTGCACAGAGTTGGAGGACAATTATGTGGACATTTTAAGTAACATGATCACATTAAATAATAACATAATTACGTTAATTAATAACACAATCACATTATTTAATTAATGCAATCACATTATTTAAATTATGGCTCTATAATTATTGAGCCATAACATGATCATGTTATTTTAAATAATAATGCAATTGTATTATTAATGCAATGATGTTATTGTTATTTTAGATAACATGATCATGTTACCTGTGTCTTAAAAAAAATTAAAAACCAAAATCTGAATGCAAAATCATCATTTTGCATTCAAGTTTCCTTGCTTTCCTCTAGGTTCCATGATAACATTTTGGGTGAGATAGATAAAAGAGTGATAGGAAGCTGCCAAATTCATCCCACTAAGTTGCTAGTCAATGATGATTCCACTTATAAGAGGTAAGTAATAGAAATCTACACTTGTTAACCCCATTTTTTCATTTTCATTATTTTCATTGTTTAACCCTAATTTTTAGTTTTAATTTGTTTATTTTGAATAGCCCATCTTGTTAACCCTCCCAACCCTACATAGAACCCTATTGTTCCTCCTCCTCCTAACCCTCCACAAAACCCTCTTGTTACTCCTATCCCTCTACCTAACCCTCCTACAGTTCCACAAAACCCCTTGGCAGTCAGGAAATTCTATTTGATAACATTGTAGGAAATAAAATTGAAATTGAAGAATTAATTAGAATAATGAGGGATCTCAATTCCACCAACCCCCACCTCACCCAACTAGACAATTCCCTTGAGACCTTATTAGGTCAAATTGACTCTATAATGAGTCAAACTAACAGATGGACTTCATATAGGGATACTTGTAGGCCTTATTATGCTGACAAATTATCAGCACTTTAGGTCAACAACAAATAAATATCAAAATCCTCCATTTTCACCCTATTCATTGACCCAACCACCAACACCCCATTTCTCATAACCACTAAATGTTTTCCAATCCATCACTATATACATAATTTAATCAAAACCAATTTTTAGGATTGATGGTGGATGATGTTTTACTATCCACCATGTAAAAACCATGAGGTACCATTGTATTTTTGACAAAACTCTACTGTGAGTTTGTCCTCAATGGGATTCTAAACTATTTTAATTATAGTGAGTTTCAGGGCTGAGGGAAAGGCTCTATGTAGGATTAACTAGGTGCATGTCATGCACCTAATCAAGCTACATAGATATGCATCCAAAATCCACTTGAGCTTAATATACCTTCTATAGTTCAATAAGTTATGGAGATCAACGCTCTGCATGCTCTTAATTTTCTCACCGATTCACTCGTTCAACATATGAATAGGCTCTTATAGAGTGATGCTAAAGATACACCACCTAGTGTGTATCCTTGAACCTACCCTTGTAGTTATTATGGAGCTATGTGCACTAGACCTTTTGATGATGATGGTGCTAGTTGTTCAGAGGGCTTGGATAATATTCTCATGAGTGATGAGTTTTTGGCATGCACATTTGGTGTGTAGACATCAACCACTACATAGATGCAGGTATATTTTATATAGATATCATGCTAAATCTAAGTTATATTTGTAAATTTATTTTAGCTAAAAATTAATTTACATATAAATTGAATAATATATGTCACTTTTTATGTTGCAGTAGGTGACAATGCCTTCATCATCATACTTGACATTGACAACATTTGATTTGTTGTGATCGTTATTTACATATTCAGATCCAGTTGTTGGCCCATCCACTACTACATATGTCTCTATTAGGATGACACCATTTACTTATACAAAGGTAAAATTTTGAGTTAATATTATGCTCTATGTACATTTATTATATGTATATTTTCC
This sequence comes from Torreya grandis, assembly GCA_037957365.1. NCBI lineage: Eukaryota > Viridiplantae > Streptophyta > Pinopsida > Cupressales > Taxaceae > Torreya > Torreya grandis. The sequence continues at coordinate 2,176,188 of JARHVA010000359.1, forward strand.
TTGTAAGTTTAAGTTAAATTTATCTTTCTCTATTTTCATACTATGTTTTCATGTTCTCTCTCTTTATCCTTGCTTTTTTATTTACAATATTCTTATGTGTTTTCATAGTTATGAATTATAATTTGATTTTATCCATCCAAAATACTCATATATCATCTACCTACTCAATTATATATCATTTCATGCATCCAACTATTCCACACAACCTTGAAGCTTCAACTCTTCACTTAACTCTTCTTTCCTCTTTGACACCTTTCTTCTACTAGCCCTTTTTTGAGTCAAACTTCCTTGTTCTAAGTAAACTACAAAGATCCTAACCAAACCAAACCCACATTCAAATACCCCTTTACATCACATAGCTCATGTAGGGACTTTCATTTTTTAACTATCTTTGGAGAACACCTAACTCAACACCCCTCGGGACTAATTAGGTCTCCTAAGCCTAATTAAGGTTAATAACTATGAAATCATACTATACAAACTCAAATCAACTTTAAAACTTCAAAATCCTCTTCCTCCTATATAAATACACATGTCCATAATTTATGGAGCTGGGTTGATCATCTTGGGGGTACCGAGAACCTTTGAAAGTTGTTATGAGATATCACAAACCATTAAAGAGGAGCGACAATAGTTACAAGCTATGAAAATTGGCTCAATGGTATTTATATAAGTTCTTTTGGAAAATCCCATAAATATCCCTTGAATAATCTCATTCAAGGTTAGATAAGGGTAGTTCACATGCCACAAGGACACTTATAAAATGAAGAACACATATCTAGGGGTCCTTCTAGGTAACACTATCTTAAAAATGAAGTTGCTATGCTCAATATAGTCATATTATCATTTTGACTTATGTCACCATTACCATTATACATAAATCCTCATGGTATCCTTGAAAATGAGTGATAATAGCAAGGGAATTTATGGTAAAAAAGAATAAATGCACATGAAGGGTAAAAACACAAGTAATTAGATTTAACATGATTAAGACCCATCATAGTGGGTAAATGTAAAGATGACTCATAAATTTGACCCCTTTCTCCCTTACTTACATATCAATTTATACAATGTGAATGTAACCATTAATTATATTGCATCGAATCCACGCAAATCAATTAACTTTCAACCTAATTGAATTTTTTTGACTATTAACCTACCTACAACCAACTCATAAATAAGTTGCAAATTCAATTAATTGAAATTTATTTTTTTTAGGACTAAAGGCATACTCATAGCCATTATTAAAATAGTTGGCTAAATTAATTATAGTTACTTTAAAATAATATCAATGTAAACCCAATTAGAATCTTAATACTACTCACTGGTTATTAAAACATCATCAATCATACATAGTGGATCGTTAACTTAACAATGTAAATCTAAAAGTCTTCTTAGACACAAAGGACTATGACTCAGACCCCAACATTAAATTGACTTATTTAAATAAAGTTAATGAAATTGTTATTTGAATAAATTTATATTTTATTAAGTGAATTCACTTAAGACATAGTGTTAGTAGGACTTAAATCTTGCTTTATTTTATTACTAGATCTTAAATACATGTTTATAATATTTGATGACCAATTTAAGAGGTGTGGTTTGTAGGAAGGGGCAGAGTTAGGGAAAGGGGGACTAAAATTTTTGGTGTTGACCTTACCTTCTCATGTTTGAGCCACAAACTTGTAATACACATGATAATTCAATTGTAATATCTCATTACACTTTTTTCTTTGGCCACGATAAAGGTCTAGATTTCAATTATATTTCCTCATTACACATCTTGATTTATCTATGACAAAGGTATAAAGGGTAGACAACCTCTCTACTCAACATTATTTATGCCAAAAAACATTGCATTGGGTCTCAACAAATTGTATCCATTGACAAGTTTGGGGGGAGAGCCACCATTTATGTTGGTATTAAAATATGTGCCAACATTAACAATTACACCTTGCAGTTTCTTCCAATTCAACATCCAAACTATTTGCCAATTTTGTTGTCTTGAGCCAAAACAAGACAATATATTTATATGGATAAAACTTGATATATTGGATAAGGACCTCCTTCCTTGACCTATTGGTATAATGTTATTTACACACACCTTAATCAAGAGATGGATTCACTATGGCTCACTCCTTTCTATTGGTTGGGTGCTTTCCCAAAAATTACTTGTCATCCATCTATTATAAATGAATGTGATATCAATCCATGTATTATATATAGAGATATAAATGATTGATATCATTCATATAATAAAAGGATGATGGCCATATATGTGTAGCTCAACCTTTCACCAGAAAATATATAATTTTATTTTACTCTATCCAAAGAAGCTTTACAAGTAAGGACAGAGTTCTTGATATGTCTCTTATTCCTTTTCTCTCCCTAGATTTGCCTTGTTGAAGTGTTACTATTATTTCCACCTCCTTCTCTTCCACTCACACTTCCTACATATATTAAAAATTTTATGTTACCTCCAACATGTAAAATACTTATTATTCTTGACCATTGCACATTGAATGGTAGTTACACTCCCATGATTCTTGGTTTACATTGTATTTTCATGATATGCACGTTGTATGGCAATCACACTTCCATGATTCTTGTTTACATTGTCTTTTCATGATATGCATGGTTTTCATATATGAGATTTGATACTTTATATATAAAATTAAGTGACACCTTATTTACATGAACAATTGATGGCTCAAGTAGACACTCCTCCCTCTCTATGAGTTGAGATAGACATAGGTATTGTTGCTACAATGTCAACTGCATAGGCACTGACATAGGTATAAATTAACTTGTAATTTTGAATTGTAAAAATAGACTTGTTTTAATAGTTTTACTACATACTTGAGGTGAATATAACTTATGTAAATGTATTATGTATGCAGGTTTGTCTTATGACATATGATAGTCTCAGTCAAATCATTAGTAGGGAAACTTATCATGTTCTTCCCATATTTGAGAAGCCTATTCGAATAGCTAAGCCTTCCATTGACTTGTTTGAGAATGAAAAATAGATTAAGCAGGATTACAAGCTTGCATTAAGCGTATGTTTAAATGATTTTTTATTGTAGTTTAAAATTAATTTCTTAACAATTGGTTGAATGTATGTTATGTTAATTTTGTAATATTTATTGTATTTGAACATGTTCAGCTGTAAGTGAGCTATGAGTGTAGGACCTGTAGTTGGACCTTGGAGAAATCCAAGGCATTAGAGGGGTCTCCTTCTACTAGCAGGACATCCCAGGGAGAGTCTTCTTCAAGGAAGGCAAAGAGAGGGAGGCTATTTGATGAATAGGATGTCTTACATGAGATGTACTTTTTTTTATGTATATATGGCAATTTACACAATTTTGAAATTATATATGCATATATGACATTCACCCAAAATTAGATACTATGTTGATATATGCAATTTTTTGTATGCCTATCATGACAATTTATGTAATTGACATTGCACACATGTGCCTATGGCAATCTATATAATTTATATCCAGTTTTTATTTCATTATGTGTTATTTTATAGTGTTATTTTGATCTTCTAAACTATTATCTATTGAATATCATATTTAATGTTTTAAAAAAATGAGGATTAAAATAATATTCTCTTCAATGCTCTAAATCTTAGATCTCCCATTTTTTTTAAATTAATTTTTTTATTTCATTGTGTGTAATGGAAATGACTAATGCCACTCTTATCACTTAGGCTTAATGGGCCTTTTTCTATTTATATTTTCTTCTTGTAAAGTTTGGAGACACTTATTGGTGTCATTATACATATTAAAAAACTCTCACATTCATTCTCTAATTCAATTCATTAATTCCATTCACAAACTTCCTCTCACTCTTTCAGTATCTTCTCACTAGGCAATCCTCTTAGGTTTCAAGTACCAAATCATGATATAGGTTTAATGAGTACAAAATATTATCATGGATAATATTGTATGATCATATCATATGCTCTTTAACCTACTTCAAACCCTAAATCACACTTCAATACTCATTTTCACATACAAAGCTATTAATGACCCCACTGGGCTTATAGAAAATAATTTACCTTTTGACTTTGTTTGCAAAATCTATCAACTCACTTGAATATACAAAATAATTTTAGACCACTCTCTATCTTGATACAACTCTTCCTAAAGTTCTATTCTTCAATTCTCTTTGTAGGTACCTTTTTATTTATAATCCCTTGTCCAATTAGGCCTTTTTAGCCCTCCATTCATGACATAGTCATCAAAACCATACAAATCCCTACTGTACAGAGTCAAAACACCATAATACTTCTTGGGGAATCAAAATATATTATAATACCAGATTTAAAATTTTTTACATGGTTGGAATGGGAGTTATAGGGTTTTTGGGTTTGAAACCCTAGCTGCCTATTTGCAAAGGCCGATAGGCTTCATAATTCACTTTATTTAGTTTTAAGTCCTTCCAAAATAACCTAAGACCTTCCTAAAGTATGTGTTATTATTATACACATTCCCCAATAGGTAAGATCCTTTGATCAACCTTCACTCACTTCAACCAACTCAAAACATAGAAATCTATCACTCTTTAGTGGACTGTCTACACTTTAAAGCTTACTATACCCCCAATGAACTATTATCACAATGGATTTTACTCCTATATGTGATTATAATTTGATCAAGTTCACAACCATACACTTTCTCAACCATATACACACTAACTGAATATACATAGGGTAATTGAGCAAAACAAGGGTCTATTGTGTTAGGTTTGTTTGTGTTCAACAGTTCTAAACTCCCAAAATATATTTATAGTGATTTTTACTCTCCTCCATTACACCAAATTATACCAACTCCATGGAAATTTACATTATTTAGGTACACATTAACCTTTCTTATAATTTGATTGCATAACAAGGCATTCACTGTCTACCAAATAGAGTACTAATTATCTAAATAAGGTAACCTTTCAAATAATGACGTAATGAAATTTTTTTACTTATTTTCAATCCAACCTAGAGATCTAACTACTCACCTACATTATCTTGTTTAAACCTACCAATACACATAAAATTGACTTGATCATGGCCTCTAAGGCCTTTCAAATATAATATACAAATTGATGACAATCCAATACTATTCCATGAAATATAGATACACATAATCATTCCATATTTATTCATTTTTAGCACTCTTGATTACAAAACACAACCCATGAAAAGGATTTTATCATCATATTTTTAAGGTATGTTATCTTCTCTTCATTTCCCCCTTTTTGTTGTGGTCTTAGAGCTCTCTCTCACCCCTCTCTCTTCTCTCTAACCATTCTACACTACACAACACCTAAAACTTCCAATCCATCCCAATTAAATGTTAGTTTGGGTGGTTACATAACTTATTCTCTTACATCCAACATGATGATAGTGTTAACATGACTAAACATGAATTTTAAGGGTCATCACCTTTATAAATTTGGCATGACATGTCTTCAACCCACTTTGACATGACTTATGGGACCTTTTAATACAAATTATCTCACCTGACCATTTAAAAATATGTTCCTACATCACCTTCTATAATCCCCTAATACCACCTAATGAGTCAATAGGTCAATAGGTCAAATACTCATTAAGTTTCTAGGTCTCTTGTCAAAGTTTAAGTTGTGGTTACAGAACTCAGGTTTCAATGCTTCATGACTAAAAATTGACACTACCAACACATCCAAGGGGATAGATAATGTATAGGACCAGGTTTTTGGCCTCCCATCAGGCCCAATTGACAAACCCACCACCCATTTTGGCATCAAGAACATGCTTCTCAATAAAAGAAAAATGCATTTTTTTAGCCCAAGTTTAAACATGCATAAAATGAAAACTGTTTATCATTTCTAGGAACTATCAAATCCCTCCCCTACCTATTTAATCCCTATAATTTTACCCTATATCACTCATGTGGAAGCTTTGAGATCAATCTATTGGTCAAGTTGTAGTGAGGGGTCCAAAAATGTAACTTTTTGGCAGTGAACAAGTAACTTCTTGAGCTCTAATTGGCATTTCTACCTCTGGGACCTCCACCTATAAATATATCACTTTGATCACATATAGATATAAAAATTACATGTTATCAGACCACCATAATGTTAAAATCCACCTAAAAGTGTATTTTCACTGCCATTCCAGAGCATGAAAACACTAACAACAAATATTGTCAAAGTTTAAGTTGTGGTTGCATAACTCTAGTTTTGATGCTTCTTAACTAAAAATTGACACTAAAACACATCTTTATGGGTGGATAATATATAGTACCAAGTTCTTGGCCTTACATTAGGTCTGATTGATAAACCCGCCACTCATTCTGGCCTCAAGAACACCCTTCCCAATACAAGAAAAATGCAATTTTCTAGCCTAAGTTTAAACATGCATAAAAAAATTGTAAGTCATTTATATGAACCATCAGATCATTCCCCTACATATTTAATCCCTATAATAATACCCTATATCACTCAAGTGGAAGCTTTGAGAGCAATCCATTGGACACATTGGAGTAAGGGGTCTAAAAATGCAACTTTTTAGCAGTGAACAAGTAACTTCTTGAGCTCTAGCTGGCATTTCTACCTTCAAAACCTCCACCTATGAATATATCACTTTGACCACATAAAGATAGGAAAATTACATGTTATAAAACTACCATGATGTTCAAATCCACCTAGAAGTGCATTTTCACTACCATTCTAGAGTACAGAAACATTGACAATAAATATTGTCAAAGTTTAAGTTATAGTTACAGAACTCTAGTTTCAATGCTTCCTGATTGAAAATAATACTAAAAACATGTTATAAGGGGTAGATAACATCTATTACCAAGTTCTTAGCCTCTTATCAGGCCTAATTGACATACCCACCACCCATTTTGTCCTCAAGAACACCCTTCTCAATACAAGAAAAATGCAGTTTTAAAGCCTAAGTTTAAACATGCGTAAAACAAAAGTCATTTACATAAACCTTCAATTCATCCCCTACATATTTAATCCCTATAATCTCAGCCTAGAGCACTTAGGTGTAATGTTTGATAGAAATACATTAGACAAGTTGCAGTGAGGGGTAAAAAATGCAGCTTTTTGGCAGTGAACAAGCAACTTCTTGAGCTCTAACTAACATTTCGACCTTTGGGATCTCCACCTAAGATTATATAATTTTTATCATGTTAAAATATGAAAATTACCTGTTATCACACTTTAATTATGTTCAAATCCACCTAGAAGTGCATTTTCACTACCATTCCAAATAATGGAAACATTGACAACAAATATTATCAAAGTTTAAGTTATGGTTGCAAAACTCTAGTTTTGATGCTTCCTGACTGAAAAATGAAAATGATAACACATATAAAGGGGTGGATAAAATATATTACTAGGTTTTTGGCCTCCCATCAATCCCAATCAACAAACCCACCACCCATTTCGGCCTTAAGAACACCCTTTCCAATACAATAAAAATGCAATTTTTTAGCCTAAGTTCAAACACACGTAAAAAAATTGTAAGTCATTTTCATGAACCGTCAGATCCATACCCTACCTATTTAAAACCTATAATTTTAACCTATATCACTCAAGTGGAATATTCGATATCAATCCATTGGATAAGTTGTTGTGACAGGTCTAAAAATGCAACTTTTTAGCATTAAACAAGTCACTTCTTGAGCTCCAAATGGCATTTCTACCTCTAGGACCTCCAAATAAAAATATATCACTTTGATCACATACATATAGGTAAATTACATGTTATCACACCACCACAATGTTCAAATCCACCTATAAGTACATTTTCACTACCATCCTGGAGCATAAAAAGACTAACAACAAATATTGTCAAAGTTTAAGTTGTGGTTGTAAAACCCTAGTTATGATGCTTCTTGACGAATAATTGACACTACCAACACATTCAATGGGGTGGATAACATCTAGGACTAGGTTCTTGGCCTCCCATCATCCCTGATCGATAAACCTACCACCCATTCTGACCTCAAGAATGCCCTTCCTAATACAAAAAAAATGCATTTTTTAAGCCTAAGTTCAAACACCCATAAAATGAAACCTATAAGTCATTTCATGAGCCTCGATCACATCCAACCTAAGCTTTGATCACAACCAACCTAAGATTATCTTAGCTTCAAGAATATATAATTCTTGACTGACAGTGCCAATCACATGAAGGTGGAGATTATCTGGTACCACTAACCTACAAAAAATTATTAGTAAGTAACTAAAAATGAAATTTATATATACTACCTAGAAAATAAAAAACATTTAGTAAAATTAATTACATATACATTTGAACATTCAACATACCTATGTATTTCAATCTAATGAACCGCTAGGATCTACTCTAACCTTGATAGTATCAAGAATAGCTTCATGGTTTGATTCCTGAACTTTCCATAGTTTCATGTTTAATGGCCTCCCATGATATTTTTGTAATTGAATATTCATTGCAAGAATCAAATTTAAATAGTGCATCATCTTCTTGTGCATTTCAAACTCTTCAAACAACCATTAATTTGAATATTTTATAGGATATCATTGAAACCAATTTCCAGTGACTACCACTAACCTAGTGGGATAGTCAATGTTTTCTCCATCTTAACTGGGGAAGTTAATTTTTTCTTTCTCTCTACACAATGACACAAGTAGTAATTAGTTCCCTGTTTGTTATCCTCATATGGAATAACTAAAAAAACATGTGTTGTATCAATAAAAACCATCTTTAGTGATAATATGAAGATATATAATGAGAATAAATTATAGATAAGGAAAAATATTCTACCTAGCTGCACTAGATCAGATATATGGTCAAAATCATCTAATGATGTCATATTTGTAAGTTAAAATGCTATTGGAACCTGATATGTGTTTATTGGAATTAGAGGTTTGGACCTCCAATCATCCACCCACTCTTGTGACTCACACTCATTCTAAATAGAGTCTATGTATGCATAACACAAACATGCTAAGTGTCTTGTATGAACAGTCCAAGAACTTGTATTTGAGCTATGAAATGAGTGGAGGTCACTTGAACCCATTAGAGTCATAAAATATTCATACTTTGCCAAGTATTCTTCTTTTATTAACTAGAAATGTCTATAAATAGTAGAATTTGGTTGAGCACCATGACTCATGTTCTCATTACACCATTCAACCATAATTTTTTCATTTTTCAAATGAACACCCTCTTCAAATTTCAAATCCTTCCTTGTAATAGCTCTTTTCACACATGCTCCAATACCATTATGCTCCCCTTTTCCATGGACAACCTCAGTGAAAATTTAAATGTGTTCTACACCAGTGGTAACGTGCATCATACTCAACCAATAAAACATTCATGCTTTTTTGAATTATGATGTGCAATTGTCTGACCAAATGTAATTTTGATTCAAAGTAATGTTCCTCTGACTCAAATATTTATAGAACTTCTAAAAATAACCTTGCACATATTCTAAACAATGTGATTGATCATTGCTGATATAGAAATGTACTACCTTAATATTTTTCATTATTTATCTATACTATCAGGTGCATGCATGAATGCTATATGCATGAATATGGAAACTTGTGATGAGTTGTAATACTGTAATTAAACTTCCATTTAGGGTTTGAATGTGTAATTTTCAACAAAATCAACTACTAAAATAATCGAACCAAGTGGTAACGTATCCTTGCTTATATTAAAATTTTCATCCAACTATGTAGCCCTATGTATGTGCCTTGCATACTCATAAATAATATTCTCCCTAAATTTTACCAAAAAATTGAAAATAAGTATCTTTTTTGTAACAAGATCACACCTTTTAGATTCTTTACCATGTTTTACTTGATAAGTCACTGATTTATATTTGCTTAAACCAACTAATTCCTATCCAATTGCACTTGTAATCTCTTCATGGATACATTTTTTTAATTTTGAAAATCCACCATAAATGCTATAATTTATATTTAAACATGATTTGTTATAAAATAATTATCCATCTAGTCTTTTACAAAAGATAGTTGGAATAAATTCTTTGGCTGATTTTAGTGGCAATTCAATGTCACACTCCTATAAAATGTTGTTAGTATGCAAAGTACAATGAATATGGTTAAAAATATCATAGTGCATTGAAAATTCAACATGTTTCTTACAACAAGTGGTGCGTGTGTGATTTATTTTTACATAAAAAGATTTGGTCATCTCAAAATATCTTTGACAAATAGAAATTTGTGGATGTTTTTTCAAAAATTTAGAGTACAATTGTGTTTGAGTCATATCCAATAAATGTTTTGGATGCAATTCAGGGTTATGAGAACCAACCTTTATTTTCACAAAATCTCTTGCATTGGGCAAAACTCATGTATTGTCTTTTCAAAATTGAGCAAGTAACTCTTTGAGAGTATCAGCTATAGCCTTGTCCTTTCATATAAGTCTACGAGAGAATGCCCAGAGATGATTGGTATTAGGTTTATTAAGTCTTCCATATCTTTCAATTGCTTTCAATATTGTTTTTCTATTTATATAAAGTGTTCAGTTTGTTTTTGAACCCGTTCATTTTTTCCCTGTTTTGTCACTTACAACACAAGTTGTAAGTATACATCAGACAACATTACAATCTTGGGTGCATAATTTTGGGCCTACAATATGATATACATCATATAGATTTTCAACAATTTCATTGTTTTCATCATCCATGTTGGATGTTCTTAGTCTTAATGTGTACATTATAGGTCTCATCTTAATCAATTTTATCAATGAAACAAATAATTGACATATTTGACTATCATAATCCAAATTAGGAAAGAAAGTATCCCAAATTTGTTGAGCCAGTATTCTTGAATGGCAATTATACATTTTTTTATGCATTGATTCTAAAATATTTTCATCAACTTCAATTAAGTAATTGTATTTTCTACGCACAATTCTTGGAGGTGTTGGTAATGGTGGAATTTGTTGAGAGGGTGTTTCAAAATCATTATTAATTTTATTATTTATAGGTGGGATGACATTTTATTCATTGTTTATTTCTTAATTATATGTTTCCATGAAATTTTATTAATGATTAATTTCATCATTATTTATTTCCATCAAATTTTCTTCATTCATAAGGGGTGAAGCATCATACATAGAAGAATCATCAACAAAATCAAAAACTTGGAAATTTGAATGTAAAATTCCAACATTATTTAATTCATTATTGTTAATTTTATTATGGTAAATTTCATCATTATTCAATTCATTATGGTCAATTTCATCACTATTTAATTCATTATTTTCAATTGGCTCATTATCTATGACATTTGGTTCATTAGGATTAGGGTTTATATGTTGTCTTCCATGAAGTTTTTACATTTATATCTTGTGTTTCTCTCTCAAATATTCTAATTCCTATAGTGTTTTATTCGTCAACATCTTCCTCTTCCTCAAATGTGATCCATCACCCATCAAGGACAATTGAAAAATTTTCAAAGGTGGGTTCAAGTACACAGGTACTATAGATCCTACATAAGTACACAGAATGTTTGTGGGGACAAAATTCTTGATTTGGGTTTTAAATATATGTTAAAAATTGATCTTAGTCTATAATAATAATAATAATAATAATAACAACAACAACAACAACAACATGATCACATTATATAATGTGATCACATTATTACATAATGTGATCTCATTATTACATAATGTGATCACATTATTTGTTATACAAGGTTCTACTTCATCCAACATATTGAGAAGCATATATTAAGAATAATATGATCATGCTATGTATTAATTTGATTATGTTATTCTTAATACTTGATTGGGGTTAGAAATTAGCATTGAATAATGTGATCACATTATTACATAACACGATCACATTATTTGTTATACAAGGTTCTGCTTCATCCAACATATTAAGAATAATATGATCATGCTATGTAATAATTTGATTATGTTATTCTTAATACTCGATTGGGGTTAGAAATTGACATTGAGAATCGAGTGTTGTCTATATTAAGAACAATGCAATCACATTATTAAATAACATGATCACATTATACTAAATATAGATTAGGGATTATGGAATTAGTATATAGGGTCTAGGGATTAGGGCTTACAATTTATGTGTTAGGGTTTAGTGAATAGGGATTAGGGCATGTAGGGTTTAGGTTTAAGGGTTTATATAAGGTATAATCTCTCTATGCCATGTATGAACCTAATTTTTACTTCAAAGGATGTTAATTGGGACTAAATCGATTGGTAAATAGGGAAAGTTTTTGGTTTATAATTTAGGGTATAGTGTTTAGGGCTTAGGTTTAGGGTACGCATGGTTAATCACAAAGATAATTCTTAATCTAAATGATGTTAATTTGGGATAAATTAATTAGTTTAGGGTTTAAAGAGTTTATATTTATGGTTTAAAGTTTAGGGATTAAGAACTTTAAGCATCAGGGCTTGGGGTATAGGATTCAGGGCATATAAGGTACAATCATGATGGTGATTGGGGCAACTTGGAGATGATTAACCCCCAAATCACATTTTATAGTCATGTAATTAGGTTTAAGGGGCTTGAAATAGTCCCAATTTACTTTAGATGCATAGTTAGAATGGTACTCCAAAGGCTAAGTTTTGGCCATTGATTTAAAAAATACATTTTATGACATCTCATGATAAAATCAGTTATATCATAAGGCATGATTTTTTTTAGCATGTTGTTCATTAGGGCATAAGGCTTGTAATTAATGTTTTAGGGATTAAAGATTAGGGCACATGGTTTAGGTTTAAGGACCTGTATATAATGTCTAATCGCTCTATGCCATGTGAACCTAATTCTTACTAAAAAGGATGTTAATTGAGACTAAATGGATTGGTAAATAGGTAAATTTTATGGTTTATAATTTAGGGTATAGTGTTTAGGGTTAATGGTTTAGGTCTTAGGTTTTAATGTATATATGGTTTAAGGTACACAGGGTCAATCACAAAGATAATTAAGGACAATTTAAATCACTTGGACCCATTTATGACTATAGAATGTGTTTTTGGGTTATCATTATACCCTATATGTCATCATGTAAATTGAGTGAATTAGTTAAATGGGGTAATCAGTCATGTGATTTAGGCTAAATTGAGCCATTTGAACTTAATTCTTAGTCTAAATGATGTTAATTTGGGCTAAAATGATTGGTTCAATGTTTAAAGAGTTGATATTTATGATTAAGAGTTTATATTCATGGTTTAGACTTTAGTGATTAGGACCTTTAAGGATTAGGGCTTAGGGTATAGGTTTTAGGGTATATAAGGTACAATCATGAAGGTAATTGGGGAAAATTTGAGCTCCTTGAACCTATATCTGTGAGTAAAGAATGTGATTTTGAGCTCAATTAACCCACACATCATCACAAATTGAGCCAATTAAGTCAATTGTAGTTTAATGAGTGATGTAATTTTGACCAAGTTCATCCTTGTGAATCTAATTCTTACTATATATATAAAGGATGTTAATTGGGGATAAATTTATTAGTTTAGAGTTTAAGGTCTATAATTTAAAAAATTTTGGGGTTTAGGGATTATGGATTATTGTTTAATATAAATGGTACAAGGTTTAGGGTTTAAGATATCAGATATAGGGTCCAATCACTAAGGTAATTGAAGAAAAATTGAGTTACTTGTTTACCTATTTATGATAATTACCTTCATATTTGCATTTTTTATAAAATTAGATTTAGTTATGCCATGTACATGTTACATACATGTTATTAAATTGATTGAGCCATAAATTTGGTTTAGGGGCTTAATTTTACCTAGATCATACCCCTAATTATATAAATTGACTAATTGGATCAATTCATGATAGAATCAATCTTTTGTGTTTACCCCAAATCATATCTTGCTCTTAAAGGGGTTCAAATTAGCCTCAAATGACTCCTCAATTAAGATAATCAACTAGCCTCCTCTTTGGTTAATTAGGTTGAAGGGGTTCAAAATAGCCCCAATTTACTTCAAATGCACAGTTAGATTAGTACTCCAAAGGCTAAGTTTTGGCCATAGGTTTAAAAAGTGAATTTTATGACATCTCATGATAAAATTGGTTATATCATAAGGCATTTATGTTTATGACATGCAATAGGCATTAGGGCATAGGGATTAAAATTTATGTTTTAGGGATTAGGGATTTGGGCATAGGGTTTAAGTTTAAGGACATGTATATAATGTCTAATCACTCTATGCCATGTTAAAACCTAATTCTTACTACAAAGGATGTTAATTGGGACTAAATCAACTAGTAAATAGGGAAATTTTATGGTTTACAATTTAGGGTATAGTTTTTCGAGTTTATGGTTTAAGGCTTAGGTTTTAATGTATATATGGTTTAGGGTACATAGGGTCAATTGTAAAGATAATTGAGGATAATTTGAATCACTTGGACCCATTTGTGACTATAGAATGTATTTTAGAGTTGTCATTATACCCCATGTCATCATGTGGATTGAGTGAGTTAGTCAAATGAGGCAATCAGTCATGTGATTTAGGCCAAACTAAGCCCTGTGAACTTAATTATTAGTCTAAATGATGTTAATTTGGGCTAAAATGATTGGTTCAAGGTTTAAAGAGTTTATATTTAGGGTTTAGAGTTTAGGGTTTAGGAAAATTAGGTATTATGGGTCAGGGTATAGGTTTTAGGGTATATAAGGTACAATCATGATGGTGATTGGGGCAAATTTGAGCTCCTTGAACCTAGATCTATGTGTAAAAAATGTGAATTTGGGATCAATTATCCTCCACATCATCATTGATTGAGCCTACAAAGTCAATTGTGGTAATGAGTGATGTGATTTTGACCAATTTCATACCTATGAACCTAACTCTTACTATATATAAAGGATTTTAATTGAGGCTAAATTTATTGGTTTAGGGTCTACAATTTAAAGGGTTTGGGGTTTAGGGATTATGGCTTAGTGTTTAAGGTAAATGGTATAGGGTTTAAGGTTGAAGTTAAATGGTACAAGGTTTAGGGTTTAAGATATAGGATATAGGGTCCAATTACTAAGGTAATTGAAGAAAATGTGAGCTGTTTGTTCACCTATTTATGATAATTACCTAAACATGTTTGCATTTTTTATAAAAGTAGGGTTAGTTAAGCCATACATGTTGCATACATGAAATATACAATTGATTGACCCATACATTTGGCTTAGGGGATCAATTTTTCCCAAATCATGCTCCTAATTTAACAATTTGACTAATTGGATCAATTCATGATAGAATCAAACTTTTAATTTTGCCCCAAATCATATCTTGCTTTTTAAGGGGTTCAAATTGGTCTCAAATTCCTCATGTATTAAATGAATCAACTCTTTGGTTAATTATATATGACATGACATTAGGGTTAATTTCACTCTAAATCACATTGAATATATAATTAAAAATACATTCACGTGGCTCATCTTGACCTTAATTACCTCCATAATTAAACTAATCAACATTTGCATTCATTAGCTGATGACTTCAAGTTTATTGAGCTAAAAACCACATTCTATAAATGTAGAACTTGCATATAAATAGATTATGTTTCTTTGATTCAACTAAGCTAATGAAATTGGAGCTGATCAAACCCCAAATCATATTTTATAGTCATGCAATTAGGTTGAAGGGGCTTGAAATATCCCTGATTTACTTCAAATGCACATTTAGATTAGTACTCCAAAGGCTAAGTTTTGGCCATAGGTTTAAAAAATGCATTTTATGACATCTCATGATAAAATCCATTATATTTTAAGGTATGTATTTTTACGACATGTATGTTTGTGGCATGTATGTTTGTGACATCTCTGAACTTGATAAAAGAAAACTTATTATATGTAAAATAGGGTACTAATGCATTGATATACCTTGAAAATAGATCCTTATAGAACTTCGCTTATTGACTCAAAAAATATTATCAGAGACTCAAAAATTACTACAAATTTTATAAAAGTTTTTAACAAGTTCCAAAAATCACCAATTATCCACAAAAACTAATGCAGTCCTCTTCAACCAAATTTGACCTCTTTTAGGACTGTATACAATCTTGACGCAAAATACAATGACCCTTGATTTATTTTTTGTTGTTTAAAAAAAACATTTGAATCTTTTGAAGACTATAAATTCTTTTTCAAATACTAACTTTCAAATAACTAATCCTTAAACATTTATAATATCATTGAACTCTCTTTCGAACCTAATACTCTAGGTTCGTTAGTACTCAGTCAGATGATGCTTGTAATCCAATTGATTTTTGGAAAATATAATTTATTTAATCATGTAAAAAATGAAATATAAATAAAATATACCAAATTATGAGTGATTTGGATTAGTGGATCACCAAAAACCAACTTTTGACTTCTTGACCCTATATAGGATGAACTAGGATTGTCTGCATTTTAAGGAAGATTAGACTCATGTCAAATGAAAAATAAATTGATTAATAGGTTAATACATATCCAATTATCATTAAATTCTATCAAATATTAACAATAATATTGGTCCCAAACAACAATCTTAATCAACCAAACTTTGATTGTAAGATTACTAGGCCTAATGGCTCCTTTAGAAGGTCAAAATGCAAATTTGGGTTTTAGTTTATTGAGAATATATAACACAATCGCTTTATTAATTAAAGTGATAAAATTATTAATGTGATCACATTATTTGAATTTGAATTCAATTCATGTGCCTTTTGGCTCAGGTATGGCTTGAATTCTTGAGCCAAAAGCTTGGACTATCAATGTACAACCATGTTCTGAAAGTTGTGATAAAAAAAAAAAATCAACTTTGATTTCTAAATACACTAATAATTTCAATGTAAATATTAAAAAACTTAATACCATCACAATGATCATGCTCTCCTCTTTCCAAAAATATGATTTTTATAAATTTTGGACTAATTTAAGGTTTCAAACAATGTTGATTTCTAACTATACTAGGCCACCACATGCCACAAACATACATTCCTATACATGTTCATGTAATTTGTATTTTGTTGTTCCAAGTGAAAAATAAGTTATATGGTCACAAACTAGGCCTAATTCTACACACATTTTTTTTTAAAATTTTTTTTAGGTAGTTAGGCATACCACACGGACGGCTATCCATTTTTTTGTCAATTTTCAGGATCTATTTACTTGTAAAATTCAAAAAAAAAAAAAAATTCATTAAAAAAATATATAAAAAAATATAGTTCACAAACTAGAATATCTTATCTAAATTTTCCACAAAGTATTTCAAATAATATTAAATGCTGCTCAAAAAATGGTGTGCCTCACAACCGTCTATCTATTATATTTTTTGAAAAAATAAGAATTCCTCTTCAAATTTTAGATGTTTGACCTAGTTATACTTGACCATTTAAAAAAAAAAAATAGTGTTTTGGAAACTAGACTCAAAATTCTACATTTCATGTTCTTATACCATCTTCAAATTTGGAGTGTAAATATCTCAAATTATCTACAGAAATTCAGATTTTTGAAATTTTATAAAAATTATGTCCATGGTTAGGGCACTTTTTGTCCCCTAATTTTGTGCACTTACCCCATTATTATGTTGACTGCCTTGAAACATAATATAATATTTATTTTTATTTAATTGTTGATGAGCTGGTTGTTTATGGATAATGTCTTGTTTCAGTCTCCTTAATACAATTGTTAGTGTAGTAGATCTATTTATTATACAGGTTATATTGAGTAAATTTTAATAGTTAATGTTCTGGTGGACTCATTTTAGTTGCATGTGGAAAAAGGTGAACTGATTGTAAATGTTCTATTGTTGGCATCAAAGCTTTTATATTCATATTTATGGTTTGGGAAAGGATAGAGATTACAATGTTGTTTTGTAATAGCTATTTGGGGACTTTGTGATTATAGAAAGGTTATTTTGGTTGAAAGTTGATATCGACTAACTTGGATATCTTGTTAAGTTATCAAGTCATATCAATATGTTTTGAATCATTGATATACAAACAACTAAGATGAAATTTTACCTTGGGAAAATGATAATAGCCTTGTTACAAAATCTTTAATATTATAAGTCTGAAAATAGACTTCAAAATTATCAATTCATAACTTTGTTGAGTATATGTTGACTATAACTGGGTTATATATGTTTTCCATAAATCTATTATTGAAAGGAAATCAATTTTTATTTTTTATACTTGGCTTGTATCATTAAAATTAATATTACATATACATAAATTTGTAATAAATGAATTAAGATAGAAAGATTTTTCTGGAACTCATTATGTTAATAATGAACATGAGAGTTAAAACTACTCTAGTAAAGATAAATAATGGTTAAGTATAAAATTTAGAGTTCATATGCTCTATTTGATATGGTTTGTGTTTCTTCTTTGCTATTTGGTAAACTCACTTTATTGTTACTCAATTACAATGCATTATGACATTGATGTTATCTTGATTGACACTCAACTATGCAATAGTAAAATTGAAATAGGTATTCCAATTAATTGGATTAATAAGCATGGTTGTTTTAAATTTTCTCTCATGAAATATATTCATTTATGAATATTTCCATTTAAGGGTAATATAACTTCTTATGTTCTGATTTTTAAATATATTAAACTATTATGAAGTTATGTACTTATAGTCTTTGCTTAAATTTTTGTGTTGAGTGAGTAAGTAGTAAATGATAAGCTTACCATAGTTAAGATGATTATTTTTAAAAATTAAGGTCATGACTCAAGGAAAAATGAACATGAGATGTGTAAAATACCATCTTGTGTTTGTAAGAGAGTCGTGAACTTATTTATCTTTCCATTGTACTTGCATTGCTTGAATTAGCTTTACTTGATATTGGTAAATTGGTATAACAAGCACCTTAACAGGCTAATTCTTAGAGGCAATCAGTTTTGTTTTTATAAATATAATATATCCAAATGAGATGCACATAAAAATAAGAATGAATGAATGTTAATTATTCATAAATTATTTTAATAGATTGTGATTGTTTTGATGGAAGATTAGATACTTATTAGATGATATTATGACCCTAAGACCTAAGTGTGATTATCTTAGTTGGGTATCATTGTATAAATCTAATATATTTGGTATTACAATGGGAGTTGTTTAGTCTAACACTCTGATCGAATAATAAGTCTAACTTTAGTAATATATGAAGAGGTTATTACTCTACTACTTCATATTAAGTAAATGTGGGTATAAGTACTAACTCAATTTGTTATAATAAGTATGCCTCTTTGTTTGATAAAGATTGTTGATCCATGGATATTACTATTATGCCTTAAAATGAAGTGTAAACTTAAATTACCATGAACAATATGAATTATTACTTGTGATAGTTTTGTTACATGAATTTAAAATTTGTACTTTCTATATCAAGTTAAGTAATATTCCTTACAAGTATATGTTGTAGTTGTAATTAGAATAATTACATATATATTTATGAATAAAATCACATTTATTTATGTATATATTATTTTGTTATAATGATATAAGTTAATAAGGAAAGACTTTTGAGCTGGACTTTCCTTTACCTTAATTAACCAAACAATATTTTTTCACAAAATAAGAACTCATTTAAGGTTGAGTCTTATTAAGTTGGTCCTATGGGAAAAATGACTTATGGAAATATTTGGTTCAAAATTCATAAGGGTAAAAATGTATGCTGATACATCTCACTCTTAATATACTTCAAGGGATGAACCATTTTATTATAAGGTCCACTCAAGAAGACCTAATCTGAAAGAAGTTCTATTTCACAAAATTTCATGTGGTCTTTAGTTAAAATCAAGTCTGAGTTATTACAGACTTATTAAGTCTTTCAGTACATTTAATGTGGAAAAACACTTTGCTTGAATTATTTTTTTTAAATTGAGGCTTGTTACATTTGGATTTGACTAATGCACATGTTACATTTATGAACTTAATAAAGAGCATGTTCAAATATTCCTTAGATCATTTTTTAACAATATTCTTGGATGATATTCTTATTTATTCAAAGAATGAAGTTGAGCATAAAAAACATCTATGCTTGGTATAGAAAATGATAAGACAACATAAGTTGTGTAGCAAGATTTCTAAGTTCTCTTTTTATTAGGCTAAGATTCATTATTTGGGGCACATGATATTCAAGGAGAGGATTTCTATTGATCAGGCTAAGATCAAATTAATTAAGGAGTGGTTTACTCTTATAAATGTGTATGAAGTAAGAAGTTTTATGGGTCTAGATGGTTATAAAATATTAATTAAAATTAATCTAGAATTTTTTAAATCTATCACTTCATTACATAAAAGGACAAATAAGTTTTCTTTGGACTCCTTAATGTGAGGAAGCATTCTAGAAACTAAAACAACTATTAAATTCAACTAATGCTCTTGTTATTCCATATCAAAATGGAAATTTAAATATTTGGGTATTTACATGTGATATTGGCATTGGGGTTATTTTGACCTAAAATGACAAGGTTATTTCAATTCAATCTCGTAAACCTGATACACATGAGCATACATATCCCACCCATGATATTGAGTTGATAGTTATTGTGCATGCACTCAAGCATTGAAAGCATTTCTTGATTGTAAAGGATTTTAAAGTAAAGCCTAATCTTCACAACCTTATGCACTTATTTTCTCAAGAGGAGTTAAATGCAATGCAATGAATATGGATAGATTTCATTAGTAACTTTGAAACTGACATAAATTATGTCAAAGGTAAATAAAATAGGGTTGTTTATGCCCTTAGTAGAAGAACCTATCTTGATACACTTCTTGTTTTATAATCTAATTTTAAAAATTAAATTTTAGATAATAGATAACATATATTATTTTCAAAGAATGTTTTATAGAAATGGCCAAGGGATTATTGGATAAATATTTTTGTAAATATTTTATAGACTTAGATGGACTTTTGAGGTATCAAAAGAGAATTTTTGTTTTAAATTATATAAATTTAAGGAAGTAAATTATAGAATAAGTGCATACCACACATCTTTTTTCTCACCTAGGTGACACGATGAATCAAGGGTAATTTTAATGACTATGTATATCCATTTAAATATAAGTAGTTTTTTTTCCATTTTTGATTAGTAATAGGTTTTGACTAGAGCATAGACTGATCTGGGACACAATCAAGGGCCCATATCCCCATGTAATTTATTAACCACATGAATACCACATGTAAAATAGATATTACTATATGTATACCAATTATTATCAATAATGGCCACCACCAGCCTCAAGGATAACAAATGGCCATTAACGACCCCAAGAATACAAGCAATGGCTAAAAATGAACTTATATACCTTTCTAGAGATTTGAACTTATGAGGCTTGAAATAACCAAGCCACTTAACCAACTCACCCACATCTCATTGGTAGGTTTTTTATATTTTAAAAATGATTAATTATATGAAAATATACATTGGTTTAATAACCCAAATTTTATACATTTTCATATATTTATGATTATAATAACCCTATAAAATATACTCTAACCTATTTTGGGACATAATTCTGCCATAATTACTATGCATCTGTGGGTCTAATTCACCTTGAAATAATAGGAAATATGTATTAGTTATTTATAATCACCAATTATAGTGTTGTATACACACACACACACACACACACACACACACACATGTATGTGTGTGTGTGTGTGTGTGTGTACATATATCCATGTATATATGTATGCATGAATATGTATAAAAGAAAGGTTTTTCAATTGTTTTTCCTTGATATGTTTCACATTGGACATTTTGGGTTGCAGATTCATAATTTATTATGAAGAAAAATTGTGCTAGGGTTTGAGAGGGTTGGAAGTCAAGGTGGTTTTAATAATTTCAGAGGTTATAATTAACCTTAATGTGGCATGTTTAATTTAAATTGAGGTGATTTTTTACCCTAATTTAAGATGAAGGGAATGCCCAAAACTAAGAGGAAATTTATAATCAAGGTAGTGGATTCCATCAAATTAGAGAGTCTAATCAAGGTGGAGTAACCTTGGGGCACAAAAGAAGAGGTGGTATAGACAAGTGTTTTGGTTTGGTGTCTTGATTAACATGTGGAAAAGGCTACTATTAGAAGGATTTTACCAATTATCCTCGTCTTAAAACTTATTGACAAACTTTATCTGACTTAAACTCTTCATCATGGCAGTTGCAACCTATAAAAATAAATCTATAACAATTGGGGTCATGCTTATTTTGAGATAAAATAGACCTTTATAATTTTTTGAGAGAGTATGTAGACAGTAGTGGGGATTCAAACTCAGATCCAACATGCTACCTATAATTAGAAAAAATTGTGGTCATGTCAGTAGTTCCACCTTTCTTCTATTCACCAAATAAAGAGAATTGAGTGTTATTGTTACAAATACAATGGTTGTTACTAGTGTTATTGAGAATGATAATGGAAATATATTAGAAATATTTGTATCCATATCAATTTTCATATGGCATCCTACATTATTTGATTAGATTATATAGGGGGCATATTTCATTGAATAAGTATTTTATTTTTTTCATCTAATTAGTTTGAATCATATAATTAGGTTTTCAATAGTCAAAGTAGTTAGTATTTTCATCTAATTAGTTATAGACTCATATAAATTAACATGTGGTTCATTCTCGAAATTTTTAGAGGAGTCATTGGTTATTTGACACTTGTTTTCATTGAGATGACACATGTTATAATCATATATTAGGTAATTGAAAAAGTTTGTTTGAAGCTATAGGTTACATTGACATATTTAACATGTCACTAAACTTTGCACATGTATCCATCCAGGGTTCTTTGAGTCCATCACAAAAAATACCCTATCATTTTGCCTCACCATCACCACCTAAATCACCTTAAAATATTTCACTAATTTCATGTTCTATATGGATTTAATCTTCCCAACCACTTCACCATTGGTCAAGATCAATGTGAAAAAATGTATCCTCTCAACATAGCTCATTGCCACATAATTCCAACGACTAAAAACTATCTACACAATTTTTTTATCCCTAAGACCCCTTCAACCTACATATTTGACATAACCCGTTGATTACATAAGGAAATGGCCAAATTTAATGAGGTATTTGATTTACTTAGTGAAAAAAGAGTTTGGGTGTGGGAATATTTAGAATCATTCTCTTTCAATATCAAACATATAAAATCTCTTATTATTGAGATTCATTATTCATGGATAAGAGCAAAATTTATCTTAAGCATCAATAATAAAAAAATTAGATGATTTGGGAAGCTCCTTGGAGTACCCAATGTAGAGAGGATCTATATAATGAATGGGAATTCATAATATTATACATTGTGTTGAGTTTTATTTCTAAGTCACATAATATTTTGTGTTAATTTGTAAGTGAGAAAGAATGGAGTCTGGTTATGCCAAGGCATAAAAAGGAAGAAGAAAGGGAGATTTCAAGAAGAATAACATCTCAAATTAATTGAAGTTAGGGCTTTAGATCCTTATTAGTATAATTTATAGATATATACAAAAGGGAAAATATGCCAAAAGGTTTGATGTTAGATATTATGTTTATATGTCCATTGTCATGGAATACTTGGAAGCCAAGGTGTGGGAGATTGGTGAATGAAGTGGTATATTTGGGGGATATTGTGCTCCTTCCTAGATATACCAACTTCACTCAAAATTTACTAAAAGTAACAGATCAAAATTGACAAAAAGAAACATCTAAAACATAAGGGGAGCGGTAAAGTATCCCATGTTACCCAGAGAAAATATAAAACAAACCCAAACCTTTACTACTCTTGATTTCTAGATTTATCTTGGGTATTAGGCATACACTTGATGGCTAGAGACATTCGATCACATGCATCCAAAGATATATCTTTTTTACTAGCATAAAATAAAATTGTAAGATATGTATAAGAGAAGGTTGTCTATACTAACAATGTTTAGGTTGAATACATCATTGGAAACCAACTAACAAAAACCCCTATAATTTACACAAACACATTATATTTATTTTTGATATCTATACACTGAACTATAGGTGTAAATGTGAAAATAAAATGATCCATACCTAAAAATTTATTTATTAGAGCATTTTTTAGTGTTATCCAAACAAAAAACATTATTAACTTAAGGTAGGATCTTAACAAGCTCCATCCCTGTCTTGACATCTGACAATAGATTCATTCTTATCCCTAAATTATTAAAGATAAAAAGTTTAAGATGAGAGGAATTTTAAAAATTCAAAAATTTAGAAGTGGGATAATTAATTTAAAATCTTAAAATTTGCTAAAATTGAATGCAATCATATTTTAAAATAATGAAAATAGACCAAATGCTAACAAGTAGTTTGATTTTGATCCTTACTTTAATAAATAGTTATCTATTTATAACAACTAGTTTTTAATGGTATTTGTTTCATATTGATTGATCTATAAATGTGGTAAAGCCCAGTTACATAAACATTCATATTCTCCCTGATCATGGATCATAGGTGATGATTTGAAACATTAATAAAAAAATCTACAAATATTTTATCTAAAAATATAGAAATCCTTTAGCACGTTACAAATTAAAGGTTTCATTCCTATACACTTTTAGTGTAAATTATGAATCATACCCACATAAAATTGAGAAAATAAAGTTTCAAAATAAAATATAGAGTATCACTCTTTATATATAACAAACAACACCATATATGGATGGATTACCCAGTTAAAGTTTAATACTAATCTTGGTATTTAATTCAAGTGTATATGAATTGTAAAATTTGATTTTACTATCAATCTTGGTAGGGTGTAGGTAGTTTGGCAAGTTCAAAGTATCTAACTTGCTAACAAGGTCAAATTTTAGAAGTACAAAATGTAAATAATGTATAATAAAAATGGAAAATAAAATCATACTACAAGGGTATCTTAAACCAAATTGGGGTCTCACTTTTTGGTGACCTAAAAAAATACATTTATATTAATAGGTTTGAGGTTTCCATAGTCTATAACAATGATAAAATGCTTGTAGAAAACCTTATGTTCTTGAATTTTATTGATGTAAAAAATTACTTTTAAATTAAAATATGATGGATATTTTTTGTAATGGCTCATTTTGAATGAAATAAAGTTAATTAAGAGGATTTAGTGTGTTAGAGAGGAAATATGGCAAGCATTTATCTTGTTGTGAAACAAAATATTTTATGAAGCATACAACATATGAAATTGAGAAAATGAAGATTCATGATAAATTTTAATAAGTTCAAGTTTATGACTAAGCTTGGTAATGAGGGAGAAATATAAAAGTTGGAATTTGAATAATATATAAATAAAATGGAAATCAAACTCCTTATGAGCTTTCAACAGGGGGTCTCTTGTAGTATATTAGTGTTTTTATTTTTAGTGAAACTAAAAAATACTTTTACTTTAAGATAATAGAGGATTTTAAAATATATAATAAATGTTAAAAAATGATTCCATAACAATTGTGATCAAATTTAGAATTTCATCGAGTTATACATTTACCTTTACCTTTATATCTCACTAATAATTGAGTGTAAAATGAGAATTAGTTTCATTTTCTTAACTAGAAGTAAGATATATTATGTGTGGGTATTCTTTTTCCTTAAAAAATTAAGATTTATTTATTTATGCAATTGAAAGAGTTTAGAAAACTCTCACCTAAGGTAAAATATACAATCCATTACCACATTAAAATCCATTGATGCATTGCTCATATAATATCTCAATCTATTATACACAAATAGATCATACGATGAGAAATTTTTTATGTCTCTAGATCTTATCAAATAAAATGAATGTGCCTTGCATATATAGGCAAGAAAGATCAATCATAACCAAGAGATCAAGCTAAGAGATCAAACCTAGGACTAAGAGATAACTATCCCTAAAGGATAGACAACTAAAAAATATCCCCATAATATTTAAAAGATAAATATGTAATATCTCATAATATCTAAAATAAGATTAAAAAAATATCCACACATAAGTTTGTGAGAATAACTAAATACTTAGGTGAACATGAACTAAAGTAAAAAACCTAATCTAACACCCCCCCCCTCAAGTGAATCTACGTGAAAAAAATAAAATGAAATATCCACAATATGACTCTCAGCAACAAGACCTAATTAAGTACTCATGTATAATATATCCATGAATCAATCTGTTATAAAGTGGAGAAAGAGAGGAAACCCATAAGAAAAAAATTCTCCCTAAAAAGAGAGGAAATGGGTCTTGACAACAAGGCTTGATGAGATACCCATGTACAGAATAAGAATGTAGTGTGAATACAAATGTCCTTATATATGCCAATCCATCTTTTTAGAATAAATGGATGTCAAATCACTGTGATCACCAAGTCAAATTAGGAATGGTGTTGAATATGAAGATCACTAAACATGAGCAATGTACTCTAAAATATTGGATAGAATTATGAACCTAAGAAGGTATTTCCTGAACACCCTCATTTAATATAGAACTAGGAGAAGATGGAAATGAAATTATCTAAATAATTAGACTAAAAATGGTGAGAAGTAAGCACAATGACTGGTGGGGATGCCATACTAATGTCACTACATAAAAATTCACCAAAAATGCCACTAAAACATAAAAAATCTCATATGGGTTCTATTGATGTGGATTTTATGCACATTGAGGAATCTTACAAGGTATCCTATAATGTTTTAGTATCTATGAATGAATATTCACTTCAAGGCATGTGTTTTAGGATATTGGGTTTTGTAAAGAACATATTTGTGGAAAAGTGATGAGTGAAGTAATTTTTTACCACATATGGATTTGGTTATGGATAAATATAAACCTACCTGAGATGGGTGCATTGATAATAGATTAAACATAAGGTGGGTTTAACCAAAATAAACTCAAAAAGAGGGAAAGGTAAGGTATAAAAGAAGCCCTTTGGACCAAATAAGATGAAATCATACTAAGCCAACACTTGAACTAAAGGTTAGACAAGTAATTAGAAACCAATGTTTGTTACAAGCTGCTACGATCACAGTAAAAATAAAGCATAGTTAAGTGTCAAAGGGAACAATAATATAGTAAACTTAAGCATATATAATTAAAAATTATTATGTTTTTAATATTGTGTTTGCACATCTACAAGGGGTATTATGATTAACACATGAAATACATTCAAATTAATAATAGATAAATATAAATAATTATATTGAAAAGATAACTCATATACAACCAAGATACTAAGATACTAGAATGCTATAAATTCTTACAAGATTCATAAGTTTGGTTAAAAATCAGATTTGCACATCAAGAATAACTATAAAACAATCTGTGGAATTTCATATTAATCTTAATAGATGAAATTATCCTCTCTTTGGATTAGGAGGATATATATATATATATATATATATACACACACATATATATGTATATGTATATATATATATGTATATGTATATATATATATACATATATATATATATATATATACATATACATATACATATATATGTGTGTGTGTGTATATATATATATATATATATATATATATATACATATATATATATATATATACATATACATATACATATATATATGTATATATATGTATATACATATATATATATATATATATATATATATATATATATATATATACATATATATACATACATACATACATACATACATACATACATACATACATACATACATACATATATATATATATATATATATATATATATATAAGTTTGGGATGAAGATGCCTCATCTCTCAATCAAATTCTAAAATAACATGTGAAAAAATAGAATGACATGTCAATTATCATGTAAATCATGCATGTACAATGGCATTTTCCCATAATAAAATTCCTCAACTAAAATATGTGTGTGTGTGTGTGCACACACATGCATTTTTGTGCATGTGTGAATTAAATTAGGAACTAATAGTTTCAAATTAATTGAATCATGCAAATACATACTATTTAAGGGGATGATGATGTGGCACTATTGTAAGGAGAAATTAATGGGGTAATAAATGTAGAAATTGAATTGGATGAAACTAATGTAATAACTTGAGCTAAAATTGGAATAAAGACTATCACTGTAGATATGTTAGAAGTTGTCACCAATGTAGTTATAGTAGTCAGTATTAGAAGTGGCACATATATTGGCCCTATATGCATTTTCACTAGTGTATATCTTAGAAACTGAGTACCTTGATGAGATTCTAGTGGTGCCTCTGCTATTAAAGTCGCTTGCTTTGCTACCTCTATTTATAAATATAATGCATGGATATCCTGGAATTCAATATAATCAGTTTCAAAATCAATCAAAGACCTTTTGAACAACTATGGTAGCTTTTCCATCAAATTCTTATGTGTGACTAATGTATATTTGACCTCTACATGAAATGTATTAGTTCTTATATTTCTATCCCTATAAAAATTCACTAGTTTCATAATTTCTTCATGATTTCTATAGATTGTGCCTTCAATTTTAGCTCAAAATTTGTCAACTATAGTTGGAAGGAGATTCTATAACATGGGTTGTAGAACTAATTGTCCAAGAGGAGTGCTTACCTTGGTGACTCTCATATCTTTCAAAATAGAGAGCACTTCCTTCTCTTGATTCATAAATTGTTACACTAGAGTTCACATCTCTTGATGCCAGTTAAGCAAGCCATCTCTCTTGGCAATGACATAATTATGGGACCATGCAACTTATGTTTCTATTATTAAGTTAACGTGGGCATATGCCTTATTTTTATTCACCTGGATTAGGAAGTGAAGCTTACAATATATATCCTTAATTTTATTGAATAATTTAAGTATGTCCACCCACTTAGATGGTATGTAGTCTTATCAGACCTTATTAAATGGATGGTGTCATACAACTTTTTAACTACCCACTACAAATTATCTATTATCTCCTTAGGATCCTGAATAATGATCCTCTCTTGTAACCTTTAAATATATTAGTCATATATTTTGAATATTTGTTTGATTAATCCTCTAGTAGCATGCAAAAACTATAAGGATCCTCCCTATATATATCTAGGCCTGAGGGATTTAATTTTCTTCTCTTTGTTAGAGAGAATATATCTTCTCTTTGTTCCAACTTGACATGTTCTCCTTATACAACCATAATATTTATTTTAACCTTTTGTAAGGTATTAGTTTTACAATCAAAGTTGAACTTGATTGTTGGTTAATCAACAATTATTAGGTCTTGCCTTATTGCTTAATCCAGGAAGAAATGCTCAATGAAAATTGTTACTTTGCTTGCTTTGTAATCACATGAATAGAACAAGGAGATTACCTTGGAGGATTCATCATTATGTGGGAATATGTACCTAATACAAGGAAATGAGGTATATCCTTCCTCCATCCAGTGACCTAATTTTGTGTTGGTGTATCAATAATGTATTTAGTCTTCCCAATATCCCTATGTGCTAAAACTATTAGGGAATCTGTTTGAGTAGCTTGGCCAATGGGAATTCCCAATTGTGTAGACAACTTGGGGTGTGTGGTTTATGTAAAAAAAAAAAAGGAGGTGGACACCAAGATTTCAAAATGTACTCCCACTGATGTTTCAGAGGACTAGGTATTGACTCCTTTAAAGAATTAATAGGTCATTGGGGTGATAAGTAGATTTTTCACATAATCTATGACTAATGTATATGCAACCCCAATAGTATTAGCAGTAGTAAGAGGACCCATATTAGAAAACATGTTTATAATTGACAAAATTGGCATTGTAACTACCTGAGACTTATTTATTTGGCTCAAAGAATTTACAAAATGAATAGTATCTACAACACTAATTATAATAGCATCAGTTAAGGAAGTTATCAAAGAATAAATGATTGTTATACTTACAATATGATAGGGGATAATTAGGGCAATGGTTATTGTAATTTTTAATGATATAACCTGAGATGGAGAGCAAGGGGTGTCGTTGATGATGGACCCTGTATTAAGGTTTGTATTTTTGACTCTACATCCCATTCTAGATTTCCTTCTTTATTTGACAACTCAGTAGCCATCGAGCTAACATCTCCTTAATAAATCTCCTCAAATTCACCTAATAGCTCAGTTCCTCTGGATTGAGTACTTTCTTTAGTTATCTGTTCATCATCTTCATCTATTTTAGTTGTCTCATGAAATGAATCTATTTTATTAGTATCTATCTTGGACACCCATTCTTATTTAGTTACCCATATTTTGTCTTCCTCTTCATTATCACACATTTCAATAGGGTTTAATATTTGTCTACCATTTATTTTGTCCTCCCTTTCCTTGGGAACTTATACTTGTTTGCCTTCTACTTCTACCTTTTAGGGCGAGATAGGATGAGTTTTATGATTCATTTAATAGGTAATTAGAAGTTTAGTGGTGGTAGAGGCTGGCCTTATAGAATGTGGAGTGGGAGATGAAGGGACCTTAGTGGTGGTACATGGTAATGAAATAGGGGAGTAATGGCCACTAAAAGAATCATGGGTGTTGAATATGATTACCTAAGAGATTAAGTGGAGGAAAAACAATGGAAAAATGAGATAAGAAAGTAGGAAGACTTATTTTTTGTGATATAGTCAAGGGAGGTACTGGTATCATGGAAAAATATTAACTACTCCAATTAAACTTGTAGGTTTTTCCACATCAGTTATGTGTTGATTACAAATATTAACAACTAAATATACGAGGGATCTTAAAGTAGTCTCAACTTTTCCTTCAACATCTACTTCCCTAGATGGGCGAACTTGTTCTTATATGTCTAATTTTATGTGAGGAGAAGGTCCATGAATGGGTTTAAAAACCCATTGTTATTTTTTGATCTGCTTAACATCTTCCTCAATAATTATGGGATCATATTAGATATATTATGATACAATCATTGATATTTTTACCCTACAAATCCTAATAGAAACTTTGGTGTCATCCTTTTCATTCATGAACACATTGTCATGACTATAGGACTGGTGACCATAGTTGATTTCACTTTCCTCTCATATCTCTTGATATTATCCTTAACATTCTTCCTAGGGTACCATTGACCAATTTTAACCTTAGGTCAAATTAGGTCAATGTTGGAGAGTTTCCAATGATGTCTCCACGGTTACCAAGGAAGTTGATGAGGTGTCATGTGTGCTATAATGACAATGACAAAGTGTGATTCAATAAGCTTCAATGTTCTTATATGGTTATTTAATGTTTGACTTAGTGAGGTAAGTGATGGATGATATTGATGGTATGGACATGTTTCAAAGACCCTATGGGTGTTATGAGTGCTTAGAGTGATTATGTAAGTGAACAAAATTCATCAGAATAGTCATATGAATGTTTAAGCTCAAGTAGTCATCTTGATAGATAAGGTTGAGTAAGCAGTTTGATGACAAAATATTTCACACATGTGAAGGTTTTAGAGTCATTTTGATAAATGGATGGATTACCTTATGAAATTTGATCATGTTTTTTAAATTTCAAGTCATGAGGTTGAGAATATCAAAAGTTATTAAGATGCAAAGTTATATTCTCAGATAGAGTTTACTAAGTTCCCATACTTAGCCAAATTTGTGATATCAAATATCTATGGTTAGCATTCAATTGGATCAAGGATCTAATGGTGAGTATTTAATTTGACTAGATGAGGATGTAATAGAGTGCATGATCTTGTCAGATAGAGATCAACGGTGCATATGAAGTCAATTTATCAAAGGTTCCTGAGATTGCACGTGCTAATAACATGTGTCTCAATCTCGATGATTTAACATAAGATCAACAACATGTGGATGCTCATATAGTTGGATATAGGTGAAGCACATTGAGTCAAATAGTCAATGTGCATAGAAGGCACACAAAGCTGCCAAGTGGCACGATCATGAAAGTGAGGATCTAAGATCAACAGTGAGCGATTATAGGTTAAAGTCAAGAGACTTTTGAGGAGATCGATGGTGCATATTTATTTAAAGTTGCCAAGGATAATGAGATGATGAAAAAGTGTTAAATTTTTAGTATTTACATAGTGACCATTGGAATTTAAAT
Organism: Torreya grandis; assembly: GCA_037957365.1. Taxonomy (NCBI): domain Eukaryota; kingdom Viridiplantae; phylum Streptophyta; class Pinopsida; order Cupressales; family Taxaceae; genus Torreya; species Torreya grandis. The sequence goes on from JARHVA010000359.1 coordinate 2,208,200, forward strand.
ATTCAAATTTGTGAATGAAAACCATTTATGGGTTTTTTATCTATATCTTGAGCATATAGCAGAATTTGCTAATGGAGTAAAAATAAAAGCTAAAGAGGACTTCAAGGTACATCCAAAAGCATTTATTATAAGGCCTAATTATTTGTAAATCTATAGATATTGAGCTTAAAATTTGACTATTTGTTCGTTCATGGTGTCACTGTGTACAGAATATTATTTAAGCAATTTATGTTTTAGCAGAAGAGTGTTTTGGTAGGAGTATTAATTTGAATATGTCTTAAAGGTCATATAGAGTAGACATGTGTATTTGAAAGTGATTTTTTGTTCTTGTTTTTGCTTGATGAAGTGATAAAATGGTAATATATCTCCATGAGACCTATAAGGGATACTAAGGCCTAATTGAAAGGTGTAGCTACTTAAGTGTGATCCATGGATGCTATCACTGACTTGTGAGGATGGTATTGAGATATGTGTTAGCATGTTAGATGTCTTAAGGGTTAAGTTAATTATTTTTTACCTAAAAGTTGATATTCATGAGGACTCTATAAAAAGTGAAGGCTAAGGTAATGGTTTCTAGACTTGATAAGTACATGTTGCCAGATAAAGATGAAGGAAAGAGATCAAAGGGAGTGTGTTTAATGGATGGACTGAAGTACAGAGAAAATTGAGGATGAGAGAAGAAGCCTAGAGTGATCCAAAAGGGGTGTTTGGATGCATTACTTGTAAGATCAAGTTTGAGTGTGTGTGATGAGTTAAAAGAGAGGTGTTATACATTATTTCTCCATCAGATTCAAAGGCAATCAGATTTTTGGAGTTGTTGATTTCATAAGGTGTTGTGTGGGTGCTCAACATCTAGAACAAGTGGGTGTTTTTTCATACTTAGGGGTGGGTGATCCTTGAGAAGTAGGTGATTTACTAAAAGGTCTCTTGTTTGTGATCATCTTGTAGGATAAGTAGTCCATATGTTTTCATGATTGAGAGTGGGTTTTATTCCCCAAGAGGGTTTCCCATGTAGATCTTGTGTTATGTGTGTGATCTTGCATCATGTTTATTATTCATTTTTATGAACATCTTGTATGCTTTATGAATTATTGTGTTCATTGATTAAGAGTTTGAAATAATTACAATTGAAGTTTGAAATATCTTGCATCACTGACTCACCCCGCTCTTAGTGATTTTATCTCCAATAATTGGTATTAGAGCAAGATCTTTATTTCAAGTTTAACCACTTGAAGGTAATCCAAGTTACAATATGGAAAGTCAACAGATGCAAGGTTTCTCTATAAAACATAAACCATTGTTCAATGGGTCAAATTATGCTTTTTGGAGTACAAAGATGAGGATATACATTATGTCTTTAGGGTTTGATATTTGTCAATCTATCATGGATGCTTATACTACACCAACTTCTCCTCCAACTAGTGCTACTGACAAGAATTTGAGTGAAAATAATTCTAAAGCTTTGAATGCTATCATTTGTCGTCTATCTAAGGTTAAGTTCACCAAAGTGATATATTGTAAGTTTACGAAGGAAATTTGGGTCAAATTATAAACTATCTATGAAGGAGACTCACAAGTAAAATTGGCTATATTATAGACATACTAAAGGTAATTTGAAGGTCTCAAAATGAAGGAAGAAGATATTGTGCCATATTATCTTCTAAGGATTGATAAGGTAGTAAACATGATCAGATTTCTTGGAGAGGTGATTGATGAAGCTACTATAGTATTGAGGACTCTTACACTCAAGTTTGATTCAAAAGTTTCTATTGTATAAGAAAGTCATGATCTCACTCAGTTGAATATGGATGAACTGCATGGCATCCTTACTGCCTATGAGATGAGAGTTGATGAGGAAAGAGCTCATAAGAAGGAAGCAGCCTTCAAGGTGATCAAGGAGATAAAATATAAGAAGAATAAGTTAAGTCTTAAAGATTTTGATCTTGATGAAGATCAACTTGAAGCCATGATTGAAATAAAATTGAATGTAGGATCAGGTAAGTATGAAGTAAAACTTCATTTCAAATGTTTTTTGTGTGGTAAAGTTGGTCATTTTATAGCTAGATGTCTAGGTAGAGACAAGTTTGAACTCAAATAAGCCTACAAGGAATCTCATGAAGATGAACATAAGAAATTTGAGGGTCTTAGTAAGTAAAAAAAGTTATTTGGTAATAAAAATGGAAAGAAGGAATCATACAAAGGTAGTAATATACTTTACCATGAAGAAGATAGTAACTCATCTGTAGAAGAAGAAGTAAACACATTTGGCAGTGATGATTATTTTCATAATGAGGACATGGAAACATTGTTCATAGATTTTAGTGATAATGAAGGTGAATGCTATTTAAGCATACATTTATTTGGTAGAGATAGCTTATAGGAAGAAGATGAGAAAGTCACTCTTGAAGATAAATATCTAGATATTGTGGAAGAAATGAAGATATTACAAATTAAGAATAGAAAATAAGATTTATTGATCAAATCCTATGAGGAGCAAATTAGAATTTTTGAAGGAAATATGAGTAATGAAGGTAAGGAGCATGATGAGATCACATAATAGCTTGAAACTCAAGTTTGTACTCTTAATAAAGAAATAAAGAGTAAGGATGAAGAGTGTATCATGTATCAAATTGAGATAGGTCTTTGTAGATGAAACTGAATCAAGCTATGAGTAAAGATACAACTAATGATTTAGATAATAAAGATGAATGCTCTTGAAGATCTAAAGATTGAGAAGAAAAAAAACAAGATGATGTCACAAATCAAGGACTATGAAGAGAAATCTAGTGTGTTTGAAGAGAGAATGAATGATGACACTAGGGAACATGAAGATACTATCAATCATCTCAATAGTCAATTAGAAACTATGTCTACAAGCCTAAAAACCAAATAAGATGAGTGCTTAAGGTATATGATTGAAATTGATTCATTAAAAGATGATTTAGATAAAACATTTTGTAGGTGAAGTCATTTATGAAGTTTTAAAAGAGATCAAAGGATCTTGACAATATTTCATGTAGTCAAAAGCATGCAAGTCATAGAACTAATCGTGGATACAAAGAAGAACAAAAGCATGTAACTCAAGATAAGATAAAGTCTGATGTGAACGAGGACAATCAGAATTTGAAGATCAATCATCAATAAAAGAATGAAGGTATTGGCAGAATTAAGACAAATCAGATCAAACAACCAAATGTTATGAGGTATGTAAATTTTAATGGTCATTATTACTCTTGTAACCAGTTTGGTCATAGGTAGAAAGATTGTAAAAGATATTTAAAGAAATAATTTAAATGGAATTATGAGAAAGATAATGGCAAGCATTAATAACATTCATCACTCAAGATAGTCAACAGGTTCACAAGGAAAGAATGCCATCTTTTGCTAAAAGTGTTAGGGATTTGGTCATATAGCAAAGTTTTATAATATCTTCATTAGGAGACCAAATGATCAGGTACATGAACTAATTCATGAAACTTCAAGGAATCATCTTATATCTCAATCACAAGGTATGTACAATTTGAGAAACCTCATTTGTTTCAAATGTCATGAGAGAGGTCACATAACAAGGTTCTGCAAGAATAATCAGTATTCTACTTCAAATATTATCAATCTTGTCACGAAGAGAAGGAGCCATAGTTAATGGAGGCCTAAGTAGGTAAATGAAAAACATGCTAAAAGTGGATTATTTTTCATGACATAATAAGGAACAAGTTCAAGTATAAAATAACAAGCCTTATCTACCCAAATGGATAAGGAAATCAAGTAGGATCTTGAGATAAAAGAAAAGAATAAGGTTTAGAACTCATTCAAAGTCAATTTGAAGATGAGGAAGGACTAAAAGTCAAGTAAGAGCATTGATATATGGGACTCTCCTAAGTTTTGGGATCTTTAGTCCCTATATGACAAGTGAGTGTCTCTACCTATGCTTCTTAGGAGACATATTTCTTGTGTGGAAGCACGTATGTGTGCTCTAGGTAATGATCAAAATGCCAATCAGTACAAACCTTGAAGGCAAAGGGTAATTAAGATATTGTGAAATATAAGCTTGTAGATGAAGTAATTTGAGTAGGTTAAACTAGTTTGGATGTTGATTCAAGAGATTGATCAGTTAAGACAAGGATAAGTAATTATAGGCAGATTATGGAGGTTTATAGGTGTCAAAATATAATTGGTTAAGAAGACCTATTGAAGATTTCATGATCCAGGTGAAGCATGGAGTTAGGGGGAGCTAACTCAGATAGTTTGAAAGTATTTAATAACTATACATGATGTGAGGGGAAGCATATGTGAGATGTTCCAATCATGTTGAAGATATAAAAAAGTTTGTTATAGATGTGAACTCAAGCATGTTGATATGATGACTTAATCAAACCAAGTCAGGTGCTTTGACAATGTATTGAATCCTCTTACATAAATAAAGGGGGAGCTTTGTAAATGGTCAGGTCTTAGGATTAGAGGACTATGTAGTTTAATCTAAGAGAGAAGGTATGGAGGTAATTGTGTTGTTTCTTCATAGAGCTACCTATCGTCAAGAAGAGTTGTATTTTGAGCATGTCTGAGAAGCTCAAAGGTAATAAGTGGTATAAATATTGATAGGGGGAGTTTGTATCATCTCTTAGAGGTGGTCCTTTCCTATTGTTGGTTCTTAAAGCCTTTTTAGGTCCTTAGTATCAAAAGATGATCCCAATTTGTCATTGTGTCAAAGGGGAAGAAAGTACTTGAAGAGAGAGACAGAGTCTAAACATAAGCTTTGTATTGGTGTTGACATAAATGAAAAATGGGGAGATTGTTTTAGAGTTTTCAATGATATCTGCAAGGTGACCAAGGATGTTGATGAGGTGTCATGTGTGCTAGAATGCCAATAATAAAGTGTGTTTCAATAATCTTCAATGTTTTTACATGGTTCTTTAGTGTTTGAATTAGTGAGGTAATTGATGGTATAGACATGTTGAAGATAACATATGGGATGTTATGAGTGATTAGAGTGCTTATGAAAGTGAATGAAATTCATCATAATAGTCATATGAATGTCTACGCTTAAGTAACAACCTTGACATATAAGGTTGAGTAAGCATTTTGATGATGTTATATTTCAAATGTGTGAAGGTTTCATAATTAGTTTGATACATGGATGGATTCTCCTATGAAATTTGATCATGTGGTTCAAATTTTAGGTTATGAGGTTAAACATAATTTTTTTTATTAATGTGCAAAGTTGGATTCATAGACAAAGTTTATTAAGTTCAAATACTTAGCCAAATTTATGATATCAAATATCTATAGTGAGCATTCAATCTGATCAAGAATCTAATAGTGAGTATATCATCTGAATAGATAAGGATCTAACAAAGCAATTATCTTATCAGATAGAGATCACTAGTGTGTATGAAGTCAATTTGTCAAAAGGTCCTAAGAATGCATGTACTAGTAGCATGTGTCTCAATATCAATGATTTAATAGAATATCAATGACACATGGGTGCTCATATAGTTGGAGATTGATAGAATTCATTGATTCAAATAGTCAATGTGTATAAAAGACACATAGAGCTACCGAGTGGCATGATCACAGAAGCAAGGATCTAAGATCAACGGTGAGTGATTGCAGGTTAAACTAAAGAGACTTCTAAAGAGATCAATGGTATGTATTTATTCAAAGTTGACAAGGATCATGAGATGATGAAAAAGTGTTCTATGTTTAGTATTTATACATTGACCATTGGAATTTAAATATTCAAATTTGTGAAAAAATTAGTGATGAATTTTTAATCTATATCTTGAGCATATGGTAGAATTTGCTAATGGAGTGAAAATCAAAGTTGAAGAGGAATTCAAGGTGCATCCAAAAAAAATTATTATAAGGTTTGATTGTTTGTAAAGCTATATATATTGAGATTCAAAGTTAATTATTTGTTTATTTAGGCTTTTACTATATACATAATATTGTTTATGCAATTTGTGCTTTAGTAAAAGAGTGTTTTGGCAGGAGTATTCATTTGAAGATGTCTTAGAGGTTATATAGAGTGGACATATGTATTTTAAAGTGATCTTGTGTTTTTTTTTTCTTGATGAAGTGATAAAAGGGTAATAAGTCTCCATGAGACCTATAAAGGATACTAAGGCCTAATTGAAAGGCATAGTTGCTTAAGTGTGACCCATAGATGCCATGGCTAACCTGTGAGGATGGTATTGAGATATGTGTTAGCATGTTAGATGTCTTAATGGTTAAGGCAAGTATTTTGGCCAAATTAGAATTTAATATTCATGAAGACTTTGTCAAGAGTGAAGGATAATGTAATGGTTTTTAGACTTGATAAGTAAGTGTTGAGAGATCAAAAGATAGAGATGAAGGAAAGAGATCAGAGGGAGTGTGCTCAGTGGATGGACTAAAGTATATAGAGCATATTGAGGATGAGAGAAGAAGCCTAGAGTGATCAAAAATGGGTGTTTGGATGCATTCCTTGTATGAGCAAGTTTGAGTGTGTGTGATGAGTTGAAAGAGAGGTGTTATACATTATTTCTCCATCATATTGAAAGGCAATCAAAGTTCTAGAGTTATTGATTTCATAGGGTGTTGTGTGGGTGCTCAACATATAGAAGAAGTGGGTGCTTATTCATACTTAGGGTGGGTGCTCCTTGTGAAGTGGGTACTTCACTAAAATGTCTCATTTTTGTGATCATCGTATAGGACAAGTAGTCCATGTGTTTTTAGGCTTGAGAGTGGGTTTTATTCCCCAAGAGAGCTTCCCATGTAGATATTGTGTTATGTGTGTGATTTTTCATCATCTTTCTTATTCATTATTATGGACATATTATATGCTTTATGAATTCTTGTGTTCATTGATTAAGATTTTGAAAGGATTAAGTTTGAAATATCTTGCATCACTGATTCACCCCCCCTCTTAGTGATTTTACCTCCAATAGTCAACCTCTTTCATATTCAAATATGTCATAAGATTTCCTAGGTTGGAAAATGTCCACCATGGTCATTAATGAGGTCATATATTATGCTTTATCTTTGTCATCTTTATCTAAATTGGTCTTATGTCATTTAAGTCCACCTTTTAAGTCATTTAATAAACATGTATGGTTTACATAAGAAGACAAAGGTGTAAATATGAAATGTAACATCTCACATGTTAGGAATAGTCAGATAAATTGTTGTAAAACTCATAAATTGCAAGTGCAACATCCATCCAAGAAGATCAACTAAAAATAGATAGTTTTAAGCAATTGTATAGCCTAAATGACACACTTGGTGCATGGGAAGGCTTCATGAGGGTCCCTTAATATACCCATAGTTAATTTATATGCTCAAGTAGCATTGATAGGCCCAAAATTTCCAAAAAATACCTCTCTCTCATTGCTCTCTTGGACAAGTCAAAGAGGTCAACCAATTTCCACTTGGTATGGATAGGAAGATTAGAGTTCAAGTGAGTGCACTTTGTGGGTGAAATTATTCTCTATGTACTCCAAATTCATTTTCAGAATTCCAAGTTTGGTGATTTTTGCTTCATGAACTATCACTAAGAGTGTTGGTGACTCTAAACTGCCTACACATCCCTAATGGATTTAGTTTTCCTATCTGATGCCATTGCTCTATACAAATAAAGTTTTGTATGTGGAATTGAAGGACATTTTATTTATTTTCATGTTGGATTAAACTCAATTGACATGTGTGAAGGTGAATATCTTAGCAGGACTATCTCATTTTGCTAGTAGAAGACACTATTGAAGTCTGCAGATAGTGTTTCTACAATTAAAAATCTGATCTTCCTATATTGGTCTTTGAAACAAAGGTGATATGTTGTGTTCAATCTCTCATTGCATCATGGTTGGTATTTATTTTGAAATTTTAGTCTCACTAAGGTCATTGTTATAAGTGTAAAGTCTATGGCACTTGACATAGTCAAGTAACCTTGCAACTATCACCTATAGTCAAGTGGAACTAAGCCTTGATCAGTGATTATAATTAAACAAGAAGGTTTAAATATTGTGAGAAGATTCCTAAAGTGAAAATAATAGGATTGGGATATTCAAAGGGTTATATATTGGTTGTGATAACCAATTCAACATACACAGTCATATATCATATAGACCTATAGGCAACATCCAACAATGGTATGAGGTCAATCTATAGGAGGCAGAGCAGTGTTGAATATGAGGTGTTTAAACTCAATTAAGACATTTAATCAGGTATGATAGCATAGAGAAGACCATTTTGATAATGGTGAATCCATTGCATGCATTCAAACATATGACCATGTTCACATGTTGAGAAGTTTTACCTTAACTTCTCTGAATCAGGTTTTGCTCATACACTAGGTCATCCCATGGCAAAGTGTCTTGAGGTTTAGATATGCCTAATAGATCCTCTCTTTTAGTCCAAACCTAGAGAAAATGTATTGACATAATAAGGTGGTTTTTTTTTTCAAGAGAAGATAATATAAATAAGCTTCAATTTCAAGCAAGTTTTCACTATAGACATTCAACAAGCTACAGTACTCTTGAAGCCAAAATGATCTTACAACACAATAGTGACACAATGGTTGTATGAATCAAGACAAAGTGACTCTATTTAAGTGAAATATAACACTAATGACCTTAGTATCAACCAAAGGATTTTAGGTATATTTATTTGACATAGGCCATCACCTATAGGAGCTTTTCAATTGCTATCTAATGCACATCTACAGGTGATACAATCAATACCTATAGGAGACTGGTTATAGATAGTGGAGAGAGGTAATTTGAATGTTAGCATAACCCTAAGGCATGACTAAGTTGAAAAAAATATGGAATGGTCTCAATGACCTCAATGGGAAATTAGGGAATGAAACACGATGTTTGAAGACACCTACAAGAATCCCATTTTACTGAGATAAGTATCTACAATCTGCTACAGTCACATATTAACTCATGCTAGTGAACAGTCTTGGCTAACATACTGAGATGTAATATGAAAGAACATGATTGAGACCACTCTATTAGTGGTGATGTCAAATTCATATTATTATTAGAGAAAGAAATTAGAGCAAAGACAAGTTCTAACTTGTCACTCAGTCTAAGGTTTCTAGACCCTACAGATAGTACATAGACTTAAAAGCTAGTCTTAAGGGTTTGCGATCTTGAGAGATTTAGAAAGGTGACCAAGCCTTGAAACTTGGAGGACAACATGGCCCCAACCTTGGTGAAAAGGTGATTTACTACATATCTATTGATTATATCTCAATCGTGAAACCCAATCATACTTATAACTTGGGTTGCACGATTGAGATATACTCAATGGCTATGTATTAACTCGCCTTTTCACTAAGGTTGGGTGAATGTTTTCCTCATATATATATATATATATATATATATATATATATATATATATATATATATATATATATATATATATATAGTGAATCTAGATTATTAAATCAAGTATAACTTATAATATTGAGTGATTTGGTCACCTCAACCTTACCAAAAGGTGAACCAACTACTATAGTAGATTGACTCAAAAAATTCTATAGAAGTCCATCCTGGGTATGATAATAGTCCATAGTAGTATTTGAAATCTTAAAGTTGATTTGATTTTACGATTTAAGGTGATATTTTGAATGGCATATGTAACTAATATATGTCTCAAGATGAAATCTAGGTATAAAAATGGTATAAATGTATAGAATATTGCCACAAATGTGTATTTGAATCATATAACTATGAAATTTTTCCAATTTGAAAATTTTAAAGTGTTGAGGACATGTTCCCATGGCATGTCCCCATTGAATCTATATAATCTAAAAATTGGTGTAAGTGTGGAGAACATGTTTCTAGAATATGCCCCCACTATAATCTGGATATGTTTAATTATTAATAAGTGTGGAGGTCATGCCATTTTGGCATGCCCCCACTAAAATTTGAAATTGTGAAGTTATGAAATCCATGCCTCTATGACATGCCACAAATGTGTATTTTAATCATATAACTATGAAACATATCTAATTTGAAATTTTTCAAGTATGGAGGACATTTTATCATGACATGACCCCATTTAATCTATAGAATCTAAAAATTGGTGTAAGTGTGGAGAACATATTTGCAAACATGCCCCCATTTTAATCTGGAGATATTGAACACTGAATAAGTGTGGAGGTCTTGCATTTTTGTCATGCCCCCATTAAAACCTAAAATTGTGAAGGTATGGAATCCATTCCCTCATTGATATGCCCCCTATTTGAGGTGATGGAAATTAGAAACTAGTAATTACCTTACCTCAAAAGGATAAGATAACTATATAATTTGTGTATGGATCATGTAGCATATAGGAGTAACATGTCTATGTAAATATAATAATGAGGTACATAGTATGTGATCGCATTAATTCCTAAGATGCATGATGTAAATCATGAAAACATATAGATAGTAGCAGTACAATCTTAGCAAGCAATTAAACACACACACAATAACACTCAAAAGCAATAAAAAAAGGCAATAGTCTAAAGAGACTGCATACAAGGGGCATGTTCAAATGTTGCAAAATCAAAGGGACATGACCTATTTAAATTTCCTTAATTATTAGAATGACATGTCAAATTTTCCACATATAGTAAACAATGAAATATGCAAATGCTGAAATTGGTAAAACATAGGCAAAGGGCCACAAGCAATAAAACATATTCAAATTCTCAAATAAGCAATATAATGAAAGACAATAAAAATCAAGGAATGTACTCAAGGAAGTGAAAAAAATAAAACATGGAATCATAAGCAACCAACATAAACATATCGTACTAGTCCCTAGATATATGTGTTAGCAAAAAAAGGTTAAGTACATAGCATATCAATTATACCATGAAAGATATAAGCATGGATAAAGGCACATGTATGTATATAAGCTCAAACATGATAATGGAGATGATCATATAATAATGTAACTTGGATCTATTTTGATCAAAGAAGTGGATGCCCCCAACATACCAATGATGTGAGTAGAGGGAGGGTCCAACATCTATATGTGAATATATTATGTGCCTGGATATGCCTATATCACACTCAAAATATGTGTGAAACATATGTGTGTACATAGAAATAAAATGATATGTTATCTACCAACATGGAACCAATCAAAATAGATGCCAAAGAGATAATAAAACATGGAAATGTTAAATGTTTTTATATTTTTGAATGGTTTACATTCCAAAGTGAGATGTATCAACTGTGGGATCACCACTATCGACTATGTGGTGTATAATATTCTTTAGATCCAAATAATGATTTTTCTAATTCCCATGCATTCTATGATATTTGAAATAATATTTTATTCTTTTGATAGGTTGTAAAGGTGGTAAGGTGATCGAGTTGTGTCTAAGTAGTAACCTTATAATCTCAATTTGACTTGTATTATCATTATGCATATTATGTAAATTAGTTATCATAAAAAATTATCCTTTGTTGGGAATTATGTTTGGAGAAGATGCAAAGGTGTGCATATCACTAACACATTTTGAGCTTTGTATATGTAAAATCTAATTTTTCTATGATATGTGCTTTGAGCTCAAATATTGGTTTATCTTTTGTAACACTCTTATTAACTTTATCATATTGATAGTTTGATCCTTTAGATCCTCATGATAAAAAACACTATATACGTAAGATTTGATATGGATACACGCATCATTTACATGAGATTTATGAGGGGGGTGATGAATGACATACTAACTACCTTCATTTTATATCATAGGGTTGGCCACTGTATCCGCTAGAAGAGTGATAATATTGACCTGATTAGAGGGATGGTAGTTATCACCATCCTTAGGGTTATGGAGAGGAAGAGGCACCAATTTGTCAATTTGAAATGTTCTAAATACTAAAATTATGATAGGATAAGAGAGACACACAAATATAGGGATCAATTCATTATTTATGATTTTTATTTTGAAAATAAACTAATTTTTGAAATAATTTTTAGCAAAATAGAAATTAGAAAAATCATAAAACACACTAGGAGTTACATTAATAGAAATAGTTATCATGTTAACCAAATATTTAACCTTAAATTTATATGTGTGAGATCATTTAGGGTTAATAATATATTAATTAATAATCATAAGGGTGATAAATAAATCTATAGTAGGCCAATTAATTTGCAAACTCAGATAGACAACATTTTGAATTTAAATATTGAGATGTGCCAAAATAGAAAGTAAAAATATTGATTGATATTATGATAAATTGAAAACAAGAGTACTTAGCTAGTTCACTATGCATATGTAGATATGGGCTGAAATAGGATAGAAGTAGACTGGATGAGGATTCTGTAATAGTTTTTAGATTTTATAATTTTGTATTTTGTGGCCTTGGATGCTTGTGTCAGATCTAGATAATTACATCAACACTGGTGTCTTAGTTGGATGTAGGTGTCTAGTAAGAAATAATGATTTGATATAGATGTGATCACTTGTAACCTTCTATCTTTTTTGTTACCTTTATTTTGTTGTGTTTATATTATGTGCATAGGCTATTACTCTGTCAAATGATAAACCCCTAGTTTATTCACCCTTAGAGTGACTATGGGAAAAAAGGTTAATGTACACACAGTGTCAAAATTCCCCAAGGACCCATATATCAATGGTAACTACTTAAATATATAATAGTTTGAAGAGGTTCTCAAACTTATGTAGTTCTCCCCTTTGTTTGGCTTATGTGTGCATAAGGATGTAATGTGTGATAATCAAGTACATAGAATGACCTAGCTTGTAACTTAGAAAATGTGGGTCATATAATGTGTATTTAGTACTTAAAATCTAAGGGGATACTTCTCCTATGCTTGATATATAAATAAGGATGAATAGGATAGATTTACTCACTTGAATGCTTGATTGAGTGCTTTTGGTAAACTACCTTTTGAGTTAGTAGTATTTGATAGGTGATGAATGAATGAGGGCTGATCTTGTATATATACAAATCAATTTTAAACATATCTCACACTAAATAACTTAGTCTGACCTTTATGATACGTTTCATTTGAAATTTTGATGAATTTTAAGCACTAGGCACTTAGTTTGAAAATGGACACTAGCATCAATGTAGACGTTTGACTAGGATGCAAGTGTCTAGGAAGCTATAAAATAGTCACACATACAATACTTATAGAGAGTGATAATAATCATATTTATATCATTTTTCATAGTATAAAATTCCTAGTCATCAAAATAATAGTGGTCGGACTAAGAGATAAGCAATTTAGCACAAAGAGATAGTGAACATGAGCCTTTTGGCAGTGGGAAGGTCTTATAACTGAAGGGTACAACCATGACAGATATTTTACAAGTATACAAGGCTTAGGTTATACATAATTCATATTTAGTGTATACAATTACATATAATGATATTAAACAATGCATTTATATATCAAATAATATATAACAAGATTGGAAACTAATTATGCATTATAGTTTTTAGCTACTATGGTTTGAATTTACATCATTTTTGGTGTCCCACCTACTCAACATCAAAACACTTAAATGTTAAATTTATTTAAATATAAACCTAAGAATATGAAAACTTATCATTTTGTTCACTCATCCTAATGATTTTCACAAAGTGTAATATGAAACATCAATAAAAATTCTCATAATTTTTTCTATAAATATTTATCAATACTATAGCCATTTTAAATCAATGGAGACGTCAGTACTTATGGAAATTTAAATGAAAAATAAATGGGAGATGATAGGTTTGATTGCATAATTTTTTTTGTAGGTGCATAAGCATGGAAAAATGGATGTGGAAACTTTTTTGAACACATGAATATGTTAGGTACATAGAGTTGCTGGCAGGATGTGGGGATCTGAGATTAATCATTGTAAAAAACCAATAGGCATGTGTTCATGGATGGAAAAATATGAAACCGAACCCATATTGACATGAATATTTTGAGATTAACATATACATCAGTAACACAAAATCATTGGTGCATATAGGTTTGGAAATAAGAACATATAGGGGAAAAAATACTAGGAAGAGACAAATGGTCCAAAAGCAAACTATGCACATGGGCCAAATTTTGACAAGGTTATAAGATGTAGATAGGAGCTAAAATATAAATAGGATTACACAAATGGTGATTCACATGGGTGCATTATAACACACATAGCTAAAATGTATCACATTTTCAAAGATGCATGCTCGAGTGATTGGAATTACCGATGTGACAAAGCCATAGGAATACAAACATGAATTATCTTAGCTTTCACAAAACTATCTTAAGGCATAACATAGAACATAAAATAAGCATAAATAGTGCTTAGGGTGGCCTTTTTTGATGAAAAAGGCTACCCACACTAAAATTAACACTTGGGATATGTTGGTGGTGTAGTATTTTGAGCATCATCTATTGTAATATAAAATAAATTATATTTAGATAACAAAGATATTTATACAAGTGTTTTTCCCACAAAATAGGAGACAGTACCCATCTCTTTTTAATATTACTCACCTATTTTTATCCATAGTTGAGTTGTAATAACAACTCAATGTACACACACTTTAATATCTTAATGAATAAAACTATATATTATCACTAATATATAGATCAATACACCATTGATTATGATATACAACTATCTATGATATTTTCAACAAGTCACACAACCCATTAGATCTTGAGGTCCTCACTCACCCTTTTCCTATTGGTTTTCTAGTGCTCATGTTTTAATAATATGATGTCAAGGGTGATAATTCACATCACTTTTGATCTTTATTTGCTTCACCCTTTGGTTTTTATCATGATTAAGTCTTAATGATATGATTTGGATTACTTATATGCCTTATTTATAGGCTACATGCATTGATTTGATGATTTGGATGATATCATATTGGCTCACTTTTCCACAAATATTATTTGAAAGGTCACATTTTCTCAACTTTATCAAATTGAAAAATTACCTAATGAGAATGATAATGACTATGTACTTCAATTCAAGACTACACTTACAAAAGTATCTCACCAAATACCTAAAAATGAAATATAAAACATTTTATCCAATATTTATCTTCAACCACTCAATGACAAAGTTATTTTCAACACTTATCAATCCTTCAATGATATTTTCTATGTGTTTATAAACTTTAAGATTAAGCTTTTAGAGAATAATATGTTAAAATATGGGCCTAATGCCCCTTCCTCTACCAAAAAATAAAAAAATCAAGGTAAGAAAATAATCAAATCTAAGGCTAATGATAATCTAACTTTTAAAACCAAAAATTAGGTGAAAAATGTAAACACGTTTTCCCAACCACTTAACATGATAGTTCTTCCATCTTCTAGAAAGCATAGGTAGTTTACAAGGTCATTAAAATCTCCTCACCAAGTGCTTAAAAATATTACTTGAATGCAATATAATATATTGACCTCCACAACATGAGTTATATATTACTCAAGATTTTCCTAGAGGATATGACATACATTCATATTGTGATTACCATAGATCCTCATAACATTATATCAATTAATGTTATTCATTGGAACATAAGATATAAGATAATCAATATTAATATTTATCAAGTGGAAGGCCATCATAAAACATTGAATGAATTTGTTTTTATGCCTAATAAATGACAAAAAATACTTAATGATCCACTTTTGAACCATGAAACTAATAAATAAGTTCACATGACACTACTTACACATCAACCAATGATTTATAATGATGATCCTTTAGATGGTATTTGATGCAAGAACATCACCCTATATAATCAATTTTGACTTGTTCTTAAATTTTTTGAGTCTTCAAGGGGTATTGATAGTCTTATATATCCTTATGGAGTCTTTTCTAGGTCATAGGTGTGAATAAAATTTGAATTGGAGCTCTTTTGACATTTTCCCACCAAAACCATCAATTCAAATATTTGAATTTCTTACATTGTTATTAGGGCCTAATTTATGATTTTTATAGGATATAATATTGGATTTTGGTTTTTTTATGGTTATTTATGTTATTATAATGGTATTTTATGGTTGGCCACCTTCTTGGTCATGTTCTTCATATACCACCTTATGTAACGCCTAAGAAGGCTAGTTTTCTCAACCATGGATATATGTTGGGGGTTAACAAGATTCAATTAGAAATTTTTAGGGGTTAAAAAAATGAGATTATTTGAAAATGAATTAATTCCAATGTAGAGGAAGGTAAATTGCTTCAATAATCCAGGAAGAAAGTCTAAATTTGCAAGAAGAAGATTGGCTTCCTTAATTTTCCATGTAAGATCAAGAATGTTAGTGAATGAAGAAAGATTTTAGGAATATTGAGACTTCATTTAAGACTCTTGGTAAGTTTTAATAAATATATATTTTTTATTCTTGGTTTATTTTGAGTATCTTTATTGATCTACAGTTGTAAAAGAGATAAACTCAGGCCTTGAGAATTTTGTGTTTGACACAATTAAAAACATAGAAGAGCAAGGTGTCTTTTTATCTCATTTCAAACACTTTGATGCCTATAATGGTATAAAATATTTTTTATTAAGTTAATTAAACTAGATTTATTCTCAATAAACCATTTTAAAGTCTAAACCTCATTCAAACTCCAAACTTCTTACACATAGTCTTATACACTAATATACCGTGTAAAGTCTAGGTTAGTATTTGAGATTTTTGTTTCTATTTTCCATAAAGTTGACTATTATTTTAATGGAAATAGTTGGTGAAAGTTGGAAAAAAATTAATTCTAGTGGTTTTAAACCTTGAAACATCATTTTTATTTTGAAAAAATCAATTTGTAACCTCTTGGGTTTGTGTAGAACCTTGCCTAGGGTTTTTGGACAATTGGTAGTTATAGACCCTAGAAATATTTTCAAACCTTAAAATTTCACTTGAAGATTGGGATTATTTTTATAAAATTTAATAAAGTGTTTTATTGAATTTTTGGAATGTGTGGAAGAGTTTTGATCAAAAACTCAGTTTGACTATTGTAGAGACCTAATTAAGGCTTAGTTTCAAAAAGGCCTTATTGATTTATCACACTTACATTGAGAGTTGGTCCATAAAATTATTTATGGATTTGTATGACCTTAATGGGTATATAAAACTATATTTTTTTGTCTTGAATCCTTATGTGTTTTTCAAACCAATTGGATGAGTGCTTTGGGAGGGCGACAAGGAAAGAGGCCTAATAGAGACAACTTACATTTTGTATTGGCAATCTCTTTCCCTCTAAATCAAATTGGTATTAGATTAGGTTGTATAATTTAAAGAGGCTTAAAGGAAGGTGACACTCTTTGAGATCAAGATTGAATTGATTGTTTTTGGTCATTTGAGTTGAGAAGCTAGAATGCTACCTAGGAGGAATCCAAGAGGAGGTGGAAGAGCAAGTGTCTAGATGGAAGATGCAATCTTGGAGAAGTTAAAAAAATTAAGAGTCATTTTTTATGCAAGGTTGATATAATTAGAGGCCAATAATATAAGTGAGTTATAATAGAAGATGTTAGTGATAGGGAATAATAACCACAATCACCAAAGGAGGAAGAAGAATAAGTAGAGCAAGAGGAAAAAAGAATTGATAGGCTATTGAAAGCAATCATGGGATAGGGGTCTAAAACAAAGATAGAACTTCCCACTTATGCAGATAGCCTAGATGGAGAGGAGATTATTGATTTGATTATAGATTTGGATAAGTATTTTTATTATGAGAGTGTACCAAAGGAAAAAAAGGTAAAGTTTACTTGCACCAAACTAAAATGGCATGCATCCCTTTGGTGGGATTATGTATAGGATGAAAGGAGAAAGAAAGGCCAAGGCCAAGATAAAGTCTTGGGACAATATGGTAGCTAAATTGAAGGAAAAATTTTTACATAGTGATTATCATACTAAACTATTCAAAAAATTACATAATTTGAAGTAAAAGGAGAGGGGTGTTAAGGAATATACTGAAGAATTATACAAGTTGACCATTAGATCAGGTCATGTGGAAGAGGGTGTGGAGAATATTTATAGATATCTCAATGGTTTAAGATATAATATTCAATATAAACTCAACATAGTCATCCCAAGGACACTTTAAGAGTGCTACTAATATCCTTTGAAGGTAGAAGATAAGCTAAATAGAAGACAAAATCAATGAAATAAGGGCATGAGAAAAATTTATAGAGGTAAAGGTCAACAAGGAGGAAGAGGCACATCACAAAGATCAAATTTAGAACCAAGTACCTCACAAGAACATACATCCAATTTAAGAGGTGGATTTAGAGGAAGAAATGTCTAGAGAATGCTCAAGCTAGTGGATCTATAATTAAAATTAGCAACCAAATAGTCCAAGAAAAATAAGAGAGTGTGAATTATCCATCTCATGTTGAAGAACTATAAGTTGGTGAATCTTTGTTGATGAGGAGAGTGTTGATCAAACCATCCAAGGAGGAGCTTGTCCAAAGAAATACTCTATTCATGACAACATGCAAATGTCAAGATAATACTATAAATTAGTGATTGATTTAGGTAGTACAGATAATCTAATGGTAGTAAAGATGGTAGAAAATATTGGTTCAAATAGGATACCACATTCAAACCCCTGCAAGGTCTCATAGCTTTAAAAAATGTAGCAAGTTCTTGTGAATGAGAAATGTTGGGTAGATTTTTACATTGGAGGATACAAGAATAAGGTTTTATGTGATGTAATTCTGTTGAATGTGTGCCATGTGCTCCTAGGGAGGCCTTGGAAATATGATAAAAATAAAACTCATGATGGAATAAAGAATGCATACACATTAAAGAAGGATGGCGTAAGCCATACATTGTTGCCTCTCAAAAAAGAAGACAATGGACAAACGACCAATATAAGTGTTATGATGGTGAGCGAGAAAGAGTTATTGAATGTTATGTAAGAGGAAGAGTTGGGTTTTGGAGTTGTGATCAAACCAAGGACTATTTTAATATCCACTAAGTTGAATGATTTGCCTCAAGAGGTGAAATATATATTGGAAGAATATGCCGATATAGGGTGGATGAACTGTCTAATGAACTACCACCGATTAGAAGCATCAGTCATCACATTGACTTTGTACTGGGTGTAAATTTGCCTAACAAAGCTACTTAAAAACTGATTCCAAAAGAGAATGCAAAAAATAATAATTAAATACAATACCTCTTGGACAAAGGATTGATAAAATAAAGTCTTAGCCCATGTGCAATACTAGCTATACTAGTGCCAAAGAAATGAGATTGGAGAATGTGCATAAATTATAGAGAAATTAACAAGATAACCATAAGGTATAAATTACCTCTTCCAATAATTGAGGATTTGATGGATTGTTTGAGTGGTTCTAATTAGTTTTCTAAGATGGATCTCAAGAGTTGTTATCACTAGATAAAGATAAGAGAAGGAGATGAATGGAAGACTCCCTTCAAGACAAATGAGGGGTTGTATGAGTGGTTTTTCATTCTATTTAGTCTCACTAATGCCCCAAACACATTCATGAGACTCATGAATGAGGTCTTAAAACCTTTAATTAGTATGTTTATGATTATATATATAGATGAGGTAATTATTTATATCCCTAGAAAAGAGGAGCATATTCAACATTTAAGAATGGTAATGCAAAGGTTGCAAGGGGAGAAGTTGTTAATTAACCTTAAATAAATATGTGTTCATGAAAATAGAACTCATATATCTTAGTTTTGTGATCTCTCAAGGTGTTTTGAAGATGGATAAAGACAAGATGAAGGCCATCATTGATTAGCCAACTCCCAAGATAGCCTATGAGGTAAGAAGCTTCCATGGCTTAGCTAGCTTTTATAAGAAGTTTATCAAAAAAATTAATGGGATTTGTGCACCCATTATTGATCCTATAAGAGGAGATAAAAAAAATTTATGGATTGATATATCTAAGAGAATTTTTTAGTTTTTGAAGAAAATAATAACAAAACATGTGTTGGCACTTCTTGATTTTAACAAGGTATTTCAAGTTGAGTGTGATGCAAGTGGGGTGGTCATTGGAACTGTTCTAAGTCAAGATGGCAAACTTGTAGCATTCTTTAGTGAGAATTTTAATGAGGCAAAAAAAATGTAATTATCTTATGATCTAGATTTATATGCTATGGTTCAAGCCTTGAAGAAGTGGAGACACTATTTAATGCCAAAAGAGTTTGTTATCTTCATGGATAACCATGCACTTTAATTCATAACCAATCAACCCAAGCTCAGCCAAAGGCACATGAAGTGGGTGGAGTACTTTCAAAACTTCAAATTTATCATCAAGGACAAGAAAGGTCAAACAAACAAGGTAGAAGATGCTCTGAGTAGGATAACTTTGAATGATCTGAAAACTAGGTTTATCTTTTAGATAAATCAAACATTTTTAAAAATTGAATACTGAAATTCTCAATTCTTCAAGTAAAATAAAATTGGTTACAAAATTCTCAATTTTCCAATTAAATCAAATAGAAATTGGATTTAATATTCTAAAGATGAATATAAGTTAATGAAAACTCTAAAAACTCATTTTTGAATCAAACCTTATGATTTCAAACTGATCCGTGAATAGTAATTAGCCTCCTACTAATAAATACTATTTTATTCAAAATATATTTTAAAAATATTAGAAGTCATTTTACAAAATTTAATTAAAAAGAATTGACTTTTAAATCTTGAATGTGAATATGTTTGAATAATTTTGATTATGAGTAGTCTATAAACTCATAAATTTATTATTTAGTGAAAAACATTCAATTCACATTTATATCTCTCAAATATCTCTTAATCAAATTTTCATAATTAATTTTCAAATATTAGTAAATAATTTAGAACTGATGAAATATTGAAAAATTAAAAAAAAAATAGAGACGAGATTGTTTACGAGATTCATCAATTGGCTACGTCACCGAGTTCATTTGAACCGTTCCATATAAATAAGATGTAAATACAAAATTTAAAACTTACATCCCTGTATGGATTAATAAAGCTTGCAGCTTTGTGCAATATGAAGAACTCATCTGTAGCACATAAACATTCTTCTCTTCACCCAAACAAATACTAACAAATGCTTATAACTCTCATGTATGTGCTATTAATTCTCTTAATATGAAAAAATAATATTCTCAAGAATTTATAAAAATATCCTTAGCTACAAATCTCTGTAGTTTATACAGGTTAAAAAGAACTCGAGAATAAAATTAAACATGATCAATTCATTGAATTAAATAACTTGTATTCTTCAAACAAAATAGACCTTCATTTGTATGAACCGTCCATGCTTGAAATATTTGGTAACATTCTTTTTTTGTAAAAAAATAAGCAACCTATCCATCTCTAGAAGCTGCACTATAAGTTCTTTCTAAACTATCTCAAATAATAAAATTTTCAATATTTAAAAATTATCATATAAGCAATGTTGACTAATAATTTTCTATTTCTATTCGAAGTATGGTTAAATTCCAAATAAACTGCATGCATTTAAAAAAAGAATAAAAATCTCATAAATAATGAGAAGTTTTAAAGCCAAGCTTTATTTAAATAAAGTGTTTAACAAAAACCATCTCATAACCAATTTACTGACCATTATCCATAAAGACCATGCATGTTTTGTTTGAGTAATGCATATTTAATTTAATGCCAAAAATAAAATATGAGGATAATTAAAGCATTCCCATAACTCTCCATGCCCCATCCATGTGGGAATAAAACATGAATTGCATAAGACATCCAATACATGTTAAGGGGATTAAAGTATTAATACAAATATCATAACATATTCCATACCCCAATCTAAAGTATATGGATGTTCCACGTGGGGAATATAAAAGATATAAATATCAAAATATCTTCATGTAAACCAAATTCACTCCCCATGAAAATGAGAAATGGAATTCCATGTGGGCCATGGTAAAGTGGAATAAAAAGTGAGATGTAGGTTTTTAATATATCATACTTATTTTTTTTTTTTAATTAATATCCCACATAAAATAAATCTTTAAGTTTTAAAGGGGAGTGAAAATAAGATTAATTTGAGATTTGGATTTTAATTATCCAATAGTTTAATAAAAGTCATAAATAAGATATTTAAAAATTAGAATTTAATGAAATTTGAGTTTAATTAAAACATGTTTTATGGTTTTTTTAAATAATTATAAAATAGGATATTAGGATTATTTTAGAAATGGAAAAATAGAGAGATTATGATGAAAAATTAATTGGATATGTAGAATATCTTGATGGCTTAATAAAATTATGTGGTAAAGTTAGATGTTGAATGGTTATGAGGTAATGTGGATAAATGACCAGTTTAATCCCACATCGACAATACTAATTCCAATATAAAAAGTAATTATATCAACTCTTTATATTTTTGTAATGTGTCAACTTTCCACTACGACACTTGTCCTTTCTACATTTTTTCAAACCATAAAAAAAATCCTTTAGATCAAACCTTTCCAATAAGAGGCTTTTGGTCTCTAAAAGTTCAAATAATCCAACTGATCCAAAAATCTCTGTGATTTTTCTTCTTGTCATTAACTATCTTCCTGCATTGATTCCAAACATACAAGAGTCAAAAAAATAACATATGAAGGAATTATGAAGTCAATCTATCAAAATGATGTAATAAAATTTTGTTTGAAAAAATATCAGTAAAATAAGACATTATAAAAACTTCTCTGCAAGAAGTCAACTGTCCAACTAAAATTACAACTTGATTATGGAAAGTAAAACAAACTCTTAACCCCTGTTACCCAAAATAGTCACAACATTTGGTGGATTCTCTCAACCTCTACACTGTATGAAGGCTAAGGTGTTCTCCTTGTTATATCCAATATCACACAAAGGAAATTAAAATGTGCATACCCTATATGATTTACAAACAACTACAATATGTGTATACTTGCATTTACAAACGTTGCCCATAATAAAATGGGATTTATATGTATAAATATAAAAATGTGCAATTAATTCATCCTAAGGTTACTGATGTACAATTTACACAAATAAGATCCTCTTTACAAACTCACAAACTCTATAAGTAAATGTAAGCAAAATATTATATAAATGTGAGGAGAAAACCAAAAAATTTAAACCCATATTGAGGTTTCCTTCACCATATGATTGCTCCTTGATTCATACCTCTAAAACTCATCCAAACTGAGTTAGTTTTCCCAAAAAAATAATCACAATAGAAAATTGAAATAAAGAAATAACAAATATCTTCAAAACACAACTTTATCAATATTCCTTCCCTGAATCTAATAGTTAAAGATTATCTAAAAATAGTGTTGAAGATAAACTAAGAATATTATTCCATACTATAGCTATGCTTTTTCAAAACTATTCAAGTAAACTATTTTATCAACATAAGGGTTGTTTCCTCTTCATGGCTTCCACAACTGAATAGGAGGTTTCATTTGATAAACTTTATCTTAATAAGAGTTAGATGATCTATTTTAATTTTCAAAAATAATTTCAAATCAAATTATATCTTACTTCCAAAGCAACCCACACAAAATTTATTCTAATGTCAAAAATTCAAACCAAAATTTGTGTCAACATAGTTACATTTACAAATAATTTATACTTCTGAAGAAACTATGAAGTGCACCTATTGAGTACTAGTTTACATATTGTTAGTGTTTAAACAACTCCCTATTTTCTTCCTACAACTCTTAAAAAATTTATGAAACATAAACCAACCTATGAACCAATTAACATCTTAATCCATAAAGTGCAAAAACCTATTCAATGACTTGAACAATATCTTACTTGCCATTTCCATATCTTATCATGGAACTAGTCTTTTCTATTATTCCTATAAGTTTCTAAAATATGATTAATAATTCAAAAATAAAGGCTACATAATTGGTTATCAAAGACTAAAATACTGTGTCAATACCAATATAAAATTAGATTTCTATTATACCTCAATCTGCCATCTATGTAAAACTAGTAATAGAATTGCAACTAATTCTTCTTGGATGTGCATCACTAAAAATGCCTTGCATTTTATTTAAATGCTCCCCAAGGAAGAAAGGTTGATCCTTTCATAAAACCATCTCACACCTCAAGTGACAATATGTTGTTCATCATCTGTGTTGATTTTATAGGGCTAATGGTTCCATAACCTTGACTGTTAGAAGTTTGTCTTCTTCCAGTGAATTGAAACACCTTTCAATTTTCCTTTGCACTAGACTTTCTGCATAATCAAATCAAATAAAATAATAATACCAATATCTGATATCCAAAACTCCAAACTAAAGTATATCAATAACTAAACCAAGTCCTACAATCCCCTGCTCTAATATCAAAAATGATCTGAAAACTCAAGTTTATCTTTTAGATAAATCAAATAATTTTTAAAATTGAATACTAAAATTCTTAATTCTCTACATAAAATAGAATTGGTTGTAGAATTCTCAATTTCTCAATTAAATCAAATAGAAATTGTATTTAATATTCAAAAAATGAATATGAGTTAATGAAAACTCTGAAAACTCATTTCTAAATCAAAACTCATGTTTTCAAACTAATCCGTGAACAGTAATTAGTCTCTTGCTAATAAATATTGTTTTATTCAAAACAAATTTTAAAAATATAATAAGTCATTTTTCAAATTTTAATTAAAAGGAATTAACTTTTAAAACCTGCATGTGAATTTGTCTGAACAATTTTGATTATGAGTTTTCTGTAAACTCATAAATTTATTGTTTAGTGAAAAAAAATTAATTCACATTTATATCTCTCAAATATCTCTTAATCAATTTTCCATAATTAATTTTCAAATATTAGTGAATAATTTAAAACTAATGAAATATTGAAAAATTGAAAAAAAAAATAGAGACAAGAGATTATTTACGGGGTTCACCAATTGGCTACATTCCAAGTTCATTTGATCCATTGCATATAAATAAGATGTAAATATAGAATTTAAAATTTACATCCCTATATGGATTAATAAAGCTTGCAACTTTATGTGATATGAAGACTCATTTGTAGCACGTAAACGTTCTTCTCTTCACCCAAACAAATACTTGTAAATGTTTATAGCTCTCTTGTATGAGCTATTAATTCTTTCAACATGAGAAAATAATATTCTCAAAGATTTATCAAAATATCTTTGGCCACAAATCTCTGTAATTTATACACGTTGAAAAAGATTTGAGAATAAAATTAAATACGGTCAATTCACTAAATAAAATACTTTGTATTCTTCAAGAAAAATAGACCTTCATTTGTATGGACAATCCATGCTTGAAATTATCGGTAATATTCCTTCTCTATCAAAAAATAAGCAATCTGTCTATCTCTATAAGTTACTTTGTAAGCTCTCTATAAGCTATCCTGAATAATAAAATATTCAATATTTAAAAATTGTCATATAATCAATATTGACTAAAAATTTTCTATTTCTACCTAAAATATGATTAAACTCTAGATAAATTACATACATTTAATAAAAAAATAAAAATCCCATAAACAATGAGAAGTTCCAATGCTAAGTTTTATTTAAATAAAACATTTAACAAAAACCATTTCATGACCAATTTGTTGACCATTATCCAAAGTATATGGATGTTCCACGTGGGGAACATAAAAGATATGAATATTAAAATATCATGATGTAAACCAAATTTACTCCCCATGAAAATGAGAAAGCGAATTCCACGTGGGCCATGGTAAAGTGGGATGTAGGTTTTTAATATATCCCATAGATTTTTTATTTAATTAATACTCCATATAAAATAAATTTTTTAACTTTTTATGTGGAAGTGGAAATAAGATTAATTTGGGATTTGGATTTGAATTATCCAATAATTTAATAAAAGTCATAAATAGGATATTTAAAAATTGAGATTTAATTAATTTTAGGTTTAATTAAAATATATTTGATGGTTTTTTTTAATAATCATAAAATAGGATATTAGGATTATTTTGGAAATAGGAAAATGGAGGAATTATGGTAGAAAATTAATTGGATATGTGGAATATCTTGGTGGCTTAATAGAATTATGTAGCAAAGTTGGATGTTGAATAGTTACGGGATAATATGGATAAATGACCGATTTGATCCCACATCTACAACACAACACCCATTAGCACATAAAATAATTTTAATATAAAAAGTAATTGTATCAACTCTTTATATTTTCGCCACGTGTCAACTTTCCACTACGACACTTGTCCTTTCCATACTTTTCCAAACCATAAAAAAAATCCTCCAGATCATTGATTATAAGTGAAATTTAGATTGATAGTGGAAGAATAGAGTCACTTAAGGAGTTATATGAAATTGATTTAGACTTTCATGATGCATATGAGGCTTGCAAGCAACCAACTATAAGAAACATAGAACTTTGGATGGATTACATGATTCATGATGGTTTGTTGTTCAAGGGACTTTAGATTTTTATGTCAAGGAGTTTTATGAGAGATAATTTGATCAAAGAGAATCATTGTGGGAGTTTAGCATGTCAATTTGGTCTTAACAAGACCTTGGCTCAACTTAGTAATCACTAGTATTGGCCTAAAATGTAAACAAATGTGAGGTATTTTTTCGAAAGGCATAAAGTTTGTTAATATGTAAAGAGAAAGAGCACTAATGTATACCTATGTCATCCCTTACCAGTACCAAATAGGCCTTGAGACTCCATTAACATAGACTTTGTCATGGGGTTGATAATAAATTAAAGAGGACATGACTTTATTTTTGTTGTTGTGGACATATTTTCAAAGATGACTCATTTTATACCTTAAAAACAACCAATGATGTTACTCATGTGGCTAATTTGTTCTTCAAGGAGGTGGTTAGACTACATGGAATACCATTGAGTATTATTTTAGATAGAGACACCAAGTTTTTAGGACACTTTTGGATAACCTTGTGGAATAAACTAGGAACAAATTTGAACTTTATCTCAGCTTACCACCCTCAAACATATGACCAAACTAAGGTTGTCAATAGAAGTTTGGGTAACTTGCTAAGATGTTTAACAAAAGATAGTCCTAAATAATGGGAGTTAGTATTGCCACAAGCAGAGTTTGGTTATAATGACTCACCCAATAGAAGAATAGGAAATATTCCATTTCAAGTGGTGTATGGTATGCATCCAAGGGGAGCCTTTGAATTGAGAGATCTAAGAAAGATGGAGAAAAGAAGTGCTGAGGGAGAAGAGTTTGACACTTCCATGTAGGAGGTGCATGAGCAAGTGAATATGTAATTAGAGTTTAGTGTGGAAAAGTACAAGAAACATGATGATTTTAAGAGGAGATAAGTTAGTTTTTAGATTGGAGATATGGTGTTGTCTCATTTGAGGAATAAAAGGTTTCTAAAAGGTGAGTATAACAAACTGAAGATGAAGAAAAATGACCCATGCAAAGTCACAAGGAATTTATCTAATAATGCATATGAGATAGATTTGCCTAGTGGTATAGGATGTATCCTATATTCAATGTTTTAGACTTGTATCCATATAAATAAGGAGATAATCAATATCAACTAGCTGGGAATGAAGATATAGTAGTCCAAGAGTGGGTAAATCAGCGGTCATAAGTAAAATAAGAAGAAATTGAACTCATCTTGGACAAGAAGGTTGTAAAGAGAAAAAGTGTTAATGATTATTACCAATACATAATGAATTGAAAAACATCATATTGTATAGGTTCTAGTTTGATAACAACAACATACATTATTAAGCATGGAGGTACTCTTGAAGACCTCATGAACAGGAGTTCATGAGTCAATTTCTTATTCCTAAGGAGTATGATATAGGATCATCACCATCTCTGATCAATTTTGGATTTTTATTATATTTTTTTAGTCTCTATGGGGTATTTTTATTCTTATATATCCTTATGGAGTATTTTATAGGTTTTAGGTGTGATTAAAATTTGAATTGGAGCTCTTTTGGCATTTTCCTGCCAAAATTGTCAATTCAAATATTTGGATTTATTACATTGTTATTAGGGTATAATTGATGTTTTTGATAGGATCTAATGTTGGTTTTTTATTTTTTTATGGGTATTTATGTTATTATAATGGTCTTTTGTGGTTGGCAACCTTCTTGGTCATGTTCTCCATATACCGCCTTATGTAATGCCTAAGAAGGCTAGTT
The DNA here is from genome assembly GCA_037957365.1 of Torreya grandis. Taxonomy (NCBI): domain Eukaryota; kingdom Viridiplantae; phylum Streptophyta; class Pinopsida; order Cupressales; family Taxaceae; genus Torreya; species Torreya grandis. The sequence continues at coordinate 2,236,277 of JARHVA010000359.1, forward strand.
TTCTCAATCATGGATGTATGTTGGGGGATAACAACATTTAGTTAGAGAGTATTTATGGGTATAAATAATGATATTATTAAAATATTAATTCATTAAAATGTATAGGAAGTTTTAATACTTCAATAACCAAGAAGAAGGTCCAAATTTGCAAGAAGAAGACTATTTGCCTTAATTTTATGTGTATGCTTGTGTAAGATCAAGAATGTTAGTGAATGAAGAAAGCTTTTCGATAATATTGTGAATCAATTTGAGACTCTTGGTAAGTGTGACTACATATATATTTTTTAATCCTAGTTTATTTTTAGTATCTTCATTGATCTATAGGTGTAAAATAGATAAACTCAGGCCTTAAGAATTCTATGTTTGACACAATCAAGAACCTAGAAGAACAAGGTGTATTTTAGCTCATTTCAAACACTTTGATGATTATAATGATGTTGGATAGTTTTTATTAAGTGAATTAAACTAATTTTATGCTCAGTAACTTATTTTTAAGGCTAAACCTCATTAAAATTCCAAACTTCTTACACATAATCCTACACACTATTATACTATGTATAGTCCAAGTTAGTATTTGAGATTTCTGAGTCTATTTTATATCAATTTGAGTATTATTTCAATGCACATGGTTGTTATAAGTTTTAACATACTTAATTATAGTGGTTTTAGACCTTTAAATGCCACTTTTAGTTTGAAAATATCAATTGTAACCTCTCAGGTTTGTGTAGAACCCTGCCTAAGGTTTTTGGACAATTGGTATTTATAGACCCTAGAAACCTTTTCAAACCTTAAAATTTCACCCAAAAATTGGGATTATTATTATAAAATTTAATCAAGTTGTTTCTTGAATTTTTTTCATGCGTGGAATATTTTTGAGCCAAAACTCAGTTTGATTATCTTAAAGACCTAATTGAGGCCTAGTTTCAAGAAGGTCTAGTTGAGTTATCACACTTACCTTGAGAGTTGGTCCATAAAAATTTATAAGAAGATGTATGACCTTAATGGGTATCTAAAACTATATATTTTTTGTCTTTATACCCTGTATGTTCTCCAAAAAAACTAGATAAGTGATTTAGGAGGGCTACAAGGAAAGAGGTGTAATAGAGACAACTCACACTTTGTATTGGCAATCTTTTTCGCTCTACATTAGTATTATTGGTTAGTTATTATTTATATATAGTGACCTTAATATATTGTATTTTATGACCAAGATATTATAACATAATATAAAAATAATGGTCCACTTTATATACATTATTTTTTTCAATTCCCATTATATAATTACATGTTACACCATGATAGACAATGTTTCAAGTCAAGACTTAATCACAATGTCATTTATTACATGTAGAGGGTATATTTTCCAAATACTAATTTTTCTAAAAAACTTGTACTTTCCAAGATTTATTGGTAAAATACCTTCAATCACTTTTGATGGCCATGAGATTATTACTTATGATTCTACCAATGTGCCTTTGTTTATATGTTCTTTTATTAAATCACATTATATACACACTGTTATGGTGGATAATAGGGCAAGTGAAAACATGTGCACTATGGTATTGCTTACTAGTCCTAGATACACACATAGAGATTTGATTGGTATAAATACTAATGTAAATTGATTCGATCAAAAGAGAAAAAACCCTCTAGGGGGAAATATGTTACTACTTATGGTAGGCCCTACATCCATTTCTAATTTTTCCTTAGCTTTTACAAATATTAGGGCATTAGACATGTTATTATAATGTTCATAGATACATAAGATACATGAAATACTATATTTGGTATATATAAGCATTCAATATAAGTACCCCATTTATTTAGAGACATTTATTGCACTACCTCCACCATAGCATATCATAAAAAAAATTATAGGTTCATCCTAAGAAAGAAAATTAGAAATAGGTAATTGATCTTATTCAAAGACCACTTTTGTAACATCTATTATGTCATCAATATATTCAAGTTCATCAAATGTTACCTATTTTATCACATCCTAAGATAATTATAACATCTTGTTCACATGTTTCAAGATAGACACAAAGACATTATACTAGTAAATAAAAAAGTACAAAGGTTTCTATGGTTACTAGAGCTACATAACATATACATGATCACATTGGCTATGATGACGATGCCAAATATATTACAACATATGATCACTTCTCCAATTCATAAAATCATACATATGTTGCTCCTCACCAATGATGTGAGACATTCACACTGATCGATCCATGATATGCACAAGAACATCCCATTGATGAGATTATGAGTTAGTTATAAAATCATTCAATTCAAAAACTAAAAAAAATCAATATTAGGACTTATACATGACTTGCTTTGATAATATACATGATTTATTGAAGTTATTTATCATATACATGGTGAATTGCTTATCCATTTTTTATGCACATTATTTTCATGGTATACATGAGTGGGATGCATGACATATATGTTAGATATGATACATGGACATACATATGTGTGACATTATTTATACCTATGGGATACATTTCTACATCGGGGACATGCCTATAATGGAGGCATATTTACATACTCAAAAAGCTATATCTTCCTACATTGGTCCATTCATCATATTAAATTATACACGTGATTTTATATATCTTAAAATTTATAGAGTTTTATTTCCTCTATATATTCTACTTTTATATACAAGATGATATTGATTAATTATGAATACTAACATTTATTTCTCCTTGTGTGCTTGATGATGATGGTTATTACATTATGTGATCATTGATTTGTGTTATACTATATGTTCTATGAGTGAATTTATCATGTCTATTCCCTTCATACGTCCATGCTGCCATATGTTCCCTTAATCCATGTTATGACAATGTTATTTATGTTAGGCCAAATTTGAGTTATAGTTGATTCATGTTTTGAGTATTTGTGTGCTTCATGATCATTATATTGTGTACGTATGTGTTTGTGTCTATGCTTACATATATGAATATTGTTGAACTTGGCACCATAATTTATATCATGCATCTATTATGATGCATATTAATGCATGACTAATTGATATATCTAGTTGACATGAACTTTTATTTCAATTTCTTGGATTACATGTTTCATACATGCTTGAATGATAAAATATTTATATGATAACATGTCCTATAATGTTTGTATCTATACTTTACATGATTATATTTTTATATGGTGTTTGCATAAATCTTTATTTTGAGATGAGTGATTCATATGCTTCATCATCCATATAGAAACATGGCACATAGTAATATTTTCTTAGAGATTCAAACCATCAAAAAAATAGTTCATAGATTGGGTCATATTATGTGATTTATAGGGAACATATTGGAAAAATTAAGGCATTTATGAGGCATATGTGGGGCATTCCACATGATATTGAGAAGTAGTTGGAACATTCTAATTATGATATATATTGTATAACTATATATAACTTTGAGGTATAGATGGAAAAGATTTGGGGCATGAATGTCATTCATGCAAACACATTACTATTCATATATTTAGAATTGATGGGGAACCATGGTAATACCTAAACACTCTAGATATAATTTATATCTAAAATAATTGATAAAAATTTTAAATATACATGAAAACTTATTTTTGTCTTCCATAATTATGTATGAACATGTTTCAGAGTTCTAAATTTCCATACTAACCTGTTTCAGGGTTCCACAAGATATGATTTTTTTTAGCGCAGTGCAGTTGAGATTTTTGTGATGCTCAAATTATAGCACTTATCCTTCTCCAATGGTGATTGAGGCATTAAAACTTGTCAACATATGGTTTTAACGGTTTCATCTCCTTGCAGAATAAAAACCACATGGCATTCTCCAAGAAATTTTAGAAAATGGCAACTTAGTTTGTGTACCTTAAGTGTATTCATTGCTTCAATTTTCAATTTCAAATAATTCAATGATTTAGTTTATTCTATATTTTATATCATGAATGTATATTTAAATATACATGTTTATTTATAGGTTTTACATGGAGCAAGTAAGACATCAACACCAAGGGAAGTTAATCATAGGTGTCGAATTTATTCTTTTATTCTTTTAATATATCATTTTCAATTCTAGACTAAAAAGGGGAATTTGTAGATACCTAAATTTTGCATTATATAATTGGAAAAATAAAATTTGGAACACTTTGACATATTTTTACTTTGTACACCAATTTAAATCTTGTGCACACTTTCCCCTATCTATCTACCCACATGTTATCTTAGCCAACCTAATTTACCAGATGCACATATTTAGGATCACCCTAGTCTATGCAAAAACCTTCCAAAATCATAAGTAGACTATCTCCATATCTCATATCACTAATTATCACTCACAGTATAGTACTATAAATATTCATATAGTTGAGTATTTTCCATAGGAGTCTACCTCTACTATAGTGTCTACAAACACTCAACATATACTTTTCAAATTAGGAAGTCTCAGTTAGGTTGACCTAGACATGTTTCATGGGTCGATCACAACAATAAATATCAAAGAGTAATATAATGAAATCATAAGGTCATAAGCACTTGAATATTTTGTTTTAGTCACTACTTTGAAATCACATTGAGAATTTAATTAACACTCTATTGATACATCATCACAAAGGCATACACATCTAAAAACTCCTCAAAGGAGGAATCCTAAATTCAATTATGAATACAAATATAAGTCAAAATTGCATGGTTTCAAGATTCAAAGTACAAACATTGCATTGTATTATAGAATTATCATGATGATGTCCACACACACCTAGGTGGGTGAAATACCTTTGATTTTATCCCTCTTCATAGTTTTTAAACATACAAAACTCTCAATAGCTTAGAATGGAGTGGTTGGGGCTCTCCAACCAAAATTTCCAACCCTTTTTTCAATGGTCATCTTGTGTAGAAAGTGAAATTAGGTTTTTAAAGAAAGGATAATAAAAATAGGGATCAACTCATAAGATAAAGGGTGAGCATACTTAGAAAAAGTATTTACAATAACAAACCCTGAGGTCTAATGCAACACATATGTGCACAATCAACTAGGATAATACCAAAAAATCTTGGATAATATCAGTCACCATAGGGGTTTGATTTTCATTAATAGTGTGCACACAAGGTTTGAGCTCCTTTTTATTGATATCAACATTTACGAAGAATATGAAGAGTAATTTAAAAGATTGAGATGAATAAAATGAGAAAATAATTAGAAAATCATACATGCATCTCACCTCCATCACTTTATCAATTCTAAATATAGTAATTGCAATATCATTATACCTTTTTACATTCATATTCTTATGATTAATATCATATTTTACATAATTTGAATATTTATAATTTTTATCTAGATAAAATCAATCAAAAAATAAATAAAACACATATATTTAAATAAGTTACAAGCCATAAATGAAGGTCCCAAGATAAGGTTAGGATTCAAGAAGTATGTTTAATGTAGATAATGGATACCTAAGATATCATAATGTTGATAATAATCAAATGCTTATTTTGTGTAATGGATTGCAATATATGCCCTGTCATGTAATAATTTCTAAAATTTCTTCTAAACCTACTCATGCTCATTTTTCTATTGCTTCTAATGTTTATCCTAATACGTTTCATGTTTTTCCTTTTTCTAAAAATGATATGATCTTTCAATGTGTTTGATGTAGAGGAAACTTTAAACAACACTCACTTGTCTTGTTTCAACTATCTCATTCCTTGATAAAGGATAATTGGCAAATTAGCTTAATACATGATTCAGGATATTTTGGTTCTATTATGGAACATTATCATGATAATCTTACCACTCATTCAATTCCTATTTTATCTCCTAATCAGTCCACTCATCCTCAAAGTATAACTATTTCATCTCTCTTTGCATCTATCCTTTGTTGTTGCTTTTTAGTAGGCCTTTTTGGGTCCTTTTTCAATTGTATGGATATATGTTGATTGCTCTTTGGAAAATAAAATTATTTTATAACACCTTATATTGAATTATTTCCCTCCATGAATTTTATTATCTTAACTCTACTCACAATTCACTTTTCCAATCACTTTCAAGGCCTACTTAGGTCTCTTCTGCTCTATTACACACACAGTCATCTTTTACCATACACATCCATATCCTACTAGTCTAAAACCCTGAAAATATCTTATTATAATTTATTACCCAAAAAATAACCAATTTCTATGATTTTTCAATGGTGGAAACATCTATAAAGTAATATTTTCTTTTAAAACCCTAGTACAGGGTTATCTATGTCTCTGCTAAACCCGAGAAGGGATATTTGGATGTTTTAAGTTTCCTAAAGACTTTAAAACTTATATAAAAGATTAATTAGTCTTTTTTTATCCTCCACACATGTCTATGGGTTTTAAATAATTTTTATGACCTTTGTTATTCACTTATACACAACTTTGAGTCTAATTATGTGTAGTTACACAATCACCCATAGGATTTGAATTGATTTCTGCACACAGAAGTATAGAAACCATTAAATAAATATTTAAAGAAACTTAATATCATTGTATAAAGTCTTACCAATTAATATGTGTAATCAATAAAATTTCATAAAGTCTTCTCATCTCATAATGCAAATTCAGTCATCTTTAACACAAAATATAGGAAACACAAGGTCTACACAATTGAACTTCACAAATTAAGGTTGATTTTATTGATTTCCTTTATTATAAACATTCACACATCTTTTAAATACATCAGAATTAAATTTTAAAAAAAATCATACAAGCATAAACAATTATAATTCATATGTCCTATGACTACTCCAATGGTTCTTGATCCCTCCAAGAATATTGAGAGATTCCAAACTATCGTAACTCCTATCACACCTGTAAAAATGCCTCATTATGTGACTCAAGTACATAGTGAATTAATATTGAACCATTTTAGAGCCTAATAAAAAAAATTAAATCATTGAAGCTCCTTCAAACATGACTGAGGTCTCATAATTTGACAAGAAAATTCAAATATTCAAATTAGTGAAATTGGCAAGAATATAATAATTTCAAATTCTAACCTCCCTTAGCACACTTTAACATTTGGATAAGATTATCAAGTGTATATTATGACTCATAAAACCCTTAAAATAATCTAATAATCCTACATGACACCTAGACAACTTGATCACTCCAAAATTAAACAAATAAAAAAAGATAAATTCATCCTTAGAAGGATGTTCCTGCATCAGTGTTCCCATTGTTTCTAAAAGTATTTATAATTATCAACATATTTTGATTTTATCTCAAACTTTTCTAGTGCCTCAACATTTTTTAAAATTCCTTTTTTCAACCATCTCTTGCTTATAATGTCTCTCAAATTACTTCATGCGTTTTTCCAATCATTCTATTTTACAAAATTATATTATTCCAACCTAATCTACTTATACTTCTATTCCAAATCCTAACATGACAACTATGATACATACATTATGTGAGTTTCAACACCAAATTAGTGTTATTTCTTAAGGGTCTCAAAAAATAAAAATTAGGGTCACTTATAATAATATTATTTTAAACCCATTAACTTATGAAGTGTTTGCATATCTATTTATAATATGATTTTTCGCTTTAAAATTTAAAATTTTCAATAGAAATGGAAACCCTTTTCATCACATCATGTCTTTTTATGCCTTTTATTTATATTTGTTTCATGATGATCAATTATTAACTAAGTTATTTCTAAGGAGATTGAATAATAATGCACTTAATTGGTTTTATGCTTTACCATGTGGATCAATACATCAGTTGATGACTTCTTAGTTCATTTTTTAATCGGTATTTACATGAAGGTTACATTTTCATAATTATCTCAAATCAAACATGTATAAAATGAGACTTATAGAGAGTATGTGCTTAGATTTATGTCCATGATTAGTAAAATGACATGTCAACTACTAGATAAAAAGATTAAAATAATATTTACTTATAGATTGTTTTAAATTATTAAAGAAAAGTGGTTTTAAATACTTACCATTATTTTAAAGAACTTTTTCATGTGGTTGAATATTTTTTTAGTTCAAATTTTAGATGAAAATGATCTTAAGTATGAGTCAAATGCACAAATTTGTAGTATTACCAAGTTTACAAACAAGACAAATTTCAAGGCTAAACATAGTTAGAATGATTTTCAACTAAGATTGATGCTAATAATTTACTCAATTATATAGAACAAATATCTACTAAGATCATATTATCTCAACAAAGGAAGTATAGGAAATTTACAAGGCTAATGGAGAGTCGAGAAATCGTGTTGAAAATATTGATTAAGTGTAATATGATTATGTTTCTTTCAATTATATAATTTGATTATTTAAGATCATTGCCTAAGAATTATGATGATTTTATTTTTATTTTTATTTTTTAATTATCATATAATTATTTGACATTCTTCAAATATATTGATTGTCTTAAAGTATAAGATACAAGATTATTTTGATAATAATAAAATTCAAGTGGAGAAAAAATATCAATTAAATGAATTAATTTCTCCACCACAACAATAGTCTTAAAAATCATAATAATCAACCAAAGGATCAAGGAAATGCCCATATGATAAATACACAAATTCAAATTGAAACACCAAATAATTGTAATGTTCATTCATTTGAAGGATTTATTGGTATGGTTAATACAATTACAACAAAGATGTCACATCCTTTGATTAAGTTTCATGATAGTGATATTCCAAATGAAATCTCATACAATGAGATTGTATTAATAAGAACTTTCATAGTGAACTTATAGGCAAGAAAAGGATGTTCATTTATGGTACATAATGGATCAATGAGAAATGTCTACTTATAAATTCATCAATTACCTTATAATATATAGTAAAAATTTGGGTTATATTATAGAAAAATTATTATGGGATATGTTGGTATTCTTAGATATCCTCTTAGTTGCATTACCTTTTACATTAAAGTGGGTCACTGAACAATTATAAGTTTATTTCATATGGTACTTACTAATGGATATTATGATGTTTAACTTGGTAAGCCATGAGTACGTCAAATGAGAGAAATTACTTTTACTATACATTAATGTTGAAATTTATGTCTAATTATCAAGTCATTATAATTTAAAGATATTTATATTATCCAAAATAATAAATTCAAAAAGAGGTATTATATAAGAAAGTACCAAAGGAGGATACAAAATTTATAATTAAGTTAAGAGAACACAAGCTCAAGAATATTTATCATAACCTATTTATATTAGATAAGTAACTAAGTGCCTAAAAATGATTAATTATTCAAGGTCATATCAATTAGAAAGATCATATTATTATGGAAAAATACCTCATAGATTATTGAGATAAGTAAAATGGTGAGGATATATTTTTTAATCTTTCTTAGGCTCATGGATATCCAAACATCCTAATTTGTATTTTGATGTTAATACATACTTTAGATCTCATATATTTTGATGATTATTAAGAGTCACTTGATAACGATTGTATTATTTATTAGCTTTTCTTAAGTAATTGTTTATATTTGTAATATTTTTCCATTTTTTTTTTTTCTGATTCTTATTTTTTATTAATATGATCATTTATATTTATTTTTATCTACTTCCATATTTATATGATTGTGTACTTGAATTCAAAGATGTATCCTTTCCATTTTCATTTATATCAAGTCACCCACTTAAGGTTCTTCATTTCTCTCTTGATTTTTAATTTTAGTTTCTCCCTAGTTTCTTTATACCTTTTTTTACCAGTGTTCATGATTTAACTTCTTATTGTACTTATGTTTTAAACTCACTTATTCTCACTTGCTTGCATTATTTGACTAGCTTGATTCCATCATTATTTTCACTATTTTACCCACAAATTATCATGTTTATTTTGAATCTTATTTTATAGTTGTATTCTTATTGTTTTAGTTTTTGGCATTTATGCTTCTATTATTATCAACATGCCTCTTATTCTATTTTTATATTTTTTATCTCTTGATTTTTCTTACTTTTCCCCATCCTAACACCCCACACTAACTTTTGAATTAAGATGACACATTTATTTTGGAAATAGACCTTTAATGAAAATAGCTTTGATGTAAATTTTGGGTGAGTAAGGATGACATTTATCTTTTTTTTTTATCATATATTTTCTTTTATATGTATATTATTAGCTGATTTCATTGACTGCATTTATGTTCCTTATTTTTTTTTATAGAAATAGTTATAACATATTATAAAATTCATTTTTAAATATCTTGTTAAGTAATGACTTACAAGAGATAAATATATTATGAACATGATAGAGTATAACAGTGTACATTCATAGCCATCTTCTTATAGATAAGGGATTTATTTTAGTAGTGTTTCTATATATGCTATTGATGCCACTATCGATATACATGTAAGTTTTTTTAAATAGGATATAGGTTCATATTTGTGGCTTCACAATAGGTTTAGCTTACATCCCATATTTCCTTGAAGGCATATTTAGGGAAAATATGGAGAATCTCTAGACCCCATTTTATGTTATATTTTCATTGATTGTTTTTATCATATCAGGATTTCATTCAATTTTATGCTTCATATCTAAAATTTGTGTTATTTATATACCATATATGTTAGATTTATCCTTATATGAATGATTTTATCATGTGTATTCATATGATTTATGTGTTTTCATGTGCTCATGGTGTCTTTAATTATAGTATTTATTTTCATATGCTTGAAATATTTTCTATTGTTTGATATGTGCATGTATATATGTTAACTAATTTTCTTTTTAATGTGTTTTTATACTCATAATATGATTTCTTTATCCATGCCTCAAGTGTTTAATTTGTGCTTGGTCATGCATATTTATTTAATTATATCATGTTTGATGTGTTTTCTATCTTTTTGGAATTATTAAAATATCTAAAATTTTATCTTCATGTTTGATCACATATGTGACGTCTCATCTTAGTTTCAGTTATCATGTGTCTATTGTGTGTTTTATGGTTTCATGATCTATATCATGCACAATTCTTGTAGTACTTTCCTATGTTTCCATATTACTTATAAAATATTTATTTGGGATAAGATATTAACTTTTGATTTAATTTCATATATATTATGAAATTGATACTAATTTTATTATATCTTATGTCTACATGGGGAATTTCTTTTATCTAACACTACTTAAAATTTTCCCATGTTTATTTCATTGCATCATATGCCCACATGGGTAAAATTATTCGTATCTTATATTGAATGCATCATCACATAGGTGAAATTATTCATATCATATATGCTTCAAAGATTAAAATTTTATATATTCAACATCAATGATTTATATTTTATCTTACATATGATGTACTTAATACTTTTATTTTAAGATATAGGGTTCAAAATTTCACCTCATATTTTAAAATAAAATCATATATCTCACTTGTCATATTTATCTAGGATTCAAATACTCTTATAAAAGGATCAAACTTCACTCACTCCCTTAATAGGATGTACTTAGGAAGCACCACCTATACCTACAAATGGAATATGTTTAAGACATATATTAACATTTTTTTAGTACTTAAAATTTTATTTTATCTTAATTTTTTTATAAAAAAAAAATTATACTCATAAATGTATGAAATATCAAGCATAGGATCAAAATCACATGGTTTCACATTTATGTTATACACATATTTCATCAAATCAAGTATATCATTTTCAATTTTCTATATTTTGATAGATTATTATTATTTTCATTCACTTACATGTGTTTTAAAAAATGATTATTTAATATAAAATTAGGATTAACTAAATCTTAACCCAGGATAAACTATTTAATACATATAATCTCATATCCTCAGAATAATGGTGTTTTTACTTAGACATATGAATGACAAAAATAGAATAGATTACATTTAAGGATCTCCAACCAAATATTTCAACTTAGGAGTTTCCACCAAATAATATACGTGGAGAGGGTACTTTTAGATTAATCAAGATACAATTCCTACTATTTTATTAGCCATTAAATATGCAAATATAATTAAGCTACAAATATGTGGCTTCTTATTGGATAGTATATAGGCTAATCTTTGATCTAAGCCTAACAAATTATGCATAATGTGTACTAGTTAACCTTAGTATAGAAAACTATCTTAAGTTAACTTAAATTAAGTGCATAAAATATATTTTAAAAATCCTAGTTAAATGCAAGTTAGGGAGGTTCATACAAAAATAAGGCTTAGAATTCTATGAAAATGGATCTTGACAAGTAGGCCTAATGAGGTACTCGTGTACAATGAAAACCATTATGAAGGGCGGAGGACTATGGACACTCCACCCCCTACTATTAGGACCGATTATTTTAAATTATATGCCAAAGGTAGTTAATGAAAGTGACCCAAAAATATAATAATGTTGATGATGAGGGCCTCTTCTTGAGGATCAAGGAAGGTCCATTTTAACCAAACAATGTGTTTGTATTTTTCAAGATAAGGGAATAAACATGTGGAAAAAATATCTTACCACTCCACAAGGGAAGAAAATGGAATTATTATGAATATATCTAAAACTATTCCAAACCAAAGTGTGGCATAGGTATGGAAAGATCATGTAAAATAATTGAGGGTAATGCAACTAAAGTAGACCAATTAGAAGAAGGGCATGGAGAATTCATATAAATATTGCACATGTGAAGTGGAGGGGATTTCTTAACAACCCTCAAAATTTAAGAAAGAGGATCCATAAAACATAGTGTATTTTTATTGATCTTATAAAATGTAGAAGTCCTAAATAACTTATTAGGGGATATCCTATCAAAGTAATAAAAAAATAGAATAAAAAACCCCACAAGACATGGTAGGTCATCACTAAACTCAAAGGAGATAGTATCTTCAAATATGGAAGAGAACCCACAAGACATGGTAGGTTGTCACTGAACTAAACATTAGTGGAAGTCACAAAAACATCAGTATGGGAAATTGCATGATAAGAGATAAAATTATCTAAAACATCATTAATATGATCAACAAATTATGACTCCATAAGAGTAATATCATCTAAGAAAATAGGAGATGAATTTGAAAATATATTTTTGATGTTTGGTTGAATCACATCCTATAAAGGAGGATTTATAAAGAAGACAAAAATATCTAACATATTCACAGTCAATAGGAGTAATTATAAGGATGTCAAGTTGAGATGAAGTGTTTGGTGAATCATATGTGTTATCTCCAAATAAATTATGAATAATCCTCCAAATGCATACAATTTTGTATAGTTTAAGATGCACTTTTAATATAATTTGTGGATAAACACTATTTTATGTACACTTATCCATAACTCTTTATTAGATAAGATTATTAATTAATTATTTACCTTATTTAATTTCACTAATAATAGGTAAGACTTTTTATACATGTAACTACTTTACAAAACCCTAACCCGAACCCTAACCCTAGCTTCCTTTCTTACCTATATAAGATCATAGAGGGATATTTGGTGAGGTACATTATGAATGAGAATTACCATTGCTATACTAGCGAATTTATGTTGGAGCTCTTAATCTAAAGAGGAATTAATGCTACTTAGATATATCTATGTTGTCTTGTTTTAAAATTTCATAGATTTATATATTTGATGTATTTTGGATGTTTGTCTTAAGGTAGATATAACAATTATATAACTACTCTAATAATATAATATGATATTAGAGATATAAAATATTCACCTCATACATTTTGGATTTGTGGAGTATACAAATATTCTATATTATGCACATAATAGGTATAAAGATTAGATCTACAATTTTAACTTTTTTTTGCATATTTAGCTCTATTCTATTTTTAGATCTACATTTTTCATTTTTTATGCATGTTGAGTTTCAAGCCTAGGTTTAGTCGACTATTGAACATACCCAATCTTGTGCTCTCAAATCAGCCTTAGGGAATCTTGGTTGATTATTCATTAGTTAACATAGTGGGGTTATAAGGGTTTAACATTTTTCAATAAAATCCCATAAGTTGGAAACTGTGCTTCAATAGTATTAAAAATCATATAAAGATATTGTTATCAACTAATAATGATGTTTTAAGCATGTGAATTGAGGTGAGTTCCAAAAATACCTAGACATATATAGTGTTGTATACAAACTTTTGCTTCCACTTGCCTCATAGTATATTTAAATCTCCTATGATTTTATTTCAATAGGAATCCATCGGTAGTCTAAGATTTTGGTAAAGTAGTCAGTAGCTATCCAAATAAGTTACTCACTACCTACCATAGAGATGGGATAGTGTAGCTATGGGTATATTGAAACCCTCAATAGTTAGTGAACTTTGGGTCTATTCACTATTTACACCTAAGATTTGAATATTAAAGAGCCTACGGATTAAACAAACCTAACCTAGTATTTCTAAAATAATCTTGGATACATTTGGAACCTATGCATAAATTTGGTATTCTCTATTTAGTTTTAGTTTCGGTATTCTTATTTAGGGTTCAGTTTCAGAATAATACAATGAAAGGACAATTTAGAGGACTGATTTGGAAAAAAATGGTTATTCTCAAATAACTTTTAACCTATGAAAAATTTCAATATTTGATTGAAAAACATTATAATAAGGAAATAAAACATCATTTCCACATAAATTAAAAATATAATATTGTATCAATCTGGAAAACAAATTCCCATATGGTGACTAGAGTGTTGTGATTCTCTCATCAAGCTGGTCATTCTAATATGTATCGTTGAAGAATGTTTTTGTTTTTTTTAGGTATTTTAGGTGGTTTTCCCATCCTATCATAGAGCTAATAATTTTAACATATTAATCCAATCCAGCCTTAAAAAAAATTGGGGAGTTTTTTTACCTTCAATTTTCTATGCTAACAATGGCAAAGAAAAAGATAATCCTTGCCATTTTGAACTACTTCAACTAGAAATGGTACATCACATATGTGATTATTATAAAGGATATTTATCACACGATTATGGGTAAATAAGCTACTCCTTTTGATATATTAAAATGAATCAAATGTAAAAATCATTGTGACGAAGTTAGAGGACTCATAGGTTAATTAGTTTCCCTTGAATTAAAGTTTCAATTTTAGGGAGTCATGGAACCTTGGGTAGTTTGGAACACCTTGTAGAATATTTTTGGGAAGTATAATAATATGTGGGAATGTCATGTAGAAAAACACTTTTCACTCTTAGTTTAGACAACTATCCTTGGATTGAGGAATTCATCACTCAATTCAAGTGCTTGAAATTTTTTCCTATTGAGAAGGGTGTAACCAAAACTAATAATAAACTCATTACAAATTTTTTATAAAAATTGGTCCACCCTTACTTAGTATTCATATCAAATTAGTACATAAAACAAGGTTATTTTGGTAATACATGTGTGGCATCAAAATTTAATAATTTATATGAGAAACTTCAAAGGGAACAAGAAAAAATGATTTTCATTGTTCACAAATAAACTAGAGGTAATAAGCATCAAGAATTATTTTTCAATGATATTAATGAAAATCGCAACCCAAATCTAGCAAGGGAAAGGGCCCTTCTAAAGGAAAAGGGAAAAAAATCCTAATCCTAAGGGCAATCAATTGACTATTCTAATCCTTCCCTCATCATGACAAATGAAAATTCAAATGGAATGTAAATGTTGAAAAAGAGTATTTAAAATTTTTTGGTAAATAAGGAAATGTTAAACATCATTATTTTAATAAAATGGAATAATTTAAATCAAAAATGAAAAATATACAGTTTCATCCCTTAAAGATAAAAGTAGCACTTTCTACAACAACAAACATACCACCCGTGTTTGAAATGATTTTGAATTTATGAATATCTCACCATATAGTGCATTATGGCTCACTTTTTCCCACTCTTGATGAAATATGCACAACTAGATTATATGTGGACAAATGTAGTCCTCTAGTTATTTAAGGTGAAGGGTCCATTGAGATGGAGAATGGTGTATTAAAAAAAGTTATCCATGTTTAAAACTTATCTATAAATCTCTTATCGATCTATCAGATCACACATTAATGTGAAAGAAAAATAGTTGTCCTTCCACCTACCAATTTTATTATTAGAAATGTAAAATACTAGCCCACTATTGTACCCTCTGGTAAGGTTGATCATCAAGCTAGATTGTATAAATTTGACAAATTTGTGCTCAGTCAACCTTCACAAGTCATGGTTTCATGTAGATGACTTGAGTAAACTTTGACATGAGGATGTTTTTCACCTGAACTATTGCTCATTGTAGGACCTCAATAAACACAACATGGTTCTTGATTTGTCAAAATTTTATTTCAAAGATGGATTTTTTCTAGGTTGTACACATGCAAAAAACATGGGGATCCATTTCATAGAGGAAAATATTGGAGGACAAGTGACAAATAATAGTTGGTTCATAGTGATTTTTTGTTTATTTTTAGAAACATAAACATGTTCTTATGTTCATTTATGATTTCACTAGCTAAACTTGGGAATAGTATTTAGAAAACAAAAGTGAATCCTTTGAACACTTCATAATTTTCAAAGTCTTTGTTTAAGACCTATTAAGGGTAAATTTAGTGTCTCAAAACACATAATGGATGAGATTTTGTGAGCAATAAAATGATTAGCTTATATGAACATGAATGCATTAAAATTTAACATACTGTGCCCTACACCCCTGGTGTATTTTAATGTTAAAGTTACACACTTAAAGAAATTTAAAATTATATGGTGCATTCCAAAGAATTATCTCCTCATTTTTGGGAAAAGGTAATCCAATGTGCAATCTACATTCAAAATAACACTCTCCACTTAGTAGTATAAGACATGACTCTTGAATAAAAATTATGGTTTCAAGCTTGATGATTTTGAATTCATGATATTTGGATGTAATGCATGGTTGCATACCCTAGACAATAAGTGTAAAGTAATGGAAAGTTCATCCTTTTATTTTTGTTACATAATGTGAAGATGTGAAGGCATATCATCTTCTTATTCTAGGTACCACTAAATTGATTTACTAGTGGGATACGTTGTTTGATGAATAATCCTAGTTTTACAAGCTGACATTCTCTCCGCCTCCATTAGTTTCTATTGATCTAGACACACTTTTAATATTTATTATGAATAAAAAAGTAGTTTAGATGAATTCAATTCTAAGAGTCACTACATTTCGAATGATGAGCCATATGGGGGAGGGGGTGGAATAGATCCTTCATCACAAAAAAACACATAATTCCACCCCAATGCCATAAGTTATTTGGAATACACCTAACCAACTAGCACAACCTCAACCAAAATGAGTTCGTACATTTTCTAAAGAGGCTAGTGCATGGATAGGGAATCCTCATGATCTATAAAGTACTAGATAAAAACATTAGTTTGGTGTTCCACACTTTGCATATTTTACATTAAGTCAAGATCCAAATACTTATAATGAGGTGAGTAAGCATCCTAAATGATAGGTAGTTATGGAAAAATAAATTCATTTTCTTAAAAATAATAACACTTGGGACTTGGTTACACTTTTAAAAGGAAAAAAATAGTGAGGTGAAAGTGGATGTACCACACTAAGTGTGTAACACATAGGTCAAGGGACAAGTAAAAAGCTAGGATTTTAGCAAAAGGTTTTTTATAATTTGAATATGTTGACTACCATGAATTATTTTCTCTAATTTACAAGATGAATTCCATAAGGATAATACTCTCTTTAACTATAAAAAAAGTGATGTGAAATCCATCAGATGGGTGTCATAGTGTCTTCTTGCATGATGATTTGTAGGAATGAATCTACATGTCCTACACTCCCATGCCCATTAGTAGAGATAACTATAGCTATGTGTGCAGATTGAAAAAAGCCTTGTATGGATTGACGTCATATAATTAAGCTTGGTATGAAATGATTAACATGTTTCTAATCAAATCTAGTTTTACACAGATTCTCTCTAATGCCAAAATATATATGAATAAAGTAGGTAAAAACCTCATGATTTTTATCCTCTATGTCGACAAATTAATCATTATAGGGAGTTACACTAAGTAGATTTATGATGTAAAATAAAAATAAATAAATAATGTGAGATAAACTAATATCCCCAAAATTTCACAATTCAAATTTTGGGGTACCCTTATTTAAAAAATTTATATTTTTTCTTATGTGAGTCATTTGTCCTTTCTAAGCCAATCCTTTGAATAAAACCTTAGTTTTTAGTAGTTGTGTCAAATTGCTTTCTTTCCCCAATTGTTCCTAATTGCTCTAGAGGGTTGAAAACATTTTCCTAAATCCATCATTAAGAATCCATTTACTCATCTCCTCTAGTAGATCAAATAAGCTAAAGTGCTTTGGCTCACTTATAATATAAATCATGTTCTCCAAATTACTTTACTTATTTGAAAGTAAGTAGAGTTGTCTTGTAAACTTGAATTACTCTGTCTAGTTAAAATTGGAGTTATCAAGTAGCTTTAATTTTTTGTCAAAGATAAACAAGTAATCCCAAAAACCCACCAAGCATTGCCCAAAGTAAACTAGGTTTTTAGCATTGCTTTACTTGCATAAAATCATAAGTAAAAGTAATGTGGGTTTCCAAACCTGAGTTACTTGTGAACCTAGACCAAGTCACGTTTATGAAGGTACTTTAATTCAAATGCTAAAATCAATTAAAGTAGTTCAAAAATCCTAATAAAAATGTTAAGGGATTACATGGCCTTTCCCATGCTTATCATTAATGTGTTGGCACTTATACAAATATTGAAAAAGCCACCTCATTTTCCACCTGGTAGTTAAGTTATTTGACCAACTAACTGCACTTGTAAACCTTGAGCTACATGATCTGAGCCTCTAAAGCATCTTAAAGTAATTTCAATTTGACCCATTTATTCCTGAGGTAGGTGGACCTCATCCATGTGGTTTTTATAGCTTCATGTTCATCTTTCTATTTGTTATTTCTCTCTACAATTTTATTTATCGTCAAGGATTTTATTTCTGTCTTGTCTCATTTTATTTAGTTCTTCCTTTATTTTTTAAGCATGATTAGATGTTTTGAAACCCATAATTATATTCATAATCATTTATCATGTTAGGATATTTCATAAAAATCTTGTGAAATCAAACCTTCTATGAAAAACCCTGGCAACCAGATCTCTTCACTAACCTGGGTTTCCCAGACCTCATTGCTTACTTGGGTTTCCTCATGTTGCTTACTCGATTTTTTGAGTCTAAGTTATTGACCTCAAGAAACTCAACCCAAAAATTATTTACTTACCTAGGTTTTTCATCCCCCACTACTTAATTTGGGTTTCCTAAATGCAGTTACTTCCCCTATAGAAACTGAAGTCTTGAACCCTGAAAAACCCTCAAAACATTATGCAAAATCTACCTAGATTTCTTCCCCATGCTTACTTACTCGGGTTTTCAAGTCCAAATAACCTGATAATGAAAACTCAAAGTCATGATCTAATGAAAACCCAAAGTTGTCTATGCATACTCCTTATGACCTACTCGGGTTTCTAAATAATTAAGACTTATGCACTTTTTAGACCAACCTGGGGTTGTGAAACCCTATTGCTTAAATATGAAATACTTAAGGATTTTTAAGACTTTTTGCTACTTAAAACCTAAGAATCACTTATAGGTATTATAAGAATAATAAATTGACTCTTTTCTCAACATATTTAAACTAGTTGGAGCAGTCACTAAGTGTTTAAAATCACTTATCAGGTTCTTTAGAGTTAGTCAGAGCTAATGTCTGGATCAAAAAGATCAGGAAGATTAGAAGATGTAGCTAAAGTGGAAGTACAAAAAACATAAATTAAATAAATCCTAGAGTTGGCACTTGAAGAGATTCCAAAACAAAGCAAGAAAGGAAAAGTAAAGGCTATGAGAGTTAAATCACAAGAGCCCAAGATGAAGTATGAATATAAAGGATACCTAATTGAATCAAGCATCATTTCTAAGATAATTGAGATAAGTGATATAGACATGGTTCATGTGTCTATGACTAAATTATTAGAGATATTCAAGGCTATAGCTAAAAAACCACTCATACATGATATGACTAGTAGTGGAATTCTACAAGCTAAAACTTTCCCAAGCTTAGCTCAACTCCCTAAAGTTATGTTGACATGTGAAGTACTATGAATCCCTTACTAGGGTTGTGAGAGATGCTGTTGGAAATGTAGTTATAAGATTGGATGTTCAATATCTCAAATACTGTTTAAAGATCCCAACATCACCAAAAGTAATTAATGTAACAATGGAAAAAGCTAATAAGTAATGGTAAACTAAGACATCAGAATGTATTAAGATAATGAATACATATTACTTGAAAAAAGTGAAACAAGCCTCAAGGTTCCCAAAATAGATAGTAAGATCAAACTTCATTCAAGAAGTAGATGGCATCATCCAATTACTATTCAAAATCAATGAAGATAAGTATGTTAAATGTTTCTCACCTTGGATGTATACTTATATCAGAACCATTGATGTCAGTTGAAGCTCTACCAAGATTGAGTGGGCAAGAATGATAAGTGACAATATGGATCAATAGTTGAGGAATGTATTATAGACTTTTGATTTCAAAATGACCTCATACCTTGTGTATGTAACAGCTTCAATTGGATCCTTTTCAAGGCTAAGGACAAAGGGCACACTATCATCTATGCCAATATATGAGTATTATCCTCAACTAGTTCTTTCAGAGTACTACAAACATTACATTATAGTAAATGATGGGTTCTTTTATGAACTCATTTTCAAGTTAAATATAGCTCTGAAACATAGAAGAGTATCAGACGAAGCATGGGATATAGTTTCATAATATGGTTTCATTTTCATTCAATTCCTTGATTTTACATACATCAAAGTGGAAGGTTTCTCAAGAGCACCTATCAAATTGCCTAGATACCTAAGTGACAAATGGATTCTCATGGAATTGTGTAGACAACTTGTTAAACTACATGACTTGTAGTCAAAATCTCACCATGGAGCCATCAACTTTCTCATTGTCATTGGTCATTACCATTGCCCAAGCATTTACAAGGCCAAAAATATATAGAAAGAGATGTACCATCATTAAACCCAAACACATTTTGAGTCCAAGATCAACTTTGATTGTCTAAGGGTGGCACAAAATATAGTGTCTCCAAAATAAATGCATATTCTAGCACTTGAGGATTTTTGGACTGATTGTAGAGATGAATTTGATGTGAGAAGAAGAGATAACAGTAAATTGACTATGGAAAAAATTCATGATTTTGATCTGGCCACCATCCTCAAGGATATGGAAGATGATGGGGTTGTCACCAACGATGCTTTTCATGTAGTAGGGAGGGATAATGTCACACTTATAGTAGTCATTTTTGGAGAAGATCATGATAAGACTATTCCTGACAGAACTTCAAATGTTTTGCCAATGACTTCTAATTGGCTCCTCAACAAAGGCTATTGTGTGAAGGAGTTAATGAAAGAAACCACCCATGTAGGTCAGATGAGAAAATAAATAGTACAAATAGAAAGCATCCAAGGATCTACAAAGAAGTTGAAGTTAAAGAGAAATGTGGATGATCCATATTCCATAGCAAAGGATAACAAGCCAATTCAACCAATTATTTCTACTCCACCATTGGTCTCTTCTACTAATGCTACTATTCCTACTATTTCCACCACTCCTATTCCAACTTTCACTGCACCCATCATAGGTCCATCGGTACTCATGCCACCCCCTAAGTCTTATGGCACCAAAACTCTTAAGAAATCCATTCAAAAATAGATTCCTCTACCTCCTTCTCCTCCATCTTCTCCACCTACTTCTACACCCCCTCCTTCCTCAACAGAGCAATCCACCACTGAAAAAGAGCAAAAAAAAGTAATTACGATGCAGGAAATAACCCCATATCATGATGAACTATAATAAAAGAAAAAAGTAACAGTAGAGTCTAAGAAGGAGAAGTAGTTGTTGAAAAGGTAAAGGAAGTTGAGGCAAGGAAAAAAGCTAAACCTGAAAAGGAGAAAGTAGAGGTAACAAAAAAGAGAGAAGCTGAGAAAGAAAAAGAGGTTGAAGTAGTAACAAAGGAAGTTACTGAGAAATCCAAGGAGAAAGAAGCAATTGTTGAAAAAGTAGCAAAAATAGAAAAATAAGCTAAAAAAGAAATTGAGAAAGAGATCTAGAAAGAGGTGGAGACCCAAGAAACTCCTTCTCAAAAACTATTGATTAGGAATAATCAACAATAGATGGTAGTTCATACTAATATTTCCACTTCTATAGATATTTCATCTTGGTTAGCTATGCAAATAGCTCTAGAGGCAAAGAAAGTGATAAATCTTGAGGATATAGATTTGTAACTGATGAGAAGTCTAGATAAGAAAGGTAAAAAGCAAGCCCAAGTCTACAAAGGTAACTTCAAAGTTGATAATTGAATATTTAGGGAATTTTTTTGTTGAAATAGTAGTTCCACCAGAGGGGATGAGAAAAGGAGAAGTCACTGAGAAAGATTTAGTAGTCACAAAGGTATCTCTCAAAGAAGTCACTATTGAAGGTTTGTAAAAAGATACTCTAAATTTGATAAATACTCTTTTTAAGAAGCTAGATGAAGAAAATGCTAGAATCTAGATGAAGAAAAGGCTGTTAAAGCCAAGTTGAAGGAGAAAAAAGCATAACTATGTGAAATAATAGTGAAGGTTGATAGATCTATACCATGGCAATCTATTATTTTAGGATATTTAATTGAGCAACAAGTGATTACTAAAGTAGAGGAAACTAGTGATAAAGCAAAGGTAGTTGATGATTGGATTGAAAAGATGCATCAGAATGTTCAGAAGTTCTTTCCTGAAGTTCTAGGTATTCATACTAACATTGCAAATAAGTTAGTTGAGATGAAGATGATAATAAAGGAGATTGAGAGTGAAAATGGAATTGTTGGGTTATAACTAGAAAGTCTACAAATAATAAGTAATTTGAATGAGAAGGTTTTGATTGAAGAAAATATTACTCCACAAGGATTTGTGAAGAAGATAAAACAAGAGGAGTATCTCTTGTCTTTTCGTATGCATATTTTGGAAGTGATATATGAAGAAATGAAGACCTTTAAGGAGGAAGCTGACGATGAAAAAGTAAATCTAGAAGATTGCCTTTTTGGTCTTACTAGCGATTGGTCTGATGATATTTCAAGAACATCTGAGTAGTTATATGAACAATTTAAATGATTAATAGACAAAGCTACAAATCCTTTCATAACCAAATCTATTAAGGAGTTATTCAAATTTCAACATCAGATAAAGAAACTTGAGCCAAAAATTGAACAGATGAAATCTCATAGTAGAAAATTTTAAAAATAAATGCTAATATTTAAAATAGAAAGACAATCAATTACTAAATATGATGATGTAGAAATACAGTTGATGATGTCTCAGTACATCAAATATAGAGAGAAAAGGAGACCCGAGGTTGAAGAGGTGGAATAATTGATGTTACTTTTGCTTCCATAAAATTCTTCTTCCTTCTTCACACTTTCTTACATTATATTAATTCTATTTGTAAAGTAAATTTGTTAAAATAAATTACTTTTAAGTGAAGATGTTTAGTAAAGTTACTTGCTGAAATTAAAAGACTTCAGTAATTTGGAAAAGGTGCCACTACTTAAAGTTATTTTGTAAAAGAAGATTACTAGAGCTACTTTTAGGCAGCATGAAATGAGTTAGTGTTTGATCTAAACAAGGAGACAAAACATCACCACTTATCATCAACTACTGCATGCCACATAGGAGAAATTTGAGGAGGACGCCACTCAATGGTTTCCAATTTTAAGCATAACACATGGGTATTGAAGAACTTGTTTCCTATTTGAATTTGGTATCTGAAATTGTATAAATATAAGTGTACGCATGTGTGCCTAAGGATGATAATTTTTTCAATCAAATAATTATAACCATTATATAGGAAAGTTTAGTCTATCTAAAACTTTGTGTTTAGATATCTGGACAATTTTGAATGAATTTTTCTGAAAGTGAATAAGAAAAAAGTTTGTTTTCTAGAGAACTTTGTGTCTAAGGGAATAATTCTATGCATTATATAAAGATAAAATAGTAAACTTTGTGTTATCTATTTATATAAGTTGAATTCATTGCTTTCTTGATCATTTATTGAAAAGGTTATCACAATTATATGCTTATCTATTTGCACATATACAGTAAACTCTAGAAAACTATTTATTATGATGTGCATCTCTCTTATTTATTTCCTTTCTCAAGCATTCTAGTCTTTCATCTATTCTCCAATCTATCTGAGACTCCATTCACATTCCTAGAGCTAGTTGCTTACTTGCTACAAAATCCCTTTGTTATGGCTCATGAACAGAGTGATTAAAGTAATACCCCCTAATTAGAATAACTTGCACATAATTTGTATATTCTATGAATAACTGTAAGCTGTAAGGAATTATAAATAGATAGACATAATTGTACAAGAGCTTCATCATTAAATGAAGGGGATTTAATCCTATGAATGCCTAGGTAATTTTGACTATTAACAAAATATATAGCCAACATAAGTGACTTGGGATCATTAAATTTTTTCATTGGTTTTTAAATGTCATAGTCTAAGAAATATTTTTTTGTGAATCACTCCAAGTATGATAAGACACTTTATCATTTCAACATGGAAACTAGTAAGTCCACCTTGACTCCTTATCAATCCATAGTCAATATTTATACCAAGTGTTATTATCCTTTGGCTTATGGTACACTTTATAGTAAATTGGTGGGAAGTATTATATACTTGAATTATACTTATCTTGATCTCTCTTTTACTGTGAGTCTTTTATCACGCTTCTAGTAGGACCCCTATGCGAGCCATTGGTAAGCTACAAAGTGTATTCTATGATATATTCATGGTACCATTAATTATGATATTGAGTATAATTTGGAATTAAAATATTCAATTGTTGGTTACACTTTATAGTAACCTAAATCTAGTCATGAATGCTTGATTATGTTAGTTTTGGCCTTATTTCACTTTAATTGACTTGTGCACTTAATTAGTACTTATTTCTCCACCTCACTCTATTATAAGCACCATTTAGGACTTTTTTTATTTAAATTTATATCTATAATCTATATAAGTGATTTTATTTATTAAAAAGCCCTTATGCATATGTATAGCCAATCTAGGACCCAAATTTTATACATTTCCCTAAAGGACAATCAACCAATAGGGATAATAGTGGCAGTAAGATTCATCACTATGGATTGATCTTGTCCCTTGGTCCTCTAGTGGTAAGTTTTTAAATTAATAACCTCCCTTGTCTTTTTGATCCATGTTTTTAGGATTCTTAGAGTATCGTTTCCCCTTTTGGATTGCTATAAAGACACATTCATGTCACTTATTATAACACTTGGAAATTTAAATACATAGGCATACTTACACCATTGCACATTGAGAAAAATTACCCTATTCTTTCTGATTCTAATTTTGATCACTTTAATTAATCCGTAGCCAAGTCAAAACCTTATTTTATTTAGTCCAAATCAAATCATGATCAATAATTCAATCCATTTCTAGATGCACTCATATAGTTAAAGAAGCACAATTGCACAAATCACTCTAAGTGGGAGAAATTCATGGGATTGATTTCCATACTTAAAGTATTAGATACATAGGAAAAATTCAATCATCTTGGTAGTGATTAGGGTTAGCTCAACCCAGTTACACTCCACATTTTTATATTTGCATGTTTTCAATCATTGCTAGCCCTATTAGGGTTTCAACCTTAGAGAAGTTATTTGTAGGTCTTTCACACACTTATGAAGGTCAAATTTGTGCATACAAACCTAACTTAAGTTATCTTAAGTGATCATGCCCTAAATTCATAATTTTTAATCAAAAGATAGGATCAACCAAATGGTACAATAGTGGGAGTCGATCATGTCCTTATTTTACCAGTATTTTTCCTTGTACAGTTTCAATTATCTATTCTTGATACTTACATATTTTTTTCATATGTTCTTATATACACCTTCTATTAATCAACATAGTCATATCTGGGGTATAAATAACTAATTTTTTAATTTTAATTCATAGTTAGTCTTATTTCAATCATTTTTACTTTGTCAAATTTAATATTTTACTTTCATTTTACTTGTTGAAAGTTCATTTACAACATTTTAATTTATTATATTTAGTTTATCTTAATTATCATTAATTATTATATTAATTCAAAATTTAATTAAACATATTGATGAACCCATTTATTGATTAAAATTTCCAAGTCCTGAGTTTATCTTAGGGTTTCAACCTTTCAAAGTTTCAAAAAAATTGTCCTAGGTTTTATATAAATTCCTAAACATTTGACATTAAAATAATATTATTTCAAATTTGGATCTAATTCTGACACTAAAATAACTTGATTTTAAATAATTGTTGACATTGATAACACTTTATTTTGACCTTGGATTTGATATCATGACATTGAAAGCTTCTTCTTTTGATCTTGGATTTCACAAGAGTTTAATAATATCCATACACCCAAAAAATCCTTCTTTTTAACATCTTACATCTTACATTTTAATTTTTAGTTCCTTTATTTTTTTAAAGAATATATGGCTATATT
This sequence comes from Torreya grandis, assembly GCA_037957365.1. Classification (NCBI taxonomy): domain Eukaryota; kingdom Viridiplantae; phylum Streptophyta; class Pinopsida; order Cupressales; family Taxaceae; genus Torreya; species Torreya grandis. The sequence continues at coordinate 2,262,856 of JARHVA010000359.1, forward strand.
GCATGAACATTTCTTACTTGTAATTGTTCTAAAATAACATGTTAAAATTCAAATACCAATAATGAAATTTTTTTCAATCAAGTATGATATGGAAAGATGAGAAATCATATATTCAATATTCTATAAGGCCTATTTTAAAATCTCAAGTCTTATATGTCCTTCCTTAACCCAGATAATAGAAATGATTAGATTTTATGCCACAAAGCCAAATAAAGAGTACATAAAAAATTATAATATAACCAATATATCATATTAAACACATTGAATATTACATATGAACATATTAAAAAATATACATGAGACATATTTCTTATAGTTAGGGAGAATAATATCTCCCAGATATCTCACTAACTACAATAACCTAATTGCAATATATTATTTTCTATAACAATATATACGACTAAGAAACTAACTATTAATAATAAATAACTTATAGTATTAACCATACAATAAATAGTAACTATAATTTTAATCAATGTTAATCTTAAATTCTAACAATTCCCCCCTCAGTTTTTACATGGAGAGAAAGTACATCATGTGAATTGAAAATATAATCGTATGCCAATGCATACTTTTAGGTTTTCATATTGTTGTTTGAATCTTACTAGCTCGATATTGTTGCACATGATCACGTATATATGAGAACTTATCTTGATTTCACTTCTAGTTGAACATATTCATTGGCTAACCATCTTCTAATGAAATATGACAATCAAAGGATCTTTGTAGTTAGAGGATTTCTGCAATCAGATGCCCTCCTATACAATTGTTTACATATTCCATGATATCTACATTCTATTTTTCTCCAATCTAAGTAAAATAATGATTATAATTTTTTATTTTTTACACAACATATATATATATATATATATATATATATATATTTATATATATATATATATATATATATTCTGAGAACTAAATCACCATTGTCTTCTTTTATAGCCTTTGTCCATTTTTTTTCCACCCAAATAAAAATAACATAGACAATCTTCACTACCACTAAAAGCTGCCCTTAGATTTAGCTGATTTGGCATAGACACAAGAGCCACTAAAACAAAATTAGACCTCATCATTAGTGGCTGATGAGAGGCATTTTTTAGCATCCTTCCTCTAATGCCTTCAACCTCCATTGTGTCTTTACTTAGATAAATATTTAAATCTCATGTGTATGTCTTTTTGAATGGAATAGGGTTCCCCCCAGAATATTGACACTTATATGGACATTGGGTTTGCTCAAATATACATCATTGAAAAATAATTTATTTGACTCTTTTGACAACTTACATAGAATTAAAAAAATCTCTTTAAAAAAAATTTAAAAAAAATTATGACAACTTAATTGACACACTTGACAATGACCTTTTTAAATACTATTTTTGAGATAAATGAATACCATGTAATATGGAACATGGGGTTCATAAATTACATAACCCTATACATATAAATGCTTCTAATTTGAGAGATCAACATATTAAAAAAAATAGATGCTAGACAAGACTTATATTTCCCAATGACAATTAAATACTAACTAAAAAAATAAACTACAAAACAATAAATTCACAATGTTGAATACTATATGAACACTAAAATGAATTTGATAGCTCACTATAAAGAAATGTGCACAGGCTGCATGGCAAAGGATCCAAGATGTCAAAAAGAGCTTGAAGGAGTCATGACTTTGGGGAGAATGGCAATGTTCCAACTAGCAATGATATGATAGACAGACTAGATCTTCTAAAAAAAGTGTTTAATAGTTAGAATTTGACAAATTGATCATATGACATGTAATATGAATTAGATATGATACCGTAATAATTAAAATAACCAAATAAATCCAATGCACCCCATAGTAGATTTAAAATTGGTAGGCTTGTTAGGAACACATATCTATCAAAATAAATAAAGAGACCAAGGAAAGATCTACACAGATGCCTTTCTAAAGGTTTAATCAGTTGTTAGGTGAAAGACATCAATGATTTAATAGAGGTGGATGGGTGACGAATACCAATAGATAGATGTGCACATGAGCAGTTGTAACTATACCTAGAAATAACCTGAATATAGATCTTAATTGGCCAATACAAAAGATACATTCACTGATACAAGATATATTTGACTTGTTGTGTAATATACCCAGATGGATACTTAGTCTTGGTAAATGTTAATTGACATTGAGACCCCTTGCGTATGATGTCCAATGCTTTGCCAAACTCGATCTGGATGACTACTAAACTGTATAAACAACTACAAAGATATATAAATTTGTACAAAGGAAAAAATAAATAGAAACATAATTTTAATCATCAATGGGACATAAACAGGGCAATGACTAGTATGATAGCCCCTAATGAATCTATTAGATTTCCATCACAAGTTGTTGATATCCTTGCTCTAATTTTAGATAATGGAAATGATCAGATTGTGTGTAACAGAGTCAAACAAAGAGTACACAAAATTATAATATAACTGATATATTATATTACATACTCTGAATATTACATACAAACATATTAAAATATATATAGGACATATTTTCTGTAGTTAGAGAGAATAATATTTACCAGATATCTCACTAACTATAATAACCTGATCATAATATATTATTTTCTATAACAATATATAAACTAACAAACTAACTAATAATAAAAACTAACTTATTGTATTAACCATATAATAAATAATAACTAGAATTTTACTCAATATAAATGCTAACTCTTAACATCCACCTCCCACACATATTATTAATGGTGTTTATATGCAAATTAAATTATAAGTACCTAGGGTTTGTGCTTATGAATCCCTTAAAGATGAAATCATCACTATGAGAAAGTTAATAAGATAAGTTTAAAATCAAAATTAGTATTTTGGTTCAAATATCACATTATCAAAAAATAGTATTAATATGCAAAACATCTAGAGTATGCTAGTGTTAATCATGCTTATACATCTTCATATACATATTTTTTTCTTAGTAAGATTTCATATCAAGATTGGAAGCCTTAACAACAACATACATCTACAACTAGTGATTCAAAAAGTGAATAAAAGACTAATAAGAGTTCACATGAGATTATAAGAGAAATGATTCAAAACAAGTTGATTATATTACTTTCTATTCCTCCTCTACGAAGATCAAAATACTATTTTGCATATCATAGAATGCATGGACATCATACATATAGTTTTTTTGGGTTTGAAGAATAAAATACAAAATATCATTGATAGTGTCGATCCTATAATAAATACATCAATCAAGCAACCCACTTACATTATGATGGAATATTCTAAGCACAAGTGTAAAAAGAATAAAAAGAGAAATTATAGATGCAAAAAGAAAATTTAGAACAAGAAAAGCTTCACAAAGAAAAATAGATCAGGGAATATTAAAAAAGGAACAAGATAAACAAGCAATGCTACAAAATAATAGGTTAAAAAACAAAAGTTGTAAAGGGAACAATTGGAAAGAGAAAAGTTATTAAAATAAAAAATTGTGAAGGAACAAGAAAAGTTATAAAAATTACAAGAGAAGTTTAAAAAAGAGCAATTATTAAAGGAAAAATTATAAAAAAAAGTTGAAGTTAAGGACAAAAAGTATCTTTAAGAAAAGGTTCCCAACAAAAGAGGTTCAAAAGAAAGATATACTTACAAAATTACAAGTGAGGTTTCAAAAGATTTAATTAAAAAGTGTTGATCATATATAAAGCCTTTATTTATTAATCCCCTCATATATGGAAATAAATGTACTAATGTTGAGATTACATCCTTTTGTGAAGCTAATATATGTAGCATGACACTTATCCAATATCTTGGGTATGATAGTCAACACTTGGGTAATATTATTTGGCCAAAATGTTGCATAAGATACATAGAGCTACCAATAATAATTAGGTCAAAAATATGTTCCATTGTATTTCACATTGAACCTACCTTGGATCAATGTAATACAAAACTAGGAAGATTATGTATGAGATCCATGGAGGTAACATTGGGTAAATATCATGATGATATCAAATCTAAGCATGAAATTAAAATGGTTAAAATTTCAAAATAGGATGAATCCATAGAGTTAGAAAAGATAAAATAAAATATTTTTTCAATTAACATTATAAAAGCGATAGCTAGTACCATCACAACAAAGGCACATTATACGAGATATATGGAAAAGTAAAATAAATTTAAAAATTCAATACCACATTATGGGGCAATTGGTTTTACATATACATATACAAAATATAACAATAGTGGCATATCATAATTTTAGGATCAAGAGGATGATTATGATTATGGTGATGATGATTCTGTATAAGATGATTGGAATGACATGACTACTATGCAAGATGACTATGGAAATATAATTGATAATTATAACACACATGATATAGAACCTACATAGATGTATCCCCTTGATAATATCTTTGGCTTAAAATAGCATCATTTATTTTATATAGCTTATTTACTATTGTATCATGTTTTGCTATTTCTTGTACATGTGATAAATTTGATCATTTATTTTATCTCTTAGATCTTACTAATTTTTTGCCTCTTGGATTTTCTCTTTTCACTTTCCAAATCTAAACAATCCAAAACAGTGATAAAATTTTCAATATTTTTCCATTTATCTTGAGGTTTTCATAGTCTGTATTAGTCTAATGTTAATTTTTATCAATTATAGAATTGACTAGTAGGTACATAAATGACTATCAATACTATCCTCAGTTGATCATGCCATGTGAAAATTTCTACCCAAAAATCAAAATCTGAACACACAAAGCTTTAATACTTCAAAATTTTAGATGTTTTACTATTTCAGTATGCAACTCAGGCAAAATATTTATTTTATTAAGCTATATTGTTCATACATGTTATATACTTTGACAAATATACATTTGATGAAATGAGGATGTGAAATCAATCCTCTGCATATTATTTTTATTCTTACATACTTTTCAATGTTACAATTCATATACAATGGGGGCATCTTTCTCATACATGGCCATACAATCACTTCTATTGCATATTTCATAATAACACATGTCATGGAATGTTTATATATTTTTCATTTCTTATACTGTAGACACCTTACTTATTAATCATTTCTATTTTTTATAGTTTCAAATTTTTAAAAATACAAAAAAAATTAAATATAAGCAAAAATATAAAAACATTCAAAATATTTTAAAACTCTAAAATCAGGACTTGAAAATGATTAGACATCTACTTTACATATTTACACTATGTTATTTATCTCATGATTAGTACATAACATATTATTTTTCTATCACACATGTATTTCACTAGTATTCATGAGTGTTATTTAAGACATATAAACTTTTAGAAATAATAAGATGTTGGACTTGTCTTTACCCTATAACCTTGATAAACTAGGAGCATCCTATCCATAGGTTACATTATGTACAGGTGTTATCATTAAATGACTCATACTATTTAAATATATACTATTACAAATGTCTTGCTAACATATCTATTTTACATTTGTGTACATGGGTATGCTATTTTCTAGGATATTATCACATTACATATACATAGTTTAGACTATTTTTTTGTTCCATGTTCCATTGATGTTTTTACTTGTACATAGTAGAATAGATATTTGATTGGATATTATGTATATACCATGACCCTTTTGTGTAATTAATTGAGCATATCTATGAGATATTTAATATTTTTATGCCAGATTTGAACATGTCCCTTGTATGTGTCTCTTGGCCTTAGTATATGAAATTATGCTTGTTGTGTTGTGTTCTTATTGAGCTTGTTAATTTTGATGAGTGCCATGATCCATATCATGCAATAAATAACACATATGATACTAATTATACATTCTATTTCTATGAGCTTCATTTGATACATTTATATAGGCCTTGCCTCTTGTGTTACATACATAATTTAAATGAAAATGTCTTACTATGTTAACATACTTTTCACATATGCTATATTATTTAATAATTAAATATTATTATACATGTTGAAATTAAATTTTATATTGATATAAGTGAATTTCATGATCAATTCCCTCATCTCAAAAGTGAGACATTTCAATGGGATTCTCATACATAAGATAAGCCTATTCAAGAGTAAAATTTAGTTTTGGTACAAAACATAGTTTCAAAATGGTTCAAAATTTAGTCATTGGCACAGATTATGGAGGAATAGGACATACATATGCACTCATTTTTAAGATCAAAGTACAAATTCATACATTTTTTAGTGCATTATTTAGTTTCATGCACAAGTTTCAAATTGAATTTACAATTGGCATCTACACAGTTACAAATTCTATATTTATCAATGGGGGCATGAAACAAATTTATGTGATGATTTTAAATAATATTTTATATTTATGGACATGATAGTAGCATGCATTTTATCAGTATATTTTAATCATGAATTTAATAACAAATTTTCAATTGAATCTATAATGCATTTTTAGTGATTGATTTAGTTTAAGTGTATAATGTATAACTTAGAGGTTCAGTTCCCTCTAGCATTATGTTTACAAATCCATTTTGTATTTCAACCCATTTCCGGTATTGGGTTTACAAAGAAAGAGTTAAAATTAAGTTTCTATGTCCCTAAATGGGTGTTATTTCTTTTATATGATTTGAAGTTCACTTTGGGGCTTGATCACCCTCAAATCATCCATTGGTTCAGTTAAGGAACCAATCTCTCCAATGCCTAAATGAAGCATTATCTCCAAGCAAAGTCACAAAAGTAACATTGGTTTCAACAAACACATGCATTCCTCCTTTGCTCTCTTTTCAAGCTCAAGAAACTTTTCAAATTCAAGTATTTTCAAATTTAAAATTCAATCATTTATGAATTTTAAATTCAAGCTTTTTCATATTTTAATTTTCAAATGAACAAAGTAGCTACTTCATGTGTTTTATAGGGTTTGCCAAAGTCTACAGTGCCTTGAACTATTGGATTACTAGATCAAAGATAAAGTCTATATTACACACTAAGGTATATATTTCCTTTATTCAAGTAAATTTAATTTCTAGACTAATTGGGGGGAAAATATAGTAGCCTAAATATGGTCATGAATACTTGATTATGTTAGTTTAGGTCATATTTAATTTTAATTGACTTGCGCACTTAATTAGTACCTATTTAACCATCTCAGTTTATTCTAAGCACCTATGAGGACATTTTTTTCTAAATTAATATTTGTAGCCTATAAAAGTGTTATGATTGCTAAAAAAAACCTTATGTATTTGTACGACTAATCTAGGACCCAATTTTTGTGCATTTACCTAAAAGACAAAATCAATCAATATGGAAAATTATGTCAGTAGGATTTGTCTCTATGAGTAGAGACTATCCCTTGGTCTTATAATACCTAGTTTTAAATTTAAACCCTTTATATTTTAGATTCATGTTTTTAGGATTCCTAGCATGTGGTTTCCTATTTTGGATTTCTATAAAGGTACACTCAAGTCACTTATTCTACCACTTAGAAATATCAATCCAGAGACATACTTACACTATTTCACATTGAGAAAAAATCCCCTATTCTTCCCATTTCTGATTTTGATCACTACAAGTAGTCCTCAACCAAGTCAAAATTCTATTTTATTTACCCTAAAATAAAACATGAACATGTATTCAATTCATTTCTAGATGCATTCATATAGTCAAAGGAGAAAAATTGCACAAAACACCCTAGGTGGGAGAAATATGTGGAATTGATTTCTCTCCTTAAAGTATTGGATACGTAGGTAACATTTAATTAATGTGGGGGTCATTGGGGTTAGCTCAACCCAATTACACCCTAACCTTTTTTCTATTTTCTTGTTTTCAATCATTATTAACTCTATCAGGGTTTCAACCTTGGAAAATCAATTTATAGGTCTTAAACACACTTTTAAAGGTTAAATCTATGCATAAATACCTAACTTAAGTTGTCACCAGTGATTTTTCCTTAAACTTCTATTTTTTAGCTAATACAAGATTGCCCAAATGGGATGATAATGGGAGTCGATCCTGTCATTAGTCTAATGATTTAATCCTTGTGTAGTTTCAATTATTGCTTTTGGATACTTTTAGATATTGTTTCCATTTTCCTATTTCCACCTTTTTTAGTCAACATAGTTAGATATGGGGTAAAAATAACTAATTTTATATTTTAAATTAATCATTAAACTTATTTCAATAGTTTACACTTTATCGAATTCAATAATTTACTTTCATTCTATTTGTCAAAAGTTTATTTATAACATTTTAATTTATTCTATTCAATTTATCTTAATTAGGGTTAATCTTCATATTAATTCAAATTTCAATAAAACACACTTCAAATGGAAAAATTACAATTGTAAGTTATAGATAGTGATTTAGGTAAGAGATCAAAATGATTGGAAGTAAATTACATATATATATATATATATATATATATATATATATATATTATTTTGGATCAAGTCTCATGACTTGGTCTTAAAATAAACATATTATTATTGATTTTATACTATAAAATTTGAGTATAGTGAAGATTTTTATTGTCATGCATGAGTTAGGTTGATTTCATATTTCTATAGACCCAACCCAAAATGCTTTAGTTTAATAATCATAGTGTTATCTACATCTCTCATAACCTAGTCGAGCATCATCACACAAAGCACATTGAGATTCATATGCATTATATCAAACAAATAATCTAGGGTAAGGTATTGATTTTAAGTATTATTGTATAGATCTTCACAAAGCCCTTGCTTAAGGCCTAATTTTTTCAGCTCATGCAACTTTTAAGAGTGAAGGAAGGTGTTGTTAATTGGTGATAGTTAAATGTTTTCCATCCTTTCCTTTCTCAAATTAAATATCAAGGGGAGACATTAGTGTATTCATTATGTATACATTTTTTTGAGATTTAATATGCACATATAATATTCATTTGTAGTATAGTTAATATAATAGAACTAACTGATGCACATTTATCCATAAACAATTATTAGAGTAGATTATCTATTAAGTATTCACTTAATATAATTATTCTAATAATAAAAAATAAATTTTCTATGAATAATTAATTTATAAAACCTTAACCCTAGCCTCATTTCTTATATATATAAGAGCATAGAGGGGTAGTAGGTGAGGTACATTTTGGATGAGATTTTCCATTATTATAATAAAATTTTAGGCGAAATATGTTAATCTAAAAAGTTAGAAAGGCTAATTAGATAAATATGTATTGTCTTGTTTGAATATTTTAGATCTTTATATATTGCTTGTATCGTTAGGGTTTGTATTATAGTAGCTATGATGATTCTAACCACTCCAATAATTTAATAGCAAGGACACTTTGTGTGATCCAAATGTTGGAGATTCATGAGAAAAATTAGTAACGAGTGACAAAACATAATGTCACATGAAATGAGAAAATCATTATACTAAACTACGTCAAAAATAACAAAAATATATCTATATATAAATGGAGAATGGCCATGTCTAATAAAGAAATGTCCCATCCTATTATGCCATAATACATAATGGGTCTTACCAATAATAATTATTTGAGTTGAATCTACCATAATGGTGGCTTATAAAAGAGATATCACAATAATGAAGTGTTCACGTGACCATAAACATAGTGAGAACATGAAAGGAAGAAAAAAAACACTTTTTGCCTCAATAGACACATAGAATGATGAAGCAAAATGAGGCATCAAAAAGTGCTTAAAATGAGAATGACGCTCATCAAAATAGTTTCATAAATAAGCCCATAACAATATATCAAATGTGGCATAAAAAGGTGTGCCAACAATGCCCAACAAACACAACATATATGCCATGAAAAAAGCCTAAAATAAGGTTTGGCACAAATAAATGTAATCAAACATAATTATTCCCCCTAAAATGTGGCATTATATAATTGGTATGTTTACAATAAAATCAAACCCCTCATAAATGTTTATAATTTTGCAATATGGTGTACAATTCTAAGTTCTATAATAAAATAAAGGGAAAACATAAAAAAACTATATTTTTGTACATTGTAAAATTAATATGAATCGAGATTTATAATGTACATGAAAAATCTGCATGATTGCAAAAATTATTTTTTTATAAAACACAAACTTTATTTAATTTTATATAAAAATGTAGTAACTTCCAATAAATTTCTTTAAAAAGTTAAAAATTTGAAAAACATCCAAAAATACCTAGAAAATGCCATTTTTTCTAAATAAAAAACTACAAATAGTTTTTCAAGAAACCCAATATGTAAGAGGGTTGAAAATAGGCCTAAGAAGAAGAAAAACATTTGATAAATCTAAAACATGATCAAATATTCACAACAATAGATAGAAAATTAAGGCTTTACTACCATGTAAAAAAAAGAGAATTAACCCAAGATTAGTCCAATATAATCTCTCCAACAAATATCATCTATTAAAATAATGGTGCTCCTCTTTATAAAAATAAATGATAAAAATAATAATATATTACATTCAAGGATATCCAATTATAAAGTTCAATTTAAGGTTTTATACCAAACAATACATATATAGAGAGGGTATTTATAGCTTAAGTAAAAGATAGTTTCCCTTATCCTATTGACCACAAAATAAGTAAATCTAATTGGCCTACAAAGTTATTGGAAAACATACAAGATAATCCTTATCCTTTTTTAAGCTTATAAAATTGTGCATAATATGCACTAGATAACTTTAATATAGAAAACTATTCTAAATTAATTTAAATTAGGTGAAATATACCAACATATTCTTGTAGGATTTACATGTACATTAAAGTTTTATTCAAGAGCTTCATGGGTACAATTTTTTTAATCCATACCATGTCTTACTTTAATTTGATATATATGTATACACATATCAAAGTGTGTAAAAATATAAACATCTAAAATGACTTTTAGGAATTTCTAAGTCATTAAATTAAGATTCAAATAAATGTGTTACTGATGGCATGAAAGTAAAATATATGTTTGTATGTATATCTGTGTGTGTGTGTGTGTGTGTGTGAGAGAGAGAGAGAGAGAGAGAGAGAAAATTCATCTAAAAATGAGTTTGGAATTAGAATCTATATGCCACATAGGAAGAGTATATAGCTTGTTGTGGAAATTTTCATTACTCACGCTTTGGTGGATTTCCTAGTTGAACATGTTGTGGGTTTTGATTTCTTTCAATTCATAGATATGATTTACCAACTATTATGCTTATTTAAAATATGTTTTACATGTAGTTAATCATTAGTGTACATGTAATTTAATTGTTTATATGATAAAATTTGTGGATGTAGACTTGTCTATAATGAAAAAAGTATTGGAATGGATAATTAAAATGCTATCATACCAACACCATTGCTACCAATTCTTAATAAACTTGATTTATAAATTTAACTTGTGACTAATTGACACCTATAAATGTGTCGATCTATTGTTCAATTATCAATGTAATGAAATTATGAAGATTACTTGTCATAATTATAACTTTCCTTGATTGACACTTAAATGTTGCACTAGAAGACATAGACTATACTTAAAACATAGGATTGGACCTATTATCTTAAACTTGGTTAAAAATAAATGTAAATGGATTGAGGGACCCTTTTAGTGTCAACACTCTAAACAAATACTTATTTGTAAACATTGTATTAAGACTATGTTAAACTATTGATTTAGTAGCATATTCAAATGTCAAATTAAAAATGACACTAACATTGGAACTCACTTTGGTTATGATCATGGACCTAACCAAGATTAGAAAAGGTTTCAATGGATTTGGAATCCGAGTGGGAAAATATGTAAATAAAACCATGAGGTTTGAATTTGAAACCACTATTTTAGAAAAACTAATTTATGTTTATTGATTTTATTTATTTGAATCATTATTTCTTAACGTTATCATGTATTGATTCACCTCAATGAAGCCTTTGGACATTTTTGGAGCTAATCTTTGTATGCAGATAATAATGATTTTGACAAGAGTTTTCTTGGAAGTTTATTTGGCTTTTATCTTAGGTACATTTTTCTATTTTTTAAATATTTTAAATCGATTATTTTTAGAGACAAATCTGGAATGGAATCGAGTGTGGTAAAGGGGATATTAATTTATGGCCATGCAAATTGAATGTTGGTTAAATATTCACCATGTTAATGGAAAAATTAGATGTGGCCATTTTTAGATCAATGAAGGTTAAAAAATGGGGTTTGGAGGCAAAGGTAAGACATACTTATTTCATGAAATAAGAATAGTGGATATAAAAATGGATATGATAGAAGAAGAGGTTATAAGAGAAAATAATTTTGTGATCATTTTTTTTTGCATTTTATTTTAATAAAAGGTGAATTTTTATTCTTAAATTTTTTTTGTGCATATATATGTATATGTGTGTGTGTGTGTGTGTGTATGTATGTATATATGCATATTTATATGTTTATGTGTATGATTGTGTTATTATTTTCTTATAGATTGAATTCAAACTTTGTAGTTGATATGACCTTGGTTAAGTTTTAATCTAATGTCATTATTGGGTATAGCTTTAATTTTTAAAGAAACTGACTTTTATAATTTTCTCTCGGAAGTCTATAAATTACTATCTTGAAATTGTAAGGAGGTTCTTTTATTCCCCTCACCTAGATTAGTTTGTTGGTAGATATTTTTAGTGACTTATAAATAGGTTAAATATTTGAGAGAAGATATGGATAGATGTTACCCCATTAAAATTTTTGAAGTTGAAAAATATTGAAGTAATTTGTAATAGGGAAATTGTATGGATGTTATAGTTCCCTATGTTTTTAAAGTTTATGTATCTCTTAAATAATGTTGGAATAGTTGGAAAAACTTTTTATGGTAAGAGGTCTAATTGTGTGGTAACAACTAGTTTCTTAACATATTGTCATATGGCATTTTAACATTCTCAATACAATAGGATTGAGCTGAGTGGATATATTTTTTAATTTAAGCACAAGAAGAAAATATTGAGAATAAACATGCTTACATGATTCTCAATATATCCTAGTCATTCATTCCACTTTAAACTTCTTGGAGTATTCTTAAAATATGAGATGTCGTAAAATAATGAAGAAATTGAATGATCTAGACAATGACGATTAGTTAGTTAGATGATAGTTTTTGTTCTTCTCGAAGAAGTTCTATTAAGTTATAATGATGATCTTATTGCTTGGTAATATTAATACAGCTTGTATGATTTTGCTTTATAGTAACTATTGTTATTTAAAGCTTTTATATCTTTAAGATTCTAATAATACATCAAGGGTTATATGATGAGCTGGCATATTCTTATCCTTTTCAGAATTAGGTATGGATTTATTCTTTGATTGGATCAAATGGTTATACCATTTTATTAAACAATGATATAGTCAATTATATTAATATTTTCTCAAAACTTTATGATTGAAATATAACTATACTACTCATTAATTTAAATGACACTTCAAAATTAATGTTGAAACTTAGAACAATATTGTTATTGAAAGGATTTTTTAACTTGAAAAATTATTATAAACTACTACTATCATTTGAAAAGGAATATATATTTAATTGAATTTATTATTGTTTAATGGTACTCTTGCTTATTAACCACCCTATAATCCTGGATAGGAAGAATAGTAATTAATTCCATTCAAGAAATATCAAATTCTATGTAATGTATTATTAACTTAGAAGAAGTGTTATGTTTTTCTCTTCTATAATGAATATGAATATGTCTCACGTTATACATGTGTGTGTTTATACTGTTTTATTTCCACTTAAGCATGGATATGTAGACTTGTACCTAAACTAATTACTATGGTGAAGGAGTATTGCTTTACCCGCATATTGTTTTAAAAATAAACTTGCATTATGTTGTATTATTCCCTTAAAATTAATCCTTTTACATGCTTTCATGAATATCTATTGAATCTCACTTCTATATGAATATATTAAAGTCGGTTAAAAAATACTCCAACAATGTTGATTATAGCATAAAAATGAAAGAATGTATATTTAGTTTATTCTCAACTTATAATTAGGTCTTCCAAACATGAACAAAGGTTGCCTTGTTAAATTATTGATGGATTAGGTCCCAAAAAAATACAAAAGATTAAACTATAGATTCTAATTCCAATAAAATAATTCTTGTTGTAGAATCTCTCACACATCATAGATTCTTCTCTGATACAAACTTGTTACAGAGTTGATGATAATAGGAATGTGGTGGCATACTAAAATTTATCTTGAGTTTTTTTTTTTTTTTAAATTATAAAAAAGACATCCTAATTTTTTTTTTAATTATTACTTGTATTACACTCTAAGAATACTATCTAAGACTTGGATAAAAATAGCAACCAAATCATGAAGCATGCACTACTAAAATTATCCTTCTCTACTCACTTGGTAAGTTTGGCCATCAATGAATGAGTAGTATAGAGTATGCATGAGGGGTTACACTACCATATGGATTATGATCATATTTATAATGTCATGTTCATGTTTATTAGAACTAAAAACTTTATTATTGTTCCCCATGTTGTAAATTTTGTAAGAAAACCTATTTGAGGTATATATCTAGCTTGTCTCACTAATGATTGTAGATTGGGTCATAGTTATAACTATTTTTTGACTCGTTAGTATGAAATCAACTACATGGTATGACTATTTTAAAGGAACATATTATAAATAGATATCTTGTTCCAAGATATTGTATGAAAGAGTTTATAAAATAATAGTGGTTTTATATATGGTAACCAATTTTTGTTATGGATGTACCCCAATTACAAGGGTTATATTTATGTCATAAAAGGACCCATACTTTTATTTCACACTTAAGGCTTTCTTTCAAGGAACATGTCTCACACAATAATTAGTTCACTTACTTGCCCACATGAGCTTCTTACACACAATTTAATTATTATTACAAAACCTCCAAAACACTCGATCTAGTGGGTCAAGCCTTCAAACCAAGTTAGGATCCTAAGGCTTGTAGGCTTACTATTAAGCCTACAAGATAAGGCTCATAGCCTTTCTAAGAGGCCTATGACCTTTTTAGTTCAATTTAAAATATTGTCAATTTTAGGAATATGTAAATATATGTTTAAGGTGTGTAATTAAAATTTAATTAATCATTTTCAAATTATTAACAAAAAATAAGCTATTGGCAACAAAGAGGGAAACCATAAATTAAAAATTATTGACCACCATGAGTTATCACATTTAGCAAACACCTCAACTTGAAAAGAAAAAAGGGTTCCTCATGTGGGCTATTATATATTTTGTGATTCCTTTTATAAACCTAACATGCTCCCTATTATGGCCTTGAATGAAAATCAATTAATTCCAAGAGAATTAATATGATTTAATATCACAAAATAGTTAAACTTGGTTCTTAGTTCACACATGCTAGTTTTTGAATTTTCACTATGTATAATTTACCTTTGTGGATTTTCCCTAATATGACACTCTAAATGAGTCTGTACAGCCTTGTTTGTTGAGTGATAGAGTTAGTATCCTCATTATAAATATTTTATATTATCCCTATTCTTTATTTATAATAAATCACCTATTAGGATCACAATTTGAATTGTTATCCTGAATTTCAAAAAATCGTGATAACAATTGGCTTTATGTGTGGGACTGCATTCCCTAATTGAATGCAAGAGAACTCCATATTATTTTGTGACCAATTCCTTCAATCTATGTATCCATATAGATAATGTGTAGTAGACATTTTTATGTCTCGATCAAGCTAATTAGTATCAAGTTCTCTTATATGAATCGTATGAGAAATGTAACATACACTACTGGGGGAAAAAATCACTTGCTTTGATAATCATGCATTCTTGCTTGCTCACTTTTCCATTTAGCAAGGTGGGCTAAAATATTTTCTCATCAATCATAACATCAAAAGGTAAAATATTGCTTACTACATGGTGGTTCATCAAAAGAGCTTTCCAAGGCTTTGAATGTGATCCAAAATAGAATCTATATGTGGAAGAAGTGGTCAAAATAGTGTACCTTAGTTGAGAACCATTGTACAAAAAAATGACTTATTTTTATTAAAAAAATTAAAAAGCATGTGTCTTTAAATTTGGATCATTTTTTTAAGATAGGGTTCACAAGCATTTTTGAGATCTTAAATGGCATGCTTGAATTTTTCAATGTTGACGAGTTTGGTAGTAGGAGCACGAGAGGCACAATGCTTGAAATGAAAATTTTAAAATTTATCATATGCATTTTGGAAGATGGAAATAAATTGACCAAGGAAAATTTGAATGGGACTACACACATTTCAATGTAATGAGCATAAATGGTGGACACGTCAATTTTTGGGAAACAAAATTCAGGTGAAGGGAGACTAGACATGAAGGCCTTTAACAAATTTTCTTTTATATTTAAAAATGTATGGTGGCAATATGTATTCATCTCTAATGATTAGAATCAAATAAATTTGTATTACAGCATCAACACTTTGAAAATTTTCTAATAATGAACCCAATTTAAAAAAAATCATAATGAACCCAATTTAAAGGAGCATTTTATATTTAGGTTTTTAATGTGTTATAAGGTTCATGAAAAGTTTTAATTTTGTTCCAATGATCAATTTCAAACTCATTCTTTTAAATTTAATTTTATAGGAGTTAATAGAATAATTTATTTACTTGGTGACATTAAGGGATAAGAGAAATATCTCTACAACTTAGCTCTTGTGTATTACATTCCGTCTTTTTTACATTTGTATGATCTTGATCTCTAGTGAAAATTGAGTCAATACCAAATGTTTTCATGAAAATAAAATAATAATAAAATAAATTCTATAGCTTCTTCAAGAAAACCAATGTGACTAAATAAAATTTTATATCTTATTCAAAATAGTTGGCATGGTTCACTCCATGGCTACTACCAAAATGGTCAAATAATCTTGTGTAATGTTTCATAGTTCACCACTTCTAGAGCTTTCAATCTCAATTCAACGTGTCATCAAATTGGAAAAGTTATTCGATGTTCCATAATAAGATATATTATCCTTCCTTTTAAGAACTTGAATTGCTAACAAAAATGTGATCCAACATCATTTTGTTGTTATTGCTGTAGGATTCATTATTTTACACTTTCATATATAATAATTTTATAAATCAAAAACAAAAACCTCAAGAGTGAGTTGATAAGAGGAAAATAAAGAAAAATTTATCATGATAAAATCATTCAATAATTATTGGGAGTTCACCCACAAACATTGATCCATATACTCATTCGTAATATTGTTTTCAAAACTCAAATTTAGTAATACAGTACTATAGAATATCAAGAAGCAAATAGTATGGATCAATCTATAAATTCATGTATTAATATAGTACTGATCCATCTATTCATAATACAGTTCTCTAAAAATTTTATTATATATTTCATCTACAAACTCATTTAATACTTCATCCTTGTAGATTGACCAAATAGATCCCAAGGAAACAAGCCATTTTGAGTAAGTTCATCAAAATTCTAAAAAACCTTGTTCTAGATTTACTGCCCCTTCATCTAATTTGCCTCTGATTTTAGGAACATCCATGAAGACCATTAAAATAATGAACACAAACACTCTAAATATACATATAAAAAATAAGATAATAGTGATACAAATGAACAACAGTTACACATGATAAACATGAAAGGATATGGAAAGGTCAAAATGGGTCAAACAAGGTAATGCTTTCATAAAGATGAAATTATTAAATCCACACAAGCACACAAAATGGAAAGAAGCCAAAATTTATGTACAGTGAAAAACGACTAAGCATAGGATGAAGAAATATGTCAATCCATTGATGGGTTGCGAGAATTAGTTGACTCTTTAGAATAATGGGTTTGGCTCATGAGGCATGAACGTGTTCAACAAAAGTAACCAAGGAGGTGGAAGGAATAAGAACTCACAATGATTGTGCATAATAAGATTATATAAAACTTGTTGATTATTTAAGTGAGGAAAATTTTGTTTTTTCTATATTGAATTTTTATTGGTCTTGATTAGAAATATTTTATTTAACCTTTTATTGTGAAATAAGAGGGTTCTTCAATTGATATTTTCATTTATTTATGACACGTCCTATTGCATGTCCATCATTTAAAATATTTGAAGTAGGCATTTCAACACTACCCTTTTTCACAATTATAGATATGATCATTATTGTATTTAAATTCAATGGCTTGTTGTTGTGCATCTTCCAAGACATACACTTTTCTCCTTTTCAACGTGAAATGAATATCTCAGTGTAGAGCAACAATGAATATGTAGAGTTTATTATTGGGGTGTGATTGATTAGCATAAGGAATAAACCTTAGAAATTTGTTAAAGTGTGCCAAAATTTCTCTCAATCTTTTTTTGATTTTGGAAAAACCAAGACAACATTTCAAATAAATTTACAGTTGGTTGGATTCTAAATAGGAACTTATTTTTCATGGTGTTCCACTTCATAATGAATCCAACTTTTAGGTATTGTAACCACTCATAAGTAGCCCCAATAAGGATTTCAACAAAAAATATCACATAGATGTTTTCTTCAGAAACTCTTAGGATGTTGTATGACACAATGAAATCACATGTGTTATCATCTACATTTTGATAAGCTTATCTAAATAAAATTGAGAATTTATTTCTTGAACTATAAGGAAAGGTAGTGTATTGGGACAAAGGCAAAGGATCAAATAAATTTCCCCATGAGAGAGGAAGAATAATGGGTTTGGGTACACAAATCCATTTCTTGAATCACAAAGATGAAGGCACTATAACTCATTTCAATAGAGTTTCCACCCTCCATTTCATGGTAGCTTCCTTGAAATTTCTGAAATTCAAATACACAAGACACTTTGATGCATAACAGAATTACCAAAAACTATTGTCAAAATTTTATGTTGCTATGATTTCTTTAGTTATTTAACAAACTTTTCCCATCTGAAGTGGTATAAATTTTGAAATTTTGAAAAAAATATTGAGTCACAGATGATTTTCATTTACATTTGAGAGATGTACTTTACACATATAATGGGGATATTTTGGGGTTTTTAATGATTTTAATAGAAATATAAAAAATGAAGTAAAAATGTAAAGGGAAAAATAATGGGAGGATAAGGAAGGGTGAATGATAAACCCACACTGGATTAAAATTAAAACCCCACCTAGATTCACATCAAAGTATGGTTTATGTTGAATTTGATAAAACATCACATCTTGAAAATGGGTGGTTTATAAAAATTATTCACCTGTATCAAACTATCACAAATTTTCTTGTGTTTACACCACTTAATTGAAAATTTAGTTTTCCTAGGGCTTACAGGGTATTGAGTAACATAGTGGGAAAAGAGTCGATATAACATCTACTTAGTAATGTTTAATTCCTTAAATTACTTGATCATATGCTAAAAATTTGGAAGTTTCCCTCTCTTTTGATCCATTCATCTCCATGGGGCATCTATTTGGTTGCACAAAGTATCAATGTTTTTGATAATTTCAGTTAATGTTTGTGTGAGTTCATGGACATTTAGAGATATGTGTCTTTGTGCCCAAAACCCTTCAATAAATTTCTCAAAATTTTCCTAATTTTGTGCTTTTTTTTTGCAAATTAAGGGAGAGTTTTGTATAGGAGCGTTTGGTTGAGGGTTTACCTTAGGGTTTTCTTGAAGATCCTAACGGGGGTTTTACATTTTTTCTATGTTCATTAAGAATTAAAATAATTTTGAAAATTACAAACAATATTTTATATATATATATATATATATATATATATATATATATATATATATATATATATATGTATATATGTATATGTATATGTATATATGTATATGTATATATATATATATGTATATGTATATATATATGTATATGTATATATATATATATATATATATGTATATGTATATATATATATATGTATATGTATATATATGTATATATGTATATATATATATGTATATGTATATATATATGTATATGTATATGTATATATATATATATATGTATGTATGTATGTATGTATATATATATATATGTATGTATGTATGTATGTATGTATGTATGTATGTATGTATGTATGTATGTATGTATGTATGTATGTATGTATGTATGTATGTATATATATATATATATATATATATATATATATATATATATATATATATATATATATATATATATATATATAAACATGATTTATTACTTGGATAAGTTGTAGACAAGAGAAATCAACATATGGTAGTAATAGAGAAAAAATATTAGTTTTGGTCTTCTTTGGGAATATTTATGGAGAATTTTTTTGCATTGGAATAGTTATTTATCAAGTCTCACTAGTGTTTTTAGTTTGAAGGTATGTAGTAAAAAATATATGATCTAAAAATATGTCTATTTAGGATGGATATCCAAACCTAATTCAAGTTAACATATATATGTTACCATTCCAAATGGATATCTATTTTGGTTGTTATGCATGTAACCTAAAAAAGCTTTTTGGTTTTGCCATTTTTTGGATTCTCGACTTCTTGCACTCACACTACCCATAATTTATTTGGTCTTATCCTCTCTTTTCCATTATCTCCATACTTTCCAATTCAAAAATTTCACCCTCCTTCATATAATGTATAATATGAAGGCTTTTTCATTCTTCTCTAAGTTTATTTTTTATTTCCTATAAGTTGTATATATTTCCCTTCTAAGAGCATTGCCCATATGTTGTAATGTCTACTTCTCATTAATCTCATTCACATAATCTATTTTCATCCACCAGATGCATGATTCTTTATCTTGCTAGGAAAATGAGGCTAATCTAAATGAGTTAGTAGCTCACGATTACCTGCACTCTTGATGACTTGTATCAGGTGATATAATTTATTTTCCAACTTTGTCTTTCCAATTGAATTATATAAGGTGAGATAAGTTTTTTTCCAAGTTTTTCTTCCAAACCACATTTCATTCATCCAAATTATTACATTTTAGCATACATGGTAATTATATAAAATGTTAATAGGTTTGGATTTGTTGGGTAAAACTTGAAGATCATTGTCAATATCAATTTCACCTATATTCTTCAATATTCTCTCAAGACCACATGATTGTGTGTGTGTGTGAGAAAATTATTACATATTAGCATACATGGTACTTAGATAGAATGTTAATAGGTTTGGATTTTTTTGGTAAACTTGAATATCATTGTCAATATTAATTTTGCCTATATTCTTCAATATGCTCTTAAGACCCCATGTGTGTGTGTGTGTGTGCGTGCGCGCGCGTGCGCGTGCATGCACGTGCGTACGTGTGTGCACGTGCACGCATGCATGAAACTTATAATTCATCCAAATTATTACATCTTATCATACATGGTACTTACATAGAATGTTAATAGGTTTGGATTTTATGGGTAAAACTTGAAGGTCATTGTCAATATCAATTTCACCTATATTTATAAATATGCTCTCAAGACCATGTGTGTGTGTGTGTGTGTGTGAGAAACTTATAATGTTTTTGCTCCCATTTTAAATGATTTGTGGGATTTGGTATAATAAATGTAGAACAAAGGCTTAACCTAAATAAAAAACACGTATAAATTAAATAATATTTTAAGTAAAAAATAGAAAAATAATGAAATGTTATAAAATAAATTAAACTCAATCAATGTGGATGTGTATTGAAGGTATTTAAAGTGCGAGGGGTCAAATTTAGAAAAAAATAATGAAAACCCATTTCGAATTTGAAAAGCAATGAAAATAACTACACTATGCACTCCCTCTATTTTATTTTATACTCAATCGATGTGTAGTTGTGTGTTGAAGGTAGAGTGTAATGAAAACCCTTTTCAAATTTTAAAACTAATCTAAAAAAAAATCAAGTATTCAATTATTCTATATTATTTTTTAAAATTATAAATAAATGAAAAAATAACCACGTATTGTGTACCTAGGCAAAACATATGGTATAGGATATTTTCTATTTTAGTCTTAGGATTCTTAACAAGTTATATTAAGAGTTAGGTCATGATTTAGATACAGTTTCTTTCAACTTTGGTATAAAGGGTAGAAAACCCTTTAAAATGTACCTTTTTACAACTCAACTTCTCATGCAAATATAAATTCCCCATTATATGATAGCTCTTATGTTATAGATGGATTTGTAGATTTCATCCACTCTTTTCTGAGCAGGAGCCCCCCATTATTTATGTTTTTATCATTTATTCTTCTTACATTTTTTAGTTCTATTTTATGCAGTTGTTTGGAATGTAATAATTGGTGTCAAATCTTCAATTGATTTTCATAGATGCTACCAAATTTTTTAAGGGATTTCATCCAACAAACGATATGAGGTTTGTGACCAATGATGAGATAAAGAGGTTATTCACGAAGTTTGCAAGGCAATTTAAAAATAAAATTCATTTCATGGGAAAATAACTAGAGAAACTAGATGATGAAGATGAGGATATCAACCCTTGGTGGGATCCTAAGCACGACCCACTTGATGATGAAGAGGAAAATGAAGAATAGCATAGGGTGCCTATTTTAACCTAAAAATCAAGATCCCACAATATGACTTTAGAGGTGGGACATAGGTCCAATAATATGAATTTGAAGGTGGGACATAGGTCCACACATGGTTGAGAAAGATCAAACTAGTCATTAGGGTGTAGAAGATTAATTGGAAAGATGAAAAGTTGAATATGACCCTATAACATTTGGACGGTGTTGCCCATAAGTGGGGAGAGATGATTTTTTAAAACTCTTGATGGGATTTTTTCTGATTTTACAACACTTTAACTCAGAGAGTATAACTCAACTGGGATGAGCTATATGATACCAATATATGGTCAGTGGAAGAGTACATGGAAAATTTAAAATTTTGAAGTATATGGTCAAGGTTGCTTCCAATTTGGCTCAAAATATCATTATTTCCAACATGCAGTTTGAGGTTTGATTAGAGGTAATAATGTTCAAACCATAATATTTTTAAATGGTTACCATTATAACTAGAAAAGAATAAAAACATATTGGTGTCCTAAAAAATAAAATGGTAGGAATTACTTTTCAAAATTATTTTATTATTAATAAGAAACCAAAGGATAAAGGGAAATTTGAGTCTTCACTATCTAAAATCCTTGATCATTAGTCTGCTCTTATATCCACTATTATAAACCCTTATTATAAGTGCACTCAACCATGAAGCAAGGGTCATGTATGTAACAAAAACAAATATATGGAATAAGACGTGTGTCCATCTGAGCTATAATATGAGTATGATAATGAGGGTATGCACCATTAAATTTGATGTATAATATAAACCATAAAAAATTTCTCCTTTCGTAGTAGAAATAAGGGAACCATCGATGTCACATTTTACCATGATAGGGTTGTACCATTTGGAAACCTTCAAGTACATTCCCAAGTCAATAAAGTCCAAGTGTCATGTCAAGATGCGAAACACCGGAAGCATACAATTGATTACCAAATACCAAGCAACTTAATATGCGGAAATAAACCAGAATCACCAAGTAACTAGAATTCAGAATAACACATGATATGAGAGACAATACACAAATTGTATTAACACTTTCAGAAGGAAATACAACAAAGAAGGCTGCCACAGTTCTTCTTCCTTACACACCTCTAGGGCTCCCACACCTCTAGGGCATAAACAATAAATCTTCCCTCAAAGCTCTCTCTCCTAGGTCCCAACACCCAACTCAAACACAGAGTTGGTGTTCACCTTATACCTATGCTCCACGCACTCCACAAGTGCTCCACACACTCCACAAGTACTCAAACATACTTCAAGTAGATCTCTCCTGAACCTGCAACAACCTGCACCTCAATAGACCTTACTTACCATGTAGATCTCCTATAAGCCATGCTCACCTGATGACCAAGATCATACACTCCTGAAGAACCCAGCTGGCTCTCCAATCCAGCACCAACACGCCTGGTACTGTGGCACTAGGAGGAACGCACCATTGCTCTACCTCACACACCGAAGGAGCTTATAATTATGCTCTCTTACTCCCTAGCACAAGTTTACAATACAACCATGAGTCTAATATATAGAACTCATCCAAACAATAATTAGACACTCAGTACAATAATTAGATCCGCAGCTCTTAGTCTATAATTAGCACTAAGCATGCAAACTCTTGGTTCGTCAACTGACTGCCTGTAATATACTCGCAGTCGAACCACACAGGTGATCGACGCCGGTCCCTGTCCGCCTAGGGGTCGCCGACCGATCTCTGACCGACGTCGGTTGCTCTCCTGCCCTATCCTGCCGATGTCGGTTGGCCTGATCGACGCCGGTGTCTCTAACACTCAGCAACTCTCCTGCAACCTCCTCCGTGTCTGCATCAGTGAAGCTTTTATCTCCACAACCTAATAATCTCCCACTTGGAGATAAACAGTTGCACTGTACCTGTACCTATATCCCATCTAATCTGTTTCCTGGTTTGTATCCCTCTTCAAGCCCAACCCTGAAGACCAACCACCACACATCCAGTGGTGTACCTCCTGTCATTCGAGTACCCTGCCGCATCCAATCCTACAAACACATGTAGTGAAGTCCTGACCTTGCATAGCATGAATCCCTGCTGCTGGTCCCTCTCAAATCCTTGAGAACTCACTTCCCCGAATTGGCTCCTAACTCTCTGACAGCTCCCACTGCATGGGAATACTCAGGTCTATACCAGACCTCATGTGATTTCGGACACTGTACCTATCCATCCCTTAGTGTGCTCTGACTCTACATCCTGAACCTCACCAACACCTAATTCACATCAGCTCCCACTAGAGACAAAATCAACCTGTGATCTCCATGTCTCCCATGTCAAAGAATTCCGTTGCTCCAAACTCCTCCTGACATGCCATTGAACTAATCTTACCCTTAGCTCAGCAAAACCCTGTATGTACACCCTTGCTAGCTATCATACTATACCATCCACATACAGCAACAAAATGATGTCACGACTCATCATCCACCTGGTAAGTCAAACCACAGTAGTTACCCTGACACTGACTAGAGTCATGCTCTGTCATCCCACTATTAAAACCTGTACCACTGTCCTGCAGCTCCTCAAGACCATATGCCTGGTCTTCCATCTCACATATCCGTTCTCTCTATTCTTCTACTAAGGTATCCATTCGTCTCTGTGCTTTCATCTAGCTGGCAAACCTACCAAATCTCCCGCTTGGTTCTGCATCATATCCCTGCCATGCTCCCACCTAGTTCCTGGACCCTTCCTGCTCTACAATCAGCAACAAGTATAAAGAAGAGGAACATGAATTTGAGGGCCTACTTACGTCTTCAGTCCTCCGTATGGGTGCTTGAGACTCCTTGACTTGCTGTCCACCCAAAATTCATTACAGTGACCGACCTCGGTCACTCCACAGTCTGCATCTGACCGACGTCGGTTCCCATGCATCTGTCCCTGACTACCAACCTGCCAATGCTGGTGTCCCTGCTACCGACGTTGGTCCTCCTAACCGACATCGGTCTTACCTACTACCGACGTCGGTCTCCCTGATCGACGTCGGTCTTACTCTGCCCGACACTGCCAGCTTCGGTCTGCACATGACCGACATCGGCACCTGTCTGTTCGACGCCGGTTCCTCCTGACCGACATCGGTATCTGTGTTCACCTGTGAGTGATGAATTTTTACCCGCGAGCTCTTTTGAATCAATCTCCATGTCCAAACTGCCCTTGCTCAGAAGTGTCCAGCCCATCCACTGATTTCTATCCGCCATCTCCTCCAAGAACACCAAGGCTTTCCAGTTCTTAAGCCTGTCAAATATATTCGTCTTCCACTTAAGAACATGCATCTCCTTCCTGCTCATGTGACCAAGCCTACAAAGCCACGTCTCCGCAATAGAAGAAGAATCAGTAATATAAACAAGTAGATAAAGAGTACCTATTTTCTTACCACAAGCTAATTCAAGTGCTACCGCTGTGAGAGTTCTTGTGCATCTCTCATCACCCAATCTTTCTGAAGAAATTAGCCATATCTTCAAACCTGGGACCTGCATGACCCTCTTCAACACCTGTGTGTTGGCCGCCTGCAATTTCAGCTTCACTTCCCCTTTGCCAATTCTTTGGCAAGGCTCACCAGCTCCTCTACATAGGGCTGCATGGAAAGAGGCAACTGAATCTTTTAACCAAGATTCAACTTTATCCAAGAAACCTCCCAGAGCATCCTGTGCAACAACACCTGCAACATCTGCTTCTTCAGTTTCTTCATGCTGATCTGCTACCAACCAACAGTATTCTTTTCCCTGCTCTTTCTTTCCATCAGACCGTGAGTGACCATCTGTGCTTTTCAACTCCTCCATCCTTAGCTTACTTTGATCTGCCGTTGCTCTACTCCCACTCGATCAGAAACCCCTGAGAGTGACCTGTAACCAAACAAACCATGTTTCCTGCAACCTTAGCTCTGATACCACTTGTCAGGATGCGAAACACCGGAAGCATACAATTGGTTACCAAATACCAAGCAACTTAATATGCGGAAATAAACCAGATTCACCAAGTAACTAGAATTTAGAATAATACATGATATGAGAGACAATACACAAATTGTATTAACACTTTCAGAAGGAAATACAACAAAGAAGGCTACCACAGTTCTTCTTCCTTACACACCTCTAGGGCTCCCACACCTCTAGGGCATAAACAGTAAATCTTCCTCAAAGCTCTCTCTCCTAGGTCCCAACACCCAACTCAAACACAGAGTTGGTGTTCACCTTATACCTATGCTCCACGCACTCCACAAGTGCTCCACGCACTCCACAAGTACTCAAACGTACTTCAAGTAGATCTCTCCTGAACCTGCAACAACCTACACCTCAATAGACCTTACTTACCATGTAGATCTCCTATAAGCCATGCTCACCTGATGACCAAGATCATACACTCCTAAAGAACCCAGCTGGCTCTCCAATCCAGCACCAACACGCCTGGTATTGTGGCACTAGGAGGAACGCACCATTGCTCTACCTCACACACCGAAGGAGCTTATAATTATGCTCTCTTACTCCCTAGCACAAGTTTACAATACAACCATGAGTCTAATATATAGAACTCATCCAAACAATAATTAGACACTCAGTACAATAATTAGATCCGCAACTCTTAGTCTATAATTAGCACTAAGCATGCAAACTCTTGGTTCGTCAACTGACTGCCCGTAATATACTCGCATTCGAACCACACAGGTGACCGACGCCGGTCCCTGTCCGCCTGGGGGTCGCCGACGCCTGTCGATCTCTGACCGACGTCGGTTGCTCTCCTGCCCTATCCTGCCGACGTCGGTTGGCCTGACTGACGCCGGTGTCTCTGACACTCAGCAACTCTCCTGCAACCTCCTCCGTGTCTGCACCAGTGAAGCTTTTAGCTCCACAACCTAACATGTCAGTCATGGTTGATATAGGAAGTACAATTGATATTATAGATAAGAAAAAATATATAGGCTAGGCATCCATGTATATGTCTTTGATAACTTTCCCATTTTGGGTTCTATAACACATAAACATTGATTGCCTAGGTGTAATGCACAATTTGGAACTTTAAGGGGTAGTTTTTGTGCTCAAGGATAAATTCTATGTTATTGATATTAGGAAAGTGTATGTTGTTTTGGGGGTTAAACGGTTATATTCAATTAGAACCATCAATCATCATGACAAAATCTTTGCATTTAGGAAAAATGAAAATGAGTATACTGTCAAGCCTTTATCCTTGATGGATATCAAAATAATTGATTCTAGTAAAATGAACAAAAGTATAAAGAAGGGGAATTTTAAGTTTATGGCTCATATTTAATGTATGGATATCGAGTCTTCTAACCTAGATGAATAAGCCATAGGGATTTTAGAGGTGTTTTAAAAATATAAGGTATTTTTACAAGATCTACCAAGGAGCTTGACACCTGTCAAGGAATTGGAACACATTATTGATCTCGACCCTTCTAAGGCCCAACTATGGTACAACTATAAAAAAATGGGATTTTTCAAAATTTAAGGATATAAATATTGGTGAGCAAACTCTTGAAAGCATGCATCATAATCCCTTGTAGGTGCCTAAATGTTGATTTGATGGTCCTAGCTAGGAAGAAGAATGAGCTCATATAGAATATAAAACTATTACAAGGGCTTGAACAAAATTGCAATTAAAAATAAATTTCTATGCCAAAGATTGATGAGCTACTTGATGAGTTACAAGGGGGGAAATATTTATCCAAAAAAGATCTCTGGGTTGGATACTATTAGATACTAGTTCAGATCTAAGACAAATAAATTACAATATTTAAAACTCATTAGGAGCATTACCAATTTAGGGTCATTCCTTTTGGTCTAAGCAATGTTGCAACTACATTTTAGGAACTAATGAAAAATGTATTCAACAATGTCATATGTAAATTTATCCTTGTATTTTTTGATGATATCTTGGTTTACATCAATTAAATGGAATCTCATATTAAGCATTTATACATTATGTTGGATATCCTAGCTAAGGATAAATTGTATGCTAAGAAATTGTAAGTGTGAATTTACTAAGGCATATTTGGAATACCTTAGTCATATATTTCTACTAGGGGGTGCACATTAACCCTACAAAGATCAAAATCATGTGATTGGCCTGTACCCAAGAATCTTTAAAAACTTCATGATTTCTTAGGTTCGGTATGATTATATAGATTGTTCATAAGTAATTTATACACAATAGCTCGTTATTTCATAAATATTACCAAGAAGTTTTCCTTTAAGTGGTAAATTGAGGCAAAAAAATAATTTGAGGGTCTCAAAGAAGCTTTTGTCTCTACTCTAGTTTTAGCGACTCCTTATTTCTTCAAGTCCTTTGTCATTTAATGTGTCGCTTTTTGATCTAGAATTGGTGAATAATTTATTAGGATGACCATCCCATCACATTTTAAAGCAAGAATTTGAATGATAAGAAACTAGATATGTCAAAATATAGCAAGGAGATGTTAGTCATCCTCTACGCAGTGGACAAATGGTGTTAGTTTTTCTTGGGGGGGAGTTTTCAATTAAGACTAACCATCTTAGCCTTAAGCACTTACTAACTTAGGGAACATCAAAAAAGGAGTTGAGGAAGCGGATTAATCACCTACAAGCATAATAATTTGAGATCCTCTATAAGATAGGCAAAGAGAATGTGGTGAAAGATGCACTATCATGCATATAGTAATACCATGTCTTACATTCCATATTCATTATTTAACCTACTTAAAACACAATGTTTTTTACAAGTCGACTAAAATCACCCTACTACATCCAATCTCATACAATACACTTAATTGGAGGAAAAATAAAAATTTGGTCTACTAGGAATGACATCATATTGTTTTTAGAGAACATTTACTTAAGGGAGGAATCCATCCTTGTTCAAAAGGAACAAGAGCATGTGCATGAGTTTACATTTGTAAACCATGTTAGATTCTAGAAAACCAACAAAAAAATCATCTCTATTTTTTTTTGTCAAAACATGAAGGAATACATTTTTCAATTTGTAGTTGAGTGTGACACTTACCAACAAAATAAGGTCAAGTGTGTCCCCCAAGGATTTTGCAACCAAATGTTATACCAAATAAAAAGTGGCAAATTATGCAATGGAATTTATTTAACATCTTTCCAACTTTGAAGGTAAGGATGAAATATTTGTTGTGATATAGGTAGATCAATTGACTAAGTATGTCCATTTCATTCCCATAAGAAAAGCATGAAACATTAGCCCTACGGTTGGAAAATTGTGTTTACAATGTGTTCAAGATACATGGCATTTGAAATATTATCATTTGCAATCCAAACTAAATATTTTAATGTTCTAGGAGAAAAAGAGTTTAAAGGCAATCATCAACAAAAAAAAATATATTTGTTGTTAGAAAATGTGACTTGAAATGTAAGGGGAGTTTAAGGAGTATTTGAAAAAAAAAAAATGAAAAAAAACATTCTCTTCTATGACATAGTGGATTTGGGTTCCATGCCCCCTACACCCTTCACATGATTAAAACCCATAGTGAAAAGTTTTGTGCATGGGAAGCTCTTAAAGGTCACCCATATTAATATTAATTTAGGTTGAGTGTGCATAACTTTAGAGTTTTTCCTACATTTGAGGATAAATATATTTAAGGACGAGGGCATGATTTTTACATAAACATAATGTACATTATAGGATGTTTTCCATTTTAGTCTTACCATTATTATCAAGTTATGTTTAGACTTAGTGAAAGTCTAAATCATGAATAATTAGGGTTTATTATGGGGTTGATATAAAGGGTGGAAAAACCCTAAAGAATGTATCATTTTACCATTCAAATTTTAATTCAAACAAAGAGCCGACATTGTGAGAACTCATATTTTATATATGGATTTTTAGGTGCAATCCAATCTTGGGTGAGAATATGCCCCCATTCCTTTTGTTTTTATCATTTAATATACTTACATTTTATAGTTATGTTTTCTATTGTTGTTTGGGATGTAACCCCAACATACAAGTTACTCGTCTCCTTCTTCCCCTAATTTTTTTCTAACTTTTTGTATTTTTATTTCCTTGGTCTTTCTTTCCCTACCATATATCTAAATACACAAATTAGACCCAAAAACTTACATGACAACAGCACTTGGTTCCTTCAAACTACTTTTCATTTTTATCTATTGCTTAAGTCAAATACATATTTTTTAATGTCACCCTTCAAACTGCTTTTTATTTTTCTCTATTGCTTAAGTCAAATACACATTTTTTTAATGTCATCATATTATTTTAAGTGATACTTTTGAAATTTAAGGTAGGTATTGTTGTAAATGTTGACAAAAGTGTGTCAACATTTGAATCAATAAGAACTAAATATATGTATACAAAATATTAAATCTCTCCTTTTAATAATAACAATATAAAATGTTGATAAACATTTAATTTTTTTATATAAACAATAAAAAAAATTGTTATGTCTAGTATGATCAATTACAAGAAATACATGAATTTAATTGACTTATATATTGGAATTAACAAAATTGATAGTAAACCCTAAATAATTGATTCATGTCATACATTTTTAAGGCTTGTCTAGTAAGTTATAGGAAGAAGTACATGACCTAAATTCATGGAGACATTGAAATTAACATATTTGACACTAAGCCCTAAATAATTGATTTACTTTGTACATCTTTTTAAGACTAGTCTAATCAATTATAGGAAGAAGTAGTCTTGAATTGATAAATATAGGAGAATTAAGCCACTTGACACAACCCTAAATAGTTGAGTCACATCATACATATTTTTTAAAGAAATACATGACTTGAATTGGTTGATATATTAAAATTAACACACTTAACAATAAGCCCTAAAAAATTGAGTCACACCATACATTTTTTAAAGATTATTTAATTAATTATAAGAAGTAGACTTAAATTGATAAATACTTGGGAGTTAACACATTTTCATTATGCCCTAAACAATTAACTCATATCATACATTTCACATACATAGTCCAATAAATTTTAGGAAGAAGTACATGACTTGAATTGAATTGAATTGAACTAATGCAGTTGGGGTTATGGGTCCCAATAAAGAGATGTCTTAGACCACACAACCTTTCAAATTACATAATGGAATAATTTAATAATTTGAAATTAAAAATAAATTTAGTTATTTATTAGATTTCAATGGCTAGAATGCAACTTGCACACATAATGACAATAACACAACAATCTCAAATGAGATGTGTTACATTAGATCCTTAGATAT
Organism: Torreya grandis; assembly: GCA_037957365.1. Taxonomy (NCBI): domain Eukaryota; kingdom Viridiplantae; phylum Streptophyta; class Pinopsida; order Cupressales; family Taxaceae; genus Torreya; species Torreya grandis. The sequence goes on from JARHVA010000359.1 coordinate 2,294,600, forward strand.
ATGCTTGATAATTTGTAGTTTTAGAAATTTTAGCTATTCTTCAAAATATTTAATATGATTATATAATCTTTAAGTTCTCTAACTAGTTAACTCAAGTGTAGGGGCATTTTTATATAGGCACAAGACCCACATACTTATGATATTGCTCTCAACAACCCGATACAAACATTAATATTTGTAAGACATCATTGTGCACCAAAAATATTAGATGTGAAACACAATCCAAGGACACCATAATTCACTATAGCATAATGCATCATGACATACTATGTCACAAAAAGATATTGAATGAATCCATAACAACCTTGTGCAATCTAAAGAATTAAATGAAACTAATTAAGAACTATAACGAATCATTTATCTGAATGCTCGTAACACATAAAAAAATAACATAAGCACACAAAACAAGTTACACATAGATTGCAACCTAGTAAGGCTAATTCACAATGAGGCACAAACATAAATTGTAAGTATGAATCACTTTTCAAGTTTTTTCACGTCATCTACCCACTCACACTTTTTCACACCAAACAACTTTTATAAGATGTCAAAAGCTTTGCAACATAAAATTGCATACTATAACTCTTTCACATCATAATACTTCACTCCTTGTTCTCTGTGTGTGGATATTTGGAACTTACAATAAAGAACTTGCACAAAGATTTACAAAATAATATAAACTAACCTTAAATTTTAACACAAGAAAAGATAGGCAAAAAAAAAAATAATAAATGCATGCATGTAAATGAAAAATAAAATAAAATAAATAACTTGTGTGAAAATAAGGACATATGCAAAATTGTGAAGTGAGTATTGTTGTGACTAAGTATTAGACTAAGTGTTTTCATTTGATGTAGGATTAAAACGGTAAAACCTAAATAGTTGAATCACATCACTACCATATTTAAAAAGGCAAGATCAAATTTACTAAATTTATTAGGGTGAAGGTGCAAGGAAAATTAGTTAATAATTTTTAATTTTCATTTGTGGTGAGTGAATTCATTATGCAATCATACAAATGGGGCATCAAATATGTGGGTTTCATGAATTAATGGCATATGTGACAAATAATTGGGATAGATGGCCATTGGTAGAAAATTTTATGATGTGGATGATAGGGAGATAAAGTATGTTGCAAACATTTTTGGCCAATGTAATAAAACAAATATAAATGAAGCAAAATACCATACATGTAATGTCCCCATTTTTGAGTTCTCTTGCAGCACAGTCAGAGCTGACTTTTTGGGTTGGTGACAACAAAATCAGAAGAGTATTTTAACGGCACTAAGGTGTTCAGGTGTTATAGTTGAGCTATATGACACTTTTTGAAGAGATTTCAGATAGCTTGTCCATACTTACTATTTATAGTAAGTGCTTACATGGCGATAATCTTTTTAGGTTATTTTGGGTTTGTTCTCTTTGGTCCTCGGAGAACACTACTATTTATATGATGTCTTTCTAGGGGATTTTAAAATCTGGGCTCAGACTTGCTATATGTGGCAAATTAGGGTTTTTGTTTGTTTAAGGTTTTTTAGTGTTGGAGATGGAGCGTCTCATCAAGACCTTTCCAGTGAGCTATATATCATTGAATTTTGAGCTCATTTGGGCCTCCATTTTAAAGTCTGTAAATTAATATTTTTTATTTAAATATTGGACTTTGAGATTTAATGGTTAAGTGATGAAAAATAAAATATTTAAATGTCACTTCAGTTATATTATGGAGTGCTCACCTTGGGGAATATTAAAATGAAATTAAAAGAAATATTCCTTTCAAAAAGTGCAACGACCTCTTGGAGAGTTATAAAAGAGGGAAAAGTGCCTCATTTGGGATATGCTTGAATTTATGATTTTGTTGGCTATTTGCTCTACTAGGGTTTTCCCTGAGAGGGTTTGAAGGATTGAACCCATAAGGCTATTGGGAATGAAAACTCCCTTTGATAACAACATTCTACAGATGTGCAATACCATCCAAAGGTGCTTGTGAGGTGGATGCATCCAGTATTCATATTTGTGCTTCAGTGGAGTAAATATTGTTGAGAGTTTGAGGATTTCATTGATATGTCATTTACAGATTTATTGTAAATAAGGAAGATATCATTTACTTGTGCTTTTGGTTGTGGATCTATGTAGAGCAATCCACAAGGGTTTCAGTCAATTCTAGCCTTTGAGAATGAAGACTCTCATTTGTTTGTGAAATTTTGAGGTTGTGAAAGATTAGTTGAATCATTGCCAGAGTGTGGGATTCATTTAGGAGTCCAATCTGTGCTTTAATTGGTGAAGAAATATGAAAGATTAAAAAGGTTTAGTATGTTGCTACAATACCCATGCTATAGTGCCATGAACAGTTATGGGGACAAGGTGTAAGGGTCTTCTATGGTCTTCATCAATAGTTCCATCCATTCCTTCATTTCCAATCATTATTCAACTTCATATATTGAGGAATATAGCTGTTGTTACGATTCTAAGCAGCCATTTAGGTAAGATCAGTCAAATATAGTATAAAAGGAATGCATGCCAACTATTTTCTATAATGTCTATTTGTTGTAGCTTCATATTGGCAAAGGTTTCAGTCACTTAGAGTCATTAAGTTTTCATGCTAAATGTTTGAGAAAATACCTCTCAATTGTAGATGTTGTTTAATCAGTTTAATCAAGTATTGTAAGGAACTTATGAAGTGGAGTTGCATGTTAAGTGTTTATCAAAATGTATCATGGCTATAGCTACTCGTTTGCATAGGGTTTTAGACCTTCATGTGCATTGAAAAAGATAAAGACACTTGCTTCATATTTACATTGCATTTTCAGTCATTGCTCTTTTGGTTTTGAAGTTATCATCGCATTATTTGATGAAAGACAAAGCAATCAGATTTAAGGCATCATCTTCCAACCAAGCATACTTTGAAAGATAATTGTTTAACGAAATTCTTGAATGGTCAAAACTAAAAATTAAAGGCCAAAATTTCAAGGGTCTTTACAATACACTTATTAGAGTGATGAATATGGCAATTGGTATGACATCAAACAAACTCAGGTTCATTCTCATGGTCAGTTGATTTTAGAGAAAATGCATGACTGTGGAGGTTATTAATGCATAGATCTTAAGTTGGTACCCATATGTAGTTGGTCAAAGACACTTCAAAGTGTCATTGAAGTGTGCAAAGTAATATGCCTCAGGTTTGGTCACCTAAATCTAGAGCAAGTGAGAATGCCACAATATTTTTCTTCATGTAATAATTGAATATGTAATCAAGGATGTCAAAATAATTCAGAAAATTCAGCATAAGAGCAAGATCTTCTAAATGAGAATATGAAGAAATGAAAAAATGAATACATATTTTTTTATGGTTTTTATTGAATTAATTATTAATATAAGTTAAGGTATTTTAGTATATTTATTTTTTATTTTGACAACATATAGTATAGAAACTCAACCTAATATCATACAACATATTTCGATATTAGTGACAGTATATTAGAATTGCAAGTGTAGCTTGTAAGTGCACCAAAAAAAAATTATATTTTTTTATTAAATAAAATTAATTTATCATTAAACTAGAAAATTTACATTAAATGAAACCCACAATCATCAACATAGTGAGAGACCATAAATAAATGCCATTACATCTAATTGATGCGTACAAGTTTATTTTCTATTAAATTTGGCCAAAAATTTAGCAATGTGATCATCATTATCATAATCTTTATCAAATATACTAGTAAGTATAAATTTAGAAAAAATAAGAAGCCAATATAGTATTTTCATCCTCTTCATCTTCTATAGCCTCATTGTGGTCTTCATTGCCAACATATTATTGTTCATCCTTATCCAAAATTTGAGCTTAGTTATGATCTTCATTGGCAACACATTCTTAATTTTTTGCACTTTTCTCTTCATGGCCAGCTAATTCTTCTTCAATATAGTTTTAATGTCCATCATAAGTCATATGTATTCCCATATCTTGAATAATAATTTCATGGTTATGTACAAAATCACCGCCTTCCTTATCTCTTCATATTGAACATATTTATTATATTTTAGATCTTATGGATGGTGATTGAAGCCCGACAAAGATTGTGAAACATAGAGGTGATGTGCCCTAGGATGGAAATGTATTACCCATTTCCCTTTGTGTGGATCCTCCACATTTTTAGAAAACAAAATTTATATTATGACAAAATTATGTGTGAAAACAATATATGGACTTGAATGGGGGAAAAAAACTTTATTTATACAAAATTTAGAAAATAGTATAAAATTTGTGAACAATGTTGTGGCAACATGTAGGGATGTTTCCTTTCTAGTAACTTTTGAGTGTAGTCTATGGCGTATCGACCACTATATTTACATATTCTCATGGGCCTAGTGCTCTCAAAAGTCTCATACCAACCCAATTTAAATATTATAATTTTAAGTCCCATATAATTCAATTCAAGTATTTATTGGATCAACCCTATGCAATCCAATTTCCTCTCAATTAATTTCATCTTTGGAGCTCGCACAACTACCATGCTCAAACTTTACAGTAACTTCACAATTGTAGTCAATTCTCTTATTGTCCACACTTTCTATGTGAAAGTATTGTTGTTCAATCTACATTCCATCAAATGTTCTAACTTGATTATAGAGGAAAGAAAATAATGTATCACTTATAATGAAAATATATATTATAACATTTGTAATAAATTGTTTGGAAAAAAATAACGATTAATTTATTACAAAGAATACTTACAAATTGTTCACATCCTTTCACAATGTCAAAATGTTCTTCATTTAAATTGGAGTCACCATTCTCCTTTAAAACTTGAAGGTAATCATATAGTCAATTAATTATGCACTCTTTGGGCCAATCTTTCTTTTGAAAACCCTTAAGAATAATTATTTTGCATCCATATATTGTTATAAATTCTTCTCTTCCTAATCTTGCATGTTATTTTTTATCTTTCTATACTTCAATTCACTTGGTCATTGATTCTTTATCATGGAGAATAAGAAGATTTATTTTCATGAGATTGTCAATTATTGCATAACACACAATTAATTATGTGGACAGGGAAAATAATTCATACATATATGCACATGCATCTACTAAAGTGTAACTTAAAAGCAAAATGTCCACACATACCAAGCTTCTTATTTACACAATAAGAAGAATAGTTATCTAAAATTCTCAGAATCCACACTCCTCATCTCATATTTTTGTCACAACAAAGGGTCAGGTATTACATAACAAAGAATAATTGATGTAGGAGCATCACCTAAGAAGTCATTTTGATGCATGTTTTATTCAAATTTTGGACCTTTTTCTTGTGCCTTGTAAGTATTATGAGGTCTAAGTTAGTGAATTGAATAGGTTAGAAGTTTTAGGTTTGTTCTAAATTTGAATTTGATCTCCTTTGGTAGTTTCCTGCAAAAACTGCCATTTTGAATTTTTGAATTTTTATCAATGTTTCTAAGGATTTTTCCATGTTCTTGTAAGGTTATAATGTTGGAACTTGGTATGTTTAGGAGTATTTTATATATTAGGATGGTATTTAATTTTTTAAAACATTTATTTATCATGTTTTTGTCAGGATCCTGTAGCTCTGATACCACTTGTTAGGCTCTAGAGCTCAATTGATTACATTTGTATAAGCAACTAAACATGGAATTAAACCATAAGTAATAAGTAACTAGAAATCAGAAATAGCAAAGAATAGGAGATACGAGAAACAATACAATCTGTATTAAACTCTTCCAGAAGGAAATACAATGAATAAATCTCACTCTTCCCACACCTCTTGGGTGTACAGTAATTCTCCCTCAAGAGGTCTCTCTCTCTCTCTCTCAATTACAACCAACTCAACACTGAGTTGTTCCCTCTAGTGACAATCAAACCCATGGTTGTTGTTGCCTACTACCAAGTGAAAATCAACTCAACCGGTGTTGCCTCCTTATCAGCAAATCTTCTTGATCTTGCACACTGCAGATCTAATTGGCCTTGCTCACCAAGCAAATCTTCTTGATCTTGCACCCTTGCAGATGTAATTGATCTTGCAAATTACTCAAATCCACAATCCTCATCTCATGATTTTTGGCACAACCAAGGGTCAGGTATTACATAATAAAGAATCTTGCATGTGAGGATCTCATCTAAATTACAATACAGCCCCATGGGTCTCTTAAATAGATCCCAAAACAAACAATAATTAGAAAAGCGGACTCAAGACTAAAATTAGTCTTTACATGCAAACTAACTGCTCGTCTAAAATTAGAACAGTTCTGGAAATGCACAGGTGACCGATGTCAGTTACTACGTAGCTGAAGACTTAACCGATGTCAGTTGGCCTGACCGACATCGGTTACTGTGTAACCTAGCAACCTCCACATTTACACATTCAGTGAAGCTTTTAGCTCCACAACTCAACAGTTTTCAATGTTACAACCTTGTCTAACATCTAAGAAGGTTGATCTTTAAAGAATTGGTATACGTTGGAGTAGCCAAGAATCAGTTAGAGACTTTATCTCAAAGAGAGTCTCATTGTGTATGAACAGAGGTGGAGAAATTGAAGAGAGAAAATAAAAGATAAATAATTGAGAGAGCTCTGCCTACATTGAAAATTATGTGTGTGATTATTTTAAGTGCAAGAATAGGGTTTGTATACAAGTGTGATGAATGCCAATAATGTACAGGATCATGTTGCATGTTTAATGTTGATGGAGTGATATCATATGATTCTTGATAAATTTCCTATAATTTTAAGTCACTTTCAATTGTGGATTAAGAAGACTTGTTAATTCATCCTAGACAGTCTTGTATACTATCATTTTGTGCATAGTTAGGCAAATAAATTATATTTTGGAGTCTATTTATAGTATATTTGGGTTTTATTTAAATTCATATAATTTTAACCATGATTGCATAGACCTTATCATGGTGGTTTTAGTCTTTGAACCATAATATTAATTTTGAAAAGCTTGATTTATAGTCTCTCAGGTCTGTGTAAAATGCTATCTAGGGTTTATAAACAAATTGTGGTTTTGTACTCTATAAACCTTTTCAAAACTCCAAAATTCACCTGAATCTTGTACTCATTATTCTTAAATTGATTAAATAGGTTTCTTGAATATTTGGCATGTGTCGATCATTTTATAGCTAAAACTTAATTTGACTAGTTGTAAAGACATAATTGAGGCCTAATTAAAAGAAGATTTTTTGAAGTTGATAAACTTTCCTTCAGAGTTAAACCATAAAATTTTGTAGGGAGTTGTAAGAGTTTAATGGGTATATGAAACTGGGGTTAGTTTTTCCTAAATCCATGTGTATTATTCAAACCAAATAATTTTTTGCTTTGAAAGGGCTATAATAAAATAAACCTAATTAAAGAAACTCGTAATAAGATTGTAAACTCTCTCTCCCTCTACATCAGATTGGTATCAAAGTAGGTTGGATAATTGAAAGAGGATTAAAGGAAGGTGACACTCTTTGAGATAAATAGTGAATTGATTATATTTTGGTTAGTTGAATTCATAAGCCAAAATTCCACTTAGAATAAACCCAAGAGGAGGTGGAAGAGCAGGTATCTAGATGGGCGATGCTATCTTGGAGGAGATAAGAAACTTGAGGATAAGTTTTGATGCAAGGCTTATAACAGTAGAGGCCAATCATAGAATAGGAGTTGTAACAGGGGACATCAGTGATAGAGAAGAAGAAACACAAGCACCAAAGGAGGAAGAAGAAGTTGAAGAGTATGAGGAAGAAGGAATTGATAGAGTACTGAAAGTAGTGATGGGATAGGGTTCTAAACTAAAGATAAAGCCTCTTACCTATGTAGGCAACCTAGATAGAGAGGAACTCATTGATTGGATTACAGAGTCAGATAAATATTTTGATTATGATAATGTATCAGATGAAAATAAGATAAAAATTTTTTACACAAAATTAAAATAACATGCAACCCTTTGGTAGGATTATATACAGGATGAAAGGAGAAAGAAAGGTAAATCCAAGATCAAATCTTGGGACAAGATGGTAGCAAAATTGAAGGCAAATTGTTTTCCTAGTGACTATCATATAAACCTCTTCAATAAAGTGTAGAATTTGAAGCAAAAATAGATAGATGTTAAGGAGTATACTGAGGAGTTAAACAAGTTGACAATCAGGCCAGGACATGTAGAAGAGGATGTGGAGAAGATTTTTATATATCTTAATGGGTTAAGGTATAATATTTAAGATGAGCTCAGCCTAGTAAGTCCAAGGACATTTGAGGAATACTACCAATATGATTTGAAGACAGAAGATAATCTAAATAAAAGGCAAACTCATCAAAATAGGGGCATGGGTAGAAGTTTTAGAGGTAGAGGTTAACAAGGAGGAAGAGGCACATCTCAAAGAACAAATTCAGAACCAAGTACCTCTCAAGAACATTCATATAATTCAAGAGATGGATTTAGAGAAAGGAGACCATATTTTAGAGGAGGATATACACAAAGTTGAATAGGATTCAATGGATTCATTAGTAAGTGTTTCAAATGCAACAAATTTTTAGGTCATAGGTTTTGGGAGTGTCCTAAGAACTCTCAAACTAAAAACTCAAGAATTGAATGTATAAATCAAATAGTCCAAATAAAAGAAGAGAGTGTGGATTATTCATCTCACATAGAAGAACCTGAAATTGGTGAGTCTTTTTTATGAGGAGAGTACTAATAAAACCACCCAAGTAGAAAGAGTCTGCCCAAAGAAGGACATTATTCAAGACAACTTGAAAATTCCAAGGTAGGTGCTCCGAATTGACGATTGATTCAGGTGGTATAAATAATCTAGTCTTAGTAGAGATAGTAGAAAATATTGGCTTAAAGAGAATACCGCATCCAAACCTCTATAAGGTCTTATGGATTAAAAAACGGAAGCAAGTTCTTTTAAATGAACAATGTTGGATAGATTTTCAGATTGGAAGATATAGAGATAAAGTACTATGTGACATAATGCCAATGGATGTGTGCCATGTGCTCTTACAGAGACCTTGGAAATATGATATAAAGACTACTCAAGATGGAAGTAAGAATGTTTACACCTTGGAGAAGGATGGTATAAGCCATACACCGTTTCCTCTAAAATAAGAAGATAATGGACAAAGGACCAATGCAAGTGTTATGATGGTGAGTGAGAAAGAGTTCTTGAATGTTATGAAAGAAACAGACCTGGGTTTTGGAGTGGTGATTAGACCAAGGACTATGGTAACATCCACCAAGTTGAATGAGTTACCTCAAGAGGTACAATATATGTTGGAGGAACTTGTTGATATTGTTGTGGATGAATTGTCCAATGAGTTACCACCTATTATGAGCATCAATCATCATATTGACTTTGTACAAGGTGAAAGTTTACCTAACAAAGTTGCCTACAAGATGACTCCTCAATAGAATGCAAAAATTAAGAAGCAAACACAAGACCTCTTGGCTAAAGGATTGATCAAAGAGAGCCTCAATCCATGTGCAATACAATTTATACTAGTGCCAAAGAAAGAAGGAGATTGGAGAATGTGCACTAACTCTAGAGCAATCAAAAATATAAACATAAGGGATAGATTTCCTCTTCTAAGAATTGAATATTTGAGTGGTTATAACTATTTAGCTAAGATGGATGTCAAGAGTGTTTATCCTCAAATAAGGATAAGAGAAGGAGATGAATGGAAGACTAATTTTAAAAATATTGAGGGGTTATATGAGTGGCTTGTTATGCCATTTGGTCTTCACTAATTCCCCAAGCACATTCATGAGACTCATGAATAAAACCTTAAAACCTTTCAATGGTAAGTTTGTTATTGTATATATAGATGATATATTGATTTACAATCCAAGCAAAGAGGAACATCTTCAACATTTAAAAATGGTAATGAAAAGGTTGCAAGAGGAGAGATTGTTGATTAACCTTGAGAAATTTTTATTTATGATGATAGAGCTGGTATATATTGGTTTTATGATCTCTCAAGGTGTTTTGAAGATGGATAAAAATAAGGTGAAAGCCCTCATTGATTGGCCAACTCCCAAGACAACCTATGAGGTAAGAAGCTTCCATGTCTTAGCTAGCTTTTATAGGAATTTTATCATAAAGTTTAGTAGGATCTGTGCACCCATTATTGATACTATAAGAGGGGATAAAAAGAGATTTGTGTGCATTGATATAGCTAAGAGAAATTTTAGGTTTTTGAAGAAAATAATTACAAATCAACCTGTGTTGGCACTTCCTGATTTTAACAAAGTTTTTCAAGTTAAGTATGATGCAAGTGGGGTGGCCATTGGAGATGTCATAAGTCAAGAGGGAAGACCTATAACATAATTCAATGTGAATTTAAATGAGGACAAAAAAAATTATTATGCTTATGATCTAGAGTTTTATTCTATGGTTCAATCCTTGAGGAAGTGGAGACACTATCTAATGCCAAAGGAATTTTTTATATTCATATAAAATCATGTACTTTATTTCATAATCAGCTAGCCCAAGCTCAGTAAAAGGCATATGAAGTGGGTGGATTACTTGCAAAACTTCACTTTTGTCATCAAGCATAGGAAATGCCAAACTAACAAGGTAGCATATGTTCTAAGTAGAAGGTCTTTACTCATAAGATAAATTCAGAATGATAGTGGAGGAATAGAGTCACTTAAGAAACTGTATGAAACTGATTTAGACTTCCAAGAAACATATGAGGCTTACAAACAATCAACTACTAGAAACAAGGAACCTTGGATGGAGTATATGATACATGATGCTTTGTTGTTGAAAGGAGTTTATCTTTGTGTGCCAAGGAGTTCCATGAGAGAGAATTTGATAAAAAAGAAGCATTGTGTGAGTTTAGCAGGTTGTTTTGGTCTTGAAAAGACCTTGGCTCATCTAAGTAGTCACTATTATTGGCCTAAAATTCAAACATTTGTAAGGAAGTTTGTAGAAAGATGTAAGGTATGCTAAGTTTCAAAAGGAAAGATCACTAATGGAGGTCTTCATCAACCCTTACCATTATCAAATAGACCTTAGGACTCCATTAGCATGGATTTTGTCATGGGGTTACCAATAACTCAAAGAGGGAATGATTCCATTTTTGTAGTTGTGGACAGATTTTCAAAGATGACCCATTTCATGCCTTGCAAGATAACTAATGATGCTACTCATGTGGATAATTTTTTTTAAGGATGTGTTTAGATTGCATGGAATTCTATTGAGCATTATCTTAGATAGAGACACTAAGTTTGTGGGACACTTTTGGAGGACCCAGTAGAAGAAACTAGGAATAAACTTGAACTTTAGCTCATCTTACCACCCTCATATAAATGGACAAATTGAGGTGGTTAATATAAGTTTGGGTCATTTGATAAGGTGTCTAAAAAGGGACAGTCCTAAATAGTGGGACTTAGTATTTATGCGATTATAATTTGCCTACAATGACTCATCTAACATAAGCATAGTAAAGAGTCCATTTTAAGTTGTTTATAGTATGCACCCAAGAGGAGTCTTTGAGTTGAGATATCTAGGTAAGATGGAGAAAATAAGTGTTGATGGAGAAGAGTTTGTTATTGCTATGCAAGAGGTGCATGAACAACTTAAGAAGCAATTTGAGTTGAGTGTGGAAAAGTACAAGCAACATGCAGATCTTAAGAAGAGAGAAGTCAGTTTTCATATTGGGGGCATGGTGTTAGCTCATTTCAGGAAGAAAAGGTTTCCAAAAGGTGACTATATCAAATTAAAGATGAAGAAAATTGGCCCTTTCAAGGTCATTAGGAAGTTATCCAATAATGCCTATGAGATAGAATTTCCTAGTGGTGTGGGAATCTCTCCCATATTTAATGTTTCAGACTTGTACCCATTCAAATAAGGAGATAATCATGATCAACCATAGATGGAAATGAAGACAAAACAATCCAATAATGGGTAGATCAATTGCCACAAGTAAAGAAAGAAGTAATTGAACTCATCTTAGACAAGAAGGTTGCTAAGAGGCTATAGGCAAGGAGTATTACCAATACTTGGTGAAGTGGAAACTTAATCCTATAGAGGATACCACTTGGATTATAGAATCAAGCATCATCAATCATAGAGGTACTTTTAAAGACCTCATGAACATGAGTTCGCAAGTAAATTTTCCATTCTTAGGAAGTATGATGTAGGAACATCACCTGGGAAGTCATTTTGATGTATAGTTTGTTCAAAGTTTGGCTTGTTATTTTGTCTTGTAAGTCTTAGGGGGTATAAAGTAGTGAATTTCATAGGTTAGAAGTTTGAGATTCTCTCCAAATTTGAGTTTGAGTTCCTTTGGTAGTTCCCTGCCAAAACTGCCATTTTGAATTTCTATCAAGGGTTTTAAGGACTTTTCCATGTTCTTGGAAGTTTCTAATGTTGGAACTTGATATGTTTAGGATTAATTTATATATTAGGATGGTATTTAATTGTTTAAAAATTTATTTTTCATGTTTTCCATGTTCCAACCTTGTTTAACGCCTAAGAAGATTGATCTTTCAAGAATTGGTATACATTGGAGTAGCCAAGAGTCAGTCAGAGATTTTTTGGGAGTTACAAAGAGGAAAATTTGTTAAAAGAGAGTATCTTTGTGTATGGATAGAGGTGTATAAATTGAAGAGAGATAATAAAAGAGAAAGAATTTAGAGAACTTTGCTTACATTGAAAATTTTGTGTGATTGTTTCAAGTGCAAGAATATGGTTTGTATACAAGTGTGATGAATGCCAATAAAGTACAGGGTCAAGTTGAATGTTTACTATTGATGGAGTGATATCATATGATTATTGATAAATTTACTATGATAATAAGTCACTCTCAATTATGGAGTAAGAAGACTTGCAAATTCATCCTAGATAGTTGTCCTGTACACTGTCATTTTGTGCATAGTCAGGTAAGTAAATTATATTTTTGAGTCTATTTCCAGTATATTTGGGTTTTATTTCAATTCATATAGTTGAACCATGATTTAAAAAACCTTATCTTGGTGTTTTTAGTCATTTAAACATAATATTGAGTTTGAAAGGCTTGATTTACAGTCTCTCAGGTATGTGTAAAATTCCATCTAGGGTTTATGAACAAATTGTGGTTTTGCACTTTAGAAACCTTTTCAAAACTCTAAATTTACCCTAAAGCTTGTATTCATTGTTATTCAATTTATTCAATAGGTTTCTTGAATATTTGGAATGCTTGGAGCATTTTAGAGCTAAAACTCAATTTGATTGGTTGTAGAGACCGAATTGAGGCCTAATTGCAAGATCTTGTGGAGTTGATAAACTTTCCTTGAGAGTTAAACCATAAAACTTTGTAGGGAGTTGTAAGGGCTTAATGGGTATCTAAAATTGGTGTTAATTTATCTTGAAACCCTGTGTATTGTTAAAATATAATAAATTTGTGCTTTGGAAGGGCTATAAGAAAATAGGCCTAATTGAAGAAACTTGTAAGAAGATTGCAAACTCTCTCTCCCTCTGCATCAATAATGTTTGATGAATGATATATAATTTAGCCATTGAACCCTTTAGATGATAAAATCTCTTAAAAAACTCCTTCAATATTTTCATGTGTCTTTATAGGAAAAACATCTTCCTCGTGTCTACAACCTCAACTAGTTCTACATCATCTACTAAATGGATTGGAATGAGAGCTACCTAATGAAAAAAATTAAATATCATTAAATGTTAATGACTTCAATGAAAACCCTTGTACAATGTCAACAATTTTGAAATACCTTGCAAAGTATGATAATTGATACATAATTTTATATAGGTCTTTGGTGAGATGATGGTCTCCCCTTAAAGTAACAAAGAAACTATGCTATGATAGATACAACATTCTGCCATTATTTATTTATCTATACAAATATAATTCATAACCTACAATAAAACATAAAAGTTGGCACTAAATAAATGAAATGAAACATCAACATTTATGTATACCTTCAACATATGTCAATCATGAGTTAGTTATGTGATATGCCAATAAACAACAAATGTCTTTTAGATGGATGATCCATAATTTATTAGCATCTTGATTTTCTTCATCACTTATTAATTTATTTTTATTGTCTATTGAGAGTATACCTACCCTTTCATAGCCCATGTGACCATTTGTGCCCTTATGTGGCCAATGCTTTATGTGTGTGTGACACCTTAAGGTCTATTCCAGTCTCCAATTTGTGTCTCTTTAATAATTATGTGAATGTGAAGAGATTCACACAATTTTTCAATGTGTGCATTGAATCAAAATAATGTGTAATGAGAGTTTTCCAATATTGAAGATAATAAAACTTAGACAATCTCTTCATCCCATTGGGCATTATGACATTTTATTCATTAGTTTTTTGTTGATGAGCCTCTTCAGGGTGCTTATATGTTGTTTGGTGACATCATCTTTGTAGGCTTCCCTAATTTCAATTGTGCCTTCAAACTTGCTCCCTTTTTAATCCCGAAAGAGGTGGGACATCAGTAAGAATCTTTTGTGTCCATCATAAAAAAACCTCTTGAGGTCTTTAGACCATCTAGAAATCAATTGATCGCCTCACCTTGGACATGCAAAATATCTCTTTGTGCAAAGACCTACAAAACTAACATATATAAATTGATAAGAACCTTTGTAATTGTAAAACCAACTTATATGAATATGAAGAATAAGAGTTAAATAAAATGGAATATACTTATGGACATGCAAAATCTCCCTTTGTGCAAAGACCTAAAAAACTAACATACATAAATTGATAATAACCTTTGTAATTGTAAAACCAACTTATATGAATGTGAACAATAAGAGTTAAATAAAATTGAACATACTTAAAATCCTAGGTAGTCATGAATACACCATCAAAAAATTCCATAGTAGTTGAAGGCTTTGTAACCAAATTGTCTAGAGACATAAAACAAATGCACATCATTCCAGAGCTTGACCAACTCCTTTATAAGTGGTGCAAGATAGACATTTATATTTTGTACCTGATTCTTCCCTTAAACAATAAGCGAAAGTATAAGGTGCTAATTTCATATCACCAATCATCGAGGAATATTATAGTCAACTAGCATAACATGCCATATTGAATATGTTGTGCCATGTTACTAAAGGGATTCTTCCCATCGATAGTATGAGGTGCTCATTTCATATCATCAATCATGGAGGAATATTATGGTTAACTAAAATAACATGCCATATTGAATAACTTGTGGCCATGTTGTTAAAGGAATTCACTCCATCAATAGTTAGGCCTAGCTTAACACTAGATGGTTTTCTATAAATTTTTGTAAGCCACATTATCCTAATATGTTTCATTTCTTTACAATCATTTGGTATAGCATTACACCCTTGCCTTTTCTCTTATTATCATAGCACCAACTCATAAATCTTGCCAAGTATTTACATTGATATATGCTTTAGTTCATCAATTACAAATAAAATGTCGCAATGCTCATTAAAAATGAAGATAAAAAAATTCATTTGTAATGTTCGTATAAAACATCAATTTTGATGGAACCGATCACCAAGACAAGTTAATTTCAAATATTTAAATATAATAAATGAATTCACTCTAAAATTTGTTGGTTGATTATTTAAATTTGATTAATAGATAAATCTAGTAAAATACAAATGAATATATTTTTATTGTTTGAGTTGCTTTGTGCTCCAAGTTTTCTCCCAAATCAAACTAATCACCTTCTACAAGAACAATAAAGCCTCAATATATCCTTAAGAACACATCGTATAAGAATTTATATATAGGCCCAATCTAAATAACCACCCTCCTCAGCTCCAACCCTAGAGTAGAGGCAATTGAGTGCACACACAACATAAATAGTTGACATTTGTTGGGGGAGTGCCTAAAAGCCCTCATCCTATCAAATGAAACAAGAGAAGAAATGACCTCCCCCCACCCTTGTTCGATATGACAAGGGCCTTTAAGCATTCCTTGATGAAGTTTAACTATATATGTTATGTGTGGTCGATTATATAGATAGAGGTGGGCCCATATCCACACACACACACCCCAAACCTAGAATAGAGGCGATTGAGCATGCCAACAAGATAAATAGTTGACCTTTATTAGGGAGTTCCTAAAGGCCTTCATCTTATCGATTAAGAGCATAAGTGCCTACTCACCCTCGTCTCCCCAATTCTTCTAACTCGCATATATGTCCTAGAGTAGAGGGGGTCAAGTCCTCTCCCATCTGGGCCACTATCATGTTTCACTACATACCGCCCCAACTAGTGTCATGTATATAACCACTGAAGGTGGGATGTAATGATCTGTCGAAGATGTAACATTGCATAACCACCACAGGTGGAATTGGAGTTGAGCAATGAAGGTAGGGAACTAATAGATATAGTTTGAACTAAAAATTCATAATCATGAGTGCAACAATAATACCATTTACTAGACTTATGCCTATTTTAATGATATCAATTAAACCTTTTTTTTTAAAATATAAGTGTTATAATATTCATAAGATTATTTTATATCTTCCCTATGTTTTTAGAGAAGGCTCTTCCTTCTCAAAAAGAGTTTCTAAGGACCATTTCATCTTTACATGTGTCCCATTTCTCTCTAAATTCTATAAATTGCTATATACAATAAAAACCACCACAGATAAGAGTTATCAATCTCACTATTTTTTATTTTTTTATTAAAAGAAATAACAAGCACTTTGGACCAAGATGCACATTATATACCCCACATTAATTAGGGCTTTGGTGTGGGACACTAGTACCTTCTCAAAAATTTCCCTAATAGCCTTGTATTTAGCTATAGTTTAAACTGAAAATCCATAATCATGAGTGCAATATTAATTCCATCTATTAGACCTACACCTATTTTAATAGTGTCAATTAAACATTTTTAAAAACAAAAGTGTTATCTCCCATTAAGGGGTCATTGGTAGATAAGAAAAATAGAAAGGATGTTATTTGGATTCCACCTAAACCCGGGTGGTTCAAACTTAAATTTGATGGGGCATGTAGAGGTAATTTAGGAGCCTCAGGGGTAAGATGTGTAATTAAAGATTGCAGCGGTTCTTTAATTAAAGCCCTTTCCCTTAGGCTTTTTGATGGCACCAACAACGAAGCTGAAGCACAAGCCTTGGCAGTAGGGGTTAATATGGTTATGGATTGTGGAATCTCTTTTTTAGAAATTGAAGTGGATTCTTAGGTGGTGATTCAAGCCTTGGCTAGTCAAGGGGAAAAATCATGGAAGATTGCAAATATATTAGATTTCATTTGGCCCAAATTGGAAGTTTTTGAAGGCTCGATTTGTTCTCATTGTTTCCGAGAAAGTAATAAAGTTACGGATTTTTCGATAAATGTGGCGATAGATCAAAAGGAGGAAGAAAGATCGGACAATTTCAATGAAGCATGGGCAAAATGCAGGAATTTTTAGCAGATCCATTTCTAATAGCTTCCTTCAAGAAGGTTTATCGGCTTTCCTTTTATTTGGGGCTTCTTGGACATTTTCAGAAGGTTCTAGTAGAATAAATGGTCTTGATAAATTTGGTTTTATTGATATTTTTTGAAATATTAATAAATAGTTGTGGGATCAATATTGTAAATTGTTTTTTTTTAAAATATTTTACAATATAGGGTCTTTTGAAAGGTTTTTTAATATTATGGTCAATTAAAAAAAAAAGTAAAAAAGAGAAAAAAATAGCAAAAGGAAAAAATAGAAAAAAGAAATTGAAAATTTGGATATTAGATTTTCAAGGACAGCTAGTTCATTTGGTTGTCTTGTCTTTCAAGTGATGCGGATGACGTCGGATTGAGTGTGTGGAAAGAGGTTTTGACGATGTTGGACTCTCGAGATCGGAACGTTTGGATGGGCCTATCTTTCTCATAATGGCCTTTCTCAATTTTCTAGCGTGTGCATTTAATGATAAGGATTGCCTAGTGAGAGTTATTATAACAGGTTGGTTTTTCTTGGGTTTATTGTTTAGCATGGATTTGTTGTGTTTGGAGCTATGGCAAGATGGATCGTTTTAGTGTTGAATCGATAGGTTGGCCTCTGGCATTTGGTCGAGCTAAGAGTAGGGAAATGGGATTTGTGGGGTCGGTTTCTAGAATGTGTTTGTTTTAACTTTTTTTGGATTTCGATGATGGAGGTTGTGGAAGCAATTGAGAAGGTGTTGGGTGTGGCAATTCTGGTGGATAGTATAACAATCATGGTGAATTTGGACCTAGCATCGCTCTTTGCTTCAAATCTCTGTTTGATTATGTCAGACATGGACCAAGTCCAAGGTTTGGTCGAGTTCTTTGTGTGGCCAAAGTATAGGTTGGAGCTGCTGTCGAAATTAGAAGCCCTTCCTTTTGTGGGCCATTCCCAACATTCCCATTTTAAAAAAGGGATTCTCTGGGTTTTGTCCCTCTATTGATGTTCCATGAACTGGGGTCCCACTTTCTGGCTATGGTTGATTTTGTAAGAGATGTGGATGTGGCATGTTCGGTTTAGTTGGAAAAATAAGAGCATGAGGGTGTAAGTATGCTAGACATTGAAGAAATGCTAAAACCCATCCCAAGGCTAGAGGAGTGGCGGGCTCTTAGGCGTTCTCCATAAAGGGTTAAGGCCATCAAGTGGCTAGGTAAAGGAGCTGCACGCAGTTCATTCAAATCACCACCATGGTGGAAGGGGAAGAGGCAGCTTTGACAGGACTCTGGTTGTGTCCAAAAACGTTTAATCTTTTCCACAGTTAAGCAACCTAAGGGAGAGTCGACTGATAGGAAGCATGCATAGACTTGAGTCGCGCTAGTAGGGGAGCTTCAAGATGTTCTGTCAGACAATGGTTTTGCGACTGGGCAGGCAACAGAGGCGGGCAACTTGGTGCCCAACAATGGAAAAATGGTCGAACTTGTAATTTTGGAGTACGATGTTAAAGTTGGATCTTTTTGTTATTTCATGAATAATAAGTTTATAAGAAATTGAAAATATTTTCAAAACTGCTCAAAAGTTAGTATGGTTTTTGTAAAAAAAACCAATTTTGTAATCTGATTTGTCCAAATGCCTTAACATGGTTAAATGTTAAGCTAGACCTAAATAGTTATTTTTGATCCTATTTTGTTAAAAGGGCTAGGGGCTCGTTAATTCCCTTGTAATGATTAAACAAAAAGGTGTTATAATCTTCGTTAAATTCTTTTATATCTTCTCTATTTTTTATTGGAGAAGGCTCTTCCTTATTAAAAAGTTTTTTAAGGACCATTTCATCTTTATGTGGGTACCATTTTTCTCTAAATTCTATAAATTATTATATACAATAAAAACCACCACCGATAAGAGTTCTCAATCTCACTATTTTTTATTAAAAGGAATAAGAAGCATTTTGGACCAAGTGCACATTTTACACCCCACATCAATTAGGAATTTTGATGTGGGTGGATGGGCATGACACGGACACTAGGACCTTATCAAATTTTGCCGTATAGTCCTCTATTTATGTATATTTCATGTATTTACCACATTAACCCTTCATTTTATATAATTTGAGATGACCAAGGCCCATGTCTTGCTTCATGTAAAGTCCCCTTGGTTTTTAACTAAGTAAAACATAATATAAATCTATCTTAACATGGAACTAATATTCAAAGAGATGTATCAAAACGATTTATGATGCAAATCCCACCACAATATGCAAATGTAATAACATAGAGATAGATATTGACACTTGAGTCTTTTGGATAACTCTTGGCACACTAGATGCAAGTTATGATTGATATGTGCTCCTTAAAATATATAACATCTAAAAGTTGTGAATGCTTTGATATTGTGTATGGGCTCAAATAGCTGTGTCAAAAGTGAGGTTATATCTAAGAACATCATGCTAGTCGATATATATTAGATCCTAACCAATTAAATATATATAAAAATTGATATACTTCAATTTTAAGTCTTTAGGCCGACCCCCAATCAGGGAGGGAAAACCCTCTTGTTACATAGGTAGAGGCAAGACCATTGGAATTTTACCATTCCCATTATCCAACAACTGACTACCCACAGGTCAAGACCTTTGCTTTAGCCCCTACACACACACACACACACACACACACACACACAGTAGCAAATCGACTATAATAGATAGAGGGGCCCTTGCTTCACTGTCAGACATGAGAAAGATCACTACAGTCTTATTGGAGTCGAGGGAATGAACAATTTGTCGCATTTGCACAGGTCTAGCTTCATGGAATAACTAAGAACTCCCACCCTTTCTCATCAGCTCACTTTTGGATGGACTTCCTTGTATTCGTGTTCTCCCCAACTCTCCAAATAGTCAATAAGTGTGGATGTGCATTTGAGCCTTGAGTCTTGACATTTAGAAGCATTCATTTTTTTTGACGACTCATGTAACTATTTAAAATATATAATGGTTCTCCACATCACCATATAGGAAATTAATTATTAGACTATATGGCACAACATCATTATTAGTGGCACATAGTGGAGATGTGTTTTCTAGGTGCCTTTTTGTTACTCACGTACTTCCATCATTTGATGATCTCAAAACTAGAATATCTCCTTCCAAATGAGAAATAATAGTTAGTGAATTGTGAATATCCAAAAAAAGCCTAAATTTTGAAAAGCATATTTATTATACAAAGCAAAAGTCATTTCATAGGGAGGAAAAATTAAGGATGTCTTGTTTTCAGGCAAGTACAAATAAGTAAGCCGCAGTTCTTAATAAGGATGGAACCCTCCATCATGTAGTTGATAAGTCAACACCGAGCATGTACATGTCCTAAAGCATCAAAAGGGTTCATTGTCTCTACATTTAAAATAATTAACAAAATTCCCTGATAAAGTCGAACAATGACGAGCACATTATATCGTTTATTCCTGACTTTTTTTTGATGATATCCTACAATGCATTCACACTTAGCAGTTGGATGGTAACTAATTAATATGCAAATGATGGCGTTCATGTTTCCCACAAAAGTTCATTACTTGTAAATACACATTTAACAATTTTTGATACATACAAAAACTAATGTCTATTTGTTCTTAACATTTTTTTTTTAAGAAAAATAGATGGTTACAAGATGAAATTTTGTAATGTCCCCAATTTGGGACAAATGGACCAAATGGGGTTATTAAGCAAACCCTAGCAAGAATTTATTAATTCTAAATTTTCATGAAACCCTCACTATTGCCAATAAAATCAGATTGTTGCAAGTAGCCGAATCACCACTAAAATATCATTCAAATAATTATGAAAATTAGGAAAATTGTACAATAAATTCCAACCACCAAACAATTCAATAATTGAATATTTCCAATGAGTAATTGTTAGAATAATAATAATAAATTACTAGAAAAAATATATAAAATTTCAGATTGCAAATTAGGCCTTGAATGGCCACTAAAACCCTTCCAAATGGCTTCCCAAGGGGGTCACCCAACTGAAGCAATATCCAAAATATTACTAATATTATTTGGCCTTCAAATAGCCTCACAAACCCTCACAAGAAGTTTCAAAATACAAGCGTCCAATAAAAATAATTATTAAAAAATTACAAATCTGATCTAGGGCATGAATCTGCCCTCAAAACCCTTAATATGCAAGTCAGCTAACTGCAATAAATTCCAAATAAAATCACAAACCCTAGAAGAGGGTTTACAAGTGTAGCTCAACCCTTTGATGGGGTCTTCAATGCTTCAAAGCAAGTTGCCACCCTCAGAGACCCTTAAACATTTTGAAAATGACCTACAAAATCAAGCCACCACTTCTCAATGCTCAATCCACTTGCTAAGGCAAGTCACCACCCTAGGAGAGAGTATAATTCAACAAATATCAATTCTAAAGAGCAAATTATAACCCTTGTGTAGAGCCGCTTTAGATGGAAGAATGGAGGGTTTCATCCCCAAACTCCTTTGTGCACTTGAAGGGTTTCATCCTCAAGTCACTTGTTCAAGCTTGACATCCCTGAGCATAAGTTCCAATATGAAATTCCACATTCCTCCAAATAAAACCTTCATTTGCTTTTATACAACTCCCCCTGCCCAAAAGGGAGGGCATCATTAGGAAGATTGCCCAAAAGGGAGGGAAACATACATTCAAATCATTCAAAACCACTTAGACCCCAAGATTGCTTTTAAAACTCTTACTTAAGCAAGTCAAGTGGTGCTCATGACCTCTCCTTGTTGTACCTTAAAGGGCACCATAACAATCTTTTATAGGCCTCTTATGCCCCCATATGCAACTGCCATGCATGCCCCCATTGTTGCCAAGAAGCCACAAGCACTTAACACCTTCCCATATAGCCTTCCAACTGCGTCTTCTTTCAAACAACTTGCTGCCCCAAACATATGTTTCCCAATGCAACTCAAAACAACTATTAATTTGCCTCATCTCATGCCTCAAAATCTTCAACATGCTCCTCTCACGAGCTAGAATTTTCCATGGTGAAGCCATGGACACTTGTTCCTTCATCCAAGAAGAAATTACCCCATCAACAGGTATGAATATGCGAATATGTAGGCTGTGATGTGATGTACATATAGGCGATTGCTCCAAAATGTCAACTTATTCATTACCAAGTTGACCTCCAATGAGCCCTTTATCTCCATACTCTTCAAGGAAGCCACTGTGAACTCAAACATTATGGAAAAAAGGCTAGGGCTGCAGAAATGAATCAAATTGAAATGTATGACAAGGCTGCCCCTTACGAAAATTCTCTTTTGAAAGTGCGCTACAGTGGATGTGCTCCCACAGTATGCATTCCAAAACTTGTTAAGGTCTTTTATATGCCATGTCAAACTTTCCCTAAACCAAAATTGTAACCTCCCCACTTGCAAAGAGAAAACAAACTCGAACCAATTTGAGAGCATACCTTTTAAGGGAATGTCATGGGTATGTAAGCAATCATGCATGGATCTCCTTATGTGTGTCATGTATTCTTCCACTTGCTGCCCCTTGTCAACATCTTCAAGCATGCATGCATCACAAAATAAGTCCAACAAACATTCAAATTAATCCATGAAAGAGTGTTGTACCTTACGCATGCTTTCCCAACCTTTGCTATGCAAGAAGTGCCCCAAATTATGAGCATTTACAGAAATTGTTAAGGGCTGTGACCAATAAAAAAAAATCAGAATTTGTCCTCATGATACCGCTGCATTTGCAT
Organism: Torreya grandis; assembly: GCA_037957365.1. NCBI lineage: Eukaryota > Viridiplantae > Streptophyta > Pinopsida > Cupressales > Taxaceae > Torreya > Torreya grandis. Next base: position 2,317,699 of record JARHVA010000359.1, read on the forward strand.
TAACAACTTAGAATTTTCTGAGTGAAGAAAATCGAACATTGTGAGAGCACTTTCAATACCTTTCTTGGGCTATAATATGCTCACAAAATCCAAGTTTATATCCTCAATAGGCTGCTATATTTTATTTACTAACTCAGAAAATTCTGAGCACAAAAAATCAGATTTGACATATGTATTTCCACAATTTGTTTAAGGCTATAATATGCCAAGATTCTTGTAATTTTCTGAGTGTTCCATTAGTTGAGATTGCCAACCTCTTTCTACTCTTTCACCTTTCTCATTTCCGGAATTCACCAAGCTTTCCAACCATTAAGTTGGGTGGTTTCTACCATGCCCAATTGGTTACTCATGTACGGAAATCATAACATTCTTTGCACTCTTTATAGCCATTGTAATTGATTTCTCTAGTGACCCTACACATGGAACAAACATATTAGTAAAAACATGAGTGTTTAACAACACTTTTCCAATTATTCCATCATACCTTATGAGCATGATATGGATTCTCTCTTGGTGCATTGACCTTTTCTTAGCACAGTTGTAGTATGCCTTTTTTCTTTCCCACTTCCTCCTAGTCTTTGGAAACCCACCAATACCTAAGACCACCCTCATGATGTTGAGGTGTGAGAAGCACCTCTTTTTAGAGCCCATATTCACCATGGTGACAAAAAACCTCAAGGTGAACAAACTGAAAATGCTAAAAATAACAATTATTATGAACATGGGACCATGATAACCCTTGCTTAATCCCTTCTTTATGTTAGCCCAAATTGTATTCCATCTCACCACATGACATGATAGCAATATTACTCTTGTAGAGCTCACCTAGATCCCGTATCCATGATGGATACTTGCTATGCTCATTCCTTTAATTTACTTGGAAGAATTCTCTTCCCCGTCAAGTGCCATTCACAAGGTTTGCAACCAAGATAATGAAAGAACCAAGTATGAGGAGAAATCAATGAGTACTTACCAAAATGACAACTCAATTGCTTACCCATACACACATCTGACTTTCTTTCTTTCAAATGCAAAATGAAATCTTCTTTCTTTTTATTTGGCATTACTCCTTCAAAGGACCCCCTTGCCTTGTCCAATCTTGTTGAGACTTGTGCTTTTTTTCCAAGTGTTAATTATTTCTTCCAAGCTTCCTCTTGGAATCTGAAATTAGGTAAAGAAAATGGTTTATGATAAGAAACAATGCAAAATTTTTCTTTCATGACATACCTTTCCATTATGGTTTCCTTATCTATATCCAAGCTTTCTTCTTGATCTTTTGATTGCTCATGAAGTTGTTGAACTTCTCCTTGCTTTACCTTTGAAAGTTTTGATTTTTTTGCTACTTTCACCTTAGTGCCTACCATTTGCAACCCCATTGGTTGCTTCATAACTTGTTGGAAACCCTCATTTGACTACCCCTCACTTTTTGGGTCTTGCGGCTCAGAAAAATCAGTCATTGGCTGCCCCAAACTTTCTAATTTATGTACTTCAGAAGATTCAATACTTCGCTGCCCATCAAACTCAGCATTATACAACTCAGGGTTTTCTATATTCAACTCAAAAAAATTTGAGTTGGTTGGGCTCAAAATTGGTTGGAAGCTTGTCAAAAGTGGCTCCAAATTCACTGATTTTCGTTGATCAAAATTTTCGTGTTGGCTACTCCTTGCATGTTTGAAAATTTGCCTTTGGCTGCCCGACAACTACTGATTTTTTTATGTCCAGCATACTCATGGGGCAGCTGTTCTTTATACAGTTGAAAACTAGGTTTAATTTGTTGCCTCAATGGCTTCCCCTTATACAATTGAAAGTTCGTTGTGGAAGCCATCAAGATTTTTGGTTTTGGCAGCTCCACCTTCTTATCAAATTGTTTAATAATTCTCTCACCTAGTTCTTCATATGTTTTAATGAGGTCATGTCCATGTGTCCTCCACCCAAGATGCCACGAATCATGGGCAACCCCTTCCAAATGTTGAATGACAAACTTTAAAGCTCCTCTTTCACCTCTAGGCCTCAAGTCAAGGTATTCATTAACCTTGTCTACCCGTGTTTTAAATGAAGTCTTGTATCCACATCAAAAGTTGGGTGAACAATCTTCCCCAATTCATTATGCACAACCACTTGTCCATGATGCCTCTTTCCTTGTTTCCATGCTACCCATTCATTGAAGCTTGTTTCTTTTCTGAATTGGAGGGTGTGCATCAAATACTCATCATAGTGCTCCATTTGATCCCAACGAATTGAAGGCCAGTCCTCCATTCCAAGGGGTTGATCCCCTTCCTATCCCTTCACTATATGAAGGAATGTGGTCATAGTCCTTGTCAACCAATCTTGAGCTTGAATAAGACTCTCCAACCTAACCCTTTCCATGTCATTGTTTGATATATCCCTGTCCATCCCACAATTTAGCCAAGAAATTGGCTTTGATACCACTGTTATGTCCCTAGTTTGGGACAAATGGACCAAATGGGGTTATCACACAAACCCTAGCAAGAATTTATTAATTCTAAATTTTCATGAACTGCCAATAAAATCAGATTGGTGCAAGTGGTTGAATCACCACTAAAATATCATTCAAATAATACTGAAAACTAAGAAAATTGTACAATAAATCCTAGCCACCAAACGACTCAATAACTGAGTATTTCCAATGAGTAATTACTATACAAATAATAACAAATTACTGAAAAAATATATAAAATTTCAGATTGCAAATTAGGCTTTGAATGGCCACTAAAACCCTTCCAAATGGCTTCCCAAGGGGGTTGCCCAACTGATGTAATATTCAGAATATTATTAATATTATTTGGCCTTCAAATAGCCTCACAAGCCCTCACAACAAGTTTCAAAGTACAAGCATCCAACTGGAATAATTAGTAAGAAATTACAGATCTGATCTAAAGCATCAATCTGCCCTCAAAACCCTCAATAAGCAAGTCACCTAGCTGCAATAAATTCCAAATAAAATCACAAACCCTAGGAGAGGGTTTACAAGTGTAGCTCAGCCCTTTGATGGGGTCTTCAATGCCTCAAGGCAAGTCGCCACCCTTAGAGACCCTTAAACACTTCGAAAATGACCTCCAAAAGCAAGCCACCACTTCTCAATGCTCAATCCACTTGCTAAGGCAAGTCACCACCCTAGGAGAGAGTGTAATTCAACAAATTTCAATTCTGAAGTACAATTATAACCCTTGTGTAGAGTCGTCTTAGATGAAAAAATGGAGGATTTCGTCCCCAAACTCTTTTGTGCACTTGAAGGGTTTCGTCCTCAAGTCACTTATTCAAGCTTGACATACTTGAACATAAGATTCAATATCAACACACCGCCCTCTTGCCCCCCTGCCCCTCTCCCAAATAAAACCTTTATTTTCTTTTATACAACTCCCCTTCAAGGAGCACACCCAAAAGGGAGGGAAACATACATTCAAATCATAAGAAAGATTGCTTTTAAAATTCTTACTTCAGTCAAGTGGTGCTCATGACCCTTAAAGGGCCCCAACTTAAGTGGCTCTTATAACATAAAGTACCTTTTACATATATTCATTCAAAACCACTTATTCCCCTTTCTTTTCTTTCTTTTCCCTTAGCCCTCGGGAAATGGGTTAAATCTTCAAGGATGTCCCTAACAAAAGAGGGACATGAAATTCGCATATTGTCTCTACATTTAAAATAATTCCCTAATAAAGTTGAACAACAATGGGCGCACTATTTTGTTTGTTCCCGACCTTTTTGATGATATCCTACAATGCATTCACACTTGGCAGTTGGAAGGTAAGTCATTGATACACAAATGCTGGCGTTCATGTTTCCCACAAAAGTTCATTACTTGTAAATACATATTTAACAATTGTTGATACGTACAAAAAGAATGTCTATTTGTTCTTAAATGATATCCTACAATGCATTCACACTTAGCAGTTGGAAGGTAAGTCATTGATACGCAAATGCTGGCGTTCATGTTTACCACAAAAGTTCATTACTTGTAAATACATATTTAACAATTGTTGATACGTACAAAAACCAGTGTCTATTTGTTCTTAACATTTTCTTTTTATTAAGAAAAACAGATGGTTAAAAGATGAAATTCAAAGCAGCTCAAAGGTTCAGAAATATTGGTCTGAAATCTCACTAGTTCTGTTCAATTATCTTTGGTGCTTTCAATTTTATTAGTAAACTGAAGTCAGATTAATTGTTGAAATTATACAAGACAAACGAGTTTTTATGGCCCTTAAAAAAACACGTATCTTACAAAATGGTTTGAGATGATAAAAAGCTTGAAATTTTGTAAAAGATGAATACTTAATAATAATGATCAACACATTTACATCTTCCTTGTTTGCTATGTTTATTTTTACAAGGTAATCACTGGACATGGCAGAATCTATTCTACAAAACTTAACAAAAATCCACTTACGATACGTCTTACAATTGCATTTGGTATATGACGACACAATCTTCCATCAACATATGCAACAGCATTGGATATTAAGAAACTTTTTAGTGCACTCCTTGCACTTGGTTTTTCTTGCTCACTGCTCGCTTTTACTTGATAAGAATCAGATCCATTCGAGAGACCTCCATTCTTCTGATCTTTAGACAATGCTTTAGCAGTGGCGGATTCACCACTTGAGACACCCATGCCCAAAAGTTTCTGTGCTTGTCTCCTCAAGGCCCGAATTGTAAAAATAATGAAGAGTTGTTCACACAAGGCCTTAAGTTGTGGGCCCACTTTCCATTCCTGGAAATCACACTAGATGTCTTAGTATTATAAACTGACAACAAAAAACCCCACTAATATGCCATATGAGAGTGAACATAATTCAGACAGAAATAGGAATCCTTGTGCAAAAGTTAGCAGCCACTGCAGTAATATAGTAATCAAGAAGAAAAATAAAACACTAGCTGCAGTAATATAGTAATCAAGAAGAAAAATAAAACACTACAAGCAACAGCTGAACATGTAGATTTAATGAACTGATACTCATTTGTATTTGTTTGAATCTCCATTTCTATCTATCAACTTCCCACATAAAGACACAATTTTAAAATTTCAATTCAAGGATAGAGTGTAATTTCTTGTTGTTTTACATCATATTATTGGTTAACCTTATTTTTATGCATATTTTTAGTATATTATGGTATTGGTATACCTTTTCATTTCCTATGTCTATCTCGTCTTTCATGCCCAGCATATTTGCCAGAAATAATCTAAGATTCCTCAATAGGTGACTCTTGTAAATTGAAATTCATACTAAGTTATAACTTTGAAAATGTGCTGTTTTCTTCTATGCTTCAAAAGCAACTATATCTTTATTAGAATATATTGTCCTATAAGTCAACGTCCTGAAACATTGCATTTAATTATTAGATGATCAAAGGAAAGGGATAAAATGAATCATCATACAGAATCCCCCTGAAGTCGCCGCATAGAATAACCAGCTAGTGAAGATTCGCTGGCCAGGAGACCTTCCCCAATAAGGAAGTTCTTTGTGCATTTTATGATTTCATCAATCAGGGTACTGTTTGGAGGTAAATTCTTTAGGATCACCTGCGAAGGCAAAAATAATTGCTTGTGATAGAATGTACCCACTGAGACAATATGAGATGCATCTGACTATATTTACCAAAAAAAAACAATATTCCTGGAAAAATAGTTCAAAAGTATAGAGAGCAAGAACCAAAGTATTGATAACTGAATTGCCTGTCTAAGAAAAAGAAAGGATTTATTTGATTATAAAATTACTAATATAGAGTAGAATAGACTAGAACATAGACACCAACCTATCATTTGATTAACAACTGAAAACGTATTTTATCATGTGAATTATAGCAACCAAGTGAATCTGTGTATGTGTGCATACCCATTTAAAATAAAAGAATTATTTAATTTCAGTGAAACGTGTTTTGGGAATATATATATATAGGTGAAAGAATAAATCATGAGCTGTAAACCATTGCATGTTACATTATGATCTAGCGACACAGAATTATATATATATATATATATAGGTGAAAGAATAAATCATGAGCTGTAAACCATTGCATGTTACATTATGATCTAGCGACACAGAATTATGCTATGCGACAATTCTTAGATTTATTCCATTTATCAATAATCACAAATTTTTACACGGTGGATTTTAATTTACGAATAAAGAATTATTCCATGCCATAATACTTCAAACTAGACTAGTTACTTGGATTATTTCCATATTGACAAAAGCTTCCAAACCAGTTAATTGCATAAAGCCATCTAGCATGTCAAACCTCAAAAGTGATCTACAAAATTTTCTGACTTATAATTTCCCATACCTGATCATCAAGTACCTTCACTTTCAGATAGACCTGCCTAAATAAATTATCTAGCATCCCCTGCAAATACCCTTCAATGTACATCTGCAAAGGAACAATTCAGTTCGATTCAACCAACAGCAGTCAGAAAGCTGAACAATCTTGAAAGATGCCATAGCAAAATTAGGTATCATACAGTTTTGACAACAAATTGTATTTATGCTGCATGATTAACAATGGTTTTACCTCAAAAATAAGAAATGGTTTCTAATGCAGAAAGTGACCTGTATAATTATCATCTACGTTGACACAAGAAATCTAAGTATGATATCCCAAGTAATCAGCATGCTGCTCAGTATGGCACTGGGGAGCCTAAAGTTAGGCATACCTCATTCATGCCAGCGCTGTAGTCAAGCTTAATCCGACGCATGGAACTACCTTTGACAACAGCTGTACTTAATGTTGATGGCTCCATAGCTAGTTTGAGTATGCCACGGCGGAAACCATTCACCTTGAGTTACACAATAAACACAACCCAAAGGTTTGATCAGAACATTCATGTAAATATCAGATGATTTTTTTTCTAAAGAAAAAGTGAAGCCTTTTTCTCCACTAGATTTTCTCAAATAGGGGACAACTCTAAATTTTACTGTCTTCAATAAAAGGTATTCATATATTTGATATATATAGAGAATTCTTTATTGTGGCAATCAAACAAATGAAGTGGAAAACATACCACTCCATCAAAACCACTTGTTTCTGCCCCTCTCAGCACACTATCTGAAACTTCTGTGATCACAGCAAACAAAACATTTGACCCAGCTTTCTTCATCTGTAACAAACAAAAATGCCGTTAGTAGCAAGATATTTATATTGGGAAGAGGCTTTAGCCACAATAATGAGAATTAATACATCTCATTATTCTCTTGTAGTTGTATTTCTTAAAAACTTGGATAAATTTGATAAAGTTTTTAGGAAGTAAATATAACAATGGCCATCAAACACAGGTTTCAGTCCAGGGATAGATAATTACTGTATGCTCCAAATCTAAAATATAGTGATGCGTGCCAAAGTACCCTTTCTTCTTGATGCCTTTCCTTAGCAGGTTAAACATTCCTGTAATTGAAATAATTTTGCTAGCATTAACATGAAGAAAAATGTCACGTTGAGAAGATACAATTGCACTTCATCAAAATCTACCTATAGCATAAAGAAGTATTAGAATAATGCCTCCAACAATGAATCCCTTGTAAATGAATAGAAACTATTTTTTGTAAAGGGTCTTCAGCTTGTGCAGTTAATAAATATTGAAGCAACATGTTGAAATAAATAAAATAGATATACAAATCAATGCTCATACAATCATAAACAAATCAAAAAACATCTTGATACAAGATAAAAGAAAAAATGTAAATGTAGCATGTGATTCATCTATTACTTGGCCAGGGAAATACCTACCTAAGGAAGTGGTCCCACAGAGCACCTGCACCTGAAATTTATCAGCAGGTGCTGCTGAGAAAGAAAGAAATAAATTATAATAATGCCCATAAATGACCAAAAGTAGGTCCATGGGACTCAAGAATACATTCAAATACAATAGTAAGTGCTAGGATTAAAGGACACTGAGATCAAAGACTAACTAAATAAAAAAGAACTAAAGTACTGAAAATAAACGAGGGGGTTTAAACAAAAGCAGTATAGCCCAAACTCGTGTTGTTAAGGTACCAATACAAATAGCCATGTAGGGCGGGGGCATGAACCCCCAAAGAGCAAGCGCTGATGAAATTTGGAAAGACTAGATGCTAGTCCCATCAAACATCTTTGACCACACCCGAGACATAGGAATTATTTGCATCATCGTCTATCACTGTGATGGGCCAATGCAAGATCTGTAATGCTCATCAAGGAGTGTCTAGTGTTGTGGAGGCCATGGTGGGTAATGCTAGGAGGAAGCAAAACACACACCCTAGAATCCCTCCTAACTTGCAAAGCCAAAGAAACTCTCGTGGCAGTGAAAACACTTGTGATGTGTGTCTGTCGCAAAGCAAAAGGTCCCATGAAAAACAATTTTTTATCCCCTCAGACCCATTTTTTTACGATTCTAGTATAAAAGTTAATATCTAGAAAAAAAAACTCACCGTGTTTTTGTTTTCATTTGGAAAAAAATATCCCTAAAAACCCTGAATGGCTGCTGCAAACTTCTAGCCTCTCCTCTTGAGCACCTACTGAAAGTTTCCTGCCAAAAACATAGCTGCTTCGAATTTCATGGAAAATATTATGTTTAAGCTTGTTTCACATTTGCAAACTTTTCATGAGTAAATAGGAGTTGTATCCCCCTCCATGGGACTGCATCATAAGAGTTATAAGTTGTAAACACAATAATTTCAGGCACATATACCACCATCAATGCTAACCATCATTAATCACACAACACAATGGTTATTATGGACCACCCTTGTTATATCTTTATACATACATGAAGATGAAAGACTATTTTAAAAAGAGGCTAGCATCCAATGCAAGATGCTAAAGCTCTAGAAATATAACTTAAATCTCTAAGTAGCCGATACGGATACAGGAACGAGAACCAGATATGTGGATATGGGGAATTTTTTTGGAGGCCTGGATATGTTTTTGGATATGGCTGTACAAAAATATATATAAAAAATAAAAAATATAAAAAATATAGCCATATATACAAAATTAACCACATAATATGCATAGAGGAAACAAAATATGTTAAATAACCACAAAACATACTAATACTTTAATGCCAAATATCATAATATTCAATGGTCAAACTTAGATTAGTGTTATAACAAGTATATAGTGCAAATGTTACAATGTATGGACAAAAATAAAGACAAATCAGCATATTCATTATTCAAATTTCACTATATTCATATTCATCTTCAACTTCAATGTCTTCATCAAGAGCATCATCATGTGGCTCATTAGAACCACAAGTAGTAGCAATGCCACTCCCACTAGCTCCATTGTGTAGGGCATGTGAAGCACTGTCTAGCTCCATGTCGAGCAATGAAAGGTAGGCAATGGAGGCATCCAAGTCAGTAGTCTTTAGGTCCATATCCCAACACTTTGTTGTCCCTTCCTTGTGATCATGTTGTTTGTGTGTGAGAAGATGCCGGTTGGAATGTACAAAAAACAAATCCTCTGCCTTTTTTGCCGCCAACTTGTTGCACTTAACTGAGTGGATAAAAGAGTAGGTACCTTAATTCTGCTCAATTGAGGAGGAACTTGCAACAAATTGAGGCAAGCCACAATGTCAATTAGAATTTATAAAAGTTAAAACAAAACATCAAAAAGAAGAGTAGAGAGTTAAAAAAAATTAAAATCTTACTTGTGATAGAATTTTTATTGCAAGATGTTGGAGGTGGGTGGATGCTTGCCTATGGAGGTACCACCACAAGAGAGCGTCCTTATACTTGTCACTAATAGTGCCAAGAGAGTGATCTTCAGATGTCATGAAATGCCTAAACTCTTCCATAACTAGGTCTTCTACTTTTGGATCGAGGAATACTCTAAAGAATGCCGCCTTATATCTCTCATCAACCTCAACATCCCTATATGGTGCGACCCTCCTAGGCAAAGAAAGGATCTCTCTGTTGCAGTATTTGGGCATCAAGGCAAAAACAAAAAGATGCAATGGGGTGGTCATTTTGTTCCACCTTTTCATGAGATGTGATTGCACTTCCTTAAAAAACCTCTCTGTAGCATCTTGTTCTTTGGCATTTATGATGGACATAATCTTCTCAATCATTGAGTCGATTCAATCATAAATCTCACCTAAACATGTATGATCCATATCCACAAATCTCAACATACTCACAATGGGCTTTGTAAAACTAAGCAAATACTTTACACATTCCCACCACACATCATCAAGATCACCTTTGTGGCCCTCTCATTGTTTGCCTACCTCCATACACTCCAAAGGTCGTTGATAACCATGCAGATCAATGCCTTACACACCTTGACAAGTTGTCTCAAGACGAGTGTGTGAGGCAAACCGAGTCTCAACAACCTAATATAAAATCAAAACAACTAAAATTAGAAAAAAATGTTCAAATATAAAAATCTTACAAATTAAAAACTTGTAAAATTAAATTAAAAATATTCGCGATTCATGAATGATTAAAAAAAATTACCTTCAACAACTGCAACTTCGAGAAGGCCTTGAATGCCTTGGGACATATGATGGTTTCTTATGAACATTTGGATCTCACCCGCCTCCTCATAGACTTGTTTGATCCAGTCAATTTTGGTCCCCAATTTTTGCAACATAAGGTCGAGGGAATGAATGACACAAGGTGTCCAAAATATGTTCTCATACCTTGCCTCAACCAACATGCCCACAACTTTGCATTTTTTTCATTGTCCATTACAACTTGGACAATGTTTTGAGGTCCTACCGCTTCAATGGACTCTATTAGGATGTTGGCAATGAATCATGCATCATTCACAATCAACAACCCCCCAAAACATTGCTCCTTTAGGGCACACTGCAACCACAGTAATCAATGGCCTATTTGCCATATATTTCCATCTATCAGAAATGGTAGACGACCTTGTTTTGATCCACATATACCTGATGGGCTTCAATGCATTTTCAACATGGTTTCTTTCTTTTGTCAACAAGGTGGTGTGCACATTTTCATATCCTAGGTTGGTGAACCCTTTAAGGGCATCATTGATAGATCTCATCATATCTTGCTAGTATGATGACCTAGCAACATTAAATGGGAACCCACATGTTTAAACACAACATGCAATGCTTTGCTCTGCTATGTCCCTAGATTGATTTTGGAATGCCCTTTCCAATGGGCCTAAATCTTTAGTTCTCTTGCAACTAAGAGGTGAATCCTCTTCCTCTGCGGCTGTGGTGGGTGTAAAAAGAAATGGGTGTGATGGGGTCACGACATTAGCACGAGATGGATCAACAAGAGGCTCAATAAAAGTAGATCCTTCCTTTCTGAAAGGATGCTTCAATCTTTGTCCAACAATGGCATTTGCTTCTTCTTGCTCTTTGATGTATGCAAGGATCTTTCCCTATGGCAAGCCCTTTCCTAGTTTTCTATTTATGTTTGGCCCACCACAAGCTTTGATGCTAGAGCTAGGAATCGCACACAGATGCTCTTTCACCCAACTATATGAGTTCTTGTATTTACAATCACACTCTGAGCAAAGCCAAAGGAAACACCCTACACATGGCAGTTGTTATAATGTTGTCACATACTTCCAAAGGGGTGCTTGCAGATCGTCTTTGCAGGCTATCCCTTGGCCCACCGAACTAGCATTTGTAGTGTGAGACATTCTGGCAAATCCCTATAGCCTCTAGTAAAAAATAAAATAAAAAAACTAAAGAAAATTAAAACTAATTACAACTTAAAAATAATAATTAATTTTTTAAAAAACTATTATTAAATCCAAATTATTTGAAAAAAGAAAAAAAAACTATTTAAAAAATTAACATTTATAAAAACTACTATAAAAAATATCACTTTAAAAAAAACTATTATTAAAACTTAATTTTAAAATAACTATTATCAAAACCTAATTTAAAAAACTATTTAAAAAATATAACAATTAAATGATAAAAATATTAAACTACATTACATACCTTTGGCTTAATAATAAAAATAACAAATGCCTTGGTCTTCAACTCGTTGAGGCAGCTTGGACGATGGACACATTCAACCCTAAGGAGAATGCAGACCATGCTACCTAGTTCCCATTGCAAAGGCATAAAAGACGATGATAGAGTTCAAGTTTGCATTCAGGAGAGAAAAGGCGACTATGGGCAAAGAAGAGTCCAGACCTAGCGTGAATGAAGATTGATGGGCAAATGCAGGTCATTGACAAGTTTATAATGTATTTGATTTTTTTTTGAAGTCCACATTTGACTTTTTGTTAAACGAAATTGAAAAAAAAAACATTTTTCCTACTGCATACGCAAGGGATACAAGAATGGTACATCCTGCCCCCTACATATGCCCCTGGATACGTCTGGGGATGTATCCGCGCGTATCCTCCCTGTATTCCCTACATATCAAACCCATATCCATACCCCTTGGCATATCATATCATATCTTGGACCCTATACAACAGTATCCGGTAATGTAGTTAAAACTTAAATCTATCGCAATTAATTGGAAAAATATTGATATTATCGACATCAAATTCCCTATAGGTCTACATGCCACAACTAATAAAAGTTAGCTCTATTGGGGATTAATTGACATTTCCTAATGTAAATTGAAATTTGCTATTATTTTGGAAAATATTTTTGAGGACTGGAATAATTCGTAGGGATAAGGGCAATCCATCCTCTACATCATCCAACTAGAACGAATTTGGTTTCAGTCAACAGTAGGGCTCCAAACAAAGTATTTAATGCATTGTAACGAAACCACGGATTCATGTAGAATGGCATTTTCAAAACCCTTAGTCTGCATTAACCGGCAGTTTCACCCGCATTGACTGTATGGTCCAATAAAGACATAGAAGTGATGTCTCTTCAGTTTCCAGACGGTTGGTAGTCTTTAGTGCACAAAAGGACACTCTTGAACCAGTATAAGTAAGAGGCATGACGACAATTGAAGGCATGAGTGGGTAAGTGATAGAGTTGGTGTTGGTTGTAGAAGAAAAAGGCGTTGAAAGGGGGTGAGTGAGCAAGGAAACAAGATGCTTGTTGTACTTGTTCTATTGATCTCTTTGTAATTCGTCTTTGGCCATAAGAAGATTAGAGACCTAGGAAATAGCCATTTCCAATTGTGTTTCCCCCACCTCGGGTTTTACTATTTAAAACCTTGTTTACATTGTTGTTTGTAACATAGTTTTAAAAATTGAGAGAAATTGCCGATAAATCAAACAAATCACGATTTTTCGTACCTCCATCTAGTGGGAAAGTTATCTGGAATCTTCTAAAAAGAATAAGAAGTCAACTGTAACTAGGTGGGATGAATTCAAGGAATTTTTGCTTAAGATTTTTAATCCTACTACCATAAAATTATTTGGAAAATTAAGTGACAGTGTTTCAGGCAAGGAGGTGGTAAAAGTATGCACAACTATACCATTGAATTCTGTAGAGTGTAAACAAGCCATGCTGATGGGCTTGGACTTGGAGGATGAAGAAAAGTTGACCAAGAAGTTGTGAGGTCTCTATATACACCCAAGGAGACAGGTTATTATTAGTGTAGGTTTTTATTTTTCCCTATTTATTAATTAGAGAAATTATATTTCTTGTGCATACATGGAGTTTTCCTACATTTGTGGGATAGGCTAGCTTATGTGGAAGTGTGTGTCATAGATGTGTCATAGGTGTCATAAGAATGTCATAAGTAACTCCCTTGATGGGAGTTACTTCTCTATTCTTAGCACTTTGTCACCACCTTTTATGGAGTTACTGACTATTTTTGGTGTGCCTTGTCCACATTTTGTGGAGGAGTTACTTTCGTACTCTCCTATTTGTAGTCCTCATTTTGGCCATTCCATGCTAATTCAGATTTGGTTTCTCCATTTTGTCTTGTGCAATTTATCTTCTTGTTATTGTCAAATTGCTTTAGCATCTTTGTGGTGTGCACTTGTTCATCTTGTGTGATCACGTCTTCATTGCAATCGCGTTATCCGGATTCTGGTAACAACTCCGATATGGTATCAGAGCATTCCCGGTAATCTTGTGTGTGATTATGCTTTTAGCTTATTTTTTCAAATCAAGAGGAGTGGAGTTCGTTTTTTTATTTTTAGATTTGATCAAAAATAAAAAATAAAAATTCTGTCCATATCTGGTATCGGTTTCTTGGGAATCCTTGCCCTTTGGTTGTCTTCACTTCAAGGAGCAACATTCAATAGCAGGAGGAAGGTTGGTGCTTAGTTCTAGCAAGGAGCAGCAGTAACTTCATTCCTGCAAGGCGCCTCATACAGTCCATTTTTTTTGGAAGAAACACTGTGTTTTGCTTACAACTGACCAAGCCGTACGGCACAAGTCTGCGCCCAGCTTCTGCAATCTGCACATTTTTCCTGGTAAGAGGTCTGCATATTTTTTGTTACTTGTTTTCTCCAACCTGAGGAAAAAGGTGACGCTGCCCAGTTCAGGCACTGCCCAACCCAGGGGTGTCCCAACTGCTTGCATGATGTTTAGGCACTGTTTTAGGCGCTTGCATGTTGTTTCAGGTGCTGCCATCATGTTTTAGGCGCTGTTGTTGCTAGCTGACTCATTTTTGTCTGTACATCAGGCATAGCGCCCTCTGACAACCATCAGACTTTGCATCGGCTGAGGCTCCCTGTTGACACATCTGCAATTGTTGTCTTCTAAAAAATGGCGCTCCTTTTTGGCTTTCAATGCCTTCTTTAGTGGGCCCTCTCTCTCTCCCTGTTTTTTGGGTAAATCTGCCTTTTGATAATTATTCTGATATTCTAAAATCAGTGATTTGACTGTTTGTTTTAAAATCAAATTTGAAATTAACATTAAAAAAAAAGGCAGTTTAGAGGTTTAATTTCACTTGTATCTTTGACCTACGAAGACGAAGGGTGAGGCCCGGGTTGGTAGGAGGCCAATTCCCCCTCACACAAACCTCATTTGGATTTTTCATTCCGTGCCGAATCCGAGTGGTTGGAAGGCCACTTTCTCTCCCCATAACAAGCATTTTTTTAATGTTTTAGTGTTTTTTTTTGCAAAAACACTAGTTTACGAGAAAATTGTAACTTTAAAATCTTGCAAACGGTAGCTCGGTTTTGGGTGCCGTATTTTGCAAAAGTGCTTGTAATTCAATTCTCCACAGCGTAGACTTGTTATTTTTTCAAAAACGCACTAGTTTATAAAGTGCCAAAAATTTGAGTCTCTTGGGACGTATTTTCGGCTGAGTCCGACGTCCGTTTGCTTTTGTCTTGCACTAATTGCTCTAAGACGCATTTTCGGCTGAGACCGACGTCTTTTGAGCGTGCACTTGCATATTTGGGGGGGCTCAATATTTTGGGGGGGTGTGATTGATTTTTCACAACTTGCAAAATTCACTTTCATTCTCCTTTCTGCATACATTCACAACTTGCAATCAACACAACTTCACCTAATTTCAACTAAAAATGGATTCTTTTCAACTCAAACCCCTAACACCCTTCAACTATCATGAATGAAAAGTTAAAATGTCAATCATTCTTAGAAGTAAAGCGTTGTATAGAATCACAATGGGTACAGAAGTAGAACTTAACACAGATGCTGAAAAGGTTAAGTGGTACAACCGTAGTGATGAAGCCTTTGGGTTACTGAGTTTGTCCATGTCTCCAGAACTACTCTTCCACTTAGAATCCTCCCAAACTCCTAATGACATATGGGACACCTTAGAAAAGTTGTTTGGGAAGCTTGATGAGATGAGAGGTCATGAGCTCGAAAACAAACTCATAAGTCTAAGTCCTAGTAACTTTGACACCCTACAGGACTTCTTTACTAAGTTTAAGGCCCTTAGATTGCAATTGAAAGAATGCGGGATAGAGAAGAAAGATGATCAACTCATTCTTTCTATTCTCGCAAAGTTAGGTCCAAGTTATTCCGTCTTTGTCTCCACTTTCCATGCCACTAAAAGTGCCCTTGGCACTGCATGGAAAATGCCTTCTTTGGATTCATTCATTGCCGACTTGACTAGAGAGCAAGATAAGCTAATTCAAATGGGCACAATGAAGTCTACTCAACCCCAAGCTTTGATAGCTGGAAATGGTAAGGACAAGACTTCAACAAAGGAGAAGAAGAAAAAGAACAAGGATCAAGAGAAAAAGAAAGAAAACACCAATCCTGCCAAAAACAACACTGAGTCTTCATCCTCCAATGCTAAACCTAAGAAGGAGAAGGTTAAGTGTGCCTATTGTAAAAAGAATGGGCATGATGAACACAAGTGCATGAAGAAACAAATAGACCACCTAACTCATCTTCTAGAGAAGAACAACATAGTTGTTCCTGAGTCCATCAAGCAAAATTCAACTACCCAAGATTCTACTAAGGCAAAAGGCAAGGGTAAGGAGAAAGAAAAGGACAAGGCCCTTGTAGCTACAATAGCTTCCACATCTTCATGGGTCATCGACTTGGGTGCTTCTCACCACATGGGCTCTTCACTAGTTGAGTTTTCATCTTTAGAGCCTTGTAGCATGACTTCAATTAGTTTGGGTGATGACACATCAATTTCCGTTACAAGGAGAGGGTCAGTTGAAATGGAAAGAGGAACATTCAACAATGTTCTAAGTGTTCCTTCTCTTTCAACCAATCTCCTATCAGTGTACCAAATCACTCACATTGGTCGGGGCATGAGAGTTGAGTTTTCACCAGATTCAGTATTTATCAAGGAGTTGCATAGTGATACTACAGTGGCAGTGGGAAGGGTAGATCACCAAGCCAGTTTATACACCTTTTCATATTTTGCATCAGATTCTTCTCCTACAGCATTGCTGACTCATTCAGATAGAGTTAGCAAATTGTGGCATGAGCGGTTTGGCCACCTTAACTACCGCTATCTTGAGCAACTTTGTAAAAATGACATGGTCATTGGCTTGCCTCGTGTCCAATTCTCAAAAGGACTTTGTGAGGGGTGCTCCCTTGGGAAGCATCCCGAAGCAAAATTTGACAAAGGCAAAGCTTGGAGGGCTTCACAACCTTTGGAGTTAGTCCACAGTGATGTATCGGGACCCTTTCCCAAACCATCTTTCACAAGGGCCAAGTACATCCTCACTTTCATTGATGATTTCTCTAGGTACACTTGGATATATTTTCTCAAACAAAAGTCTGAAGTGTTTGAACATTTTCTAGACTTCAAGGCTCTTGTTGAGAAACAGAGTGAGAAATCCATCAAGGTTCTTCGAACTGATAATGGAGGGGAGTATGTCAGCATCAGGTTTGAGCAGTTTTGCACCACAGAGGGGATTGATTTGCAGCGCACAGTCACCTACAGTCCTTCACAGAATGGGGTTGCAGAACATAAGAATAGGTTCTTGAAAAAGATGGCTAGTTGTATGATTCACTCCAAATCCTTAGCACCACAGTACTGGGCCGAAGCCATCAATTGTGCTTGCTATATTCAGAACAGGGTTCCTCACAAAGTCTTGAAAGGGATAACACCCTTTGAAGCTTGGCATAAAAGGAAACCTGATGTTGAGCACCTCAAGGTTTTCGGATCCCCTGCCATGGCCCGCATTCTGAAGAAGAAACACAAAGCTATGGAACGTCAGTCCAAGCCTTGCATCTTTGTAGGATATCCGGATGGTATTAAGGGATATCGCCTTCTAGATCCAGTCACACATGAGTTGTTCATCGAGAGAAGTGTCCATTTTCAGGAGAGTCTTAGAGACTCAACACTTGACACTTCTTCTCCCTCATCAGATCTACTTCATGATGATTCCTCGTCAGATTCAGATCAGCCACAACAGGTTCTTGAGCCAGAGTCATCTTCTTCTTCGAGTTCAGACAGTGAGCACAGTGATGCAGTGTCATCCACCTCTAGTCAGTCAGAGGATGAGGAGTTAGCACCTGAGTCGCCCACTTCTGGGCCACTTTGGGCTAGACAGACACTTGAGAGTGCTGGCACATGGGCAGGAGACCTCGCAGATGACATACATACTAGGGGGGATTTTCAGAGAGATCCACATGCCTTCTTTGCTTCAGTTTCAGATCCACAGACTTTTCGAGAGGCATCGGGGGTACCTAAGTGGGATAGTGCTATGGAGGAAGAATATTCTTCCTTAATCAAAAATCACACTTGGGATTTGACTTCGCTTCCTAAGGGAAGAAAGATGGTTCGATGTAGGTGGATATATCGGACCAAGTTTGCAGCAGATGGGTCAGTCGATAAGTACAAGGCGTGATTGGTTGCCAAGGGTTTCTCACAGGTGGCAGGCATTGACTACTCAGAGACCTTTGCACCCGTTGCAAAGATGACTTCTATCCGACTCACTTTGGCTATTTCCACAGCACATGGTTGGGATGTGCATCAGATGGATGTGAAGAGTGCCTTTCTTCACGGAGACCTTGAGGAGGAGATCTACATGGAGCAGCCGCCAGGATTTGTTCAGGATTCTTCCTTAGTATGTAGACTTAGGAAATCTATCTATGGCCTCAAACAGGCCCCTCGGGCTTGGTATGCCAAGATGGATTCCTTCCTTCTCACAGCAGGTTTCACTAGGTGCCATTCCGATCCTAATGTCTACTTCTTGTGGCAGGATGATTCACTTCTGATTTTGGTTCTATATGTTGATGACCTTTTGATCACTGGGAGTTCTTCATCGGCTATTGCAGCGGTGAAGGCATCTCTTCAGGATAGATTTGACATGACAGACTTGGGTTTGTTGCACTACTTCCTTGGCATCGAGATCTCACAGTCAGATTCAGGGATTTCTCTTGCACAGCCTAAGTATGCTCTCGACCTAAGTATGCTCTCGACTTATTGGCTCGGTTTCACATGGTTGATTGCAAGCCATCTCCGACTCCCTTTCTATCAGGAGTCAAGCTTGAGACTGATTGTACTTCACCATTGGTTGATGCCACTCGGTATCGACAACTTGTTGGTAGTCTCATCTACTTGACTCACACTAGGCTCGACATTTCATATAAGTGGGACTTGTCTCCAGATTCATGCAGGAACCCCATGAGCTGCATTGGAAAGCAGCTAAGAGGATCTTGCATTATATACAGGGTTCACATAGATACGGGATTCACTACAAATTTGGCACAGAGGTTGACTTGGTTGAATATACAGATTCAGACTGGGCTGGCGATTCACAGACTCGTAAGTCCACTTCTAGTTACAGTTTCTCTCTAGGTTCAGGTCCTATCAGTTGGTCTAGCAAAAAGCAAAATGCTATTGCTATATCATCCACAAAGGCAGAGTACAGGGGAGCTGTTAATGCAGCTACTGAGGCTATTTGGCTTTAGGGGATTCTTTCTGATTTTGGCATTCCTATCAGGCAGCCCACCATCATTTATTGTGACAATCAGAGTACCATACAGATTTGCAGGAATCTAGTTCAGCACCAGCGGACCAAGCACATAGAGATTCACATGCATTTCATTCGGGAGCTTATTCATAGTCAGGTCATTGACTTGATATTTTGCCAGTCTTCAGAGCAGGTTGCAGACATCTTCACCAAACCTTTCACTGAGAGCAAGTTCATTCATCTACGAGCTCTTCTTGGGGTGCGGTCTACATCTGCAGCAGCATCATCTTCAGGGGGGCCTTCTAGCCTCTTCTTTTCTTTTATGTTTCTCTTTTGTGGGGGAGTTTTTTCCTACGGGTTTTCTCTTTTTCTCTATCTTATGGGAGATTGCATTTGTATATGGGTACCTCATCAGGCCTAGTTGCCGGGACCCATTTTATATTTCCACACTTCCCACCTAAGCTGTGCTTATGGGGGGGTATTAGTGTAGGTTTTTATTTTTTCCTATTTATTAATTAGGGAAATTATATTTCTTGTGCATACATGGAGTTTTCCTACATTTGTGGGATAGGCTAGCTTATGTGGAGGTGTGTGTCATAGATGTGTCATAGGTGTCATAAGAATGTCATAAGTAACTCCCTTGATGGG
Organism: Torreya grandis; assembly: GCA_037957365.1. Lineage (NCBI taxonomy): Eukaryota > Viridiplantae > Streptophyta > Pinopsida > Cupressales > Taxaceae > Torreya > Torreya grandis. The sequence continues at coordinate 2,337,565 of JARHVA010000359.1, forward strand.
AGTTACTTCTCTATTCTTAGCACCTTGTCACCACCTTTCATGGAGTTACTGATTATTTTTGGTGTGCCTTGTCCACCTTTTGTGGAGGAGTTACTTTCGTACTTTCCTATTTGTAGTCCTCATTTTGGCCATTCCATGCTAATTCAGATTTGGTTTCTCCATTTTGTCTTGTGCAATTTATCTTCTTGTTATTGTCAAATTGCTTTAGCATCTTTGTGGTGTGTACTTGTTCATCTTGTGTGATCACGTCTTCATTGCACTCGCGTTATCCGGATTCTGGCAACAACTTCGATAGTTATTTCAAGCAAGCCAAAAGACTTTGATGAGGTGCGTGTGCAAGCATAATACATTGAGGAAGCAAAAAGGCAAGGGGAGGGGGATCCATCAAAGCAAAATTAATCATCAAATCAGTTCAAGAAAGAATAAAATAAGCCTTACAAAGCCTACAAGAAGGATAAGTGGAAAGGTAAGAGGAATGCCACTGTTTTACATAGTTGTAAGGATCCAAAAAACCATTGTAGCCATTGTGTTATAGATGGACATATGGATGCTAATTTTTAGAAGTTGCATCTAGAATTGCATTTGAATAATTGTTTTGAGGACTCTAGGAGGCCCATGACATATTTGAAAGAGCAATGAGAGGTGGAGATAGAGGGTGATTCTAATGTAAATGGGTATTTGGCTTGCACCACCACTAACACAACAAACAAGGAACAAGAGATAAGAAATGAGCAAACTAATCCAAATGCACTCGTTGATATTGGTTCTCAATCTAACTTGATTTTCGATGAAGTTGTCAAGATGTTTGGTTTGAAAGCATACGATCATCTTCATTCATATCCGTTGAGTTGGGTGAAAAGGAGTGTAGATAATCAAGTGACTACAAAATGTAAATTCAGATTTGGTATTAACCCACAATACATTGATGAAATATGACCAAATGTGGTTCCTCTTGATGCATTGGATGTGGTGTTTGGAAGTCCTTACTTGTATCTTAAGGATGTTATTTTATGAGGGTAAACAAATACAAGTGGATCAAGGATGGGATCAAACTATATCATCAAGGTACATCAAAGCAAGTCCAAGTTTGCCCTAGTAAGTGCCAATCAAACAAAGAGACTCATTCAAGCAATTAAGCAATTTTTAAAATTTCTTTTGAAGGATAAGCATGAGAAATGGTTATAAATTTTTGAAAATGATTGTGCTAACAAGGGATTGAAAGGTTTGGATGAACTATTGCATTATTTTCAAAAAATATTCCACACTCCTAAAAGTTTGCCACCGAGAAGGGAAATAGAGCATGAGATTCAATTGATGTCTGAATCTCCATTAACTAGCATTGGTTTGTAGAGGCAATCACTTTTAGAAAATAATGAAGTGAAGAAACAACTTCAAGATTTGTTAGAACAAGGAGTCATATAGCCAATTACATCACCATGTGGGTCACCTATTGTGATGGTTCAAAAGGATGGCTCTTGGAGGATGTGCATAAAATATAGAGCCTTGAACAAGATCGCCATAAAGAATAAATATTTAATTCCATAGGTTGATGACTTGTTGGACCAACTTTAGCGTGCCAAATATCTTACAAAGTTGGATCTCAAATCTAAGTATCATCGAGTTTGTATGGAGGATGTATGGAAGACAACTTTCAAGACAAACCAGTGTTTGTATGAATGGTTGGTACTTCCATTTGGGTTATGCAATGCACCTACAAAATTAATGAGAATGATGAATGATGTGTTGAGGTCATTCATAAACATCTATTATAATGTATCTAGAGGATATTTTGGTTTTTGGTACTACATGGGAAGGAAAATCCAACTTATTTGACGTATGTCTTGCAAGTGTTAAAAGAAAAACAACTCTTATGCAATATGAAGAAATGTAACTATTTGGAAAACAATCACTCGTCTATTTGGGGCATGTGGTTAGAGGATGAAAATTGAGAGAGAATCCAATAAAGGTTGAGGCAATCACTAATTGGCCCACGCCTAGGAGTACCACCGAGACCAGATGTTTTGTGGGAGTAGTACAATACCTAAGGAAGTTTATTCTAACTATCTCTAACATTGCAACACCTCTACAAATCGTTGCAGCAAGTGGTAATAGTTAACATCTGGGTAAGTAATATTATAGTACTTTCGATTCTTTGAAATATAAAATCAGCCATGCATTAGTGCTTGCTCTTTCAAATTTGCAGTAGCCATTCGAAGTTGAAACAATATCAAACTAAGTATGCTTTAGGGGTAGTTTTGTTGCAAGTAGGTATGCCAATTTGTTATCATTCAAAGGTCTTTTCTTCAACAGTAAGAGGGTATTCCATATATGGTAAAGAAATGTACACACAAGTTCAAGCAATTTAAAAAACGAAAAAATTATTTGTTGGGCAAAGAAACTATTATGCATACGCTGAGCACAAACCTATTCAAAACTTGTAAGCTGTCATAAAAATTGGCAAATGTTAACCTAAAAATTCGAAAATCATTGTTTTTATAGCCTTGAATAAGTTCAATTAAATTAGCTGAATTTCGGCCATAAATCGCAGTAAAAAAATGCGGTGTTTTTCAGCCGAGTCGAATGTACAGTGAAAAAATATTGATACTTTGCATTCCCAAGAATGGCATTCTCACTAGGTTTTCCCTCAATTTTCAACAATTATCAACCCTCTTTTTTGACGCCCACCTATGCCCTACCATCTGCTAAACATTTCCTTGCCTTCCCCAAAAGTTTTGGTTGAGCTTTGAGCTTACCTAAGCAATCCACATTTCAGAGGCATTGCAAGCATTTCAGATCTCTAGATGGTCCACATAGCTTTCAGGAGTGGTTTCAGGGTTGATTTAACATTTTAACAGTAAAAAAATATTCTTTGGAAGGAGATTCTATTCTTTCTATTTCTCTTTTGTAGGCTTGTAGAATTGAGGGTTTGCAGAGATAAGGGCACATAGACTTTAGAGTTTTGACTTTGCAATTTTTGTTTGATGTCGATTCATACTCTCCACTTGCCATTTGAGGGCACGAAGACCAAACATCTATTTTGTATCCTCACGCCAGCTTTAGGATTTAAATATATTTAATTTTCAGTTATAGTTTTGTAAATCGACTTGTTTTACTTTTAACTTTTTCCTTTTTTTTTTTTCTTTTTGTTTTTATTATTAATTAATTATTCATATTTTATTATGTTTATAAAAAAATATAAATATCGAGTATCAATGAATTAATAAATAATAAATTAATAAGTATTTTTATATTTATTTAAAAAAATTGTTCAAATTTAACGACGATTTTTTTTTCAAATTTTATCCTTTGCTGAACTTGAACTGAACTTTTTCCTAGTCAAACTCGAACTTGAACTCGAACCTTGTGACTTAGCTTGTAAGCATAATAAATTACAACAAGCAAGACATTTCAAATGGATGGGGTTTCTTAAACATTTTCATTTGGCGATAAAGTAAAGAAAGGAAGCACAAATGTTGTGGCATATATGTTATTTAGACCACCAATCATAAATCAAATTTTAGCTTTGGCAATTGTTGGCCATTTTTGGCCCACATATCAAAATTTGCCTAAGTATGAAAAATGGAGCTTTCAGGTACGAAAATGGTAAGTCTTTGGGAGGACTTCGGGTTTCTGAAGGCACAGTGCAAATCGGGTTTCCAACAGTACTTAGCTTCTAAATGTTTTATAAGTAGAAGTAATTCGGGTTTACAAACCTGAATTACTCATAGACAGTGTATTTTGGGTTCTCCAAGGAGCATTACTTGATTACTTCATAAGTTGTGAGCAGTCAGAAGCCCAAAATAAGTAAAGAAGCTTGAAAAATCCGATTTGGTCTTGAAAAATGGTGTTTCTCGGGTTCTCCAAGGGACGAGTCTTTTTCAAAAAATATGAAGGTACACTTCAATTTTTTCGAAGGGCTTTTTCTTCTCCAAGTGGACAGTTGCAATTTTCCCGAAGGGTATGTTACCCTTCAGAGGGACCATTTCAAAATTCCCAAAGGGTATCTTTCCCTTCGAGAGGATCATTCACGGGAGTCCGAAGGGATATGCAGAAAGCCCGAAGGGTCTCTTACCCTTTGGGAAGGTCCATTGTGAAAAGCCCTGAAGGGTAGTTTCGAAGACAGACGTGGACAAAAAGTCGAAGGAATTCCTTCGGACAAATTGTCTGAAGAAATTCCTTCGGGAGATCTGCCCGAAAGAAATAAGCCAAAAAAGAAACTTGAGACCAAGTGTCCAAAGGAAATGACGGGCCAATGGACGTCAAAATCAGGATAAGCGACTAGCCGTTAAAAGTAATCGGGTTTGAAAAGTCCGAAGTCTTAAGGCTTGGGAAACAACAAAGTGAGAAGACTTCAAGATGGACAAGCCCGAAGTAAGTAGGCTTGAAGAACCCGAATTACTCTGCATAGAGTAAATCGGGTTTCTCCAAGTACTCTACTTAAAAGGCTTTATAAGTGAAGGATCTGGGAAAATCTGAAGTTGGGGAGTTCAAAGAACCCAATTACTCTGCATAGAGTAAATAGGGGTTCTCCAAGGGCTCGACTTAAGCTTGGTCCATAGCAACACAAGAATCATGATGTAACTAAATGGAAGGCTGCCACGTGGCGTAACTGGAGCAAAAAAGGCCAATCAATAAAGGACAAGTGGCACAAGAATGTTCAATAAAAACGGGAGAGTCCCTCTGAGTTCGCTGATAGTTTGGAAGTTATGAAGGCTCTCATTCGCAATAGTTCATTGCCCACAATCGTCAGTTCAACGCTTAAATGCGTCATGCCAAGAAGAAACATTCCAATTGCTCACAGCACTACTTTTCAGATGCTACCAAAAATAGTCTTAAAGACGGAAGGGGCTCAAGGGAGAAGGAAGAGTATTAATTTAGTGATCCTGGGCGGCGCATTAAGGGACAACAAGAAAATGCAACTAGGTCAGATTTCCCACCATCGGCGACTTCTTCTTTCTTCCCCTTCTCTCTTCCCCCTTTTCTATATAAATAGAGGCCTTCGTGCCAAGCAAATGATCCTCATGAAGACTGGTGATAAAATCACTCTGACAAAAATGATGCCGAGTTGATGTAACAAACCTTTGAAGCAATAAAGATTATTTTCTCTCTTTGTCTAAAAATTGTGTCGAGTTAGCTTGTGCACAATAGCGTTGTGAAGAAGCGTCCTTCCAACCTCATTGTCCTTCTTTCTTGCTCATTTTTAGCCATTTTCCTTTACTCTTTTTGTGTTTTCCAGTTTGTTGGAGGTCTGAACTTGAGCTTTTTTGCCATTAATGGACGCTTAATGTGGATTTAGAAATCCCTCTTTGCTTTCACATATGGTTCAGTGAGCCTAGTTTACGAAATATTCATGCAAGTTAGCTGGTTAGGAGGTTGTGTAAGCGAACTTATCTTATGCTGAATTAGTGTCATTTCCCAGACCAAGTGGATCACTTACTCTTGGTGCATCACCTCCCTTAGCTTAGATTTCTTTTCAAGTAATCCTCCTATCCCTTTTCCTTAGTTGACAGTAGATTTTAGTGTGAGATCAAGAGTTGAAGTGAAGCACCTGAGGAACTAGCCTCATAAAAAAGCCTAGAGGTTCAACCTCACCAATAGGATACCCACATCCTAAGGTTGTCCCCATGTTTGTAGCTGGAAGTGAGGGAGCTTGAATAACTCTCTCACAAGGGTGCAATTCCAAGCTATAATAACAACCATCTCACAACTTGAACCTTTCACATATACACAAGGTGCAGATTTTGGGAAGACATTCCAACAATTGCAAGTCGGCGAAGTTCATAAAAAAGGTAAGGGTGGATGATACCTCAAAGATGGTCCACCCTACAAGTGGGATAAATGGTGTGCCAAAGGGAGAAATACTTCTATTGATGAGGGAAGTGAATACTTCCAACTTTTCATGACACTTTGGTGTTGGTAAGACCATGGCTCATTCACAAAGGTGTGTGTATTTTCCGAACATGTAAGGAGAAGTCGCTAGATTCCTTAGAGGATGTAAGTTGTGTAATACAAGCGAGCCTAAGGTTAAGAAAGAGGGATTGAACATGCCTCTACTTGAACCTACCAGACCATGGGAAAGCAAATCTATGGATTTTGTGGGAGGTTTACCAATGTCGAAGCATGGCCATGACTATCTGTATGCTGTAGTAGATAGATTAAAAAAAAGTGTTTTAAGTGCATGTACGAAGGCAATAAAAGAACGCAAAGCAATAATTATTCTTTTCTAATGTTTGGGTGCATTTTGGGTTTCCTAAGTCCATTGTTTCAAATAGAGATTTCTATTTTTTTTTGGTAAGCTTTTGGCCACCTTGTGCAACACGATGGAAACCAAGCTCCAAATAAGTACAGATTTCCATTCCCAAACAAATGGAAAAAAAAAGTTGTAAACAAGACATTGGGACAACTGATAAGAGGTTACAAGTATCTAAGGACTTGGGATGAGTCTTTGGCATATATCCAAAACTCATACAACAAGGCAATACATACATCCACAAAAAGGTCACCCTTTGAAGCATGTTTGGGTTAATTTCCTACTAACCCACTTGATGTTGCAATCAGACAACAAAGAGAAGTGGAAGAACACAATTTAGAGGTGACATGAGCAATAAGGTTCATTAATAGGATTAGGCAAATCTATTTCAAAGAGAAAGAACAATTGGAGAAGTCTCTAGCCAATTACAAGGTTAGACATGGTTAGCACCAAAAGGCACATACACTCAAAGTAGGAGACAAGGAGAGGCTTCAAGGACAAGATAGCAAGCTCAAATCTCTAAGGTATAGGCCATTCACCATCTTAGAGCAGATTCGAACCATTCATAAGGATGCACTCAAAAGGTGAAATGTGAGAATTAGCACCTATAAAAGCCATCCATGTTGACGGAGGAGGACAATTGCTTCCCTCTATAGAAGACTTTGTCTTGAATGCACAAGGAGAGTTGGAGGAGGATGTACTATTACAATGGAAATTTAGAGAGAATGAAAGGGGACCACAGGAATCTTGGTAAGTTAGCATCAAGGGGAAGACAACAAGGCAACCAAGATGGCACATCAAGGAGAAAGTCAGAGAATTGTCCCACATCTCCTTCCCCACTAGTTTTTGTGGGACCAAAAGCCTTCTAGAAGGGAGAACAATCCTCTTCATCATCCAACTAGAACATATTCAGTATTAGTTAGTAGTAGGGCTCCAAATGGATAATTTCTTGCATGGTGACATAACCATCGCTTAATGCAAAGTGGTGGTTCTAAAACTGCTGGTTCCAAAAGTGACATTTTTGAAACCACCGGTTTCAAAAGTGACAATTTTGATACCGCCGGTCTACATTACTTGGTGATTTTGCCCACATTGACTGTACAATCTAGGTAAAGACAGAGAAGTGATGTCTCTTTAATTTCCAGACAATTAGAAGTCCTTTAGACTTTAGTGCACAAAAGGACACTCCCAAAGTAGTATAAGTAAGAGGCACAAAGACAAATGAATATGTTTATATGGGCGATAGAGTTGGTGTTTGTTGGTTGTAAAAGGAGAAAGGGGCAAATAGGATTGAGTGAGCAAGAACAAGGACAATTGCATGTTTCTTGTTTAACTTGTTATGTTAATCTCTTTGCAATCCATCTTTGGCCATAAGAAGATTAGGGAGCTGGAAAATTGCCACTTCTAACCTAGTTTTTCCCAACCTTGGGGTTTTCTAAATCAAAATCATTGTGTCTATAGTTGTTTGTAGTTTAAGCTTCTTGTTCATAGTTTTTTTTCATTTTTGTTATGGTTCTACAAGTTTCTATTTATATTTCCAACAACACACTACACTAATTTTAAGTTTGTAAAGCATTCCAAATAGTCATTTTGAAGTGCAATTAGAGTAGGAAAGCATGTTGTAATTCTATGAATTCCATTAAGCAATTGAACTTAAAAGTTTACAGATCATGGAAACCCTACCAAGAAGTTCCACAAACTTCTTGGAAATGACCAAAAGTTTTTGGTGGCCTCCAAGCCCTTTGCGTAAAATTTCTTTAAAAACAAGAAAAACATTAAAATGAGTAAGAGGGGGGGAAATATGGGCTGCACCACATCTCTAAACTACTAAACTCTAAACCTAAGGATTAAATACCCTAAAAATTTATGATGCCTTTGACTTACCATAAGTTGGCACTAAGGTAAGCCAAAAGAAAAAAAAAATTCTACAAAGAAGAGATCTTTTTTTCAAGATTTTTGTTTTGGATTTGAAGCCCAATTAGAAAAGGATAAGGGAATTTTGTAGAATTCTATAAGAGATTCTTATATCAAATTTGTTGCCAAATTTGTGTTATCCTATCTTGTGTGTTATGATAGAAACATAAAACTACCCTTCTTGGGCACAACTTATGTAGGAAGAGTCATGAACACTAGAATTAACATATGGGCTGACTATCAGCTTCCAGAATGAGAAAATGCCACCAAAGTTCAAATGAGCTTTTGACTATCAGTGTCAAAATCAGCAGGGTTGTTGAAACTCATTTCCCTTGCTATCTAAAAATTGGGTTTAATGTTGACTCGAGCTCTCCTCGTCACTATACCTTCTCGAATGAGTGTTACCAAGTGTTGTTTTTTATACTTGTGTTATAAAGCACTGATCCATTTTGGATCATTCACCAACTTAGAAGATTTATCACACCAAATGCTGAGCTAAAACTAGAACTCTTGGCATCTAGGCTCTTTTCTTCATAGCACTTTCCTGCCCATGCACTTCATTATCTTCATCCTCTATCATTTTGAATGATATTCATATTCTATCTCATAGTTTACCCCTTTGTATAGCAAATTGCTAATACTTTATTTTGCAAAAATGTTCATAGGCAAGTTCACACATGGAAGTAACTCCAGGGTTTGATCTTTGGGTCCTTATTTGCACCACTTGAAAACTATTTGGGCATAAAAGGCGAATTGTTAAATTTTCTCTCTGTAGATTAATAATGTCATACAAATTACTATTGTGATTTAAAATAGAAGGAATATTAAAGATAGTTGTAAATTTAACTCATTACATTTATCCAAAAGGAAAAAGAGAGGGAACCCATGAGAGTTGTTGAATAAATTTATGCATAGGTATTTGTGTAGGGCCATATACACATATGTTGATAACCAAATGAAGACTATGGTTAGGGGTACCTAATTAGGGTATTCAAAAAGGAAATTGAGTTGATTAAAGGTTATTAGATGTATATGTGTATGTTTGCAAATGCACATGTTTGAATTATGTTGTGCTAGTTTATTTCTCAAAAAAAAATTCCACATTTTTGGGACGATGATTAAGATATTATACAAAATTAATATTTAAAAAAAAATTCCAGATTTTTGGGACGACGATTAAGATATTATATAAAATTAATATTTAAGTTTTTTAAATTTATTAAATAACCCTTAGAGGTTTGAACTTTATTTAAAGTTTTTCAGGGTAGTTTCGGGATTCGGGTCCAATGTATTTTGCGGACTAAAAAAAAAAAAATTGGGTGGGAGGATTTGTTTTAGAAGCATTTGAAAAACTCAAGGAAAAAAAATTGGGGACATACTTGAAACTTCCGAGACATCACCATAATTTAGATCCCTATGTAACACTAAGATCTATTGATTCTATGATATAGGTATGAAGGACTATACACACACACACACACACCTGTATTCTCCCTTGACTCACCCTTCTTTTGGGCCCAATTCTTTTCTTGATGCACAATTCTCACCATCCTAACACATTTTTGTGCTTGATCCCTTGGCAATTTTTTTTAAAGAAGATCGGTGCACTCCTTCGTTCTACATTGTCAATGATAGTGATCAACAATGATGAAAAATGCTCCATGAGTCCACACTTAAAACTTGTTCCTTGGACTTGGCCTCCATTATGTCCTCTCTCTTTGCATCCATAGAAACTTTCTCTATTGTATCCTTAGTTTTGTTCCATTGGTGTAGTAGTAACATTTCTTAATCCAAATTCTCTATCTTCATGCATCTCATCAATGACCTAACAATCAACTGTGTCATGCATGTTAGCGTCAAAATATATTTATATATATTTAAAATAGTCCATACCTACATTAAAGAATTAATGTATCTAAGCAGGGACACATTCCCTAAATTATGGTGGTCTCGGACGTTTAGGAAGTTTTAGGCTTGCCCCCAACTTTTTTATTTCAATTATTTTTTAATTTTAAAACTTTATATTTTTTATATTTTCTAGTTTTTCCGATGCTTTTGCTTTCACAAAAATTTATTATTTTTACATAAACATTTAACCCTAATCTCAAGAGAACCCTAGAAAAAACCAATAAAAAACAAAGATTTAAAAGAGGAGAAGAGGATACAAGAACCTTTATCTTTAATAATACTGGGAAGAGACATGCCCTAATGATGGGTGCATGGTGTCTTAGGCAATGGAGAAGAGAAATGAGAAAAAAGCCTCCACCATGGGTGGACTCATCTTCATCTCATGCTCTCCAAATTACTCCCTTCCTCTTCACTCTTCCCTATCCTTTATTCTCCAAACATGGGAGAAAATGAGATCATTAGGGTGTGGACATCCTTTTAGGAGAGTCTTAAGGATTCTTATGACACTTTAGTGATTTAGAGAATGGAAAACTAGGTTCAAAAGGATCTAAGGGCTATGTTTTAATCCTACATTTTACTTGTCCAAATTGAGTCAACTCTTATTTATAAACTTTTATCCTTGGTAGGCATAAACTTGAATTTAACCTTTAGTTAAACTAACAACCTTATAGCATAAACGAACTTGACTTTATCCTTAATTTGTTTTTAAATGGCATGACACATTAAGAACCTTAGAAGAATAGATGTTGGTGGCAGGGAGGGAAGGAGCGAGAGGGGGGGGGGGGGGGGGAGGTGTGGGGGAGGTGGCAATGGCTTTTTAAAACATTCTATTTATGAAAGAGTCACATGTAAGTGACAACAAAGGTTGGCGGCAGGGAGGGAGGGGCGGCTGGAGTTGTGGGGGGGGTGAGGGGGTGGAGCCGGGGCTTTTTAAAGCATTATATTTATGAAAGAGTCATGTTGGGGGATGTCACGTAAAACTTTATAACTTAAAACATCCCCTTGACACGATTTCTAAACCCTCTTCCTAAAGTGGGAATGTTTATTAGACACACGTGTTTGGGACTTGTGACTTCAACCTTAGAGAACCATTGACCTTATATGAATCCTTTTTGTTATGCGGCTGAGATTTGAACCTAAGTAACCAGAGAAATGCTCATATGAGCCCTTAATGCAACTTGAACTTCGTGTTATGTTTCTTGTTTCAAGTAAAAATTAACAGGTTTTACCTTTGGCTTTAGAGGGGAATTCTATGGTCATTACAAGAGGAACATAGTTCCAATTTAACTCTAAAGCATGCCCACTTCAATGTGTATCATTGATTTGACCATTTGAGAAAAAGAATAAAGAATTTCACTTTTGTATTCTAGTTCTTATGCCTTATGCAGGTTTTCTCTATGGAAGCTGGTGCTTATATTGTGTGGATGTGTTGTTTTGTATGTTTTCTGCAATTTCTTTCCATTTATTAATGCAGTTTCTTTCCATTCATTATTGCAATTTGGGAATATTGTTCAATTGAGAACTTGTAAATAGTTGTTAGTGAATTTTATGTTAAATTTCAGTATCATACAACTGGAATCAGCATTAATGAAATATTACGACCTATCTTGGTGAATTGTATCAATCTTAGAATCTGCAGATTACGTATCAGCAATAAAAGTGAAAAAAACATATTGTGGGTCTCCAAGTCATCACTGAGGCTTATGATGAAATAATCTTTGGTCGGAGAAATTGGTCTGCAATTGTGACTTGCATCGGAACAGCCCACCTCCTTGAACAAGTCGTTCTCCTAACAAATTGTCTATTTTAACAAAATTTAAAAACCAGCCAGCTTCATCAGTTTGTTCAAGAAAAGGAAATTTTTTGATGGAGACCCTAACTATGCCACAATAAATTATAGTTTTTGGCTTACAAAAATGGTTCTTGGCTCTACACAGCTAGTACAGCCAAGGCCAGGAAAAATCTGAAGTCCCCATATGGAATGATCCAGTACAGAACAAAAATTACAGTCTGAACAAGCAAAACTATGTATGTGCTGTCCAGAAAAATAAAAAATATAACAGAGAAACAAAAAAATCAGCCAAATTCACAATTAAATCATTGAAGAGTCCATCCCACATATATATTGTATGGCATCCTCACAACCTAAGCTACTGGCATGGGTTCGCATTCTAGTATTGGTACGGGTTTTAGGTACAAGGGTTTGTCATTATTTTTTGGACCCTAGCTCAATACGGCTTGTGTATGCCCATACAAAAGTATTGAAAAAATATTAAAAATACAAAAATTATAGATACATTAACCATAATATCAATGGTACATCAATATGCTTAAAATAAACAAAAAAGTAACAAAACACTACCGACAATTGATAATTCAAAATATTAAATGAGTTATGACATATGATATATCACACGTTTATATTATTTGTCCAAAAAAGGAAAATAGTCAATAATCATAGTCAAACTCAAGAACTATGTGAACAAAGTATCATATTGATCTTCATCAAGAGCATCCAAATCAGCAATTGGATTATTAGAACTAGATGTAGTAGGACTAGCAATAAATTAAGTGGTTGTGTTTTTCTTAATTTTTTTTATTGTGTTTTTTTAACATCCCCTTTTTTTGTTTTTATCATGACTGTTGTACCTGACCAGCACTGTATTTTAATTATGGCAGTCTTGTACCCAGGATAAAAGAACCTGGGAGGCACCGAGAGGCATGGACTAGCACTAGAACTAAAACCATACTGGTATAGGTACGGGGGCCTCTTGGATGGTACTTGATAATGTAGCTCCTAACTATGGATCCAGTGTGAATCAGTCTAAAACAGCAGGTCTATGACATTTGCGGACCTCAAAATACCCAAACAAGTTGCATATATGACATTTTTGAACCTCAGAAATACCTCAAATCAGTTGCACATTGGGCCCAAAATAGAAAATTATTACTCTTTTAAATTTTCCATATCCTTACGCTGATGTCAGCTTCTTGCAACATCATTAAAAATTCTAAAAGGTCCAATCTACTTGTAGCCTAACAGCCACTAATGTCAAAGAGACCAATCAATGACTATTTTAGTCATTCTCCCTTACTCCATCACTTATTCTTTTTCCAAAAATCACAAATGCTCACAACATTCTCAAATAGTGGAGTAAAATGCTTTACTGGGGCAGGGGGGGGTAAATAGGTCCCTTGGCATTTTGATCCGACTTTATCTATGATGTCATTATTTTACCACCTCATAAGTGAACTTGACTGTAAAGGCTCTCTTCGAATTCTCTCATAGTCCCCCATGATAATTACCATTTTCCAAGGCGTAACTGCTACTTGTTTGCCTCATTTTCTCTGTTTATCCAACCATATCTCACAACTAAGGGATTCATAAGCCCTAGGATTTTTATGGGATCTTAATACTTACTGTGGATAATTTCTTTCTTTTTTGGACACAAGCATGAACCATTGGAAAAGGCACACAAAATCTATTTTTTTAGGGGTTCCAATACTTCGTATAAAGATGGCAAGCACTATAGTCTCAAATCATATAGAAGGGATGAATTAATTATAATAATTAGTGGCATGCTAACTTAGTCATATGATGTGCCTAGATGTTGGAATTTCGGTGAGCAACTGACCTCCTTGGTTCCTCTATAATTGCGGATAAATCTTCATATGGTGGCATGACTACCATTAATTGTCATGTCCCTCTTTTGATAGGGACATGGTGGAAGACCCTTAGCCTTTAAACCCTTCCCGGGGGCTAAGTGACAAATATAAAGGGAAGTGAGTATTAAAATGTTCTGATTGAATATGTGTAAACGTACTTTTTTTGAAAAGTACTTATGTTTCTTATTTCACTTAAAGAGGGACCTTTAAGGGTCTTAAGGACTTAAGTGATTTTAAGAAAAGATCATAAGGAAAGGTCTTTTAAATCAATTTTTATATTACCCTCCCTTCCTCTTTTTGGGCACCACACTTGGAGGGTTACAAAAGTGAAGAGGAATCATTTAGTGAGGGCCTATCATGTTTGAATATTGAAAACTTGGTCTATTAGAATGCAAATGCTAAGCCAAATTGTTTGAAGATGAAACCCTTCAAGCAAACGAAGCTAGAGGACGAAAACCCTCTTCCTTCTTTGGGGTATCTCCATTCGGGGGTTATCATTGGATTCATTTGGTCATTCAATGGTGTCTTAAATACCATTTGTCATTTCTAGGTTGACGCCTTGCTTTTGGAAGAGTGGAAACTTGGTTGGAGGAGTGAAATCTAACTCTTTGATGGATTTTGTGCCGTAGGGGCAACTCTGAAATTATTTGCAAATTTCTACATAGTGGCGATTTTGTTTGGGAGGGGTTTGAACCTCTTGCTTGGGGTAATTCATCTTGAATTTAATTCTGCAATTTTATCATATTTTTCCATCTTGGTGATTTGGGGTTTTGGGCTTTTTAGCCATCCAAATATTCTGAAAATTCATAACAATTTCTGCCTTATTGCAAGTATATTTTATGCAAATTATTGAGGATTTGATAAGGGTTTTTGTGCACAAGAAGCATCTCCAAATTTCAGATTTATTTTACAGCCAAGGATGCCGAGGATTTGAAGAGGGAAATCTGATTTTGAGGGTCAATTTTTGCATATTTTGAACAACCACTAATTGCTTAGGGTTTGGCATTATTTCAAGCTAATTTTGAAGTATTTTTTAAAGGTTATTGGTAGCTAGGGTTTGCTGCAATTAAATCAGAAAAATCCTATTTTGAAGTAGGGTTTATAGATATTCCTAATTTTCAGCTAATCGTCCTTTTTGGGGACATTACATTAAATCCCATTGAACATTGTGCCTATATATTATGTTTATAGAATGATCCCCTTTGATGTATGCAACTACCTCAACTATTTTGTTGGATATGTGCCATATAATTTGCATGTTTTACACCCATTATGGACTATACAATAGCACAATAGGAGGAACTAGAGCATCGCCTCAGCTGGGGGGCATGAGGGCCAACAATGTTCCATGCGAGAGTTTGGGGATGAGAGACTGACGAACTTTTTTGGGACCATTATTGGTTGTTTCAAGGCCTTATGAATGGTTTCAACCCATGGTTTTATAACCATGCTATAATTGCATGGGTGTTTCCCAATCCATGGGTTATACCAATTTTATTTTAATAATGCTTAGTAGTGATGTGCCTATAAATACTCGCACATGGAATAAGGTTAAAGAGACAACGGAGAAATTACTTATTACATTGTCAATGATTGAGTTAATACAATGAGTGTTGTTTTGTTGGTTTTTTTTTCTTGAAAGGGTTTACCAAGTTATATTTCGTATATATTGTGAGTGCGAGATTATTTATTTCTCCTATATTTTAAGATTCTTTTAGCATTGCTACTATTACATAGGTTTATCAGTATTATTTTTCTCATTTGGTATCAGAGCTAGGGTTTAATTAGTTCTTCGAAGAGCAAGGGCATCTTGGCTCTATGATAAACTTTTTCTTTAGTGGAAGCTTCACTTTGGAGAATCTCGTGTGTTAAGAAAAATGGCAGGCAACTCAAAGATAGAAGATAGAGAAATTTAATGGCCAAGACTTTGATTTATGCAAGTTTAAGATGGAAGATCTTGTAGACAAAGCTCAGTGCCCTGTTGTGTTAGGAAACAACCCATGAGTATGACAACAAAATATTGGTAGAAGGTGGATAGAAAGGTGAAGAGTTCAATCAAGGTGCGCCTTTCAGATTTATAATTGTTGAACGTCTTTGGAGAAGCCAACACTAAGGGACTATGGGATAAGTTAAGGACTTTGTATTAGGAATAGTCTCTAGTAAACAAACTATTTCTTCAAAAGAAGTTGTATTTTTTTAGGATGAATGATGATGACTCGTGAGAGAGCATATGAATGCTCTTAACGCTATGGTAAGTCAGCTTTGGTTGAGACTAAAATAGACGAAGAAGATAAATGTATTAATTTGTTCTGTTTTTTTCAAGTTTCATAGAATAATCTTGTTATGTACCTTAGTAGTACTCATCTATATTAAAACTTGACAATGGATAAGGTAAAAAACCATGGAAGCTCAAACAAAGGATGCCTTGCTTATGAGAGGTTGTCCCCAAGAGAAAAATAAAAATAGGTTATGGGACAAACAATCAAACTCTGTAGGTAAATTTAAATCTCCAAGAAAACATGTGATCAAATGTTGGAACTGCAATAACACTAGGCATTTTATGTTGCGCAAATTTGAAAGGGTTAACAAAGGTAAGGCACTTGACAATATACCTTCCACAAAAATGAGGGCCTCCATTGAAGAAGCAAAGGATATTTACTTGGCATCTTCAAGTACACATGCATGTCATGATGCATAGTTGACCAAATCGGGTGTTGTTTTTCATAACTCCCAATAGGGAGTGATTTTGTGAAATGATAAAATAATGGAAGGGTTAAAATAAGATGAGATCATGAGAGGAGGAAGAGTCAAGGTGATTTTTAAAGATGGAAGGGTTAAACCCTCCCTGATGTTTTGCAATTCCAACGTTGGCTAGAAATCTGATATTTGTCAGTAAAATGAGTGACGCAAGTGTGCGAGTAATACTTAAACAAAAATATTTGCAAGATGGTTCGAGGAGCAATGGCATTGGAAAGAGGAGTCCACAATAGAAAATTTTTCAAGCTTGAAGCAAGCCTTGTGAGTGATAGATGTAATAGATTTGTTGTTCCTAATAATAGTAATGAAACGGAAAAAACCTATATGTTGCATGTAGAGAGGACAATGCTTTGACATCAAATAATTAGACATATTGGAGAGAGTCCTTCGAGCTTTGCACACTAAATGTATGGCTAAAGGAATGTCTGATTCCCTTTAAATTTTAAATTTTGTGAACATTGTGTAATTTTAAAAAAACTAGGGTAAAATTCCCCACTAGTGCTACTAAAGCAGATGGGATTTTGTCAATGATACATATCGATGTGTTTGGACCCCTGCATGTTTAGTCATTCGAAAAATCTCTATTTTATGTTTCTCTTATATATGTTTTCTTGATGAAAACATGGGTATATTTCCTCCGACAGAAATCTAAGGTTTTCAATAAATTCAAGGAGTTTAAGGCTCCTATTGAAAACCAAACAGAGAAAAAAAATAAAGGTGTTGAGAACAAATAATGGTGGAGGATTTTGCTCTAATGAATTCAACCAATTTTGTAAGTAGTGTAGAATAGCAAGACAACATGCAATTCCATATACAACACAACACAATTCCATATACAACACAACATAATGGAGCTGTAGAGAGAATGAACAAAACATTGATGGAAAAAGTAAGGAGTATGCTCAGTGGGACAGGCTTAGAAATTAAATTCTAGGCTGAAGCCAAAATGACTACATGTTACTTGATCAATTGATCATCTACATCAACCCTTATTGATCAAATTCCTAAGGTGGCATGGACAGGTAATAAACCCTCTCTATGACATCTTAAAGTCGTTGGCTGTGATGCATATGTGCATGTTTCAAAGGAAAAAGAAAAACTTAAGTTAGATTATAAAGTAAAGAAGTGTATCTTTATTGGGTATAATGGTGTTATAAAGGGCTAAAACTTTGATACCCAAAAACAAAGAGGATTGTATATATTTGTAATGTAATCTTTAATGAGGTTACAAAGCCTCCAACGCAAGAAGAAGAACCATAAAATGTGCAGTTTGAGTTGGAAGATGGAGAATTTGTATATGGATATGACTTTGCAGAAGATGAACTAAGTGAGGAAGAACTTCAGATCCCAATTTTGAGGGAGACTAGATCGAGAAAGAAGGTAGCCAAAATTTTATAGTCCACCTCATTTTTGTTCTACCATTTTTTAATCTATTTTATCTATTACTAATTAAGATCCTAGAATCATTGGGAACACATTTAATTCAAAGGAATGAAAATCTAAGAAGAAGGCCATCAAGGAAGAAATGGAGGCCTTGGACAAAAATATGACATGGGATTTGGCCCAGTTTCATGCTAGTAGAAAAATTGTTGGTTGCAAATGGGTGTTCAAGAAGAAGTTCAATGCAAAAGGTAAAATGGAGAAGCATAAAGCTCACTTAGTAGAAAAAGGGATATTCCTAGGTAGAGGGAATTTATTTTGGTGAGATTTTCTCTCTTGTTGCTAAATTAAATTCTATTAGATTTCTTTTGGATGTTGCTGTTGTTTTTTATTTTGAAGTAGAAAAAATGGATGTGAAGACAACAATCTTACATGGAGATCTTGAAGAAATCTATAAATTGCACCCAAACAATTTTACAGTTGAAGGAAAGGTGGACTTTGTTTGTGGGTTGAAGAAATCCTTTTATGACTTATGTGTTGGGGCTTGGATTTGCAAAAAGCAAAGCTGATCACTATGTCTATTTCAAACAGGTTTGTGATCATTTTATTATTGTGGTATTATGTGTTGATAATATATTGTTAATTGGAAACAAGTAAATGGTCAAGGTTGTTCAATCTCCATTGTCATTTCAGTTTGATAAAGAGGATCTTGGTGCTGCAATCTTTATTTTTGGCATGAAAATTAAAAATGACTGTTTAAGTAGGAAGCTTAGTTGGATTAGAGGAAATATGTTGAGTTGATGTTGCATAGGTGTAGAATGCAAGGATGTAAACCTATCAATACTTCTATTCATGTTGGTTATCTATAGAAATATGTCCCAATACACAAGAGGATATTGAGGGTATTTCTTTTATTCCTTATGCAAGTGTTCTTGGAAGTCTAATGTATACCATGATATGTAGAAAACCAGAAATTTCCCATATAATGGGAATTTTGAGCAAAAAAGTGTCAAACCATGGGAAATAATATTGGACAACCGTAAGGAGGATCTTTAGATATTTGTGCAACACTTCAAATTATGCAATCTACTACCAAGGAAGACCTGGGCCAAACAAAGTAGTAGATGTACAACTTTTTGTTGATGCATATTGGGTTGGAAATCTTGATTGCCGGAGACATACAAGTGGTTGTGTTTATCTATTTGGAGGAGCAATCAATTGGATGAGCAAGAGGAAGGTAGTTGTTGCACTCTCAACTACACAAGCTGAGTACATAGCAGCCACTCATGCATGTAAGTAAGTTGCATGTTTATAAAGGCTTTGTTCAGATGTTGGTTTCTTAAAAAAATTTGGAAGGATAGATTGCGACAATCAAAGTGCAATCTATTTGGAAAAGAACCCTCCATGCTAAAACGTTACATGGTTGAAGGAAACAAGGTGTTTTTGGAGAAGGTTGATACCTTGAAGAATGTTGCTGCTTACTCATTGAAAGAGTTTGTCAATACTGAGAATTTTCTTGGTTTAGCAAATCAATGGGCATAGTTTCCCTTAGTAGCTGATTTTATGTATGTGTTCCCCCCTATTCAAAGTATTCAACATGTGGGGGAAAGATGGATATGTGTTGTATACATGTGATGCACCACTTAGGGATTGTACAATCTACCATGATAGAGGGGATGCCCTGGCTAGGGGGTATGGGAGGTTTGCAGCCTTCCATGGGGGGGTTCGGGGCTGAGAGACCCAAAGAATTTTTTTGGGGTCCTTATGGGTGGTTTTGGATCCATATTAAAGGTTTTTACCCATGGTTTTGTTGGATATTTGTTGTATACTTTGCGTGTGTTACACCCCTTAGGTATTGTATATCTAGGCACGCCAATTAGAGTCCACGAAATTGCTCTGATTGGGGGGTTTAGGAGCGGGAGCCCCTGAGAAATTTTTTATTGTGAACAAATTCACACTTTGGTGATCCCTTAGGAATTTTGACCTATAGTAATAATATGGGCGGTGTTATGACCCATTGTTTTATAGGGAATTATTAGGGGTTGTATTATTTGCCCATGGCTTTGGTACCCATGGTATTGTACGATTGCTTAGGAAGTTACCTATTGATGTGCCTATATATATTTGCACATGCAGTAGGAGAAAAAAAGACTTGAGAAGTACATTATTGTATTGCAAGATAGTTAAATTAATATAGTAGTAAATGAGGTTTCCATCATGTGTTTTTTCCAATAAAGGTTTCCCAGAGGAAATCTTATGTATTGTGTAATATTGTGTGCAATTTCTCCTCTTCAATTTTAGCATAAAGATTCTATTAGTATTGCTTCTCTTGTATTGGTTCATCGGTCATTTTCTCTTCAGCTTTTATATGCATGGTATTGTATGGGTGGTTTCTCAGCACATGGTTTTATACCAATTTTATGGTAATACTACTTAGCAATGACATGCCTATAAATACTTGCACATAGACCAAGGTTAAACATAATACATAAAAATACCTTATTGTATTGTAAGTGGTTAAGATAATACAATCGGTGATTTTTTTTAGGCTTTTTTCTCGAAAGGGTTTCCCAAGTTAAATATCTGGTATAATTCTGAGTGTGTCGTTATTTCTTTTAGCTATATTTTAAGATTTTGTAAGCATTTCTTTCTTTGCATAGGTTTATCGGTATGATTTTTTCTTCCTAGTATTTTTGTGCATTTGAGTGATGCCGTTTGAACTTGTGTTATCCTTGCAACTTAGGGTTTACCTTAAAACGGTAGTGTTAATTCATTTAAGGGAAACTATAATGTCCCCAAATGGGACGATTTCACACGAGGGGTTTTCCCCTAAATCCCAAAATTCTAAAAATGAAATCAACAAACCCTAGTTTGTAATAAATACTTCAAAATCCTTGAAAAAGCCCTAGAAACTCTAGGCACCACAATAGTAGGGTTTTGTAGATGATTTTCAACCAATAATTTATTCCAAAATTATCTGAATACTTAAAAAAATAATCAAAAAATTAAAATATGAAATAAGTACTTTTTTGTAAATTTATTGAAGCTCAAATGCCACTTTAATATGGCTATAAAATTATGATTTTTCTCCAAAATACAGCTGTTGTTTTAGATGATTTTTCCACTTCAAACCCTCACCAAAATTTGCCACAAGTGCCCAAAAAAATCCAATGAACCTCTTAGGGCATAGAAATGACCAAAAAGTGCCCTCCAACCCAATCGCTCAATTCGCCAAGTGCAGGAAAATTAGCGTAAAATTAAGAGAGAGATCTTGCCTTCTGCAAGAGAAAAAGACTCTAAAACCTGTCAAAAATAATTAAATAATAATCTGAAAATTATTATTTAATTTCTTATCAATTAGGACTTTAAACTTTTCACAAAACTCCTACAAAACCTTACGCCAACATACTAAAAATTAGAAAATAAAATCAGAATATTTAATTTGCATAAAATAGACCAAAAGAGGCCTCCAAATCCTCAATCCAAGCCTCCAAAGTAATTCATTCCACTTGCAAAAATAGGGCAAATATTAAGCAAAGTTAATATGCAAGAAATGAGCCTCAAATTCTCAAGAAAACCTCACAGGAACTCTTCAAAGTAAATCGCCCCACTTCTAGGGCAAGAACAAGATTTCCTTAGCAAAGGTGGTGTCAAAGACACATTTTTGTAGATTGATCAACACCAAAACAACAAACTTCTATTGGGCATGCATCCCAATAGTTTTTTCAAGCATGAAGAACAACTATCAAAATTCAACATATCCTCCATTGTAGTCTTCACCCTGTATTTGTATCTTCTAAAAGGGGGCAAACCACCTTGGGAAGATAAAATACATCATAAGCCTTTGTTTGCCCTTTTTAGAATATTTTTTTCTTTCCTTGCTTTAGCTCCCATGCTGACTTTCTTTTTTTTGAATATAATGTTAATTAGTTGTCTTAATAAAAACAATAATTAAAATTATTTTAAGACAAATAAATTAATAATTAATTCATTTAAGTACCATAGTGGTAAAAACCACTTTTTAATAAATATTCTGTTAATTATGTAATAATTGTCTTATAATAAAAATCACTACTTCGACAATTAATAATTAACTAATAAAACATAATTTTTCAAAAGGATTCTTTTAGTCTATGGGGAAGTAGACGAAAGGTCTTCAATACCTGCTTAATCATGATGTGGTAGTGAGGACATTAGAATCCTCCTTTCTCAAAATTATTTGCCCTCAAGCAATTGCAAATTTGGATGCAAAAAAAATCTTCTTCTTCCCAACTAGCATCCTCAAGTGGTAAATCCTTTCATCTAATCAAATACTCATTGATGCTACGATTCCTTAGCTTCTTTTCACAAAACTCAATAATAGACACTGGAATCAATATTATTTTGCCTTCCTCATCTAATGGAGGCAGCTCCAAAGAAGCAGTAGTATGCTGTGCAAGAACTCTTTTAAGACAAGAAACATGAAACACATTGTGAATCTTATCCTTTTTTAGAAGCTCTAGTTCATATGCCACTTCTCCCACCTTGCCTCTTACCTTATACAGCCCATAAAATCATGGTTTCAATTTTTTCGAACCACTTTGTTTGACGGAAGATTGCCTATAGGGTTGCAATCTTAAAAAGATCCAATCTCCTACCTCAAATGACCCTTCTACTCTATGTTGATCTACATATAATTTTTGCTGATTTTGGGCATGTTGTAGGTTCTCTTTTAGTGCTCTCATGATGTCATAACTTTGTTGTACCAAATCCTTTGCCCCAGGCACTCTACTATCTATTATCACCAAATCAATGAAGGAAAAAACATCATGACCATAAAGTGCCTTAAAAGGAGTCATAGCTATAGAAATGTGGAAGGTTGTGTTGTAACAATGTTAAGCGATATGTAACCATTTTATCCATGTTGACTACTGCCTTGAAACATAGTTCCTCAAATATCCTTCCAACCATTTATTCACAATTTATGTTTGCCCATCGGTTTGTGGATGATAATTGGTGTTAGGAGTGACCTCAGTACCTATCAATTTAAAGAGTTCTTGCCAAAAAATACTCATGAATCGGTTGTCCCTGTCACTAACAATGTTTTTGGGGAGCCCATGCAACTTGAATACTTCTTTAAAAAACACATCAACAATCATAGGAGCTTTGTACTTAACTGAAAGTGGATAAAAATGAGCAAATTTCATAAGTCTATCAACTACAACATATAAGCAATTTTTACCTTGAACCATGGGCAATCCGGTAATGAAATCCATAGAGATGCTCTCCCATTTTTGTGAAGGAATGGAAAGGGGCTGCAAGAGACTTGCTGGAAATTCATGCTCACTTTTATTCTTTTGGTATACAAAACATTCCTGGATGTACTTGAGAACCTCCTTCTTTAAGCCCTTCCAATAGAACCTTTCCCTTACTAGTTTGTACGTCTTAAAGTACCCTTGATGGCCAACCAAAGGAGTGTCGTGGGCAGCCCTTAAAATCATGTGTTTTACCTTGGATTCGGGTACCAAATAAACCCTTTCTTTGTAAAGTATAAGGCCATCCATAATTTTGAATTTATCATCAACAATCACCTCCTCAAGCAGATTTTTAGTAAACTGATTTTTAGCATATTCCAAGGTAATTAACTCTTTCCAATTTGCGGTTATAAAAGACACAACATATTTTTGCATCTTATTGTAAAGCCTTATTGAACATAGGAGCAATTTGAGGTGACCCTTTGACCATACCTTGAATTGTTACCTCTTTATCACCCACCTTGAATTTAAGCATTAAGCTTTGATAATTGAGGGTAAATTCCTCCAATGAATTCAACCATTGGACCCCAAGAACAAGATCCATCTCTCCATGTCAATTACATAGAAATTATCACATACCTCATGTTCCCCCAAAGCAATAATAAGCTTGGTGACTCTTTTGGTACAAGGAAGAGAAAATCTATCCACTATAGTTACTTTAAAACCTTTGAAGTCTTCTACAATCAAATCAAGCTTAGCTACCAAATTTTTGCCAATGAAATTATGCATAGCACCACTATCAATTAAGATGGTTACCTTGTGCTCCTTTAAAGTCCCTCCTACTCTGAAAGGATAGTACTTTGGTGCCCCTGAAATAGTAGCAAGAGTGCTGCCCATGTCTTGTGTGTCATCTTCATGCACATGCTCATCAACTAAATTGTCATTATGCCCATTATTAGTATCAACAATATCAAAATCTGAATCATTATCAATTACCTCAATGTAGTATACATGTCCCTTGCCCATGCAATGGTGGCCCTTGGTCCAAAGATTCTTGCAAGTAAAACATAAGCTTTGCCTTCTTAATTCATATCTTTCATCCTTCATATTGCTGCTATAGGGCAGCGATCTATGAGGTGGCACATATGGTGTATAAGGCTTCTTTTGTTGCTCATTTGGTGGTGCTTTAGGCTGCCCACCTTGTGCTCTTTGCTGTCCACTAAAATCAGTCCTTGGCTGCCCTGTATTTGCCCCTTTGGGCAGCGAATAAGTGGCTGCCCTTAGCCACCCTTTTTGTCCTTGATCACCACTGTATGCTGAACATTCTAAATCCAAGGCCTTGGTGATAGCATCTTGTAAAGAAACAGGGTTAAAAGCCTTAACCAAACCTTTCAAAGGCTCAATCAAACCCTCGACAAATAAAACAATCAACCTCTTCTCACTAATATCAGATACCATAACTGATTTTTTAAAAAAATCTGCAACATATCTTTCAACATCTTGATTTTGTTTGAGTTGAGCTAACTCACGAAAATGTATTTCCAGAATTTTTCTATCAAACCTCTCCATGATTCTTTTGCCAAACTCCATGGTAGTAATAGATCCGTGGCCTTGTGTGATTAGGCCATGAAACCACCACTCATGAGCAATACCCTCCACATGTAGGGTGACGAATTTTAGAGCCTCATTTTCCAACATAGGGTTAAGTGACAAATGTGTCTCCAACTTCTGTAACCAAGATTTCATAGGAAGTTTATTAGTACCATCAAAAATAGGAAGAGAAATCTTACCCAACTTTTGTTGCAAATCTCTGCGGGGCTGCATATTAGAAACCTTTGACTTGGTTCCTTCATCTCACAAAAATCCCAAAAATACAAAAGATCTTGCGTGGCTAAGCTTAGGGCTGCATACTTTCTTTGAGGAATCTTCAAAATATCCTCCCTTGGTGTCCTCATCTCTATTACTGGTTCTTTTTGTAGAAAAGTGGCCTTGAAGAATTTATGAGGGGGGTTAATAAAAACCCTCTCATTATCACTTGAATTTTATTCTCTATTGAAGAGGTGGTCTTTGCTTGGAATTGTAGCATCCTTCAACATGCTTGTAATTTGTATACTCAATGTTTGTTGACAATCTTTTTGACTTTCCTTGATCAAGATTTGCACAAGCTTAACTTGCTCTGAAGAGAACTCTTTAGGCTCTTGGTCCTCCATAGTCTTTTTCTTCTTTTGATAAACTCTGAACTCTTTACTTGTTTGCATCCAACAACCAACTCATAAGTAGATAGAACTGGTGCTCTGATACCAAGTAATGTCCCCAAATGGGAGGATTTCACACAAAAGGGGTTTTTTGCTAAATCCCAAAATTCTGAAAATGAAATCAGTAAACCCTAATTTGCAATAAATGCTCCAAAACCCTTGAAAAAGTCCTAAAAACCCTAGGCACCACAATTGTAGGGTTTTGTAGATGATTTTCAGCCAATAACTTATCCCAAAATTATCTGAATACTTACAAAAATAATCAAAAAATTAATACATGAAATAAGTACCTTTTTGCAAATTTATTGAAGCTCAAATGCCACTTTAATTTGGCTGTAAAATTCTGGTTTTTCCCCAAAATACAGCTGTTGTTGTAGATACTTTTTTCACTTCAAACCCTTGTCAAAATTCCCAAGTGCCCAAAAAATACCATAAAATTCTAGTGAACCTCCTAGGGCATAGAAATGATGAAAAAGTGCCCTCCAAGCCAATCACCCAATTCGTCAAGTGCAAAAAAATTAGCAAAAAACTAGGAGAGCGAGATCTTGCCTTCCGCAATAGAAAAAGACTGCAAAACCTGTCAAAATTCATTACATTATAATCTGAAAATTATTATTTAATTTCTTATCAATTTAGGACTTCAAACCTTCCACAAAACTCCTCTAAAACCTCACGCCAATACGCAGAAAATTAACAAATAAAATCAAATATATTTAATTTGCATAGAATAGACCAAAAGATGCCTCCAAACCTTCAATCCAAGCCTCCAAAGTAGTTCGCTCCACTTGCAAAAATAGGAAAAATATTAAGCAAAACTAATATGCAAGAAATGAGCCTCAATCCCTCACGAAAACTTTATAAGAACTCCTCAAAGTAAATCGCCCCACTTTCAGGGCAAGAACAAGATTTCCTTAAAAAAGGTGGTGTCAAAAGACACCTTTTTGTAGATTGATCAACATCAAAACAACAAATTTCTCTTGGGCATGCATCCCAATAGTTTCTTCAAGCATGAAGAATAATTATCAAAATTCAACATATTCTCCATTGTAGTCTTCACCTTGTATTTGTATCTTCCAAAGGGAGGCGAACCACCTTGGGAAGATAAATACATCATAAGCCTTGTTTGCTCTTTTTAGAATATCTTTTTCTTTCCTTGCTTTAGCTCCTATGCTGACATTCTCTCTTTTGAATATAATATTAATTAGATGCCTCGATAAAAATAGTAATTAAAATTATTTTAAAACATAAATTAATAATTAATTCATTTAAGCACCTTAGTGGTAAAATCCACTTTTTAACAAACATTCTATTAATTAATAATTGTTTTATGATAAAAATCACTATTTCAACAATTAATAATTAACTAATAAAACATAATTCCTCAAAAAGATTCTTTTCGTATATGGAGAAGTAGACTAAAGGTCTTCAATACCTACTTAATCATGATGTAAAAATAGGGATATCACAAAAACTCAACAAATGTTTAGGAGCTAAATTGTTCATAACCTAGGACATATTTTGCATGGTTGAATCAATTTCTATTTTTTATCTCTATGTAAAAAGTTTGAATTATTTTAAACTAGGCGTAACAAAATAGATCTAGTTGGAGGTTCAAAAACGCATACATATATTAAATGATAAACACAAAAGATTCCACAGAGGAGCAACAACAATGGTATACATGGCACTATTTTTATTGAGCCCAAAAGTTGAGTACAATGTGGACAAAACAACATATCAACAACTTCATAGATTGATTTCCATAGTTGTCTTTTCAAAAATGCAACTCCAAGGAATGGGGCCTATTTGGATTGATTGGAAATGGTGTAGTGGGAAATCCTTCTCCAAATATGTAACTAAGGACCTTTATGAATTAGCAAGGCACAAGGCTCATCTTGCTTTATGGTTGATCAAATGGTGGGGAATCAATGGCATTGAAGTGCGTTGGCAAACAAGGTGCCAATCCTTTAGACAAGCACATTCTTCTTTCAAGCATAAAATTATAGGGTGATTATAGATTGACCAAGGTTCAATGGTCAAGGTAAAGCTAAAAAAAGTTTGTAATACTGGCCTTCTTGTAGGTTGTGGTAGACATGAAATGATGGACCATGTCTTTTGGAAATGTCCTTTTTGCCGATTTTTTGGGTGTGGTTTCAAGCTGAATTTAATTATATATTCACTACTCTTCTATATAAGAAGAGACTTCTCCTTGGAGACACTTGGATGATTATAGACAACTACAAACTGTTATGGCATACAATCCTATTGATTGCTATTGGATTCTTGTCAAGATTGATTCCTAAAGTTGTCTTTTCAAAATGCAACACCATGGAATAGGGCTTATTTGGAAAGATTGGAAATGAAATAGCGGGAAAGCCTTCTACACCTATGTAGCTAAGGACTTTTATGAATTAGAGAGGCAAAAGGCTGGTCTTGATTCATGATTGATCAGGAGTTGGGAGTCAAGGACATTGAAGTGTGTTGGGAAAGGAAGTGCTGGTCCTTTTTGGCAAGCTTGTTCTTCTTTCAAGCATAAATTTCTAGGGAAATCAAGGGTCAACCAAGGTTCAATGATCAAGGTAAGGCAATAAAAAGTTGGCATTACTATCTCTACTTGTAAGTTGTGGTAGGCATGAAACGATGGTTTGTCTTTTGGAAACACCCCTATACCAAGACTTTTTGTGAGTGCTTTCAGGGTGAATTTAATTATCCATTCACCACTCCTATATCTAAGAATGGACCTATCCTTGGAGACACTTGGATATTAGGGGCAGCTGCAAACTGTTATGGCATACAATCCTATTGATTGCTATTCAATTCTTGTGGAAATTGACGTGTAAGACTACTTTTGATGAAGATTGATTCCCACATCTGCCTTTTCAAAATGCAAATCCAAGGAATAGGACCTATTTTGAGAGATTGGAAATGGATAGTGGGATAACCTCCTACAACTACGTAACCAAGGACCTTTATGAATTAATAAGGCACAAGGTTGATCTTGCTCCATAGTTGATCAAAAAGTGGAAGAGTTAAGGAAATTGAAGTGTGTTTGCAAACAAGGTGCCAATCCTTTTCGCAAGAATGTTCTTCTTTCAAGGATATCGTTCTAGGGTGATTAAGGATCCATCAAGGTTTAGTAGTCAAGGTAATGCTACAACATGTTTTTGTTATAGATGTTGCTTGTAGGTTGTGGTAGACATGAAATGATGGCCCATAACTTTTGGAAATGTCTCTTTGCCATACCGTTTGGATATGGTTTGAGGATGAATTTAATTATCTATTTGGCTGTTCCTTTGACTAAGAGGGGACTTCTCTTTGGAGACACTTGGATGATTAGGGACAACTTCAATCTGTTATGGCATACAATCCTATTGAATGCTATTGGATTTCAATATAAATTAAGGTGGAAGACTACCTTTCATGAAGACCCGTCCCCTCGTACAAGGGGAGTTGAGCATCTTTAGGCAAAAGTTGGCTATGCTGATCAAAATTAAATTCAAGTGTTTTTGTAAAGAGATTGAGCCTATGCATATGTGTTACTTTCATAGGAAAAGATTAGTAGAATGCCTACAGAAAACTAAACTTATCAATAACAACATTCATATAATAGTAATTACATAAAATACCATGGTAGAGCAAAGTATCCAATCAATAGCAGCTTTGTAATCATAAAGATAGTTCTTAATACAATTCATACAATATAGCGAGGACTTGATACCAACACCCTTTCCCTAATGTACGTCATTCTATTAAAATGACAAGACCCAATGGGTTGTTGGATAACACAACCATCAAAAACTGAACATACTCACGAGTGTTATTACAAAACTACCTAAGACCGAAGATACGATTATTAACCACATGATACATCCCTACTAGAATATGTAAGTACATTGATAAGCAAGATAATACTAATATGACGGTCTACATTATCCCCCCCTTTAGATAAGTTAGAGTCCCTTCTAAGTATAACAATACAAACAAAATTCGGCTCCCTTTGGAACCAATGTTGTCACAAAATGTTGATTTGTCAAATGGTCAAATGCCCTTGGAAGCAAAAAATCTATTGTTTTAATATATCCTCTTCAACTGAAAAAATGACATCACTCAACAAGGTATAAAATGAAATTGACAGGTGCAGATCTGATATTTGGGGTTTAATCAAACTGTATGGCTCCCAAACAACAATAAGAACGGCATATAGTACTTCTAAGAAGTCTTAGGATTGCTTCCTTACTTCTAGGGTGTATGGTGTGTAGCCGTACAACAATGATGCGCAACAAGTGCGGCATTTAGGAGGGGAGAAATGTACACATGACCATGTGCTATATCACTTCCAATTCCAAATTCCAACCCTTGTGCTATGGTAGAACCATTTCCACCAAGCGTGGACCCAAAACGCCTACATTGTGCTATTGCGGGAGGAGCATGAGAAGTTGGTTGTGGACAGCTACATATTGGTGCTCAAGAGGAATAAGCACCCATCCTTCCTCCTCCTTGACCTTCGTTGCACTCTGGCAATATTGCATTCATTGAAGAAAAGGGAAAAAATATTGAGTATGAGCTGGATGATGGTGGAGCAAACGAAGTAAAGCACTACACGTATGGCCTGGGTGGATGATGGCAGAGCAAACAAAACAAATGAAGTAAAGGATTGGGCATATGGCAAAGAGTAGAGATGGCTGCACCCCTGCACCACAATAGACAAGGTTGTATGGGATGGAGTAGGAGCATATGGGCAAAAAAGGGTGTACAATGGAGTTTGTACGACGGGAGTTTGTAGGAGTATGCGTGTGCCATGTTTGTTGCTCTTCCTTGCTTGGCGTATAATCAATGAGCATGCAGTATGTGGTCATGCATGCTCAAGGTGGTCATATACTTGATGTTTGTTAGGGTGTATGGTGGATTATGGCAGTAGTCATCCGTGTTACATGGTCGTATGCCACTTTCCATTGAATGTAAGGTCTAATGTTGGTGATGTATGTTATCAATGCACCTCCATCATGGGTGTACATATCTTTGCGTTGTTTATTTTTTCATTGAATTTGCTTTATGTTTTTCTTAATCACTTCATTACCCATACCATTGTCATTTTTCTCTGTGGGTCCTGACACTTTATTATCCATACATAGGGGCTAAATACTAATTAGTCACATAATTTCCATCTTTGTCCTTTTCCAATATAATTTTAAATTGGAGCCACTCAGTGCATCTAGTCACTTAGCCAATTATGCAGTACTTTATTGATTTTATATAGCCATATCCAAAGTTTAAATTTATTCGGCTCGGTTGTCCACTAATCATCACTATTTTATATAAACACTTGGGGTCTTACATATTTATTAGGCCTGTACTTTTGCCATCTTTTTAATATAAGTACCCTTGATTTAAATTCATATGCTGCAAGTATTGTTCACGATAACACTTCCTTGACAAGGCTCCTGTCTACCAATGTGCGATGACTATTTTTTCATTCAACCATACTTCAAATTTATGTTGTAATTTACCCTCTATTTTTATTTTATTTTGTTAAATCGCATGTTCACCCCGATTAGGTTGGCTCCTTGGACTTCATGTCGGTTACCCACTCAAACTAGTCGGCTAAATTATCATTAACTTTGCACCTCTGATGTTGTATTCTTTGAACTTCGATGGGTAAGTCGATTGTGATGTTGACAATTTGTAAGTAATTGGCATCACAAACATTTGCTTCTGATCATCTCAATGTAAGCCATGGCTTTCTTCAATCTCCACATTATTGCAATCTAGCTGGAACACTTAGTAGTCTTCCATTTGCCAATGTTGAGGGAGTTCATCTCATCTTCAGAGAACCACTGTACTACAAGACCCCTTCGTCATTCAGCTCCATCATACCTTTCTTCTTTAGAGTCCAAATCCAATGAGTTTGACAAGGCCGCTTCCTCACTGACTACCTGATTCTTCAAATCTATGATTTACTTATGTCCTTTATTTTCAATTGAGATCAATTTGTTTTCCAATTCTAATCAATTTTGGCTACTATCAACCAACCCCAACCCAATAGTACATCATATGCCTTCTTTTGCAATGCAACGACCAAAAACTTCAACAAAAGGGGTTGGGTTCCAATAATTACCTTTTGTTCCATTAGTACACCCAATACCTTAATGCCATGTTGATTTTCTCCTACCAGTTAAAATGTCAGAGGCCACCTAGTTGGCTTACCAAGACTCTTCCAAGTCTCCTCTAGAAGAATATTCATGCAAGAACTATCGTTGATGATAGTGTTAGTCAAATTCCTACCCAATGTTTCCATTTCCATAATTGTTGGTTGTTGGGCTAAGTTCATTGTTAGGAGCATAGGATCGATCACTTGTTCCCCTAACAAGAGCGGCTCAACTATGGGTTTATTCTTCTACTTTTGGCTCTCCCCATCATTGACATTAGGTGTGCCATTATGTTTGGGCTAATGTTTTGTATGGTAACAATTAAAGAATTCTTGAGTTTTGAAATTCTTTGCAATAAGTTAGCTATTTTCACAAGTATAGTGCTCTCCAAGACAAAAGAAGTGCAATAGTTTTGTCGGACTCTAGTTTGCTCATCATTGTGCTTGTATGTTGATTCCCCTGACGTCATTCTTCCACCATGGCCCTCTCAATTTCCACCCTTACTTTGACCAACCTTTCCTTCTCCATATGTGGGTCGGGTCAATTTGTTTTCTTCATTTGTGCTTGGGTAACTACTATAACTTCCTTGCCCTCAACTATGTCAATCATATTGATGTTGGCTTGCTTTGGACAATTTCCATTGTTATGGTCACCGGGACCATAACATCTATAGAGAAGTCAATCATTATTTTGGTTAGGGCTATCTCTTATGAAATGGACCCACTCATTGTACTACCAACACTGGAAAATTGGTTGTCCTTTGGAGTCGTATTGAATCCAACCCCTACCACCATTATTATTCTGTTGTTGGTAGTTGGTGGCTTGGTGGGTGGTGTTGATGGCTCTCCTTGTGTAAGCAGTACTTGGCCACTATTATTCCACAAACTGTATAGACAATCCTTCATTGTTATTGTCTCCCTTTTGTTCCTTCATCATCCAGAGCGTGTCATTTCTCAAGCCTTACACTAATCCAAGTTCACTATCATTGTTATTGTCTCCTCTTCTTCGTGTTGTTTCAACCATGAGAACATCTTTCTCTTGCTTTCAATGTCCATGGCTCGGTTGTATGCATCTACATGAGATGAGAGTGGCACCACCTTGATCATCCTCCACAATGAGGGTACCAACTCTTAAATGAACCATCACTTCTTTAAACTATCAAAAATTTATTTTTCAAGTTTTCCCAATAGTTCTTTGAGTCTTATATTATAGGTGCAAACATTCTCTTGTTTACTCTACTGGGTATTATAGATTTTTGAAACAATCTCATTGTCATCCTCAAGTGTTTGAATTCATTCTCTAAGACTTTCTCAAGTGTTTTTCATGTTTCTTTCTTTGAGCTTGGTGCATTTGTTTACTAGTCAATAGCCATTCCCCAAAGGGTGGCTCGGAAAAATATTAACCGCATATGTTAATTTGTATGCCCATTGACAATCCAAATGGTGAGCACGTCTACAATGTCCTACGGGATTCTCTAATCCATCATTGGTGAACTTTGGCAGCTTTTGCTTTTCTAGAGGAGTTGATGGAGTAACTATGGCTCTAGTTATGGGTTACTTCTAGCGTGGTGCTTTGAATATGAGTCTCCCCCTTAAAAAGGTCTGCGTTGTATATTCATATTCTCTCTTGCTATCAGACACATCCTTACACTCGACCCTTCCTTGGACGGGATCAATACTCTTATTTTGCATGTCATCAAGTCCCCTTTCATGCGACTCCCTCCAACATATCATTCGGGTTGCCCTGGGCTTTTCACATGATTTTCTTACATCACCCTCCAACCCAACCTAGTTAGCAAGGTCCGCTCTTCCTTCCTTCCAAAGGGACTATGGAAATCTCTACTCACTCCTTACTCGCGAGTGGTGTCGGATTCACTAGTTCTTGCCAAATCCTTGCTTGGTTTCAGCTCCAACTATGGCTATGAATTCTTTTTACACTTTTGACCTTGGATTTTGCTTTGTACTTTGCTTGATGGATTTTTAGAAATGGCTGCCAGTTGCAAGCATTTATATTATGAATTCTTCTTACACTTTGACATTGGATTTTGTTTTCTACTTTGCTTGATGGATTTTTAGAAATGGCTGTCGGTTGCAGCATTTATCTTCTTCCATGTTGCTCTACCAATCGGATAGACTATTTAACGTCTTGGTCCCCTTCCTAATTGTGTTGCCCTCTTCTCCTCCTTTGTTTAAAGTCATTAGCATGAATTGTTTTTCGTATGCATCAGTCTCCTCGTTCATAAACTCATTGTACTGTTGTACTATCTTTTGTTGTTGTGTTTCACGCTTATGTTTGACACATAGAACTTG
Organism: Torreya grandis; assembly: GCA_037957365.1. NCBI lineage: Eukaryota > Viridiplantae > Streptophyta > Pinopsida > Cupressales > Taxaceae > Torreya > Torreya grandis. Next base: position 2,371,384 of record JARHVA010000359.1, read on the forward strand.
AAATATAATGGGGTGCCTCTTCATGCTTCTCTTGAGCCGACTTATCTTGACCCAATGTTCTTTAAAGGAATGGCATCAGAATGTAGAATGCCTACAGATAACTAGACTTATCAATAACAACATTCACAAAATAGTAATGGCATAACATACCATGGCAGAGCAGAGTATCCAAACAATAGCAGCTTTGTATTCAATAAAGATAGTTCTCAATACAGTTCATACAGTATAGGGAGGACCTGATACCAGCGCCCTTTCCCTGATGTACATCATTTTATTTTTATGACAAGAAGACACAATGGGTTTTCAATTAATGAAACCATAAAACCCATTAACGAAACCATCAACAACTGAACATACAAGAGTTATTAAAAAACTACCTAAGACTGACAATACAATTTTTAACCACATGATACCTTGCTACTAAAATATTAAGTATGTTGATAACTAAGATAATACTAATATGACGGTCTACAGGATTTCCTTTGCTTCCCTGTCATTAGATTGATGGAATTATTTGTTTTCTGGAGTAATATAAGATGCATTTCCAAACAAAAATCCCGCAAGGTGTCATTTGGATCAAATTTTCTGGGCCTGAACAACAATTGCAGGGATGCCTACAACCGTAAAGGATGAGAATAGGCAAGTCGCATATTCATATGGCAAAGGATACCTCCATATAGCACACGATACTTTGTTGAAACATCTGCATGTATCCATGTTTTTATTTAACATTTTGATGTGCAAGTGGTATTAGCTATGGTTCAGAGTTTCAACAGGTTAAAACTTTGGTTGTTATATCAAATTTTAGAGATTTAAATTACACTTGAACAAATATAATTGCAGGGATGCCTTCAATTGCAAAGGATGAGAATAGGAAAGTAGCATTTTCATATGGCAAGGGATACCTCCATATAACATAACACTTTGTTGAAAAATATGTGTGTATCCATGTTTTAATTCAACATTTTGATATGCAAATGGTTCAGAGTTTAAACAGGTTGAAACTTTGGTTGTTGTACCAAATTTTGGAGATTTTAATTCCACACGAATAAATATGATCTAATTCTTGACCACATTTCACTCCTCAATGCATTAATGTTGAGAGTTTTAAAGCCAGGCTAGCCACTATTTTATTTAAACAGCCACAGGATGATCAATGCAATTATACCTATAGTGAGACCCTGAAGATCAACAGAACCCTTTGATGGATCAAAAAAGAAATGAAAAGACGAAGATGCCGAGTCATCAAAAAGAGAAGCAAAAGCAGGAGGCAAGAGTTGGCTTCCTTTAGCAATATATATTGCTCGCATAATATACCTGTTGGACAGCAAAGGCATTTAAAAAACAGGGAACATCAGATCACTTATGCCAAAAATATAATAGATACTGGATGTGAAAATTAAGTTATTTCCTGAAGAATCGTGAAACAATATATTTATTAATGAAACAAAGTTGAAATTTATACCTACCATGAATAATGCTGAGCACATTTGATGGCCAGCTGACGAAAGGTAACCAATGCATTAGAAAGAAGAACACCATTCAGCTCCACAGAAGCTCCCTTTATAGCTGGCACCTGAATTTTAGAAATAAACTCGCAAACAATGTATTTAACTAAAGGTACAAGAGAAAATAGCGTGTACCGACTCTCATGTTATCACAATTTTACTACCTTTATCACAGAATGCAACAAGGCCCGTAATGTTTCCTGGGCTGATGTATAGTTTGCATGTGGGTGTCCTGGAAGAAAATTTACTATAATCTGCAATTAAAGAAAATTGGTTTCATTTAATTGGAAAACACCAATAGATATGCCTGTGATAGAGTGCTAGTAAATAGTTAAATGTATATTACCACACTAACTTTATCCAGAACAATATAAATACCTTTATTGGTTGAATTTCAAAACTTTCAAAATAAATCTCCCGACTAGAAGTTAACTCAGCCAGAGAAGTTCGGTAGAAAGGAACCAACTTCATTAATGTATCTTCATCAATATTCAAATCAATGGCCTACCAAGAATCAAACTTAAAAGTTAAAATCAGTATGAAGTTTGAACTAACAGTCTTAATAAGCAGGATTTTTGCAGGCAACATGGACTGGCACATCTGTTTGTACCCCCTTTCCATGTGCATAAACAATCCCTTCCATGACAGAAAAAAACAAATACAATTTCACATACATTGATTCCATGGAATATTACATACCTTTAGAAGAATGGATGAATATTTCACTTGGTTTGGATTTGAAGCATGATTAGAAACAATTGCGAACATATGTAGAACAGCTTCATTCCTGTTGGAGCTATCTTGCTTGTGCACCCTTAACATTGCTGCAAAGGGAGCTCCTGGCCACTTCTCATCCACTTCGAATGTCTGAATGTAAGAAAAATTTAGATAGCAGATTAAAAAAAAAAAATCAAAGGAAAGGAATTGATCTGTTTTTTCCCATACCCTTGCCAACATGCATAAGTATGAAAGAACATAAACATATGTTGAAGCACAAGTATTCATTTCTGTTCAAGAGAACTTGTATGGATCTCACTAGACCTCTTAAATACATGCTGGAAGACATACCTTAATATTAAACCGGAATAATGTATCTTTGCTTGCAATGGTGAATTCTAGCATCAAGTTTCCAGCTCTTGCAACTATTATAGGCATAAAGCAGCTCTTACCATTTGAATCCTCACCAGTCTGTAAGTGGAGAATGATCGAAATCACATGACCGTGCAAATAAACCATCTCATTTATATAGATAAATTTAATCTTAAAAATATTATATATCTGCAACTCATAGCATAATGAACTGATTTGAATCAAATTTTACATCACATACACGAAAATCTGAATGAAGCCTTCAGTGGCAGATTTTGCATAAAGAATGGAAAAAAAGGAATTGTTTTACAACCTGTACAAAAGTTGCAAACAAAGAACACTTATTATGTAGCTGAAAATTTAATCATACATTACAGGGGTAGAATCAGGAACTGATACATATGATACCTGCAGCGACTCAGTTTAAGTGGCGTACAAGTAAATTTAAACATGTCTCATTATCTCTCCTACCATTGATATGGCTCTCAAGTTCACTAACTCCTTTTTGTTTGTCAAGATTTCTTCAATGTTAACTTAGCCACCTCCGCAATTCTCCATTTACTACTTCTGGAACTAGTTATCATGCTACCCCACCCTTTCAACAAATTTCAAGGTACACTAATCTCCCACCATCCGATCAACACCAGAAAAGCTAGGAACCAATTTCCATATCTTGGTGATTGCATGGACACAATCCTTTGGTTTGAGAAGAGAGACATTGTGTTTAAATGGAAATTTAGAGGTCAAGCCTGAGTCAACTCCAAAACTCATCCAAGTATAAAGGAATACAATCTGACCCTGAGATCCCACATCCCCCACATTTGCTTGTCTACCTAAAGGACACAGGGGCAATATGTAGACAGCCACAAAAGCAATCGTCTACAGGGAATTCTCTCCCAATGCCTTTATCTATTTGATCAAGTGTAGCAACTATTAGCAGCAATATTCTTCTGCCCTCATTTAACATCAGATGCCCTGCGTGATCCCCTGTACTTAGCCCATGCTTGGAGACTTTTGAAAGAAATGTTCAGACTTATTCTATAGATATCTTCCTCTTGCCATGAACATTACTTTTTATAATTGGATGCTTGAAGCTGGGCATGCTTTTTACTTTTCAATTTCCCCTACATGGAAGGATACAAAAAATTAGAATATATTCTTAGAAGACTCACCTGAGGAAATAATGGGGGAGATAAGTCTACATCTTGTGGCTTGAAATGTGAGCACTCTATTGAGAAACAATACTAAAAATATTAGGGCGCAAGGATGGTTCGTGTAGATGAAATTTTGAGCAAAATGGACTTTTGATTATGCAATTGTCTCAAAACACCCAAAATGTCAAACTACCTAATAGGAGAGATTATGGAAGCAAATTAGAAAAGACGAAGATGTTAAACACACTATCTACTGAGGGGGGGGGGGGCGAGGGGGGAGGGGGGGGTGAATCAGTAGATGAGTTAAAGCCTAGTTCTTAGAAACTTTTAAACAAGCTACAAAATGTATATGCAAAGTAAAGAACAAAAGCAAAGATCATACACACACAAGAATACTCAACACCAGATTTTTACATGGAAACCCAAAGGGAAAAACCACGATGAGAAAAGCTGCTAGAAACTACTATTATAATCCAACCTCACAGAAAAGATGTCTCAAAGACAAACCTCACTGGTTACATTCAAGAGCACCCACTCTAAGGAAGCACCAACTTCCGAACTGAACACCAACTCAGTTTTTCTGATTGCACCAACCTATGAGAGATATGAAGCTACAACTTCATAATACAAAAGAGATTCAAAATGAATCTTGTTCAGTTTCTCTGTTTCAAGTCTAGTCTGTAACTGCACCTTCACACTATGTGCCTTCTCGTCTTTTCTGCTTTATGTCTGGATATCTTCTATTTTGACACACTAGACAATTTTGAGTTAACACTATAATTATTATAGCCGCAGCAGCAAAAGAAACTTTCAAATGTTCTGTTCGTAGCATATATAGACAAATGCATCTTAGAGTTTTCTATATGTAAAGTGTTCACACTTCAACTGCTCTTAACCAGTTCAAGCTTCTGATCTGCATTCAATGTGACTTTGACTTCGTGTCTCGATTCATGCTTCAAACGGCAACGTTCAAATGTCTTTACTATCTTTGGCATCTGCACTTCTACTGTTTTAACTGCGCCGCTTCCTTGATCAATTAAATTGATTAATCTCAAGCTCCGTGAAGATATATCGAGTTCATCACCAGTTCCAACTGTTCCTTTACTGACATTTAGAACACATTAAATGCGAGCTTTTTATTTCTTTTGTCGCGCCAAGTTCACGTTCTTTTCTTTGTTGGATCTTTCCTTATGACCTCTTGACACTTGTCAAATGCGCATGCACTCGGAGGGTAATTTGGCTTTGCTTTGCACCATTGGATCTAATGCACTGATCAACCCTGAGCCATTGATCTTTTAACGCAACATGTATTTTAATTCTTGCTTTGTCATTAACCATCGAGCTTCTTTTCTTCCCTTTTCGCATCTCGCTGCTTTCTATATGATGGGTTCGCTTCCGCTCCTTTCGATTGTCCTCGATATGCTCGATCTTTACCCTTTCTATTGTGCGTTAAACTTTGGCATGTTGGTGTGATCTTATTTTCTTCAACATTCTTGTAACGCTCCTTGCATCATTGATCCTTGTAGACTTGCTCGTCTTTTAACCTTGCTTCAATTCCTTCAGAAGGTTCCTTTATACAAATTTTTGTTGCGGGCATTTGTGTCTTCGGGACAATTTCCCCGGACTTTTTGTCCGGGTCCATTTCATCTTGAAGTGTCCTCCAATTTCTCCAAAAGAATTCATCATTGGCTTCTATTCGGAAGTGTCCTTCAGAAAATTTCCAACGGTCCTCATACCCTTTGGATTCTCTACAATCTACCCTTTGGCTTTTCTGCAAGTGTCCACATACCCTTTGCAACATTCAAAAGATACCCTTCAGACTTTTTGAAAAGGTCCACTTGCCCTTCGAACGTTCAAAAGATACCCATCAGACTTTTTGAAAAAGTCCACTTGCCCTTCGGAATGTTCAAAAGATTACCTTCGGACTTTTTGAATGTACCCTTCGAATTTTTGTTAAGGGACAATTTTCCGAAAAGGACTTGACAATTTTTTCAAAAGAATTGTCCTTGCCACTTTTTTCGAAAGAATTCCTCCGAAGGAATTCTTCAAGACTATTTCGGGTTTTCCATCTTTCTTGACTTATGTACATAAGAGAAGTAAAGCCACTCAGAAATCCCGATTGCCTCTTCTAGACCCTTTCGGGTTTTTGACATTACTTGACTTATCAACTTGAAGAAGTAACGTGCTTGCAAATCCCTGATCACCTCTTTGCTGGACCCTTTTGGGTTTCCCACATTGCTTAGCTTATGAAAATGGAAGAAGTAAAGCTACCCTGGAAACTCAAGAAGCTCCTCTTAGATCAACTCGGGTTCTTAACATTGCTTGACTTATAAAACATAAAGAAGTAAGGTTGTTCCAGAATCCCGACCAAGTAAAGCCACTTCAGAACCCCAAACAATGAAATATTTCGAGCCAGTTTTTTTTCAAATTTTCAATTACAATCAGCAGAGCAATACATAGTCGTTAGGGTTAGCCTTAAACCAAAACGATACTGAAGCAACTCTAACCAGAATGTACACCAGGATCCTGAGAAGGACAAGGTGTGAGCATTGGTCAGAGGATTTGAGTGCAGAAACAGAGCTAGAAGGAACTCTAACCTAGAATGGTGCCGATGATGGCGAGCATATGGTTAGAGGATCTTCTACTACTACAAGTACTGAAAATAAACTCAACACCAAGTATGTGCTACCCAATCTAGTATGGAGTTGAGGTGACCATATGGCGGAGTGATACGAATTACAATGCTATGAAGGGAAATAAGCAAGAATGCTGAAATAATCGACATCAAGAATGTGCTTTCCAACCCGAGACGGAATGGGAGCTACCATATGACGGAGATATAAAGTATTACAATGCAGTTTCAGAATATAAGATAAGCATTACAAATCATGATTAAGCAAGATTAAAGAACTGCTGTCAGTACTACTGTCAGCTTACAATATGATAGAGAATTCCCCTACCAAGAGCATAGAGTTAGAACAATTCAACGAGCATTTAAATAGAGACTTCTCCTTGCTTAATGGAAATACCGAGACTGATTTCTTTTCTCAAAAAACAGATTCAAGATTCTGATTTGTTCAGATCTGCACCTTTAAATGTAAAACCAACACCCTGAGATCACACTAAAATGGACATATCTCTCACACAACTCATCCAATTAACGTGAAACGAAAAACAAAAGACCCTAATGATGAAGGCGCCCAAGATTGGTACACAAAACAAACCCAGAAGTTTCTATTTAATTTATGCACAAATCCCAAGGCAAACACAGCTGATACAACCCAGCAAGAGGGGCGATTTGCCTTTACAAATAACAGCCTTCATTAAAAAATCTACAACTTACAGAAAAGGTTCGTCCTTCACATACAGAGAAATATAGACAGTACCCATAATGATTTTTTTGTCTTTTTTGACTTATGAATAAAAAACACAATCGGCTATGAGGAATATGAATTCTTGAATTTCTCTAATATGCATAAACTGATCTATAAAACCACACACTGACTACAATGCACAAATCCCACTACAAAACAATCAAACTACACTATCTCACCACTAGTCTCTATCTTTCAAGCGAGAAGCAATGCCAAGCTAGGAGACTTTCATTCCTTGAAGCAATCCCTAAGAGAATCTGGCAGCATAACATTCTTGTAGCCAAAAAATAATCCAAATGAGGACCAATGGCTTCCTTTTATAATTTCCGGCTGACCCTTCTTGAAACCCTAATCTTTTTTTTCGAGTCAAACCCTAATTCTCCAATAGATGGCGTCCCACTTTCCCAAGCAAAACTTTGACTTTATATTATATCCTTTATTTCTTCCTTGAAGTTGGTGCCCAACTTATGCTTGGATTAAATCTTTAACAAGAATTATAATTAATTCCTTCAATGAGGCGCCCACCCATAAAGAAATCTTTTAAAACAACTTAAAGTGAAGTAGCTAGGCCAAGGGGAAAGTCAATGTTAAAGTATAACATTAAAACATGACTTAATTAAAATAATTTGAATTCTCTCCATTTGTGCTCCAAAGCCCAAAAATGAGTAAGCCATCTGATTAGACTGAAATGGAAAGCCAACCGTGCCGAAACCAACAGGACCACTGCCAGAAATAGAATTTACTAAAAATAGTAAATTCCTGAAGATGCTCAGAATGCCAAGAAGAACATATCACTGCAACGCTCTTTGAAAACTCAAAAAGAATCCGCCATTGAATCAACCAACCTCGAGCAAGAGCATCTTTCAAAACAAAAAACCCTAATTTTACCTTCCGAGTAGCCTACGGGTCTCAGGAATAGGCCAACGGTCACTGGAAAGATCATGCTCGAGAAAGGGACATTACAGTCCGCCCTTCCCAAGATTGCTTGTCCTCGAGCAATCGCAAACCTGGATGCTGCAGAATCTCATCATTCTCCCAAGTTGCATCCTCCATAGGTAAATTTTTCCACTTCACCAAGTATTCTCTGGTTGTTCTTTTCCTCAAAGAACGTTCTCTGTAATCAAGTATCTCCTTTAGAATTAAAACCAACTGTCCTTCTTCATCCAAAGGTGGCAACTGTGATGAAGCAACAACGTTGTGTCCAAGTGCCTTCTTGAGGCGAGACACGTGGAAGACATTGTGTACTCTGCTATCAGAAGGTAGCTCCAACTCATAAGCTACTGCTCCAACCTTTCTGATAACCTTGAATGGCCCATAGAAACGAGGTTTGAACTTCTCAGCTCCACTCTTCTTGAGAGTAGACTGTCTCTAAGGCTGTAATCGAAGATAAACCATATCTCCAACCTCGAAAGAGCGCTCAACACGCCGTTGATCAGCATACATCTTCTGCTGATTCTGTGCCATCTGAAGATTGTTCTTCAATGATTTCATGATATCTCAACTCTACTGCAATAAATCCTTGGCTTGAGGAGCTTTGTTATCACCAAACACCAAATCAGCAAAGCTAGGAGCTTCATAACCATAAAGAGCCAAGAAAGGTGACATCTTTATTGAAATGTGGAAAGAAGAATTATAGCAGTACTCGCCTATGTGAAGCCACTTCACCCATGCTCTTTGCTGCTCGAAAACATAGTTTCTCAAATAGCCTTCCAACCACTTGTTCACTATTTCCGTTTGTCCATCTGTTTAGGGGTGATAACTAGTGCTTGGAGTAAGCACAATACCACTCATTCTGAAGACCTCTTGCCAAAAAGTGCTTAGGAACTCGCTGTCCCTATCACTCACAATGTTTTTTGGCAGCCCATGTAACCTAAACACCTCATGAAAAAAAAGATTTGCAACTTGGGCTGCTGAAAAAGAGCTAGTAATGGCGAAGAAGTGAGCAAATTTGGTTAGTCTATCCACTACAACATAGATACAATCCTTCCCTTGGACCTTGGGCAATCCCGTGTTGAAGTCCATCGATATGCTTTCCCATTTTTGATTGGGAATAGGGAGAGGTTGCAGCAATCTGGCTGGTAGAGTATGCTCACTCTTGTTCATTTGACAAGTGGGACACTCCTGAATGTAGCGTTGAACTTCCCCTTTCAACCCTTTCCAAGAAAATCTTTCCCGGATCTGCCTATATGTCTTAAAGAATCCTTGATGACCAGCAAGCGGAATGTCATGACATGTCAACAAAATCTTCTTTTTGAGCTTAGAATCAGCTACCAAAAAGATCCTACCCTTGTAGTGAATCAGCCCTTCAATCACCTTGTACCTTTCATCATGAAAAGTACCCTCAATAATGCTGGTTGCAAACTGATTTTTGGCATAATCAGCAACATGTCCTTCCAATCAGCAGTAAGCTCACACTGAGCTTAAGTGGGGTCTCCTAGATAGAGCATCAGCCATAATGTTGTTTTTCCCCTTGACATACTCGATGTCAAAATCGTAAGCTTGGAGCTTACTCACCCACTTTTGTTGCCTTTCGCTCAGATCCTTCTGATGCATAAAGTGCTTGAGACTGTTATGATCAGTCTTGACCACAAACTTGTTTCCCACCAAATACTGTCTGAACTTAGCTAATGCATGCATAATGGCAAGCATTTCCTTGTCATAAATGGAGTAGGTTCTTTCAACACCTCTTAGCTTTCTACTCTCAAAAACTATGGGATATTTGTTTTGCATCAAAACAGCCCCAACTCCTTCACTGGATGCATCACACTATAGCTCGAAAGGCTTGGAGAAATCCGGGATAGCCAAAACCGGACAAGAGCTCATGATCCTCTTAAACTTAGCAAAAGTAAATTGAGCCTTTTCTAACCAACAAAAGGCCCCTTTTTTCATGAGATCAGTAAGAGAAGCAACATTCTGTGAGTACCCTTTCACAAATTTTCTGTAAAATCCACAAAGACCCAAGAACCCTTTCAATTGAGTCAAGTTCTCAGGAGGTGGCCAATCAACAACTGCCTTGATCTTTTCCGGATCAACCTTCACTCCCTCAGCACTGATTATGTGACCAAAGTACAGTAACTCCATTCCAAATTCACATTTGGATGCTTTGGCGAACAAGCTCTCAGATTCTAAGATGCTAAGCACTTCCGCCAAGTGCTTGAGATGTTCATCCCATGTCTTGCTAAAAATCAGGATATCATCAAAAAATATCAATACAAACTTCCTCAGTTGCTTTTGAAAAACTCTGTTCATGCAAGACTGGAAAGTAGCAGGAGCATTAGTCAACCCAAATGGCATGACTAGAAACTCGAAGTGGCCATAGTGACATTTAAAAGCTGTCTTCTCAACATCTGATCCCCTCATCCTAATCTGGTGGTAGCTCAATCTCAAATCGATCTTTGAAAAGAACTTGGCTCCATGTAGCTCATCAATGAGCTCATCTATCCTTGGAATGGGGTATCGGTTTTTGATGGTGCTTTGATTCAAAGCACGATAGTCCACATACATGCGCATGGTACCATCCTTCTTCACAAGAACCACTGCTGAAGCGAAGGGGCTCTTGCTTGGGCGAATGAGGCCCATCTCCAAGAGTTCCTGAATGTTTTTCTCAATCTCATCCTTCTGCTTCTTGGGGTACCGATATGGAGTTGTAATAACCGGTTTAGCTCCTTCCTTGAGCTCTATGATATGTTCCGAACCCCGTTCAGGTGGTGGTCCACGAGGCAAATCAGTAAATACCTTGCTCTTCTTTGTGAGTAGAGATTGAACATCAGTGGGATAGTCTCTCTTAGTTTCAACCAGACTAGCAAGAAGAATATACATTCTGCAACCCACTCAACTTTATCATGACGGATCAGCCTTGCCATTCTCTTGAATGACACAACCCGAGGTCCCCCATTGGACATTCCTCTTAGTACTATCCTCTTCCCATCGGATTGAAACTTGAGCTCCATAGTTTGCAGATTTAAGGAGATCTCTCCAAGTGAACGCAGCCATTGAATGCCTAGAATGGCATCCGTATCTCCAATGTTGACTACATAGAAGTCATCCTTGACTTCATAGTTTCCCAATTGCATAGTCATGTTTGAGATCTTCTTAGTGCATGAGATGTGGAACCCATCAACAACCATGACCTTGAAGCCTTCAAACTCTTCTGTTTGCAGCCCCTTCTTTGCCACCACAACTTCATCAATGAAGTTATGTGTTGCTCCAGTGTTGATCAAAGCAACTATTCGCTGCCCCTTAATCATCCCTTGAACTTTGAAGGATTTGTTCCTTTGGAAGCTCGAAAGTTGAGCCAAAATGCCTCCACTTTCCTTTACATCTTCGGACTCTTCTGGAGCTCTTTCCACTTCACTATCTTCAAAATCAGACTGCTGGTCTGAAAAATCAAAATTACTTTCACCAGCTGAATAGTACTCAATCTAGTGAAATTTGACTCCCTTTGGGCAAACATGATCTTGAGACCATTTTTCTCTACACCGGAAACATAGCCCCTTTCTTCTGAGTTCGTTCAGTGTCTCAGGGTCCAATCTTGTGACATGAGGATTATGCTGATTGAACTCCTTATGCTGAGGTCTTAAAGGAGGTCTATGATGAGGTCTTTTTCCTTTATCCGCCTTGTGAAAGGATGGCTTGGATTGAAACTTCGCCTTAGGAGCAGCCCACTCCATGTTTCTTGCTTTCTTCATTGCCTCCTGTAGGGATGGTGGATCAAAGGCTTTAATCCAACCCTTGAGTGGTTCCATCAATCCTTCACTGAAAAGAATCACCAACCGCCGCTTCGTGATGCCAGTGACCATCACTGAAAGTCTCTGGAACTCAACTATGTAGGCATCAACTGTGGCATACTGCTTCAACTGTGCCAATTCTCTGAAATGTAGGTATTTCAGGTTCTTTTTTCTCAAATCTCTTGATGAGCCTATTGGTGAACTCATCATAGGTAGTGATAGACCGATGACCTAAGGTGACTAGGCCATGGTACCACCACTCGTGCGCCACCCCATCAAGGTGTAGTGTAGCGAACTTAATCGCCTCCTCTTCTGCCATGGGTCTAAGAGCTAGATAGTTGTCCAGCTTCTGTATCCAAGCTCGAGCTGAACTGTTATCACTCTTGTCATAGTGTGGAAGTATAACCTTGTTGACAGCTTGATACAAATCCCCTTGAACTGTTGTTCTTTGCTCATAATGTCTCCCTTGTCCCTTATTCTTTCTCTTACGATCCATAAAGTCATTATAGGACTTGTCCATCTTGATGTCATCAAGGAGAGAATCATACTCCGCACAACCAAGTCTCAACTGTTCCACGAATGAAGCATTCTCTTTAGGATTAGGTTGGGTGTTTATTGGTGCCAAGAAGGTGGGTTTGAATGGCCTGGAAGAAATGTATGTGTTGTTTGAAATAGGCTGAGCAACACGTTCATCATGCTGGTTAGAGGCACTGTGCTCTCCTCTATATCCTAGGTTGTTCTGTGGAGTTGTGTCCTGGCCCACTTTCTCCATCATGAGAGATACCATATCCATCAAGGCATCCATCTTCCTTTCAAATCTCTTTCCGGGAATTATCGATCTCTCTCTTCCCTTCCCACTATCATCTCTGTTGTTGGTAAACCTCTCGTTACCCCCGACTGACCTCTCACCTTCTGCCATATCTATTTCTTGTGAAGACTCCCAATGAGCCCTCAAGACCTCTGAAGCAGTCTGACCTTCTGGAGCCTGATACCACTGAAATTGTTTTGCAACTTTCTTATCTTCCCTTGCTATGTATCTCTTTTCTCTGTCACTCATAGACGGTTTGTTCACAGGATGGCAGGGTACTTACTCTGATACCACTGAAATATTTCGAGCCAATTTTTTTTCAAATTTTCAATTACAATCAGCAGAGCAATACACAGTCGTTAGGGTTAGCCTTAAACCAAAACGATACTGAAGCAACTCTAACCAGAATGTACACCAGGATCCCGAGGAGGACAAGGTGTGAGCATTGGTCAGAGGATCTGAGTGCAGAAACAGAGCTGGAAGGAACTCTAACCCAGAATGGCGCCGATGATGGCGAGCATATGGTCAGAGGATTTTCTACTACTACAAGTACTGAAAAGAAACTCAACACCAAGTATGTGCTACCTAATCCAGTATTGAGTTGAGGCGACCATATGGCGGAGTGCTACAAATTACAATGCTATGAAGGGAAATAAGCAAGAATGCTGAAATACTCGACGTCAAGAATGTGCTTTTCAACCCGAGACGGAATGGGAGCTACCATATGACGGAGATATAAAGTATTACAATGCAGTTTTAGAATATAAGATAAGCATTACAAATCATGATTAAGCAAGATTAAAGAACTCCTGTAAGTACTACTGTCAGCTTACAATATGATAGAGAATTCACCTGCCAAGAGCATAGGTTGGAACAATTCAACGAGCATTTAAATAGAGACTTCTCCTTGCTTAATGGAAATATCGAGACTGATTTCTTCTCTCAAAAAACAGATTCAAGATTCTGATCTGTTCAGATCTGCGCCTTTAAATGTAAAACCAACATCCTGAGAGCACACTAAAATGGACATATCTCTCACACAACTCATCCAATTGACGTGAAACGAAAAGCAAAAGACCCTAACAATGAAGGCACCCAAGATTGGAACACAAAATAGACCCAAAAGTTTCTATTTAATTTATGCACGAATCCCAAGGCAAACACAATGGGTACAACGCAGAAAGAGGGGCAATTTGGCTTTAAAAATCACAGCCTTCATTAAAAAATCTACAACTTACAGAAAAGGTTCGCCCTTCACATACAGAGAGATATAGACAATACCCATAATGATTTTTTTTGTCTTTTTTGACTTATGAATAAAAAACACAATCGGCTATGAGGAATATGAATTCTTGAATTTCTCTAATATGCATAAACTGATCTATAAAACCACACACTGACTACAATGCACAAATCCCACTACAAAACAATCAAACTACACTATCTCACCACTAGTCGCTATCTTTCAAGCGAGAAGCAATGCCAAGCTAGGAGGCTTTCATTCTTCGAAGCAATCCCTAAGCCAATCTAGCAGCATAACATTCCTGTAGCCAAAAGATAATCCAAATGAGGACCAATGGCTTCCTTTTATAATTTTCAGTTGACCCTTCTCGAAACCCTAATCTTTTTTTTTTGAGTCAAACCCTAATTCTCCAATAGATGGCGTCTTACTTTCCCAAGCAAAACTTTGACTTTATATTATAAACTTTATTTCTTCCTTGAAGTTGGTGCCCAACTTAAGCTTGGATTAAATCTTTAATAAGAATTATAATTAATTCTTTCAATGAGGCACCCACCCATAAAGAACATCTTTTAAAACAACTTAAAGTGAAGTAGCTAGGCCAAGGGGAAAGTCAATGTTAAAATATAACATTAAAACATGACTTAATTAAAATAATTCGACTTATCTCTCCATTTGTGCCCCAAAGCCCAAAAATGAGTAAGCCAACTGATCAGACTGAAATGGAAAGCCAACTGTGCCGAAACCAACAGGACCACTGCTGGAAATAGAATTTACTAAAAATAGTAAATTCCTGAAGATGCTCAGAATGCCAAGAAGAACATATCACTGCGAAGCTATCTGAAAACTCAAAGAATCCACCATTGAATCAACCAACCTCGAGCAAGAGCATCCTTTAAAACAAGAAACCCTAATTTTACCTTCCGAGTAGCCTACGGGTCTCAGGAATAGGCCAATGGTCACTGGAAAGATCATGCTCGAGAAAGGGACATTACAAACAACCCCTCTAAACCACTTCGGGTTTTTGACTTTGCTTTACTTATAAACATGAAAGAAGTAAAGTCGTTCCATAAACCTGACCAACTTTATTAGACCAGTTCGGAGTTTCGCAACTGCTTTACTTATTTTATAAGAGCATTTCACAAACCCGATTTACTCCACAAGTTTGCTCAACTCGACCTTTGGCATTAATGCATGATCATTTTCAATTTCAATGACATCAACCTTTGACATCAATGACAATTCCATGCTGCCTTAGACATGAATGACAATTCTTCAGTCCTCAAACTACTTTTTGGATTATTTTATTCAAACTGTCAATTGTCTCCTTGCTAAAATTGCCAACAGAAGATGACCTTACCAATTCCTTGCTTCAACTAGCCTCTCTCCAAGATCTTCAAGCGGATTATTGGATTGTTGATTTTGTTGATTGCACTTAGACTCATAATAGTGATGGTATAATCAATGGATTCATGATATGATTGTTGTAGTTGCTAGTTTCTAGTTGGTTTCCATGGAGGAGTGGTTTGTATAAATAGGCCACGGAGGGAAGATCTATGGCTCACATCCAAATTTGAGCCATGAGGATCAAGGGTAACAGAATTTCCAAGGAATTAAAAATTCCTTGAAAGCCTCTATAATAAAGGCTTCTAGAGAGAAGGGGCCAAGTTAGAGGAGGTTCTAGAATCGAAGAAATCTAGAATCTACTTGGGGATTAGTTAGGATTAGTAGGGTATTAAGATAGGGATTAAGTAGGTGATTAGGGACTAGGGGTGTAGGAGAGCCTAGGAGTAGGCTTGGTAGGTGGGTAGGTGGGCCATGGGAATTTTAAATTTCCAAATAATGGATAAGTGGGATTAGAATAAGATTAAGAAATGTTTAGGGGAATTAATAGATTGGTGGAGTTAATATAAGGTTGGTGAATGAAGAAAATGAAGGGAGATATTAGATAAATGATTAGAAATGGGTGATATTAGAGTGGAATTAGAGGGGATAAATGAGATAAATGGAATTAGTGTCGACTAATAGTAATATTAGTGATGATAAAGGAAGCGAGTGGATTTAGGTGTATACATTTTGCCCCTCATTGAAAGGGCATTGTGAGTGGACGAAGTGGAAGGAGTAATGGTCTTTCAAAGAAAAACCACTTCATGGATGAATGTTAGTAGATATGATGCCCCCTCGAGGGGATATGCGTGAAAGAATGAGACGGATGGCCATTCAAAAGAGGAAACAAGGGGTGGGATGCTAGATGTGAGATAGATGATGAAGAAAATAAATTCAACTTGAGCAATGAGCTACAAAGTGATGATGCCCCTGGCAAAGACATCCACAAGGAGTAGAGATGATGATAATGATGAGATAAAAGGCCACAAGCTTTCGACATATCCCAGGCAAGGACACATACCAGAGAGAATTGTTGGCTAGGATAAGACAAGGATTTGATAAGATGAATGATGAGTGTGACTTAATGTTGAAGTCGAGTGATATGATGAAAGTGATGATAGAGAAGAAATGATATGATTGAGTGACCAAAAGACAAAGGAGAAGAATTGGACTGCATTGCATCAAATCAATGAGTCATAATGCAATTAATTATCGATGATGCCCCGAGTAAGGACACATGCAAGGGAGTGATAAATGATGATAAAGTTGTAGTTCTAGTCATATCCCAATTGAAGGAGGAGACTGTAAACTTGAAATGATCAATTATTGATAATGGATGAAGAAAATACGAATGTTGTGACTTGTCGGACCCAATCGACAGGTGCAGACAATTGACGAAAAGATTAGGGAGATGATTGTGGGGATGGTGATTGACCAATAGATTGATTGATGAATGATTGATATTATAACTCAAAGATTGGAATGATGCAAGACTTGAGGATGATGAGAGACAAGAGAGATGTGATGACGAATGATGGGGGAAGAAAGGATGATGAGAGACAAGAGAGATGTGATGACGAATGATGGGGGAAGAAGAGAGAGTGGCCGAGATGACCTTAGGCACAACATGTGATTGAGCGTTGCCTACATAGTCTGAAAAGACCTCAAGCCAGAGTAGTTCAGACTCGGGGATAAACGAGAATTGATGAAGTAGAAGATGATGATGATGATGATGATGACGAGGATTAGTGATTAGAGGATAAAATATTGGATGTTAGTCGGATGAGTTGAGAGGACTAGAGAAATAAGGATGATTAGAGGATTAGATAAATGATGAGGGTGTAGATGATCAAGCCATCACAACTATCATAAAGCTCATCATAGTCTAAGCAATCCATTAGATATGGCACTTGACAATATGCCCCATGATATAAGTATGACCAAGAGGACATGATGCCAAAGCACATAAAATGGGCAAATAACGAACTCTGCATCATCAAGGGCACATAAAAGCATCATGATAGCTTTTAGTGTCATCATAGCATTCTCGTTCATTGCCCAATAGACAAAAACGAAAGACTATAGACAAAGACAATCAAATATTTACATGATAAAAGACATGCAAACAAGCCAAACAGAACAGACAAGTAACACACACAAGTATCTACATGCAATGTCTTGTCTAGTGATGAGATGAGCGAGTGAGTCATGGGCTGGACTAGGATGATCATGATGTGATTGTGGACTTAGGATAGACTTGGATTTGGAATAGACTAATGACAATGATTAGGATTAGGACTTGGGTAAAGATATGGATGTGGATATGGATTTTGATCTAGGCGAGGGACTTCGATGAGGAATTGGATGTGGACTTGGATTAGGATTAGGCTAAAGGTTTGAAGATTTAGACGAGAGTCATAAAACTGTTCAGGCGAAAGTGAGACTAGGTCAATGCTAGCTCAATATAGACTAGATTTGCCCCTGGTTTAGAATAGGAGGATGGATGACATGATTGTGAAAGATGAAAGGCATGGATATGGAGGCAACTAGGGGAAAAGCCATAAGACAAGACACCATGGACTATTTTTGGATTTAGTGGATTTTAGAGTTTTTAGAGTTTTTAAAATATTTCAATTTTTAGGGCTTTTTGGGATATGTATGTACACAATACAAATGGGGTTATTAGCAAAGGGAATACAAAACCTAGAAACCAGGATAAGTATGGATGACATAATGGATGGGACGCCAAAAGGATGAGGGTGATGTTGAAAAGGAAATGAGGACCAAGGAAAAATGTGACTAGGGATTGCCAATGAGCACATTAGGAAGGAACCAAATATCAAATTGCCCAAGTATGCATTGGAGGATATGCCAAGATGATTCTAGAACATTTCTCAAGACATCTTCCTCTCTCTTAGATCAAGATGTGAAGGAATGATTGACATAATGAGATGCACGATAGGGTGGTGGATGATGGGTAGGAATAATATATAGAGAGATATGACATGGATGGGTTTGCCCCCAAGTGTTGAAGTATAATGTAGACAACATACTATTTTACCATGATGCTGGAAATTGGTTTTCATCATGGTACTTTCCCAAGGCGCTAGAAGACTGGTTTTCACCATTGGACAAATATATATATATATATATATATATATATATTATTATTATTATTTAACGTTTTAGGCATCTTGATTTATTGGATGTGGGTGAGATGCAGGAATGACGATACTGTCTGGATCTCCAACCGACACTTGTTCTAGAGATAAGTGATGCTAGGACCATGCGATGGATGCTAGATTCTTGGATGTCCCGGTGGCCTTTATTGACTCTTGATTTAACATCCTCTGGACTTTTTAACTAGGTGTCTTTGTAACCCCTATGAGTGACAATGTTGCCCAGGGATTTGAGATATGGTATAAATGAGTGTATGTCATGATTGTGATGATGGGATATAGGATGTGAATGAGGGATATGATTATGATGGACGATATGAGGCCTTCTTCCAATTGCAGCTGGTGAGCAAGATCCAAAGTTGGCAATTCAAGTGAAATAGGAAGTCTACCTTCCCTTCCATACACAAGCATGTATGGTGAATTGCCAACTGCCCTCTTTGAAGTAACTCTATCTACCCATAAGGCTGTTTTCAACTTGGCATGCCAAGTTCTCTGATTCTCCTCCATTGTCCTTCCGATAATTCTGATCAGATTCTTGTTGGTGGACTCAGCTAGCCCATTCCCTTGTGGGTGGTAGTTGGAAGAAGTGCTAAGGTAGATGCCGTATCCCAACGCCCACTCGCTCATTTTGATTCCAAAAAAAGCCAATGCATTATTTGAGATGATGGTAGCTGGGACTCCAAACCTTGTCACCAAGCCTTAGTAAAAGTCCAGAACTGCACTTTCGATGGCCTCCTTCAAAGCAACAACCTCTACCCATCTTGTAAAGTAGTCTGTAGCAGTCAAGACCCATTTGTGGCCAACACTGGAAGGGGGGTTGATCATCCCTATGAATTCTAGGCCCCATTGCATGAATGGTTGTTCTACCTGAATAGGCTATAGAGGCATTGCAACCAGTCGTTGCTTTCCATCAAAGAGGGCACACTTCTGGCACTTTTGTACCCAGGCATGGGTGTCTCTGAATAAGGTGAGCCAAAAGTAACCAGCGCTCATAATCCTTGCAGCTATAGGCTTAGAAGCAAAGTGACCACCAGCTGGCTCGTCATGGAACTTGGACAACACCCTGTCGACCTGACTTGGGTCTATGCACCTCAAGAGTGCTCTTGAAAAGTCTCTTTTGAACAACACCCTGTCAATCAGGACATAAGGAAGAGATTGAAGTCTGAAATATCTCCTCTTGGTCCTATTAAGGCCCTATGGGCACTCACTGGTGAGAAGGAAACGTTTCATGTCTGATGCCCAATCCTTCATGACTGCTGGTTCTTCTACTGTAGCTTCATCATGGATTAACAAAATGTCCTCTTTTTGCTGTTTAAGGTCTATAACAAGGTGTTCACACAGGCCTTTTCCCCTTACCAGCTTGGTGGTTTTGATGTCTACGTCATATTCCATTACTTTGGTGATCCATCTCACTCTTTTCATTTAGATCACGGCTGATCAAAAAATCTTTGACGCTGGTATGGGGCACCATGAGATGAACCTTGCTATTTGACAACATATGTCTGAATTTCTTTAGGCTTCGTATGACTGCAAGGACTTGCTTCTCAACATATGTATACTTGATTTCAAAACCTTCCAGACCTTGGCTAAAGAACACAAGCTGTTGTTCAAGGTTTTCGTCATTTGCTTGGATAAGCATAGTGGAGATTACCTCTTCATTTTCGAAGGTGTAGAGGTTGAAATCCTTGGTGAAGTCAGGACTGATCAAGGTAGGAGCTTGGGTGATACCCTGCTTGATCCCTTCAAAACTATCCTTCCTTTGTGCTGTCGACATGAATTTCTCATCTTTCTTCAGCATGGAGGTCAGTGGCTTGACTATCTCGGCAAAATTTGAGATAAATATCCTAATGAAATTTATTCTATCAAAGAAACTTTGCAAACCTTTCTTATGCTTAAGCAAGGACAACGCTAAGATGGCGTGAACTCTTTCTAGATCAATGGTCAAGCCCCCTTTCGAAACAACATGGCCAAGGAGTTTACCTTCATGGACAACGAACACACATTTCTTTGGGTTGAAAGAGATACCGAACTCTCTACACCTCTCAAAGATTTGCCTAAGGTGTTTCAGATGTTGGCCTGCTTTCTTAAAAAATACTGTCACATCATCAAGATAGACCAGTACAACATTATTTATCAGACCTTGAAAAGCCATGTCCATGGCTCGTTGAAAAGTGGGTCCAGCATTAGACAGTCCAAATGGCATTTTTCAATAAGCAAACGTCCCCCATTTGGTAGTGAATGTTGTCTTGTATTGATCACAGCCTTGCACTAAAATCTGATTGTACCCTGAATACCCATCTAGGAGGGAGAAACGTTCGCTACTTGTCACCATTTGGAGGATCTGCTCCATACTTGGGAGAGGATAGTGATCTTTCAATGAGAGTCTATTGAGGTCTCTGAAATCCACACATAGTCTGATCTCAACATTATTTTTCTTAACAGGGACTAGACTGGCCAACCAAGAAGAGTGTTTGATCGAAAATATGATCCTGGACTCAATCAACTTAGTGAGTTCCTTCCGCATGTGAGGCTCAATCTTCGAGTTGACAAGCCTTTGTTTTTGTTTGATAGGCTTGGCGCCTTCCTTCAACTCAATGGTATGTTGGGCCAAACTTGGGTCAAAACCCTTCAAGTCGCTATACTCCCAAGCGAAGACATCGGCAAATTCTTGGCACAACAAGATGAAAGCCTGCCTATCATGATCTGTACATACCTTCACAAGTGCAAGTAGCTTGTTCTTAAATATTTCAACTTTTTCGTAGTTTTCTTTTTTCGTTGTGATGCTTGCTTTGTCATTTTTCAGTTGGTCATCCTCATTGAAAATGCTCTCGAGGGTGACTAAGCCTTTGGAAAGTTTGTTGTTCTTTAGCTGAACACTCTGGCCGCCATATTGTTGCTGTAGCTTGGCTTGATTTCTAGAGGCAAACTCAGTCTCCTCTTGCAAAAAGAGCGCTATCTGCCGATCGCTATCAAACACTTGCCAATTGGTGATGTTATCGGGTATGGAGGGTCTGATTACCACTTTTAAATGGCGCGGACTGCTTTCTCGGCCTATCTCCTTGGGGACATCAAACTGGGCACCAACTACTGCTAGTTTGTCTGCTTGCTTATTTTGCTTTCTTGGAATGGAAATAACATTGAAAGCAAGGAAACTCTCCACTAAGTCCCATATCCTGTGCTTGTAAGACTTAAGCAAGGAATTTTTGGTCAGATTTCGGCCTCACCTGATTTACAATCAACTCATCCCCAAAAACCTGCAGCTCATTAATTCCTCTTTTCCTTGCCCACTCCAAACCATAGATGAGAGACTCATATTCTACAACATTGCAAGTGCAAGAAAATTGAAACTTGAAAGTCGTGAAGTATTTCTTCTTTGAGGGAGAAATTAACACCACTCCACCACCAGCACCCAATTTGCTTCTTGAGCCATCAAAGAAAAGTTGCCATAAACCCGAGCTCTCTTAGTTTGCTTTCATCAAATTTGGCACAAGAGTACCTTCTTCATGCATGCAATAAATTCCGAGCCCTGTCTCTTCTATAAACTTGTATGGGTCGTGTTTGAAGTTGTCACTTCCCAATTAGTCTAAGAGCAGGCCAACAACTCTTTCAAGAGCAGAGGGTGGAGATTGATCCACTTGGAATTTTTCATCAATAATGGCATAGTTGACATTCGCCGCTTTGAGTATGGCTCCAAATGACCTCTATGGATTGGCTCCGACTCAATCTTGACCTTAGTCCCATATTTGGTTCTAAAAACCATGTAGGACCAGTTTGCTGCTAGGTACCCACCTATTTTGGATGTGAAATTTCTGGACAAGCAGATAGCAAAGTAGGGAGGAACATCCGCCACCACCACGTCGTGGGGAACTGAGAAAGTTGGACAAACGTGCAGCATTAGATTCAAGCCTTGTACCACTCCTCGTGTCTTGGTGATCCATCTAGCTGCAGGACTCCCTTGGTTATCTCCTCGTATTTGAGTCCCAGCTTATCTGCTATGCATTTGAGCATTACCAAGGTGCTTGCTCCCCTGTCAATAATGCAGTTGTGCACCAAGAAATCTCTTATGACTAAGGATAGATAGAAAGGGGGAACCTTTTCGTCTTTTTTTGCTTGGCCTGCTAAGGAAGGTGCCCATTCATGATCAAAATATTATCAGCCTTTGCTGGGGCAGCTTGTTCATTTAGCCCATGCAATTCTTTCTGGAGTATGTCCTTTTGTCCTGGCATTGCTAATGAATCCCACAAGGAGATATTCATGTGCAGCTTCTTCCTCTGGTCTACCACGTTGATCTGGGGGTTGCTGCCCTTTAAGTTTTCTTTGGGGGTGCTTGCAGCCTGAGGCGCAGGCCGAGGAGCTGAGGTGTAACCAACGGCCTGTAATTTGAAAATTTCTGACTCTCATGTGATGAAGAAGATGCTGCGGACATTTGGGCAGCTACTTGAGCTTCCTCCACAGCTCTCCTTTTGGACCTAGTGTTGGCTGCAACATAATTACATTGGCTGTTCATATTGCCCACATAGTTGACTGCACAAAATTCACCTTCCATGTGATTCATAAGAGTGGACTCAAACTGAGCCTGCCTGCTGTCCATGCCAGGTTGTACTGATACCTCAAAGCTTGGGAATTGGACAGCTTGATTGTCTTGTGCATTCATATATTGACTCGGTGTCTCATTTGTATAAGCAACCTGTTCTTGACCATATCTCAGGGGTGAGCAATTACGTTGTTCTTGTACCAGATTATTTTGAGCGGGTACAAGAGCCTTAGACAATGAAAAAGCCCCTGGGTTATACCCTTGATATGGTCTGGGTTGTGCAAACTGAACCTGTCCTTGATTATAATTCTGAAAAGGGAGTCTATTTGCTTGTTCGAATTGTTGATATCCCTGATTTGGCCGATAGTTTTGAGCTTGTTGCCTTTTGAGAGCCACCAGTTCGTTGGTCACGCTTTGTAACAAGCTCTTAACCTCATGAAGGTCGTTGGGCGAGGTAGAAATCGGCTTTTCTACGTCGAGCAGAAGAGCTATTGGGGTGTAGCAGTCTGAACTGGAGGTGGCAATTCAGGAAAGAGTGGCATATGAGGTCTAGGGGCTATCTTTCCTTCTTGCACCAGGCAATTTTTAGCGGCTATGGCTATTTCATAGGCAACTGGCAACACTTATCCTCCCACAAACTGTATCATGACAACAATGTCGCTGTTCAAAGCTTTTAAGTAATAGAGGAAAGCGTGGCTTGGGGTCGGCCTTACCAAAATGGGGATTCTGTCCCAGGTCTTTTGAAACCTGGTATTGAAATCTTGCATGAATTCATGTGGAGCTCTTTTCATGGTGGTTAGCTACTCCGCAAGCGAGAGGTGGTCACTCTTCTCCCCAAATCTGTTTATCAAGAGAGTGCCTAATTCATTCCATGTGCCGACTGAATTCATAGGCAAAGTTCCATACCAGTTTAGAACCTTACCCTTAAAAAACAACGCCAGCAAACTAATGGCTATGTTCTCTTCAGTGACATAATGAATGTTACAGAGGTTGGCGATATTCTTAATGTGCTCAATAGCGGTAATAGGCCCCTCCCCATTAAAAGGAGGAACACTCTTAAGGGCTGTCCCTAGGATTGGGTCATAATGCAGAAGGTTTAACGGGCTTTGACCATGAAAGGCTACAAAAGATAAAGCCATGGTGACAATAGGGTTCTACCGGGGTCTTCTTGCGTAAGTATATTTTATAGTAGGTTTGGGAAAATGACTTGCTGTATAGGGATGAGTTCTTGCAAAACTCAGTCGCTCTACTGAGTTTAATGGGAGCTCAACGAATTCAAAAGGGACACCCTTGGCAGAAGATCTTGTGGTGACGTAGGCATGGGATGTCAGACTGATCTTTGACCAGAGACTGATGTTCTTGAAAATGGAGTCGCCAGATGTTGGATTAGTGGTTCATTCTTATTGTTACGGAACCAACACCAATCCTGAAACTTCTCTGAGCATTAAAATTGGTCCCATTGGATGTGCCAAAAACTATTGACACTGTGGATTGCACCCTTGAAAGAAAGCTTGGCTTCTCTCTTCCACGCGGCACAATGGAGACTCCCTTCTTGCTGTGGGTTTGGCAAAACTGAGGGGAGAATCTCTAGATAAGAACTAGCTCTCTTTGATGCATCTCTGAGGTCTTTCACTACTATTTCTAACAATGGCGGGGGGGGGGGGGGGGGGGGGGGGTGAAAAGGGAGAAGGATATAACCAAAACAAAAAATATCTAAACGGTGATGCACCAAATGATTTTGATCTACTCAGCTACTTTATCACTTCAGACCAGAAGGGGGCGAATAGACACTCTATTTGACAGAAAGGCCAGACTGTATGGAGCTTTAACAGGGAGCTTAATGAAGACACAAAAACTAAACTTACCACAGGCGCTATAGAAAACACATTGTCAGATAACTACTCTTCTGTCTCTGCGCTCCAGATGCAGCAACTTGTAGAAATGGTGCTTTGGCTACACTAGGTATGTTGGTGTCAATCTGTGAAAGCATCAAGCTAAAAATGACTGAGCATAGAATTGATACACAGACACTCAAAAATATAACCAGCCAAATAGAGGTAAAACGCATTCTTATTGATCAAAGGTAAAATTTTGGCAAGGCTTCGCCTTACAAAATGAGAGATCTTTCTCAACTGAAAGGTTACAATATATATAGCATTAAGGAAAAGACTTTGGTGCTTTCTAGAATAAGCAGCCCATGCTACGTTGAATACATTGAAAAGAGGACACTGCTGAAGGGACCATGCTGTAGGTATTGCCAGTGTTGACTTTGGTGCTTAACCTGTATTAAATGTCACTACAAGAGCATGGATCGCTTTGTTTGAATGACAAGGCTGCTTCTTAGTGAAGTTCATGCGATTGTCTGCTCATTAATGTAAAATGAAGAAAAACGGGCCATTCTATTGAATGCCCGTGCTCCCCTTAGCAACCACTTGGTGGAGATTGTTTCATTTGCTGCAATAACTCCCTGTGCCGACGCTATCTGTGCCACCTGGACTATTCTATCTGCTTCTGCACTTGGCTTTGGTCCTTTTTGGGCTCTTTGGCCCTTGGGGCTATTCTCCGTCATTTCTTGGCTCTTTGGGCTCCTTTCTCAACGGTCTTTTCCTTTTGGCCTTAAGGCCTTTGAATTCCTTCAAGTTCGCGCTTATGAATTCTTTTGGATTCTCCAACTGTTAACCCATTTCCATGCGCAGGCCCGTTCTTAAGCATTTGAAAATCAACGACTATCTTATCACCGTAAAGTTGACGTCCGCAAAGCTGTCGCCATTTTAAAAGCCAACGGCTATTTCATTGTCCTGAATTTGACGTCCGCAGGGATATCACCGGACGTTTGAAACTCCAATGGCTAGTTTGCTTATGTTGAAATTGACGTGCTCGGGCCCGTCATTGTCTTCGTAATTCCTTCGGCTTTCTGCAACTGAACCTTCGGCCTTTTGTAATTCCTTCGGACAAAATGTTCGAAGGAATTTCTTCGGACATTTTGCCCGAAGGAAATCCTTCCTTCAAGGTCTCGGCTCTTTCTTTCGGTCTTTCCCTTTGATAAATTCTTTCGGACAAAAGTCTGAAGGAATTCCTTCGGACTCTTGTCCGAAGGAACTTACCTTGGTTTCTTCCTTAGGAATTCCTTCAGACAAAATGTCCGAAGGAATTCCTTTAGGCACTTTGTTCGAAGAAATTCATCCTTTGGTTCTACATGGATTTTCTTTGGACAAAAGTCCGAAGAAATCCTTTGTCTTTTGCATGGATTTTCTCCGAAGGTGCTCTCTGCCCTCTGCAAAGTCACTTTGGGTCCATAATTGCCCTCCGCAGCCTGCTGGAACGGTCCAGTTTGCAACCTGACTCCCCTCTACAAGGGCACTTTGTCTTTGGATCTTTGTAAAAGACTTACATTCTTTGAACTGGCCCATTCCCTTGCCAAAAGGCTTGTCCAAGGCAATTGCTCAAAGCGAAATAAGCTCCATTTTGAACCGAAAACCTATAGGTCTTAGATCTCTCAACTCTTTATAAGAACAAGACTTATTTCAAAGGGAAATTGAGCATTTGCATTAAGGTGGATACATTCAAGACTGACGGCTCAGAACAACAAAGAAAGAGGGAGACCGGTTTTTTGGCCTGTAGGACCAAAATGGTCAACAAGATGAATGGGACTGAAGTCATGACCTTAGTTAGGGAGGGGAGAAGCTTGATTATATTCGAAAACCAATTCATGGCATACCCCCTTTTGCACACTTCTAGGCATGGATGCATTGGACTCTCCCTCAATTTCAATGTTGCCATTATCAATTAATTTTTGGATTTAATCTCTAAAAGGGCGACATTGATTAATAGAATGCCCGGGGACTTTATGATATATACAAAATCGTTCGGTTTGATACCATGAGGGCACATGCTTAGACAAATCTAGAGGTCTTCTTTTTAGGTGGACAATCATGCCTACAGACCTCAATTCCCAAAATAGGGTTTTTATGGATATTGGGAGAGGGGTATATTGCTGGTCTATGGCGTTGGATTTAGAAGTGAAGGAATGTGATGGTGATGTCACGATGTAAGGAGATGGTGGAGTGTGAGATTGTTTAGGAGACAAACAGGAACGAGACAAGGTTGACAAGCCATGCGATCTTTGCTAGTAGGGCAGGGGCTTGGACTATGATGGATAAATGGAGAGTTCAACTATGGACAGGTACGAACTGGGGTTAAGGTGAGTTGGATGGGGTCAAGACCTTCAGGAAGTTGGGCACCCATTTCAAGGAGCCACGAGAGAACTACCCCCTTGTTTGTAGTAATATACTCATTAAATAGGGTGATCCTTGGACTAGGAAGGTTGTAACTAGGACTAGTGGATGGGGGGCTGGAATAGGATTGGTTGTCATGATAATTAGATGGGGACAAGCGTTGATGAGGGACTTGTTTGGGAGGTGACCTTATGCTTAGGGGTTCAAAATCATTGGGAAGGCGAGCACCCATCTCCAATAGTCATAAAAGGACCTCGTCCCTATTGGAAAAGATGTACTCATTAAATAGGGCAACTTTATCACTTGTATATTGAGGGATGTGAGGACTATGGTTATGATGAGTGGACGACGGGGTTGACCTTGGTGGGCTAGCATATGGAAATTGTTGATGAGGAAGGACATGGGTCATTGATTTAGGTTTGATGGGATCGAGGTCTGAAGGTAGGTGGGCACCCATTTCTAGGGCCCACAAAAGGATCTATCCTTGTTGGCAAATAGGTATTGGTCCATGAGGACAAGGTCCAAATCCATAGGGATGTATGACAAAAGGGGAATCGATGATGTGAAGGTAGATTTAGGAATTGGATAGGTACTTGGTCAAAGCAAGGCTAAATGATTGAGCTAGTATGACAAGTGACGGGATAGGTGAAACAAGATTGAGATGATGTAAGACTAGGATCAGATTTCAAACCAATAGTACAATAAGTGCTAAGGATCTATCGACAATGCCTAGTTTTCAAGCTAGCAAGAGGATTGGGATTCGCTAGTGCCTAAATTCAAAATAGCAAGATGACGATTGGATGGGTACTAGTTTTAAATAGGCAAGATGATTAGATTAGAAACGACTAGATAGATGATTGATTGGATGCTAGATTGAAACCAACAAAGTGACAAGATGCTAGCAGGACATCGACTAGGTATGAGATCTGACCAAGTGATGAGTGGTAGTGGACTAGAAGGATAGGATGATATGGATGGATAACAAGAGGACTAGCTCAAAACCTTAGACCGAATTGTTCAAGGTGAGATGGATATGTGATTAGGTGATGGGGTAATGGGATTAAGACCAGGACAAGTATATACGAGTAATGATGAAATGATAAGGGGTAAGATGAATGAGATGGGGATGGTTTGGACACATGTGGGACCAAAAAGCCAACAAAGTAAGATGGGATTGAGATGAAAATGGTTTGATAAGGATGGGATAAGGATGTCAAAAATTGGATTAAGATAGGGTTGAAATGAGATGATGGAATGTACAAGATTATACAAGATGAAGGATGTACAAGATATGATGAAGGATGGATGTACAAGATGACTAAGACTACGAAATGTGGATAACGATATACAAGATGATGATATAGAATGCCTAGATAACCATGCATGGGTTTGGGTGAAAGGATGATTAGGCTCACAAACAACATTGGTCTAGCACGACACACACCAATCAAGCAAACCGCAAACCTAGGACTAGTAAATTGATTGTGAGTGTGTAACCCGACGACTGCACCATCGAATGACTTTGCAAGTGAAGTTGTAGGCCGGTGACCCGTTACGGAATCTCCCGAACCCTCTCGACCCCGTTTGCATATGACGGTCACTTGGGAGTTGATCCTGACTCCGACAACAAGTCGCCTATTATGGCCGCATAGTCTTAAGCTAGGTTGAACGGGCTCTCTAGGGGCGTCCCGATATACGTTAGGTACGATGGGGCACAAGTCTGTGTAGGGTGTTGTCTAATGCCTGGTTCATAGAGTTAACTCTTTCCCTTCACGAATGACCTATATGGGTCAACCGCTTGCCTACCGACAATTGTCCTTGATATTTATACTCTGTCGAAACACAGAGTGTCGATTAGTGCATAGTAGTGAAATCCACGATCACTATCCCCGTAAGACTATGACAAGTGTGTGGGTGTCAATTCCACATCACATTGCCTGTAGAAAAGAAAAAATATGAGAGTTTATTAGTGGTTTTTGATCCTCTAAGAATCGCTGCAAGGACACAAGGAGAGTATACACCACTGTAGCCCTCAAGTGACAGACAAACAAACCAAAAAGATTAATTAAACCGATTAATTAGATGTGAGATATATACAAGATCAAAGATAGACAAGATATATTCAAAGGAATTTAGACAACACGATTTAGACCAAATGATTAAAAGTCTTAAACAAACAAAATGATTTTCAAGATGCCAAAACATCTTTGACAGGTGGCATGCAGGAAAACAACTAGTAGTTTCAAGTGGCAATTTTGGAGAGGCAACCTACAAGACAAGACGTTAAACAAAATATATGACCTACAGGAGATGATCTTAGCAAGACCAAATAGTTCCTAGATTCACCCCTGCAAGAAACAAAATGTTAGTCTAATAAGCCTTAATAAAAACCACTGAAAAAAATCGCGATTTGGCTCTATAACTTCTTTGGGTGAGGGGGCCACGACGCGGGGGTTTGGGGGTGGAGCGCCCCTTGCGGGGTTAAGGGGCAGCACCCCTTATGGGGTCTGGGGGCAGCGCTCCCTGTTGCGATACAGGACGGGGTTGAGGGGCAACGCCCCTGATGCCAAGGGCAATTTGGGCCTTGCGGGATGCTTGGAATGACCTAAAATTCATTAAAAATGACTCTAAAAATGCACTCAAAGGGGACAAAATTGAATACAAAAACGCAACTATAGAAGGCAATATCGTAGATACACAATCAGACCAATGCAATATCGTGGCCAGAGACTACAATATCGCGACTTTCCTAAGTTGCAATTTCGTAGAAAATGAATAACCACTAGCGGTTAAAGCATGGCTAGGCAATATTGCGATTTTTATAGCAAAACTGCGATTTTGCAATTAGCGGGCAAGGAAAGACATTTAAGAGTTTATCAGTTAGACTTAATCAAAATATCAAAAGGATGATAAAATATGGACAGGGACTAAGAATATTTATAGACAATCCAAAACCGCGACTTTAATGACAATATCGTAATTCACGAATCTGCGGTTTTGTGGAAGGAGGTCGACTTGCTAAGAAGAAAGTTAGCCGTTGGCAGTTATGGTTTGGTGGTCAGGGCAAAACCATGACTCCGGACAACAAAATCGCGACTATAAATGAGCGGTTTTGTCGCCTGGCATGATAATTTGTCAAAATCCGGACCTTATTCCTTACCCAATCAGTCCTTCTAGATGCCAAAAACACATCTAGGGGATAAATGAGATAAGTGGAATTAGTGTCGACTAATAGTAATATAAGTGGCGATAAAGGAAGCAAGTGGATTTAGATGTGTATAGTTAGCGCTTCTTGTGGTTAGACACCCTGGAAGCTGCTTGTTACACACGTGTTACTTGCAGCCTCTCAAATTGTAGGCATTGCATGACTCATATGCTTATGAGGTGTGTTCCAAGGTTTCTTCATGTTTTCAGGATCTTCTATTCTTAAATGGAACTTACATGCATGGAAAAATGTTTCTAGAGAATTGTATTGGAAGTTGAGGATCCCCATTCTAGAAGAGTCTACGCTTTGTGCTCCATATCCAGGACATGCAGGGAATAATTCAAGTTTGGCGGTAAAAAGGCATGGAGAGATTTAAGGGGGAAGGAAAAAAACTCCTACTTTGAATGGGGGTTAGTAAAGCACTCCTAGTGCTTGGCAGTTGCTAGTAAGACAACATTCGCTAAAATTTATGCTGTAATTCCTCAAAGTAATTTGACTAAAATGCAATTACATGTGCAGCAAATATTTTGTAGAGACTACAAATGAGTTTCGATAAATCGTTTCTATGCTATGAGCTTAAGTCCTGAGAAGTTTAGTCTTAACCCACCTATTGCTCCACAACTGGACAAAATACTAGGGGTACAGCACGCTAAGATCAATGCATAGAAAGATATTGCACCATGTGGATTCCAGAAGTAAGAGTGGTGTTTAAGTTTCATGCTGTTGGATGACTAATTATTCATCAAAATCTAGTTATTAGACTGAGAAAATTGTGGTTGACTAATGACATTTGTGTGATCTATTAGAAATAAGTAGCAATGTACACTGTGTTCTTGCAATGCAGCATTTGTTTTGCTAAATCAATGTGCAGAAAAAAATTCTTTTGACAGAGACTTATATGCCGAAGTGCTATAGCACTATATGGAGCAGACTAACCTGTGCTTCTTGCTCCAGTAGGCTAATTCCCAGATATGAAACCTTACAATGAATCTTGGCACAAAGAATTTGATTTTGAATTCTCCGTTCTCTTCTATTATGACTGTCAATGACTTCAGAAAGTCGTAAGATTCTGGTTGGTCCATCTGCAAATACTTCATATCCCACCTTTGACAAATCCAATTTATCTGATACGTTATCACCATCACCAGATGGAAGGGACAAACCAAATCCTCTGTTTTGCCTCAATTTATAGAAAGATTTCCATGGACACAGTTTATCTAAGCTTATTTCACGGTAGAACTGTGTACCTGAATATACAAACAAAAATAATTAAGACAGGTAAGTCAAACACAGAGAAGCCTCTTTCAACTGTTAACCTGCTGAAGAAAGACAAAACATAACCTCAACAAATTGTATTAAAAGCTGAGATGGGCTCTATAAGATGTTTGAGCAAGGAAAAAATCACCTGCTACTTGTACAATGAGCTCATGGGCTGAAGTTAGATCATCCCAAACATAACCTACAGTGGCACCGGGCTTCAAAACGTCTATTTCTGTCAACCCCTGAAAGTTTCCAAACATATCCATTCAAATATCAGTGGAACTTTGGAACCAAATGCTACTAAATCTGCAATTAGAAAACAGCTTTTACCATCTTTACACCTCCTGTTTTCAAAACTATAGAGGAAAGTAGTGGAGCCAAAAGGGCCCATAAAAACAGTCCTAAAAAAAAATCACTTGAAACAAATAATCACATACCATGAACTTGATCATTAGGATTCGCTGGAAATTTGTATGAAGGAAATTTAGAGATTGTGATTAATTGAAGTACTCATGTAGTTCAAAACATGAGAGAATGGGGGGGAAATTTTATATTAATGTCCACAGGTGACCAAAAGTAGGTCAATGGGACTCAAGGATATAGCAATTAATAATAAAAAATTCTAGGAAGAGAGAATCCTAGAATCAAAATAAAGGAATATAAGTACAAAAGATAAAAATAAAGCACTGCTTTTTTCTTTTTGTTTATGGTACCTGGGGCTATGGGACCCAGACCCCAAAACAGTAAGAGTTGGAACTCACCGCCACACCCAGCCAGTTTGGCAATTTTCCAAGGCTCAAGGGAACATTTTATTTAGTGAAAGAGAGTGAAAAATAGATGACTTGGCTCCTAATCAGGTATTCATACCGACTAAACATACAACTGCATACTGACTAAACATACAACTGCATCTCTCCACAGGTCTGCTATTAATCCAACTGGTACATGCTATCCAGAGTGATTCAGCACAGATCATGTATTTTTTTTTTTCCCTTATTAATTCAGAAAATCAGCTATCCCATAGAATGATATGAAGACCCAAAAAACTTGCAGAAAGGATTCTTCATTTCATGCTTTTTCATTCCTGTCCATATCAATAGCACACATACTCTCATTTTCTCACCACTCTCTCTCATTCCAAAGTCTTTATTTTCAGAACATATTAGGTGAGTAAAGTAAAATAAAAGTGAGTGGGTGAAAAAATTTCTGCTATCTGTATGCTCTCCTTCATCTCTATCTCTAAGTTCTATCACTCAGACCATCTAACAAAAAGAAAAAGAGAATTTTAAGATTCTCCTCCAAAATAAGATCCCTTTTCTACATCAGAAAACTGTCCTGCCTTTTTTTAAGAATATTCTTCTCAGAAATCTTCAACCAATAGGCCAAGGAATGCCCAGTCGAAAAGTCTCAAATAGATAGTCTCTAAGAGTCCCTCCTTTACTAAGAGTGTAACTCCTCTGTTGGCATAGCTAGGTCTGCTACTTGGTTGCCTTTTTTCTTGAGTTTTTGCATATCTAATAATGTCCAATGTCTTTGGCTATTCATATTTCTGTGATAATGGCATCTAGTTTCCATGCATTGCAGTGTGTTTTGATCATTGCTACGATTATAATTTGTGAGTCTCCCTCTACTATGATGTTCTTCCAATTCCTGTAATTAACTAGCCTTAAACCCATAAGAAAACCATTTTCTGCCTCTTGGTTGTTAGTGTCCATGCAAAGGTGAAGGTCATAGGCCAAAATCGGTTGCCCCTGCCAATCCTTGAGTACAGATTTCAAGGATTTAACTCTCTGGGGGTGCCCTATCAACCTTAGATCTATTTAATCTATCCAAATAGCGCCCATTTATACGTGTTGGGGCTGTTTTCTGTGATTAAATTCCATCTCTCTATAGTATTCACCTCCTCTGGGTTTTCGTTAGCACTTGTTTTCTAAGCATTTACCATTTCTGAAAGGGAAGGCTCAATTCTAATCCATAGTCTAACCTTGAGACTTACTTTTTCTCTGCAAGACCTGTTGTTTCTTATGTACTTTAATTTCTTGGATTCTCTATCCTTGAAATTTCTATTGTTAACGGTTGTATCCTCGAGTTCCGTGGACATTAATATAATTTCTTTCTTTCTTTCCAACCATAAATTCCACATTATAGGTGATGGAGCTATTTTCCAAAGGAACTGAAGATTGTAGTTTTTGAATTTAGAATCCAAAGATACAATCCATTGTTTTATGAATGCCTGTTCAGCCCAACAGATGTCCCTTTTACTGAAAAATATGCTCCACAATTCCCATACATAAGTTCAATGCAGGAGTAAATGATCCACTGTCTCGTTCTCAATCTTGCACAGAACCCATCTTGAGGGACTGTGGAAGCCTTTCCTCATTAACAAGTCATAGATGAGAATCTTTCTGTTAGCTGCTAGCCATGTAAATGCATTTATTTTTTGTATCTGTCGACAATTCTTCACAGGTCAGATTGTCTCTTCCCATTCAGAAAGTTCACGTCTCTAGCCAAGGAAGAAAGAATACATTGGGTAGATGTAGACCATTTGAAATACTCATTTGCAAAGGCCTTGGCTACAACAGGATTTCCTTCGGACAAAGAAGGCTTGATTTTACATAGCTTCGGAAAAGTTCAAAGGACCGTTGCAAAATTTTGAAGGGACACTAAAGAAATCCGAAGGGTATGTTATCCTTCGGAAAAAGTTCTCTGCAGGAAATCCGAAGGAATGAGCTTTGCAATAAGTCCGTGGGAAAGTGAGAAGGCATCAGCCAAGAATAAAGACCAAGGAGGAGCCAAAAAATCAAAAGGGCAAGGTAAGAAGTTGCCAAAGGCAAAAGAGAAATTCAAAGAAAGGAAGATATCCTTCGGACAAAAGTCCGAAGGAATACTTCAGAGAATTTGAAAGGACAAGGTCCGCAGTTTCCAAAGAAGTCAAGAAAACATAAAGTCTGAAAGAATAAGGACACCTACAAAAAGCCCAGATGCCCTACAAAAAGCCCAGATGCCCTACAATTTTTTTGAAAAGCCACAGAGGAAGGACAGAAAGCCCTTGTGGAGGGCACTTGGCCGGTGGCAAGACCTTTCCAAAAAACCCGAAGGGCATTCTGGAAGGACACAAGCCCTTGCGGAGGGCACTTGGTCGGTGGCAAGACCTTTGCAATTTTCCGAAGGGCATTCAGTCGGTGGTAAGACAAAGCCAAAGGACTAATTCCTTCGGACAAAAAGTCCGAAGAAATTCGGAGAATTTACAAAAAAAAAACACGTGGAAAAAAGTCCGAAGGCAAAAGAGAAAAAAAATAAAAATGAAGGATATCCTTCGGACTTTTTGTCCAAAGGATTAATTCGGGAAAAGTGCAAATGGAAAAAGCCCGCAGGAAAAAGACTGCAGAAATTCAAAGAATACAAAGCCCGTGGGAAAAGTGAGGACATAAAGCCGAGGGAAATAAAGCCGAAGGAAAAGAAAGGCCCAGGAAGGATAAAGTCTCGGACTTTTTGTCCGAGGAGCTAAGTCCGAAGGCAGAGAAGGGAAAATTGTCCGCGGGAAAGTGGACTAACAAAAGATCCGAAGAAAAATCCAAGACCTAGGAGATATCCGAAGGGAATAGACCAAGGGGAAAGTCTGAAGGGCTTGGAAGGAACAAATCTGAGAAGACAGTTTCATAAAGTCTGAAAGAAATCTAATGGAATGGACCTTCGCAAAAAAAAAAAAAAAAAATATATATATATATATATATATATATATATATATATATGAAAAGGGGACTTGGAAAGATACAGGCATTTCAAATAGTTTTCGGAAGAAGGGTCCATAAGGAAAAGCTTTCGGAGACACAAAAGCCCGCGGGAAAGTGAGAAGGCATAAGGTGAGACAATTGCATAAAGAAAGACAAGTCCGCGAGAATAAACCCAAGAGCAACACAAGCACAGAAACTGAAACTGAAAAATAGATAGCCAGGAAATAAATTCAACCTGAATTTATCTCTCACTCAACTAGGAGTTTTCCATGCAAGCACTTTCGTCCGTCTCAAGCTTGTAATGTTCCAACAGTTCAACCGGAGTTCCAAATTCGGACGTCAAGTTGATTGTTCTAAATTTAGAATTGACTAATTGTTAAATGCCACATCTACTAGGAGTTTTCATGCATAGGAGAATAATCTCTTCGTCCAACTCAACCTTTCAAACGTTCCAACTCGGCTTCCAACAGATCAAGTCAGAGCTATAAAATTGACATTGGCGTTGGATTTCATGCATGATATTGTCACCTCATACTTTCAAACGTTCCAACAGCTCATAAAGAAGCTAAAATTGACATTGGCGTGGCTTTCCATGCAAAGAGAGGTGGGTCTTTCAATAAACCCAGCCATCCACTTCCTCTAACGCCAAGGAGCTTCATGCAAAGACAAGTCCACTTCCTCTAGCGCCAAGGAGCTTCATGCAAAGACAGGGAAAACATATTTTATTGAAAGGCAAAGTCAGTCTTGAGTTAATCTAAGTTGATCTTCCTCTTCTATTTTTCAACGCCAATCTTTTGGCTTTTGTAATTCTTTATATTAATGGCTTTTCAGCCTTAGATTTTATGATCCCTCTCTTGGCAAAACCAGACTCTGTCATTGGTGAGTTGTGTAACCTCTTCAATCAATAGGACTGTACTTTCAAATTTCGAGTGCTGGCATAGTGTATATTCATTCAACAATTTGCATACGTAGTAGATTTCTCTCCCTTCCCAAATTTTGATTTGTACCTAGTTCCTAGCTTATCATATTACGCAGGTCATGTTCAGTGTTCTTTATGTCTTTTGTTGAAGCTATAAGTGGATGTTAGGTGGCTGCAAAGTGTCTTGTATCAGACCTCTCTCCATCGTTTTCCCTCATGTTTTGGTCATTGGATCGAACCTTCTCATGAAATATTTATGAAAAGTGATCGATTGAAATCAAAGGTCTTCTTTTTCCCTTGTTTGATTCAGTGTTCAGGGGTTCCAAGTAGAGTGGATCAACGTTTTGGTGTATCACCGTCATTAGGTAGGATTTCCCTTTCAAGTTTCTTTCTCCCTTTTCCATGGTAGATTCGCAGCACAGAGTAGAGATCCATTGATACATCTTACAAGAACCAACCTTCTCTAAAGGTTCTTCTCACCATTGAGGCACCCACCCTCGTGAGAAGATCCCATTGTTTCAACCGGAGAGAGGATTGGCCATTTCATGCACGTCTTCGATTCACGGTGCAGCTCCAGGTTGACAACAGTAACCTATGATGAATCCAAATTTTGTTGTTTTGGAAATTATTAAGGAGCATCTCTAGTGATCTGTTGGCCTTAAGGTAGGCCACTCTGAGATACTGATTTATCTCCATTCCAGATCAACCTGTCCTATTCTCTTAGTGAGAAGAGTGCATAGAGGATACTAGTTTCTTTTGTAAGGATTACGTGACTTTTTTAATCAAAGTTGGTGGGCCACTCCAATCTTTTCCAGCCCTTCTCTCATTGCTATTTCTATATATTCCTTGACTCTGCCCCAAAGTATTTGAATGCAAATTCTTGACGTTACATATGTTTTTGGGATGGCAGGTTGTGTTTCGTGGAATGACAAACACGTTTCCGGATTTTGGGGACGACTATTAAAAACACATATAAAAATAGTCTTTGAAAAATAAAATAACATAACACAACATTATTTTCTAAAACAAATTGAAAAAGATAAAATTAAATTAAATTTAGAATAACATGGTACATCTATGATCAATGATATAACATGGTACATCCATGATCCAACATTGAATAATATTGTCACATTACCCATGAGTCACTTTACTACTATTAGAATCCTCGATATCATCCATTATGTCACTATATGATTATTAAAAGTTGGTAGTGGTGTCTGTTTGCTGTTGACTCTTCAGTACTTTGTGTATATTTTGATGTAAGGGTAACATAGGAGACACTTTGTTTTAAGCATTGTTTCATTGCATGGCCTGCATAAACTTCATTTGCATACATTCGCCTGTATACTCCACATATGACTAACAACTGTTAAAAACAACAGCTTGCAAGTTACAACATGCATTCATGCACTCAAGCTCATGCATCAAAATTACATCCAGATAATGTTTCCAGCAGAGAGATTATATGCTCAGGAAGATGTTTTCAAATGTTTATTTTGTTTTCCCATTTCAGTAGGATGCATTTTGTTGTCTTCCATTGGGAACATTTTATAGAATGCATTATGTATTAGAACCATGGCAGCAAAGTATCTAAAATTTAGTTTAACAAAGTCTAGATATACTGTTGTTTACCTTCTGATTGGCTTCAATTTCCTACCTAGTTCGGATTACTTGAGGCATCTAGCTTCCTCTTTGACAAGATGCCCTGTTAGTAGGGTGAATTGCAAATGGGTTATCCTCTGGAGGATACCACTTCGAAGCCCTGTAAGTCCATTAAGTTTTTGCTCCATTAATTGCTCTTTTAGAGTTTCTGCCATGATCATAAAGAGCTAAGGAGAGAAAGGCTCTCCCTTCTTAAATCCTGGAAGCTTACTTCTTCATTGCAAACACCTTAGCTACCAGTAATTGTGATATTTTTGGGGGTGATTGTGATAATTTTACTAATTCTGTTCATAATCCTCATTATGACTGTTGACAGACGAAAATATTTTGTATTACGATATACTCGACCTATTTAATCCTTTACATTTTTTTTTCCCCAAAGATTTATTCCCTCTTCAAAACTATGTTGACTTCTTCCATTGATTACTTTTTTTTTTGGCTTCTTTTGGGGTTCATTCCTTCTGCAATAATGGATTCATAGATAATTCCTATTCAGAGACCTGTTTTTCCTTTGGAAGAGTTTTCCAAAGTTTTACTTGTTCCATGTTCTAGCCTGTCTAGACAACTATTGATTTTAGTGATAGAATGAATCTCTTAAATCCTTTTCTTGTGTTAATCATCAGTTTCTTAGTTTCTCCTCAGAATCCACATCAATTTAATTTTAAATAGTATACCTTTTGGTTAAGAGTCATCCTCCAGGAGTCCAGGGTGAGAAGAATTGACCAGTGGTATGGGCTGAGAGTATTTTATAATGAGTGACTCAAATTTCTTGTGTGAGGCAATCAATTCTGAACAAAGGAAGTTTACCTCGAGTAAGAAAAAATCTGTTGAACAAGATAAATTGCAAGGAAATATTAATCACTATCAACATGTCTTTTTAGGAACAAAATGTCAATCCTCTTGAAAGAGAAATTTAACTTTGTTACCACTTCCAAAAAAGAGAATAAATTGTCAAGATGGAACATATGGCTCAATTAGTATTTGAATTAGCACATGACAAAAAATAAAGCCATATTATAGTAAAAAGTCCTTATGGACCAGGAATCCAATAGAAAGGCCACATGTCTCACCAAAAGACATCCATTAACCAATAAATTTACAATAAGCACCAAATAGGATGACAAAAACACACGTGATAATGATATGGTTGACCCAAATCAATTCTAGGCCAATACTAGTGCCAATCCACATCCTAGACACAAATTTTTTTTGAAAAAAACAAACATTATATTGATGTCCATAAATGACAAAAAGTAGGTCTATGGGGCTGAAGGATACATCCATTAGTAATAGAAAGTTCTAGGAAGAGAGAATCCTTGAGGCAAACCAAAGAAATAAAGTACGAAGACAAAATAGAACAGCACGTCACTAACACAAGTGGCAAAGAAACCAATATAAATAGCATTGAGGGGTGAACAAAATGCCCAAGAGCATGTGCCAATGAAGACTGGAGGCAAATCTCATCGGATACTTCTATCTGTGCATGAAGAGGAGGAATCATCTAAGCCATCATCAATCACTGTGAGAGATTTGATAATGATGTCTGCCGAGTATATAGGGTTGAAGGACCCAGGTTGGGGGATCATAGGAGGAAGCAAGACACTTCCTCTAGAATCTCCCTTAACATCCAATGCTGGTGTAATCCAAGGCCGATGTAACTTCCGTAGTAGAAAAAAAGCTAGTAATATCAGTTTGCCCCTGTGGACTAGGGGGCAGCTAGCAAGTAGTAGATCCATGTTGTCGGAGAGGGGCAAAGCCACGTCAACAAATCGGAGCAGAGCCACGATGCCGAGAGATAGTAGTCTTGGAGATATAAGTAGTCTAAGAAGTAATGATGTGCTGAGAGAAGCGCTGCCTAACTGATTTATCATATTTGATGTATGAAGTACTGGGGTCCAAAGGATGCTTAGTGCTGCCAATCCCCTGAGTTGGCTGAAAGAAAGAGAGCCTCTAGCCTCCTCATGTCGGGATCTGTGTCGTAAGGTGATAGCCCACATAGATAAAGAGCTAGGCATCGTTGGTTTGTACATCTGAAGAAAGTAGCTAGAGTGTTGTTAGAGCCTTTGTAGAGGCAGTGATATCTTCCCCGGATCTCATAATAAATGGGGCATCTGAAAATGAAGTGGTCCTCGGTCTCCACTTCCTAAAGGGAGCAAAGACGACAGATTCGATTCTGATGGAGAATGTGATGGTCTATTTCAACCCATAACCAATGGCAACAAACTCTCATTTGACTAAGGGGAAACCTCAAGCCATGAGACCAATGGCATTGGAAATGGTGAGGGTGACGAATAATACCATCCACAACCTATAAGAAATGATGCGCATAGAAAGCAAGCTTGGGGCTGAGCAACTCATAGGGAGAGATCCAGGGGGTCTGGATATATTGTTTGTATATGTCCCCTCTAACAGCCCTAGTTATGATGTCCTTAGTGGGAAGAACCCTAAGAGGGGCATTCAAGGGGATACATGAAAGGGGGTAGCCTGTCAATAGATATGCCAATAGAATGGAGCAGCCTAGTCTCAAAGTACCAACAATGACGACGTCTGGTGGGGACTTTTTATGACTCATACAATTTTGATTTCAATGATTGTGAATGGGGGCAAAGTAATATTGAAGGCAGCAGGCTAACTATGGGAATAGTTCTTGACCATTCTAAGTTCAAAAGTAAGTTGAAACTTTACTTCTAGGGGTATGTTTCTTCTTTTAAATGCATATTTCAGCTAGAATATTGCTTCTAAGGGTATTTAGGATGAGGATAGCTTCCACATTTATATGTTCAAAGGCTGTTAGGTGTATTTTCCTGAGAATCACAATGGTACATATGTTGGAATACGACCTTGTGTTTCTATCATATGATATCCTAAACATAACGAATTATGTCTTATGTCTTGCTCCATGTTATGATGTCATATGATGTATAGTGAATCCATACATTGTCTTTGTAGAATGATGATAAATATATCTAAGAATTATGATTATATAATGGGGATTCATGATACATATACCTCCTCGAGCTATAGAGTTTGTGACTTTGTTGGTGGTGAGTGTTTCAGCCCTAGTTTACTGTAGCATGTCCAAAGTGGTGTCCCATGACACTCATTTAATATATCACGCCTTTGAATTCATAAAAATAAATTAATGAAGAAAAAAAATAGTATTGAGGGTTAAATTCAAAAGGGGATCAAAAAGTACAATCTGTAATGTAAATAAATGCAAATAATAAAAAATTTATTAAAAAACACTAAAAGAGCTTATTAAGACAAATTAGAAGGCACCTTCCAGAAAGGAAGTCTAAGGGTCATATGAGCCATCCAAAATCCATAGGAAAGGGAAGTGAATCATTTTCATACCACAAGCCCATAGGAGAAGTGCGTCCAGGAGACATTAAAGAAAATTAGGAATTACTTTGGAGGTCTCATTAGAAATGACTTGAGAGACTATGATACTGACAATGTGACAACTAAATAAATTCCTAGAGTTACCTTGAGGGATCCAGAGGTATTATAAGGAACTCGAAGAGCCATCCAAAAAGTTCCAAAGGATAATCTAGACATTCTAATATAAAAATAGACAATGGCAAAAAATAATTTCCAAATGACCTCCCAACACCTTTTTATAAGTTCACTTGACACTTTTCCCAAGGAAAAGCCCCAAAAGTAACTTTCCATCTTCTAATTTGATGTTGACTTGCTTTATTTGGAAAGTCACATTTATTTTTTTAATTTATAATAATAAAATAATATTAAGTTGTCACTTTTAAATAGAAAGTAAGTCACTTGACAACTTAAAAATATTAACTTTATTATTTTTAGTTTATTTGAAAAAAAGGTTATGACGATCTGCCCTTCCCAAAAATTGCTTGTCCCAAGCAATTGCAAGCCCAATTGCTCAGACTTTCTCCAAATGCCCATCTCTATAATACCTGGATCTCGATTCATCCATGGGCACTTGCAATTCCATGTTCTGAATAAACTCCACCTCACCAAATTGTTTGACTGTGAATTATCATGAAATTGTTCCCCATGATGGCCACAAGTATGTGCAACATTATATGCTGATCTATCTTCTTGAACTTTGACCACAAGTAGTGGATCGTGAGGATGCAAACATAACAAGTTACCATTACCTTTTTTTGATGTAGTTGGCTTCTGTTGCACCACTCTGATATACTTATGAACTGAAAAGTCTGGATCCTCCCTTGGATTATGAAACAGAATGGCAATGGTCAAGATTGTTTCCAACAGATCCCATGGCTGAAATCTTTCACAAATAGCACAGTGTAAGGAAATTTCCTCAAATCTTGCAAACCTAGAGCTGTATTTGGCTGCTAATAGTAGTCCAAAGTCAGAAATTTCGCAAATCAATAGTGTGAAAATAATATAATAGTAGCAATGCTGAAAATTGTTTGCATAAATCATTGCTATCAACAATTTAGAGGCTGGAAATAGACAATCAATGACTAGAAATCTTCTCACATCAGTAATAATCAACATATCTCTGTTAAGAACTTGAAAAATCCGCAACCTTGCAACTAAAAACACTTGTAGGGATGGAATTGGTATAGTGCAGCAGCTGGAATCTATGATAACAACAGCCCTAAGGCTGTAAAATCTGATAATGGCAGCCCCAAGTTTGTTCGCTTTGCCATATAACCATAATTGGCTATTATTACCCTTGATAGATCTCAAGATATTACCCTTGATAGATCTCAAGATATTACCCAGCTCCCATACTCTTATGTGTAGACAACCTTGAGTTACAAGATATACTTCTTTCATATGATGTGCTTTGAATTCTAGATAAATGGCAAAGAAGTATGAATACTCATTTAGCCTATCCCCAACAACATAAATGCAATCTCTACCACGTACCTTAGAAAGACTTGTGATGAAGTCCATGAACATACTTTTCCAATATTGATGGGGAATAAGCAATGGCTGCAACCAACTTACTAGGAAGACATGCTCTACTTCATTCTGCTGGTAGGTGATGCATTCCTTGATGTGTTTGAGATCCTCCTCCTCAAAGCACCGCCATGAAAATCTCTTTCTTATATATCTACAAATATTGTAGGATCTAGAATGTCCCACAATTGGTGTATCATGCAAAGCTTTCAAAATCCTCTGTTGGAAAGATTTTATCCTTGTTCAAAATGATACCATTTGCTAGCACATATTTTTCATCCTTCACATTTCCATCTACAATGTTAGCAACAAATGTACTCTTGGCATAATCTACTATGATTGAAATCTTCTAATCACCATAAATGACAAAAGAAGAACAAAGAACAACCATTTTAGAAAAGACATCAACAACTACATGTTTTTTTCCTTTTATATCAACATCATAAACTTGGATTTTCCTTTCCCACCTTTGCAGTTCATTCAAATCATCTTGATCCAAGAATAACATCAATCCATTGCAATCTGTCTCAACCACACATCTACCATAAACCAAGAGATGTCTGAATTTTACCAAAACATGCTTGATGGCAAGAATATCCATGTCACAAATAGAGAAACTATTTTTTGAATCTTTCAACTTCATGTTCTCCATCTTAATGGAGTCCCCCTTTTGGATTAATATGGCCTCAATACCTTTTCCTAAAACACCACATTCTACCACAAATGGTTGTGAAAAATCTAAATGGAAAATACAAGACATGTGATGATTACCCTCTTAAGCTTATAAAAAACTTCTGGTATTCTATCCATCCATGCAAAAGCTCCTTTATTTGTCATGTTGGTTAAGGGTGTTGCTATATGCGAAGATCCCTTAACAAACATTCTATCATCGCTGGATAAACTAGAGAATCTCCTCAATAGAGTTAGTATGGTAGGGAGTGCCCAAACTAGAAAATTTTGAATCCTCTTTTGATCCCCCTGCCTGCCTTGAGCAATAATGATATGGCCCAAGTATAAAATCTTTGTGACTCCAAACTCACACTTAAATTATTTTACAAATAGAACCTGTTAGAATCCCAAGGATCAAATCTAGGTGTCTCATATGATCCTTCCATGCTTTGCTACACATCAAAATATCATAAAAATTTATCAAAACAAATTGTCTCAGCTGACAACTGAGTACCTGATTCACCATGAATTGGAACGTAGCAGGAGCATTAGTCAAATTATATGGCATGACTAAGAACTCAATGTGTCTAGTAAGGCATCTGAAAGTTGTCTTGTGCACACCT
This sequence comes from Torreya grandis, assembly GCA_037957365.1. NCBI lineage: Eukaryota > Viridiplantae > Streptophyta > Pinopsida > Cupressales > Taxaceae > Torreya > Torreya grandis. Next base: position 2,415,601 of record JARHVA010000359.1, read on the forward strand.
CTCTTACAAACAAAGATTTGATGGTGGCTTGATCTCAAATCGGTCTTTGAGAAATAAGGAGTAATAATGGCATGCTTACAACCAATTTTCAGAGCTATGGCATGTTGGAAACCTTTATCTGATAGTGATCCTAGGAACATATTATTGAACGTCATGCTATGTTGTTTTGAAAGCATTTGAATATCAACATAAAGACTATGTTGCTTACCAAAAGATGAAATAGTTTGCATGCTCTCCACCACAAAGCTATTTGCTACCTAAGCAACTTGTCCTTTCCGAGAAGCCCCTTTAGCTATGACTACTCTTAATGATTCATCAAAGATAGTTCCAAGTACCGGATCTTTTCCTTTAAATGTAAACTTTAGCTCCTTAGATTTGTGATTTTGTACTAACTCGCCAATGGACTGCAACCCTTCTATCCCCATAACCATGTTAGTTCTCGTAACACAAAATTCATTCCATACCTTATTCTCGCCCATGCTTATATTAAGTTGTCTACTTATCCAGGTGCATGGAATGGTAAATCTATTTGCAACTATGATATTAAAGCCATCAAACATTAGAGCCTTCATGTGTTTCTTTATATCTTCTTTTTGCATCTCTTTGTTTGTAACACCAGATCCCACACGATCATACATGAATGATGTTGGATTTGTGAGAAAATATCCTCTTTCCATTTTGTACCCTTCATCTTTTCACCACTCTTTTGGTACTTTCCATGATGACAAGAGTCTTGCCACAAACTTCCGCTAAAAATAACAATTTCATGCTTTTTTCTATAATCGCGAAGATAATTTAATTAATTATCATTAGTCGCTGACTTGAAAATTCCATCAATTTGAAAAGCAACATTAGTATCCAGTGAGGCCCTTTTCTCATGTGCATGCCTCTCAACAAAGTCTTCGTGGAACTCAACCTTGTAAACTTCTTGATTTAAAACATTCCTTTCATATTTTGCGCTGTCATAAGAACGATCCAAAAGCTTATCTTCTTTCTGTTGGAAATATTGTCATTGATGTCAAAGGTCTAGCATTGGTGGTAAAGGCCCCATAGTATTTAATGATGTTTTTAATATTCATATTTTGGCTAATATTTATTTAATATTAATGAACATATCTTTGGTTGCATATAAGTCAATATAGGGCCCATGGAGAAGTCAAAGAGTCACGGGTTAAAGACCAAAAAAAAAATGGGACACACTTTCTCATGAAGAATCATCTTGAGAAATTCCAAGAGTCACCATGTGAAGACAAAAGAGGGTATGGCGCATTTTTCCCTGAAGGGACACTGAGGAATATGAAAAGTCACCAAGATAAAGACAAAAGAGGAAATGATACATTTGCTTATGAAGGATCACCATGTGACTTTTCAAATGCAAAGATACAAAAGGTCTTGCAAGTTTGGCACCATTTTCCATGAGAATTGAATGGCACCATTTTCCATGAGAATTGAAGGGTCACAAAATGTGAATGCCAAAGGTCATTTGGAAAGGTATAAATAAAAGCTTGAGAAGCCATTTGTAATATGCAAGAGAGTGCATGGTTTTGTAATTGTTTTATATAAAAAAACAGAAGAGAAAAGCAGAAGATATTGTATAGTTCTATCATTTGTTGAGTAAGCAACTTTGAGAGATGGTTGTGTTTTATACACAGGAGGGGTTGGTGCTCACAAATCTTTGCAAGGGGTTGGTGCTCACAAATAGTTGTGTTGGTGTTCGACAAAGGGATTGGTGCTCCTGCAAGTTGGTGCTTGCGAATTTTGTAATTTGAGTTGGTGCTCATTCATATACTTGAGATTGTTCTCTGTGGTTTTCCCACTTTGAGTTTTTACATAAAAATCTGGTGTCTCTCTCTCTCTTGTGTGGTGCATGTTATTGTTTTAGTTTTATTACATATCTTAAATGTGTGATTAAGTGGATTAAAGAAAAGAAATCAGATTAAGTAAAAGATATATAATTTACTGATTCACCCTCCCTCAGTGTATTTCGTGCTTAACAATTGGTATCAGAGCAGGTTCTTTTTAAAAAAGTTTTACAACTTGAAGGTAGATCGGGGAAAGCATGATGGCTGGATCACATGAAGGTTTTTTTACAAATAAGGCCTTTGTTTGATGGGACAAATTATGTTTTTTGGAGCATAAGGATGAAGACTTATTTGATGACCCTTGGATTCAACATTTGGCAAGCAATGGTGGAGAAATATGAAGAGCCACAGACACTTGTAACTACTCCGATGAAAAAGAAGGCAATTGAAAATAATGCTAAAGCTTTAAATGCTATTTTATGTGAATCAGAATTTATTAAAGTTATACAATGTAAATCTGTTCATAAAACTTGGGTAAAGCTTGAGAATATTTACAAAGGTGATGGAAAGGTTCAACAAGCTAAGCTTTAGACTTACAAATGACAGTTTGAGAGTTTGAAAATGGAAGAAGAAGAAAATATAGCAAGTTACCTTTTGCGGGTTGATCAAATAGTTAATCAGATTTAAGGTCTTGGAGAAAATTTAGAAGAATCAATCGTGATACAAAAAGTTTTGAGATTTCTACCATTGAGACATGATGCAAAAGTTTTGTCAATTGAAGAGATGAATAATTTAGCCAAGCTAAATATGGATGACTTACATGGTATTCTTACAACATATGAGATGCAGACCGAATAAGAGAGACCCTCAAAGAGAGAAGTTGCTTTCAAAACATCAAAGAAAGATAAGGCTAAGATTCAAGAATCAAGTGACAGTTATGGCGATGATGAAGATGACAATGGAGCTTTATTCATTTGCAAGCCAAAAAAAGGCACAGATAAATATCAAGAAAAATTATCTTTTAAATGTTTTAATTGTGGAAAGATTGGACATTTTGTAGCTAAGTGCCCAAATAAAGGTAATGGTGACAATGAAGAAGAAAAGTCTACATACAAAAAAAATTTCAAAGAAAAATTCAAGAAGGGATTCGAGAAGAAGAGTGTATTCTAAAGATCTTAGCTCAACCAAAGATAGTGGAGTCAGTGACGCAAAAGAAGAGATTTTATTCATGGCCATACATGAATATGTCTCCGCAAACAAAAGTACAGATGATCAAGAAGAAGAACGAGATGAAACCAAAGTGAATTTAGAAGGAAAACTCGTTTGTGCTTTAGAAGAGTTAAAAGCTTTTGAAAAGAAGAATCGAAGATTGAAGCTTCAGATCGAGAAAAATGAAAAGGAGTCAAAGGAAACAATTGAAGATCTACAAGCACACGTTGAAGAAGCCAAGAAGAATGAAAAAGATCTAATGGCACAGTTGCAAAAAGTAAGTGAAGAATGTGAACAGTATGTTGTTGAAATTGCTTCTTTAAAAACAGATTTGAGAAAACAAATAAAACAATCAATGATAGAGCAGCCAATGATTCAAAATTCGAAAATAGCACTAATATGTTGAATAAAATATTAAAAAGTCAAAGATCAATGTCAAATAAGACAGGGATCGGATTTGAAAAAGAGAAAGGGGAGGCCACTACTTTCATAAACAAGGTTAACAAAAAAAAAAAACTACGCTGAAGCTTTTACAAAAAAGAAAAAAGAGAAAAAGTTAAGAATACAAAGAACATCTCAAACAAAGAAAGCCTGAAAAGAATAGAGCTACAAAAGGCCATCAGATCAAAGATACATAAATAAGTCTTATTTTTATAGTTACTATTTTTATTGTAATGGATATGATCATAAGAAAATAGAATGTTGAAAAATGGCTAACAATTTTATAAATAAGAAGGAAAGTCATGTAGAGTCAAACAGAAGCCACAACTCTTTTGCTCCTCTATCAAGCTTTAATGAAGAGGCCATAATGTGTTACAAGTGAAACTTCAGACACATAGCCCGGTACTGTAAAAACGAGTTCGAATCAGTTAAGGACCAGAGTTGCAAGGCTCCATTCATCAAAAAGAAAGTTCTGACAAAAAAAACTACCTGAAAAGTCTGTGTTGGTCCAGACAGCTTTGCATGCCAAGAAACGAAAAAAACCCATGGTTCATTAACAGTGGATGTTCAAAGCACATGACAAGAGACGAGCAAGTTCATAACCTTGAAGAAGATCAATGGTGGCACAGTGAAATTCGAAAATAATACTACTGCTAGAATTGTCGAAAAAGGTACACTAAGTTTGAATAATGGTAGAACTAAAACTAAAAATGTTTTATATGTATAAGGTCTTAAGCATAATCTTTTGAGTGTAAGTCAAATGTGTGATCAGAGGCACACATTAAAGTTTTATGTAGAAAATTGTGAAATTAAGAGAAAAAATTCATATGTATTGGTTGCAGATGCTTAGAGAACACACAATAATTTGTATATGTTATCAGACATCAAAGGTCAAAAATGTTGTTCGAGTTAGATTGAAAAAAGTTGGCTATGGCATAGGAGAATGGGACACATAAATTTTGACAATCTTGTCAACATCAGCAAAAAGCAAACAGTCAAAAATCTTTCAAAAATTACAAAGCCATCCAACATGCTTTGTGAACCTTGTAAGCATGGATGCAGGGAGAAGGTGGTTCAAAACAAAAGAATACTCGACCACTCAAATGTTAGAGCTTGTTCACATTGATTTGTGTGGACCTATGAGAACTCAAAGTACTCAATGTGAGAAATATTTCATGTTGTTTATTGATGATTTTTCACATATGACTTGGGTAATGTTTTTAAAGAAAAAATCAGAAGCTTTCTGACATTTCAAAGCGTTCAAAGCATTAGTTGAGAATAAAACCGGTTTGAAGATTAAGTGCCTGAAATCAGATCGAAGAGGAGAATTTATGTCAGATCAGTTTATTGAGTTTTGTGAAGACTAGAATAAAGAGACATTATTCAGCACCCAGAACTCAACAGCAAAAATGAGTAGTTGAACGAAGAAATGGAACAGTTCAAAAAATGACGAGGACAATGCTAAATAAATCTAAGATACTAGATAAATATTGGAGAGAGATAGTTGGTACTGCAGTGCATATTCAGAATAGAGCATTATTGAGAGTCAACAGTGACAAGACCCCTTATGAGCTATGGAAAGACAAACCAGCTACAGTGGATTATTTCAAAACTTTCAGTAGCAGATGCTTCATAAAGAGAACTGATGAAAAATTGGATAAATTTGAATTTAGAGCAGATGAAAGTATATTTTTTGGTTATTCTTTCAAAAGTAAAGCTTATAAATGTTATAACAAAAAAACCAAAAAAATAGTTGAAAGTGCAAGTGTCAGGATAAAAGATGGAGCACAAAGAATTAGTGATCCAATAGACATTCCTGAAATCATTGAAGAGGAAGATTATGAAGAATCAGATGAAGATGAGGAGAAAAAAGAGACCAAAACCTCATCCAAATATGTTCACAAAAATCTTAATAAAAGTGACATCGGAGACATAAATGAAAGAATTCGCACCAAAAAAATGATGGTAAGTGAATCTGAGCAAGTTAATTTCTCTTTGTTATCCAAAATTCAACCTAGAACTTTTTCAGAAGCTAGACATGATAAGCATCGGGTTAAGACAATGGATGAAGAATTAAATCAGATAGAAAAGAATAATACTTGGGAATTAGTGCCTATACCAAAAAATCACAATGTAATAGGAACAAAATGGGTTTACAAAAATAAGTTGAATGAAAATGGAGAAGTAACCAGGAATAAAACAAGATTAATATGTAAAGGATATGCTTAGATTGAGAGAATAAATTTTGAAGAAACTTTTGCACCAATGGCAAGGCTAGAGGCTATTAGAATGTTTCTTGCATATGCAGTGTTTAAAAATTTCAAAGTGTTTCAGATGGATGCCAAATCTGCCTTCTTAAACAAGAATCTAGAAGAAGAGGCCTACCTTGAGCAGTCTGAGAGATTTATTCTCTCAAATGTTAGTAGCCATGTATGCAGATTGAAGAAAGCACTGTATGGATTGAAACAAGCTCGCAGAGCTTGGTATGCAAGACTTGATATGTACCTACGAATCAAAGTTTCAAGAGAAGATTTGCTGACAATAATCTCTACATCAAAACAAAAAGTGAGCATCAATTGATTATTGTGGTATATGTTGATGACATCATTTTTGGAGGAAATATTGAAAAGATAACAAATTTTTTCTAATAATATGCAAAACGAATTTGAGATGTCTATGCTTGGAGAATTGTCATTTTTCTTAAGATTGCAAATATTTCAATCAGATAAAGAAATTTTCATATCTCAAAGTAAATATGCCAAGAAAATGTTGAAAAATTTTGGTTTTGAGGATTGTGCACGTTGGCACACCAATGAGTACACGAAATAAGGTGAGCAAAGATGAAGATTCACCTATTACAGATCAATCTTTGTATAGATCTATGATTGGTAGTCTTTTACATTTGACAGCATTGAGGCTAGACATCATGCATGCAGTAGGTATGGTTGCAAGATATCAATCAGCTCCAAAAAATAGTCATGTTCAGTTGGTGAAGAGAATATTCGAATATATCAAGGGAACATTGGATTATGGAATGTGGTATCTCATAGAGAGAGATTTTACTTTGATTGCTTATATAGATTCGATTTGGACAGGGTGCTTGGATGACGAAAAAAGTACAAATGAAGGAGCTTTCTTTCTCAATAATAGCTCAATATCATGGCTAAGCAAGAAGCAAAACTCGGTATCACTTTCTATAGCTGAAACAGAATATATTGCAGCAGTATTGTGTTGTATTCAAGTGCTTTAGATGAAGCAAACTTTGAAAGATATCAAGGTAAAATATGATGAACCTATTTCTATTTTTTGTGACAACACAAGTGCTATTAATATTTTGAAGAATCCAGTGATGCATTCAAGAACAAAACATATTCCCATCAGAGATCACTTTTTGAAAGAGCAGGTTGCAGATCAACAGGTTAAGATGGAATATATCAGTACTATAGAGCAAATTGTAGATATTTTCACAAAAGCACTACCAAAAGACACTTTTGAGTATCTACAAGAGAAGTTGAGAGTAATTTTTTTTACTTTCTGCCATTGAGGATTAGCATCAGTTGAGGGGAAGCTAAGTGTTAGCTCCAGGATAGACCCTTTGCCATTGATGTCAAAGGGGGAGAAAATTAGAAACAGGTAAAGATATAGGTACAAATATAGGTACATGAAACAGGTATAAGTTGTTACAATAAGGAGGAGTTACTGTATGTTTTTCAGATGGTAGTATGTGCAAGTTGACATGTGTAGTACAGGTTTCAAGATGTGACAGTTTCAATTTGAGGTTGCCATCAATGACAAAGAGGGAGATTGTTGAAAATATTGTCATTGATGTCAAAGGTCTAGCATTGGTGATAAAGGCCCCATAGCATTTAATGGTGTTTTTAATATTCATATCTTGGCTAATATTTATTTAATATTAACGAATATATTTTTGGTTGTATATAAATCAAAACAGGGCCCATGGAGAAGTCAAAGAGTCACAAGGTAAAGACAAAAGAGGAATGGGACGCATTTTCTTATGAAGAGTCATCTTGAATAATTCCAAGAGTCACTATGTGAAAACAAAAGAGGGTATGGCGCATTTTTTCATGAAGGGACACTTTGAAGAATACGAAAAAGTCACCAAGATAAAAACAAGAGGAAATGATGTATTTGCTTATGAAAGATCACCATGTGACTTTTCAAATGCATGGATACAAAGGGTCATGCAAGTTTGGCGCCATTTTCCACGAGGATTGAAGGGTCACAAAGGGCGAATGCCAAAGGTCATTTGAAAAACTATAAATAAAGGCTTGAGAAGCCATTTGTAATATGCAAAAGAGTACATGATTTTGTAATTGTTTTATATAAAAAAAGAGGAGAGAAAAACAGAAGATATTGTAGAGTTCTATCATTTGTTGAGTAAGCAACTTTGAGAGATAGTTGTGTTTTATACACAAGAGGGGTTAGTGCTCCTGTGGGTTGGTGCTCACAAATCTTTGCAACAGGTTGGTGCCCCTGTGGGTTGGTGCTCACAAATAGTTGATGTGTTGGTGCTTGGCAAAGGGGTTGGTGCTCTTGCAAGTTGGTGCTTGCAAACTTTGTAATTTGAGTTGGTGTTCATTCATATACTTGAGATTGTTCTCTGTGGTTTTTTTCACTTTGGGTTTTCACATAAAATATGGTCTCTCTTTCTTGTGTAGTGCATGTTATTGTTTTAGTTTTATTGCATATCTTGAATGTGTGATTAAGTGGATTAAAGAAAAGAAATCAGATTAAGTAGATATATAATAAACTGATTCACCCCCTCCTCTCAATATATTTCGTGCTTAACACTTTCAATGCCTTAGAGAAATTTGCATCAACTCTATTATATTGAAGACTCGAAAATTTGGTATTAACCAAAAAAACCTCTCCAAATTCTCAAAAATATGATTTTTCTTCATGCTCCACCCTTACAATTGGAGAATTATTTCCCTTAATTTTCTATAGGTGTTGTTTTGCTTGAGTGGCTATCAACTTAGCTTCCTTAGCTTTTCTTAGCCATTCATCACACCTTTTTTGGGTCCTTGTTACATCACATGTGTTTGTTTACAATGTCGTTAGTTTCTTTTCAACCATATTCTTTGGTTTCTTATTAAAAAAGATCTCATTACCTTTGACTTGCATGCTGATTTCCTTTTGCTCCTCTGTAGATTTTTTAGGCTCAGATTTTGACAATTTCACCTTCTTTATTTCTATCCATGCTTTTAGATCCTTTTGATATCCTTGCATACCTTGCAATATCTCTAACATGGATTCTTGCATTGTCCTCATGATTCACACGCTGGCAATATCACAACTATGATGGCACTGTAATATCCCTAAACAAACATTTTTAAATAATTATGGATTCACTAAAAACCCTGGGGCAAAATTAATAAAAACTTATTTTTATTGCAAAACCCTTATGACAAAAATCACAAATATTGGGAAATGATGGAAATAATTTCTAAACCCTAAGAAAAATCCAAATTTGTTGCAAATAACGACAGTCATATTGTAAACACTGAAATCATATTTTTTTATTTATTTTTCAACACTGAAAATTAGAAAAATACTAGCTGGATGTGCACATCAATTTCTAACCAATGGCGTCCCAAATAAATGGAATAGATCAAATGATGGCTCTGCAGATTGGAAGAAGTGATGACAACCAACTATGGGTGATGTCAGCCCTTGGAATGATGATGTCATCCCTTGAGACGATGCCCTAGCTAGTGTAGATAATGCTCAATGTGAAAATCCTGACAATGACGCCAAAAACGTATCCTAGCTAATAAAACTAAATTGAAAACTGCAAATATCTGATTGGATGCACAAATGCAACTTTTGGATGGAGTCACCACTAAAGATTGGAGGGTTTTCATTATCAAAAGTAGAAGTTGAAGCAATAGCTCAAACTCTCAATGTGAAAATAGATAATGGCAAAAGATGATTTCCCAATAACCCTCATAGCGCACTTGACACTTTTCCCAAGGAAAAGCCCCAAAAATAATTTTTCATCTTCTAATTTGATGTTGACTTGGTTTATTTGGAAAGTCACCTTTATTTTTTATTTATAATAATAAAGTAATATTAAGTTGACACTTTTTAATAAAAAGTAAGTCACTTGACGATTTAAAAATATTAACTTTATTAATTTTACTTTATTTGAAAAAGGGCTCATGTCATACTACAAAACATAGATCCTTTCTTTTCCCAAGAGGGTCCCAACATATAGGGCTATTGAGGTTAATGAGGGATATAAGATAGAACTCTCTAGACTCTTCCTTGATCCAGAAGTAGAAGACAGTTACGGGAGAGTGTGGGCATTTCATAACCTCCACAGACGACTCCCTTGGTGCTCTTCGTGGCAAGTACAAGAACAATGCTCATGTGTGGTGGTGCCTCCATGGGCAAGCATCCACCCACCTCCAACCATTTGAAATAAAATTCTACTGCGCGTAAGATTTTAATATTTTTCTTTCCTTTTTTTCAACGTTTTGTTTTAACTTTTTATTTTTATAAATTTTAATTGAATTTACGGCTTGCCTCAATAGGTTGCGAATTCATCTTCAACTGAGTGGAACTAGGGTACATACACATTTATCCACTCAGTTAAGCGCATCAAGTTGGCAGCAAAAAAGGCAGAGGATTTGTTTTAACTTTTTACTTTATAAATTTTACTTGACTTTGTGGCTTGCCTCATTAGGTTGAGTTCCTCTTTAGCTGAGTGGAACTGGGGTACATACACCTTTATCCACTCAGTTAAGCGCAATAAGTTGACATCAAAAAATGCGGAGGATTTGGTCTATGTGCATTCCAACTTGTGTCTTCTCACAAACAAGTAAGATGAGTATAAGCAAGGGGCAACAAAGAGCTGGGTTGTTGACCCAAAGACTACTGACTTGGATTCTTCCATTGTCTACCTCTAACTACTCGACATAGAGCTAGAGGGTGATTCACATGCCCTGCATAGTGGAGCTAGTGGGAGTGGCACTAATACAACTTGTGGTTCTAATGAACCACATAATGATGCTTTCGATGAAGACATTAAGGACCAATATGAATATAGCGAATAGTGAATATGCAGATTTGTCTTTATTTTTGTCCATACATTGGAACATTTGCACTATGTACTTGTTCCAAGACTAATCTAAGTTCAACCATTGAATGTTATAACATTTGCCATTGAATTATTAGTAAATTTTGTGGTTATTTAACTTATTTTGTTTCCTCTATGGCTATTATGTAGTTAATTTTTCTTCTATGTTTATATTTTTTATAATTTTAGTTTTACTTAGATGGTATGATAATGAGTGTAAATCCCTTCATTAGAGACTTCAGATTTTCCCTAACCCATGACCCTATCTCCATACCCACCCTTCGTAGGGAGTACTGTTGTTTTCTTCGACGAAAAAAATGAAAGTTTCTTGTGTCCAGACGGCTTTCACTCCTTGCTGATCTCCACCACTCCCCCAAGACTTTCTGGCATACTCTTCTCCTGAGAAAAACCACCATTTTTGACATCACACCCGAAGCATGGGTCTTCTATGCCAATTCCCTCAATGATGTTCCAGCCCATCTTGCTGCCATTGCCCCCCCCCTCCTCCACCTTCCTCTATTTTCTCCACTTCCTCTGTCAAGAGAGCTATTTTGAAATTACGCACCAACAAAGCAGCTGATTGTGAAGGTCTCAAAACTGAGTTCATCAAATATGGTGTAGATTCCATTGCCTTTCCCCTTGCCCCACTTTTTAATCAGGTGGTGTCTTCAGGCTTCCCTCAGTCTTGGTCTCAACACATCATCCACCCTATTCATAAGTCATGGGATCCCTCTATCCCTGGCAACTACAGGTCCATTATGATTGGGCATACATTTGCCAAACTTTATGCCACAATGTTAGACATGCAACTATCATAATACTTGGAAAGGAATAATATCAGAGCTCAGGGGCAGGTGGGATGTAGAAGGGACTACCAAACTATTGACCACATCTTTACACTCCGAGCTATCATTGAAGAAGCTCGTCATATATCTTCCAAAGTCTTTTGTTGTTTTGTTGACATCGATAATGCATTCGACTCAGTTCTGAGACACTTTTCCAAAAGTTGTGATATTTCGGCATCCTGGATTCTATGGTTACCATAGATTGGAGGCTTTATGAGACAATCATTAGGCAACTTCATCCCTCTCACAGTCTGTCCGACTTCGTGAAGAGTACCATTGAGGTCAAACAAGGGTGTCCTCTCTCAGCGACCATTTTCAGCATATACATTAACGAGTTAAAGGGGTTTCTTCAACAATATACTCAAATGGATGATGGTTGTCTTCTGCATGAGGTGCTTATAGCCATCCTCCTTTTTGCCGATGATGTTGTCCTCTCACACTCTGTAGAGGGATTACAATAACAACTTGATGCCCTTGCTCGCTTCTGCGAACTCCAACAACTTGCGGTCAACCTTAGTAAAACTAAGGTCATGATCTTCAATATCTCCAAGTGCTCTCTTTCCAGATTCCAATTTATCTACAGAGAGGAACTTTTTGAGATCACATCATCCTACACTTATTTGGGGGTCTAGTTTTGTGGTCCATGCTTTAACATGAAGTTTGCCACTCAACCACGCCTTTGCAAAGGGTACACCTCTCTTTCTATTTTGGAATGTTAGTGTTTCTAGATCCACTTCTAGGACATCCCCTCCAAGCTACGCTTGTTTGATTCTATCATCAAGCCTATATTTTTATATGGTTTAGAGGTTTGGGGACCTAACTTGGTGGCTGTTGACTGGGCCCGTATGGAAAGGGTCCAGACTCTCATGTTACAACACATGATCCATTGCGAACGGACAGTTCCTCAGTGCATCATCTAGGCTGAATTTCTTGCCCACCTGCTATGCCTTGAGACCATCTTCAGGCTTACCTTCTACATCCACAGACTCAGATCCCTGGGAGACTCAGCGTCTAGTCGTGAGAGATATCCCTACTTAGCACTCTATTCTTTAGAGAGGATCACTTCACTATCGCCCACCAGACATCGGCACTTTTGGTACTTTGAGACTAGGTTGCTCCTTTCTATCGACATCTCTATTGACAGGCTGCCCCCTTTCATATATTCCATGGATGCTCCTCCTAGGCTCCTTCCAACTAAGGACATCATCACTAAGGCTGCCAGAGAGGACATCTATAGGCAATACATCCGTACCACCTTGATCTCCCCCCGTGAGCCATTCAATCCCAAGCTTGCTTTCTATGCCAACCATTTCTTACAGGTGGTGGACGGTATCATTCGTTGCCCTCGCTATCTCCAATGCCATTGGTCTTATGGCTTGAGGTTTCCCCTTGGCCAGATGAGAGTTTGTTCCCACCAGCTACGGGTTGAAACAAACCATCACATTCTCCGTCAGGACCAGATATGTCGTCTTTGCTCCCTCCAAGAGGTGGAGACCGAGGACCACTTCATTTTCATATGCCCAATTTATTATGAGATCCGGGGAAGATATCACTACCTCTACAGAGACTCAATACTCTAGCTACTTTCTTCAATTATACTGACCATTGATGTCTGGGTCTTTATCTTTGTGAGGTTGTCACTTTCCGGCACAAATCCCTACAGGAGGAGCCAAGAGGCTGTAGAGATCCCATATTAATCACCTCTTTCTTTCAACCTACTTAGGTGATTGGCAGCACTATGTGTCCTTTGGAGACCAATACATCACACATTAGATCTGATAGATCAGTTAGGCAATGCTTCTCTCAACACATCATTCCTACTCAAACTACTCAAATCTCCAAGCTTGCTATCTCTCGGCATCATGGCTCTGCCTTGATTCGTCGATGTGGCTTTGGCCCTCTCCGGCAACATGGTTCTACTATTTGCCAACTGCCCCCTAGACCACGGGGCAAACTGATATTACTATCTTCTTTTCTACTATGGGAGTTACACCGGCTTTGGACATTAGGGGAGATTCTAGAAGAAGTATCTTGCTTCCTCATAGGATCCCCCAACATAGCTCCTCCGACCTTGTATACTCATCGGCCAGCGTTTTCAAATCTCTCACAGTGATCAACAATGGCCTAGGTGACTCTTCCACTTTAGGCACAGACAGGGATATTTGATGAGATTTGCCTCCAATCTTCATTGACACATGCTCTTGGGGCTTTTGTTCACTCCTAATTGCTATTTGTATTGTTTTCTTTGCCACTTGTGTTAGTGGCACATTGTTCTATTTTGTCTTCGTACTTTATTTCTTTGGTTCGCCTCTAGGATTCTCTTTTCCTAGAACTTTCTATTGCTATTGGTTGTATCTTTCAGCCCCATTGACCTACTTTTGGTCATTTGTGGACATTAATATAATTTCTTTCTTTCTACACACACTAAGTCACAAGATTCGCCAAAGTTTTCCCTACAAATTTAGAATTTGACAAATTTAATGCTGAGTAGTGAGACATAAAAATAGCCCATGTGGAAAAAAGACAGCAAGAAACACACCTATGCACTGGGAGAAAACTTAGGTTTTTGGGTATTAAAAAAATAGCGATTTTTGTTTAAATCCATGCAAAAAAAATCACAACTCGATTCGAGGTTGTTTGTTTGAAGGGTTTTGAGTTGGAGACAAGATTTGAGTTTTATTTCCTACAACATGTTGTAGAGGAGCATGTCATGGAGAAACCTAGAGCCTATTGTGGAGCCCTATTCACAGTGCAAATAGTTAGGCCATATCTGCTACACGCGAGGGCTTCGGGGGACTAGGTTGTGGCTATAATGTCTCTTTCTGGACAAAGCAACCATTTTGGATTTTTATGTAAACCTATTCTTTATGGTAAATTTATGAACTCAGATTTTTATATTACATGCAAATAGTAGACTAACACATGCAACACTTAATACTGAAAACCCAAATTGTAATATTTATTTTAGTCAATCATTACATAAAATAATGTTGAAAACAAGTTCAATAGATTGTTGAATGTTTCCCAACCAAACCCTAGGATGTGGAAAGAATAAATTTTGATAAATGAAACCCTTACAGTCTGATTTTTCTTAAAGCAAAATGGTCGTACCAATTCGAATGAATGCTTGCAAAGGGCGGCACTGTATAGTAAAGCTCAAAGCAGGATTTATTGACTAACTTTAATGAGATGACAACTGTAAATGAAGGTATGACAGGCTGGACACAGAATTACAGCAGCATAAACTCCCCCAAAACCCTTCACCAAGACCTGCACAACAGTCCTAAGGCTGCGATTTGCAGTGTAGAAGTCCTTAGATAGTACAGCGGCCAAACCCTAGGGTATAACAACCTTTGTTTGGCATAAAACCCTGACTTGTTGATTCAACAAACCCTTACAAAAAATTATAGAAATTGATAGTAACTTGTAGCCAACTAAAATTTGAAAATAATCAGATTTTTTTGCACAATTAAGATCCCTGTATGGAATCACCTCAATGGGTAAGAGGGTTTTCATCCTCAAACATAAATTTGAATGGTGAGGGTTTTGTCCTCACAACTCATACCGACTATAACAGTTTTCGTCCTTATACTGAAAACTAATGAACTAGAATGCTCAACAAATTGAAAAACTAAAGTCGATCATAAACTTGAATATGGATACAAATGAGAGAACTTTCAATGTATAGACTCAATTGTCACTTTTAGGGTTCAGGAGACAATTTTAGGTTTTACCCTTTTCTTTTATTTTCAGTTTTCCCTTTTCTCACATTTTTCTTGATTTCTAATAATAATAAAGTAGTATTAAGTTGACATTTTTTTATAAAATAAAAACTCACTTCGATAATATAAAATATTAATTTTATTATTTTTTACTTTATTTGAAAAAGGGGACATGATAGTCCGCCCTTCCCAAAGATTGTTTGTTCTCAAGCAATGCCTGAATAATCATGTAAATACCCGGATCCCAAACCATTCTTTTTGATCCCTGTCCAAATGCGAGCACCTAAAATTACTTTACTTGATCTTCAATTCCCTGTAAAACTTTCTCAATTGTGCCCAAATCTGTATCTGCAACTTCTATCTTTTGATGCAGGTGCATCAATCTACAAGACTTAATTTTGTAAATAATGGGTTCAAATGTGTTGTTTTGGGTCTTACGAAGTCTTATAGGGCTTATTTCATCTATAAGAAGCCTTCTCCAAGCTTCACTGATCCATATTTACTCATTTAGAGTCAATTTTGTTTTTTTTCACCAATTTGAAATTTTGAATTTGTATTTCATAGTTTGAGGGGTTTTGAGATGTTGTATGGGTCTAAGTCCATTAGTTTGGAGTTTATAGGGTCTAAGAAAGCATGGTAAATGATTTCAAATCATCACATAAGCTTGAAAATGTCTTCAAGTCAATCTAAGTGAAATAACCCACTCAATTGAAATCTCAACAAATAAATATTGAAACAATGAATTTCTGATTTTATTTATTTATTCTGAAAGATTGACAATTTGATTGAGCATAAAGCATTACATGCAACAACAAATACGAATACCCACTATCGAATATAATCAATAGGTTCAAACCCTAATGAAAATTGCACAAATACCAATGTCTACAAATGATAAAAACCAATTATTTTTAATGTTTGTTGCGTTGGATTAATTATTGCATGTATGACAACTAATAAATGTGACTTTAGACAGATGGATGGTTATCTGGACCTGTTGGTTGTTCTCAACTGCTACGATTTGCCCTTGGAGGGCTATGGAAGCCTCAAAATGTGACACCCTGCCTATAGGGCTTCAAATAGACCCCTAATGAAGTCGCCCAGCCTTAGAGATCCTTTATGCATGCAAATCTGCCCTTGAAACCTTCACACCAAACCTAGAATGTGGCGCCCTAGTTTTTTGGGCCTCCAAACCTATTATATCTTAAAATTGGAAGCACAATTGTAATCCCTAGATGGGACTACCAAATGAGTATGAAGGGTTTCATCTTCATACCTGTAAATTCAAGGTTTTTGTCTTTTGATGTAGTGCAGAAGCTGCAAGCATTTCCTCTGGTAAAAGGGTGTTGGTTTTGTTCTAGTGTTTTCAATAATCCATCTCTTCTTTACCCAATTTTCTTAATATTAACTTTTCCATTCCAACACTAAAAAGAAATTAATATTTTTTTTAATTGAATATTCACCTTTTTCCAACTTATGAATATTAATTACTTTTTGGCCATGTCTTCAATATTTACTTTCGACCCCATTCAATAATAATAAATTAAGCGTCATTTTTCAAAGTTACAACTTAAAGTACCTTTTAGACAACTGAATAAATTATTAATAGATTGTTCTCCTTTATTAATTTCCCCTTAGCCTACGGGAAATAAAATTAAGCTTTGGGTCCTCAATTTAGTTAGTTTGAAAAAGTTGACATTACACTAAGCTTATCCAACATAGGAATTGAGCAAATAATGTATGTTTGATGAGTTTTAGGGGTAGTTGACAGAACTTTATGAGATGAAACAAACCCAAGCTAAGCTTAGACAAGGGATATACTTAGAACCAACTCTAGAGGAGCTAAGAAAAGCATCAAAACAAGGATAAAACCAAAAAGTTGCAGGCCATTTGGTGGTTGTTGAAGACTGTCTACTACAGGTCTGTGTGTAAAAGTTGGAGAAACATATGAAATAAAACTTATGTTGTTATTTTATTGTAGTCTTAGACTCCTTGCTTATGTAACTGCATGCTATGCTTGTTCTTAGATCATTATTTCCTGTCCTTATGTTGTTTCTTAAACTCTAGAGGACTAAAACAAGGATATACGATCCAACATACAAAATTTGCAGTCAAGGTAAAGCAATATTTCATCATTTCCAGATTGTTCATGAAAATTTTTCAATGGTCATAGTAGGAGATATAGGTGAGGATCCTGATCTAAGTGTTATAAACCTTGGGTAATCATCCAAGAGTAAAATTCCTTTGATTTCGAGCTCTCAGGTTAGTCACAGACCTGTAAACCCTAGGACAGGGTTTGAGACATTAAAAATGGGATAAAAAGAGATTGAACAATCAAAACTTCTTGAAACTTTACAGAATCCTGTAACAGGATGTTATTCAAAGGAATTGAGTGGTTTCAAGAAATTTGGGTCTCTCTAAGTCAAGATTTGAAAGACTGTGTTAAACAGGCCTGTGGGAATCAAGAAAACAAGGTTTTTGACATTTGGAAACTCAATTTTCTCCTAAATCAGTTATCCAAATCCCCTGAAATTTTTTCAGATAGGGTCTTAAAGGTATAGAGAAGAGGATCCAATTGTCTGGAAGTTGTGAAGATCACCAATGTGTTATTCGCTATGACAAAGAGCCTGCAACCTGTGTCTAGGCCTAAAAATAGGGCTAGAAAGTGAAGCTTTTCAATTTTGAAAAGAAGATTCAGATTGTAAGAATCCCTAGAATGGATGACTTGTGACGAGTAACATGTAATTGAACATCTAAAACCGTTCTTAAGAGTTATCTGAGTCTAAGTCTGGATAAAACCCATTTGAGCCTCAAACAGACCTATTCGGTTGGTAGTCTTTCCTTGGAATTTGATAGAAGAACATGAGTAGAGACGAGTAGACTTTTGAGTTGTGTTAATCCACTTTGATCATGCTATAAGAAACATTATAAAGTGATTTGAATGTCTGGATTGGTGCCAATCTCTCTAAACCTCAGCTAAAGACTTGTAGCCCTTAGTGGTCTCACATAACCAAAAGTGATGTTTAAAAGCTCAAAAGGTGTTTGTATCCTATTGAAGAGTTTGATTCATGTTGGATATGATATTAGCAACCCTAAGGAACCTCATGAATGATCAAATTGAACTCAAATCCTTGAAAGAGCATATGATCTTAGTAAAAGCCTAGATAAGATAAGATAAATATCTTAATGTCCAACAAATGACCACAAAATTAGGTCAAAGAGACTGCAGAATACAAAAGGTATTAGAGCAAAGCGAGAAAACCAAACAGTTTCCCATGGAGAATACAAAGCAGAAAGAGAAACAATACAACGAGCAAGAGCAATAAAAAAGGAAAGAGGCGAAGAACAACCCACAGCCAACGACCCTAGCCAAACAAAGAGGTGGGATAGTACAATGTGAGAGAAAAATCAAACGAAGCATTGAGAAAGGTCCATCAAGGGGTGGACCCAACTCTCCTGACATCCGAGGTTGTCAAAAAGAAGCTCAAAATAGATGGATAACTAGTGGAGGAGGTGGAGTGTCTGGTCTATCCCATGTGTTGTTGTCTGGAGGGAGCAGCTCGCTGCAACGATGTGGTGGATCCAGTCTGACTCCTGGGGTTGGGACTGGAATCGTTATGCCAATGGGATCTTGGGGAGTTGTGAATGGTCCCCCGGATCTACACTGATCTAGAGTGTGACGCTGTGATGATATCGGTCCAGTGCTTGGTGCCTCTCCCCAAAGGTAGCACTGTAAAGAAGGAAGTAATATGATGAATAGACAGTGGTCTAGTAGGGCCCTGAATTGTGAGGTCACAAAGCCCGAGGGCCTCCTGCATATATAGAGTCAAACATCTCTAGTCTTCATAACTGAAGAAGACGGAGAGTCTGGGTCTCCCTAAAAAGGCAATTGAATCTCCCTCTAATCTCGTAGTAGATGGTGAAATGGAAGATGAAGTATTCTTCTGTCTTGACCTCTTGAAAGCTGCATCACTGACAGATCCTGTCTGCTCGATCCATCTGATGATCTATCTCAATCCAATGCCTATGGGAACCTTCTTTGAACTGTCTAAGGGGAATATAGAGAGCATGCATCCAATGGTGGAAAGTGTACTAAGGATGAACAATAAGCTTGTCCCTCAGTTCTAGGAAGTGCTCTGCATAAAAAGCCATCTTTAGGCGTAACCCCCCATAAGGGTTAACCCAAGTGGTATGAATAAATTGCCTGTAAATATCCTCCATGATAAACCTGTTCATCTCCTATCTAGTAGGTAGGTGGCTCAGAGCGTCCAAAGAGTACTGAAACGGAGGGAGACGGTCCATCCTAATCCCCACAGAACCTAAGAGATCCAAGACCCTAGTGTACCAGTAACGAGCCCGGCCAGGACGGCCAGAACGGGCAAGTCTCTGAAGAACAATAAACTATGGGTATCTGTCACACCCCTTTGTTGAGTCAAAGAAGCTCTGGATGCGTTGCAAGAAAGAGATCAGATCAAATATAGTCTCCAGTTTGAAGGGACGGGATCCAAACTCTACAAGGATGATGTTTTGGGGAACAGTCTGTTTGCACCTGATAATGCGTCGGAGAAGTGTTTCGACTCTCTCAGTCGAAGTCCAATCAGAGTCAAGCAAAGAGGGTCCCCAAACCACGGACCCATAGAGAACAATGGGCCTGATAAGGGTGTCCATGAGGGACATCTTGGAAGAGATGTCTTGAAAATGGTGTCAAAAGCACTATCTCTCAAGGAGGGCTAAAGAACCATACCCCTTGTTGATTTGAGGTTGGAGGCCCTATCTCAGGGTAAAGGGGGGTCCAGAGAAATGCACCTCCAAGTAAATATAGGTGTTGGCAATCTCAATCTCCTCCCCTCTAAAGAAGAAATGGAGGTATCAGGTCTTCAACCCGTTGAAGACCATAAACTTGGTTTTGCCCAATTTGACTTTCAACTATCGAAGATCACAAAAAAAGAGCTAGGGCATCCAACTGTTACTACAACCCCTCATGGGAGGATGCCATGAGGACCACGTCGTCCGCAAACAATTAGATATCAAAATATGGTGGAGAAGGCAACCATCACCGTCTTGGATGTGCTCATGAAGGAAGGTCTCTAACTCATCAATGTATATTCCAAAGAGAGTGGGGGATGGGGGGCAACCCTGTTTAACCCCGATGGTACTCCTAATAAAGTCCGATAACCCATGGGCAGTGTGGAGACGACCAAGGACCATCTCGTAGAGGCACATAATGGTTGTCAGAAGGGTCTTGGAAATACCAATGTCTTTGAGCCTCTGGATTAAAGCCTCCAACGGAATAGAGTCAAAAGCTTTCTAAAAGTCTGCAAAGCAACAATAGACTTTCGATGAGCAATGACGTGCTTCCTCGATGATGGATCGAAGAGTAAATATGTGGTCTAAGTCTAATGAGTTGGACAGAATCCTACCTGGCCCCTAGCTTTGAGGTGTCTCTGCTCCAACTCTCTTGAAAGCCGCATGTGGAGAACTGTAGCATATGGTTTTGAGAATGTGGCCCACCATGATCGTCTTGTAGTTGTTGGGATCTGAGTTGGAGCCTGATTTGTATGTCGGATGAACGATGTGATGTGACAAAGATGGTGGAAAACCTGAACGGACCACATGGTTGAAGAGATCAGCCAAGTATCTACCCAAGACCTCAAATCCGTGTTAGAATAATTCTGCTTGAAAACCCTCCTCATCAGCTGCCTTGCTAGTGTTCATCACTCTGAAACCTTCTCTAATGTTCCCGCATGTGAATACATGGCAAGAAGAGGGTGGGGAGGAAACATGAATCAGAGGTTGCCTCGGAATATCATAGAGAAAGGTAGTCTTGTTGAGTGGTTTAAGTCAATAAATCAAGTGTTGTAACTTTTCCATCAGTTGTTTAGTCTAGAAAACAAGTGTTTGAGTTCAAAGAGATTCATTCAGAGTGTTGAATGTTTAGATTGTCCATTAGTCTTTCCATCTGAAGTCAATATCTTGCCTAATTGTGAGAGTTTGAAGTTGAGATAGTAGATATATACATCAATTTTGGCATCAAAACTCAGAAGATCTAAGCAAAAGAGGCAGATAGAGGACGATTTGGTTGTACTTCAAGACAAGGTGACCTAAGAAAGAAGAAGACAGGGTTTGAAACAGAAGCCTATGAAGAAGATTTAAAAAGAGAGGATAAAAAGTTGTGAAAAAGAAACTTGTGAGGATGGCACTCAAAATAAGAGGTGCTAGAGGAGGTCAGAGGAGGCAACCAACAACAAAGGCAATGTTGACAAATATTAGGAACATGCAGGAATGCTTAAAAGCAATGGAAATGAGACAAAGAAGGGGTATTGAAGCAGGTTACGTAAGTGATGAAGAGGAACCACAAGAATACGTATCAGCACCAGAAGGATAGGAAAGCGGAGAAGAAAAGCTTATAAGGGCAATCATGAAGGCAAGCTCCAAATCTCAATTAGAAGTTCCCTGTATATGAAGGAAGGCTTAATGTATAAGAAATAACTGATTGGATTGTAGCCATGGATAAGTACTTTGAATATTAGGAAATAGAGGATAATAAGAAGGTTTAGTTTGCAATTACTAGGCTGAAAGGATATGCTTCACTATGGTGGGATGGAATTCAGGATAATAGGGGAAAAAAAACAAAAGATCACATCATGGGAAAGAATGGTAGCTAAGTTGAAGACCAAATTCATGCCAAGAGATTCCTACATAGTTGTTCAAGAAACTTCAGAATTTGAGGCAAAAGGAGATGAACGTGAAAGCTTATACAAAAGAGTTCTACAAGTTGACTATATGGGCAGGTCACATAGAAGAGGATGTGGAAAAGGTAGCAAGGTATGTTAATGGTCTGAAATTCAGCATTCAAGATGAAATTAGTTTATCATCTCCAAGAATAGTTGAGGAAGCTTATCAACTTGCACTCAAAGTAAAGGAAAAGCTATCTAGGAAACAAATTCAGCACCCAAGAGACAAAAGCAGCTATTTCAGAAGTAAGAGGCAACATGATGATAGCAATTCAATTCAAGTTTATGAAGAAAGATAAATCAGTCTTCCAAGTCGAGCTCAAAGCCCAAGAGAAGGTCATTCATACAAAAGAACATCATATTCAGAAGGTAAGAAGAATTTCTTTTGGGGTAGATATTTTAAGTGTAATATATTTAGTCATAGATCTTATGAATGCCCAAAGAATGTTTG
Organism: Torreya grandis; assembly: GCA_037957365.1. Classification (NCBI taxonomy): domain Eukaryota; kingdom Viridiplantae; phylum Streptophyta; class Pinopsida; order Cupressales; family Taxaceae; genus Torreya; species Torreya grandis. The sequence goes on from JARHVA010000359.1 coordinate 2,437,907, forward strand.
AAAGAGCTATACTAATCAAATTGTGTAAGTTGAAAACAAGGCAAACGTAGGATCATGTGGAGAACTTGAAACAAAAGAATCATTGCTGATGAACATGATACTTCTCAAACCAAGCAAGGAGATTAAAGAGCCAATACAGAGAATTTTTTTGTTTAAGTCTACTTATAAGTCAAGAGGTAAGTTTTGCAAAATGGTGATTGATGGTGGTAGTACAGAAAATCTAGTATCTTTTGAAATGGTTGAAAATTTGGGTTTGAGAAAGTTTGTTCATCCTACACCTTATAGAGTGTCATGGTTGCATAAAGAACATCAGGTCTTAATCAATGAACAATGCAAAGTAGAGTTTAAAATAGGCAATTATCAAGATGCGATGCTTTGTAATGTGATATCTATGGATGTTTGCCATGTCTTACTAGGAAGACCTTGGCAAATTGACAAAAGAGCAATTCATGTTGGAAGAAACAATACCTATACTTTTGAAAAAGATGGTAGGAGACACATATTGACACCATTGAAAGATGCAAGATGCAGAAGTAACAAAAATCAGTAATCAGGTGTTGATGAGTGAAGAGTTTTTGTAGCAGATAAAAGAAGGTGAAGTTGAAAACACTGTTGTTACAGTCATTAAGGTAATTGATTCATCTTTAGAAAATCAAATTTTATTAAGTGAACATGAGAACATGATGACTAATGAGTTGTCAAATGAATTGTCATCAAGTTATTCAAAGGAGTTCATTGCAAGAGTTAATTTGCCAAAAGAGATTGTCATGGGAGGCAATGGAAAAAAAACTTTGTTAAATAAATGTTGTCAATTAGACTCGCACCCTTGTGAAGGTAGTTTCTGGCCTTCACAGCCCGCTGAAACATGGAAACAATCCTATGTTGTGGCTGGCCTAATCAGCGGATTGAATCTCTAGATTCTAAGGGCTAGCTCCCTTTGGTGTATCAATTAGAATCTCTACTCTACGCTACAAACTACCGAGGAAAAAGGGAAGAAAGAGAATTTAAGGAAAAAATCCTATCTAATAATGGTGATACACCTGTATTCTAGTTCATCCACTCAATTTGAGCTCCTAAAAAACATTGATTAGACAAGAAAAAGATTGAACTTTCAACTTCAATTGACTCATGCATCAGTATTTCATGAAAAAGTTCTATCTGGTGATCAAAGCTTGAGGGAAATGATGGAATAAACCTGATTCAAGGCAATAACCAGGGACTTATATCCTCTGTAACTTTAGCCAAAAGACATCAAACACAAAACATGACCTGCATACTCTAATCAAGTAGTAACTAGGTAAGAATCAAGACTTGACAAAGAAGAAATTTTTATCACATATGCAAATCACTGACATAAATACACTATACCAACATTCTGAAATCTGAAAACAGTCCTATTTATCTAAAAAAGGTTACAAAACTTAATCTTTGGCAGAATTTGGTCTTGCCAAAAGAACGATTCTTAAAATCGATAAAAAAGCCAACTTATAAAGAAAAAACATACAAAAGCCAAGAGATTGGAGCTAAAAATGGAAGAGATCAACTCCCACATCACTCCAAGTCCAACTCCAGCTATGCTAAGATAACCGAGCCTTCAAATAATATCTTTTTGTCTTATCCCTTGCATGAAAAGCTCTTTGGCGTTGAAAATGACGATGAACCCATTTCATAATCCTTATTTACAATAAAAATTAAATTCTTTAAACATGCATGGATCTTTGGTAATTCAATTCTCTTCATACATGATGCTACCCCAATCTTCAAAGAGAAAACTCCACTTGAAGCTGAGTTGAAAGTGTTTGAAAATGCTTTGATTAACAAGACAAACAAGAGTGTATGCATGAAATTCTATGTTAAGCTCTCCTTGAACAGCCATCCAACGTTAAACTCTTCGAGCTCTTAATGCATTTGAGTGTCCCTTTTGGAACTGAGAGAGCCGTGCTTGAAGGCAGCTGCATGTCTTTTCCAAATCTGAATAATTTGATTATTGCATTAAAACTCGACGTGCTCCATACTACAGTCTAATCTTGCTTGGGCCACTTTGCATGCTCTGCATGTATTCTTTCAGCATTTGTTTGGGCTATTTGTCTCTGTTTGTATTCCTTCAGACAAAAAGTCTGAAGGAATTCTTTCTGTTTATTTCTTTCGGACTTTTCTTCCTTTCTTTTTCTTCCGACAAAATGTTCGCGGCTTCACTCTTGGACTTTTCTTTCTTTCGGACAATTTGCCCAAAAGAATTGTTTCTTTCTTTCCTTCAGACTTTTCCCTTCGGACAATTTGTCTGAAGCTTTTCTCTTTATGCACTTTTCCTTCAGACAATTTGTCCGCAGGAATTCATGTAAATACCTCTTCGGTTTTATGAAAATGCCCTTCAGGGTTTTTAACAAGGACCTTTTCTTGCAGAGTTTGTCTCTTTCGCCTTGAACAATTCCTTCGAACAAAAAGTCTAAAGGAAATTAGGTCTTTGGGTTTTTTCCAATGGATTCCTTTAGACAAATTGTCCAAAGGAATTCATATCCTTGGACTTTTGTAAATTGTCCTTCGGAATTCTGAAATGGTCCTTCAGAAAAATTGGAATGGTACTCTCACCCTAAGGAAGAATCGAAATGGACCTTTTGCCTTTGAAAAGACCCTTCGGATCTTTTGAAACTGCCCTCTTGGATAATTTCTTCGAACTTTTTTCCCAACGAAAAATACCCTTCGAGGAAGTGTCAAGTGTCTTTCAGAATTTTTGTAATGGTCCCCTTTGTCTTTGAAAATGCCTTTTTTCGAAGGGCAGATACACTTCGGCTTTTCTGAAATGCATCGTTCGAAAGTTTGAAAAGTCCTTTCGGATTTTTGCAATAGACCCTTTGGCAAAATTGAAAGTATCCCTTTGGAAAAAATGGAATGGTCCTCTTGCCCTTTGGAAAAGTTAGAATGGACCTATTCTGAAGGAAAAGAACCCTTCAAAAAAGTTGTAAAAGACTTTTTCGAAGGAAAAGAGCCCTTTAGACTTTTTGATTGTCACTTTCCCGAAAGAAATGACCCTTCGGAAAAGTTAATTACCCTTTGAAAAAGTTGGAATCTTTGGACTTTTTGCCAATACCCTTTGAAAAAGTTGATAAGCACCATTTTTTGCCGAGAAGAATACCTTCGGGATTTTTGGAAAGACCAATTCCTTCGAAAAAGTTGCAAGTGTGCCTTCGACAAAGTTACAAGTGTCCCTTCGGCAATTTTGAAATGGTCTTTCACCAGAGAAAAGACCCTTCGGATTTTTTTAATTGCCCTTTCGGAATTTTTGGCATGGACCTTCCAAAATAATTGAAATGATCTTTTGCTTTTGAAGATGCCCTTCAAGCTTTCTGCTTGGACAATTCTCCCAAAAGAAAGTGACCATTTGAACTTGAACAATTCCTTCGGACTTTTCAGGACCAATAACTAACTCACAAGACAAACTGACATGATATGCAAAGTTTCGAATGGTAGACGTGACAATTTACCCTGTAGGGTCAAAATTGTGTAATGGGTACCCCAGTTGCATCCAAAACTAACCCAGTAAGGACTCTTTATGACTCTGGTAGTTTTGCTGGAATTTCTTTTTTTGTTTTACAAAGACCAATATATGTAACATAAATATAGAATTGCAAGCATAGATACACACAACTGAAATAACCAACACACTGTATTTGTATTAATTGCAAAATGAGCAAACGAGTACAATGCCGGTCACGTGGTGACTCATTAGATCCCCTGGTGATCGTACAAACATTATTTCAAGTAGATATCCTAGCATGTGCCAAAGGTGCTTCATTTGTTCTTTGACCCCCGGAACTATGGACTCTGCAGCCAAAACTACGGACTCTGCAGGCTTAGATCTACGGACTCCACTAGGCTGGAAATCTATTGACTCTGCAGTCTGAAATCTACGGACTCCACCAGGCTTGAAATCTACTGACTCTGCAGTCTGAAATCTATGGACTCTGCAGGCTGGAAACTACGGACTCTGCAGGCTAGAAACTACGGACTCTACAGGCTTAAATCTATGGACTCTGCAGGCAGAAAACTACAAACTCTACAGGAACTACGGACTCAGCAGGCATAAATATACGGACTCACCCGGCTGCATACAAATGCTATAGTGATGGAGCTGCTACAGTGACGAGCTGCTATAGTAGTACGGTTGCTACAGTGGCATCGCTGCTACAGTAGTACGGCTGCTACAGTGGCACGACTGCTACAGTAGTACAGCTGCTACAGTGGCGCGGCTGCTACAGTGGCTGAGAGCACAAAACTCCAAAGACCAATCCCAAGGATTGATGTCTAGAGTGCTACAAATGAGAAGGACGTTCTCAAATGCCCAAATAAGCTGCAAGTGCAACAATTTTTTTCTTCTTATCCAACATGCCCAAAGAAGCCACAAGCACTCCCCTATATCCTTTTCTCCAAGGGGCAACTCAACTCACTTGAGCAATGTGGGATAAAGGATGTGCAACAGTCCCTCGTAAAGTAAATGTTTAAAGTGACACTCAATGTCTTTCAACTGGGTTAAAAGTTACCTTTTTTGCAGCACTTCAGGCCCCCAAAAATACTAGCAACCGGACTCCGAATGGTGCGAGTGATAGCTTGCTGGAAAGCTCTCAACAAAGAGCACCAAAACCAATCATCAAAACTGGCCTCCGTTGCGTCCTAATAGCTTACTAAAAATAGTAAGTGTGTTGGAAACTGAGTGAGCCCAACGACTAAAATGGGGACATTACAGTCTGCCCCCCTTGAATTTGCTTGTCCTCAAGCAATCTCAGCCCAGTCTGCTGGATAACTTGCTCACTTTCCCATGTAGCATCCTCCTCCGGCAGGTCTTTCCATCTGACCAAATACTCCTTCACTATCCTGTTTCTGAGTTTCCTCTCTCTAGTGTCCAAAATAGTCTCAGGTTCTAACACGAGCCTCCCTTCCTCATCCAAAGGGGGTAGATCTGCAGTAGGCACTACACCCTGACCAATGGCCCTCTTAAGCCTAGACACATGGAATACATTGTGCACTCGATTGCCCTCTGGAAGCTCAAGTTCATAGGCGACTTCACCCACTCTTCTAATCACCCTGTAGGGGCCGTAAAATCTAGGCTTAAGCTTCTCTGTTCCGCTCTTCTTGAGCGATGACTGCCTATATGGCTGTAGCCTCAAATACACCATGTCCCCTACCTCGAAACTGCGCTCTACCCTATGCTGATCAGCATACAACTTCTGCTGATTTTGGGCCTGCCGTATATTCTCTTTGAGCGCTCTCATGATATCTTGGCTATCTTTCAACAGGATTTTAGCTTTGGGCACTCTGTTGTCCCCCAAAGCCATATCTATGAAGCTTGGAGCTTCATACCCGTACAATGCCATAAATGGAGTCATCCTGATGGTCATGTGATGCATGGTATTGTAACAATACTCCCCAATGTGTAACCATTTAACCCAGGCTCTCTGTTGTGCGGTCACAAAGTTCTGCAAATAACCCTCCACCCACTTATTTACTATCTCAGTCTGGGGATGGTAGCTCATACTTGGTGTAAGGTCTGTACCGCACAGCCTGAACAACTCTCGCCAAAAAGCGCTCATGAACTTGCTGTCCCTGTCACTGACAATAAATCTTGGTAACCCATGTAGCTTAAAGACCTCCCTGAAGAACACATCTGCCACCTGAGCTGCTGTAGAAGTAGAGGGAATAGCAAAGAAGTGAGCAAACTTCGTCAATTTGTCCACCACCACATAAATGCAATCTCTTCCCTGCACTCGAGGTAGGCCAGTGATGAAGTCCATAGAAATGCTCTCCCACTTCCGGTCTGGAATAGGTAAGGGCTGTAGTAAACCAACAGGAAACGTGTGCTCTTCCTTATTCTGTTGACAAACTGCACAATCCCTGACATGCCTCTAAACATCGTCCTTGAGCTCTTTCCATGAGAACCGCTCTCGGATCTGCCTGTAGGTCTTGAAGACCCCCGGATGCCTGGACATAGGTGCATCATGAAACGCCCTCAGTATCGTCTCTCTTAAGGGTGATGACGGAATTAAATAGATTCTGTCCTGAAACCTTATCAACCCATCAATCACCTCATAGCAACCATCCTGTATAGTGCCTGAAACCAGTCCTGATGCCCAAGTGTCCCCAGCATATTCTGCTATAATCTTAGCCTGCCAGTCTCCTGAAATCTCTGCAAAAGCACAAATGTGAGGTCTTCTAGATAAGGCATCAGCCACTACATTCTTCTTCCCTTTGACAAACTCAATGTCAAAGTCATAGGCTTGCAATTTAGTGACCCAATTCTGCTCCCTGTCATTCAAGTCTCACTGACCCATGAAATACTTTATGCTGTTGTGATCAGTCTTGATCACAAACTTTCCTCCAACCAAGTAGGATCTGAATTTGGCCAAGGCATGCATAATGGCTAACATCTCCCGATCATAAATAGAATAGCTCCTCTCCACCCCTTGGAGCTTCCTACTCTCAAAAGCAATGGGGTGCTTCTCTTGCATCAATATTGCTCCAACCCCGTCACCCGATGCATCACAATGAAGCTCAAAAGGCTTCGTGAAGTTGGGTAGGGCTAGAACTGGACATGAAGACATCACCCGCTTGAAATGTTCAAAACACTGTTGCGCTGCCACTGTCCATACAAAAGCACCCTTCTTGGTGAGGTTTGTTAATGGTGCTGCAGTCTGTGAAAAGCCCTTCACAGATCTCCTATAAAAACGACACAATCCGAAAAATCCTTTGAGTTGTGTAAGGTTGGTTGGAGTGGGCCAATCAACCACCGCCTTGATCTTTTATGGATCCACCCGAACTCCTTCAGCACTGATAATATGGCCGAGGTAGAGCAATTTGGTCATGTCGAACTCGCAGTTTGATTCCTTGGCATATAGTGACTCCTCCAATATGACCAGCACCTCCTCTAATTGTTGTAGGTGCTCATCCCACGTCCTACTGAAAACTAGGATGTCATCAAAGAAGATTAATACAAATCTTCGGAGCTGCCCTCTAAACACCTGATTCATGCAACTCTGGAAGGTAGCTGGAGCGTTGGTTAGCCCAAACGGCATAACCAAAAACTCAAAGTCCCTGTAGTGACACCGGAAGGCAGTTTTTTCTGTCCTCCGCTCGCATCCTGATCTGATGGTATCCTGAACGTAGGTCTATCTTAGAGAAAAATCGTGCTCCATGCAACTCATCAATCAGCTCGTCAATCCTGGGGATGGGGTACCTGTTCTTAATTGTCTTCTTATTGAGAGCTCTATAGTCAATGCACATACGCATTGTCCCATCCTTCTTCACCAAAACCACCGGTGAAGCAAAGGGGCTTTTGCTGGGCCTAATATGCCCCATCTCTAATAGCTCCTTTATTGACTTCTCTATTTCATCCTTATGCTTTTTTGGATGGCGGTAGGGGGTGATGATGACTGGTTTAGCCCCCTCCTCCAGCTCGATAACATGCTCTACACCCCTCTCGGGAGGGACCCCATGTGGAATGCTACCAAACACCTTATCACGCCTAGAAATGATCTGTATATCTGGGTGATATCTCTTTACCTGCTGCTCTAGAGGCGTAGGCATGATCAAACATTCAGCTGCCCACTCGACATCGTCATGTCTGAACAACCGTTCCATCCTTTTCAAGGATACCACCCTGTGCCCCCCATTAGGTAAGCCTCGAAGCACCACCTTTCTGCCCTGATGCTGAAACCTCATCTCCAGCTTAGCCAAGTTGAAGGTGAACTCTACCAGAGAAGTCATCCACACCATTCCTAAGATGACATCATAATCGCCCATGTCAACTAAATAGAAATTGTCCTCCAACTCATAATCTCCTCCCAACCTGATGCGAAGTTTTGAAATCTTCCGGGTGCATAATAACTTGTGGCCATTGGCCACCATGACTCTGAACCCTGCGTGCTCTTCGGTCTGAAGACCCCTCTTGGCCACCAGTTTTGCGTCAATGAAATTATGCGTTGCCCCTGTATCGATCAAGGAAACCACGCGCTGCCCGTGAATCAGCCCTCTTACCTTAAAGGTCATGGCCTTCTAGACGCCTGTCAGCCGAGCAAGAGACTTCTCATCATCCGAACTCTCCTCAGCAACGCTATCGCCCTGACTAGATTCTGAATCTGAATGCTGCCCCTTGTCTTCGGAAGGTGATTCGTCTGCTGAGAAATACTCCATGGGCTTAGCCTTCGCTTTAAGCGGACATTCATGGGAAAGGTTCCATGGCTCCCTACAATGAAAACATAGTTTTTTCTTCCTGAGTTCGTTGAGGGTCTCGCTGTCCAACCCTTTTGTTTCCCCCTTAGGCCGCTGAGGGTCCTTTTGAAACGTCTTCCTTTCCTTATCCTTCCTAAAATGAGAGTTCTTAGAGTGGAGTTTACTCCTGTAGGAAGAAGATGCTAGGTCTCTAGTTTTCTTAATGGCCTCTTGTAGTGAAGAGGGGTTGTGTCCCTTTACCCATCCTCGCAAGGGGTCGGAAAGCCCATCCATGAAAAGAACAACCAGTATTCTTTCCGATATATCCGTCACCAATATTGCCAGCTTTTGGAACTCAGTGATATAGGCCTCCACAGAACCCCACTATTTAAGCTGAGCTAGCTCCTTGAAATGCAATTTTGGGTCCTTAGTATCAAACCTGTCAATGAGTCTCTCGATAAACTCTGCATAAGTATCTACCTGGTTATGGCCAAGCGTGACCACACCGTGGTGCCACCACTCGTGGGCACTTCCATCCAAGTGCAATGCAACGTACTTAATCGTGTCCCCCTCAGGCATGGGATTAAGCTGGAAATAAGTGTCTAATTTCTGGACCCATGTTCGCATTGAAGTCTTCCCTGTACCGTCATAGTATGGAATGGACAACTTTCCTAACTTTTTTCTCATCTCATAATTCTGTTGCATCTTCCCTCTCATGGGCATGTGCTTGAGTCTAACATCCATATACTCCCTGAAGGACATTTCACCCTGAAAATTTGGTGCAGCATTTCTCCAATCCTCTAGTATTTGGTCCTGTATCTCCTGCTGTGTATGACCAGTGTTATCCTGGTCATTCTGTCTTGGAGGGAATTGTGGCATGAGTGGCCTTGTAGAAGAACCTGCTCTAGCATATGTCCGGGCTCCCCTATTAATCGATGCATCTCCATTACCTCCATTACCCGATCCACCTACCTTGTTAGCATTATTACCCTGGTTGGCATTGTTGCCTTGATCTGCTCTAGTCAAGTGTTGTGTAATTGCTAGGGCCATTTGTTGCAATGTGGTCTGTAGCTCCCTTTGCCCCCTGACAAGATCACTGAGCATCATCCTGGTGCTGGGTTCTCCCCTCTCCTCATCTGGGTCACCCATGGCTGGTGCTGCAAAGGGCTCACCCTCAATTTCTGAAAAAACTTGTAAGTCTGGGTTTGTCCGGTTTCTCCTCAAGTAGTACTAATGTGTGGGATGCATGAAACCTCACAGGATGGCAGGAATAACAGGCTCTGATACCACTGTAATGGGCACCCCAGTTGCACCCAAAACTAACCCAGTAGGGACTCTTTATGACTCCCGTAGTTTTTCTGGAATTTCTTTTTTTGTTTTACAAAGACCAATATATGTAACATACATATAGAATTGCAAGCATAGATACACACAACTGAAATAACCAACACACTGTATTTGTATTAATTGCAAAATGAGCAAACGAGTACAATGTCGGTCACGTGGTGACTCATTAGATCCCCTGGTGATCGTACAAACAATATTTCAAGCAGATATCCCAGCATGTGCCGAAGGTGCTTCATTTGTTCTTTGACCCCCCGGAACTACAGACTCTGCAGAAGCTTCTACGGACTCTGCAGCCAAAACTACGGACTCTGCAGGGTTAGATCTACGAACTCCACCAGGCTGGAAATGTACTGACTCTGCAGTCTGAAATCTACGAACTCCACCAGGCTTGAAATCTACAGACTCTGCAGTTTGAAATCTACGAACTCTGCAGGCTAGAAACTACGGACTCTGCAGGCTTAAATCTACGGCCTTTGCAGACAGAAAACTACGGACTCTGCAGGAACTACGGACTCAACAGGCAGAAATCTACGGACTCACCCGACTGCATACAGATGCTATAGTGGCACAGCTGCTACAGTAGTACGGCTGCTACAGTGGCGCGGCTGCTACAGTGGCTAAGAACACAAAACTCCAAAGACCAATCCCAATGATTGATGTCTAGAGTGCTACAAATGAGAAGGACGTTCTCAAATGCCCAAATACGCTTCAAGTGCAACAATTCTTTTCTTCTTATCCAACATGCCCAAAGAAGCCACAAGCACTCCCCTATATCCTTTTCTCCAAGGGGCAACTCAACTCACTTGAGCAATGTGGGATAAAGGATGTGCAACAGTCCCTCATAAAGTAAATGTTTAAAGTGACACTCAATGTCTTTCAATTGGGTTAAAAGTTACCCTTTTTGCAGCACTTCAGGCCCCCAAAAATACTAGCAACCGGACTCCAAATGGTGCGAGTGATAGCTTGCCGGAAAGCTCTCAACAAAGAGCACCAAAACCAATCATCAAAACTGGCCTCCGTTGCGTCCTAATAGCTTACTAAAAATAGTGTGTTGGAAACTGAGTGAGCCCAGCTGCTAAAATGGGGACATTACAAATTGTCAACATTTTGATGACTCAACTGGGAAGCATGCATGCTATGCTTGAGAACCAAACCATTTCCATGACTCCTGGACTCACAAAGTAATGACAAATTTGATCCATGACTGCAAAATCTCTTTTAACCTGGCATGAGACAACCTTCATCCTCCAAAATAAGAAGGGAAACACACAAAATAGGAAAACTAAACAAAGCAAATGTGCAAGCAAAGCACTTATTTGGGGCAAAACAAGACAAAACTAATATGCTTGAACAACACTTGGAGGAAAACAAACTATGTACAAGGAACCTAGCTCCACAGTAGCAATGTTTTAAATGTATCCTATTGACTGGGATTGGAAGTTCTTCATCATCCATCTTTGCAAGTTGGAAGGCATTGTAGGATTTGCAACTGGAGATTGTGTATAGGCCACTTCAAAGGGAGTCAAACTTTGTGTGTCTTCCTGGTTTAGCTCGATCCTCATCCCACTTGAAGACCAAATCTCCTTCTTTGAAACCCGTGAAAAAACCCCCTTGTCAAAAGTTCTCTTCAATTGTGTTTGATGAATTTCCATGGCTAGCATGCCCTGATTTCTTATTTCTTCCAACTCCATATGCTCAGCATACATGATCTCCATAGGCTCATTCTCCAACAATTCAAGCTAACACATTAATTTTAAAGCAGAAAATTCAAGAGAAATGGGTAACCTTGCTTCCTTACCATATACCAGCTTGTATGGAAAGTTGGCTATTGATATTTTGTAGGTGATCCTATCAACCCATAGAGCTGATTTCAACTTGAGATGCTATGACCTCCGATTGTCTTCAATAGTCCTTATGATCTTCAACAAGTTCTTATTTGTAGATTCAGCAAGACCATTGCCTTGTGGATAATAGTTTGATGAAGTGCTAAGATAAATCCCATGTTGGACAGCCCATTGACTGATCCTAGTTCCCACAAAAGCCATTGCATTATCAGAAATAATAGTTGAAGGAACTCCAAATCTAGTAAGCAAACCTTCATAAAATCTAGAACATTGATTTCATTTGCTTCTTTCAATGCCACTGCTTTTGTCCAACGTGTAAAGTAATCTGTAGCAGATAGAATCCATTTATGTGCTGAACTTGAAGGAGGATTTATGATACCAATGAAATATAATCCCCATTAGACAAAGCGCTAATCCACCGCAATTGGTTGAAGAGGTAAGGCTGCAAGTTTCACTTTTCTTACAAACATAGCACACTGTTTGCACTTCCTAACCCATGCATGGCAATCACCAAATATACTAGGCCAATAGTACCCACCTCTCATGATCTTAAGGTTTGTGGTTCTTGCAGAAAAATGTCCTCCACGATGTCAATCATGGAATTCTTCAAGCAATCTCTGAGTTTGGCCTGGCTCTACACATCTTAGCAACATGCCATTGATATCTTTCTTGAACAAAAAACCATCAATAAGCAAAAATGGAATTGATTGCAACATGAAATATCTTCTTTTTGAATAACTTAGATGAGAGGAATAAATACCATTTTGAAGATAGCTTATCAAGTCATGAAAAAAGCTGGAATGTGAGGCATGACCAGCTGCAACCTCTTCATCATTTGACACCAAAACAACCTCATTAGTCTCTTGCAAGTTTTGAGCTAAATGCTCACAAAGTCCTTTGCCTCTAATCAGCTTTGTGACCTTAATTTCCACATCATACTCCATTACCTTGGTTATCCAACCAACTCTCTTCTCATTTATATCTTTGTTCAAAAGGAACTCCTTGATGCTTGGATGAGAAACCATTAGGTGTATCTTATTGTTAGACAACAAGTATCTAAATTTTTTAAGAGATTTTATAATTGAAAGAACATGTTTTTCAACAAAAGAATACCTTGTTTCATACTCTTTCAATCCTTGACTAAAGAAAGCTATTGGTTGCTCCGAAGCCTCATGATTTTGTTGCATAAGAATTCCTGAAATGATGTCCTTGTTAGCATATGTATACAAAATGAAATCTTTTGTAAAATCCGGATTTATAAGTGTAAGAGCACTAGCTATGGCCTTCTTAATATCTTCAAAACTTTTAACTCCTTTGGACCAACTGAAGCTCTGATTCTTCTTTAGCATTGTTGTAAGTGGCTTAGCTTAGCTAAAATGGCAAAATCTGAAATATATCTCCTTATGAAGTTAATTTTCTCAAAGAAACTTTGCATAGCCTTTTTGTGCTTAGGCAAGGAGAGTGCAAGAATGGAGTCTACCCTTTCAGAATCTATGCTTAATCTATGCTTTGAAACAACATGTCTAAGAAGCTTACCTTCATGAACTGAGAAGACACATTTTTGGGGGTTTAGAGATACCCCAAATTGCCTACACCTTTCGAACACTTGCTTGAGATGAACCGTGTGATCTGCATTCTTTGAAAAACACTGTTATATTATCCAGATAAATAAGTACAAACTTGTTAAGGCCTTGGAATGTCATATCCATGGCTCTCTGAAAGGTTGCTCCAACATTAGATAAATTGAATGGCATCTTTTTGTATGCAAACGTCCCCCACTTGGTTGTGAAGGTTGTCTTAAATTGGTCCTCTTCTTTGACCAAAATTTGATTGTAGCCACTATATCCATCCAACAAAAAATATCTTTCTAAACCTGCAACCAGTTGTAAAATCTATTCCATTGATGGCAATGGATAGTGATCTTTAAGTGAAGCCCTGTTCAAATCACGAAAGTCGACACACAATCTAATCTCACTGTTCTTCCATACCGAAACAAAATTTGCCATCCAAGTTGAGTGCTTGATTGGAAAAATAATAGCTGACTCTATGAGCTTGTGAATCTCAGCTCTCATCAAAAGCTCAAGCTTAGGATTGATGGGCCTTTGTCTTTGTATCATAGGTTTAGTTTCAGTGTCTAACTCAATGATGTGTTGAGATAAACTTGGGTCAAATCCCTTGAGATTACTATATTGCCAAGCAAATACATCAGCAAAACTTGTGCATAACTCAATAAAAGCTTCTTTTTGTGAAGGAGTACATACCTTACCCAACTTCAAATTCTTACCAGCTACAATCTTTACATTGGCATAGTGCTCTTCTTTTGTTGACGATGATGGCTTCTCTTTCCTTAACTCGTCATCACCACTGAAAATGTTTTCAAGTGTGACCAATCCCTTGGGCAACTTATTTGTTTTTAGTTGCACAACCTGATCACCATACTATTGCAAATACTTTGATTGGTTTCTCAAAGAAAACTCAGCTTTCTCTTGCGACAATCTCACAATTTGATTGTCATCTTCGAACACTTGCTAATTCTCATGATTATTTGGAATAGAAGGCCTTACAACCACCTTTATATGTGACTGAATTTTCTCACTTTTTTTATCAGTTGGAATGCTAAATTGTGACCCAATGGCAGCCAACCTATCTACGTGTTTATTCTTGCCTCTTGGTATTGCCTGAATGTTAAAAGCTTGAAAATCTTCAAGTCCCATAGTCTATGCTTGTAAGATTTAAGCAATAAATTTTTACATATATTTAAACCTTTTACTTGGTGAACTATATGTTCACTATCACCAAAAACCTACAAGGTGTTGACTTTCATCTTCCTAGCCCACTGCAATCCGTGAACTAGCGCGTCATACTCAGCAACATTGTTTGAACAACCAAATTGAAACTTAATAGAAGAGAAATACATTTGCTTTGTTGGAAAAACTAACATCATTCTAGCTCCAGTACCATGTTTATTCTTTGATCCATCGAAGTACAATTGCCACAAACCTTCACTAGATTCATCAGCTTTAACCATGGCTGGAATTAGCACATCATTCTCATGAAGGTAATACACACCAAGTCCTTCAATCAATTTATAAGGATCATGTTCATGCAAAGTGGAAGCCCACTCATCAAGAAACAAATCTGAAACTCCATCCAAAGGTGATCCATTTTCTACTCCACTAGTTTCTAGTACATCATCTGAGATGATATAGTTAGTGTTCACAACACTTGGCATATATGGCTCCATATGAAAACGTACAATAGGTTCAAAATGAATTGTTACCTTGGTACCATTCCTGGTTCTGAACAACAAATAAGTCTAATCAGCTGATAAATATCCCCCAATCTTTTGAGGTGAAGTCCCTTAAAAGACACATAGCAAAGTAAGTAAGCAAGTTTACCACAACATCCTGCTGAATAGTAACATTGGGACAAGCATGTAATGTCAATTTCAGATCTCTGATGATGCCTACTATCTTTGTTGGTGACCCATCCAATTGCAATGCCTCCTTAATGTTTGGCTCATAAACAGGGTCAAGCTTGTTTGCAATCTGTTCAGGCATGATTATACTACTAGCTCCACTATCCACCATACAGTTATGAACCAAAGTATCACCTACTATCAAATAAAGGTAGAAACGATTTTTATTTGTTTTTACCTCAGTTTTGTCCACATTTGCCATCATATTTACTTGTACTTGTTGCTTAGTTGGCTAATCTAAATTAGTTAAGACGACACCTTTCTCAACCGATTTGGAGACAATTTGAGAGCTGAAAGTTCTTGGATGAGCATATCTTTTTGTCATGGAATGAAAAAAGAATCCCACATGTTAATGCTGATATTAGACTTCTTCATCTGATCCACTATACTGAACTGAGATCCACCAACCTTTGGTTGCACTTTCTGAAGCAATGGCTGCTCACGAACTAAAGGTATTCGATGAACTTTACTAACCTCTATATTCTGATTTTTCTCTGTTGTAGGGGAGCAAGTTGTTCTTTTGTACTCTTAGAAATAACATTAGGAGTACTTGAAGCATTTGTCACCTCCTGCAGCTCATCAATGGCTCTTCTTTTAGCTCTAGTTATAGCTGCAATTTGACCACTTGTATTGTTAGTTTCAACACCCTGAGTAAAAGCAACATGATCATCCACTTGCCAATTTACATTAATGACATCAGGCTGCCCTTGAAATTGTTGAGTCTCTCCTAATGCAAAACTTGTATCTTGGTACTAACCTCCTTGAAAAGAAAACTCTTCTTGTGTCATTTGTGGCATAGTAATTGTTGTCAACCTGGAGCTGCGCCCTGATTCGAGGACGTGCACGAAACTGCCAGTCCTCTATCCAACTAAAACAATGGGATCTTCTCACGAGGGTGGGTGCCTCAATAGTGAGAAGAACCTCCAGAGAAGGCTGGTTCCTGTATGACGTATTAATGAATATTCCTACTCTACGCTGCTGACTACCGTGGAAAATGGAGAAAGAAAACTTAAAGGGGAAATCCTACCTAAAAGGGGTGATACACCAAGATTTTGATCCACTCAATTTGGAACCTTGAACACTGAACGAACAAGGGAGAAGGAAGACATTAGACTTCAAATTAATCACTTATGCATAAGTATTTCATGCAGAGGTTCGATCCAATAACTAAAACCTGAGGAAAAACGATGGAGAGAGGTCCGATACAAGACACTTTGCAGCCACCTAACATCCACTTACAATTTCAGCAAAAGACAATAAATAACACTTTAACATGACCTGCACAAGGATAATATAGCAACTAGGTATGAAACAGAATTTGGGAAGGGAGAGAACTCTACCACTTATGCAAATTGCTGAAAAAATATACACTATGCCAATGCTTGAAATCTGAAAGTACAGTCCTTCTATTGATTGAAGAGGTTACACAACTCACCAATGGCAGAGTCTGGTCTAACCAAGAGAGATTGGATGATTTTTAATCAAGGCTGAAAGCCATTATATAGAGAGAATTACAAAAAGCCAAAGATTGGCGTAGAAACTTGAAGGGAAGATTCACTTTAGTTAACTCAAGGCTTTACTTAGCCTAAAATATATTTTCCCTTTTGTCCTTGCATGAAGCTTATTCGCTTGATGAAGCGAACTTATCTTTCTTATGAACCGCTCACCTCCTTTTGCATGGAAATCTTCTAGTGGATGTGGCGTTTGATCAATTAGTAATCTCTAAATCTGGAACAATCAACTTGTCGTTCTAATTTGGAAAACCTGCTGAAGCTGAGTTAGACTTTCGGATGCATGAGCTGGCTGGAGATGGACATGACTTTAATAATCAGTCAACTGAAGCTTTGACTGATTGTTCAAAAATAGCTCTGCTGTTTGCATGTATTTCGTTCTATTATGGTCTGCTGTTCGTATCTATTTCTGGTGGGATTCTATATTCGGATGTATGTCTATATTTTTTTACCTGTTTGGCCCTTTCTTTCGGAATTCTGGCTTTATCCCTGTTCCAACGGTTACTTCCCGCAGGCAAAATTTGATGGCCTGCGGGACGTCACCGGAAGCGTTATTATTTTCTTCGGATTTCTCTGCTTGGCAATTTCCGTCTTGCCATTTTTCCTTTACTCTTATTTGTTCGGGCTTTTTGCCGTGGTCTTTTTTGTCTCTGTGGTCTTCCGAATTTCTTTGAACTTTTTGTCCGAAGGAATTCCTTCGGACAAAAAGTCTGAAAGAATTCATTTCCTTCGTTTTTGCCATTGTCTTTTGTCTTAGGACTTGTGTTTCTTCGGACTCATGTCTTGCGCAAGCTTTTCGAATTTCTTCGGACTTTTTGTCCGAAGGAATTCATTCGGACAAAAGTTCGAAAGAATTCATTCTCTTGACTTAGCTTTTTTTTGTCTTTTCTTGTCGGCTTTGTCTTTGGACTTGTCTCCTGTCCCTTCCGAACTCCTTCAGTCTTTTTGTCCGAAGGAATTCCTTCAGACAAAAAGTCTTAAGGATATGTCTTTGCCTTTGCTCTAAAATGTGCCCTTCGGGATTTAAAACATGCCCTTCCGCCGACCAAGTGCCCTTCGGCACCGACCAAGTGTCCTCCGCTAGTGCTCTTCGAAAAAATTGGAGGGCACCTGGGCTTCTTGCAAAGTCCTTGAATTTGGTCCTCCTGTTGCCCGAAGGGTAGGTGCCCTTCGGGAATATTGAAAGTGACCCTTCCAAAGGGTACCCTGCCCTTCGAAATTTTTTAAATGGACTCTTCCGAATTAACCCTTGACTTTTCCTTGCCTTTTGAAACTTTTCCGAAATTTCTTCAGACTTTGTCATTGGCTCTTTCTGTCTTTTCTGCCCTCTGAAAGGGTTGTTTGGCCTCTAAAAGTTGCCTTTCGGAAAAATTTGAAAGCCCCTTTTGTTTTCTTCCGTGTTGGGAACTTGTCTTGTTCCTGCAGGGTCTGTAGAAATCCTGCAGAGTCCGTAGAAAATTCCAAGCCTGAGTCCGTAGAAATTTTTCTGCCTGAGTCTGTAGAATTTTTTCTAGTGGCAAGAGAAAATCTGATTTGTGGAAGATTGGTCAACATTCTGGCGACTCAGTTGGCTCAGCATCCCTGCTATGCTTTAGGACCCAAGCCATGTATAAATGCTATTCGAATTCCCAGATGGTGAATCTGATTTCTGAATGAAAATTTGCTCTGATCTTGGCTGTAGTAACCTCCTTCCTCAGAATAAGAAGGGAAACACACGAAAGCGGAAAACTAACTAAAAAGCAAATGTGCAAACAAGCACTTATTGAGCAAAACTGAAGCAAACTACTATGCTTGAACAGCACTTAGAGGAAGTAAAAACAACTTAAATAACTTAGCTAACCATGATAAGGCATGATCCACCTAGATCAAATGGGAAATTTTTGAACTCACTCCTTCTGAGAGATAGTACAATTTGCAAAGCAGGTTGTTTATTAGTCATAACCTCAGATGAGGCATTTGCCTTGTCGACCAACTGTATTAGCATCTTTTCAAATGGGTTATCAACAGCAAACCAGTCACCAAAAAAGACGAACTTACCAAGTATTTACTGATCATTTCCAGATTGCTTGTTTTCCACCACCTTGTCAAGTGATATTCCATTTATGCATGGTTCTTGAGTGACCATATCCTTCTTATCGGCTACTGCGAGTTCATCCAACTCTTCAAAGAGCTTTGGGCAAACAACTCCGTCTGTACTGTAACTTTGAATAGGTGATTCTTGATCAAACTTCTCATAAACATGCTCTTCAATAGTAAACCTATCTGTACAAAGCTCTTCAATCTCTTGTAGAGATTCAAGGTATCGCTGCCAATCATCTTTTTGTTCCTCACCTTGATCTATTTGAATTGAATCATCTGTCACCCTATCTGGATCCTTCTCAATAGGAGATACCTGTAACTCATGTATGACTTCAATTTGTACCAGCTCCTCTTGAAGTTCCTCTACATCAAGATCAGTCTTTCCACTCTCAGCTATAACTGGATGCTCAATTACAACCTCAAGAGAAGTGTCAATAGGAAATTCTTCTTTAGACACTTCTAAAGCATCCTCTATACATTCTGCAAGAACTTGTCCTGTAGCTGCAACCTCTTTCTCAATACTCCACAGAACAGGATCCTTTTGAGCAAAGGGGGATATGGTGGGAGGGTGATGAAATTCATTTGTTTGAGAGGGAATATGAAGCATGGGAGGTTGATCATGATCGGATTTTGGAATCTTGAGGGAAAAGGAATTCTCTAAGGAGTTTTGGAGATGAGGGAAAGAGAAACTCTTAAAGACCTCTGTATTATGTTCCTTCCACTTGACCATTACCTCGTCAAAGTCTGAACCCTGCTTGTTCTCCTGGACAACCTGAGCTTGAGAGATGATTGGTGAGGGAAGGGGACTATAAGAAGGTTTAGTCTCATAAATAGTCAATTGAATAGGCTCTTGGATATGCTCTTGAATAGGCTCTTGACTCCAACTAGGAAGCTCCCCTAGCACACACTGGGCATGGTTAAGAACTTCATAAGAATAAGGAGTACAATAGCCCTTTGTAGACAATTGGTTTAACTCAATTTTCTGCCTTTCCCAAGCCTACATCTTTTCCAATGCAAGAATACATAGTCCATTTATCTCTTCTGGATCATTGGATACATTTCAAAATAGACCATTCATTTCCTCATATTGAGAGTTAGAAAAAACTTTTCTTGCATATGCTAGTATTCTGAGCTCTATTTCATTCATTTTTTCTTGAAGGCAATACTGCTCATATGCAACATCATAGCCATATGGTGAAGATGAAATCCGGTCCTGAGACTGATATGGCTCACAAGGAAGGTAAGAGTCATGCTCTTGATAATAAGGATCATGAGAAACTTGATAAGGCTCAACATAGCTTTGATAATAACCTTGATAAGGCTGATTAGGCTCATAGATATCATGACCAAGTTCGCATGATCCATCATTGGGCCGATAAGGAAACATAGCATAGGAATTCTCTCCATACATAGCCATCAAAATTCATTCACGATAATTCAATAGAAATAGACTTACATGGAAGCTGTCCTGAACTATTAGAAGCAACTGCTTGAGCTTGTAGTCACCGAATACTTCTTGAAGAACACTGCTGTAACTGCAATTTCATTAAAACTAGAAAAAATGTTTTCCACCGGGCTTGCCAAAAACTGTTGTCAACTTGGAGCTGCGCCCTAATTCGAGGACGTGCGCGAAACTGCCAGTCCTCTATCCAACTAAAACAATGGGATCTTCTCACGAGAGTGGGTGCCTCAATAGTGAGAACCTCCAGAGAACGTTGGTTCCTGTATGACGTATCAATGAATATTCCTACTCTACGCTGCTGACTACCGTGGAAAAGAGAGAAAGAAAACTTAAAGGGGAAATCCTACCTAAAAGGGGTGATACACCAAGATTTTGATCCACTCAATTTGGAACCTTGAACACTGAACGAACAAGGGAGAAGGAAGACATTAGACTTCAAATTAATCACTTATGCATAAGTATTTCATGCAAAGGTTCGATCCAATAACTAAAACCTGAGGAAAAACGATGGAGAGAGGTCCGATACAAGACACTTTGCAGCCACCTAACATCCACTTACAATTTCAGCAAAAGACAATAAATAACACTTTAACATGACCTGCATAAGGATAATATAGCAACTAGGTATGAAACAGAATTTGGGAAGGGAGAGAACTCTACCACTTATGCAAATTGCTGAAAAATATACACTATGCCAACGCTTGAAATCTGAAAGTACAGTCCTTCTATTGATCGAAGAGGTTACACAACTCACCAATGGCAGAGTCTGGTCTAACCAAGAGAGATTGGATGATTTTTAATCAAGGCTGAAAGCCATTATATAGAGAGAATTACAAAAAGCCAAAGATTGGCGTAGAAACTTGAAGGGAAGATTCACTTTAGTTAACTCAAGGCTTTACTTGGCCTAAAATATATTTTCCCTTTTGTCATTGCATGAAGCTTATTCGTTTGATGAAGCGAACTTATCTTTGTTATGAACCACTCACCTCCTTTTGCATGGAAATCTTCTAGTGGATGCGGCGTTTGATCAATTAGTCATCTCTAAATCTGGAACAGTCAACTTGTCGTTCTAATTTGGAAAACTTGCTGAAGCTGAGTTAGACTTTCGGATGCATGAGCTGGCTGGAGATGGACATGACTTTAATAATCAGTCAACTGAAGCTTTGACTGATTGTTCGAAAATAGCTCCGATGTTGCATGTATTTCGTTCTATTATGGTTTGTTGTTCGTATCTATTTCTAGCGAGATTCTATATTCGGATGTATTTGTCTATATTTTTTTACCCATTTGGCCTTTTCTTTCAGAATTTGGCTTTATCCTTGTTCCAATGGTTACTTCCCGCAGGCAAAATTTGACGGCCTGCGAGACGTCACCAGAAGCTTTATTATTTTCTTCAAATTTCTCTTCTTGGCAATTTCCGTCTTGCCATTTTTCCTTTACTCTTATTTGTTCGAGCTTTTTGCTGCGGTCTTTTTTGTCTCTGTGGTCTTCTGAATTTCTTTCGAACTTTTGTCCGAAGAAATTCGGAAAGCTTGCGCAAGACATGAGTCCGAAGAAAAACAAGTCCTAAGACAAAAGACAAAGGCAAAAACGAATTTTTGCTGCGGTCTTTTTTGTCTCTGTGGTCTTCCGAATTTCTTTCGGACTTTTCTCGACTTAGCTTTTTCTTGTCTTTTCTCGTCAGCTTTGTCTTCAGATTTGTCTCCTGTCCCTTTTGAATTCCTTCGGACTTTTTGTTCGAAGGAATTCCTTCGGACAAAAAGTCCGAAGGATATGTCTTTGCCTTTGCTCTAAAATGTGCCCTTCGGGATTTAAAACATGCCTTTCTGCCGACCAAGTGCCCTTCGGCACCGACCGAGTGTCCTCCACCAGTGCCCTTCGGAAAAATTGGAGGGCACCCAGGCTTTCTGCAAGGTCCTTGAATTTGGTCCTCCTCCTGCCCGAAGGGTAGGTGCCCTTCGGGAATATTGAAAGCAACCCTTCCAAAGGGTACCCTGCCCTTCGGAATTTTTTAAATGGACTCTTCTGAATTAACCCTTGACTTTTCTTTCCTTGCCTTTTGAAACTTTTCCGAAATTTCTTCTGACTTTGTCATTAGCTCTTTCTGTCTTTTCTGCCCTTCGCAAGGGTTGTTTGGACTCTAAAAGTTGCCTCTCGGAAAAATTTGAAAGCCCCTTTTGTTTTCTTCTATGTTGGGAACTTGTCTTGTTCCTGCAGGGTCCGTAGAAATCCTGCAGAGTTCGTAGAAAATTCCCTGCCTGAGTCCGTAGAAATTTTTCTGGTGGCAAGAGAAAATCTAATTTGTGGAAGATTTGTCAACAGTAATGTTTTGTGATACCAAGGCTTGGTTTTGAGCATCATTGAGATTTGAGGACTGCCAACCTGAATCTTGCATCAAGTTGTTTTGAGGTGGGGTGGGAACAATGGCCTTTGAAACGAAAGGAGCATTAGGATCAAAAGCAGCATAAAGCTTAGCTAGAGTTATGGCTCTTTGTGTTTGATAAGGTGGTATATTCTCTCTGAAACCTTGATAAGGAGGCCTTTAATCTTTGAAACGTTGATAAGTGGTCTGATTTTGTTGTTGATAGGGCCTATTAGCTTGATATTGCTGTCTCTTGAGTTGCATTATTTCATTCTCAAAGGATTGTAACAAGTTTTTCAACTCTCCTATCTCACTAGCTTGACTAGTAGGGGCTGCAATTTGAGCTCGAGGTGATGGAATAGGAACTAAAGATGGGGTTTGACGAATTTGAGAGGGTGGTATGGACTTTATTTTTGAAAATATAGGCATTGGAGGTCTTAGAGAAAGCTTACCAGCCTGTATCAAACTATTCTCTGTCCTAATTGCAACCTCATAAGCATTTGGCAAAGTAGTACCATCCATTAATTGTATCATCGCACTAATGTCAGAGTTAAAAGCTTTTAAATAATACAAAAATGCATATTTAGGAGATGATCTAATCAACAAAGGTATCCTAGTCCATGTCTTCTGGAATATGAGGTTAAAATTAGACATGAACTCATGAGGAGCTCTATTTATCGCAGTTAATTGCTCAACTAAAGATAGGTGATCAGATTTGTCCTCAAATTGCTTGACTAAGGCTGCACCCAATTCATTCCAGGTAGAAATGGAGTTTAGTGAGAGCTTTCTATACCACTACAAAGCTTTTCTTTTGAAAGAAGCAGCAAGCAATCTAATAGCAACATTATCCTCAACAACATTATGGACTGAACAAAGATTAGCTACATCTTGGATATGCTCAATAGGGGTTGTTTGGTTTTCTCCAGAGTAGAATGGGATGCTCTTGAGGGCAGATACAAAAATATTGTCGCACTGGGCTAGATTCAGTGGGCTACCTCTATTGAATGGAACAAATACCTAGCTTTTGATGGCCATTTGGATGGTGGGGATTGTACTGCCTACAACAACAGGATAATCAGGGGACAAATATTTCTTTTGAGGATATGGATTTGCCCTCGAAAACCTTGATCTTTTATATGATATAAATTCAAAAAGAATACCTTTACTAGTTGACCTTGTTGTAACCTTTGGCATGAAAGAATTCCCTAAATGGTGCTATGAACCTTGCAACCTGAAGAATCTTTAGCTTGTGATGAAGATGAATATTCTCATCTGCTGCAATTGCTTCTCCTCAGCTTCAAATTTCTTCAAATATGCAAAGAATTTCTTCGAGGTCCCACCAGGCGTGCAAAAAACTATTGTCAATCAGACTCGCACCCTTGTGAAGGTAGTTTTAAGCCTTCACAGTCTCCTGAAACATGAAAACAATCCTAGATTGTGGGCGGCCTAATCAACGGATTGAATCTCTAGATTCTACGGGCTAGCTCCCTTTGGTGTATCAATTAGAATCTTTATTCTACACTACAAACAACCGAGAAAAAAAGGAAAAAAGAGAATTGGAGGAAAAAATCCTATTTAATGATGGTGATACACTTGTATTCTAGTTCATCCACTCAATTTGAGCTCCTAAAAAACACTGATTAAACAAGAAAAAGATTGAACTTTCAACTCCAATTGACTCCTATGCATTAGTATTTCATAAAAAGGTTCTATCTGGTAATCAAAGCTTGAAGAAAATGATGGAACAGCCCTGATTTAAGGCAATAACCAGCAACTTATATCCACTATAACTTCAGTCAAAAGACATCAAACACAAAACATGCCCTGCATAATCTGATCAACTAGTAACTAGGTAAGAATCAAGATTTGACAAGGAAGAAAATTCTATCACATATACATATCACTGACATAAATACACTATACTAGCATTTTGAAATCTGAAAACAGTCCAATTTATCTAAAAAAGGTTACAAAACTCAATCTTTGGCAGAATTTGGTCTTGCCAAAAGAGGGACCCTTAAAATGGCTGAAAAAACTAACTTATTTAGAAAAGCATACAAAAGCCAAGAGATTGGGCTGGAAATAGAAGAGGAGATCAACTCCCACATCACCCCAAGTCCAACTCCAGGTATGCCAAGATAACCAAGCCTTCAAATAATATATTTTTGTCTTATGCCTTGCATGAAAAGCTTTTTGGCATTGAAAATGATGGTGAGCCCATTTCATAATCCTTATTTAGAATAAAGATTAAATTCTTCAAACGTGCATGGATCTTTGGTAATTCAATTCTCTTCATGCATGATGATACGCCAATCTTCAAAGAGAAAACTCCACTTGAAGCTGAGTTGGAAGTGTTTGAAAAGGTTTTGATTAACAAGATAAACAAGAGTGCATGCATCAAATTTTATGTTAAGCTCTCCTTGAATAACCATCCAACATTAAACTCTTCGAGCCCTTAATGCATTCGAGTCTCCCTTTTGGAACTGAGAGAGCCATGCTTGAAGGCAGTTGTATGTCTTTTCCAAGTCTGAATAATTTGGTTATTGCATTAAAACTCGACGTGCTCCTTACTACAGTGTAATCTTGCTTGGGCCACTTTGCATGCTCTGCATGTATTCCTTTGGTATTTATTTGGGATCTTTGTCTCTGTTTGTATTCCTTCAGACAAAAAGTCCAAAGAAATTATTTTTGTTTATTTCTTTCAGACTTTTCTTCCTTTCCTTTTTTTTGGACAAAATGTCCGCAGCTTCACGCTTGGACTTTTCTTTCTTTCAAGCAATTTGCCAAAAAGAATTGTTTCTTTCTTTCCTTTAGACTTTTCCCTTTGGACAATTTGTCCGAAGCTTTTCTCTTTATGCACTTTTCCTTCGAACAATTTGTCCAAAATAATTCATGTAAATGCCTCTTCGGCTTTATGAAAATGCCCTTTAGGCTTTTTGACAAGGGCCTTTTCTTGCGGTGTTTTTGTCTCTTTCGCCTTGAACAATTCCTTCGGACAAAAAGTCTGAAGGAAATTAGGTCTTCGGGTTTTTTGCAATGGACAATTCCTTCGGACATATTGTCCGAAGGAATTCCCTATCCTTGCACTTTTTTAAATTGTCCTTCAGAATTCTAAAAGGGTCCTTCGGAAAAATTGGAATGGTCCTCTTACCCTAGGGAAGAATTGAAATAGACCTTTTGCCTTTCGAAAGACCCTTTGGATCTTTTGAAACTGCCCTCTTGGAGAATTTCTTTTGATTTTTTTCCCGACGAAAAATACACTTCGGGAAAGTGTCAAGTGTCTTTCAAAATTTTTGTAATGGTCCCCTTTGTCTTTGAAAATGCCTTTTTCCGAAGGGCAGATACCCTTCGGCTTTTCTGAAATGCATTGTTTGGAAGTTTGAAAAGTCCTTTCGGATTTTTGAAATAGACCCTTCGGCAAAATTGAAAGTATCCCTTCGAAAAAAATGGAATGGTCCTCTTGCCCTTTAAGGAGAGGACCTTTTCTTAAGGAAATGAACCCTTCGGAAAAGTTGTAAAGGACTTTTACGAAGGAAA
The DNA here is from genome assembly GCA_037957365.1 of Torreya grandis. Classification (NCBI taxonomy): domain Eukaryota; kingdom Viridiplantae; phylum Streptophyta; class Pinopsida; order Cupressales; family Taxaceae; genus Torreya; species Torreya grandis. The sequence goes on from JARHVA010000359.1 coordinate 2,463,726, forward strand.
AGAGCCCTTCGAACTTTTTGATTGTCACTTTTCTGAAAGAAATGACCCTTCAAAAAAGTTAAGTGACCCTTCGGAAAAGTTGGAATCTTTGGACTTTTTGTCAATACCCTTCAGAAAAGTTGAAAAGCCCCATTTTTTGCCGAGAAGAATACCGTCGGGATTTTTGGAAAGACCAATTCCTTCGAGAAAGTTGCAAGTGTCCCTTCAGCAAAGTTGCAAGTGTCGTTTTGGCAATTTTGAAATGGTCTTTCGTCCGAGAAAAGACCCTTTGGATTTTTGTAATTGCCCTTTCGGAATTTTTCGAATGGACCTTCCGAAATAATTGAAATGGTCTTTTGCTTTTGAAGATGCCCTTCGGGCTTTCTACTTGGACAATTCTCCTGAAAGAAAGTGACTATTTGGACTTTAACAATTCCTTCGGGCTTTTCAGGACCAATAACTAACTCACAAGATGAACTGGTATGATATGGAAAGTTTTGAATGGTAGAGGTGAGAATTTGACCTGCAGGATCAAAATTTTCAACAGTAAACAATATGACAAGGGAGAATAAGAGGTTGTCTTGAGAGACAACAAAAGGTTCTAGTATGAGAAACCTCTAATTGATATTGAAAACAAGTGTGAGCAGGTTGTAGAAGAAAGAGTATTTGTAGAAAAAGAAATAGAAGCTTTCAGAAAGGAAGAGCAAGTAGTAGTAATTCAGGTACAAGATCATGCATCTGAGGTGAAGAACAAGGTAGTAGACAACTCATATGAAGAAAAGAAAAAACTAAATAATAAAAGAAGTCCCTTCTACAAGTTGTCTTGGTTGCTATCTATTTGGCAGTCATCTTAGTGATAGAGAATGGGTCTCAAAGGCCTAAAGAAAAAATGATTTATTTAATGTATTTGCTTCATGTGCAGGTGCAGCAAAAGGAATATAGGGAGAGATTGAAGATGAAAAGTATAATATTTGGCAGTCATCTTAGTGATAGAGAATGGGTCTCAAAGGCCTAAAGAAAAAATGATTTATTTAATGTATTTGCTTCATGTGCAGGTGCAGCAAAAGGAATATAGGGAGAGATTGAAGATGAAAAGTATAAGAATGAATGTAGTACTTCAATTTTGTATGCAGTCCAAACACAAAAAAGCTACAAGAAAAAGGAGAGAATCTTGGTATACTTATGTGGTGATCAAACTCAACCTTTTAGAGAAACTATAGAGAGGACTACTATTCAAAAAGGATTCAAGTCTCAAGGTAGACGTACCACAACACAACTAGGTGGATATACATTTAAAGGCAATGCAAGCCTGTACCAATCACTAGCCATTCTAAGCAAACCATGGGATCCAAGAGGGCATAGGATAAGAGGAGAACGGAGGAATGTTGAAGAGGAGAAGAAAAAAACATATCAAAATTATCTGCAATTAATAATGACAAATACAAGAGCAATAAATAAGACCTCATGAGCAGGAGCTCATGAACATTTTCTTAGTAAATAATGGGTTCAATTGTGTCGTTTTGGGTCTTAGGAAGTCTTATAGGGCTCATTTCATCTATAAGAAGCCTTGTTTAGGCTTCATTAGTCCATATTTGGGCATTTAAGGTCAATTTTGTTTTTCCCATCAAAATGGGGAATTAGAAAATTTGAATTTGTATTGCATAGTTTGAAGGGTCTTGAGATGTTGTATGGGTCAAAGTCCATTAGTTAGGAGTTTATACGGTCTAACAAAGCATAGTAAATTATTTCAAATCATCATATAAGTTTGAAAATGTCTTCAAGTCAATCTAAGCTTATCCAATGTAGGAATTAGGCAAATAAAGTATGTTTGATGAGTTTTAGGGGTAGTTGAGAGAATTTTGTGAGATGAAACAAACTCAAGCTAAGCTTAGAGGGGATATACTTTGAACCACCTCTGAAGGAGCTAAGAAAAGCATCAAAACAAGGATAAAACCAAAACGTTGCAGGCCATTTGGTGGTGGTTGAAGACTGTCTAGTACAGGTCTGTGTGTAGAAGTTGGAGAAGCATATGAAATAAAGCTTATGTTGTGATTTTATTGCAGTCTCGGACTCCTTGATTATGTAAATGCATGCTATGCTTGTTGTTAGATCATTATTTCCTATCCTTATGTTGTTTCTTAAACTCTAGAGGACTGAAACAGGGTTATCCAGTCCAACACACAGAATTTGCAGTCAAGGTAAAGCAATATTTCATCATTTCCAGATTGTTCATGTGATTTTTTCAATTGTCATAGTAGGAGATATAGGTGAGTTTCTTGATCCAAGTGTTAGAAACCTTTGTAATCATCCAAGAGTAAAATTCCTTTGATTTTGAGCTCTCGCGTTGGTCACATACCTGTAAACCCTAGGTCAGGGATTGAGACACTAAAAGTGGGATAAAAAGAGATTGAACCATCAAAACTTCTTGAAACTTTACAGAATCCTGTAACAGGATGTTATTCAAAGGAATTGAGTGGTTTCAAGAAATTTGGGTTTGAGTCAAGATTTGAAAGACTGTGTTAAACAGGCCCGTGGGAATCAAGAAAACAAGGTTTTTGACATTTGGAAACTCAGTTTTCTCTTAAATCAGTTATCCAAATCCCCTGAAAATTTTTCAGACAGGGTCTTAAAGGTATAGAAAAGAGGATCCAATTGTCTGGAAGTTGTGAAGATCACCAAAGTGTTATTTGCTATGACAAAGAGCCTGCAACCTGTGTCTAGGCCTAAAAATAGGGCTAGAAAGTGAAGCCCTTCAATTTTGAAAAGCAAGATTCAGTTTGTAAGAATGTCTAGAATGGATGACTTGTGACGAGTAACATGTAATTGAACATCTAAAACCGTTCTTAAGAGTTATCTGAGTCTAAGTCTGGATAAAAACCTTTTGAACGTCAAACAGACCTATTAGGCTAGTAGTCTTTCCTTGGAATCTGATTGAAGAACATGAGCAGAGACAAGTAGACTTTTGAGTTGTGTTAATCCACTTTGATCATGCTATATCAAATGTTATAAAGTGATTTGAACGTCTGGATTGGTGCCAATCTCTGTAAAACTCAGTTAAAGACTTGTAGCCCCTTTAGCACTTAGTGGTCTCACATAACCAAAAGTGAAATTTAAAGGCTTAAAAGGTGTTTGTAACCTATTGAATAGATTGATTCATCTTGGATATGATATTAGTAACCCTAAGGAACCTCGTGAACGATCAAATTGAACTCAGATCCTTGAAAGAGCATATGATCTTAGTAAAATCCTAGAGAAAGGTAGTCTTGTTGAGTGGTATAAGTCAAGAAATCAAGTGTTGTAACCTTTCCATTAGTTGTTTAGTCTAGAAAACAAGTGTTTGAGTTCAAAGAGATTCATTCAAAGTGTTGAATGTATTGGAGTTCATATTGAACTCAGAAACTGCAGGACCTCTCTTGCAACACCATTACCACAACCAAATAATCATGCAAGCATTATGAGACACAATAATAATTATGCACAACCAGTCTCCATTATTCCTCAAAGAATAATACAAATATGTAGCTCTATCTCTTCACCAGCATGATAGGAGAAGAAAAGGGAATGCCTAGTAAATAGGCAATATCAGTTGGTTTCATGCAACGGCAATTTATTGAGTGAAACCAAGATTAGTTGATAGGGAATATTTGCACGCATAAAATAGCGATGCAAATATTCAACATATATCAACTAAATAACCAACTCCCTAATTAAGCTTGACGCTTACTCCAACACCATCAAGCGCAAAATAGGGAGTAAGAAAAGAGAAAGCAAAGAGACTGAATGGGTCCCGACAACAAGCCCTAATCAGGGACCCTTGTACAAATCATAGTGAAATACAAAGTGTCTATATGGTAACCAATCCATCTTACTAGAGTACATGGATGTCGAGTCCCTATACATGGATACAAGGCTCACTCTGTAAAAAACACTGATCATAAAAACACTAGGAAAAAAAAGTCACCAAGGATGAAATGTATCACCGCAAGGTACCCAAAAACCAGTAAAACCATAGTGAGAGTGAAGAAGAGAACATACGCTGCAAGACATCCCAAGAAGCACGACTCAAAATCTCAACACAAACATGTAGTAGGTGCACTCGATGGAATGAACCCCATCAAACAAAAGATGCACTCAATCAACTGCCTCCAAAAGAGAATGTGGTGTACTAACAATGAGCACAATCCCTGAAGTAGTATGTCCACATACCCCTCCATAATGCTGAAATGGGTGTAGTTACTCAAAAAACCATCTGAATGAGTGGGCCAATCCCACTATGCAAACACCGAAATCCTGACACTGGGCTACACAAACTAGCTGCACTCCATAAGGAGAACAAGCTCCACCAAAACATCTGAAGAAGACTGTTAACAATCAAATACAGATATGAAATCTCTCAAGAATGATGCCCCTAGTGATGATGGGATAGTCATGCAATTGATGAAGAAAGTGTTCAATCATGGAGCACACACATGAAGAAAAAATCTCCATGAATCTCAGTGTGACTACAAACAAAAGTCCCATCCTACAATAATATCACCAAGTGATGCAAAAAGCTCCACAATGAAATCAAATTGTGGAATACATCATCTATGCAATGAAAGATGTATGCTCGAAAAGAACACATTTGCCTAATCAAGGAGCTCAAACAACAAGGAGCATCAACAGGCAGGAGGAGCAATGTGCGGTCGAAGAAGTTGAATAGTGAAGGAATGATGTTTGTAGTGTCCTCGCCAAGAACGCTTCTTACACCGCCAAGAACGATCAGAAATCCACCCCAAATCAATACGAATGGTGGATGAAGATGTCTGCATATGAGTGGGTGCAAAGTCCACAGTAGAAGAATGAGAGGCAACAGTTGTATGTGTGTCAGGTTGATCATGTCTGGCATCTATAATCTCAAGATTCTCAGACCTAAGTGAAGGTGCAAAAGAGCCCATATGAACCTCAATATCCTCATGAAGAATGGAGCAAACAAAGGATGGAGCTCTGTCACCAAATGATCCTCGTGAAGATGAAACCCCTGATGAAAAACCAATGCCATGCTGAGCAATCCACGTAACAAGTTGAATAGGGTGAGCAATGCCTTGTAAATGCTTCCCAATGCCTACAAGTATGGTAGTGTGACCCATGGAACGAAGCATGCGAGAGCCAAAGCCAATGGTATGTTGCTCAAAAGATGCAAGCATACGTGCAAGGGGAACTGGAGTGGGATGTGCAAAGTGTGCATCAACAATAGGCACAAAAGTATCGTCTGCAATAATAGGAGCAACATGACCAATGCGCTGCTCAGAATCTGGTAAATCAAACTGTAAAAGTGCATAAAGTGGATGCGTACCAGATTCAGTAACACATGATGGGGTATTAGACTGATGTTTTGTGCCAACTAATTTCTTCTATAGAGAACATATGAGGGCATCCTTTCCATGAATCAAAGAGCGCAAAAGAGAATTTTGCATCAAAGTTTCTTGTTTTCTTCCTGAAGTGCTAGGAAAGAGGTCATATGATCAATGGGTTGCTTAGGACTTGGTAGGGTATTGTATCAAAATGTGCATCAGTATGTGGACATGTAGATACCTCATCCAAGTGACCACCAATACTCAAATAAATATCATGAGCAGTAGGAAGGGGCAGTACAAGTGTCTCATCCTCAAAAAATATGTCCTCACTAACAATGGAAAAAGGATTGGAACTAATAGGAGGAGATGCCAAAGAGTCCTCATGAAAATCATCATCAAGAGTAACATCCGCACAAATGGGAGAAGACAGTGGAGAAACAATGTCACTAACAGAAGAATCCTCACTCTGAGAGGAAGGAGGAAAATGTGGAGGTAAAGTAACCTCATCAAACAATGCAAAAAGAATGTCCCAAGCTCCTTTAGGTGACGTGGCATGCTCAATATGAGTTTGCAAACTCTCAGAAACATGGAGGCAAATAAACAAAAGTGCCTCCTTTTGCATGGATGCAAGCCATAAAATATTGTCCTCATCTGTGAAAACGAGAAAGTCACCAAGAACAACTTTCCACAATCCCTTCATCTGTAGGTGTAGCATCATCTTGGTTTTCTAGGTGGTGTAGTTGGATGAACTAAGGGGTTCAAACATGCAAGAATCCATATCTAAAGACATGAAATGGCAAAAAATAGCCAAATGCAAACAAAATGGAACCCCCAAAATGGACGTCAATCACTGTCGAAAATGCGTCCGCAAATACATCACGTGACTCAAAAAAGCGCTGAGCACACTAAGGTTCGAGACATCAAACTTTGCCGAAAATGCGTCCTTAAATAAAAGTGATGTACAAATAACACCAAAAAAATGAAGTGTTTTGCGAGGGGGTCTCGCCCCTTGTGAGACCAATCCTCTCCCTCCACCTTTAACAAACGAAATGGAAAAAATAATAGTCCCACTTCAATGAAAAATCCCACTTGCAAAATTTGCCTCCACTTTACAAATAATATTCACCACTTAAAATCAATTGCCACCACTTAGTGATGTCTTCCACAATCAAAAAACCCCCCTTTACAAAAATAAACACACCACTTAAAGTGATGTCACCCCATAAACAAAAAAGTGTGCCCACCTTACATTATAAATGTGTCCCCTTTAAAATAATTTGTCTCACCAAAAATATTGGTTTGATGGGTCGAACCCAAGACCTATTTTGACACTATGTGATTTTAAAGAAAGCTCAGTCCAATTGGTCTAACAAGCCAATTTAATACTTTAATGAGAGTGAGAGATTTTAAAATCTAAATAACTTCATTTAATACAATAAAGCTTTACCCTACGAGAATAGGATTATGGTCGAATCCAACACGTTGAGACTGGCGATCTCGTGGGCAAACATGGGCCGTGATGGAGATGGCATCATTCTTTGATGATAAATATTGTTGAAACCGTTCGAGAAGGGGTGAACACCAAATCACATATCACCGTTCGAGACAAAGGTCGTGACAATGAGAGGCTAGTTAGACAAAGATGCCAACTGCCATGGAGAGGCTACCAAATGTCCCTGGTAGAACTATCTGTTGCAAGATTGCCGTGAGAATAGAGAAGCTCGAGCCACATGGACAGAAAGCCTATGGATCTGGGTCGACGTTAATGCAAACACCAATGCATGTAGATGCAGGTAATCCACGTGGAGGTTGGCAACGGACGGTGGAGTGGAGATAGCAAGCAAATCCGCTAGGAGTGGCAATAACGTGGACTGTGTTTATGGTAGAGGCAGTTGTTTTGTTTGATCTTTGTTTCAAACAAAGTTGACAATTAGTTCAGCCCCGTGTACAACTCACACAAAAAGCAAATCAAGTATGTACATCTTGCAAAATAGAGTAGAGTTTGGGTCATCCTCCTCAAGGGTAGCGAACGATGAACACAGAATAGCAAAGGGTCACAGAACTTAATTAAATCAGATCCAAATTAAAAAAATACCTTGAAATGGCCTCTGAGCTTGGCAAACTTCCATCGCCGCGAAAAGATGGACCTTAGCAAAAAACTACTTGCAGATGTGCAGATCCAACAGTCTCTAATAGATATCTTTTGCAGACTGTGAAATATTGGTCTTAAAATATGCCTCCAATCCCTTGATGCCTGAGTGATGGGTGAGAACAAATAGGCCGTCGACGAACCACAAACTCCAAGTGAACTGTTAGGCAAAAAACTAGTTCGTTGGGAGTAAATCTTGATGGTAGCAGTCATAAATGCCAAACAAAACCATTAGGCTGAATTTGATAGGTTGAAGCCCCATAATGATGAATCGATCCACATGCAGTCCTAAAAAACAAAACACGGCCAACAGAGAGCAATGAGGATTTAACCATATGAAGATAAAGCTTGCCAACCCTATTGTGAAGGGTTTCAAGATATCGAATTTCTTTGAAAAATTCGAGTAATAAAGGGGTTGATCTCACTATTTGAGAGCTGAGACGGCCGGGTTGACTAAAATAGGTCTATGTGATGAGTCGAGTCAAGGCAGATGCTGTCAATGGCAACGGTGCTGATGTTGAGTGTGGGCAGGCCGTGAAACTCAGATTCAACCAAATCCGAGGAGATTGAACAGTGCTGGCATTGAATGACTAGCCGAAAATCAATGCAAACCTCAAATGTCAAAAAATGCAGTACGGCCTGTGTTGAAAAACAAGTCTGCAATAGAAGACCCGTACAAGTTCTTCAGACCAACAAAAACACTACGAATTGTCTAGGTTGAGTAATAGCTACTGGAGGTGCTCTGATAACATATTGGAGTTCATATTGAACTCAGAAACCACAGGGCCTCTCCTACAACACCATTACCACAACCAAATAATCATGCAGACATTATGAGACACAATAATAATTATGCACAACTAGTCTCCATTATTCCTCAAAGAATAATACAAATCTGTAGCTCTCTCTCTTCACCAACATAATAGGAGAAGAATAGGGAATGCCTAGTAAATAGGCAATATATGTTGGTTTCATGCAATGACAATTTGTTGCATGAAACCAAGATTAGTTGATAGGGAATATTTGCACGCATAAAATAGCGATGCAAATATTCAACATATATCAGTTAAATAACCAACTCCTTAATTAAGCTTAACCCTTCAACAGAATGTTTAGATTGTCCATTAGTCTTTCCATCTCAAGTCAATATCTTGCCTAATTGTGAAAGTCTAAGGTTGAGATGGTAGATGTATACAACACCTTTCCTAGAAACTTTTCTTCATGGAGAATGATCTCTTCATTTCACATCCGCTGCACTACTCTAATTTGATCTTCATATAAATCATTGTTTGCATTAAGATTTAATGTTTCTAAAGTCTTGGCTATTTCTTCAATTGCCTCTATGCATTTCATTTCAGCCTCATGACATTGGTTAATTGTGATCATATCCGCATGACCTAAATTTGTAACATAAATATTAGTGAAGCCAAATTCCACCTTCTCCACAATTTTATATTCCTCCATTACAATAGGAGAATTCTTTCCCTTAAATTTTTGTATGTGTTGTTTTGCTCGAGTGGCTATCAACTTAGCCTCCTTAGCTCTTCTTAGCCATTCATCACACATTTTTCTGGGTCCTCATTACATCCTATGCACTTGTCTGCAATGTGGTTGGTTTCTTTTCAACCACATTCTTTGTTTTTTTTTTTTTTTAGATAAGATCTCCTTATATTTGACTTGCAGGCTGAATTCCTTTTGCTCCTCTGTAGATTTTTGAGGCTCAAATTTTGACCTTTTCATCTTTATTTTTGTTCATGCCTTTAGATCCTTTTGATATTCTTGCATAACTTGCCAAATCTCTAACATGGATTCTTGCACTATCCTCATGATTCATAGGCTGACAAGATCACAACTCTAATGCCATTATAATGTCCCTTTTTTGGACAAAAAGCAACAATTTCAGATTTTTCTATAAGCCCTTTATGGTAAATTTTAGAATTTTAATTTTTATATTCAGATGCAAATACTAGACTAGCACATACAACACTTAATACTAAAAACCCAAATTGTAATTTTTATTTCAGTCTGATTACATAAAATGATGTTGAAAACAATTTAAATAGATTGTTGAATGTTTCCCAACCAAACCCTAGGATGCGGAAAGAATAAATTTTGATAAATGAAACCCTTACAATCTGATTTTTTTCATAGTAGGATGGCTGTACCGATTTGAATGAATGCTTGCAGAAGCCAGCACTATATACTACAACTCACCACAGGTTTTGTTGACTGATTTTAACAAGATGACAACTGTAGATGAACATACAAGAGGCTGGACATAGAATTACACCAGCATAAACTCCCCCAAAACCCTTCACCAAGACCTGCACGGCAGTCCCAACACTGCAATTTGCAGCACAACAGTCCCTAGTTGGTATGATGGCCAAACCCTAGAGTAAGACAACCTTTGTTTGGCATAAAACCTTGATTAGCTGATCCAACAAACCCTCGCGAATATTTTAGAAATTGATAGTACCTTGCAGCCAACTGAAATATGAAAATAATTGGATTTGTCTGCACAATTGAGATCCTTGTATGGAATCACCTCAATGAATAAGAGGGTTTTCGTCCTCAAACCAAAATCTAAATGGTGAGGGTTTTTGTCCTCACAACTCATACAGACTATTAGGGTTTTCGTCCTTATATTGAAAACTGATGAACTAGAAGGCTCAACAAATTTAGAAAATATATTTGATCATAGACTTTAATATGGATACAAATGAGAGTGAACTCTCAATATATAAACTCAATTGTCATTTTTAGGGTTAGGGTTACACTTTTAGGTTTTACCCTTTTATTTTCACTTTTCCCTTTTCTCATATTTTTCTTTATTTCTAATAATAATAAAGTAACATTAAGTTGTCACTTTTTTTAATAAAATAAAAAGTAAATCACTTACACAACTTAAAATATTAACTTTGTTATTTTTTACTTTGTTTAAAAAAGGGAACATGAAAATCGTTGCTACGAGCCTATGCATGAGGGCTTCGAAGGACTATGTGGTGACCAAGCAGGGCTACACAAGTCATTGAGCACCACTGATTTGTCACAATAGTCAGAGCCATCCCAGGCTCCCTTGTAACATAGCCCCTGCATCAACTCCAACATTCTTTGGCACCCTCCCATTCTCGAGTTCCCTCATTGATGGTTGGCAGACTGGCATTTCGATATCCTATTGTCTTGCTTAGTGAGTCTCTTGCATCCAAGCCCATTTGGGGCCTTTCTGGCTCTTTGCACCTCCATCATCCACATGCCAAGCCATTTTTCCGTGAGCTGACCCTTCTAAAGTGTCTGCCATTTGTGGCAAGCTTTGTTTTATTTTTTGACTTTCGTTAAAAAAAAACATTATCTTTAGACTTAGATTTTTAAGGTTTTTTTAATCATTTTAATTCTTTTTCATTTTATATATTTTTTAGACTTTTTATTTTGTTTTTGATTTATTTTTATTTTGTTTTTTATTTATTTATTTTTATTTTATATTTGTTTTTCATTAATTTTTGTTTTGTTTTTATTTAATTTATATTTTTTGAGTTTATTTACAATTTTTTTTTTTTTTTTTTTTTTTGTTTATTTTAATTTATATACACTAAAATTATTTTAGTTTTTTAAAAAAATTAATATCCATTTTATTTATTTTTTAATATTTTTTTCAAAAATATATCGTATTTAAATTTATTTAATATATATTTATTTCTATAATCTTTCTATAATCTTTTAAATTTTATTAATTTATTTTTAATATTATTTATTATATACATTATTTATGTTTTTCTATGGTTCGAACTTAATGGTGATTTTTTTTTCGAACTTTATCCATTGGTGAACTTGAACCGAATTTTATCCGCATCAAACTTGTAATCAAACTCGAACCTTATGACTTAGTGTGTGTGTGTGTGTCAGACCCAAAAAAATTATCGTCGTATCCACATATCCAAATCCCATATCCATAACTGTATCAGGATCAGCTATTTAGATTTTTGGTCTTTCAATGATGTATCGGGGCATAACCCATAGTATAAAGTTGGTGAAAATGTTTTTTCTGTTTTGCTTTAACCTAAAACAAAGTCAACTTCGACTTTAAAAGATAATTAAAAACTAACAAATAATATGTGGAAACCCTAGAAGGCACTCTCACATTAATTTTGTCAAAAGCAAACAACAACAACACATTTACCTCTCATTGCACATTTGCTCTCTCACCTTCATTTGATCTAGGCTTGGATTCTTCCATTGCCTTTTCACAATACCTACATAATGCATCTAGTGGGAGTGGCACTACTATTGTTTAGTAGAACCATATGATAATGTTGATGCTCTTGATGAAAATAAATATGCTGATTTATTTTTATTTTTTATGGTATATTTGCACTATGTACTTGTAGTTCTTAGTATAACCACTAACTATTAGTCTATTAATCTATTTGGATTTATACCATGGCATTTGACATTGAATTATAAGTATTGTTTTCAATTTTTTTGTGGTTATTTAACTTCTTTTATTTACTCTATGCATATTATGCTCAGTTGTTGATTTGGGTTCAATTCAGGTTCAGGTTCAAAAAATTGGATTTGGCAGTTGGCGATTTTTTTTGCCTTGGTTATGACCATACAAAAAATATATAAAAGATAATAAATATAGAAATTATAAATTGAATTTCTCTACCGGTGTTGTTTTATGTTATCTTTTTGAGTTTTTCGCAACTTTTAGGGTTTGAAAGTGATTTTTCATTACTTTAAGTCTAATCATGAAAAATAAAATAAAATAAATAAAACAAGCAAAAACATGTAGGTTTCTACCGATTCACTCGAGTTTTACAGCAAAATAACCTAGGCCATCCTAGATGAACCTAGGGCCAAATCCAAACCATACCCAAACCTGATATAGATCGGACCCAAATCAGGGCAAGGGGGCGAATCAGTAACTTAGATATTATGTGGTTATTTTTGCTTATTCACTAATATTTTTAATATTTTATATATGCTTTTGTACGGCCATACCCAAAACATACCTGAGAAAAAAATCTCCATACTGGCATTCTCGAACCCAATCCCAGTACTAGGATCAGTTACTTAGGTCACTAAGCATGGTGGAGAAGAAGGTAGGTTTGTGGAGGCATAACGTGATCCACTCATTGGAATATCAATATTCATTAAATGTTGCCAAGCATGGGGGACTTAGTGAGTGAAAGTTGTGCTCCTCCTATGGATCTCACCATGCAAGCTTTGATTGATGACCACCACACTCATCCCTAATGACACACTTGGAACCAACTCACAAGGACATCATTATTGTGTTATCCTAGGTCTTGACTAGGATTGCATTTCATTCTGAATCCATTAAATTATACATGTATGTTTTTCTTATCATGTCTTTATAGGTCCAGGCAATGAAGTGTTTACAAGAATGAGAAAATGTCAAGTTTTTAAAAAAAAAAGTTCTTGAAGGTGTAGTAATTCAGCTGTGCTACTCTTTGTTTTCTTATAAAGTATATACCGTTTTATTTTGTTGTGGCAGTCTTATATTTATATTATTTTTTAAGTAATATATGACTCAGTTTTATATGGAGACAATCTTTGAGGCCAATTTTACTCAGTTTTATATGAACTGAATTTCATATCTAAAATCATGGTGAAGAAACTTCTAACATCACTTTAAAAAGATCTTGCGGCATAATTCAGCAAACAACATTCCCTCGCAATGGAGCCAAAAGGGTCCACGAACATAGACACTTATAAAATAAACAAATCATTCCATTACTAGTTGGTGCTTGTAGGAAAAACGTACACAGCAGTTTAGAAACTGGTATAAATTAAACTATCACTACAATTCCAAAGGAAAGAATAAAGTAGAAAAGAGGTCTTTGAATGCTCACGTAAAAATTGCAGCATTGATGTATTCTGCGCTTTCATTATTTTCAAACAGCAATAAATTTTACTCTCCTGTGCTCCAGTTACATTCTTTATTTATAGATGTTTTTGGATTGATTCAAAAAGTGATGCATCAAGGAATCGATGAAAACTCTAGGATAGCATATAAAAGGTATGGTATAAGTGGTGGATTATACGACTTGATAATGTAGCATGAAAAATTCAGCATCAATGTATTCTATGCTTTTTATATTATTCTCAAGCAATGATTTATTTTTACTTCTCCCATACTCCAGTTACATTCTTCATTGATAAACGTTTTTGGACTGGCTGAAAAATTGTTTCATCAAGGAATCATGCAAAATTATGAGATAGCATATATATGGTATGGTATAGTTGGTGAATTATTTGACTAGATAAAATAATCTATTTACATATTTATGCATTCAATATATAAATACATAAATATACATTACACAGTTTATTCATAATGCTCGCGAATTTTGGATAATACAATCAACTTATCTGTATTTTATATAAAAACAAAAGAATTTAGCCATAGGAGAAAAAGAACCCATAAAGTTTTCCATGCAAGGAATAGTTCTGTTGTTTCCCTTTCTAGCTATTCCATTGTTTTGTCAATTCCTATGCACAGTTCCTCCAGAAGGAAAATCATAAACAAAAAGAGCTTTACTATATTGTTGATAATGCATCGAAATTCATAAATACATACAGATTCTTTGGTACGTTTTCCACACTGCAATAATCGACTTTGTGGCTTTAAAAAATTCATAAGTATGAACATTTTGAAATTAAAACAGTAGAATCAGTTTATAAAAAACACACTTCAGAAAACTCATATCAAGAGAAGTCACCTTTTGATGAAATAGAATCGAAGCATTGCGGAGACTGTTATTTATTTGATATGGTAAAGATTCGGGTAATTGCATATGGAAGTACATGATCAATGCACTTCTTTCTTCTTTGATATCAACAACTGCAAATCGAGTTTTCTTTTCCTCCATGGAGGTGTTGCCACTTACTGGAGAATTTTCAGGGATCTTTGAGCAACTTCTGAATTTCAGAAAGAAACGCCCTAAAGAAGCAGCACAAATTGGTCCAGACCAGCTCCATCCATGTTCGCTCAAGGAAAAATTGAAAAATAATGAGGAATCTGGACCTGCATTTCTTTGCATTTGGAAAATGTTACCAACAGGTTGAATAGCTCTGTCTTCACCTGGCCATACTTTCATATGAAGCGTCGCTTGCTGTCCAGGGCTGACTGTTGTTACAGCATATCCAGTTTCCTTTTCAAAAAATAATCAATAGAGAACAAAATCACAGGAAGTTAGCTTTGCATGTGATTTAGCTGTGTGGTATAAAACAAATCAAAGATTATCTAGAAACCAACCTGCAAACCTTTCTGACAGACAAAAATGTCCTCACTTGATTGATTCATAACAACGTATCTGGGGACTAGACAAATAGTCTGTGTTGGCTCCAAGGTGTTGGATAAATCTGACTTTAAACGAACGCCTACCTTTATTAAGTCCTTTAAACCAGTTTCTTCTTGAAGTCCTAAACTGATTTCTGTGAAACCAGAGAAGAATTCTAAATCCAGTGAGGATGCAACTGCATTATGTTCTGACCTTTGAATCAGTATCTTGTCAGACCTGTCAAACCAATGGATAAAATTATTCAAAATATTCTGGCTAACCCGTTCAAAGATCATGATAGCACTAAATTACCTGAAATGCAAGTATAAAATAATTTCAAAAGTGAAGCATTCTCAAATAAATTAGAAATAGGAAAACAGAAGTTTTGTATATACAAGTAAAGTTTATAAAAATTACATCCTCTCAGTTTGTTTAGGGTTTCTTTGAAAATGAAAAAATGAACCTCATTCAGCTTTCTAATGTTTAAGCTTTCCAAGATATTCTTCCCAGGGGTTCACTTTAATCATGATGTACTCTGCACCTTCCCATAAGAGAAAACATTGCATGGGAAACCCCATGTGGAAAGTCCTATTTTGTAAGTAACCCACAAAACATTTCCTGATGTAAAACCTATGTTACCAGATACTCCATCTCCTCTCCTTGATACCCATTTCCCCGGGATGCATATTTTTATGGAAAAGATCCTAGATATGCCCCAATTATGGACCAGATACATTTTTACATTTAAATATGGACAAGGTAAGTTGGGGATGTATTGAACATGCCCATATGGAATATAATCTGTATTCAATGAATTTATTTAGAAGTGAACTTCAAAAAAAAGAAAAAAAATACCCACTATTGAAAGGGCAAAACACTTTTTACTTACACATACAACTCATATTTGGCAGTATTTTGGCTATAGTGTTTTGTTACACCTATTTTTTTTTATCAATTTTGAGAGTTTTTGAAGCCGGTTCCTAGCTTTGAAAATTCTCTTTTTGCAACCATCAAAACATGTGGTATGCTATTTCTTCCTTCACGTCTTTATAATGGCAGTAATTCTCTATTTACAGTTATATTTCCAAATTGATTAAATCTGTTGTAAAATTTCCATGTTTTATGGTATTATTACATATATTTCTTATATGTTCCGCATTCCAGCCATATTGTGTCCAAGGTTTGCTAAAAGTAGGTTGTATCTGTATCTGATACCTTACTGGGATCCGCGCCTTAGTGTATAACATAGTAACCAGGGGACATGTAATCACCTCTTGGGACACGTCTTGGAGACAGAAACATGAATTGGAAATGGGAAACAGAAATAGAGACATCTCCAGGTATCAGATGACTTCACCTGAAACTTTCTGCTGCCTCATGCTGTTTCCTGGAACATTGTCTCCTGCTGTTTACTGTGACAATACCCATAGTATGACTTCAAAATAAAAAAAAAAACTAAAACACTCTAAGGGGGGCCCACCACTCCTAAAACTACTAGACCTCATAAAACCCTAATAATTGTGTGTGTGTGTGTGTGTGTGTGTGTGAGAGAGAGAGAGAGAGAGAGAGAGAATGTGTGGATTTTTGTGCTTCCCAGTACCTTTGTACAGTGTTTTTTTTCTGAAAAATGGCATCCCTGTCTTCATTTCCAGATGACTACGGCATAAAACATTTTAACAATGATTGAATCCAAATATCTCTTAACATAGACATTCCATCAACTTTGTGAAAATATTGAACTGACAATAGTACATCACAGCAGATAATCACTTTCATATGTCACCTGTTCATAGATCCAAGTAATTCTATTCAGATCCAATGAAATTATGGGAAATCATAATTAGCTAGGGTGGACAAGAATTTGATAAGATACATACATAATTGCTCATGTGCAATATCTGATTCTCAAACGGTTCACAAGATGGTAAAATGAAGAACATAAAAATATCTTTTTGAACATAGATAAGTGGCAAAACATCTGATATGACAGATAGTCCACCGTAGGATCAAATCATGGAATATTCCTTACTTCTCAAACCAGGAGATTTTAGATTTAGGAAGGAGAGGTACTCCGTGTCCTGATGGCGTTGATTCAACAGTCCTTTTGCCTTTTCCTCTCCTAAAATAAAAAAACATGGATCAGCATTGGAATGGAAAATAAATACAATATTGCTAGTTCAAATGATGAAAATTGAAATATTTAGCATAACATGACATACCAAAGAAAGAAGTTCTTTCGATTTGAGGCAAAGCAAATAAGTGGCATATTCGTGTCATTTTGGAATGTGTAAGGTGTAAAAATAATAACCTGTACAAACCCAGCACAAGAAGAGGTCTGGTCCTTGTAAAGCTAAGGTGCATTGTGTTAGACCAATCACAATTAACAATACAGTTTTGTGATAAAAAGAGTTTGCATGGAATATACTTACTTTTAAAAGTCCACTATCTCCTCGTGACAGCCTCAACATAGCAAAGTTCTTCCCATCCCCAAAATCCAATTCTACATCTAGGCCGCGCATGTCACCTTTAGAATTGTGAGCCAGTTTCCCCCATTCACTAACATTTACTGGACTGCTCTTTCGTTTCAGATCATAAAGTGTTATGGTCAGAAAAACCTTGCTAAGGTCTGCATACATGTAAGTTTTTTCTCCACCTTTAACAATAGCATGTTTGCCACTATGTTCATATATTTCGTCCGCATTTGTCTCTGCACATCACATAACTAATTTGAAATGCAGAAAATAAGAAGCGATTAGCGTTTTACACAAATATCGCTTCAAAAGATACTTACCTAAACAATCACTTGATGAAACTGAAATCTCCACCTCAAGAAGATTGGAAACCTGAATGGTTGGCAAAATCAAGATCTCCTGTTGTTCATGCCATGCAACTATTGAGGACTCTGAATCAACGTGATCAGAAGTATGAGTTCTCCTCACAGGTAGCTTCCTTCTTGTGGTTCTAACAAGTAAATAAAGGTCTTTGAACTTTGTATCAGGGGTTTTCAGGTCACAATGAATGGTGCTGAAGGAATATTGTGTAGGTTCACCACCAAATTTCTTCTTTATGTGATAAGTTAATTTTTCAAAGAGCCCCGAAACACGAACAGCTTTCACACCTTTCAAATCCTCTGACCACTCAAAGGAAGGTGGTGTTTCACTATCCGTAATGGGCTTATCAGCAGTTGCTGGTCGTACACAAAGCACATAATTTCCTGAAGAAATATACAAAACATACAAGATATAATAGAGAACATGTAAGAATGTTGACTACCACAAAAGTACCACGTAGACCAGAATAATTTTATTAAATGCTAGAATATAAATTGATTATAATTTATCCAAATTCAACCAGAATAAGTGATTCAATAAATTCAACTCAAGTCATCTAATGCTACCAGCCACCATTTAGAAAGTGTTCATAAAACTATTTCTCAAACACAGCTGCCATCGAATAAACCAACAACACTAATATTTATCAAGAACGTCCTCTCTAATGTGCTTATGCTTTACTTGTTTTCTTGGATTGGAAAAAAATTGTTTTCTAATATAATGTGTCTATGAGATTTGTCTTCAACTCGTCCTCTTTCGTCATCTAGATTATATCTTTCACACGTAAAAGCATAACATTTCTATTCTGCTAGGTGAAAGTACTACCCTACTCCCTACATTCTTAATGTATTTAACATTTACAAATTTGCAATTGGTAAAGACGTTGCCAAACTAGTTGGTCTATAAGGACAACTTTCAAGCACAAAGTTTTGTGCTGGCTTGTGATAATCAAGGTCTAATTTTCAGAGCAATGTTGGGCAAGGTGGGAATCCCATACTCTTTGTGCATCTCTTATGTGGGATAGAGGAGACAATTGATTACATCTTTTGGAGAGAGGAGACAATTGATCACATCTTTTGGAGATTCACCATGGCTAAGTTGTTTTGGGTTTGGTTTTATGCTGAATTTTGTTTCCTCTTTATCTTGGCTACAAGCTTTGCTAGGAGACTCTTCCATAATTAGGTGCAAAGCCAACAGTGTTTGGCATACTGTCTATTTGGCCTCTATGGGCATCTTATGGAAAGCAATTCTATGTTTGAGGACGATTCTTCTCTGCTCACCATGGAGAAGTTGAAAGTCTTCAAGAAAGAGCTAGCTTTCATTGTTAAAAATAGCTGGCAATGGTTCCATGAATATGTTGACTCTTTTCCCATCGAGGCATGGGCCTGGCTGCTTTCCTAAGTGTTAGTTCCTTGGTGCCTTCCGTGAAAATGTTGATGTATGTGAATATACCCCTTTTGTCATTTACTTACTCTAGATATCAGTTCCTAAGTTTTGTAGTCTTTAGAAATTTGTAAATTTAATAAATTGTAAATCAAGATGGTTCTCATAATCATCTTGATAGATTAATATTAATTTTGGGCATGCCTTATTCCAAGTTGGCTTTATTTTTATTTCTATCTCCATCTCTCTTGCATGTCTTTCTACTTTATTTTTTCTTGCATATACCTCTATGTTTTATTATTTATACGTAAATATCCCCTTAATTTATGAATGTTAGAAGAATAGTTTGCTTACAACTGTCTCTATGTCAATTTTTGTCAATATTCTTTTTTCTTTGCAAGTGTGAAAGGTAGTTTTAGCTAGGCTATATCTTAGGTGAATTTGACGATACTGTGATAGATTTCATCATGATACCAAAGCTATAGCCCATGCCCTCCTTTCTGTTTGTCCTCAGTATTGTCCAATGTGTTGTAAATTTGTTGAAGTGAAGTCGAGGTCAGTTGCAAATAATTGTTTTGAAGCATGCTTGGTCAAATCTGACCACTCCACTATGTCCAGTAGGCCTGAGAACTACGTATTAGGATTTTGATTCACCCCAATCGGAGCCACAGTTGTGGAGAAAACAGGTTTGTAAGATTTTTAAAGATCAGGAAAAGTCTTTTCTCAGATTGAAGGAGGCTCAGCCCCTAGCGAGACCTACCCCAACATGGCCCTACGTTGTTCTTCCCTAAAGGTTCAAGCTACCTAGTCATTCATGCCCCCACTCTCCTTGCAACACACAACCTCCAATCCGCCTCAACCTTCAATTAGCCACCTGCCTGCACACCAGTGTCATCCACCATTAATGAACCCCTACTCTCCCATGCTTGTTTGTTTGAGGCAACCAACAAGGTACTTGGTCGAGCCACTTCCTTTACACCTGCATGCCCTCATTCTTTCAACTTTGTTTGGCCATTCTGCCTGGCCTACAAGCCATTTGGACTGACCATTTAGGCTTTGCAATTGTTCAACAAGTCACCTCCCAACACCTTCCATTGGCAGCACTCACAAAGGGCCCAAGCAATGCTTGTTACAACTTCAATTACAAATCTGCATCTGTATTGGCCCAAGCTGGCCCTGTTCTCTACTAAGGCCTTGGACATCTCTATCTGCCAATTGCCTATAGACTCTACTCACAACCCCCAATCCTCTCCTTTTTAGAAAAAAGCATGACGATAGCTCATTTATTCAACAAAACCAAGTTTTGACATATTTGATGTTGAGTGAATTGAATGGTGTAATGACAAATTATGTTTTGTTAAACCTTGCAAAGGAGGACATCACATGTTCAAACCCCTCAAGTAAAAAAATTTACCTTAATCGGCGTGCAGTTTCAATTTGCACTTGAACTTCAAACAATGATGACTCAATTATCCGAAGTCCTTTTTTGCAAATTGCTTTTCAATCGAACTGTTTTTCCTCAAGATTTACCATGATATATCTGGTTTTTCGATTTGGATCCATCTTCTACTACTTTTTTATAGTTCTTCAGAAGGTTCTTGAGCAATATCTAAGTGATCCACTTACAAAGGCCTTAACTTCCTCTTACAAAAGACTTTTTAGGTGGATGTTTTTGGAAATTGCATATTATTTTGTGCCCTACGCATAGGCAATTGATTCAGCTTTATTATGTCTTCAGTTCATTGTAATTTTTTTTTTTTACTTTAAAACATTTAAGAAGATCTATTTCTAGGGCATTTGTAACAAGAAAAAAAATACAAAACTGCAAAATTCTAAGCAATAATTGAGGGGGATGCTTGATTTTGCACAATCATTACAAAGCGCAACAGTAAACTTTAAACAAGGGAAGGTGGGGAGGGACTTTGAAAGCTCTCTCTTTTTCGTTCATCTTTAGTGTGTTGAAACCAAGCACACTTCCTTTGTGTGGACTCATATTAGCTTGCTTTCAATTTTGCACTCTGTTTCGTTGTACTTCCATACAGGTACCGTATTTTGTTTGCACTCTTGCCTTTCTTTTTAGTTTCAAGATGTCTAGTACAATGAAAGAATGTATTGTTCCATAATATCTACACAACTTATTCACTTGGAAGGATTACATGACAGTTTTGCCTTAGAGCAAAGGACAAATAGTGTGACAGATGGTGCAAAAACAGAGACAAACAATGATGTTGAGAAAATCAAATGGTTCAATAAGTGTGATGAATCTTTAGGTGTAATGAATCAGGATGTGGCACCTGAATTTTTTTTCACAAAAATGGCATGGACACCCCTAATGAAGCCTGGACCAAGTTTGATCAACTTTTTGACAAATAAGACAACATAAGAGGTCGCCAAGTGGAAAATGAATTGATTAGTTTGAGTTCACAGGGCTTTGACACAATTAAAAAAAGTATTTCTAAGTTTCAGTTTCTCATGACTCAAGGATTGTCAAATAGAGAACAAAGATGAGCTATTAATTCTCTCAGTCTTATCCAAGCTGAGAAATCCTTATACTGGCTTTGTCTCGACTCTCAACCTTTCATTCAACTTGAGATGCATTAATAAATCTTTCAAAATTCCCACTTTTGAAAATTTTGCAGAATTCCTAGTCAAAGAGCATGGCAAACTGATACGAATGGGGGCACTAGCATAGCCAAATAATACCTCACTTGTGGCCAACAACCCAAGAGGAACAAAAAAACAAAGGCATTCAAGGATTTGAATGGCAAGGCAAGAAATAATTCAACTTCTCCAACACTCTAAACCGATGTTCTTTTGGATAAGTCATCAATGAAAGTAAGCAAATATCTGAAGCTCTCATAGTACAAGAATGGTCGAGGTCCTAAAATGTAACTGTGAAAATTTGGAGAACACTTGTTGCTTTCCCACGTCATAATCAATCTTTGAATTCCTGCCAAGGACACAACCTTAGCAAACACCATCCATGAAATAGACCCGTGGGAGTTCAGCGACCAATTCTACCTAAGATCGTAATAGTTCAAATGGCTAATTCGTTCATGTCAAAGTTTTCTCAACTCGTTTGAGTTAGTGAGAAATGCATTAGTAGAATATTCAGGCTCAAAATTTGAAAAATTATACATGCAATAATTGTGGTCAACTACACATGTTGCAACAATGTTTGAATCATCATAAAGCTCTCTTATCACTACTCAATCAGGCAGGAAATCGAATGATTTACTTGAACCAAAATATATTTGGTAGATAAAAAATCAGGTTGGCTAGTTTTGGGACACAATTGACATTGTTGAACTGCCCATTTGTCAACTCAACAATGCCTTGTCCCACAACTTCCAGTGGTGAATCGTTTCCCACAAATATCTACTTAATGTTGCATTCTTCTATAGAAGTGAACAACTCTTCAACGTTGGGCATATGATGTGAAGCTCCCGAAGCGATTATCCACTTTGGCTCCTATGTTATTGAAACCATTGCATAGTTTTGGGATGAAAGACCTTACCTTTATCTTTACTAGAAGAAGTAGACAATGAAGGAGGAAGGCTAACAAAAAGGTTTGGTTTCTTCATCTCCTCTGTCAAAGATCTCTAGCTTATTAAAGCAAATAGGATTTTAGGTGGCCGTCTTTGCCACAAAAGTTAGACTTCTTAGAACTCATCCTATATGTAGGAGAAGACTTGGACTTGGAAGAATTTAAGTGTTGTAGAACTTGGACTATTGCTTTCTTTACTATTTCAAACCATTGGGTGTCTTTTTCTATTAAGGATTTGGACCTCTAGGGTTGTTGACCACAAGTGCAATATTCTCAGGCTACTTCTATGCCCCCATTTGTATGAGTTTGTCCTACTCTGGATGAGAGGGATTTAACTTCACTAGAAGAAGATGACAAAAGGGGAAGGCTAACATAAAGGACGCATTTCTTCATCTCCGTTGTTAGGATCTCTAGCTTCTTCAAGAAAGGTATTTTAGGTGTTCCTCTTTGCTACAAAAGTCACACTTCATTATAACTCTCTCTATTTGTAGGAGCAAGCATGGGCTATCTTGAGTAGCTCATTAAGAATAATTGGTCATTGGAATTTCACGGGTCTATCTCATAGATGGCATTTTCTAGGGTTGTGACCTTCGCAAGCATTCAAAGACTAGATATGACACAGGGAAAACAAAGCGAGTAACAAGTATTATCCAAAATTTTCAATCACATTTAGGACCTCAACCATTCTTGTCCTATGAGAACTTCAGATATTTGCTTACGTTCATTGATGACTTCTCTAGAAGAACATGGGTTTATTTCCCAAGGAATAAGAATGAGGTTTTTCATTGATTTTTGGAATTCAAATCCTTAGCCAGAAAGGAATACAAGAAATCTATCAGGGTGCTTAGGGCAAATAATGGCAGTGAATATGGTAATGATGAATTTAAATACTTTTGCATTGATCACAAAATACATATGTAGCACACAGTTTCCTATAGCCCTAAACAAAATGGTGTTTCTGAAAGGAAAAAAACTCTCTCTAAAGGAGATGGAAAACTACATGAATTAGTATAGGGACTTGCCTCCACAATTTTGGGTAGAAGCTATCAACTATGCTTGGTAATTTCAAAATTGAAAACCTCACCAAGTAAAACAAGGGATGACTCCTAAGAAGCTTGGAGTGGATGAAAACCATAAGAAGAAAATCTTAAGTGTTTGAGTGTGATACTTGGGCACACATTTCCAAAGACAAACACCAGGGAATGTAAAAGCAAAGCAAGCCTTGGATTTTTGTCAGTTACTATTGACAATTTTGCCCCCCACAGGGCAAATTGTCACCCCTACACGTCGGAACTTTGCTATGGTGCCAATTTTGTCTTGTGAATCAGTTTTGGGGTCCTTAAATGAGCATTTACAGCCACCCAAGCGGCCATCTACAGCCAAGTGAATTTTAGTCATGCAGAGGTTTCCAAGGAGCTTTCTTGATTATAGCCAAATGTGCAAATACAGCCAAGACATACAAGCTGTAAGTTTAGTCATTTTGTCTTCCCAAGGAATTTTTTCGGGCTATAAGAGGTGGGACTATTTCTTCGGACATTCTGTTCGAGAGAAAGAGCTCTCAAAGGACTGTGTAAAAGTCCGAAAAAATGACTAAGTGGCAGTCGTTCAAAGCTTATTTTCTTCGGACTTTTTGTCCGAAAGAAAGGAGAAAAGCACAGTTGAAAAAACCCTACCCTTCGGGAGGGTCCAATTCAAAAGTCTCGAAGGGTATGTAACCCTTCGGGTTGGTTCACTTTATGGTTTTCAAGTCAAGACAAAAGTTCCGAAGGAAAGTTTCAAAAAGCCCGGGTGCCCTACAATTCTTCTGAAAGCCACTTTTTAAGGCAAAAAAGCCCTTGCAGAGGGCTCTTGGTCAGTGTCAAGACCTTTTCAAAAGTTCCAAAAGGCACTTTTGAGGACAAAAAGCCCTTGCGGAGGGCACTTGGTCGGCGAAATGGACCTTTACAATTCTTTCGAAGGGCACTTTTGGAAGAACCTTGCCCTTGCGGAAGGCACCCAGGCGACTAACAGGACCAAATCAAAAAGCCGGAAGGGCAATGTTGGGAAGCAGAAGCCCTTGCAGAGGGCACCTTCATAAAAGCAAGGGACACTTCAAACGGAAAATAATTTCCTTTGGACTATTTGTTCGAAGGAATTCAAGGAAAAGGTCCGACAGAGGATATACCCAAGAAAAAAGCCCAAAAGAAATTTAAAAAAAAAACAAAGGCAAAGAAGGAAACGAGAAAATTTAAGGAAATCCTTCGGAATAATTGTCAAATAGGAAATCTGTGGGAATATGAAGTCAACAAAATCTCGATGAAAACCAAAGGGCAAGACTTAAGAGCCTAAAAGAATAAATTCAAGAAAATTGGCAAGGAAACGAATTCCTTCGAACTTTTTGTCTGAAGGAATTTGGGAGGACAAAACCCTGATAGAAAAGACAAGGGCGTAAGCCAAAGCCAAAGCCAAAAAAGAGAAAAGGAAATGCCAAGCCCAAGAAAGAGAAGAGATAGAGAGTCCTTCAGAGAATTTGTCCGAACGACAAAAGCTAAAATAAAGCTCAATTCCCAAATTAAAGCAAAACACGGGAAAGCCAGAGAAAATACAAATAGGACTAAAGCAGAACTGAACATGGATATAAGCAAAACTGAACATGGACATAAGCATGAGCAGAGAATAAAATAAATGCAAAATAAAGACAGGGAGGATGAACAAAGATCATGCACAGACTAACGTGAGTGACTCCAACGAAGTGAACGCATTTAAGAAAACAAACATGCTTCAGTTCTGAAAATAGAGTTGTCTTGCATGATGAACGGACAAAGCATTGAACATTTCAAACAGCCAGAAATTCCATGCAAGCACTCTCGTTTGTCTCAAAGCTTGAAATGTTCCGGCGGTTCAAACACAATTCTCAATTTGGCATTTGCATTGATTTCATGCAAAGAGGAGACTTTCAAACATTCCAATAGTTCGAGTGAATTTGACTACTCTTGTTTTGAAGTTGACTAGTTTTCAAGTCAACACATCTATTCGGAGGTGTCATGCATCCAAAGCTTGTCTTCTTCTTTTTCAATGCCAAGGATTCTTCATGCAAGACAGTCAGGTATAAGCCAAGAAAAGACAAATTTGAAAGATCCATGCAATGCAATTTGAACTTGGGCTAATGAAGAGTTAACTTCCTCTCTTATTTCCAATGCCAATCTCTTGGCTCTTTGTAATTTTCTATATTAATGGCTTTCAGCCTTGTAAAATTTATCCCTCTCTTGGTAAGACCAAACTCTGCCATTGGTGAGTTGTGTAACCTCTTCAATCAATAGGACTGTACTTTCAAATTTCAAGTGCTGGCATAGTGTACATACCTTCAACAATTTGCATACGTGGTAGATTTCTCTCCCTTCCCAAATTCTGATTCGTACCTAGTTGCTAGCTCATCATGTTATGTAGGTCATGTTTAGTGTTTTATGTCTTTTACTGAAGCTGTAAGTGTTGTCAACCTGGAGTTGCACCCTGAATCGAAGACGTGCTGAAATGGCCAATCCTCTCTCTGGTTGAAACAATGGGATCTTCTCACGAGGGTGGGTGCCTCAATGGTGAGAAGAACCTCCAGAGAAGGCTGGTTCCTGTAAGATATATCAATGGATCTCTACTCTGTGCTGCAAATCTACCATGGAAAAGGGAGAAAGAAACTTGAAAGGAAAACCCTACCTAATGACGGTGATACACCAAACGTTGATCCACTCTACTTGGAACCTTGAACACTGAATCAAAGGAAAAAGAAGACCTTTGATTTCAATTGATCACGATGCATAAATATTTCATGAGAAGGTTCGATCCAATGACCAAAACATGAGGGAAAACGATGGAGAGAGGTCTGATACAAGATGCTTTGCAACCACCTAACATCCACTTACAACTTCAGCAAAAAACATATAGAACACTGAACATGACCTACATAATATGATAAGCTAGCAACTAGGTATGAATCAGAATTTGGGAAGGGAGAGAGATCTACCACATATGCAAATCACTGAATGAATATACACTATGCCAACACTTGAAATCTGAAAGTACAGTCTTTATATTGATTGAAGAGGTTACACAACTCACCAATGGCAGAGTCTGGTCTTGCCAAGAGAGATACAATTCAAGGTTGAAAAGCCAACTTATATAGAAAATTACAACAGCCAAGAGTTGGCGTTGGAAAAATAGGAGAGGGCTTAAATCCATCCAACTCAGCCTCTACAAAAGTCTATTTGTCTTGCATGAAGCTCCTTGGCGTTAGAGGAAATGGACGGTGAGTTTGTTGAAAGTCAAACTCTTATCATGCAAAAATGCTACGCCCACCTCCAAATATGGACTTCCTCTTGAGCCGTTTGATCGTTTGAAAGCACGAGATAATGAGAGCATGCATGAAATCCATGCCATGCTAAAATTAGAACTTGAATTGAAACGTTTGAAAGCGCGAGTTGATCCGGAGATGAGCTTGACTTCAACAACTAGTCCGCTGAAGCTTTCACCAATCAACTGAAAATAGCCTTTGCTTGCATGGATTTTCCTTTTATTTTGTTCTACTTATTCATGTTCATTTTTTGCGGACTTCTATTTTCTGTCCAAGTCCAATTACTCCTTCAGAATTTTGTCTTGCCTTTGTGTTTTTTTTAATTATTTCCTTTCGGAATTCTGTTGGTTTCTCTTTCCTCGGACTTTTTGATGGTTGCGGACTTTCATGCGTGTCCTCTCCTTGGCTTTGGATTTCCATGGACAACTTTTTCGAATAAATTTCTGCCTATTTTCCCGAATGAATCCTTCGGACAAAAGGTCTGAAGGATATCCTCCTTTTCATTTGCTTATTTTATCATAATCTCTCGGGCTTTTTTGGATTTGACTTCTCGCAGAAAGTGCCCTCCGGAATTTTGAAACAACCCCCTCGGACTTTTTCGACAGCCCCTTGGTTTATTCTTTTGAAATTCTTGTCATGATCATTCTTTTCTTCGGGTTTTCCTGGCTTTGACTTTTTCTCTTGCCAATTTCTCCGATTTTATTTCTTTTGGCTCTTATGTCCTTTTAAATTCCCGCGGACTTTTTGGAGTGCTGACTTTTCTTACTTGCAATTTCCCGAAGTATTCCTTCGGACAAAAAGTCCGAAGGATCTCCCTCCCTTTTCTTTCTTTGCCTTTATTTATATTTTCTCGAGTTTTTTCTTTGTCTCGAATTTCTTCGGATTTTTTGTCTGAAGGAATTCGGCCAAGTGCCCTCCGCAAGGGCTTATGTCTCTTTGGAACTAGCTTTTCAGAAGAATTGAAGGGCATCCAGGCTTTTTTTAGGGAACCTGGGCTTTTTGCGAGGCACCCGGGTTTTTTGTAAGTCACCTTATTCCTTCGGACTTCATGTTTTCCACACCTTTGGATTTTCTGCGGACTTTTTGGAGGCTATGGACTTTGTTGGCCTCTCCTTTGTCTTTATTCTTTCCTTGTTGGCTTCGGGTTTTTGTTTGCTAATTCTCCAAAGTATTCCTTCAAACTTTTATCCAAAATATCTTCCTTCCTCTTAATTTTCTTTGCTTTGTGCATATTTCTAACCTTGCCTAAGGCATTAATTAATGTATTGTATGCAGTAACCCTATAAGAATAACCATGTTTGCGCATCATATGCAAAACAACCTCTGCCTTTTCAAACAGTGCAGATATGCAGTATGTCTCAACAAGTAGAACATATGTATCTTCAGTCGCAATCCAGGGCACCTGTAACATCCTCAAGTAGATCATCCCATGCTTTATATGAAAGCTGTAGATGGCTATTTAAGGACCCCAAAAAACAGATTTACAAGACAAAATGGTACCATAAGACCATCTTCCAAATACTAAGGTTGACAATTTTTTGCCTATGGAAGAATTGTCAATAGTAAGTGGATGTTAGGTGGCTGCAAAGTGTCTTGTATCAGACCTCTCTCCATCGTTTTCCCTCACGTTTTTGTCATTGGATCGAACCTTCTCATGAAAAACTTATGCATAGTGATCAATTGAAATCAAAGGTCTTCCTTTTCCCTTGTTTGATTTAGTGTTCAAGGTTCCAAGTAGAGTGGATCAACATTCTGGTGTATCACCATCATTAGGTAGGATTTCCCTTTCAAGTTTCTTTCTCCCTTTTCCATGATAGATTCGCAACACAAAGTAGAGATCTGCATTGATACATCTTACAGGAACCAGCCTTCTCTGGAGGTTCTTCTCACCATTGAGGTACCCACCCTCGTGAGAAGATCCCATTGTTTCAACTGGAGAGAGGATTAGCCATTTCAACACATCTTCATTTCAGGGTGCAACTCCAGGTTGACAACAATTACCAGTAAGGTGTCAAGGGATATAGATTGCTTGATTGTAGCACACAGAAGTTGGTTATTGCTAGAAGTGTTTGTTGTGCTAGATTATACCATATAAGGGATATAAATCTACCAAAGCTACCTTCAACATTTAACAAATTATAATGCATTGGCATATCACTTGAACAAGATTTCAAGCGCTCAACCGAAGTACAAAAGTGATCACCTATATCCCCACCATTAGCAAACAATGAAGATTAACACAAAACATGTATACTTCATCATTCAAACCCTAACATAGATTGAAGCATGAGTAAAACACATGACAAGCATCAAACACATTTTCATTCCATACACTCAACACAATTCATACATGCATTCATTTCTCATCTAACAACATATACAAACAATACACAGCAACAAACTTTTGCACTTATATCGTACAAAATACACTTTACTTTGCATGATATTGCATATAAAATACACTTCCTCTGCATATACATCAAGATTAAATCAAAGCATGTGATCAAAACCTAATGTACTAAACAAGTGGTCGAGGGATATATTTATTGTATTCTCCCACCAACATACCCATGACAGCCGGATCTAGATTTATGTCTTCTAGAAAGACCTAAAGGATCCTATGGATCATTACAATATACTTTCTCAAGATGTTTCTTCGGATCAACTACATGCGATGTCTGCTTCATAGCTTGACATTTGTCCATCTACATGCAACTACTGTTGACAATCTTGCCCCACAGGCCAAATCGTCACCATTACCATTCAAAACTTCACTCACCATGACCATTTGCCTTGAAAACCAAGTCTTGACCCTTGAGAAATCGAGGATAAGTCACTTTTGTGCAAGTACAGGCATTTTCTCATCAGGGAATGATCATTTCTAGCACTTACAGAGCAATTCAAGTTTGCAAGACAGCATTACTTATAAGCTTTATAAGTAATACGCAGGAGCACCTAGACAACCCGAAAGGGTCTATGGCAGTTTCAATGTTAATCAGGTTTGTGATGTTGCATTACTTATTAGCTTTTATAAGTTGAAGCACTCGAAAAACCCAAATGGGTCTACAGTGCATATCGGGTTTACGGGGTGTCTTACTTATTTACTTTTATAAGTAAAAGCAATCCAAGGGCCCGAGTTGGTCTACAGAGGGAAGCAGGTTTATGCATCGAATTGTCTTATAAAGTTTTCATAAGTAATGGCACTTGTAAAGCCCAAAAAGGTCTTCAACATTGCGAAGGGCATGTGATTTCTTTCGGAGGGCTTTTTCATTGGCGAGGTGGACTTTACAAAAGTTCCGAAGGGTCATTTACAAAAACCCTGAACGGAAACTGCCCTTGCGGGGGGCACTTCAAGAACAAAGTGGACCTTTCATTTTTCTCGAAGGGTCATTTTCAAAAAGCCCGAAGGGTATGTGCCCTTGCGAGGGGCACTTCAAGCACGAAGAGGACCTTTGCAAGACTTTCGAGGGGTCATTTACAGTTTCTCCGCAGGGCACCTGCCCTTGTGGAGGGCACCTTGGTCGGTAGCAGGGCCATTTGGAAAAGCCCAAAGGGCACTTTTGGAGGCAGACTTACCCTTGCGAAGGGCACTCAAGTAGCGACAGGACCTTTTCCATTCTTCTGAAGGGCACTTCTAGAAGCAACATACCCTTGTGGGGGGCACCAAAGCCAAAGACAGGACCTTTTGTAAAACCCCGAAGGGCACTTTTGGGACGCATAAGCCCTTGCGGAGGGTACCTTCATAAAGCGAAGGACAAAAAACAAAGTTTCCGAAGGGCACTTGCCCTTCAAGGAAAGACAGTCCGAAGACAAAATGTCCAAAGGAATTCGAAAGGACAAAAGGCCCGATGACCAAAAGCAAAAGGCACAAATGGAAAACAATTTCCTTCTAACTTTTTGTCCGAAGGAATTCAGGTTTTCAAAAACCCTGAAGCCCGAGCCCGGGACAAAATGAAGCAACAAATACACGAGGCACAAAGAAAAGAATTCCTTCAGACTTTTTGTCCGAAGGAATTCGGGAGGGGCAAAAAGCCAGATAGAAAAGACAAGGCCACGAGCAAGGAACAAAAGCCCGAAGGCTAAAGCGTGAACAAAGCCAAGACAGAGAACAAGGCCAAGACAAAGAACAAGCCGCGAAAGAAACAACAAAGTCCTTCGGACAATTTGTCCGGAGGACATATACAAAAAGCCTGAACCTGACTGCGAAAGCCATAAACAAATAGAACACATAACAAAGGAAGCACAGACCTGGACGAAATACAAGAGCATGCAACAGCGATGAATAGGAATAGACACATCCAGATTTGATCGTTCTAACACGTCACCTTCAATTCTTACACAGAGGCTCGCTTTGCATGAGGACTCGAGTAGTGGAACAGTGGAAAGCTTAAACAAAAGAAATTCTATGCACACACTCTCGTTTGTCTCAAAGCTTGAAACGTTCCAGCGGTTCAAACGTAATTCTTAATTTGGCATTTGCATTGATATCATGCAAAGGGGAGACTTTCAAACGTTCCAGCAGTTCGAATGGATTTGACTACTCTTGTTTTGGAGTTGACTGGTTTTCAAGGCAAGACATCTATTCATAAATTTCATGCATCCAAAGCTTGTCTTCTTTTTCAACACAAGGAATTTTCATGCAAGACAAAATGGACCTTTGTAAATGCTGAGTTGGTTTGAGTTTACTCTATTTTCCAACGCCACTCTCTTGGATTTTTGTAATTTTCTATATTAATGGCTTTTCAGCCTTGTAAAACAGATTCCTCTCATGTAAAGACCAAAATCTGCCATTGGTGAGTTCTGTAACCTTTTTAATCAATAGAACAGTACCTTCAGATTTCAAGCGCTGGCATAGTATACATTCATTCAGCAATTTGCATACGTGGTAAATTTCTCTCCCCTTCCAAATTTTGATTCGTACCTAGTTTCTAGCTTATCATGTTATGCAGGTCATGTTCAGTGTTTTATGTCTTGTTGAAGCTGTAAGTGGATGTTTGAAATATCCCGAGCCAAATTTTTTGATTTTTTAATTAACAGATTTCAACATTACAAGCAAGTACCCGTTAAGGTTAGAAGATAAACCCAAACGTACTGAAACAACTCTAACCAGAATGGCACCGATGATGGCGAGCATTGGTCAGAGGATCTAAAACAAATTGCTTATGCTGTAACTCTAACCAGAATGGCGCCGATGATGGCGAGCATTGGTCAGAGGATTTGCTATTCTAAAAGCCGGAAAAGGAGCTCGACGTCAAGTATGTGCTACCCAATCCAATGCGGAGTGAGGGGCGACCATATGACGGAGTGATTACAATAAAATTGCTTGAAAGGGAAATGCTGAAAGGGAACTCAACGTCAAGTATGTGCTACCCAATCCAATGCGGAGTGAGGGGCGACCATATGATGGAGTGATTACAAATAACAGTGTTTGAAAGAAAATGCTGAAAGCTGGAAATACTCAACACCCAGAATGTGCTTGCTAACCCAGAGTGGGAGAGTAGCTACCATAGGGCGGAGATTTATCTATTACAAACAATTATTGAACGAGAAGCTGAACATTACAAACTATGATGAGCAAGAATAACTATACTGTCAGTACTACTGCCAGTTTACAATATGAATGATAAGATCTTGCTTTGAATGTTGATCAACATATAAATCAAGCTGCAATAATATGTATTGAACTTCCTTCACTGAATAACAAAGATTAGATCTGAAAGTACTACAAGCAGACCAACCTCACATTCTGATTTATGACAGTCCAGATTTCCGTGTGCACGAACAGCAGCCTTGTACTTCACAATTTCACTCACAACTTGCTCAAAACTTCATCAATTTTCATGAAATGAATTGCACAATGACTAGTATGATGGCGACCAAATCAGAACACTAAAACTCACTCAAAAGATACTATTTATTTGATGCACGCAACCCAATGCAAATCTAAAAAGTACGGCCCAACAACCTATGAATTTACTCATATGCTCATAACTCTCTCATTTCTCACCCTAATGATCTCAAATCTGATGCAATAGACCCTCAAAATGATGGTGCCTAACTCAGTAATAAGAAATGGCATCTAAAAATGGTTATTAATTACTGACACGAATCCCAATGCACTCTAGAAAGTATGGCCTTCAAGGAATGACGGATTTGCATTATAAAATCATAAGCTTCGTATTAAAATCTGCAAATATTCATGAAGGGGCGCCCTTACCAATAAGATGCAATGACACAATACCCAGAACAATCTTTTTGGTATTTTTGGATTTACAAATTAAAATTCGAATCTGTTGTAGCTAAAGTGTAAGATCTGGAAACCTCTAATATGCAAAATCAGAATACTAATTAGACACAATGCAGATTACAATGCACAAAACCCAATGAACTCACAAAACTAAACTAAATCACCACTAGTTGTCTCTCAAACAAGAAGCGATGCCCGAGCTAGGAGGCCTTCATTCCTCGAAGCGATCCCAAAGCCAATCTGGCAGCAAAACATTCCTGTAGACAAAGATGATGAAATGAGAGCACTCCTCCTTTTATACTTTTCCAACTGAGAGTTTCTAAAATCTTCTTGTATATGGGATAAAACATGAGAGGGAAAATAATATAATCCTCTTTAATTCTTTTTCAACCTCAACATTAAGTCGTTGAGCCTAGGCACCAAGGTCCAAAATTAAATAATAATGTTTAATTCACGGACTTTAAAACGAAAGCCAAGATGATGTCGAAAACCAATGATCTATAGCTCGTTGAAAAGGTCTTGACAAGACGAATCCAACCCCACTCTCAAAATTCCGTTCCGGTGCCAATCTCGAACTTACTAAAAATAGTAAATTCCTGAAAGTGCTCCGAATGCCGAAATGAACATACCACTGCGAAGCTCTCTGAAAACCCAAAAAGAATCCGCCATTGAATCCACCAACTCCGAGCAAAGACATCCTTAAAAATAGGAAACCCTAATTTTACCTTCCGACTAGCCTTCGGGTCTCCAGAAAAAGGCCAACGGTCACTGGAAAGATCAGGTTTGAGAAGGGGACATTACAATGTTAGGTGGCTGCAAAGTGTCTTGTATTAGACCTCTCTCCATAGTTTTCCCTCACATTTTTGTCATTGGACCGAACCTTCTCATGAAATACTTATGCATAGTGATCAATTGAAATCAAAGGTCTTCATTTTCCCTTGTTTGTTCAGTGTTCAAGGTTCCAAGTAGGGTGGATCAACATTCTGGTGTATCACTGTCATTAGGTAGGATTTTCCCTTCAAGTTTCTTTCTCCCTTTTCTATGGTAGTCCGCAACACAGAATATAGATCCTCATTGATACACCTAAGGGAGCTAGCCCTCATAATCTAGAGACTCAATCCACTTAGTAGGTCACCCACAACCTCCGATTGTTTCCATGTTCCAGCAGACCATGAACGCTTAAAACTACTTTCACAAGGGTGCAGAGCTGATTGACAACAGTTTTTGGCAAGCCTGGTGGGACCCGTTTGGAGCTGGTCTTAATGAAATCACAGTTGCAGTAGCATTCTTCAAGAAGTATTTGGCGATTCCAAGCTTAGGTGGTTGCTTCTAATAATCCAGTCACACTTTACATGTAAGTATTGCGTTATCATGAATGAGTTTTGATGGTTGTATATGAAGAGAATTCCTATGCTATGTTTCCTTATCAGCGCAATCATGGATCATACCAACCTTATCATGATGCCTATGAGCCTTTTTATGAACCTAATCAGCTTTATAAGGAATATTATGAAAGTTATGTTGAGCCATATCAGTTATATGAGCAGCCTTGGCTCCAAGAAAGAATGGATGAGATAAAGCTCAAAATACTAGCATATGCGAGGAAAGTTTGTTCAAACTCTCAGTATGAAGAAGTGAATGGTCTATTCCAAAATGTGTCCAATGATCCAGAAGAGATAAATGAGTTGTGTATTTTTGTATTAGAGAAGATGAAGGCTTGGGATAGGCAGAAAATCGAGTTAAGTCACTTGTCTACAAAGGGTTCTTGTACTCCTTATTCTCATGAAGTTCTTAACCATGCTTAATGTGTGCCGAGGGAGCTTTCTAGTTGGAGTCAAGAGCCTATTCAGGTGATTATTAGTCCCATTCCTTCACCTCTCATCTCTCAAGCACAAGTTGTCCATGAGGATAAGGAGATTTCAGACTTTGAAGAGGTGATGGCCAAGTGGAAGGAAGAAAATACAGAGGTCTTTAAGGGTTTCTCTTTCCTCCTCTCCAAAACTCCCTAGATAATTCCATTGTCCTCAAGATTCCAAAATCTGATCATGATCAACCTCCCATGCTTCATTTTTCCTCTCAAATAAATGAATTTCATCACCCTCCCACCATCCCCCTTCTTCAGGAGGAGCTTGTTCTTTGGAGGATTGAGAAAGAGGTTGCATCTACAGGTCAAGTTCTTGCACAATGTGTGGAGGATGCTTCAGATGTGTTTAAGGAAGAATTTCTTATTGATACTTCACTTAAAGTTGTAGTTAAGCATCCAATTATATTTAAGAATGAGAAGCCTGATCTTGATGTAGAGGAACTCCAAGAGGAGTTGGTGTAGATTGAAGTCATAAATGAGTTACAGGTATCTCCTATTGAGAAGGATCCAGATAGCCTTCGAGCAAATTCAATTCAAATAGATCAAAATGAGGAACAAAAAGATGATTGGCAGTTGTACCTTGAATCTCTACAAGAGATTGAAGAGCTTTGTATCGATATGTTGGCTATTGAAGAGCATGTTTATGAGAAATCTGATCAAGAATCACCTATTCAAGATCATAATACAGATTGGGTTGCCTATTCAAAGCTCCTTGAAGAGCTGGATGAACTTGCAGCAGTCGATAAAAAGGGTGTGGCTACTCAAGAACAATGCATAGATGAGATAGCACTTGACAAGGTGGTAGATGACAAGTAGTGCGAAAAAATCAAGAAGTACTTGATGAGTTTGTCTTTGTTGGTGACTGGTTTGTTGTTGATGACTCATTTGAGAAGATGCTAATACAGCTGGTGGATAATAAAAATGCCTTATCAAAGGTTATGATTGATAAACATCCTACCTTGCAACTAGTACCATCTCTTGGAGTGACTGAGTTTAAGAATTTCTCTTTTGATCCAAGTGGATCATGCTTTGTCATGGTTAGTTAGGCTCTTTGTTAGTTTGTTTTCCTCCAAGTGTTGTTCCAGCACATTAGTTTCGTTCAATTATGTTCCAATAAGTGCTTGTTTGCACATTTGTTTCTTAGTTAGTTTTCCTGCTTTCATGTGTTTCCCTTCTTATTTTGAAGGAGAAAGGTTACTTCAGCCATGATTAGAGGAGATTTTCAGTCAAAAATCAGGTTTATCATTGTTTTGGGAGTTCAAATAGCATCTATATGCTCTGAGCTCTCAACCATAGCAGGCATGCACCCCAACTGAGTTGCCAAGAATGTTGACAATTTTGCCCCACAGGTCAAAGCATCACCATTATGATTCGAAACTTCACTCACAATGACCATTTGCCTTGAAAACCAGGTCTTGACACTTGAGAAATCAAGGATAAGTCACTTTTGTGCAGGTACAGGCATTTTCTCATCAGAGAATGATCATTTCTAGCACTTACAGAGCAATTCAAGTTTGCAAGACAACATTACTTATAAGCTTTATAAGTAATACGCAGGAGCACCTAGACAACCCAAAAGGGTCTATGGTAGTTTCAATGTTAATCGGGTTTGTGATGTTGCATTACTTATTAGATTTTATAAGTTGAAGCACTCGAAGAACCTGAATGGGTCTACAGTGCATATCGAGTTTAAGAGGGTGTCTTACTTATTTACTTTTATAAGTGAAAGCAATCCAAGGGCTGGAGTTGGTCTACAAAGGGAAGCGGGTTTGTGCATCGACTTTTCTTATAAGGTTTTCATAAGTAATGGCACTTGTAAAGCCCAAAAAAGTCTTGGACATTGCGAAGGGCAAGTGATTTCTTTCGGAGGGCTTTTTCATTGGCGAGGTGGACTTTACAAAAGTTACAACGGGTTAGTTACAAAAAGCCCGAAGGGCAACTACCCTTGCAGGGGGCACTTCAAGAACAAAGTGGACCTTTCATTTTTCTCGAGGGGTCATTTTCAAAAAGCCCAAAGGGTATGTGCCCTTGCGAGGGGCACTTCAAGCACGAAGAGGACGTTTGCAAGAATTTCGAGGGGTCATTTACAGTTTCACCGCAGGGCACCTGCCCTTGTGGAGGGCACCTTGGTCGATGGTAGGACCATTTGGAAAAGCCTGAAGGGCACTTTTGGAGCCAAACATACCCTTGCGGAGGGCACTCAAGCGGCGAGAGGACCTTTTCCATTCTTCTGAAGGGCACTTCTGGAAGCAACATACCCTTGTGGGGGGCACCAAAGCCATAGACAGGGCCTTTTGTAAAACCCCGAAGGGCACTTTTGGGAAGCAAAAGCCCTTGCGGAGGGTACCTTCATAAAGCGAAGGACAAAAAACAAAGTTTCCGAAGGGCACTTGCCCTTCAAAGAAAGACAGTCCAAAGACAAAAAGTCCGAAGGAATTCGGAAGGACAAAAGGCCCGATGACCAAAAGCGAAAGGCACAAACGGAAAATAATTTCCTTTGAACTTTTTGTCCGAAGGAATTCAAGTTTTCAAAAAACCCGAAGCCCGAGCCCGGGACAAAACGAAGCAACGAATACACGAGGCACAAAGAAAAGAATTCCTTCGGACTTTTTGTCCGAATGAATTCGGGAGGGACAAAACGCCAAACAGAAAAGACAAGGCCACAAGCAAGGAACAAAAGCCCAAAGGCTAAAGCATGAACAAAGCCAAGACAGAGAACAAGGCCAAGCCAAAGAACAAGCTGCGAAAGAAAGAACAAAGTCCTTCGGACAATTTGTCTGAAGGACATACACAAAGCCCGAACCTGACTGGGAAAGCCATAAACACATAAAACACATAACAAAGGAAGCACAAACCCGGACGGAATACAAGAGCATGCAACAGCCATGAACAGGAATAGACACATCCAGATTTGACCGTTCTAACACGTCACCTTCAGTTCTTACACAGAGGCTCGCTTTGCATGAGGACTCGAGTAGTGGAACAGTGGAAAGCTTAAACAAAAGAAATTCCATGCACTCATTCTTGTTTGTCTCAAAGCTTGAAACGTTCCAGTGGTTCAAACGTAATTCTTAATTTGGCATTTGCATTGATTTCATGCAAAAAGAAGACTTTCAAACGTTTCAGCAGTTCAAGTGGATTTGACTGCTCTTGTTTTGGAGTTGACTGGTTTTCAAGTCAAGACATCTATTCGTAGATTTCATGCATCCAAAGCTTGTCTTATTTTTCAATGCAAGGAATTTTCATGCAAGACAAAATAGACTTTTGTAAAAGCTGAGTTGGTTTGAGTTTACTCCCTCTCTATTTTCCAACGTCAATCTCTTGACTTTTTGTAATTTTCTATATTAATGGTTTTTCATCCTTGTAAAAAAGAATCCCTCTCTTGGTAAGACCAAACTCTGCCATTGATGAGTTGTGTAACCTCTTTAATCAATAGAAAGACTACTTTCAGATTTTGAGTGCTGGCATAGTGTACATTCATTCAGCAATTTACATACGTGGTAGATTTCTCTCCCTTCTCAAATTCTGATTCGTACCTAGTTGCTGGCTTATCATATTATGTAGGTCATGTTCAGTGTTTTATGTCTTTTGTTGAAGCTGTAAGTGGATGTTAGGTGGCTTCAAAGTGTCTTGTATCATACCTCTCTCCATAGTTTTCCCTCACGTTTTTGTCATTGGACCGAACCTTTTCATGAAATACTTATGCATAGTGATCAATTGAAATCAAAGGTCTTCATTTTCCCTTGTTTGTTCAGTGTTCAAGGTTCCAAGTAGGGTGGATCAACACTCTGGTGTATCACTGTCATTAGGTAGGATTTCCCCTTCAAATTTCTTTCTCCCTTTTCCATGGTAGTCCGCAACATAGAGTAAAGATCCTCATTGATACACCTAAGGGAGCTAGCCCTCATAATCTAGAGACTCAATCCACTTAGCAGGTCACCCACAACCTTGGATTGTTTCCATGTTCCAGCAAACCGTGAAGGCTTAAAACTACCTTCACAAGGGTGCAGGGTCTGATTGACAACACTTCCTTGTCTACTAAATTTTGCACAACATCCTATATGTAGTGTAGATATCCTTTGTCCTTCCTTATATACCTCTACATATTGTATATCTTGCGCATACTTCCATACTTTGTCAAAATTTCAGTTCCCTCAGCGTGATACACATTCTTGGCATCAACATTCCCCCATGCTAAATATCTTGGTTGTCCCCTAACAAGATTCCACTCTAATTTCACTCTATTAGTCCCAC
This sequence comes from Torreya grandis, assembly GCA_037957365.1. Lineage (NCBI taxonomy): Eukaryota > Viridiplantae > Streptophyta > Pinopsida > Cupressales > Taxaceae > Torreya > Torreya grandis. The sequence continues at coordinate 2,502,941 of JARHVA010000359.1, forward strand.
CTTTTTGCGCAACAAAAACTTTCAAAACCTATTGTGGTAACTCCTCAAAATTTCCAAAAGTTGCACGGCCATATCAACCTAATCCTTTATTTTTGTTGTAGTCTTTATCAATTCTTCTAACAAGTCTACATCAGTCGGACTTGCCGCATATTTTTTGGACTTTTCATTAAACTCTTTCTTGTGCATATTGTATGCTTCATTGACTGCTTCATCCATTGTTTGACTTTGGAAAAAATCAAACAATTTCTTCAATTTTGTGCAACACCAATCCATAATTACCTTCAAAATCTTGGCTTTCCTAAGTCATTATTGGCATATGCTTTTGTCTTTTTCAAGACCCACATGCGTTGATAAACTTCTGTGCTTGGCTTCATCTTCCTCCATTCGGGCACCTATATAGGTTTGGATGTCCTCAAACCTATTGAAAACTTGCCCTTCCACCTGGACCTTTTACTTAAGAGAGTCAATCAATTTGGTTACCTCTTCGGCCTTGTCCTCAAAGGTGGTCTTAATGTCCGGGATCTTATTTGCGTAGAGATGCTCTTCACTTGGTCTACTTGGTTGGTTAGATGTTGCCAATAAGGCCAATATCTTCTTTATTGCCACTCCTAACTTATATGTTGATTGATGCGGGAGCATCATGGAATGTCATGGGTAAGATATGAGGCATCATGAGTTTTGGCTTTAGAAGGTGTGTGAGGTCTAGTTGAGTCTCTAGGAGAGTGATTGAAGTCATGAAAGTATTTTTAATGATGTATTTTGGCTTGTAGAGCTTTTCCCACCAAAAAGGGAATTTAAAAAGTTGAAATTGTGTTTTGGCTTTAGAGTGGTTTTAGGGGTCTTTAGTGAAATGTAGTGATGTGTTCATGTTTGTTATGGACCTTAGAACATCCTAGGAGGTGGCAAAGGTGCTTTCCTATGTGCAACTCTTGATATGCTATGTAAATCAAGAACAAGAAAGGAATATGATAGTTGTAACCACCACTCCTACATGGAGTTGGGATAGGAAGAGAGTTACCATGTAAAAGCTGACGAAAGGGAGAGTATATAGGCATGTAGGGGAGTAAAATAGGAGAGGGGGAATCAGTAGAGTAGAGAGAAAGAAGAGAGGACCTCAAGAGAGATGAATATCAAGAGAAAGACTGCTAGTTTATGCAAATTGTGTGTGTGAGGTCTGTGCATGTGATTTAGAGACAAATGAATAAAAAGGTGTTTGATAGAGTATTGAATCTCAGGAGGTCTTTATGAATGTAAGTGATGTTGCTTTGAGGTCATGAATGATTGTATTAAGTTCTGGTAATCACTTCATATATAACTCTCTGACAATATTCAGCACAGTTCAAATTGAAGCAATTGTGTTTTGTCATACACAGTCAATATTGGCTCTAGAAAGACTTCTTGGGACAAGGTTAGGTGTTCTATGAACGTTGGAAGTCATGGCTCATTGTGAGGAGTCTTCATTCATCTAAAAATAGTCTGTAATCCATTTACAAATGAGAAGAATAAATTCATGTTTCTATAGGCAATCACACAGCCATATTTAGCACACTCAAAAGTCTGTATAAATGCACAATAGATCCTTTTGGTGATGGATCATGGTCAAGCAAGTTCTTGGAGAAATAAATAAAGTTGAAATAGATCCTAATTAGTCATTAATCCACTTTAAAAGATAAAGTTTCCTCTCAAACTGTCAACTGATTATATCACAGTCCTATTTACAACACAGAATTCTGTAGATGAGCATTTTGTAAGCTTCCAGTGATTGTTCCAGACTTGAGAGCTATTGCAGAAGGTGAATATAATTGGTACAGACCATATCTAGGTTTAGTAATGCTTGAAGTAGCTCAAAACCCAAAATAATCATTTTGTTAGTCTCACGGCCACCTACAGGCCTGCGATAACCTTGACTAGGGTTTTGAAATGAAAAGTTGAATAAATTGTGTTTCCTCTAGTGAAATTTCTTAAAACTTTGCAATCTACTGTATTTTGAAATGGGCTACAAGATTCAAAAGGTTGTATACCCTTACCATGCCGTACAGTACAGTATTTCTGACTCTGTGCTATTAGGAGGCCTAAAAGACCTAATTCTAAAAGAGATTGAGGGAGTTGGAAGGTCTAACTTGTGAGTTGGATTATGAAATTTCTTGTGAAGCTGAGGGGACTTAATGGGTACTTGAAACAAGTCTTGGTTTCTTGGGAAACCCTGTACATCGCAGTCACTAAGGAGGTTTAGGTGTTTTGAGGGCTACAAGGAAGACTAGTCTTGTTATGAGCAATTGGTGTGTTCAAAGAGCTAGTGAATAAGTAAAGCATTAAGATGAGTTGGTGCAAGTTTGTTATGACCAAGAAAGACCATACATGGTGCATGGACGTGTTCATGGAGTTCTAAAGAGGAATTGGGGTTTTGGAGCCTTGTGGAGTTGAATAGACCCATGGTCTTAATGTAAGCAATAATGAATATGCTAAGTGAGGATGTTTGGGTAATGAGTGAGATGGTAGAGAGATAGAAAGGTAAGGAGAAAATGATTTCAAGTGGTAGTAACTGTTGGAGTGCAAATCTATGAGATAGTACCAAGATATAGCCATGCAAGCTTGAAAGGAAACAATTTGTAATACAAGTTTTGATTAGCAGGTATGTGAGTGTGAGTGTGAAGTTTCATGAATAAGATTGGGGGTCAGATAAAGACTTTTAACAATGAAGTTGTAGGGATATACAGGTTAAGACCAAAGTTGCTCACAACATAGACTTCAAGACAAGATTTGATGAGGTTTCAAGACAACGTATTCGGAGTTGGGTTGAGATTCCAAACAAGAATGACCTAAAAGAAGGCAGAGGTTGATTGAGCTCTACATCATAAATTCCATTATACTAGCATTTGATTCACCAAAGATATTTGGTCTTTCCTTCTCCATCTAATCAGCATAGCTCTTTGTGTGTGTTTCCAATTACAACACTCTATCCAATGTGTGTGATAATCTTTCACTAATTTTTTATCTTTTCTTTGAATCTTCCTAAAACTCTTCCTTTGCACGAATGGCTCGTCTTGGTACCTCTGCAACTATTCTCATCAATGTTAACATGTTTTTCTTGGTAATAAACTTGCACATGTTGCATACACAAATGCCTTCCTCTAATATTGCATTAGTGTCCACTTCATGCAACCTCAGAGCCCTTATTGCCTTTACTCGAACCTCAAATTCACTACACTTATAGCTGTCATCATAAATTATCTCCAACAGTTTTTGCCCTGCTTTTGATATTTACTAAATATGTTTGCCTTCACATGGATTTTGAGTATCAACTAACAATGAGCTTACATCAACTTGGTTCACATGCGGGCCACCTGATAGATTTGCGTGAGAAATCTAGTGACCTTCTCCACCACCTATGTCTCCATCTTTGTTCTTCTTTCTTCATATTCTCCCTCATCCTGCACATCATCGGTTCTTCCTTTTGGGTTCTCATGACTGCCGTTAGGATTCTTTCCCTTCTTCTTTGAGCACTTTTACCTTGTTGGGCATGGGCCATCTTTAACCTCATCACATGTTTTATCTTGTTCCTCTTCCTCCAACATTCCTTCCAAAACTATGGTTTTTGGTACAAATGTATGTCCTAGGAATTTTGGCCGAGTTTTCTGTAAAGAGTTGTTTTTATTTTTTTTTCCCGCCTTTGGTCCTTGTGTTTCCTTCAACTTATCCCAACATGGTCTCTTTTCTGTTGTTGGTCCTTCCTGGCCTGCTTGTGGCACCACATCCTCACATTGTTCTATATTTTTGCCCAACTCTTCTTACGTGTGGGTTATACATCAACCTTGTTCTACAATCTTTTTAGGGATTTTCCCTTTTTGTGCCACATCACCTAGTGGCTCGTATGCTCTTTTTTAAGTGTAATCTCAAAAGATGATGACTTTGAATCCAAAACTTCATGAGTTGTGATCATTTTTTTTCTCTTTTCCATTTTTTTCCTTCTTGTCATCTTCCATTTTCTTTATATGCATCGCTTCCATCCTTCTTTGTGTAGCTTCTTCATCAATCTTGACGCATGTTTTGTAATGTCCCCATTTTTTCCCTCTTAATTAAACAGGGATGAAAACCTTTAGTCTATCTCTCCATAGACTAAAGGAGCCCTTTTTCGGGACAATTATTTTATTAGTTATTTATTAATTGTCGAAAGAGTGATTTTTATCACAAGGCAATTATTAATTAATTAATTAAATATTTTAAAAATGGTTTTTACCACTTGAATGCTTAAGTGAAATAAATAATAATATATTGGCTGTGTTGCAGGGGTACGCCCCCCAGGCCGACGCCTCCTGTTCAGAGGCGCCTTCGGCACGAGGACGCCCGGGGTCGTCCCGGAGGCGCCCGCCGGCGTGCCAGAAACCTCTGGCACGCCAGCGGGCGCCTCCGAGACGACTCTGGGCGTCCCCAAAATTTTCCGGCGACTGTAGCCGAGAAAAAAAAAAACGCACGAAAAAAACCCTAAACACTTAAAAAACCCTAAACATGAAAACCAAAAAACGCAGAGAACCCTATAAAACAAGCACGTCCCTTCTTCAAAACACACCAAAAAAAATCGCGACCCTTGTTTGCGTTTCACAGCGGCAGTTTGCAGGTGAAAACATGAAGAGGAGAAGACAGTGAAGAAGAGAAGATAGTTTGCACCCTGCAAGTGAAGATAGTGTGGAGTGAAGCCGGCCCTTCTGGGAGGACTGCATTTGCTCCAGGACCAGGGATGTTAATTGTATTTTATTTTTCATTTACTATTTACTATTTAGTTTTAATTTTTTTAATTTTGTGTTTAGTATAATAGTATTTAATAAATTAATTTTAAATTTTTCAGTTAATAGAATATAACTATTAAAAATAAAATAAAATATAATATTAAAAAATTTAAATAATATTAAAAATTTAAATTAAATACTATTTAGTTTTTAGTTTTTACATTTTAAAATTTTTAATATTATAATTTATATTTTATTTTAAATTTACAGTTTATTTAAGTAGTATTTAAATTTTATTTTTAATTTTAAATTTTTTTAAATTTAAATTTATTTATTTATTTTAAATTTTTAATTTAAATTTTCTACAATGTTAAAATTTTTAATTGTATACTTTGAACATTTTGAAATTTGAAGCAATGAATGAACAAACACTATGTATTTACTATTTTCAAGTGTTTTACAAAAAAATTGAGTAATATATATATATATATATATATATATATATATATATATTTTAAATATATATAGAGAGACATACCCACGACGTATCCAAATCAAGGTTTTTGAAAAATGACGTACCCGCGTACCCGAATCGTACCCGTACCTGTATCTAAACAACGTAGTATATTGGCCTTATAGTAATTTTTATTACTCTTTTTAATTAAAGCTAATATTTAATATATTTTCAAAAAAGAGATTTTGGCATGGGAGCTAAAATGAAGATAAGGAAAGATGATTTATCTTCCCAAAGGGGTTCAAACTCTTTGGAAAGTTATAAATACATAGCAAAGGCTTCAAGGAAGATATGTTGAAATTGTTATCTTATTCTTCATGTGTGAAGAAGGCTATTAGGAAAGCTTGTTTTGTGCCCTAGAGGTGGAGCGAACTACCTGGGAGAATTTTGGTGCTTGCTTTTGAGGGTTTGGTCATATGTTTCTTGCATTTTTGGCTTGCTAGATTATTCTATTAATTTTGCAAGTGGAGCGAACCATTTGGAGAGGTTGGCACTAAGGTTTGAAAGTTTTTTTCGATCAAAATATTCACAAATAATTATTTGCAATTATTTCTTATTTTACAGATCATTATTGTGGCCATTTTGGATGATTTGCAAAGGATATTGAAGACGAAAAATTAATAGATAATTTTCATGATTATTATTAATTTTTCTAACAAGTTTCTGGATATTTTCTTGCCTGTCAAAAGCTGGAATAGTCCTATTTTTCTGCTATTTTTCCAAGGTTCCTAAGAGGGGCGATTGACCTGGGAGGGTCTAATTGGCAATTTTTATGCCAAAATAAAGCGTTGGTATTTTTCCTATATTTCTTTGAAGTTGGCAGCGATTTTGGCAAGGATTTTGAAGATCTTTTATTCTTTGAACAGCAGCAGAAAATTGGTGATTAAATATGATTTTTTCATCATTTCGTGGCAAAAAATGGAGAAAAAAAACTATTTATTTAAGAGGATTTAAATCTGGAATTTACTATTTATTTTCAGATTATTTCAAGGTATTTAATTCGCATAAATTTCCTACAAAACCCTCACTTTTGGCATCTAGGGTTTCTTGCATTAAATAAAGGTTTTGAGAATTTAATTCTCAATCTAGGGTTTACTAATTTTCAGATCAGATTTAGAAGAGTTTGGGAAAATCTCCTTTGTTTTCCAATTCGTCCCATTTGGGGACATTCTATGCCTCCCTTTGTCCTTGGACTCTTTCTTGGTCCTAGACTCTTACTAGACATTTTTTATTTAACCCTTCAATGGTTTCATCCACTTTTTTATTTTGCAATCCTTATTTAACACCATTCGAAACATCGTTGGATTTATTTTTGTTGAGTCATCCTTTGACTCTCTATTCTCTGTATATGTATTTCTTCCCGACCAATCAAACTTTATCAGTTGCACTTACTAGGCATTTTGATTTAGCCCTTCAATGGTTTCATCCTCTTTCTTATTGTGCAATTCTTATTTAACACCATTCGAAACATTGTTGGATCTTTTTTGTTGAGTCATCCTCTGTATATGTATTCCTTCCCGATCGATCAAACTTCCTCAGTTGCGCAAGGATATCCTTGTCAACTTTTTTGACATCAATTGTTTCTGATGGTATGCCACTGATCCAGTCCAGTGCAGCCTCTATATAGCATGTGGTAACTATATATGGTAACTTCCTCCATTTGGTCCACTTCGCATACTGGTCCATATTCTTTACCAGTGTGTACCGAGCAACTATGTTGAGCTCTACGTCTCTATCATAAGCTTCAACTATTGTGCACTGCAACCTCCAATCATTTTGATAAATTACTGTTGAGAATGATTTTGGGTGATGACTGTAGAATGGCATTATTGTGATTAGGGCACTATGATATGTAATTATTGGTTCATTTGATTCTTATCTAGGCATGATGACTCTTGTAGACACCTTGCCATTAGATGGTTGATCACACCACCTTGACTGTGGCAACAAGGTTCCTATGGGTGAATGCCATTTTCTAACAATGGTATTATCATTTTTGGATACTCTGTAACTGAGATGACTGTGTTTGCTTAACACCTTGACTGTGAAAGGAATGGATGACTATACCCTAGAAGAACTGCTTGCACTTTGTTTAATCCAAGTACATGAATGCATGGATGGTTGATTGTGTTATGACATGCTATGAGGTATCACACAAAATGAAAGGTTATAAAGCCTAGGGCATACTCTGTTCTGCCCTGTTGAGACCTGAAACTGTGATACTATGTGGACTTATATTAAAGCACTGTGCAAATTGCATGAAGTTTGGTTTGATATCCTTGTGCACTCAAATTTGCTTGAGGTAATTAGATTGTTTCGGAAACATTGTTCCCTATTCTGAAGTAGGTGTAGTCAAACTTAGGTCAGAGCCTACAAACTTGATGGGATTATGTGAAATGATATTCTTAACTTTAAAATTTAGAATGCTTACCTAAATGGTTATTTGGTTACTTAAAATTGTTAGCAATGCATTGCACTTGACTACCCCTGTTCTGAGTAGAGTAAGGACTCTGTATTTTTTATATGATTCTTACTTCTTTCATTATGGTGAAATGAACATTAGTGTTGTTCTTGGAAAGCTTAAAACTAGAAATGTATATGTTGACATAAATTAGGGCAATGGAAAAATCATACTTGGCTCCTTGTTCTGACAAATGTAAACTCAGTTGTAGAAGGAACTATGATAGACTTGTTAAGGATTCTTTATGTCTGAGTTTTGTGCTGAATTGATGACAGTCTGGATTGACTTCGCTAGTTGAAATGAGATGAAGTGTACTGGTTTTTAAAGGATTCAAAACAATGTGAATAAGCATGTATGCTCAGATTAAGTTGTGAACTCTGGGATTAATATCTAGCATTGAATTATTTATGGTTGAGTATTGTAAGTTGTAGTTGATTATTCTTGTTCATTTAATTAGTGATAATCTAAAAGAACATAATTCATTTGGTTTAGAATTATCACAACAGTTTGTTCTAGGACTGAGCAATAGTGTATTTTGCAATGATTTTTAGTGGATGTAATTTACAATACTAATTTAGGTCATCATTTGACTTTCATTTATTTTGGTAATTTGAATAAGGAGGGCATAATTGTTCTGATTGATGCTGTCAAGGTACAACTCTCCATTTTGTTATTATAAATTGATGAGTTTCCTTCTAACTAACTGTGGTTGTGGTTGCTCATTTAGTATCTTAGTTAAAGCTACTTGTGATACTATATTGGAACTTGGTGTTTTGGTTACAACATAACAAAGAACATCCAATGAGGCTTAAAACGTTAGTTTATAAAGAATTGTTAAAGTTTACATATATTGTGGAAGACATCGGTACATGTTTTCGAGTAGACGTTGTGGATTGTGAAAGTTAATCAGATTCAAATCTAACTCCTTTGGACCATGCTTGGAATAAGATTATTTAAGTCATGCTGACATGTTATTAGCATTTCATTTAGAATTACACATTGTGATAAGAATGAATGTTGTACTTAGTTTGGGAGTATGGATAGATTTAAGCATCACACTAATCAAGTGACCCCTAAATGTTGTTGTGAGTGGAATTAGGGTTAATGTTAACCTTAGTTGGACTCTAGATAAACTCTTGTTACCAAGTTGGGACTTTTCAATCATCTTGTCTTAATTGAGGTAATTAGGATGATTGATTTTACCCAAATATAGCCCAACCAATGTAAGGGTTGACTTGTCTTGTAAACGGTCTTCACTTGATTTTCCTTAGATCTGTGATAGGAACTTAGAATCCTGAAAGTAACCTAGATAAAATGCTTCTTGACTGGACATAGACCTAGTCATCTTCTACAATAACCCTGCTTGCTGCCCTTGAGCAAGTGCATATTGTTTTATAGGTGGGCCGACCAAAGCTGAGTTAAGTGTGTCGTACCATGAAGATACAATTTATTTTAGCAAACACACATCCTGCGATTGGTTAAGTGGTGATCAAATCTTTATATCCTTGAATATTTTTTAAAAATATGTATATGGTTTGGATTTTGACAATATGACTGTGGTCTTTCACAAGTTCATAGACAATTCAATCATCAAGGTCTATTTGAAGGAACTTGTGAATAAAGTCACAAAATGCCTCTACAGCAATGCACGAAAATACAGTTGGTGCATTCTTCAACCCAAAAGGCATCACATTATATGTAAAAGACCCCCATTCCATAGCAAATGTGGTCTTTGTTTTTTCTTCATCTACAATTTGAACTTGATGATAACCCGAAAGCCCATCACTAAAAGTATAAGTTTCTTGACCTGCTACCCTTTCCAACATTTCCTATGTAATTAGAGTAGGAAACAGATCTTGCACATATGCATCATCTAACACCCTATAATCCATGCAGCCCTGATTCTGCCATTTATTTTTATGATTATCACCATTGGACTCACCTAGTCTGACTGCTCTATTGGATAAATAACCCCTCCATCCAACATTTTATGAATCTTATAAACTTCTATCTGCGGAGATTGGGGTTGTATGGCCTTATCTTTATTGGTTTTGCGCCTTCACACAACTTAATTTCCATTTTCCCTAAGAACTTGTGAACAACTTTCATTTCACCATAGTTCTTAAGAAATAGGTCTTTGAAGTCTTTGATTAATTTAACTATGTTAATTCCACATCCATCCAATAATCATCACTAGTGGTAATTGTGGTCAACCTAGAGCTGTGCCCTGAATCAAAGACGTGCATGAAATGGCCAGTCCTCTATCCGGATGAAACAATGGGATCTTCTCACGAGGGTGGGTGCCTCAATGGTGAGAAGAACCTCCAGAGAAGGTTGGTTCCTGTATGATGTATCAATGAGGATCTCTACTCTATGCTGCGGACTACCATGGAAAAGGGAGAAGCAAACTTTAAGGGGAAATCCTACCTAAAAAAGGGTGATACACCAAAAGATTGATACACTCAACATGGAACCTTGAACACTGAACAAACAAGGGAAATGGAAGACCTTCGATTTCAATCAATCACTTATGCATAAATATTTCATGAAGAGGTTCGCTCCAATGACCAAAACATGAGGGAAGGCGATGGAGAGAGGTCTGATACAAGACACTTTGCAGCCACCTAACATCCACTTACAGCTTCAACAAAAGATATAAAGAACACTGAACATGACCTGCATAAGGATAATCTAGCACTAGGTACGAATCAGAATTTGGGAAGGAAGAGAAATCTACCACTTATGTAAATTGCTGAATAAATATACACTATGCCAACACTTGAAATCTGAAAGTACAGTCTTTCTATTGATTGAAAAGGTTACACAACTCACCAATGGCAGAGTCTTGTCTAGCCAAGAGAGGGATTGAATGCCTTTTAATCAAGGCTGAAAGCCATTTTATAGAGAATTACAAAATCCAAAGATTGGCATTGAAAAATTGAAGAGGCGGATTTACTTAGGTTAACTCAAGGCTGACTTGGCCTTTCAACAAAAATATGTTTTCTTTTTTGCCTTTGCATGAAGCTTCTTGCGCTTGAGGAAGTGAACTTGTCTTTGTTCTGAACCGCCCACCTCTCTTTGCATGGAAATCTACGCCAATGTTAATTTTAGAACTCTACGTGAGCTGCTTGATGTCGAGTTGGAATGTTTGAAAGTTGAGTTAACCATTTGGTAAGCTGAGTTGGATGAAGAGATCCGCTGAGTTGACTATTTGGTAAGCTGAGTTGGACGAAGAGATCATTCTCCCTCGCATGGAAAGCTCCTAGTGGATGCGGCGTTTAACAATTAGTCAACTCTAAATCTCGAACAGTCAACTCAACATTCGAATTCGAAACTTCGATTGACTCTGAGTTGGACCCTCGGATGCGTGGAGTTGATTTGGAGATGAGCAGGACTTCAATAACTAGTCAACTAAAGCTTTGACCGGTGTTCAAAAATAGCCCCTGGTTGCATGTATTTTACCCTGCTCTGGTTTGCATGTTCATGTCTATTTCCGGCGGGATTCTGTATTTGGATGCATTTTTATTTATATTTCCTTGGTTATTTTCTTTTCAACTCAGCATCGGATTATCTATTTTCTATCCTCTTTTGCACAGTCAACCTCCATTACTTTCGGATTTCTTGTTGTGGACTTTTCTGTCTACGAATTTATTTCCTTCGAAATTTATGCTTTTGGTTTCATTTTGCCTTGGGTTTATCTCCCCGGACCTGTCTTCGGACTTTCCTATGGCAAGTTTTCCGAAGATATAAGCTCTCACCTTTCCTTCGGCCTTTATGCTTTGCCAATTATCCTGAATTTGTACCTGTGGACTTTCCCTCTGAATGATTTCCGTCAGACAAATTGTCTTCTTGAATTGCCCTGACCCTGTCACTTTTTCGCAGACTTTTGCTTTGTGGGCTTGATTTCCCTTAGCTTTTTTGCACGGCCATTTCTCCGAATTTCTTCGGACTTTTTGTCCGAAGGAATTCCTTCGTACAAAAAGCCCGAAGGTATTCATTCTCCATCTTTGCCTTTGTTTCAACGGACTTTGTTGTCGGCTTTTGTTTGGACCGTTCCGCATTTCTTCAAACTATTTGTCCGAAGGAATTAATTAATCCTTTGCTTTTGCCTTCTTTACTTGTCTTCGGAAAAATTGCCCTTCGGAAAATGCACAGAGGTCCAGACATCGACCAAGAGCCCTCCGCAAGGGTTCATGGTTCTCCCTCACTGCCCTTCGGAAAAATTGCAATGGTCTTGCCGCCGACCAAGTGCCCTCTGCAAGGGCTCGTGTCTCTCATCTGTGCCCTTCGAAAAAATTGCAATGCACCCGAGCTTTTTGCAAAGGTTTTGAATTTGATCTTGTACCTTCCTGAAGGGTAGGTGCCCTTCGGGATTGTTTAAAATGACCCTTCCGAAGGGTATCCCGCCCTTCGGGTTTCTTGTAATGGACTCTTTCTTTCGGCCTCTTACCTCTTGTCATTTTCCCCTCGGATTTTTTGCAAATGGTCTCTTGGCCAATAAAATGACCCTTCGACAAATGAATGAACCCTTCAGCATCTTTGGTAGTTTCGACCCTTCGGATATTTTTTACTAAGGTCCTCCTCTCCTAGTGATCCTGTGGGCTTTAAACAAGTGCCATTTCCTTCGGACCAAATGGCCGAAGCAATTGAATCTTCAGCTAGTGACCCTTCAGACAAAAGTCCGAAGGATTCAAACCCTTTAGAACTTCGAAATGACCTTTGCCCCTTTGTAAAACCACAAAACATTTGTTCTCTTTAGAATTTGCTCCTTCAATTGCTTGAATAAATCTATTCTTTCTTTTGGGGTAAAATTGTCAACATTCTAGTGACTCAACTGGGAAGCATGCCTGCTATGCTTGAGAACTCAGACCATAAACATAATATTGAACTCACAAAACAATGGTAAACCTTGTCCATGACTGCAAATCTCCTTTGATCATGGCTGAAGTAACCTCCTTCAAAATAAGTAGGGAAACACACGAAAGCAAAAAACTAACTAAGAAGCAAATGTGCAAACAAGCACTTATTGAACAAAACTGAAGCAAACTAGTGTGCTTGAACAGCACTTGGAGGAAAGCAAAAACAACTAAGGAACCTAGCTAACCATGATAAAGCATGATCCACCTGGATCAAATGGGAAATTCTTGAACTCACTCCTTCTAAGGGATGATACAAGTTGCAAAGTAGGTTGTTTTTAATCATAACCTTTGATGAGGCATTTTCCTTGTCCACAAACTGTGTTAGCATCTTCTCAAATGGGTCATCAACAGTAACAAGGAAAAACTCATCAAGTACCCCTTAATCTTTTTCAGATTGCTTATCATCTACCACCTTGTCAAGTGATACCTCATCTATGCATGGTTTTTGAGTGACCACATCCTTCTTATTGACTGCTGCAAGTTCATCTAGCTCTTCAAAGAGCTTTGAGTGGGCAACCCAATCTGTAATATGACCTTGAACAGGTGATTCTTGAACAAATTTCTCATAAACATGCTCTTTAATAGCCAACATATCCATACAAAGCTCTTCAATCTCTTGTAGAGATTCAAGGTACAACTGCCAATCATCTTTTTGTTCCTCATTTTGATCTATTTGAACTGAATTAGCTGTAACGCCATATGGATCCTTCTCAATAGGAGATACCTGTCACTCATTTATAACTTCAATTTGTACCAACTCCTCTTGAAGTTCTTCTACATCAAGATCAGTCTTCCCACTCTCAGCTATAATTGGATGCTCAATTACAACCTCAAGTGAAGTATCAATCGGAAATTCTTCCTTAAACACATCTGAAGCATCTTCTACGCACTTTGCAAGAACTTGACATGTAGCTGCAACCTCTTTCTCAATCCTCCAAAGAACAGGCTCCTCCTGAGGAAGGGGCATGGTGAGAGGGTGATGAAATTCATTTGTGTGAGAGGGAAAATGAAGCATGGGAGGTTGATCATGATAAGATTTTGGAATCTTGAGGGCAATGGAATTATCTAGGGAGTTTTGGAGGGGAGGGAAAGAGAAACTCTTAAATACTTCTTTATTTTGTTCCTTCCACCTAGCCATTACCTCATCAAAGTCTGAAACTTGCTTGTCTTCCTGGACAACCTAAGTTTCAAGGATGATTGGTGAGGAAAGGGGACTATAGGAAGGTTTAGTCTCATGAATAGTCACTTGAATAGGCTCTTGAATAGGCTCTCGACTAGCCTCTTGACTCCAACTAGGAAGCTCCCTTGGCACACACTGGGCATGGTTAAGAACTTCATGAGAATAAGAAGCACAATAGCCCTTTGTAGACAATTGGTTTAACTTGATTTTCTGCCTTTTCCAAGCCTCCATCTTTTCCAATGCAAGAATACATAGTCCATTTATCTCTTCTGGATCATTGGATACATTTCGAAATAGACCATTCACTTCCTCATACTGAGAGTTAAAACAAACAATTCTTGCATATGCTAATATTCTGAGCTCTATTTCATTCATTTTTTCTTGAAGGCGATACTGCTCATATGCAACATCATAGCCATATGGGAAAGATGAAATCCGGTCCTGAGACTGATATGGCTCACAAGGAAGGTAAGATTCACGCTCTTGATAATAAGGATCATGAGAAACTTAATAAGGCTCAACATAGCTTTGATAATACCCTTAATAAGGCTGATTAGGCTCATAAAAAGGCTCATAGGTATCATGACTAGGCTGGTATGATCCATTATTGGGCTGATAAGGAAACATAGCATAGGAATTCTCTTCATACATAGCCATCAAAATTCATTCACAATAATGCAATCAAAATAGACTTACATGGAAGCTGTCCTGAACTATTAAAAGCAACTGCTTGAGCTTGGAATCACCAAATACTTCTTGAAAAACACTGCTACAACTGCAATTTCATCAAGACCAACTAAAATAGGTCTCACCGGGCGTGCCAAAAACTGTTTTCAACCTAGAGCTGCGCCCTGAATCGAAGATGTGCATGAAATGGCCAGTCCTCTCTCGGGCTGAAACAATGGGATCTTCTCACGAGGGTGGGTGCCTCAACGGTGAGAAGAACCTCCAGAGAAGGCTGGTTCCTATATGATGTATCAATGAGGATCTCTACTCTATGTTGCGGACTACCATGGAAAAGGGAGAAGGAAACTTCAAGGGTAAATCCTACCTAAAAAAGGGTGATAAACCAGAAGATTGATCCACTCAACTTGGAACCTTGAACACTGAACAAACAAGGGAAAAGGAAGACCTTCGATTTCCATCACTTATGCATAAATATTTCATGAAGAGGTTCGCTCCAATGACCAAAACATGAGGGAAGACGATGGAGGGAGGTCTGATACAAGACACTTTGCAGCCACCTAACATCCACTTACAACTTCAGCAAAAGACGTAAAGAACACTGAACATGCCCTGCATAAGAATAATCTAGCAACTAGGTACGAATCAGAACTTGGGAAGGGAGAGAAATCTACCACTTATGCGAATTGCTGAAGAAATATACACTATGCCAACACTTGAAATCTGAAAGTACAGTCCTTCTATTGATTGAAAAGGTTACATAACTCACCAATAGCAGAGTCTACTCTAGCCAAGAGAGGGATTGAATGCCTTTTAATCAAGGCTGAAAGCCATTTTATAGAGAATTACAAAATCCAAAGATTGGCGTTGAAAAATTGAAGAGGCAAATTTACTTAGGTTAACTCAAGGCTGACTTGGCCTTTCAATAAAATATGTTTTCTTTTTTGCCTTTGCATGAAGCTTCTTGCGCTTGAAGAAGTGAACTTGTCTTTGTTCTGAACCGCCCACCTCTCTTTGCATGGAAATATACGCCAATGTTAATTTTAGAACTCTACGTGAGTTGCTCGATGCCGAGTTGGAATGCTTGAAAGTTGAATTAACCATTTGGTAAGATGAGTTGGACGAAGAGATCCGCTGAGTTGATTGTTTGGTAAGCTGAGTTGGACGAAGAGATCATTCTCCCTCGCATGGAAAGCTCCTAGTGGATGCGGCGTTTAACAATTAGTCAACTCTAAATCTCGAACAGTCAACTCGACATTTGAATTTGGAACTTCGGTTGAAGCTGAGTTGGACCCTCAAATGCGTGGAGTTGATCCAGAGATGAGTAGAACTTCAATAACCAGTCAACTGAAGCTTTGACCGGTGTTCGAAAATAACCCCTGCTTGCATGTATTTTACCCTACTTTGGTCTGCCTGTTCATGTCTATTTCTGGCAAGATTCTGTATTTGGATGTATTTTTATTTATATTTCCTCGGTTATTTTGTTTTCAACTCTTCGTCAGATTATCTATTTTCTATCCTCTTTTGCACAGTCAACCTCCATTACTTTCGGATTTCTTGTTGTGGACTTTTCTGTTTGCAGATTTATTTCCTTCGGAATTTCTGCTTTTGGTTTCATTTTGCCTTGGGCTTATCTGCCCGGGCCTATCTTCAGACTTTCCTGTGGCAAGTTTTTCGAAGATATAAGCTTTCACCTTTCCTTCGGCCTTTATGCTTTGCCAATTATCCCGAATTTGTACCTGTGGACTTTTCTGCGTTTGGACTTTCCCTCTGAATGATTTCCATTGGATAAATTGTCCGCTTGAATTGCCCTGACCCTGTCACTTTTCCGCAAACTTTTGCTTTGCAGGCTTGATTTCCCTCGGCTTTTTTGCGCGGCCATTTCTCCGAATTTCTTCGAACAAAAAGCCCAAAGGTATTCATTCTCCGTCTTTGCCTTTGTTTCAACGGACTTTGCTGTCGGCTTTTGTTTGGACCGCTCCGAATTTCTTCAGACTATTTTTCCGAAGGAATTAATCCTTCGCTTTTGCCTTCTTCACTTGTCTTCAGAAAAATTGCCCTTCAAAAAATGCACAGAGGGCCAAGCACCAACTAAGTACCCTCTGCAAGGGCTTGCGGTTCTCCCTCTGTGCCCTTCAAAAAAATTGCAATGGTCATGCCGCAGACCAAGTGCCCTCCACAAGGGCTCGTGTCTCTCGTCTGTGCCCTTCAGAAAAATTGCAATGCACCCGGGCTTTTTGCAAAGGTTTTGAATTTGCTTCTGTACCTTCCCAAAGGGTAGGTGCCCTTCGGGATTGTTTAAAATGACCCTTCCGAAGGGTACCTTGCCCTTTGGGTTTCTTGTAATGGACTCTTTCTTTCGGCCTCTTACCTCTTGTCATTTTCCACTCGGATTTTTTGTAAATGGTCTCTTGGCCGATAAAATGACCCTTCGGCAAATGAATGAACCCTTCAACATCTTTGGTAGTTTCGACCCTTCGGATATTTTTTACTAAGGTCCTCCTCTCCTAGTGATCCTACGGGCTTTAAACAAGTGCCATTTCCTTCGGACCATGTGACCCTTTGGACAAAAGTCCGAAGGATTCAAACCCTTTAGAACTTCGAAATAACCTTTGCCCCTTTGTAAAACCACAAAACATCTGTTCTCTTTAGAATTTGCTCCTTCAACTGCTTGAATAAATTTGTTCTTTCCTTTGGGGTAAAATTGTCAATAGTAATTTTGGTTCTTCTATACCAATATTCACCGCTTTTGTACGCAAAGGTTGATTATAGTACTTCTCTTGACTATCTTGCATGTTTTCCACATTTCTCTCTCTAGTAGATGTTTCAACATTCAAATGGTCTGCATCGTCCTCTAACCCTTTGTTCTCTTCAACTTCAAAAATCTCCTTCAATTTATCAACTTGTTCCATTTTTGTGCTTTCCAACCCTTGCGCATAACTATCACTTACATTTGGGGACAACTTCATTCATTCATCAAATAAATACCCAATTTTGTAATCTCATTCATCATTCATTACGTGAAATCTATCTTCCATTCACAATTTAATATGAAAAATAGCCTCCTCCATTACCCCTTATTTGCATATCCAATTCTAATTTGGTTGTGTGGACCTTGAAAGTCAGTGGGAAGTATTCCTTGATTGCTTTCCAATCCATCATTTCTATTTGGGTTTCACTAAGTATATACCATGTGCATGCCCATGTATTTAGAGTGCCTACAACACATGAACCCACAGCCAGATGGGAAGCACAAATCTGCTTCTGGTCCAATCTTCTTCACATGCTCTTAAGTGTTCACTAGGATCTATATCTCTTGCATAATCTGGAAAAAAACCTTTCTTGATGTGGTTCCTTTCAAATCCCACACACAAGGATTCTTTAACCTTTCCCCAATCATGTAAGTGTTGACCATGCATTGCCCACCATCTCATAGTTATGTTGTGCAATGTGTGAACAAGGGATGGTAACTATTTCACCTCCTTTGGTAGGAAACCTTCTAAGTCTGTCCTATACATATACTTTCACATGAGTGCACCCATCATACCTAGGAAACTTGTCCAATATTCCTCTGTTTATCTGAAATACTCTTTTCAGAACTTGTGACACATGGAACCCATTTCATAGTTGTGCACTTCAGTGCCCTGGTTCCTATCCTTTACATAATATCCCTTTCTGAATAATTTATCAACTCTATAAGTTTTCTATGATTCCTTTTCAACATGTATATCAAACAAATACTAAAACAACCCACATGCAATATTGATATTGAAAACCTAATTGAAACTTCACTAAAACCCTTATTGTATTGAGATGAAAGCGTACAAAATTCTGATAATGAAGCAATCTAAACCATAATAGAATGTTGTAATAAAATTCTTACATTTATTTTGCATCACAAGGACAAAAGACAAAACTCTTACTTGAATAAACCCCTGTAAAATAATTACATGCAACAATGAGCAACAAATGAAACATGAAGTAAAGTTACAGCTCGAAGTAAAGGCCACAACAACCACTTTGATTTGCACAAATTAGACTCAGCTGGTCACATAAACCCCAATGTAATAACCCTAGTTGTACATGAAACCCCAATTTATATGAAACCCAAACATAGCAGTCAGGGCCGTTTTCTGTCTGGTATGGCAATAGCAAGCTCCAAAGCAATGAATAGTATTTCCAGATCAGGTATGACAGCTTCCCAAGGATGCACAAAAGTGATTAAAATACTCCAAACCCTCACTAAAAACTGAAAATTGATAATAATCTTCAATTACACTAAAACTGGAATTTGATCATAATTTGTAAGCACAATGATGATCCCTGTATGGAATCACCTCAATGGGTTAGAAGGTTTTCATCCTTAAACCTAAATCCGAATGGTGAGGGTTTTGGTCCTTACAATTCATTTTAACTATAATGTTTTTGTCCTTGTGCTGAAAACCCATGGATTGGAAGGCTCAATCAATCAAGAAATATTGATAATAAAATTGAATTCGTTATAATGAGGACTCTCAATATATAGACTAAATTGTCACTTTTAAAGTTAGGGTTATACTTTTAAGTTTAAGTTTTTACTTTTACCCTTTTCTTTTATTTCCTCTTTTCCCTTTTCTCACCCTTTTCTTTTATTTCTATTAATAATAAAGTAATATGAAGTTGTCATTTTTTAAATAAAAAGTCACTTCGACAACTTAAAATATTAACTTTATTCTTTTTTTACTTTATTTGAAAAAGGGAACATGATAGTCTGTCGTTCCCAAAGATCGCTTGTCCTCAAGCAATCCCTAAACCGTCTTGCAAAAATAACAGGATCCAAACTATCCTTGGGAGTTTGTTATTCCCTCTACCCAATTTCTTTGATTCTTTAGCAGCAGGCCTTAATTGCTTTTCAAGCTTGAAACTCCTAGTGACTTCTTCACATGTTGCTTGCCCCAAGTCTTCCCTTGTACTGCACATTGAAGCTTTTTGTCTATTGGTATCACTTGAGTATTGGTTGTCTAAAATTCTGCCATTGTTCGCAGAATGTACCACATTGCCATCTAAATTTGATTTTTGTGAAGATGGTAGATGTGACTTGACAACCTTATTCTAAGAAGATATGAAAATCTTTTGTTGTTTGGAACCATCCTTGAGATTTGAATATTCCCATTGAAAATCTGCTTTCTTTGCTATCTCTCAAAATAGGCTCAACTTTGCATCACTTGTTGGAGACACCTGAAAGTTTCTCTATGATCTGTTGGCTCACATCACAATCAAGATGTAATTTTCTTGCAATGATTGCAAACTTGTACCCATATCTTATGGCGAAAATGCCACACAAGACCTATAGCTTTGGAATTTCTGCACATCTTGTTGCAGCAAAGATCAGGCTTGACACCACTTCTCTAAAGTCATGTGGGCAGTCCTGCTACTTCCAAATGGAAGAGAGTTTGTTGAGAATGAAATCACAAAATATATCAATCATATCATATACAACTAAAACATTCTCCTTTGTGAATAGTATATCATTTTCTCCTTGCTGAGCTGATCCATCGCTAGTTGTGACTGGTCCTTCTCTTGCAATATTATAGTTCTCTGGCAACTTCCTATTCTCAAGCCCCTCAGCAATTTCCTGGAAGTTTCCCCCATCCACATTTAAATAAGATGCTCTACTCGTAGGCTTACTTTTGTGAACTACATCTGATTTACATAGGTAAGTTGATTTCAAGCCAAAATCTTTCTCTGGTATCCCATTGATTTCTTCCTGGAATGAAGCATTAGCATGCTCATGTACATACTTTGTGTTTAAGTCATTTCTTACCTCTGCAAAAGAAGTATATGCATGTCCATTTGTATATTTTTGATGAAAGAATTTGGCATGTCCCCCTTTGCAACTTGAATCATGAAGACCCTTAGCTTAAATTGTTTCCCAATAAGCTAAGGGGCAAATGGAGAGAAAGGGAAACATGGGTCTTATTGGCTCTTTTCAAAAAGGTACTTTATGTTTTCTTATTTCACTTGAAGAGGGGACCTTTAAGGGTCATGGATGCTTAAGTGATTTAATAAAAGATCACAAGGAAAGGATTCTTTAAATAATTGAATTACTCTCCCTTCCTTTTTTGTGCACCACACTTGGAAAGGCTATAAAAATCAAAGGAGGAATCATTTGGAGAGGTTCATGCTTTTTTGGATAGCTGTTTTTCTTAAAGTCTAAGCATGAAAAGCTTGACTTGTGCCTTGAGGACGAAAATCCTTCAAGGTATCTGAAACAAGGACGGAAATCCTTGATTTCAGTTGTGAACAACTTCGGAAGGAAGTTGTATTGAGCTCCAATTAGAAGAATAAGGGTGTTTTCAACACCAAGTTGGATATTGGTAGGTGGGCAAATCACTTGGAAGGTTGAGTGAAGGGTTTAGGAGGCTGTCCTAGGGCAACAATTATCTTCTTGCAGGGCTGCATACACTTTCAGTGGCAGTAAACCCTCTCCTAGGGTTGGCAACTCGCCTGGGGGTCCTTTTGAGCTTGGTTTTGGGTGTGGATCAGCCACACAAACATTCAGTATTTTTCTAATAATTTTCAAACATTAATCATTGCCAAAATCAGGTTTTTGATTGATTTGTGGCTACAAAATTGTAATATTTTCTGCTAATTTTGGAACCCTTGAATAATATTTTATGCTATTTTGGGCATTTGCAGCAGTATTAAATCTTTTTTCCAAATTTCCTAGGGTTTGATTAATTCTAAAAATTATTTTTCATTGGGGTTTGTTGCACATTCCTTTGTTTAGCACCTCATCCCTAAACGGGACATTTCAGAATTTCCTTTCATCATGGAAAGCAATATCTGGGTGCTCCTTTCCATGTTTTGTGTAAGGATCTTTACATTGACAATCAAAAGTGTGCCTTGAGTTCTTATTTTTCCAAGATCTACTGTAGGTCTATCTTATGTCTTCATGAACTTCCCCTCTTTCTAAGTTGGTATTCAAAGAACAATTAACAACCTATGCTTTGACCCGCTACTTAGTTGAAGTTCTTTCACAAACAACAATCAAATATGTCAATCTGTAATATCCCTAATCGGAATATTATTTGATAATTTGGATTCCTCGGAATTCCTTTTAAAATAACATTTTATAAATGTAACTTCTACTAGGAATAATATTTAAAATAAAAAATATAATTGTATTAATAATAAAATAAATCCTCAAGGGATTTCGTCCTTGAGATATAATGATTACAAGGGTTTTCGTCCTTGCAATCAAATTACACGATTAAGGGATTATGTCCTTAAAAGTGGTTGAAAAGCATAATGCTTGTACATGGTTATATATTTTTAATACATGACTGAATGAATTCCTTCCATACCAATGAATGACTATAAATACTTCTGTTGTTCCCAAAATCCGTTACTCATTTTTGGGGACAACATATCAACTATTTTGGTCTTGCAGGCCAAAATTCTCTCTTCCCTTCTCAAAAAATGTTCTGAGTGTTCCAATTCTTCAATTATTTAAGCTTTTTCAGCTAAGGGACTCGCAGGTTCAACAACTTCAACAACTTCAGCAGGCGAGCTCTCACCAAGAAACAAGTTCCCAACACTTAGGCATTTCAAGGCTGGTTCAACGCCGAGGTTCAATCAAAAGACTTAGCGGCGGGCTTCAAACAAGTGGAATGGACCATTGAACCATTGAACCCCGCCTCCAAAGGTTCAAAGGTTCAACGGGTTCAAAGGTTCAACGACATCAGCAGACTTAAAGAGTTAAGCGCTTTGGCAAGTTCAAAATTCCACGGCTTCAAAAGACTTAAAGAAAAGAAGACTTTGAAGAAAAAAAACTGAACCGTTGAACCTTTGAACCTTGAACCAAAAGAGTTCAAAGTTCAAAGGTTCAACGATTTCAATAAAGTTCGAGAGACTTAGAAGAACAAAGGATTCGAAGAACAAGTAGAATGAACCATTGAACCGTTGAACCTTGAACCAAAAGAGTTCAAAGATTCAAGGTTCAATGAGTTCAACAGAAAAGAAAAGGATCCAGAAACTTCGAAGGACCAAAGGATTCTAAGAAAGAGAATGAACCGTTGAACTTTGAACCAAAATGGTTCAAAGTTCAAAGGTTCAAGGAATTTCAAAGTTCGAAGGGAAGCTTCAAGCGAAGGAAGGAAGCGGAAGATTCCAGAGACAAGTTCGAAGAGATGGTTCAACCAATTGAACCAAGCAACTGTTTGAACCAAGGAGTTGATTGAACCAAGGAGCCGAAATGGACCGCCAAAACCGTTGAACCATTGAACCAATGCACTCTCATGGTTCAAAGGTTCAAGGTTCAATGTGGTTCAAGCGACCAACAACCAGTGACGTCCCCACGGACGTCAATTCAAGGTAATGAAATACCCGTTTATTTTCAAATATGGCGCAGAACCTGAAAACAAACCAAGCGACTAGTTGAAGAGATTGCATGAAAGCTCAGATCACGAGGAAGAGATAAAATGCATTAAGAGAAGAGGGAACAAGAGGGAAAGACCAAAAATATCTGCGCAGAAGTTATTTCTAGTTGGTAAAATAGTCCACCAGGTGGACATCAAAGAGCGCGAGCATTCAAAGGCGCGGCCTATTTTTCTCCCTTTAAATAAAAAGAGAGTGGACAGCCGCGTACATATATGGAAACAGACCATACGACCCATGCTGAGGAGAAGACATTCGAGATGTTTCTGTACACCAAAGTCAAGGCCAATGACCTGTTCCAGCATGGCCCCTTAACAAAACTGAAAATGCATTCAAGGCATTGATTGCAGCATTGACCATTCCATGAAACAAAGCGCCAAGTCTTTCTTGGCTGCTATATATTGTAATCTCTCATTTTAGAGAAGGGAGATCTCTCTGTTATAGAAGCAAAACTCTGCCCAAATTGAAAGGCATTCCCTGAGACTTTGAGCTCAGATTGTTAATTATATTTTGTTATTTGAATGAGAAAACAAGTGACATTTCAGACTTTGTGCTGGAATAGCTTGTGTTATTTAGAAAATTGTTCATATGTCTGTTTCCTAGAAGCATTCTTGTTCATTTAATTTAACAAGCAGAACTAGTGGAAGTAATCAAGGTGTCTTGAAGCCGACTGTGGAGAGACTTTGTGCTGCCACAATTGTCTTTAGTGTGTGTTTTCAGTTTGTTTCTATGTAAAGGATCTTGGGACGACTTTGTGCCCCCATTGTCCTTCATGTTTCACTCTTTGGCAATTAAGGTAGAGACTTTGTGCTACACCTCATTCTGTTGGTTATTGTGTCCTGTTACATTTACTTATCACTACCAAAAAGAATACCTGATATTTGTTGCAGACCACTTCTGAAAGAAGAGAAATGCCTTCTGTCATTTCACTAGGATTTCTCCTTTGTCTATGAACATCATCTCTGAAAAAAAAAAGATGGATGGTGTTGTCCTACACCTAAGTGTTATTTTTTGCTTATATATATAGTATATATAGTACCTTATATTTATAGGGAACCTTCCCTTGATGAGAGAAGAGATATATCCCCTTTTGATGTGGTAAACCTTCACATTTGGCCGATCAATCTCCTTATGCTGTGGTTTAAACAACCTATTTTGCCCATCAGTTCGTTGGTGACAAAATATTCACCCAATAGTTTTTGGCGACTCCGCTGGGGAACGTTTTGTGCAGTTTGAAGCCTCAAGCTTCAAATTGAAGTAGTTCCTATCCTTATCCATTTCAGTTTTACACTTTGGCAGATCCACGGTATACTCGAAGCCAGAGAGCTAAAGGTATTGTTGACCCTATATTCGAGTTGGTACAGCAAAGTGATTTTGATCCTTTCCCTTCACTATCTCATCTTCAACGAACCAGGGGTTTTCCTCCTACCAAAATCAGGTCTCCATTACCAGGCAAAGCGTCTATTTCTACTGTTAGTAGAGCTTTGTCAATACATACCCCTCAGACATTTGTCATCCCTCCCTTCAGTAGTCAAATCATGGCAGTTCAAGGCCCTTGGGGTAACTCTTTTGGTCCACTCAATTTAACTCCACCTCTACATGAGCTACCACGCAGTTCAAAAAAAAAAAAAATCCAAATTCTTTGGTGATGGGAGAGTTCATTCTGACGAACATATTGCAGCCTTCAGCATAGCTTATGGTGTGATAGGCATGGAGTATGAGGACGTAGCAGTCAGGCTGTTTGTGGAGACATTACAAGGTGATGCTACAGATTGGTTCTACCATCTGCAGGCTCGGTCAATGACTAACTGGAACACTCTCAAAGCCAAATTTGAAGTCAAGTTCAAGCCTGCAGAAGATGCGCATGCCCTACTAGCCCAACTCACACAAATGAAGAAAGAGCCTCATGAACCTATGAGGGACTTCATTGCCAAATTTGACAAGCTGAGGAACAGGGTTTCCTACTATTGCTCAGTCAACAGCTGAGAATCTCAAATGCTTCTTCATCAACTCTTAGCTTCCTAAAGTGAGTTTCTTGTTGAGACGTGCTACCCACATAGACCTTGCTGCAGCTTAAGATTTGGCCACTGAGGTGGAAGATGATCTTATCTTGGCAGGAAAGATAAGAAGAGATCCTAACAAAGGCAAATCTTCTTCATCTTCTGAATATTCATCTACAAGCACCACTAATCCAATCGTGCAAAAGCTGGCAAATGAATTGCTAGCTCTCAGAAAGCAAATGGCGCAAGGGATGTCTTCTGCTCCTTCGTACCGAGATATACCAAAGAGGACTTTTCCGAATCGGTCATACCAAGGCAATGCTCCCAGGAATCAATGGCAGCCAAATCATCTTCCTCCCCCACAGGGGAAACTTGCCATTGAAGCACCTCCAACCAATTCAGCAGTTGGATATCTTGAAACAGAATCTGATTTCTCCTTCCAGTCTAAGTTGAACCCAGAAGATGACGTTGATCTCTTCGCAAAAAACCAAGAAGAATCAGCTAACGACTCCAACGTTGGTTTCCTGAACTACCAGGATGAACCCAAAAGTAAAAGTGAGGCGTTTGATGGGTCATACGTTGTATTCACCCGGTCCCAGAACCAGTCAGCCCAGCAAGCTGATAAGGAAAAAACAGAGCGACCTCAACTAGCAATTTCAATTGCTAAGCGAGGAACCATTCTGCCTTTTCAATCAAAGGACTCGATGATCCCTAAAAAAGTAAGTGCCTCAAGTATTCTTGCACCTTCAACTTCAATTTCGCAGATCAGCGCCCCTCTTAAAAACCAAAAGGATGAACTGTCTTCCCCTGTTCCTAATTCTTTTCAGACATTTGATATAATCGACCATGTTAAGAAAACCAAAATTCAAATGTCTGAATTTAAATTTCTACAATCCAACCTTGAGCAATTGGATAAGTTGGTTCAATGTGTAAAGAATAAAACCGTCCCTGCAGGACCAGTTGTTCCAAAGGTGACTCCCACATCCACCCGGAATAACTTTGTCATTACTCCTGCTACTCTCGGAAAAATAGAACCATTTTATGTCTCCCTGTTGATAAATGGACATCAGCTGAACAATTGCATCATAGACTCAGGTGCGTCTGACAATGTCATGCCTGCCAAAGTGGCAAAATCTCTTGGACTCACACTAACCAAGACCTTTGGGAGATGTTTCTACATGGAGAACAAACAAGTGCCACTGCTGGGACAAATCAAGGACGCTCAATTTGCATTTGTGGCATTCTCAGACAAGAGAATTAAAATGACAGTCCTAGTGGCCGATGTCTCAGCCTCATACGGCATTCTTCTTGGGCAAAATTTCTGCAACGATGTTGGTGGCGAGTGAAGTATGGCCCTGTCTAAAGCGAAGATCTCGGTCAAAGGCGTCTTGCAAAGATTGCTCTCTAAGGAGGACGCAAAATGCATTGTCACTCAAACATCAACGCATGCAGGTCAAATTCTGTTTGAGTCTTCAGGCATGGGTAATTAATTCTTGACTACAAAGGAGGTTCCTGTCTTAACTGATGAAACTTCTGAAAATGACAATCTAAAAACTGGTTCAAATAAAATAGTAGAAGAATTGACAAGACACAGTGCAAGTGCAGAAGAATCCTCCCCTCCAATTAAAGAAAAATCTAAAAAAAATCGGTTTCTAATGATGTCTAGATTCTCGAATTCAATGGCAATTGTTCCTCTACCAATTTTGGAGCCGAGATTGTGTTGATATCTCCACAAGGAGATATTTTTTCTTCATACAAGTTGCAGTTCAGCAACACCAACAATACTATTGAATATGAATCGTTGCTACTCGAATTGAAGGCTGCTCAAGACGGGCGTCAAACTCTTTCATGCCAAAGGAGACGTTGAGCTAGTGGTTTGCCAGGGGAGGAACCTGTATCAAACCAAGAATGAAAGATTGTGTCATTACCACAATCTAGTTTGAGATCAAATTGAAAACTTTGATGCTTTCAGTATCTCTGCAGTACCCAAGGAATTCAATGACCGAGCTGATGCATTCGCTGTTTTTGCAACTCTTTTGGTTCTTCACACAGATTTTAAAGGAGACAGGTACACTATCGAACTGGTCTTTCGACCAAGTGTGCCTGACAATGCCAATCATTGGCAAGTGTTCAATGACGACAACCAAATCATCATCTTTCTAGAACAAAAGGACAGCTTTGAATAGCTTCACTTCGGAGGCAGTGAACCCAAAAAACTCGAATCAGCTCCTGAAACAAGTTCAGATGCAGGTGAAAAATTTCTACAGCTAAAAGGGAATAAAATTCCCAAAAGATTGGTTTTCCTTGAGAAATTGTTTGACAAGCATGACAGATTCATCAAACAGCAACAAATGAATTCAAGCTCCTCCCAGGAGTTTGATCAAATAAATTTGGGTACTAAAAAAAATCTCAAGATGGTGAACATTAAGAGGTGCTGCAATCCTGAGGAGAAGCTCAAATTTACTGCCATGCTTCACCATTATGTAGATGTTCTAGCGTACTCCTATGATGATCTAAAGTCGCTCAGGCCTGAAGAAATTCACCATGAAATTCCTCTCAAGAGTAATTCGGTGCCTTTCAAGCAAAAATCTCGATAGTATAATCCAAAGATATCAAGTAATATTCTATCTGAAATACAGAAAATGCTAAACGCTAGAATAATTTTTCTCAATCTATCATTCCACATGGATTGCAAACATAGTTCCTGTGAGAAAAAAGAACGGCGAAATTCGCCTCTGCGTGGATTTTAGAAATTTGAATCAATCTTCCTTGAAGGATAATTACCCTCTGCTCATCATGGATCAAGTGCTTCAGACGGTGACTGGTTCAGAGATGTTATCAATGCTAGACGGCTTCTCGGGGTACAATCAAGTGGAAGTTGGCGAAGCAGACCAACATAAGACTGCCTTCACCACACCTTGGGGCACCTTTGCGTATCGAAGAATGCGATTTGGCCTGATAAATGCGGGCGCCACTTTTCAGAGAGCAATGGACCTTGTTTTCAAAGACGAAATGGGTAAATTCATTGTGGTGTACTTTGATGATTTAATAATCTTTTCTAAGCATTGTCCTGATCATGTGCACCATTTGCAACAAGTGCTGGAACGATGTCGCCATAATGACATTTCTCTAAATCTCAAGAACTCTGTTTTTGGGATAACAGAAGGGTAACTTCTCGGACACATTGTATCCCAAGAAGACATAAAGATTGACTCAGGAAGATTCAAATCCATCCAGGAGCTTACTCTACCCACAAGTAAGACTGCAGTTCACTCTTTCTTTGAAAAGGTGAATTTTTTACGAAGGTTTATTCCTGAGTTCGTCGAGAAGACTCGCCACATTGTGAATATGATGAAAGGAATGGCCACTTTCAGCTAGACTGAAGAAGGCAAATTGGCATTTCGAGACATCAAGACAGCGATCGCCCATGCCCCAATTCTGGTTTGTCTAGATTATACCAAAGATTTCACAATGTACAGTTATGCTTTCGAGCACACACTTTCAGCAATTCTGGTTCAACAGAACAAAGGTGTGGAATCTCCCATATCCTTCATAAGTTGTCCTCTCAAAGCTCATGAACTGAAATATTCAAATCTGGAGAAGCATGCTTATGCAGTGGTAAAGGCAGTAAAGCACTTCCATTTTTACATCTTGAATTCACACATTATTGCCCTGATTCCTGATACCACAGTCAAATCCATATTAACTCAGCAGGAGTTTGGAACCAAAAGGGGCAATTGGATTGCTAAAATCTAGGAGTTTGATCTTGTTATCAAACCAACGAAGCTTGTACGGGGAAGGGGTTTCTGCCAATTGATTGCTGATAACAAACCAGAAGAAACAGGACATGAATAAGCAGAAATTAAAAACCCACCAACAGTCTTCTTTGTCACCACTATGAATGAGTAGTATTCAAATATTGCTCATTTTCTTATGGTGAGTGCCATGCTCACCTATCTCGTAAAGAAAAGAGGACTTTTAAGTTAAACGCTGCCAATTTTGTCCTGTGAGACAACAGTTTGTATAAGAGGAACCTCGATGGGGTGTTCCTTCGTTGCGTGGATAAAGAGCAGCAGAACCAACTTTTGGAGTCCTTCCATAATCTAGCCTGTGGAGGACATTTTTATGCCCTTGTAACTTCCCATAAGATTCTGCGATCCAGGTATTACTGACCTACTCTGTTTCAAGATGCATACAAATGGGTACGAAGATGTGAATTGTGCCAACAGTTCGTTGAAAGATCCAAGTTAGCTGCTTTGCCTCTTAAGCCAGTGGTGATAGAAGAGCCATTTTAGCAATGGAGAATCGATTTTATTGGTGCTGTAAACCCGTCTTCAAGCGTTGGACATAATTATGTCCTCACAGCCACCGATTACTTCACCAAATGGGTGGAAGCTATTTCAGCCAAGCATGCTACTTCAGAAATAGTATGCAATTTTCTCAAGGAAAACATCATTTCTAGGTTTGGGGTCCCAACCAAGATTGTGACAGACAATGCAGCATGTTTCTCTTCCCAAGAGATTACTCTGTTCTATTTTTATTATGAGATTACCCTCTTCCACTCTTCTAATTATTTTTCACAAGGGAATGACCAAGCAAAATTGAGCAACAAGAACCTGGTGACCATCATCAGGAAGCTGGTGGATGACAACCAACAAACATGGCATAAAACATTGGCTGATGCTTTATGGGCAAACAGAATTACACCCAAGAGGGCGATAGGTATGTCACCATTCCAACTTTTATATGGTCTCAATGCAGAGATACCAATCACCCTGGAATTGCCAACACTAAAATTGGCAAAGGCAGTCGAAGACCAGACATATGAAAGCTCCATCGACAAAAAGATCATGTGCCTAACTGAACTTGATAAGCAGCAAACTATGGTGGTGGACTGAATTGCTGCGCATCAAAGTCTGGTAAAGAAGCTCTTCGACCAAAAATCAAAAATCCGTGATTTTCAAATTGGAGATCAAGTTCTGTTATGGGACAAGAGAAGAGAAGCAAAGGGAATGCATGAGAAATTCGATTTTCTATGGAGAGGCCCGTTTACTATCCATTAGCTCAATGGTGAAAACAATTTCCTGTTGAACTATTAAGATGGCACGCCCTTTTCACTGCCTCACAGTGGACAGCATCTGAAGCACTTCAATTCTTGAAGTATCAGATAAGTCCAGTTGTACATTTGTATATTTGTATAAGTCTTTGGTTCTGTTTTGTGTTGTTCATTTTCGTTTCTTTTTGACGCATTTCTTTTTGGGTAGCATGACTCCGTAGCCCAATGGCATAATTAAAGGCACTGGAGATTCTAGATTCTACTCCCTTCGATTATTTTTACAATCGATGGAAGTTCCCCAACTGGAGCCAGTTGTTCCCAAAATCCGTCACTCATTTTTGCGGACAACATATCAACTATTTTGGTCCTACAAGGCAAAATTCTCTCTTTCCTTCTCAAAAAATGTTTTGAGCGTTCCAATTCTTCAATTATTTAAGCTTTTTTAGCTAAGGGGCTCGCAAGTTCAACAACTTAAGCAGGCGAGCTCTCACCAAGAAACAAGTTCTCGACACTTAGGCATTTCAAGGCTGGTTCAATGCCGAAGTTCAATCAAAAGACTTAGCGGCGGGCTTCAAACAAGTGGAATGAACTATTGAACCATTAATTCAAAGGTTCAACGGGTTAAAAGGTTTAACGACATCGGCAAACTTAAAGAGTTGAACGCTTTGGCAAGTTCAAAGTTCAATGGCTTCAAAGGACTTAAAGAAAAGAAGACTTCGAAGAAGAAAGATTGAACCGTTGAACCGTTGAACCTTGAACCAAAAGAGTTCAAAGTTCAAAGGTTCAACGAGTTCAATAAAGTTCGAAAGACTTAGAACAAAGGATTCGAAGAACAAGTACAATGAACCATTGAACCTTGACCCAAAAGAGTTCAAAGGTTCAAGATTCAATGAGTTCAATAGAAAAGAAAAGGATCTAAAAACTTCGAAGGAACAAAGGATTTTGAGAAAAAGAATGAACATTTGAACTTTGAACCAAAATGGTTCAAAATTCAGAGGTTCAAAGGTTCAATGAATTTCAAAGTTCGAAAGGAAACTTCGAGCGAAGGAAGGAAGCGAAAGATTCCAGAGACAAGTTTGAAGAGATGGTTCAACCGATTGAACCAAGCAACCAATTGAACCAAGGAGCCGATTGAACCAAGGAGCTGAAATGGACTGCCAGAACCGTTGAACCAATGCACTCTCATGGTTCAAAGTTTCAAGTTTCAATGTGGTTCAAGCGACCAGCAACCAGTGACGTCCCCGCAGACGTCAAATTCAAGGTAATGAAATGCCCGTTTATTTTCAAATATGGCGCAGAACCTGAAAACAAACTCAGTGACCAGCTGAAGAGATAGCTCGAGAGCTCAAATCACGAGGAAGAGATAAAATGCATTAAGAGAAGAGGGAACAAGAGGGAAAGACCAAAAATATCTGTGCAGGAGTTATTTCTAGTTGGTGAAACAATCCACCAGGTAGACATCAAAGAGCGCGAGTATTCAAAGGCGCGGCCTGTTTTTCTCCCTTTGAATAAAAGCGAGTGGACAGCCGCGTACATATCTGGAAACAGACCAGACGACCCATGCTGAGGAGAGGACATTCGAGATGTTTCTGTACACCAAAGTCAAGGCCGATGACCTGTTCCAACATGGCCCCTTGACAGAACTGAAAATGCATTCAAGGCATTGAATGCAGCATTGACCATTCCATGAAACAAAGCGCCAAGTCTTTCTTGGCTGCTATATATTGTAATCTCTCATTTTAGAGAAGGGAGATCTCTCTATTATAGAAGCAAAACTTTGCCCAAATTGAAAGGCATTCCCTAAGACTTTGAGCTCAGATTGTTAATTATATTTTGTTATTTGAATGAGAAAACAAGTGACCTTTCAGACTTTGTGCTGGAATAGCTTGTGTTATTTAGGAAATTGTTCTTATGTCTATTTCTTAGAAGCATTCTTGTCCATTTAATTTAACAAGTAGAACTAGTGGAAGTAATCAGGAAGGTGTCCTAAAGCCGACTATGGAGAGACTTTGTGCTGCCACAATTGTTTTTAGTGTGTTTTCAGTTTGTTTCTGTGTAAAGGATCTTGGGACGACTTTGTGCCCCCATTGTCCTTCGTGTTTCACTCTTTGGCAGTTGAGGTAGAGACTTTGTGCTACACCTCATTCTGCTGGTTATTGTGCCCTGTTACATTTACTTATCACTACCAGAAAGAATACTTGATGTTTTGCTGCAGACCACTTCTGAAAGAAGAGAAGTGCCTTCTGTCATTTCACCAAGATTTCTCCTTTGTCTGTGAACATCATATCTGAAAAAAAAATGGATGGTGTTGTCCTACACCTGAATGTTATTTTCTGCTTATATATATAGTATATATAGTACCTTATATTTATAGGGAACCTCCCCTTGATGAGAGAAGAGATTTATCCCCTTTTGATGTGGTAAACCTGCACATTTGGCCGATCAATCTCCTTATGCTGTGGTTGAAAAATGTGGCGCTCCCCTCAAGAGGAGCGATTCTAATTGTTGTGCCCTCCTTAATGGCTATGCCCTTGTCTTATGCTTGGAAAGGGATATTACAGTCCTCCCTTCTCAAAATTGCTTGTCCTCAAGCAATTGTAAGCCCTCATGCCCAAATACCATGTCCAAGAGATAAAACATGATGTAGTTCTCCTAATCTGGTCCCTGTCAAATGAGAGATCTCTTGCCAACACAAGCTCAGGCTTTGGATGTACTTTGGCTGATCCAAAATTCTTGCATCTATCTTCATGTCATGGACTTTCAAGGGTCCACTCTTGTTGTTACAATCATTTGTATTATTGTACCTTTGTCTTTATTTTTTGACTTTATCTATCTGATACATGCACGGAACCCTTTCATCATCTACTTGCTTCATGTAGTTGGTTGTTCTGAAATTTTCCTCAAGCTGAACACTTGTAAAATCATCTGGAAATTTGGCTTGCACCGCCAATTTCTCTTCACAATCTTGCACCTCAGATTTTTCTTCATTCTTTGGTTCATTCTCCATGATTTCTTTTTCTTTCTTTGGAGATTTTGATGCATCTAATAGTTTTCATGGTTCTTCATCTAGCAACATATCTTTGTGCCCCTCAATTGTCACAAATAGTTTTAGTTTCTCTTAACATTGAGCAACAATACTTTTAGCTAGTGTATGTGCCACTGGGGATGATTCCTGTTCAATACCAACCATGAGTATGGATAACAAATCTTGTGAAATATCATCACTCTCGTTCAGGACCAAAGTCATAATGAACTGCATTGACTCTTACATTTTCCGTATGATTTTTATGGATAGTAGCAAAGAAATAATCAAACATGTGAAGAATCAGATCATCACATCCTAGATCTAACATTAGCACACAAGATCTGATTTTTGCCATAATGTCAAGGATTGTGACTCTCTTAGCAAAAGAACTTGTGATGTCATCTAGACCCTCAAAACATTCCACCATTAGCCGAAATATTCCCTTAATGGTGTTGTCAATGTATGGCGATTCTGGTGTTGTTATCCTTGTAATTTCACTAATACAAGTGATAACCACAAGTCTCACATTTGGATCTAGATATTTCAACAACTTGGACTTGGCCAAATGAGTTACGAAAGGATTCACTGCCCAAAACATAGACTTAGAATATGATTTCCTTACCGAGGATAAATAGTTAGCCACTTTCTCCAAAACATTCAGCAAAACATTTTTTGAATAATGTGGATGCTCAAGTTCCTTTCCTAATCTACAAAGCTTTGTTTTCAAATCATATTCTCTTATTAACTCCATGATTCATAGAATATGCATCAAATCCAAAATCCATTTTCACAGGCTAATAGGAGCAATTGCTCTGATACCACTATAATATCTCTGATCGGAATATTATTTGATAATTTGGATTCCTCGGAATTCCTTTTAAAATGATATTTTATAAATGTAACTTCTACTAGGAACAATATTTAAATT
This sequence comes from Torreya grandis, assembly GCA_037957365.1. NCBI lineage: Eukaryota > Viridiplantae > Streptophyta > Pinopsida > Cupressales > Taxaceae > Torreya > Torreya grandis. The sequence continues at coordinate 2,536,850 of JARHVA010000359.1, forward strand.
AAAAAATATAATTGTATTAATAATATAATATAAATCCTCAAGGGATTTCGTCCTCGGGATATAATGATTACAAGGGTTTTTGTCCTTGCAATCAAATTACATGATTAAGGGATTACGTCCTTAAAAGTGGTTGTAAAGCGTAATGCTTGTAGATTGTTATATATTTTTAATACATGATTGAATGAATTCCTTCCATACCAACGAATGACTATAAATACTTCATCACCTTCCATCGAAAGACGTGTCTCTTCCAAATGTCTTTCCCCAAGGGAGACGATGTCCCAAAGGGTGGCATCCCTTGGTGTTTAGGTGGGTCGGCCTGCCTATATAAGTTATTTTTTATTAAATGTGGCGATCCCCTCAAGAGGGGTGATTCTAATTGTTGCACCCTCCTTAATGGCTATGCCCTTGTCTTATGCTTGGAAAGGGATATTACACACTCCATCTATCTGATTGACCGCATCAATAGCAAATTTCTGCACATTTCTCTTTGAACTAGAAAATGGCTTTGGCTTCTCTTCTTGAGAAGTCTTTTCACAGTTATCTGAAATAATAGGAATCTCTAACACTGCTTGAAACAACAACAATGACCCTCTCATATATATCTTCTTCTATTTTTGCCTATGAGAAATTCGCATCAACTCCATCATTCAGGTGACTCAGGAATTTGGGTTTTACCAAAAGATTCTTTTCACTTTTATTTTTGTAGCTATCCTGCAAATCACCTTCATATGGCACGAACCCCATCTTTGGGAGATTGATGGGTGCTCCTTGAACGGGAACATCTTTTTCAACTTCTTGTATGGTGGAATCCTCCATGGGTTGCTTCCTCACAATTTATTGCAACTCTGATTGTTCGTTCTTCTTCAGCCTTCCACTTTTATTTTCTTGGAATATTTCCAAGAATTCTTCAACGATGAGGTCAACCTTTTAATCATATGCGAGAATCTTGCTTAAACGATTTTGAGTGATCCTTCTTCTCGGCTCATGCCTCCTTTTAAAGTCACATAAATCTCGTAAGCTCATGTTAGCTTGAACTTTCAAGCTTAGATTATAATATTCTTCACAACAGTTCTCATAATCAATTCTAAGTTGTTGCCATTCTTCTTCCTCTGACTCTTTTATGTCCAGCTGTATTTTTATTGATGCCACTAGAACTGGCATGCTATTCTGATACTCTTTCAAATGCTTGTCCAATCTATCTCTTACCCTTATGCTAGCAGGATTATCGATCTAATGCCACTGTAATATCGCTTTCAAGATAATTTATCAACTCTAAAGTTTTTTGTGATTCCTTTTCAATACTGGATATCAATGAAATACTAAAACATCCCACATGCAATATTGATATTGAAAACCTAATTGAAACTTCATTGAAACCCTTATTATAATGACATGAAAGTGTACAAAATTCCGATAATGAAGCAATCTAAACCATAATAGAATACTTTAATAAAATCTTTACATTTATTTTGCATCACAAGGCCACAAGACAAAACTCTTACTTGAATAAACCCCTATAAAATAATTACAAGCAGCAATGAGCAACAAATGAAGCTTGAATTAAGGTTACATCCAGAAGTAAGGGCCACAACAACCACTTTGATTTGCACAAATTAGACTCAGCTGGTGACATAAACCCCAACGCAATAACCGCAGCTGTACATGAAACCCCGACGCAGCGGTCTAGGGTTGTTTTTTGTCTGGTATGGCAGCAGTAGGATCCAAAGCAATGAATGGGAGTTCTAGTGAGGTACAGTAGCTTCCCAAAGATGCACAACAGTGATTAAAATACGCCAAACTCTCACAAAAAATTGGAACATTGATAATAATCTTCAGTCACACCGAAACTGGAATTTGATCCTAATTTGCAAGCACAATTATGATCCCTAGTGGAATCACCTCAATGGGTTAGAGGATTTTTGTCTTCAAACCTAAATCCAAATGGTGAGGGTTTTCGTCCACACAATTCGTTGCAACTATAAGGTTTTTGTCCTTATGCTGAAAACCAATGAATTGGAAGGCTCAATCAATTAATAAATATTGATAATAAAAATGAATTATTTACAATGAGGATTCTCAATATATAGACTCAATTGTCACTTTTAGGGTCAGTGTTATACTTTTAAGTTTAGGGTTTTACTTTTTACTTTTACTCTTTTCTTTTATTTCCACTTTTCCCTTTTCTCCCCTTTTCTTTTATTTCTAATAATAATAAAGTAATATTAAGTTGTCAATTTTTTTTGATAAAAAGTAAGTCACTCAAGCAACTTAAAATATTAAATTTATTATTTTTTACTTTATTTAAAAAAGGGGACATGACCCCTTATGCATTGCATCTAATTAACCCGCTTTTAACTAGCTTTGTGTTGTTCCTTTAAACTCCTTCCTATTCACTTCCTGTCAATTACCACATCAGCCTCTTGGATCCATCTTTCACATGACACAATGATAGTGTCTGAAAATTATGCCCCACTCTACCACCTTAATCTCTCATCATCATGTGGATCCAAGTAAACCTTCCCATGTGCAGTGATATTATAAATATTGTTTACCTCATCATCCATATCCACACTTTTTACATGCGCAGGTCCATGTTCATTATCCAGGGAATTAAAACTCATCTAATGTTTCTTAAAGGACATATCTATTTGGTTTACAGAACACCAAGGTCTTCCAAGCAATGTTGGATAGATGTCAGCATCTGCTCACTCTATCACTTCAAAGTTCGCATAGAATTTTGTTCCCATCATGTCTAATTTTGAACCCTTCACGACTCCAAGTGGTTTAGAACAAGTCTTGTTGGCCATAAACAACAACAAATGTGTCAAAGGATACAACCTTGGACTTCCAATATTTCTCCATGCATCCTTTGTCAATATGTTGAATTTTGTGCTAGTATCAACAAAGAAGTTGCTTAAAGACCACTTATTGATCTTTGCATCGAGTCAACTTTTGGTCGTACCCAACATTCTTTGCACTTATTATCTCTTTTGCATGCTCCATGGCTTGCTCAACTACCCCCCCTCCCCCCTGCCGCCATACTTTTCTTGAGCCAAGTCTTCAGCAAAGGCAGCACACCATCATTCTTCAGCAAAGAAGATATCTCAAATAACTCTTTTATTTTCTTCACAATAGGACATTTTCTTTGGATCTCTCTAATCTTGGCTTCCATCTTCCGTGCAGTTTGAACTTCGCCTTAGAGACTCTTTATCATTTCTTTAGCTTGACCCAAGTTCAACATCTAGAAAGGAACATCAGGGTAATCTGCAATCATTACCTCTGGATAGCACACAACTTTGTCTTGTCATTGAGTGGGTATTCTCCTTCCCTGAGTTTTCACCCCACTCCTTGTAGTGATGTTTACGTGAGGACTTGACTTCCTATTCTATTGAAAGGCCCCTCTATCATCTTTTTGTGCAATTCTGATCATCCCTGTGCCTTTTTGTGCTTCATTCCTTTGCAGGATCTTCTAACACAAATGTGGACACTCATTAGTACTATGTCCTTCCTCACAATGCGCACAAGTACGAAACTTGTGTCATTTTCTTTGATAATGATATGTTGTTCCACATTTAAAACATGAGCCTTGGAAATAACCTCCTCCAACTCATCTGCGTCTTTGACATCCATAAGATTTTCCTCTATTGAACTTTCTTTGGTTCTACTGAAAGTTTTGATTCTAATTCTAGAAATGTTGTACAAGAGTCTCAATTCTACAAATTTATTCTTTTACATAAGCATAAAATGGTATGTTGACTGCCCGGGATAGAACAGGGATTTGGCATCTGCAAAGTAAAATATTGCCAAATTTGAAGACAGATTTGGGTTTATTTTTTTAAGGCAAAATCAAAAGTATTTGAAACTAAAAAAAAATTAAGGCATAAGTTGAAAAGGAGAGCAATAAATATATTTTAGATTTGATCTTAGACACAGAAGAATGCAAGTCTACGGCATTCTTGGATTATTGTCAGCAACAAGGAACTCACAAGCTTAAAATTGCTTATGCACCACAGAAAATAATGTAACAGAAAGAAAAAGCAGAACAATTATGGAAATGGCAAAGTTTATACTGCATGTCTACCACCTAGGTCTGATAAGCTGTATAAATCTTAAGGAGTAGCACAAAAAGAACATGATTTTTTGTCATATAAAATTCTTCGAATGATCTGTGACATGAGAGATATAATCTTCTCAATTATACATATCTTAATCTGCTACAAAAGCACAAAGCGGTGCATGGAGTGCCCAAGATAGAACAGGAAAGCAGCATCTGCAAAGCTTGTTTGATGGCCAAAAAACATGACCAAATTTGAAGACAGATTTGAGTTTATATTTTGAAGGAACAATCACAAGTATTTGAAATTTTACAAAAATTAAGGCATTGGTTGAAAAAGGGAGCAAAAAATATATTGAAGCTTTAATCATTGATGCGGGAATGTGAGTCTACAACATTCTTGGATTATTGTCAGCAACAAATCATTCAAAAGCTTAAAGCGGCTACATATGCACCACAGAAATATAATGAAGCTATGCACCACAGAAATATAATGAAGCTAAAAAAAGGCAGAACAATTATGGAAATGCCGAGTTGTATGCTGAAATGGCTGCCAATGAGGTGTGATAAGCTGTATAAATTTGGTGTGATAAGCTGTATAAATTTGGAGTGGCACAAAAAGAAAATATTTTTTTTTTTCAGATTAAATTCTTGCAATCCACTGTGGCATGAGAGAGATGGTTATCTCAGTTATAAATATCTTAATCTTCTATAAAACACAAAATGGTACATGGACTGCCTGATATAGAACAGAGGCATGACATCTGCAAAGCTTTTTTGACTGTAAAAAAAAAAGCAAAATTTGGAATAGAAAATCACAAGTATTGGAACTTTAAAAATATTTAAAAGGATTAGTTGAAAAGGAGATTGACAAATATATTAAGGCTTTGATCTTAGACGGAAGAAAATGTGGGTCTAAGGAATTCTTGGGTTATTGTCAGCAGTAAGCCATTCAAAAACATAAAACAACTACTTATGCACCACATTGAAATAGTGTAGCAAAAAGAAAAGGCGGAACAATGATGTAAATGGCAAGATGTATGCTGCATGGCCACCACCTCAAACCTGCTTTTTTGTGCAGAAGTTCTGCATTAGTACAAAATTGTAGTCCAACAAAGTCAGTGAGGGGCATGACTCCAGAGGAAGCTTGGCCAGGACACACCTCAGGTACAGAATTTCAAAGTTTTTGGCCGTGAAAGATTACATGTACCAAGTCAAAACTGTCATAAATTAGGAAGTACAAGCAAGAAATGTATTTTTCTTTCCTATAGCACTGAATCCAAAGCGTATAACTATATATGATCCCACTGCAAGGATCATAAGTATGAGGATTGAAACAAAGTCCAACCATAAAATAAAAATAACACCCACACCACCCAACAACTAGTGCAATGAACTGATGAATAATGCAAAGGTTAATCCTACTATACAATTATAATTGTCAATATTATGAGCAGGGACAACCACATCAATAAAATATAATAATGCAAATATAGAAATGATCCTAGACGGGTCTGTTTCTCTCAGTCAGGGTTTAGAAGTATAATTTTTCATTACTCTTTAAAATGTGCTCTACCCTGCTATTGAGACTTTAATTTTTACAGGTTTGTCATATAACCTATCATAAAATTATTAAATAAACAAAAACAACCCTTGTCATAGCTATCATCAGTTCCATATCACAATTAAAAAATTAGAAGTCACTGTATGCAATTGGGTTAATTAAGAATGTCACATTCTTGATGACAGGGAAACTTATGAATGCTTAAGGGATTTCAATATGTTTGTATTAACTAGCGAAAGGAACACCACTCTTTTGGCTTTAGAACTTTATCAGTGTGCATCTTTCTATGTATATATATTGAAAAAGATGGAAAATAACACGTATTCATCTACCAAGTGTAAAATATAGTTGTTACTCATGGCATGTGTTTAGTTTATCATTCAGTGGCAAGAATAGACAACTATTTAGTTTTAAATTAAAAACCTGAAGAATGATGGCAGAAATACCAGGTTTAAACAAAACAACAGTATGTTTGATTACATATAGAAGTTAGAAAACCAAGGAAATAGAAGAGGACTAATGTAGATATACCGTTGCCATCTGAATCTATAGTTTCCTGAGTGATTTGTCTATCATTATTTATTTAAAGAGTTTTAAGTCCAAATTCTGAAGAAATTTTGAAAAATATTTACAGATCTAGATGGTAAAAATTGAGAACAATTCCTGCAGAAACGCATTTTGCACAATTAAAAAAACAAAAACGTCTTGCAATCTAAGCAATGCACAAATGAACTTGACCATGTTAATGAACATGCAACATCTTGTAGAAGAATTATTCTTTCTGTGTTCCTAGCAATTGAAGTGTACACCAAAGAGAGTATGCTTCCCAAAAATGCAGTCAAGCTTACCAAGACTGAATGATAACAATGTCTTCCTCATTTCTCCAGAAAATTTGAAAGCATCAAACGATCCCATTGAATCATCAATAATATCTCTATCTTTGAGAAGAACCACCACACCATCATCCTCTCTTTGTTGTGGTCGTCGAAAACGCAGCTCTAGTGAAAGACCACTTGCATTTTGTATGCGTACCATGGGGGAAATCATGACTGAGAAGCCATCCTATATAGCACGGTTCTAGTTAGAGTATAGACTTGTTATCAGTAAAATATGAGGAAAGAAGAATCAAATCTGCATACCCTTTCCTTGCCATCAGGATAACATCCTAGTATAATGTAAATAATCTAGTTGATTTTTTTTAATGCCAACTCAGTATAGTATTTTCATAACACTGTCATCTAGTATGTTCAATACCATGAAAGGTATCATCATATATAGGATTATGAGATTTTATTTTATTACGCTGTCTTGTAATCACTAATATCGAATAACTGATCAAGAGAAAAATATAGAATTATACAATAACAAAAAACTTCCATATCATCTAACCTCATTTTGCTTAGAAACATCAATGACTACTAATGATCCTGAAACCCTCCGTTGACCTGTTTAAAAATCATATAAGTTGTCAAATGCACCTCAAGCATACAATCATAAAATATCAGATAATAATTCAAGCAGAATATTTATTTGTTCTATCGTAAGTCAGTTGCAGTAAAAGCTAAAATGGTACAGAAATATTTATAACACACAATGATAACTCTAGTTCTGTTGTATTTAAATTATACTTTCGTGAGATATGATGTTTGTCATCATTGTGGTAACTCCGGGATTTTCCAATGATACTTCAACTGGAGTTGATGAAACCATGCCAGACTTGACAAGTTGAAACTTCATATCTTTCAAACTTTCCAGATGCAAGCCTCTTCTTGAAACCATTCGCCTTTCATACAAGTTGGATACAGATAATCAGTACTCTCTTTTCTAAATAAACTTCAATCTAAAGATTAAGAACAGAAATATGATCAATATGCCCACAGCCTCAATTCCAAGTAACACAAATCATATAATTTCTCTAATAGTACATCTGTTTCATTGTCATTGCTTTCAAGTTTTCAACCCTATATGCTTTCCTTCCTATTTATTGTTCCTCTCCTTTTATTTTCCATTTATTTCATAACTACAGAATGAAAATTTGTCTAACGGCGTTCCAAGGCCAATGCCAGATATTTAGTTCCCTAGCAAATACCATAACCAGGAGAATCTTTTTTTATAAAATAAAGGCATGAACATAACAATTAAGGTATCCTGCTTGTCTAAGAAATGGCTATAAGAATAGTGGGACTCTATCTACCTTTAAAGTAAATGACCTATTGTGATAATATGTACCTTAAAAGAAATGACTCTGTCTGCCATGCTGCAATCCTTACGTCTACATTATCCTCAAAACAGCAAAGTAGATCCAAACCTGTGCAATTTTCAACCTGCAAGACTCCATATAATGCTTCCATGAATTTACTCATCATCATAAGTAAAAAGGCCTAATATCATTAGATCAATTAAAAAATTAATTCACTTTGATTTTCAATACATACACATTGCAGGTGAGTTAATTACCAGTTCATGAAGAGGCAAAATAAAAACAACAGAAACAAAAATTTCATGGTGTTATAGCCTCGCAGTATTCACAGCAGAAAGCTCAGAAAGAAAAAAACACAAATCCCAGAGAAAACAATGAGATGAGCATTAAAAACTGATTACATTGCACTCTTCATTAACATGGTTCAAATAAATGTAAAGGCTGTGGTTGTGTGCTGACTGGATAAGACTAACCACATGCAAAAAAAAGATAGTACCATTCTTAGTTTATCATACATACAGCTGTATAATTAAAAAGAAAGAAGAAGGAAACTATATTAATGTCCACGAATGACCAGAAGTAGGTCAATGGGACTCGAGATTTCAACCAATTACAATAGAAAGGGCTAGGATAAAAGGGCCCTAGGAACAACAATTGACTAAATAAAAGAACAAAAGCACTAAAAATAAACAAATAGTAAACTCAAAGCAGTAGATCCCCAACCTATGTCATTAGGGTACCAATACAAATAGCCATGTGGGGCAAGCAAGAACCCCGGAAGAGCATGGGTTTATGAATTCAGAAAGACTAGATGGTAGTCCCATCAAACATCTCTGACCATGCCTGTGACAAAAAAATCATTTGTGTTATCATCTATCACTATGAAAGGGCCAATGCAAGATCTGGTATGCTTATTGGGGAGTGTCTGGGGCTGATGGGGCCAAATTAGGTAATCCTAGGTGGAAGCAAAGCACTCCGCTTATAATCCCTCCTAACATCCAAGGCCGAAGAAACATGGATGAATTTGGACATATGGAAAGGAAAGCTAATTACCAGAAGGAACATGGAGAAGATTGAATAAACCAACGTTGTGGCCACTGACATTTAGGTTGCAGATGAATTAATTCAGGATAGAACCCTTAGTAATACATGTTCCTTAGCATGTGCAGATAGGGGATGTATCTTTGTAGTAGATAATTTCATCAATTCTCGATCAAACTTGGCATATGATGCTTTGCTAGGCCAATTGTGGATGAAGAAAGCAAAGGTGAACCCAAGCATGAAGATCAGACACTAACCAACGTGGTCATTGACATAGAGAATATTGTTGTGAAGAAAGCAAAGGTTGACGTGAACATTAAGAAATATATATTGTCCATGGCATAGAACGGAAAAAATATCAACATGGACTTGAAGATCCAAAGTACTTGCAGCATCATCCATCTTGAATAATGACAATAAGTAGAATCATCCTTCCAACTCCATTGGCAAATGGGTGAAAACATGCATTTAGCCTTATGTGTTCTTTACAGCTATTTAGAAAATTACAGTAACAACAATATAACTACAACATAACAACAATGGTCAAACAACTATTTATGCAAATGACATTAGCAGATAGCATGAAAATGATATAGTTTGTTGATTTCAGAACTTGGAAACAGTTCACATAGATACCCTAAATTACAGTAACAACGATATAACAACAATGATCAAACAACTATGTATGTAAATAACATCAATAGATAGCAAGTGAATGATATAGTTTGTTGATTTCATAAGCTGGAAAGAGTTCACCTAAATATGACTATAAGTTTATCATCAAAGGTGCAGCCTTTGATCATACCTTGTTAAAATATTAACTAAATTAATTATGTCCAGCAGCTAAATCAAACTTAGTCTATTTGTGCTTCCCTATACACTGAATGCACCTAAGTACACCTTACGGTAACTACACTATCCTGCCCCCTCCCCCAACCAAAGAAATAGGCAGACTCCTGACTGTCCACTCTTGATGATGCCGACCAGAATAGAGCTCCTGTTGTGCAGTATCAGCCACCACCAATGCCCATTCTTTTGTCCATTCCTAACCACCTCAACACCTTTCTTCATTGTATTGACATTCTTGTGCACTACAAAAGTCGTTTGTAATGTTCTTCGACATTGTAAACTTGAAAATGCATTATGCTTCAACTCTTCACTCTTTTCTTGTATTTTATTTTTATTAACCTTGCCAGTTGGCACCCTTTCATTCAACCATTCATGTTTCTTAATTGATTCTATTTTGGCATGCTTACTAAAAATGCATTGATTGGTGGTCACAGGTCATGATCCTGAATCGGAAATCGCTGGTCATGATCCTCAATCGACAATCGCCAGTCACGATCCTCAATTATTATTCTGCCAACCATTTTTCTTAGCCATCATATCGCTTCAATGTAGTGTCTATTTATGGATGCCTATGTCTATGATAGATCCATCTTTACAATTGGCTTTTTATCTTCTTTGCCCCTTGCCAATGATTTTTAGGTAGATTTTTAATTAGGCATTGTTCACAATCTTTTCCATATATTGTAGATGTTTAATCAAAAATAATTCATTTATGATACGAGATGGCTTTGTTCGATAGCCAGTGATGAAGAAAATATGTTAGATGGCTTGGTGAAGCAGTGACGTTGGTTTTTATTAGACATTATTTTTTTTCATGTTTATTCGTGCTTTGTGACTAATTTACTAATTGTTCCTTGTTTTTTTTTTCAGAAGGCAAATCGTTTGCACTTATGGAGGTCATTTGATGTGGCATGATTCCTAGATTTGATTTATAGATTGTCAAATACGAACAAGGGGATTTTGACTAGCGTTGGTTTTGGAGGCATCATGTAGACATCAAGGTACCCTTATAGGTAGACTTTTTGGTTATATTTATGATTTTTTTTTTTTTTTAAAAAAAACCAAACCACCATTATATTAGATATAAAACAATTGTACAAATTCTACTATGCTAGAGTTGAAAACTATTTGACCACCCCTGAGCAGTATACAAGGACCAAAAGTACTCATTTTACAGAATCTGAATTTAAAATGTTCCTTATTGTTGACAATTCTTCCACAGGACAGATTGTCTCTTGCCATTCGGAAAATTCACATCTCCATCCAACGAAAGAAAGAATACATTGGGAAAGAATATATTGTTTTCTTTGTGAGGGGCTTTGCTACAACAGGAATTCCTTCAGACTTCTATGTCCGAAGGAATGGTTCATCAAAGAAGGCAGAATGTCACATAGCTTTGGAGAAGTGCTAAGGACATAAGTCCGCAGGAAATTACAAAGGAAGTAATTCCTTCGGACTTTTTGTCCGAAGGAATACTTCGAAGAGATACAAAGAAAACACCCGCAGCCTCCCAAAAGGTCAGCCAAAAGCAAAAAATACCAAGGAATAATTCCTTCGGACTTTTTGTCCGAAGGAATTCCTTCGGAAGGGACACTCAGGAAATCCGAAGGAATAAGCCTTGTTATAAGTCCATGGAATTGCAAGGGGTGTCTTTGGGAGGCAGAGGAAAAAACAAAGGAAACCTTCCGACAAAAGTCCGAAGGATTAATGCGGAAAAGTTGGCAATCACAAAGCCCGAAGAAATTCGGAGAGGTCCACCAAAAGACAGAATAAAACAAAGCAAAGGAAATGACAAAGGAAGATATCCTTCGGAAAAAAGTCTGAAGGAATACTTCAGAGGATAAAGTCGAGGGAAATAAAGCCGGGGAGAAAACATAGAAGTCGGAAGGAAATTGTCAAAAGAAAATTCCGAAGGAAATATGAAGCCATAGGGCAAAACAAAAGTCCGCAGGAACAAATTCGGGAAAATTGGCAAGCATAAAGTCCCAAGGAGATCCAAAGGCTAAGGGCAAGATATAATATAGCCAAGAAAGCCGAAGGAAATCAAAGGTAAAGTCAACAAGAATTCCGAAGGAAATAAGAAGACTAGGGGGGATGAACATAAAGTCAACAGAAAAATCTGAAGGACAAAATCTGCAGGAAAGAAAAAAAACAAAGGTAAAGCTAGAATTCCGAAAGAATTAAACCACGGGAAGTTGACCTTAGATTAAGTGACGGGAAGTTGAAAAAAGTCAAACGGAGGAAATATAGACCAAATATAGACAAAATACATCCAAATATAGAATCCCGCCAAAAATAGAAATGAACAAGCAGACCAAAATAGGATAAAATACAATGCAAGCAAGGGCTATTTTCGATTGACTGGTCAAAGCTACAGTTGACTAGTTGTTGAAGTCCAACCCATCTCCAGATCAACTCATGCATTCGAAGGTCCAACTCAGCTTCAACCAGACTTCCAAATTCGAACGTCGAGTTGACTGTTCTAGGTTTAGAGTTGACTAATTGTTAAACCCCACATCTACCAAGAGTTTCCCATGCAAAGGAGAATAATCTCTTCGTCCAACTCAGCTTATCAAACGGTCAACTCAAGCTTTCAAACATTCCAGCAACTCACATAGAGTTCTAAAATTGACATTGGTGTGGATCTCCATGCAAAGAGAGGTGAGCGGTTCAATAAACAAAAGACAAGTTCACTTCCTCAAGCACAAGAAGCTTCATGCAAAGACAAAGGAAAAACATATTTTATTGGAAGGCCAAGTCTGCCTTGAGTTAATCTAAGTTAATCTTTCTCTTCAATTTTTTCAACGCCAATCTTTGGCTTTTGTAATTCTCTATAAAATGGCTTTTCAGCCTTAGAAAAATCATCCCTCTCTTGGCAAGACCAGACTCTGCCATTGGTGAGTTGTGTAACCTCTTCGATCAATAGGACTATACTTTCAGATTTCAAGTGTTGGCATAATGTATATTCATTCAGCAATTTGCATGTGGTAGATTTCTCTCCCTTCCCATATTCTGATTCGTACCTAGTTGCTAGTTTATCGTATTATGCAGGTCATGTTAAGTGTTCTTTATGTCTTTTGTTGAAGCTGTAAGTGGATGTTAGGTAGCTGCAAAGTGTCTTGTATTAGACCTCTCTCCATCGTTTTCCCTCATGTTTTGGTCATTGGATCAAACCTTCTCACAAAATTCCAAGTTGAGTGGATCAATCTTTTGGTGTATCACCTTTATTAGGTAGGATTTCCCCTTAAAGTTTCCTTCTCCCTTTTCCATGGTAGTCCACAGCATAAAGTAGAGATCCTCATTGATACATCTTACAAGAACCAGCCTTCTCTGAAGGTTGTTCTCACCATTGAGGCACCCACCCTCGTGAGAAGATCCCATTGTTTCAACCAGATAGAGGATTGGCCATTTCATGCACATCTTCGATTCAGGGCGCAGCTTTAGGTTGACAACACTTATGTCTTCCTAAATCTTGTTGGACCACCATATAGGTGGCAAACCATAACATAGAAGATTATGGTTATTAAGGGCCCAGTTAGCCAACCTATCAGCAACTTTATTTCGTTCACAAGGAATATGGTTAAAATACACCTCTTGAAGATGTCCCTGCAATTTTCTTATTTTCCAAACTCTCGCCATCCTCCAATTCGGACTTTAACCTTCTTCATTAGATAACAATCTGACAATCACTTGAGAGTCCGATTCAATTTGAATATTTTGCTACCCATTTTTTAAAGCCTCCTGCATGCCTTTGTACACAGCGTTTATATCTGCCAAGTTATTAGTTGTGGTCCCCAAATTTTATGCAAAGAACACCACCGAGCCATCAGAGATTCTACCAATACCTCCCATAGCTGCAGGGTCTGAATTACCCCTAGAAGCTACATCAGTATCTAGCTTCCCATACCCCATAGAAGGGGCAATCCATTGACCATCCTGTTGACAAATCTTCCACAAATCAGATTTTCTCTTGCCACTTGGAAAGTTCTCGTCTCTAGCGAAGGAAGGAAGAATACATGGTTTTTCTTGACCAAAGCAGGTCATTTCTACGGACTCTCCCAACACTTAGGCGAAAAAGGGCCTTTGCAACTTTTTCGAAAGGCAATTTTAGAGGCCAAACAGCGCTTGCGGAGGGCGAAAAAGACAAAAAGAGCCGATGAGAAAATCCGAAAAGCTTCGGAAAAAGGGGCGAAGGTAAAAAAGATGAATTCTTTCGGACTTTTGTCCGAAGGAATTCCTTTGGACAAAAAGTCCGAAGAAATTCGGAAGACCACAGACAAAGAAAGTCCACAAAAGGCAAGCCAAAGATTAATTCGAAAAAGAGACAGTTTCAAGAATCCCGAAGGGCAGGGTACCCTTCGGAAGGGTCATTTTCAATATTCCCGAAGGACACCTACCCTTCGGGCAAACACAAGACCAAATCAACGACCTTTACAAAAAGCCCGGGTGCCCTCCAATTTTTCCGAAGGGCATGGGTGGAGGACACTTGGTCGGTGGCGGAGGACACTTGGTCGGTGCCAAAGGGCACTTGGTCAGCGAAAGGGCACATTTGAAATCCCGAAGGACACATTTCGGAGGAGGCAAAGGAATGAATTTTTTCGGACTTTTGTCTGAAGGAATGTCCGGAGGAATTCCTTCGGACAAAAAGTCCTAAGGTCTCTTTTGTGCCTTGGCTTCACTTGTTTTTTCTTTGTCTTTCTGTCTTTTGGCCTTCGTGGACACTTCCGAATTTCTTCGGACTTTTTGTCCAGACGAATTCCTTCGGACAAAAAGTCCAAAGAAATTCGGAGAAATTACAAAGCCGAAAGAAAGAACGCCAACGGTAAAAATCCAAGGAGCTTCGAAGAAGTTGATTCAGCAAACAGCAAAGAACAACCTTCGGACTTTTTGTCTAAAGGAATTCCTTCGGAAAAAAAGTCCGAAGAAATTCGCAAAGGCTTGGAGCAGGGAAAGTCCTAAGAAAAACAAGACTAAGACAAAGACAAAATCAAAAGAAGGATTAATTCCTTCGGACTTTTTGTCCGAAGGAATTCGGAGAATAAACCCGAAAGAATTCTGAAGGCCAAAGACCAAGATAATTCTTGCAGACCTTTTGTTTGCGGGAAAGATGCGAAGGAAAGAAAGCCGCGGGAAAGTGACAAGATGGAAGTCCAAAGGAATAAAGCTTCCGATGACATCCCGCAGGCTATCAAATTTTGACTGCGGGAAGTAACCACTGGAACAGAGTTAAAGCCAGAATTCCGTAAGAAAATATAAACCGGGTATAATTAGACTAACACCATCCGAATATACAGAACCCCGCCAGAAATAGATACGAACAGGCCTACTAGAATAGAATGAAATACATGCAAACAGGAGCTATTTTTGAACATCGGAGCTATTTTTGAATAATCGGTCAAAGCTTCAGTTGACTGATTATTAAAGTCCTGTTCATCTCCATTCAACTCATGCATCCGAAAGTCTAATCCGGCTTCAGCAGGAGTTCTGAATTCGAACAACGAGTTGACTATTCCAGATTTAAAGTCGACTAATTGATTAAAACGCCACATCCACTAGAAGCTTTCCATGTGAAGGAAAAAGATCTCTTCGTCCAACTCAGCTTAAATAACGGTTAACTCAGTTTTCAAACGCTACAACTCGACAATCAAGCAACTCACATGTAGTTCTAAAATTGACATTTGCGTAACTTTCCATGCAAAAAGAGGTGGGCAGTCCATGACAAAGACAAGTTCACTTCCTCAAACGAAGAATCTCCATGCAAGGACGAAAGGGAGAATATATTTTATTAAAAGGCCAAGTAAAGCCTTGAGTTAACTAAAGTGAATCTTTCTCTTCAAGTTTCTACGCCAATCTTTGGCCTCTTGTAATATTCTATATAAAGGATTTCAGCCTTGATTAAAAATCATCCAATCTCTCTTGGTTAGACCAGACTCTGCCATTGGTGAGTTGTGTAACCTCTTCGATCAATAAGGACTGTACTTTCAGATTTCAAGCATTGGCATAGTGTATATTTCTTCAGCAATTTGCATAAGTGGTAGATTTCTCTCCCTTCCCAAATTCTGTTTCATACCTAGTTGCTATATCATCCTTGTGCAAGTCATGTTAAAGTGTTCTTTATGTCCTTGTTGAAGCTGTAAGTGGACGTTAGGTGGCTGCAAAGTGTCTTTTATCAGACTTCTCTCCATCATTTTCCCTCAGGTTTTAGTTATTGGATCGAACCTCTACATGAAATACTTATGCATAAGTGATTAATTGAAGTCTAAGGTCTCCCTTCTCCCTTGTTCGTTCAGTGTTCAAGGTTTCAAGTTGACTAGGATCAAAATTCTGGTGTATCACCCCCCTTTAGGTAGGATTTCCCCTTTAAGTTTCCATTCTCCCTTTTCCACGGTAGTCAGCAACGTAGAGTAGAGATCCTAATTGATACATCATACAGGAACCAGCCTTCTCTCGAGGTTCCTCTCATTATTGAGGCACCCACCCTCGTGAGAAGATCCCATTGTTTCAGCCAGATAGAGGACTGGCCGTTTCGCGCACGTCTTTGAATAAGGGCACAGCTCCAAGTTGACAACACATCCCTCATTAATTTCTTTTTTTCTGAAAGGCTAACGTAGTAGAATTTGTAGGTTGCACAGATAGCTGTTTACAAATATGCTCCCATTCTGGAGTAAGAATAGGAGGTAAAGAAATCTTATGATTCAGCAACATTGATTTTAGTTTTCTCCCAAACATAAGAAGAATATCTCTGAACCTATTGAAAAAATCTGCTATTTCTTTCTTTCCAGTTATTCCAAAGGAGAAGTGAAATGCTATTCAAGACCCTATTCCAGAGTTTGAGCTTTTATGTTCAACTTATCCATATGAGGATGAAAACCCTCTGGTGTACAAGATCTGAGGACAAAAACCTTACTATGCTTCGAAGTGATTTCATTCAAGGATCATAATTGTGCCGAAATATTGAAATTTATTACATAACCGGTCTGCTACAGTGATCCGTAACCTGCCATCAACTATACTTATGACAGTTGTAACCCTCTTTGGGTCTTCAACACATTGATTTGATATTATAAACTGATTTGGGAATTATCTACAACAGCTTTGCCTTCAAACATTAGGGTTTCGTCTTCAAACAACATGGTTTCGTCTTCAAATAGTAGAGTTACATCTTCAAATAACAAAGTTACATCTTCAAACTGCAGGTCGTGACCTTTATTTGCTGCCATAGACATTGACATACCTATTGTTCCAGCGCAGGTTCCATATCATGGACTTTGGTGAAATTTGTTCGTAGTTTCCAATAATCCCCAGCTTGGAGGTGGTCGTAGTACATGTTTCTAGCTATTGAACGTCATAGTCATACTGAGGATTAACATCAGTAAGGTTCTTTTGATATATTACAATTGTTGTTCAATTTACCAATAAAAGTTTTCCTATAATACCATTGGTATTCAATTTATATTCAAACATCGAAACTTTGTTTGCATACAACTCACATTCAATAAAGATTTCAATTGGGGTTTCAAGATAAGTATTGTATGTTGGTTGTAATATTCATTTGATATACAATTGAAACGGTATCACAATAAATTCCAGAATTCAAAAAATTACCTATAAAGGGACATTACAGTGGTATCAAAGCCTTGATCTTGCCAATCTATGGATCATGTGTAGATCAAACGAAAAATCATGGGGAAAAGAGAAAAAAAGGTTCCTACAGATGAAATAAGGATTTTGCAAGAAATGATTAGTCGGGGTCAGAAAGATCTAAAAAAAAACAATCCAGAGAATAGTGAAAGAATCCATGTCAGAGTTAGTCCAAGCCTTGGATGGTATTAATCAAAATAAGGTGAATCAAGGGTAAGAAAGCTCTTCAGCTAATGAGAGGATCTCAGTCAACCTCCCTTCCAAGACTTTCCAAGCAACATCCCTGCAAATAGAAGAAGCACACATGAAGAACCCAAGTTTTAAGGATCAGCTATTGGAGCAGTTTTCTATTAGCTTCAAAGCTTTAGTTTCATTTAAAAGAACATGAAAGAAATATCCTATTTTGGAGGTGTGGTTAAAAAAGTAGTGTGACAGAGATGAATGCAAACTTCTTGCCTTTGATGAATATGATAAGAAGTTTGACATTTACAAATCTTATATCACCTTTGAAAAATTCATGAAAATATTCAAAGAAAATATAAGTGGAAGGCTAAATAAGAAAGAAGAAAAAATTGAACCAAAACCACAAAAAGTCACCAAAAAGCAAGGACCAAAAGAATTAAAGATAGTGGAACCAGAAATTGTGATGGATACACTTGAGCGAAAATTGCTAGAAGTGGTCAACGAAGTAGTGGTAGAGCATAATCCGAAGAATGAAGAACAATCAGAGCTGCAAGAAATCGAGAGGAAGCATCCCATGGAGAAATCCACAATACAAGAGGAAGCTGAAAAATATGTTCCTGTTCAAGAAGCACCCATCAATTTCCCAAAGATTGAGTTCATCCAATATGAAGGTGATTTGCAAGATACTTGTAAAAAAAAATTGAAAAGAATATCTTGGTAAATCCCAAATTCCTGAGTTATCCAAATGATGGAGTTGATGCAAATTTATCAAAGCCATCAATAGAAGAAGATAAGCATGTGAACCATTTCTATGATGTCAGTTCAGATTATGAAAGGAATGTTATGATCCAAGACATATATTAGATTAAATTTCAGAATGATTCTATTGCTAAGCATCTACTTGAAAAGAGTATTTTATTAGAGGTAGGTGTTGAGTTCACAGATTCAACAACTAAGGGTAAGCAGTTTGTTGTCCCCCAAAAATAACACTCATTTTTGGGACAACATATGAACTATTTTGGGCCCTGCAAGACCAAAATTGTCTCCTCCCTTTTCGA
Organism: Torreya grandis; assembly: GCA_037957365.1. NCBI lineage: Eukaryota > Viridiplantae > Streptophyta > Pinopsida > Cupressales > Taxaceae > Torreya > Torreya grandis. The sequence goes on from JARHVA010000359.1 coordinate 2,555,443, forward strand.
AATTTGTTCTGAGCATTCAAATTCCTCATTTTTCAAGCTTCTCAGAAATCTACGGACTCTGTAGGCTTGAATCTACGGACTCTGCAGGAAGAAAATCTATGGACTTTGCAGGCTTGAATCTACAGACTCTGCAGGAAGAAAATCTACGAACTCTGCAGGCCAAGTTCTACGGGCTTCACAGGTTGAATTTTATGGACTCTGCAGGAAATAAGCAAGCTCTCGACACTTAGGCAAGTTCAATGGGTTCAACGACCAATTGGTTCAACGCGCTTGGTACAAAAGATCAAAAAGACTTAGCCAAATAACAAAGAATGAACTAATTGAACCATTGAACCGTTGAACCAAAGTTGGTTCAATCGGTAGGTTCAAGGGGCTGCCCCAAAGCCAAAAAGGCAAGTGCCCTTGCGGAGGGCAGGCAACATTGGTTCGAAGGTCAAAGAAAAAACAGAAATTCCTTTGGATTTGTTCAAAGGCCCAAAAGGAACAATTCTTTCGGACTTTTTGTCCGATGGAAATGATTAAGTGAAGAAGGCCGAATGAATTCACTCGGGAAGAAAGCCCGAAGAAATTGAAAGGAACAAACGGCTAAGGAAAAGAAGCTTTCTTTCGGACTTTTTGTCTGAAGGAATTCCTTCAGACTTTTTGTCCGAAGGAAAAGCCCGACGGAAAAAGCCCGAGAGCCAAAAGCCCGCCGAAGAAGCAAGAACCCGCCAGGAAAGTTGAACCCTGAAGTCCGCCCAAAAAAAATCCCGAAGGGAGGTACCCTTGCGGGGGGCACTTGCTCTTTCCTTTACTTAAGATGCAGAAGAGAGCCTTCCGAAAAACATAGACAAAGAAGGTTTTCAAAGAACAAGGATGGAACCGTTGACCCTTGAACCAAATGGTTCAATAGGTTCGAAGGTTCAATATTTCAGGGCCTCAGAGGGACTTAGAAAGATAAAGGAAGCAATGATTGAACGAGACACAAAATGAACCGATGAACCGATTGAACCTTGAACCGAAAGAGTTCCAAGTTCAATGGTTCAAAGGTTCAAGGGCGGCCTCAGTCAAGGGAAAAAGCAGCAAACAAGGGGTTCAACGGATGGTTCAACCAAAGAGCGGGAAAGCGATTGAACCAGGGAGCAATGGAACAAAAGAGACAGAATGAACCAATGAACCAAAGAACTTTCATAGGTTCACAGGTTCAAGGTTCAACATGGTTCAAGCAGCTAGCGACCATTGACGGTCCCGCGAACGTCAAATTTAAAGTAAAGAAATATCCGTGGAAATTCAAATAAAGTGCAGAATTTAAAGGAAGAACCAAGCGACTGACCAAAAAATAGCCCGATAGCTCAAATCGTAGTAAGAAGAGACAAAGCTGGAAAAGACAAAAGCAGAAAGAGGGAAAAGCCCGAAATATCTATGCAGAAGTAATTCCAGTAGGTGAAATAGTCCACTAAGCAGGTATTTTGGCTTGCAAATTAAAGACGCGGCCTGTTTTTCCTTCCATGAAATAAAGACAAAATGGACAGCTGCGCAGATGTCAGAGGGTACAGACCAGATGATCCAGACTCGGGAGAAGACATGGGATGAAATGACACACTAATAGTTAAGACAGCCGCCCTGTTTTCAACGCAGTCCTTTGACAAACCTGGAAATGCATTCAAGGCATTGAATGCATAGCATGGGCCTTTCTATGGAAAAAAGCGCCAAGTTTTTCTTGGTTGCTATATATTGTAATCTTTTTTATTGTTTTAAAGAGATCCTCCCCTTACCAGAAGCGAAACTCTGCCCAAATTATAAGGCATTATAGAGACTTTGAGCTTAAATTGTAGTTCATATTTCTTTGATTGAATGAAAAAGCAAGTTACTTGCAGACTTTGTGCTGTTATAGCTTGTGCTACATTAGGAGATTGTTCTTATGTCTGTTTTCTGAAAGCATTCTTGTTTATTTGATTTAACAAGCAGAACTAGTGGAGGTGATAAGGAAGGTGTCGTGAAGCCAACTACTTTCAGACTTTGCACTGTCATAGTTGTCTTCAGTGTGTGTTTTTCTTTTCTGATTCTATGTAAAAGACCTTGGGACGACTTTGTGCCCTCATTGTCTTTCGTATCTCCCTCTGGGGCAGTCAAGGTGGAGAATTTGTGCTACATCTTAGATTGTTGGTCACTTTGTTACCCTGTTACTGATCCTATCAGAAAGATTCCTATTGTTTGCAAGAACAAGCACTTTTGAAAGAAGAGAAGTGCCTTCTGTCGCTTCATCAGGATTTCTACTATCCAGGAACGGATCTGGCTCTTGGCTGAATGTTGCTTCTGAAAGAAGAGAAGTGCCTTCACCAATCACCCAGGATTTATCCTCTGTTTGTTAGCATCATCTCAGAAAAAAGAGAGATGGATGGTTTATCCCACCCCTGTGTCTTACTTTATGCTTATATATATAGTATATAGCCTCCGCATATTTAATAGGGAACCTCCCCTTAATGAGAGGAGAGATTTGTCCCCTGTTGATGTAGTAAACCTGCACACTAGGACGACCCATCTCCCTATGTTGTGGTGATAGGAACTATTTTGGTCACCAATTAGCTGGCCGACAAAATATTCATGCAACACAGTTGACTATCTCCGTGATTATAGTTTGGCGCACGAAAATATTAATTCTAGCGGAGGTTTGACATCATTGCAAGATTCTTGCCATCATAGAAAGTACCATAAAAATGGAAAGAAGGTGAAGAACACAACTCGTAGCAAAGGAAATATAGATACTTTCACTCCTAGTTGTCTAGTCATAAAATTATGGGATCCAAGTGATTGTTTGAGACACCTGATACTGAATTCTAAAGTAATGGAAGCAATGCACAGTCATGTCATTCACATATTCAATGATGAGACTACAAAATACAAACATTTTTGTACGGATATTGTGGGGCTTTTCATATAGCTAGGATAGCCTTATCATGTATGCCAACTACTTTTGACAATTTCCCATGGTGGAGAGGACTCTTCATCCCCTACTCCAGTTGACGTTCGAACAAGAAGCAATCTTGATGGACTCAAGCGTGTTGTTGAGGGAGAAACCATACCATAGTCTGCAAATGGAACAAAAGTCACAATTCCAGTACCTGTTGTAATGAATCCAAAGGATGTTGTAACTTGTGTTGGCCTATTTTGGCCTACATACCAAAATTTTGCCCTTAGTGTTAGAGGGTGGGCATTCAAGCAAGGCTTCGGGTTTTACACAGCAGAAGACTTCAGGTTTTTTGGAAGGAGAAATCTTCGGGTTTTACAAGAGAACTTATTTCACTTTATGGGTAATCAGCAGTTGAAACCCCTAAGCAGAAGAAATTCGGGTTGGAAAACCTGAATTACTCTTGACAGTGCAAATTGGGTTTTGAGAAGTGCTTTGCTTATGAAAGTTTTATTAGCAGAAGTAATCCGGGTTGGAAAACCCAAATTACTCTTGACAGTGCAAATCGAGTTTTGAGAAGTGCTTTGCTTATGAAAGTTTTATCAGAAGTAATTCGGGTTTAGAAACCTGAATTACTCAGGATAGTGCATTTCAGGGTTCCTAGGGTGAATGACTTCTCTTTTTATAAGTAACAAGCAATGAAGAATTTGAAGTAGGTGCCAATGAAGAGTCCGAAAGATTCCTTTGGAATAATTGTCAAACACAGAGGAGACTGACATTTTTCCGCAAGATAAAAGTCCAAATGAAAGAATAAACCAAAGGTCAACGGAATTCCAAAGGAAATGGACCAAACAAAGCCCACAGGAAGTCAAAGCGAAAAAACCAGAGGGAATAAAGAAAAAGAAAAATTTAGAAGGCAAGATATCCTTCGGACAAAAAGTCCGAAGGAATTCATTCGAACTTTTTATCCAAAGGATTCCTTTGGGAAAAATGCAAACAAATCAATGAAAAGGGGTAGAAAATAATAAAGCCAAGGAGATAATAAGAGTCCGCCAGAAAACCAAAGGTAAATCCAGGGGGCAAGACATAAGAACCAAAGAGAATAAAATCAGAAAAATTGACAAGAAAGAAATCCGAAGGAATATAAGACCAAGGAGATAGCCAAAAAACCGGAAGATAATATATACAAGCAAAGCAGAATATCTGAAGAAAATTCAAGACCAAAGGAAATCCGCAGATAAAAAAGAATATCCGAAAGAATTAGGCTAAGGGAATAGCCAGGAAATCCGAGGAAATATAGACAAAATAATCCAAAAATAGAATCCCGCCAACAATAGACACAAACAGGGAAACCAAAATAAGTGAAAATACATGCGAACAAGGGCTATTTTTGGCAGATTTCTAAGTTTTAGTTGACCCACAATTTGACTAGTCAAAGTCATGCTTTTCCAAACGTTCCAACAGTCCGAGTAGAGCTCATCTATTGACTCTTAACGTGGATTTCCATGCAAAGAAAGGTGGGCATTTTAACAAGCCCAGCCGTCCACTTTCAAACGTCAAAGAGCTAGTCTCTAATTTTAGACATGGCTCAGCTGAGCATGCATAAGCAAAGTCAAACGTTTGAGCCCATCGTCTACTTTTCAACGCAAGAAATTTTCATGCAAGACAAAATAGACTTTTGTAAACGCTGAGTTGGTTTGAGTTTACTCCCTCTCTATTTTCAAACGCAAATCTCTTGGCTTTTTGTAATTTTTTATATTAATGGCTTTTCAACCTTGTGAAAAGGATCCCTCTCTTGGCAAGACCAAACTCTAGCATTGGTGAATTGTGTAACCTCTTCAATCAATAGAAGCACTGTACTTTCAAATTTCAAGTGTTGGCATAGTGTAGATTCATTCAATAATTTGCATATGTGGTAGATTTCTCTCCCTACCCAAATTCTGATTCGTACCTAATTGCTAGCTTATCATATTATGAAGGTCATGTTCAGTGTTCTATGTCTTTTGTTGAAATTGTAAGTGGATGTTAGGTAGCTGCAAAGTGTCTTGTATCAGACCTCTCTCCATCGTTTTCCTTCATGTTTTGGTCATTGGATCGAACCTTCTCATGAAATATTTATGCATAGTGATCAACTGAGATCAAAGGTCTTCTTTTTCCCTTGTTTGATTCAGTGTTCACGGTTCCAAGTAGAGTGGATCAACGTTTCGGTGTATCACCGTCATTAGGTAGGATTTCCCTTTCAAGTTTCTTTCTCCCTTTTCCATAGTAGATTCACAGCATAGAGTAGAGATCCATTGATACATCTTACAGGGACTAGCATTCTCTGGAGGTTCTTCTCACCATTGAGGCACCCACCCTCGTGAGAAGATCCCATTGTTTCAACCGGAGAGAGGATTACCATTTCAGCACGTCTTTGATTCAGGGTGCAACTCCAGGTTGACAACAATTTTTGGCACGCCCGATAGAACCCATTTGGAGCTAGTCTTAATGAAATCGTAGTTGCAGCAGTGTTCTTCAAGAAGTATTTGGCGATTCCAAGCTCAAGTGGTTGCTTCTAATAATCCAGTCACACTTTCCATGTAAGTATTGCATTATCATGAATGAATTTTGATGGTTGTATATGAAGAGAATTCCTATGCTATGTTTTCTTATCAGCCCAATCATGGATCATACCAACCTTATCATGATGCCTATGAGCCTTTTTATGAACCTACTCAGCCTTATCAGGAGTATTATCAAAGCTATGTTGAGCCATATCAGTCATATGAGCAGCGTTGGCTCCAAGAAAGAATGGATGAGATAGAGCTCAAAATACTAGCATATGCGAGGAAAGTTTGTTCATTATCTCAGTACGAAGAAGTGAATGGTCTATTCCAAAATGTGTCCAATGATCCAGAAGAGATAAATGAGCTATGTATTTTTGTATTAGAGAAGATGGAGGCTTGGGATAGGCAAAAAATCGAGTTGAATCACTTGCCTACAAACGGTTCTTGTACTCCTTATTCTCATGAGGTTCTTAACCATGCCCAGTGTGTGCCGAGGGAGCTTCCTAGTTGGAGTCAAGAGCCTATTCAAGTGACTATTCATGAGACTAAACCTTCCTATAGTCCCCTTTCCTCACCAATCATCTCTCAAGCTCAAGTTGTCCAGGAAGACATGTAGATTTCAGACTTTGATGAGGTAATGGCCAAGTGGAAGGAACAGAATACAAAGGTCTTCAAGAGTTTCTCTTTCCCTCCTCTCCAAAACTCCCTAGATAATTGCATTGCCCTCAAGATTCCAAAATCTGATCATGATCGACCTCCCATGCTTCATTTTTCCTCTCAAATAAATGAATTTCATCACCCTCCCAACATCTCCCTTCTTCAGGGGGAGCTTGTTCTTTGGAGGATTGAGAAAAAGGTTGCAGCTACAGGTCAAGTTCTTGCACAATGTGTAGAGAATGCTTCAGATGTGTTTAAGAATTTCCTATTGATACTTCACTTAAGGTTGTAGTTGAGCATCCAATTATATTTAAGAATGAGAAGGCTGATCTTGATGTAGAGCAACTCCAAGAGGAGTTGGTGCAGATTGAAGTCATAAATGAGTTACAAGTATCTCCTATTGAGAAGGATCTAGATAGCTTTCAAGTTGATTCAGTTCAAATAGATCAAAATGAGGAACAAAAAGATGATTAGCAGCTGTACCTTGAATCTCTACAAGAGATTAAAGAGCTTTGTATGGATATGTTAGCTATTGAAGAGCATGTTTATAAGAAATCTGATCAAGAATCACCTATTCAAGATCATAATACAGATTGGGTTGCCTATTCAAAGCTCCTTGAAGAGCTGGATGAACTTGCAGCAGTCAATAAAAAGGGTGTGGCCACTCAAGAACAATGCATAGATGAGATATCACTTGACAAGGTGGCAAATGACAAGCAGTGCGAAAAATATCAGGAAGTACTTGATGAGTTTGTCTTTGTTGGTGACTGGTTTGCTGTTGATAACTCATTTCAGAAGATGCTAATACAGTTGGTGGACAATAAAAATTCCTTATCAAAGGTTGTGATTGATAAACATCCTGCCTTGCAACTAGTACCATCTCTTGGAGTGACTGAGTTTAAGAATTTCCCTTTTGATCCAGGTGGATCGTGCTTTGTCATGGTTAGGTTATTTTTTAGTTTGTTTTCCTCCAAGTGTTGTTCCAACACATTAGTTTCGTTCAATTATGTTCCAATAAGTGCTTGTTTGCACATTTGTTTCTTAGTTTTCTTGCTTTCGTGTGTTTCCCTTCTTATTTTCAAGGAGAAATGTTACTTCAACCATGATCAGAGGAGATTTTCAGTCATAAATCAAGTCTATCATTGTTTTGGAAGTTCAAATAGCATCTATTTGGTCTGAGTTCTCAAGGATAGCAAGCAAGCTTTCCTGCGAGTCGCCAGAAATGTTGGCCATTTTTTAGCCTACATACCAAAATTTTGCCCAAAGTGTGAGAGGGTGGGCATTCAAGCAAGACTTCGGGTTTTACACAGCAAAAGACTTCGGGTTTTTTGGAAGAAGTCTTCGGGTTTTACAAGAGAACTTATTTCACTTTATGAGTAATCAGCAGTTGAAACCCCTCAGCGAAAATAATCCCGGTTGGAAAACCCGAATTACTCTTGACAGTGCAAATCGGGTTTTGAGAAGTGCTTTGCTTATGAAAATTTTATCAGCAGAAGTAATTCGGGTTGGAAAACCCGAATTTCTCTTGACAGTGCAAATCAGGGTTTGAGAAGTGCTTTGCTTATGAAAGTTTTATCAGTAGAAGTAATTCGGGTTTAGAACCCTGAATTACTCAAGATAGTGCATTTTGGGTTTCCTAGGGTGAATGACTTATCACTTTTTATAACAAGCAATGAAGAATCCGAAGTAGGTGCCAATGAAGAGTCCGAAGGATTCCTTTGGAATAATTGTCAAACACAGAGGAGACTGACATTTTTTCTGCAAGATAAAAGTCCAAATGAAAGAATAAACCAAGCGTCAACAGAATTCCAAAGGAAATGGACCAAACAAAGCCCACAGAAAGTCAAAGCGAAAAAACCAGAGGGAATAAAGAAGAAAAAGAAAAATTTAGAAGGAAAGATATCCTTCAGACTTTTTGTCCAAAGGATTCCTGCGGGAAAAATGCAAACAAATCAATGAAAAGGGGCAGAAAATAATAAAGCCAAGAAGATAATAAAAGTCCGCAATAAAACCAAAGCTAAATCCAGGGGGCAAGATATAAGAACCAGAGAGAATAAAATTGGAAAATTTGACAAGAAAGAAATCTGAAGGAATATAAGACCAAGGAGATAGCCAAAAAACCAGAAGATAATATATACAAGCAAAGCAGAATATCTGAAGAAAATCCGAGACCAAAGGAAATCCGCAGATAAAAAACAATATCCAAAAGAATTAGGCTAAGGGAATAGATAGGAAATCCGAGGAAATATAGACAAAATAATCCAAAAATAGACACGAATAGGCAGATCAAAATAAGAGAAAATACATGCGAACAAGGGCTATTTTTGGCAGATTTCTATGTTTCAATTGACCCACAGTTTGACTAGTCAAGTCACGCTTATCCAAACATTCTAGCAGTCCGAGTAGAGCTCATCTATTGACTCTTAACGTGGATTTCCATGCAAGGAGAGGTGGGCGTTTTAACAAGCCCAGCCGTCCACTTTCAAACGCCAAAGAGCTAGTCTCTAATTTTAGACATGGCTTAGCCGATCATGCATAAGAAAAGTCAAACGTTTGAGCCCACCGTCCACTTTTCAACGCAAGAAATTTTCATGCAAGACAAAATAGACTTTCGTAAAAGTCGAGTTAATTTTAGTTTACTCCCTCTCTATTTTCAAACGCCAATCTCTTGGCTTTTTCTAATTTTTTATATTAATGGTTTTTCAACCTTGTAAAAAGGATCCATCTCTTGGCAAGACCAGACTCTGTCATTGGTGAGTTGTATAACCTCTTCAATCAATAGAAGCATTGTAATTCAGATTTCAAGTGCTGGCATAGTGTATATTCATTTAGCAATTTGCATATGTGGTAGATTTCTCTCCCTTCCCAAATTCTATTTCGTACCTAGTTGTTAGCTTATCATATTATGCAGGTCATGTTCAGTGTTCTATATGTCTTTTGTTGAAGCTGTAAGTGGATGTTAGGTGGCTGCAAAGTGTCTTGTATCAGACCTCTCTTCATCGTTTTCCCTCATGTTTTGGTCATTAGATCGAACCTTCTCATGAAATATTTATGCATAGTGATCAATTGAAATCAAAGGTCTTCTTTTTCCCTTATTTGATTCAGTGTTCAAGGTTCCAAGTAGAGTGGATCAACGTTTTGGTGTATCACCGTCATTAGGTAGGATTTTCCTTTCAAGTTTCTCTCCCTTTTCCATGGTAGATTCGCAGCACAGTGTAGAGATCCATTGATATATCTTATAGAAACCAGTTTTCTCTGGAGGTTCTTCTCACCATTGAGGCACCCACCCTCGTGAGAAGATCCCATTGTTTCAACTGGAGAGAGGATTGGCCATTTAAACACGTCTTCGATTCAGGGTGCAACTCTAGTTTGACAACCACTAGTGTCGAGGTACGTTCTGGAAGGCAAGGAAAACATAGTTTTCCATGGCTGTATGATTTTGAAAAACAGGAAGGAGATATGTGTTGGCAATTTGATTGTCATTGATGTCAAAAGGGACATTATGAGCATGTCATTGATGTCAAAATGGAGATTATGGATGTCATTGATGCTCAGCGCTGAATATGGTGATTTGAGAATGTGCAAGGCATCTTATCAGAGGTCAAGGATGATTGGAGTGCTTATGTGCATGAGTGGAATTCATCCAGTTCCTCATATTGTTCATCTAGACATTTTGGGTCTATAGAGGAAAATCTGAGAAGGCATTTTTCTTACATCACCATTGCCACGTGTGGACGAGTTTGGGGGAGTTGGTCATATGGTTGTGATCACATTAGTCCCTAGTTGTTATGCACCAGATTTGAGGTCATGCAATGAAGCACAGTAGAAGATATGAGGATGCAAAGTTGGCTACTCAGACAAAATTCACTAAGTTTCTATACTTAGCCAAATTTGCAAAAGGGTTCAAGCAGAGCCAAGTAAGCATATTGATGAGGTCAGCATTTGCACACATGGAGGTATCATGACAAAATGATCATGAGTTTGTTCATTTTTGTACCTAGTTTATATGCACTGAATCTCCGGTCACGCGATGTATCATGACAAAAGATATGCATGAGCAAAGTTGGGCTCACAGGGATTTTGACAATGTTTTTCCACAGTCAAATTTGCAGGTTGCATGTCATGTCCCCTTCTAGTTGACATCTCGCAGAGTTGATGATTAGCCTATTATGCGACCCTCGTAGGCTGATAGGATGGATAGAGGGTCATGATGGAGCTTGGCTTGGCTTCGACTAGCAGAATTTTTCCAGATTGGCTTTCATTCGGGCTCTTTCGAACACGTTTCCCTGAGCTCCTATTTTTTAGAGATTTTTGGCACTCAACGGAGCACCCCTGTTATGGTATGGTCATGTGCGGAATCACTCCCTTGTTCACCAGCTTTAGACGGATCAAGAATCGGATACTTTTTGAGGGAGATATTAATATTTAATTGATTTAATTAAATATTAATTATTTGGCGTAATTTAATGACTTAAGCGTTTGACTCAAGGGGGCGCTCATTATGAAGGGGGCCGTTTTAATTATATTTTATAATTAAAATTGTGTCTTACACTATGAAAAAATTTAAAAAAAGAAAACCCTAATTTTTAATTGTGAAACCCTAATTAGGGTAAGCGCACTTTTTCAAGGATGCAAGGGTTTCTCATTGGTAAGAGCGTCATTCATGTTGAAGACAAAAAATTTTTGCTAAGTATTTTCTGAGAAGACTAAGCCAAAGGTTCCAGTATTCGATTTATCCGCTGATCTATTGCCAGGCAGAGAGATAACTTCACACAGAGGTTATCACAGAGATTCATAGGGATTTATATATTCAGGGTTTTGATCCGAAAATCATCCAGAAAGAGATCTACCATATTGGCGCCACTTTTCTTGAGTTCCGGAGTTCAGCCGTACTAGGCCATACTGTATTTACTGCTGCTGTACGGAATTTACTGCTGCCGTACGCAAATTGGAGAAGTGTGCAGTTAGCAAAAGCGCACAGCAGTCAGCCAGCAGGGAGCACAGAGACTGACATCGGCAGCACAGAGACCGACATCGGCCGACTCACATACCGACATCGGCAGAGTAAACCAACCGATCGCGGCAGTATAACCGACGTCAGCGACTGTGTTTTTGAAACAGCAACCAGAGAAAAGCTTATTTATTGCAGCTGTACCAACCGTACCAGATCTAGGGTTTTCTTTCAGATTGCAAGAAAAATTATTTTTTGAACAATATTTGATATTATTTTTATATGCATGTTAGAGAAATGATATTGTAATCATCTGGGAAGAATAATAATAATATAGTTTAGCTAGAAGAAGAGTTTACTGCTTCAATATTTATTTAATTGAATTTATTTGAATTTATCTTGCAAATTCGCATTCTTCTTTATTTCATGCAAAAACACAAAAAAATCAAAATACACAAAAAACAGTCAAAAAAAAGATTCAGTACCAGAATTCAGGGAAAACAGGGGTTTCTACAGTGGTATCAGAGCTAAACCCTGCCATCCTGAGGGTTTAGCAATCTTATGTAGCCACAAGAGTTTGGGTCACCCAGGTATTATACTCGCAGGAGAGCCTTGGTTGACAGGGATGAGCGGGCAGCCGGAAGACATCGTTGACAGGACCGGTATTCCTCATAATCCTAGGGATCAGGACGACGCAGAGGTTTTACTTGCTCTCAGAGATCTACGAGCAGGGCAAAGGCAGTCTAACGAAGTATTACAGCAGTTGACAGAAGCACTGCACAGATTGGGTACTCCGAGGAGACGGTCACCACATCGTGACGATGACAATAGTGATGCAGGATCACAAAGAGCACTTAGGACTGCTTCCCGGACAGCAATAGGCCTACTAGGCCTACTTTTGTGAGGCAGGAGGCCGATGAGGTGATGGCAGGTGAGGAGCATGAGGAGTTGTTTTCAGACACTAATGGCAGCGAATGAGGAGTGGGAGTTATTATCACCTGAGGTTAGAGAGAAGATTAATTTTGACCGATTCATCACGCAGAGGAGAGAGCATAATAGAGGTCAACAGGATTGGAGACCTAGACACCAGAATAATGATCTGAAGCATGCTACGAGCAGGTTCACACTAGCAATGTTCGACGGTAGTGGCAAGGTCACAGCGCAGGCCTGGATTAGTAAGCTAGACAAATTTCTCACATTGCGTCCGATGGCTGAGAGAGATGCTATCAAATATGCGACACTGCATCTTGAGGGGGTAGCTCACGATTGGTGGCACCACGGGATGGTGACACTCCAGCATGATCAAATCACATCTTATCAGGAGTTTGTTGATACGCTGGTGGAACAATTTGACAGGAAGGATCCGAAATCCTATTTCAGGGAGTTGGCTCAGTTGCACCAGAGTGGCAGTCTAGAGTCTTACATTGGTGACTTCCAGAAGTTATCAGTTATGGTTCCTGATATTTCAGAGGCGACTTGTAGTGCTCTTCATGGAGGGATTGACAGAACCATTGAGAGGTTGGATCAAAGGCTTTGATCCTCCTTCGTTACAGGAAGCTATGAAGAAGGCGCGTAGTATGGAGATGGCCGCCCCATCTAGTAAATTCAACTCCAGAGGTACTTCATTCAGGGACAATAAGGGCTTCAACAGAAATAGAGAGAAATCAGATTTTATCAAAGTCAAATCAGGTTTTAAGAATGATTCAAAGGGCATACCAGCAGCACCACCTTTGGATCGAGAGGCTCTTAACGATCTACGCAGGAAGAAGCTTTGCTTCTACTACAAAGGTCCCTATGATGCCAATCACGATTGTCCTTTGAGGCCTAAGGGCAAGGCAAATTGAGTGATGTGGGCTTATTATGAGGATTCGGAATCAGAAGATTCCGAACATCAGGAGAGTTCTGAGGAGTCAGAGGCAGAGGCTTCAGAACCTAAGGCAGAGGCAGATTCAGAGCTTCAAATACAGGAGGCACGCCTATCTAGCATCCAGCAGGAGGGTTCATTCAGACTCCGTGGAGTTTTGGCAGGACAGAGGGTCATAACCCTTCTTGACACAGGAGCCACACATAATTTTATCAATGCCAGATTTGTGGAGAAGCGTGGACTAATTACCGAGGAGTTTGACGGCATTAGAGTTAAGGTGGCCGACGGTTACAGTCTTAGGTGTGAGCGGATGATTAGAGACCTCCCATTGCGCTTGAACAACTATGAGTTCAAGGCTGATTATTATGTGGTGAACATGGGGGATATAGATTTAGTCCTGGGCATGAAGTGGCTTCATTCCCTTGAGGAAGTCACTCTTCGTCTCAAGGACATGATTCGTTTTGATGTTGATGGGAAGACACATATTCTTAAGGCAAAACTATTTCTTTTCATCGGATGGAGAGGCTCATACAACACGACAGGGTTGAGTGGGCTGCCGAGTGCACATTGGCACCTATACAGGAGGGACAGCAAAAGACAGAGTATCATCCTGACATTCAGCAGTTGAGAGTCAAGCATGATAAGGTATTCAGTGATATTCCACCAGGGAGACCTCCAGATAGGGGCATTGAGCACATTATTGAGCTTGAGGAGGGCGCTAAGCCTGTTATGATTACTCTTTATTGGCATCCTAAGCGGTTGAAAGATGAGATCGAGAAAACAATCAAGGAGTTACTTGCTATGGGTCACATTCGGCCTAGCAAATCACCATTCGCTTCTTCAGTTGTTCTGGTGAAGAAGGATGGCACCCTACACATGTGCATTGACTACAGAGTCCTAAATAAGAGGACTATTAAGAACAAATATCCGATACCTCGTATCAATGAGCTTATTGATGAGCTTCATGGTGCATGCTACTTCACGAAGATAGATTAAGGTCAGGATAACATCAGATCAGGGTGCGTGAGCAGGACATTGAGAAGACTGCTTTCCGTTGTCATTGTGGACACTGAGTTTGTGGTGATGCCATTTGGGCTCACTAATGTGCCAGCGACATTTCAATCCACCATGAACGGAGTCTTCCATTCACTGCTGAGGAGATTTGTACTAGTTTTCTTCGACGACATTTTATATATAGCAGGACTTGGCAGGAGCATTTGGCTCATTTGGAGACCGTACTCAGTATTTTGGAGAGGGAGTCCTTGTACGCCAAGGAGTCCAAATGTGATTTGCGGATGACCGAATTGTTATACTTAGGTCATATTATCAATGCAGAGGGAGTGCGGATGGATCTTGAGAAGATCCGCGCTATTATTGACTGGCCTATTCCGGCGAATCTGACACAGCTACAGAGATTTCTAGGTTTGTGTGGATTTTATCGTAGATTCGTGAATGGTTATTCACGTCATGCAACCCCTATGACAGATTTGTTAAGAAAAGGTGCATTTTGTTGGACACCTGAGGCACAGGAGTGTTTCGTACGGTTTAAGGAGTTGATGACTACGTGCCCCGTGTTGGCACTACCTGATTTTTCGAAGCCTTTTGAGCTTTAGTGCGATGTTTCAGGTGAGGGCATTGGAGCGGTGCTTATGCAGGACAAGCACCCTATAGTGTATGAGAGCCGTAAGCTCAGGGGGCCAGAGAAACTTTACAGCATTTATGATAAGGAGATGCTTGCTATAATGCATGCCTTGGCAAAATTTAGGCAATATCTTGTTGGCAGCAAATTTTGCATCAAAACTGACCACAACATCTTGAGGCATTTCTTGGGGCAGCGAGACCTCAATGATCGTCAGCAGAAGTGGGTGAGCAAATTACAGGCATATGACTTTGACATCTCTTTCATCAAGGGCACCCAAAATGTAGTGGCCGACGCTCTTTCATGCAGGCCTTATTTGAGTACTATGGTTCACATTTCAGAGGATTGGAGACATATGATTGTGGCAGAGTATGCCAAGGATTCATGGGCATCCAGCATTGTTGAGGGATCGACGGTTGATACTAGATATACTCTTGTGAATGACTTGATCATTTACAAGAACAGGGTTTATTTGATCCCAGGTTCAGAGGTGAAGAACATTATCATGCGAGCCTTTCATGATGTACCTACTGCAGGACATCCCGGGTATTTCAAGACCTATAGACAGATTCGGGAGAGATTCACATGGAAGGGACTTAAGGCAGATGTTCTTCAGTATGTGCGTGAGTGCCCTGTTTGTCAGCAGAACAAGCAGGAGAACACGTACCCGACAGGATTATTGCAGCTACTTCCGATTCCTGACAGGAAGTGGGAATCCCTGTCGATGGATTTCATTACGGGCTTGCCTAAAGCCCAAGGACGAGATTGCATATATGTAGTCGTGGATCGGTTAACGAAGTATGCCCACTTCTTTTCGATTACCACCACTTACACAGCTACACAGGTAGCAGAGGTCTTCTTCCGAGAGGTTTTCAGACTGCATGGGTTGCCTCGGAGCATAGTGAGCGACAGGGATAGTCGGTTCTTGAGTCACTTCTGGCAGGAGGTGTTCAGACTTTGTGGGACCAAGCTTACACCGAGCACTAGTTACCACCCGCAGACCAATGGACAGACAGAGATAGTGAATAAATGGGTGGAAGGTTACCTCAAGAACTACATTGCAGGGCAGCAAAAGGCATGGGTCAAGTGGATTCATTTGTGCAAGTATTGCTCTAATAAGACTTTCCACATGACCATACAGATGTCCCCTTTTATGGCGTTGTACGGGTATGAGGCGCCGAGTTTTCTGGATTTGCTATTGAGTGACAGTAGAGTGCCGAGTGCTAGAGACATGTTGCAAGAGAGTCAGGATATTACGAGGGCTCTCAAGGAGAATATTGCCAGCAATACACAGATCAGAAGAGGACAGAGAGATCTTTTGATGTGGGTGACATGATTTATCTTATGCTGCAGCCTTACCGTCAGTCTACTCTTAGGAAGAGGGGCAGAGAAGCTTAAGCCACGTTATTATGGTCCTTTCAGGATCTTGAGGCGTGTTGGAGAGGTGGCTTATGAGCTAGAGCTTCCGATAGAGAGAAGGGTACACAATGTTTTTCAAGTATCACGCCTCAAGAAGGCGTTGGGACACCGAGTGGTACCTTCTACAGTTATACCTCCCTTAGATGATGAGGGAAAGTTGATTTTAGTACCTGAGTCTATCCTGGAGTACAGAGAGAGACAGTTGCGTAGGAGGACTATCAGGGAATATTTGGTAAAATGGAGAGATTTGCCAGTGGAGGATGCTACACGGGAAGAGCGAGGATATTTTGCAACATCCAGAGTTGAGATTGCTTGAGGACAAGCAATTTCAGGAGGGGCGAACTGTCATGTCCCCTTCTAGTTGACATCTCGCAGAGTTGATGATTAGCCTATTATGCGACCCTCGTAGGCTGATAGGATGGATAGAGGGTCATGATGGAGCTTGGCTTGGCTTCGACTAGCAAAAATTTTCCAGTTGGCTTTCGTTCGGGCTCTTTCGAACACGTTTGCCTAAGCTCCTATTTTTTAAGGATTTTTGGCACTCAGCGGAGCACCCCTGTTATAGTATGGTCATGTGCGGAATCACTCCCTTGTTCACCAGCTTCAGACGGAGCGAGAATCGGATACTTTTTTAGGGAGATATTAATATTTAATTGATTTAATTAAATATTAATTATTTGGCGTAATTTAATGACTTAGGCGTTTGACCCAAGGGGGCGCTCATTATGAAGAGGGCCGTTTTAATTATATTTTATAATTAAAATTGTGTCTTAGACTATGAAAAAATTAAAAGAAAAGAAAACCCTAATTTTTAATTGTGAAACCCTAATTAGGGTAAGCGCACTTTTTCAAGAATATAAGGGTTTCTCATTGGTAAGAGCGCCATTCATGTTGAAGACAAAATTTTTGCTAAGTATTTTCCTGAGAAGACTAAGCCAAGGGTTCCAGTATTCGATTTGCATTAGAGAAAATGCAATCTTCAGTGTGTGCAATTCAGAAGTTGTGAAATATCAACTGATCTATTGCCAGACAGAGAGATAACTTCACACATAGGTTATCACAGAGATTCATAGGGATTTATATATTCAGGGTTTTGATCCGGAAATCATCTAGAAAGAGATCTACCATATTGGCGCCACTTTTCTTGAGTTTCGGAGTTCAGCCGTACCAGGGCGTACTGTATTTACTGCTGCCATACGCAGATTGGAGAAGTGCGCAGTTAGCAGAAGCGTGCAGCTGTCGCAGCCAGCAGGGAGCGCAAAGACCGACATCGGCCGACTCCCATACCGACATCGGCAGAGTAAACTGACCGACCGCGGCAGTATAACCGACGTCGGCGACTGTGTTTTTGAAACAGCAACCAGATAAAAGCTTATTTATTGCAGCCGTACCAGCCGTACCAAATCTAGGGTTTTCTTTCAAATTGCAGGAAAATTTATTTTTTTGAACAATATTTGATATTATTTTTATATGCATGTTAGAGAAATGATATTGTAATCATCTGGGAAGAATAATAATAATATAGTTTAGCCAAAAGAAGGGTTTACTGCTTCAATATTTATTTAATTGAATTTATTAGAATTTATCTTGCAAATTCGCATTCTTCTTTATTTCATGCAAAAACACAAAAAAATCAAAATACACAAAAAACAGTCAAAAAAAGATTTAGTACCAAAATTCAGGGGAAACAGGGGTTTCTACATTGCAAGAAAAAATTGAGAAGGCATTTTGATGATGTCATATCTTGCACGTATGAAGACTTTAGGAGCAGATAAATATATGGATGGGATCCGCTATGTAAGAGGATCTTATAAGCTAATTTGCAAGTCATGCGACTAAGTGCAACAAGAGTTATGCAGGTGCAAAGTTAGCCTTCCAGACATATTGAAATGGTCCCCATACTGAGTCAAATCTGCACAAGGTCCTGTAAAGTTGTCATGCTTGTAGAAAGGCCATTTATGGACATTTGCAAAGGAAACAGATAGAAGATCTGTTATGGGTTTTTCATGAGCATCTTAGATATATGGTCCGCAAGTTCAAATGAAGAGTGATGAGCCCAAAATTGAATTATCTTTGCTCTCGAACATTATAGGGTTCCTCAGTTAAACCCTAAGGGTTTAAGTCATGGCGTTCACAAGATTTTCTATTTTGATGTTGACTGGATATAGCCAGGACCTGGTAGCTTAAGTTATATCTTAAGCCCTTGTCATCGTTGTAAAACTGGCCCCTTCGACCTAGTAATTACCGGCTCGAAGCAGTGATCAAGACTTTATATTTCCTAATTCTTAGACTTAATATTTGTCCCAGCTTGATCAATGGCTAGTGCTTAATCGTATGCTGAGGATCCGACGAAGCATAGGAAAGTCAATTTGTCAAAGGCACCTCCGAGTAAATGCGCCAGTGACAAGTGTCATAATCATGGAGCTTGCACAGTAAATCTACAGAGTGGTTTAAAGTCAAAAGGTCAATGAGCAACACGAGATTGCCAAGTGTCTCAATAACGAGAACTGATAGCAACGTGCAAAAGGCACGCGCTAATGCCAAGTGTCACATTTTCAAGAACTAAGTAGAGATAAAGATCAAGCTTGTTAGAATATCTGACAGTGAGTGAGTGATCGTGCAAAGAAGATCCAATAGAGCCAGTGGACTCAATGGGATAAAGTGCTTGAGGTTTAACAACATAGTGGCAAGTTAAAGACCGAGCAACTTCGAGAAGATCAACGGAGCGTAAGCGGTCTAAAGACTCAAGAAGCAGCGAGATGGGATAAAGAGCTCAACGTTTAACGTCAAGACAAAAGTAAAGATCATGCTAGTTTGAAGATCTAACGGCACGCGGGAGATCGTATCAAATGATCTAACGGACGCGTTTTAAACTTGAAGATTTGAAGTCCGGAAGCATGCAGGGATCCAACGGAGTGCATGAGCTTGTCAGAGATTGATCGAATGGACACATTTTAAAGATGAGCAAATTGAATATGGATCATCAAATCGTGGTGCCAAAGTTATGATCAAAGGTCAAGATTTAAAGTTATGATCATCTTAACGGTCAAGCGCAAGGACATGCAAGAACATGCAGGTAAATCGTAAATCATGACACAGACAATGAGTTTGTTGTTGTAATTGATCAAATTCATGTAAATATGCATGTGTACCAAAACCAAAGCCCAGTATATGCTATATATAGTAAAAGACCAGGATCACGGTGATGGAGCATGAGTTCAAGACGCGAGCAACTTGCAGTTCAAGAGATAATGAACTAAGTCCAAAACAGAGCGTGATGTGTTAGGAAACTAGTGTGAAAACACAGAAGATACAAAACCCTAGATCAATTGCTTATATATACATCTAGAATACATGCAGAAGCTGCTGGAATGATTTGAAGTGTGTCATATAGAAGAATATAGAGACACAGAGATAGAGGTGCAGAGAGGATGAATTGTGTCAAACAAAAAATATAGAAATAGAGCAGAGTGAGAAAGATAAAGTGTGTCAAATAGATACATGTAGAAACACAGCGAGAAAGGGGCAGAGAGGAAGAAAGGCACACAGAGATAATGTGCAAAGAATGAGTAGTTACATATTAGACTTGTAACAGAGAGTTAGAGCTGGATTCATTTATGAATCTATTTTGTAAATTGGAGTTGTAGCTCCATAGAGATCTAATTGGTTGGTGCCATCAAACACGCTGAGTTGGTGCTCAATTAGGGGATTGGTGTCTACTTAGGGTTGGAGCCCTTAAACATTGTAACCAATGAGGTTACGCTGAGTTGGTGCTCAGTTAGAAAGTTGGTGCTTCCTTAGAGTTGGTGCTTTTAAACTAGGGGATTGGTGTCTCCTTAGGGTCAGTGCCCTTAAACGTGTAACCAGTGAGGTTTTGATTGTGAGGCTGGATTAGAACAATAAATTCTAGCAGCTATTCTCATCATGATTTTTCCCAATGGGTTTTCTACGTATACATCTAGTGTCGTGTATTTGTGTGTGTGATCTCTACATATTTGATTTAATTTGCATATGTTTTTTATTCTGTTTTAAAAAGTATTTTAAGGACTGATTTTAGTTGATCTACTGATTCACCCCCCCCCCCCTCTCAGTAGATAGTTGTGTTCCAACAATCTGAACCTTTTGCCACGCATTGTGGCTTTGACATTTTACCCTTCCATTCTTGGAAACAGACCTATTACACTAGGTGAGGTTGAAGTTCATAGAGTTGTTATTCCATGGAGAATTATATTTGCTAATATTGGTCTTACACTAAAATCACTGGAGAAATTTCACAAAATGATGGTGGAATATGGAGGTACTTTTTCAATGAACTTAAATGATTTAGTATCTCACACCATTGCAACTGATAAGAGAGAAATCAAATACCAAACTGTAGTGAAGCATAGAGATGCCATTCATTACTCTTGGGTCATTAACTGCTGCAAACATAAGTTGTTGCATTGGGAAAGATGTTTTGTGGACATTAGATCACCAAATAGCCTAATGCCCAAGTTTATATGTTCTCATATTGGTAATGATATCTTTTACAGCAAGGAGAATGGCTTGATCTCATCTATCATAGAGAAAGAAGAAGTTGGGCCACATGGAGTATTTTGATCAAAGCCTAAGTAGGATTGCAACTAAAGATTGCCAAGAAAATAAGAAAATGATTTACATGATTGATGCAAGTCAACTATTGATCGACCAAGGATGTGAGTATGAAGCAAATCAGATTTTAGAAGGCACGTATTGTTTTTCTTTGAGCTCATTTCAGAAACAAAACAAAGCTAAGATGCAAGATTTTATTGATAAACTTGATTTTCATACTCCATTGGTAAGTCATAAAATGCAACTTGATACTATTATGGATGTTGAACACACAATCTACTGAGGGGGGTGAATCAGTAGATGAGCTAAAACCTGGTTCTTAGAACTTTTAAACAAGATACTCAACGTATATGCAAAGTAAAGAACAAAACAGAGATCACACATATACACAAGAATGCTTAACACCAAATTTTAACATGGAAACCCAAAGGGAAAATCCACGATGAGAAAAGCTGCTAGAAGCTACTGTTCTAATCCAACCTCACAAAAAAATGTCTCACAAACAAACCTCACTGATTACATTCAAGAGCACCCACCCTAAGGAAGCGTCAACTTCCTAACTGAGCATCAACTCAATTTTTCTGATGGCACCAACCTATATAGAAATGAAGCTACAACTTCAAAAATTACAGAAGAGATTCAGAATGAATCTTGTACACTTTTCTGTTACAAGTCTAGTCTGTAACTGCGCCTTAACTGTGTGTCTTCTCGGCTTCTCTGCCTTTATCTCTTTGTGTCTGGATATCTTCTACTTTGACACACCTTATTTTCTTTGCCCCTTTCACGTTGTCTACATATATATTTTCTTGACAATTTTGAGTTAACACTAATGATTTTTGCAGCAGTAGTAGAAAGACAACACTGTTTAAATGATCTATTCGTAGCATATATAGACAGATGCATATTAGGGTTGTCTCTCTATATAGTGTTCATGCTTCAACTTAACCAGTTCAAGATTTTGATATGTATTCAATGCGACTTTGACTTTGTCTCTCGATTCATGCTTCAAACGGCAACATTCAAATTTATTTACTCTCTTTGGCATCTGCACTTAATTGCGCCACTTCCTTGATCACTTCTGGTTTGCAGTTAATGTGACTTTGACTTCATGTCTCGATTCATGCTTCAAACGGAACAATTCAAACGCCTTTACTATCGTAGGCATCTACGCTTCTACTTAACTACGTCGCTTCCTCGATCACTTTTGGTCTGCATTTAATGTGACTCTAACTTCATGTCTCGATTCATGCTTCAAACGAAAACATTCAAACGCCTTTACTATCGTAGGCATCTGCACTTCTACTTAACTGCGCCGCTTCCTCGATCACTTCGATTGAAATATCTCGAGCTCCGTGAAGATATATTGAGTTCAACACCAGTTCCAATTGTTCCTAGATAGACAGTTGGAAGACATTGATTGCGGGGTTTTTCAAATTCCTTTGTCACACCAAGTTCACATTCTTTTCTTTGTCGAATCTTTTCTTATGACCTTTTGACACCTGTCAAATGCGCGTGCTCTTGGAGGATCATCTAAGTTTGCTATCCCATTAACCATCGAGCTCCTTTTCTTCCCTTTTTACATCTCGCTACTTTCTATACCTTGGGTTCGCTTCCGCTCCTTTAGATTATCCTCGATATGCTCGATCTTTATCCTTTGTTTTTAGTGTTAAACTTCGGCATGTTGACGTGATCTCATTTTCTTCGGCATCTTTGTAATGCTTTTGCACCATGATTCTTGTAGACTTGCTCAATCTTTAACATGCCTTGTCCCTTTGAGAATGCCCTATAAGACTTCCACACTTTATCTTCGGCAAAGTTGCAAGTGACCTCTCTTCGGACAATTTGTTGCGGTTTTTTTGCCAAAAGCCTTTCGAGACAATTTTCGCAGAATTTTTGTCCGCAAAGCATTTCTTCGGACTTTTTGTCCGCAAGGCTCTTCTTCGGATTTTTTGTCCACAAGGCTTTTCTTCGGACTTTTTGTCCGCAAGCTTGCCCTTTGCAACGTTCAAAAGATACCCTTTGGACTTTTTGCAATGGTTCATTTGCCCTTCGGACTTCTTGAAAAGGTCCACTTGTCCTTCGAAACTTTTTGCAACGGTCCACATACCCTTCGGCATTTTTGAAAAGATCCCTTCAGAAGCTTTGAACAGTCCACTTATCCTATGAAACTTTTGAAAAGATCTCTTCGGAAGCTTTAAACAGTCCACTTACCCTTTGACATTTTTGAAAAGATCCCTTCGAAACTTTTGCAACAGTCCTCATACCCTTCAGACTTTATGAAAAGATCCCTTCGGAAGATTTGTTGCGGACAATTTGTCCGACAACGACTTAGTCCATTTTCCCGAAAGAATTGCCTTTATTAGCTGTTGGCGGATTGTCCGAGGAAAAGGTCTTTACCAATATTTTCGAAAGAATTTCCTCAATCAAATATGCTCAAGTCTTCTAGACTTAACCCGATTGCCTTTTCTGAGTAAAAAGCACTTCACAAATGCGATTTACTTCACAGTTCTTCTCAACTCAACCTTTGGCATTGATGCATGATCAGTTTCAATCTAAATGACATCAATGACAATTCCATGCCGTCAACTGTCTTCTTGCTCAAATTTCCAACGATGGAAGGTATTCGCAGCAGTTCTAACAATAGTATTGATAGAGCTCAAGAAGTCAAGGAAGTGGAAGACCATCAGGGTGTCACATATGATTGGGATTCTTTGAGAGATCGTAGATCTGTTTATGACAATTAGTTTGGAGAGGCATATGACATTGCCAAAAGGAAAATTGAAGGAAAAATAGCCAAGGCTAACTCGCTTGCATGTACCTATTGACGCTGTGGATTGCACCCTTGACAAAAGCCCGAGCTTCTGTCTTCCACGCGGCACAATGGAGACTCCCTTCTTGCCTGTGGGTCTGGCAAAACTGAGGGAAGAATCTCTAGATAAGGGCTAGCTCCCTTTGATGCATCTCTGAGTTATTTCACTACTACTGCTAATATATAAAAAGGGGGGGTGAAAAGAGAGAAAGATACTGAAAACAGAAACTAACATAAGACGGTGATGCACCAAACAAATTTGATCTACTCATTTACTCACACTTTAGACCAGAAGAGGACATACATACACTTTATCTTATGAAAAGCCCAGACTATAGGGAGCTTTAACAAGGAGGCTTAATGAAGACACAGAAAATGAACTTACCACAGGGGTTGTAAAAAACACACTGTCTGATGACCCTTCTCTGTCTCTGTGCTCCAGATGCAGCACTTCCTGTTAACTTGCAAAACTGGTACTCTAGCTACACCAGGTGTGTTGGTGTCAACTTGTGAAAGCATCAAGCTACAATGACTAAACACAAGTTTAATACGCAGACACACTCAGAGATATAACCAGTCGAATAGAGGTAAAACGCATTCTTATTGATTCAAGGTGAAATTTTGGCAGGGCTTTGCCTTACAAAATGAACGATCCCTTTCTCAAATGAGAGTTTACAATATATAGAGAAAGAGAAAGCAATGGCGCCTCTTTCCACAAGTGGCCCATGCTGCATTTAATTCATTGGGAAGAGTAAGTCTGCTGAAAGAAGCCATGCTCTGGCAGTCCAAGTCTTGACTTTGGCGTTTAAATCATATTAAATGTCATGTAAAAACATGGGTTGCGCCTTTTTGTTTGAAAACAAGACCGCTTCTTAAAGAGGTTCACGCAGTTGTATGCTCATTAATGCCTAAACAAAGAAAAGCAGGCCACGCCTTCACTGTTCGCACTCTTTGATGACCATTTCTTAAGGACTGTTCCAACCGCTGTAATAACTCTTTTGCCGACGCTTCTTTTGCCACCTGGGGTGTTTTGTCCGTGTCTATGCTTGGCTCTTCGGGCTTCATTCTCGACGGGTCGCTGAGTTCACTCTTGGCTTGTCTTTTCCCAGCTTTTGTCTTTTTTTCAAAGAAAACCTTACCTTTCGGCCCTCATCTTTGGTCCCTCTGCAAGTGTTCCCTGCCCTCCGCAAGGGCACTTTGTCTTTGGAGCTTTGTAAAACTACTTGCGTGCTTTGAACCGGCTCATGCTTTGCCAAAAGGCTTGTAGACCAACTACCCGAAACGAAAAAAACCCTGTGAATCAACCCGAAATATATACAAGGCTCAAGTCATTTGGCTCAAAAAACAAGGCTATTATAGAAGGGAAAAGCACAACAGCAGAAGGGTCAAAACATGACTGACTGCTCAAGATAGTGGGGAAGGAAGGGAGACCAATTTTTTGGCCTGCAAGACCA
Organism: Torreya grandis; assembly: GCA_037957365.1. Classification (NCBI taxonomy): domain Eukaryota; kingdom Viridiplantae; phylum Streptophyta; class Pinopsida; order Cupressales; family Taxaceae; genus Torreya; species Torreya grandis. The sequence goes on from JARHVA010000359.1 coordinate 2,580,259, forward strand.
AAAATGGTCAACAAATTTGGCAATTCCCAGGGGAAGCACGCCTGCTATGCTTAGAAAAACCAGTGGCTTACAAGTCCAATGGGCACAGAGTCGAGACACAGTCCGAAAGGTTGACAATGGCCTTGAGATATCCAAGAATCAATCATGAAGCTTTTACCCCAAAAGGTAAACAAACCACATACAAGGTTAAAAAAAACTACGAACATGTGCGAAAGCACTTAGGGAAAACAAGAAAAATATGTACAAAATGAGAGAAAAGCTCAATGACAGTGCTTAAGGTATATCCCATTAACTGGGATATGCAGTTCCTCACCATCCAACCTAGAGAGTTGGAATGCATTGTGTTGCTTACACTGAGTGATGACATATGGACCACTCCATAGGGCGTCGAACTTCGTGTGCTTTCCAGGCTTAGCTCGGTCCTCATTCTATTTTAAGACGATGTCACCTTCAGAGAAGCCTTTTGACGAAGACTTCTTGTCAAAGTGCTTCTTCGTTTGTTGCTGATGACTGATCATAGAAACCATGGCTCGATCCCTTGTCTCTTGAAGTTCCATCAATTCACACAACCTGACCTCCATGATGTTGCCCTCTTCTAGTTGAAGCTGGTGAGCAAGATCGAAAGCTGGCAATTCAAGTGAAATAGGAAGTCTAGCTTCCCTTCCATACACAAGCGTGTATGGTGAATTGCCAACTGCCCTTTTTGGGGTAACCCTATATGCCCACAGAGTTGTTTTCAACTTGGCATGCCAAGTTCTCTGATTCTCCTCCATTGTTCTTTTGATAATCCTAATCAGATTCTTGTTGATGGACTCAGCCAACCCATTCCCTTGTGGGTAGTAGTTGGAAGAAGTGCTGAGATAGATGTCGTATCTCAATGCCCACTCGCTCGTTTTGGTTCCTAAGAAAGCCAATGCGTTGTATGATATGATGGTAGCTGGGACTCCAAACCTTGTCAACAGGCGTTCATAGAAACCTAGGACTGCACTTTCGTTGACCTCCTTCAAAGCGATAGCTTCTACCCATCTCGTGAAGTAGTCTGTGGCGGTCAAGACCCATTTGTGGCCAGCACTGGAGGGAGGATTGATCATCACTATGAAGTCTAGGCCCCATTGCATGAATGGTTGTTCCACCTGAATAGGTTGTAGAGGCATTGCAGCTAGCCGTTGTTTCCCATCAAAAAGTGGACACTTCTGACACTTTCGTACCCAGGCATGGGTGTCTCTGAATATAGTGGGCCAAAAGTAACCAGCTCTCATAATTCTTGTAGCTGTAGGCTTAGGAGCAAAGTGACCACCAGCTGGCCCATCATGGAACTCGGACAGCACCCTGTTGACCTAACCTGGGTCTATGCACTTTAAAAGTACTCTTGAGAAATCTTTTCTGAACAACACTCCATCAATCAAGACGTAAAGGAGAGATTGGAGTCTAAAATATCTCTTCTTGGTCCTATCAAGGCCCTACGGGCACTCACCAATGAGAAAAAAATGTCTCATGTCTAATGTCCAATCCTTCATGACTGTTGGTTCTTCTGTTGTGGCTTCATCATGAATTAGCAAACTGTCCTCTTTCTGTTGTTTAAGGTCTGCAGCAAGGTGTTCACACAAGCCTTTTCCGCTTACCATCTTGGTGGTTCTGATGTCTACGTCATATTCCATTACTTTGGTGATCCATCCTGCTCTCTTTTCATTTAGATCACGGCTGATCGAGAAATCTTTGATGCTGGAGTGCGGCACCATGAGATGAACCCTACTGTTGGACAGCGTATGTCTGAATTTCTTCAGGCTCTGTATTACCGCAAGGACTTGCTTCTCCACATATGTATACCTGACCTCAAAACCCTCTAGACCCTGGCTAAAAAATGCAAGCGGCCATTCAAGGTCCACGCAAATTTTTCACTTTTCTTCAGCATGGAGGTCAATGGCTTGACTATCTCGGCAAAATTTGGGATAAATCTCCTGATAAAATTTATTTTGCCAAAGAAGCTTTGCAGACCCTTCTTATGCATAGGCAAGGATAGCTCTATGATGGAGCGAACTCTTTCTGGATCAATAGTCAAGCCTTCTTTCGAAACCACATGGCCAAGAAGTTTACCTTCATGGACAACGAACACACATTTCTTTGGGTTGAGAGAAATACCGAACTCTCTACACCTCTCAAAGATGTGCCTGAGGTGCTTCATGTGTTAGCCTGCTTCCGTAGAAAACACTATCACATCATCAAGATATACCAGTACAATATTATTTATCAGGGCTTGAAAAGCCATGTCCATGGCTCGTTGAAAAGTGGCACCAGCATTGGATAGTGCAAATGGTATTTTTCGATAAGTGAACATCCCCCATTTGGTAGTGAAGTTTGTCTTGTACTGGTCACAGTCTTGCACCAAAATCTGATTGTACCCTGAATATCCATCCAAGAGGGAGAAACGCTCGCTGATTGTCACCATTTGGAGGATCTACTCCATACTTAAGAGAGGATAATGGTCTTTCAAAGAGACTCTATTGAGGTCTCTGAAATTTACGTATAATCCGATCTCCCCATTCTTTTTTCGGATAGGAACAAAATTGGCCAGTCAAGAAGAGTGTTTGATCGGAAATATGATTCTGGACTCAATCAGCTTGGTAAATTCCTTCCGCATGAGAGGCCCAATCTTCGGATTGACAAGCCTTTTTGTTTGATGGGCTTGGTGCCTTCCTCCAGCTCAATGGTATGTTGGGCCAAACTTGAGTTAAAACCCTTCAAGTCGCTATACTCCCAAGCGAAGACATCAGCAAACTCCTGCCCCAACAAGATGAAAGCTTGCCTTTCATGATCTATACACACTTTTCCAAGTGCAAGCAGCTTATTCTTGAATATCTCAACTTTTTCATAGTTCTCCTTCTTTGTTGTGATGCTTGCTTTATTATTTTTCAATTGGTCATCCTCGTTGAAGATACTTTCGAGAGTGACCAAGCCTTTGGGAAGTTTATTGTTCTTCAACTGAACAATCTGGCTGCCATACTGCTGCTATAGCTTACCCTGGTTTTTAGAGGCAAACTCACCTTCCTCTTGCAAGAGGAGTGCTATCTGTTGATTGCTATCAAACAACTGTCAGTTGGTGATGTTGTCAGGCACGGAGGGTCTGATTACCACTTTCAAATGGTGCGGACTATTGTCTCGGCCTATCTCCTTGGGGATGTTGTACTGAGCACCAACTATTGCTAGTCTGTCAGCTTGCTTATTCTGCTCTCTTGGAATAGAAGTAACATTGAAAGCAAGGAAACTCTCTACTAAGTCCCACAGCTTGTGCTTGTACGACTTTAGCAAAGAATTCTTGGTCAGATTTCGGCTTCTCACCTGATTTACGATCAGCTCGTTGTCACCAAAAACATGTAGCTCTTTAATTCCTCTTTTCCTCGCCCACTCCAAACCATGGATGAGAGATTCATACTTTGCAACATTGCACGCGCAAGAAAACTGGAACCTGAAAGTCGAAAAGTATTTCTCTTGTGAGGGGGAAACTAGCACCACTCCCCCACCAGCTCCCAGCTTGCTTCTTGAGCCATCAAAGAAACGCTGCCATAAACCTGAGCTCTCTTGGCTTGCTTTCATCAAATTTGGTACAAAAGTACCCTCTTCATGCATGCAACAAATCCCGAGGCCTGCCTCTTCTATGAACTTGTAAGGGTCATGTTCAAAGTTGTCACTTCCCGATTCGTCTAAGAGCAGGTCAACAACTCCTTCAAGGGCAGAGGGCAGAGATTGACCCACTTGGAATTCTTCTTGATCAATAATGGCGTAGCTGACATTTGTCGTCTTGAGTGAGTACGGCTCCAGATGATCTCTATGGATTAGCTCCGACTCAATTTGACCTTAGTCCCATATTTGGTTCTAAAAACCAGGTAGGACCAGTTTGTTGCTAGGTACCCGTCTATTTTGGATGTGAAATCCCTGGACAAGCAAATGGCAAAGTAGGGAGGGACATTCGCCACCACCACGTCGTGAGGAACCGAGAAAGTTGGACAAGCGTGGAGCGTCAAGTTCAAGCCTCTCACCACTCCTACTGTCTTTGTTGGTGTTCCATCTAGCTGCAGGACTCCCTTAGTCATTTCTTCATATTTGAGTCTCAGTTTATCCGCGATACATTTTAGCATTACTGAGTTACTTGCCCCACTATCAATAATGCAATTGTGCATCAAAAAATCTCCTATGACTAAAGATAGATAGAAAGGGGGAACCTTTTCTTCTTTGTTTACTTGGCCTATTGTGGAAGGGTGCCCATTCATGATCAGAACATTATCGGCTTTTGCTAAGACAACTTGTTCATTTAGCCCGTGCAATTCTTTTTGGATCATGTCCTTTTGTCTTGGCATTGCCAATAAATCCCACAAGGAGATATTCATGTGTAGCTTCTTCATCTGGTCTACCACATTGATTTGAGAGTTGCTCCTTTTCAAATTTTCTTTGGGGTTGCTTGCAGGCTAAAGACAGGGCGAGGAGCTGAGGGTGTAACCGACGGCCTGAAATTTGGAAATTTTTGGTTCACATGTGATGAAGAAGATGCTGCAGATGTTTGAACTATCTGAGCTTCCTCCATAGCTCTCCTTTTGGACCTTGTGTTGGTTGCAACATAATCACCTTGGTTGTCCGCATTGCCCACGTAGTTGACTGCACAGAATTCATCTTCCTGGTGATTCATGAGAGTGGAATCAGACTGAGCCGACCTGTTGTCCATGCCAGGTTGCACTGACGCCTCAAAGCTTGGGAATTGGGTGGCTGCCTGATTGTCTTGTGCATTCGTGTATTGACTCGACATCTCATTTGTATAAACAACCTGATCTTGACCATATCCCATGGGTGAGCAATTTGGTTGTTCTTGTACCAGATTATTTTGAGCGGACACTAGAGCCTTGGATGATGGAGCGCCTGGATTATAGCCTTGATAAGGTCTGACTTGTACAAACTGACCCTATCCTTGATTGTAATTCTGAAAGGGGGTCGATTTGCTTGTCCGAACTGCTAATATCCATGATTTGGCCGATAGCTTTGAGCTTGCTGCCTTTTGAGAGCCACCAATTCCTTGATCACGCTTTGCAACAAGCTTTTAACTTCATGAAGGTCATTGGACGAAGTAACTGTGGGCTTTTCTATGCCAGGCAGAAGAGCTAAGGTGGGTGCAACAGTCTGGACTGGGGGTGGCAATTCAGGGAAGAGTGGCATATGAGGTCTAGGGGCTATCTTTCCCGCTTGCACCAGGGAATTCTCAGCTGCTATGGCTATTTCATAGGCAGCGGGCAGCACATGTCCTCCCATGGACTGTATCATGACAGCAATGTCGTTGTTCAACGCTTTCAAATAATAGAGGAAAGCATAGCTTGGGGTCGGCCTTGCCAAAATGGCCCAGGTCTTCTGAAAACGAGTATTGAAATCCTGCATAAATTCGTGTGGAGCTCTCTGCATGGTGGTTAGCTGCTCAGCAAGCGAGAGGTGGTCACTCTTCTCCCCGAATTTGTTTGTTAAGAGGGTACCCAATTCGTTCCATGTGCCGATTGAATTCATAGGCAAAGTCCCATACCAGTCCAAAACCTTGCCCTTAAAAGACAATGCCAGCAATCTGATAGCAATGTTTTCTTCAGTGACATTGTGAATATTGTAGAGGTTGGCAATATTTTTGATGTGCTCAATAGCAGTAATAGGCCCTTCTCCATTAAAGGGAGGCACACTCTTAAGGGTTGTACCTGGGATTGGGTCATAATGCAGAAGATTCAAAGGACTCTGACCATAAAAAGCCACAAAAGGTAAAGCCATATATATGACAGGATTCAACCGAGGCCTTCTTGCGTAAGTGTATCTTATAGCAAGTCTGGAAAAATGACTTGCTGAATAAGGATGAGTCCTTGCAAACTTCAGTCACCTTGCTGAGTTTAATAGTAGTTCAACGAATTCAAAAGGGACACCCTTAGCAGCAAATCGTGTGATGACCTTAGGCATAGGATGTTACACTGATCTTTGACCAAAGACTAATGCTCTTGATAATGAAGTCGCCAAATGCTGGAAAAATGGTTGATTTTTTTTTGTTGTAACAGGTCAAACATCAATCCTAGAACTTTTCTGTGTTAAAAAATTGGTCCCACCGGGCATGCCAAAAACTGTTGATGCTGTGGATTGCACCCTTGACAAAAGGCTGAGCTTCTGTCTTCCAAGCGACACAATGAAGACTCCCCTCCTACCTGTGGGTCTGGCAAAACTGAGGGGAGAATCTCTAGATAAGGGATAGCTCCCTTTGATGCATCTCTGTTTTATTTCACTACTACTGCTAATATATAAAAGAGGGGGGGTGAAAAGAGAGGATACTGAAAACAAAAGCTAACCTAAAACGGTGATGCACCAAGCAAGTTTGATATACTCACTTACACTTTAGACCAGAAGAGGACATACATACACTTTATCTGATGAAAAGACCAGACTGTAGGGTGCTTTAAAAGGGAGGCTTAATGAAGACACAGAAAATGAACTTACCACAGGCGCTATAGAAAACACATTGTCTGATGACCCTTCTCTGTCACTGCGCTCCAGATGCAGCACTTCTTATTAACCTGCAGAACTGGTACTCTAGCTACACCAAGTGTGTTGGTGTCAACTTATGAAAACATCAAGCTATAATGACTAAACACAAATTTAATACGCAGACACACTCAGAAATATAACCAGTCAAATAGAGGTAAAACGCATTCTTATTGATTCAAGGTGAAATTTTGGGAGGGCTTTGCCTTACAAAATGAGAGATCCCTTTCTCAAATGAGAGTTTACAATATATAGAGAAAGAGAAAGCAATGGTGCCTCTTTCCACAAGTAGCCCAAGCTGCATTTAATTCATTGGGAAGAGGAAGTCCGGTGAAGGAAGCCACGCTGCGGCAGTCCAAGTCTTGACTTCGGCGTTTAAATCATATTAAATGTCATGTAAAAGCAGGGGTCGCATATTTTTGTTTGAAAACAAGACCGCTTCTTAAAGAGGTTCACGCGGTTGGCTACTCATTAATGCCTAAACGAAGAAAAACAGGCCACGCCTTCACTGTTCGCGCTCTTTGATGACCATTTCTTATGGACTATTCCAACCGCTATAATAACTCTTCTGCCGACGCTTCTTTTACCACCTGGGGTGTTTTGTCCGTGTCTGTGCTTGGCTCTTCGGGCTCCTTTCTCGACGCGTCGCTGAGTTCACTCTTGGCTTGTCTATTCCCAGCTTTTGTCTTTTTTTCGAAGAAAACCTTACCTTTCGGCCCTCTTCTTTGATCCCTCTGCAAGTGTTCCCTGCCCTCCGCAAGGGCATTTAGGCCCCAAGTTACCCTTTGGACCCTGCTGAAAGGCTCAATTGGTCATTTGCCTGCCCTCCGCAAGGGCACTTTGTCTTTGGAACTTTGTAAAACGACTTGCGTGCTTTAAACTAGCTCATGCTTTGCCAAAAGGCTTGTAGACCGACTGCCTGAAACAGAAAAAATCCTGTGGATCAACCCGAGATATATACAAGGCTCAAGTCATTTGGCTCAGAAAACAGGCCTATTACAAAAGGGAAAAGCACAACAGCAGAAGGGTCAAAACATGACTGACTGCTCAAGATAGTGGGGAAGGAAGGGAGACCAATTTTTTGGCCTGTAGGACCAAAAAAGGTCAACAGTACCTACATGAGAGGACCAATATTTGTTGAGACAGTAGTCATGATTGAAACAATGATGGAGCACATAGCACAGGGACTAGGATGTCAGCCTGATGTTGCTTGGGAAATTAATATGCATACTAAAAGAGGCATGATGTTTTCTGGTCAAGAACTCATACATTATAATGCAAAATTAGTTTTTTATACAATGCAAGCATCAAGTAATTATCAAAACTCATGTCAGCAAGATCGAGTATGAGGATTCATCATGTATTACCTAAGTGAGTAGGATAACCCAATTGATCCACTTGGATTTGCAACGCTTAGCTAAATTTACACAAGTTGATGTTGAAACTATCGAGAGTGGGTGGCTCAAATGGACATGTATTTGGGGCATAAAGTTCCAATTATACTAATTAGTTGAGAACACATGTGAAATTTCAAACTCATGAGTCACACAAATCGAAGATCGGGAATGCGAGTGTTCTTGGGTAATGCATGATAGACACCAAAGTCTGAATAGTTCGATAGAAGCTAGAGCATAACCAGTTTAGTGTCATGTCCCCTTTTCAGAATTAAACCAATCAGAAGACCCATAGCTTATTCTTTATTTCCCGTAGGCTAAGGGATAAAGTTAGGAAAATAATTTAATACTAATGTATTAAGTTGTTTTACGTCACTTTATTTCATAACATGGAAAATTGACATGTATTATTATTATGAAGAGCACCAAAAAGTAATATTCATTAAGTGGGCGAAAAACTATTATTTATCTAAAAGTGTTATAAATGCTTTTGGGTTTAGGGCAACTGGAAAAAGGGAACTTATAAAAGGAGGTTTGGGCTCAAAAGGATTCATTATTCATTATTTATTATTGAAATCAAGAGCCTATTCTGGAGTTTGAGCTTTTGTGTTCAACTTATCCATTTGAGGACGAAAACCCTCTAGTGTACAAGATCAGAGGACGAAAACCCTCCTATCCTTCAAGATGATTCCTTCCACGGTGTTGGGTGAATATTTTGTCAGTCAGCAGTCTAATAGAGCAAAATAGGTCTTATCATCCACAGCAAAGGAGATTGGTCGGCCCAGTGTGCAAATTTCCTACATCAGAGGTGGACAAATCTCTCCTCTCATCAAGGGGAGGTTCCCTATAAATATGCAGGAGCTATATATATACATATAAGCAGAAAATAATACTCAGGGGTGGGATATACCATCCATCTCTCTTCTTTCAGAGATGATGTTCACAAACTAAGGAGAAATCCTGGGTGATTGGTGAAGGTACTTCTCTTTTTTTAGGAGTAACATTCAGCCAAGAGCCAAATCCCTTCCTGGATAGTAGAAGTCCTGGTGAAATGATAAAAGGCACTTCTCTTCTTTCAGAAGTGCTTGTTCCTGCAAACAACAAGAATCTTTCTTTCAGGTATGACAAGAAACTGGTAACACTAGCGCAGTAACCAGCAGGATGAAACAGAACACAAAGTTTCCACCTCAACTGCCCAAAGAGTAAGATACGAAGAACAATGGGGGCACAAAGTCGTCCCAAGGTCCTTTACACAGAAACAGAAAATAAACACACACCGAAGACAACTATGACAACACAAAGTCTGAAAGTAGTTGGCTTCAGGACACCTTCCTGATTACTTCCACTAGTTCTGCTTATTAGATCAAATAAACAAGAATGCTTCTAGGAAACAGACATAAGAACAATTTTCTAAAGTAGCACAAGCTATAACAGCACAAAGTCTGCAAGTAACTTGGTTTCTCATTCAATCAAAGAAATATGAACAACAATCTGAGCTCAAATTCTCAGTAATGCCTTTCAATTTGGGCAGAGTTTTGCTTCTGGTAACGGGAAGATCTCCCTTACTAATGAGAGAAATTACAATATATAGAAGCCAAGAAAGACTTGGTGCTTTGTTCCATAGAACGGCCCATTCTGTGCATTCAATGCCTTGAATGCATTTCCAGGTTTGTCAAAGGACTGTGTTGAAAATAGGGAGGCAGTTTTAACTATGGCATGTCATTTCATCCCATGTGTCTTCTCCTAAGCCTGGATCATTTGGTCTGTACCCTCTGACATCTCAAAGCTGTCCATTTTGTCTTTACTCTAAAGGAGACCAACAGGATGCGCCTTCAATGTTTGCAAACTCGAAAATCTACTTTAAAGACTGTTCCAGCTACCAGAATAACTTCTACGTAAATATTTTCCTCTTTGTCTCTTCCTGCTACAATTTAAGCTCTCGAGCTATCTTTTTGGTCAGTCGCTTGGTTCTTCCTTTAAGTTCTGCGCTTTATTGGAATTTCCACGGATATTCTCTCACTTTAAATTTGACGTCCGCAGGACCGTCAATGGTCGCTAGTTGCTTGAACCGTGTTGAACTTTGAACCTATGAACCATTTGAAAGTTCATTGGTTCATCGGTTCGTCGGTTCATTCTGTCTCTTTTGGTCCATCACTTCCCTGCTTAAGCGCTTCTTTGCTCTCTGGTTAAACCATCGCTTTAATTGAACTTGCCTTTGGAATCATCCATGTTGCTTCTTTGTCCTTTCTAGCCCTTCTTGTCTAAGTCTTTGGGGGGTCCTTTCTGTGTCTTTGATAAGTGGCAAGTTCCGCTGTTATGAAACTCATTAAAAACTTACGGAAAATGGGATCCAAGACACGTCTTGCCCGAGCAACTTCAAAAGGGGAACGCGGATGCAAACACTTGTCACGTTCTGTTGAGTCATAACAGGGCACGTGATGTATTCTGCTTAACTTATAAAAGCTTTAGAAACCTTTTGAGAGTCCTGCGGAAGATGACACGTGGTGGCTTCCGCTGCACTGTCTTTTTCCATCAAGCGCTTTTCCGCAGGGTTTTCTCTTCAATCGGGCTTTTCCTTCGCTTTCTTTGAGCTCTCTTCTCGGGTGAATTCCTTCGGACGAAATGTCCGAAGGACTCTACTTTGCCTTTTGCCTTGTTCATTTTTTCGAAGGAGTTCACTTTGTTCGTTTTTGCTCGCTGCCCTCCGCAAGGGTTCTTGGCCTCGGTCCACTGCCCTCCGCAAGGGCACTTGTTCCTTTGGCTTTGGGGCAGCCCCTTGAACTTACCGATTGAACCAAATGATTGAAGCAACTTTGGTTCAATGGTTCAATCGGTTCATTCTTCGTTATTTGGCTAAGTCTTTTTGATCTTTTGAACCAAGCGCGTTGAACCAATTGGTCGTTGAACCCATTGAACTGTTGAACCAAAATGGTTCAAGGTTCAACGGTTCAAGCCTTTGCTTTTTTGCTAAGTGTTTGAAGCCGTGGAACGGTTGAACTTTGAACCTTGACAAATGCGCTTAACTCTTGCTGATGACGTTGAACCTTTGAACCCATTAAACCCGTTGAACCAAAATGGTTCAAGGTTCAATGGTTCAATCCTTGCTTAGAAGCTTGCCGATGGACATTTTGGTTGAACCTTGTCGTTGAAACAACCTTGAAATCGCCTAAGTGTTGAGAGCTTGCTTCTCTCCTGCAGAGTATGTGGAAATCAACTTGCGAAGCCCGTAGAACTTGGCCTGCAGAGTCCGTAGATTTTCTTCCTGCAGAGTCCGTAGATTCAAGCCTGCAGAGTCCGTAGATTTTTGAGAAAGCTTTGAAAAATGAAGAACCTGAATGCTCAGAACAATTTTTGAAATGGGAAGAGAGGATTTTGGTCTGTAGGGGACCAAAATAGTTCAAATGTTGTCCCAATAATGAGTGATATTTTTGGGGGACAACAGACGGATCATAATTGTGTTGAAAGATTGAAATTTATTACATAACCAATCTACTACAGTGATTCATACAGCCACTATAGTGATCCGTAGCCAGCCATTAGTTGTATTTATGATTGCTATAATCCTCTGGGATTAGGGCAACTGGAAAAAATGAACTAATAAAAGGAAGGTTGGGCTCAAAAGGATTCATTATTTATTATTGAAATCAAGAGCCTACTCCAGAGTTTGAGCTTTTGTGTTCAACTTATCCATCTGAGGACGAAAACCCTCTGGAGTACAGGGTCGGAGGACGAAAACCCTCCTATCCTTTGAGGTGATTCCTTCCACGGATCATAATTTTGTTGAAAGATTGAAATTTATTACATAACCAGTCTGCTACAGTGATTCGTACAGCCACTACAGTGATTCATACCCTGCCATTAATTGTATTTATGATTGCTATAACCCTTTTTGGGTCTTAAACACATTGATTTGATATTATAAACTGATTTCAGAATTATCTACAGCAGATCTGCCTTCAAACAATAGGGTTTCATCTTCAAATAGTAGAGTTAAATCTTCAAATTGCAGGTCATGATCTTTATTTTCGGTTATGGACATTGACATCCCTGTTGTTCCAGCACAGGTTCCATATCATGGACCATAGTTCGCATACTCGTACTCGGAGAGTACTCGCCCAACTCCCAAAAAGTTTACTCGGCAATTATTTGACAGCCACTCACCATTATTCGACAAATTACAAAGATAAATTTTATAAAAAAAAACATAAATTTTATAGAAATTATAGTTGCAAAATGTATCAAATGAGTCTGTAAAATGTTAGGGAAGTGTTTTCTATTAGATTTAAATATAGGGAAAGTATAAAATCGCATAATCATGATTCATGCGAATACAACTGTGACACTGTCAAGTTTCAACAACAAATTGATATAGTGATACTTATACAAGAATCTACAAGTACAAATTACAAGAATTTATAATTTTCTCTTCCCTGCTCTATCGAAAACTAGAGGGGACTAAGAGAGTCCAGTCCCCTCGCACTCGGTTGCCCCTCCTTGCTCTGCCTAGAATGTTGCATCTGTGGCTCCACCCTGGAACTAAATGGTAGTGACTCCTCTGCCTCATGTTTGACAACATCTATAAGGATGTCATCCAATCCAATATCTCTTGCTTTTGCTCATACACAAGGAAGTCTTTTAGTTGTTTCTTGAATGCAAAGTGTCTATCATACCTACATCCCTTCATGCATCTTTCATACCTCCTATGATGTCACCCTGAAATATGAAAACCCTGAAATATGGCTAAGATTGAAACCCTGAAACCCTAAAATCTAACTAAGTTTGAAATATGATAGGATACTCCAAAACCTAGAATTTGCATTATAGCGCCTAGAGGTCCGAAACCACTCTCAAACATCCTAAAAGTATATATATAAAATATAACTTAAAGTATAAGTTTAAATTTAAATATGGACCATGTAAACTTATACTTAAATGTTTATTTTATGTATAGACTGTGGGGCCATGTGTGTTTTTAAAAATGACAAAAAACTATGTTTTTCCCACATTTTCCATGCATTCTAACCACACTGACGAGTATTTGCACAGTACTTGTCCACTACTCGTGAGTGCTCGCCAATACTCGTGAGTACTGTGCCAGTACTCGTTGAGACCCAAGTATTCAAAACCCTGCCATTTCAAGTGGTGATTAATGGGTTTTGGGGAAGTTTGGCAATTACTCGCCCACTCGGCCAGTAATCGGTGAGTATGCAAATTATGTCATGGACTATGGTGAAAGTTGTTCACAGAGTCTAGAAATTGCCAGCTTGGAGGTGGCCGTAGTACATGTTTCTAGCTACTAAACGTCATTGTCATACTGAGGGTTAACATCAGTAAGGTTATTTTGATATATTACAATTGTTGTTCAATTTAACAATAAGGGTTTTGTTATAATACCATTGTTATTCAATTTATATTTAAACATCGGAACTTTGTTTGCATACAACTCAGATTCAATAAAGATTTCAATTGGGGTTTCAGTATATGTTGTAGTATTTGTTTGATATAAGTTGAAAAGGAATCATAGTAAATTCCAGAATTCAAAAAACTACCTATAAAGGGACATTACATTTAGTGAAAATAAGTTTGACAAATCAGGGGTTGTTGCAACAAAGAATACTGCACATGAGACATGAAGGTCTAAACATTTTGATCGTGATCCCTACCTTAGTCAATTTTTTGCTTCTATGGAATCGGATGATTTGCGAGAAAGTGGATTTGAGGGAAGTGAGAAGGCATGAAAAATGCTCAAAACAACACAATATGGTATTAACAGTTAGCCATTGTTTTATCTCATCTCTTAAAATCAAGTATAATGGAGAATGGAAGACTTAATGGAAGGATAGGAGGGGCATCAAAATCCAAAAATTATTAATCATCCTTCATTTAGAAATTTTTCGACTCATTAGATCGTAAGTATAGGAAAGACAACCAATTGGGAAGTAGATGAAGAGAACAAAAATCTGATTTTCCCAACAACATAACATGACTTGGATGATTTATACGAGAAATGTTGGGACCATCCAAATATGACTATAGACACTTGTAAGTAGAATACACACCAAATGAATATTTCCATTTGAAAAAAAGCATGTGAATATGAATCTAACATATTAGGAAATAACATGAGCAACCCAATATAGATTCAAAAAAATTATATCAGATATCAAAAATTTATTATAAAAAAAAAAAAAATCCAATAAAACAGTTGCCTCTGACTAGGGAGTTGGATTGAAAGGGATAAGAGGGTGAACCTCTAAAACACTAGGAAAAGTACACCAATGCCATATCCATTGGGCCATAGAGTCGAGGAATCAACAAATGATCGCAACCAATACAACACAGGAAAGAAAGACCAATACATGTAGCAAAAGGGGAAAAGACGCAATAAAAACAAGAAATGGGAAGAGAAAACACACAACAAATCTTGATTAAACTGCGTACAAGGTGGGAGATAACCTACCATTACTACCTAAAGTGTTGTAGGGAAATGGAAGATGAGTTTCATATTTGTATAAAAAATAGTATATATTGTCACCATAGAAGTGACTAAGTTTGAAAGGCCCCAACAATAGAGAGTCATATTTTCTATGACTACCTCTTGGTTCTCTTTTATTATCCCAAACGAGTGCTAGAACTCCAATTTGAAACTCTTGCAGCTTATCTTTTCAATCAAATATTTTCTTTGCTTTTTCTTGATGAGCAACAATGTGATCAATAACCAACATACGCTCTTCTTCAAGCTCAGTGAGATATAGAATTCCCTTTTCAAGCAGATATTTGAATTCTTCTTCTTCAATGGCATGAGCAAGCTAAAGTCTGAGTTACAATGAATTCGAATCACTGAATCAATTCCATAGAGTGATTTGAACGGAGAAGTCCCAATGGCTCTCTTTGGAGTAATGTGATCTGCCCATAATGCATCATACAGTCTTTTGTGCCAATTTCTCAGATTTTCATCAACAAGTTTGCAGATGATGATCGTGATATTCATGTTTTTAGAATTCACTTTTCCATTTCACTTTGGATAATAACAAGAATGAGAAAAATAAATTTCATACTTGTAAGAGAATTCAAGAAGCTTTGAAGATGAAAATTTCAATGCATTATTAGTGACTATCTTTTGTGGTACCTCGAATCAGATCAATATATTTCGCTTGATTAAAATGCAAATGACTTCACAAGTTGCTTTTTTAAAAAGAATAGTTTCCACCTACTTAGTGAAGTAATTCATTGTTGTCAAAATATATATGTGACCAACGCTAGAATAATGATTCAAAGTACCAATAAAATCAAGCACCCATTGTTTAAAATTTTAAATGATTTTTCAATCACAACTGGTATAAGGGTAGAACGCTGAGCTTCCATTTTCCTAAAAATTGTTGACAACCCTGAAATATCCCTTTTAGGGCTAAAAGCAAAACAAAGGTTTTCCAACAAACCCTAATACAACAAAAAAAATCTTATTTTTTATCAAACCCTAACAAAAATTCAGAATTCTGAAAATATGAAACTAGGGCACAAATTGCATTTTTTTACTATCACATAATTGACCAAAAATTCAGAATAATTACAGCCACCAAAACCTCTTCAAATCTAATTTTTACACCCAAATATAGGCTGGAAATTTCCAGAAAAAATAGTAGAATATTATTCAAACCCTTATACAGCAAAATAGACATGAAGTAGCCCTTCCAAATACAAAATTAGACCCAACAAGTGGGTTTCCCAACTCTAAACAGGCAGAATGCTGCCACTAAAAACTAGCAGAGCCCTCACAAGTCTTCAACAGCCCTTCACCCCAATCGCTGCCCTGTTTTCTGCCTCCAACCCTAGTCGCTACCATCCAAATGGAAGTCACCACACTTTCCAACCAAGTGTTGCCCTTGTACCCTGCTCAAACCTTTGTGAATGGCTCCCAACAACAAGCCAAAGCACCACAACCGATAGTCACACTTGTCAATGCAAATTGCTTCCCTAGAAGAGGTTCAAATCACTGAAATGCAATTACAGCACTTGAAAGTAGTGCTGCCCTAAAAAGGAGTGGAGGTTTTCGTCCACAAACCCTTGTGTGCTTGAAGCTTTTTGTTTTCAAGTCACTTAGCCAAGCGTTTCATGCTTTAGCCTAAAAATCAAATATCATAATTCATGGTAACCTTTCAACTAATCATCATGCCACCTTTTATACTATATTTTCCACAAATTTTCCCCTTAAAGGGGCACTCTACTTGTAGGGAGGGTTAAGGTGGCTTTAAAAGATCTTTTCCCTTCTCTCCATTAAGGATTAAGCCAACCCTTACAAGTTACCTTTTTATGTTATAAAATAAAGATATATATCAAAAAGGTATCTTTTATAACTTAAAATTAGAACCAATGTTTCGTTTTTTTCTCTTTCTTCCCTTAGCCTAGGGAAAGCACCAAAAGAACTAGGCTAAAGGTCATGTATTTGCTTAGGCCAAAAAGGAGACATAACTGATAAGCCTTGCAATTGGAGACACATTCGTATTCTTTGAATATTGTGGACTAATAATAATGGGCCTAATGAATTTTGAATAATGTGACTTATAAATAAAAATGGTCACCAGATGCCTTGCTATGAAATTGTTCCAGAAACCTCTTTTGTTGCTCTGTCTACACATCTTAGGAATGTTTTGTCAACTCCCTTCTTGAAGAGCATGTTATTTCACATTATTAATTTGACAGCTCCCAGTTTTAAAGTTCTCTTTTGCTTCACACTGAGATGATTAGAGCATTTTCCATATGAAAAACAGTAATAGATATCAAAGCATCACTCATCAATTGCCCCAAAAAAAAGAGCCATAGGGAGCTCTTATTTAGCCACTTGATCTTCAATGTTTGTTGGTTTGTTTCCACCTATTATTCGACATAAACATGTCCCTCACACCAACTTAGTGGGCTTAATATCCATGTCATTCTTGAACTTTGGCAATCCAACCTCTTTCAAAGCCCAACTCTTGTTGATTCAAAATTGATTTTGCCATTGTATCTTGGAACATCAGGATTGTATGATAATTTAGAATTTAGAATGGCGGAATGGGAGAAAATTTTAGCTCATGATCTTTCATCCTACAACCAATAAATGTTATTGATGATTTAGTCTCTTCATCATTCTTCTATACCAAAATTATTAGGAGAGTGTTTAGGCACACAAATATAGATCATAAAATATTTTTGAAACCTAGGACACACTAAGAGTGGAGCTATTACAATAGCTACTTTGATCTCATCAAAATCATTTTTTCCATCAAAACTACATTTGAATAATGGCTTTCCTTGCATCATCTGAGGAATGCGTCTAGTAAGTTCAGCAAAATCTAGAATGAACCTTAGTAGAAAATTCACTTTACCAAAGAAAGAATGAACTTTAGGTTTACTTGTCAACAAGGATAGTTGTTGGATTGCCTTCACTATTTTTGGATCAATTTTTGTTTCTTTCTTGAGACAACATGACCCAAAAATTTCCCTTTTGTTACAATAAAGATGGACTTCTTAGGATTTAATGAGATACCATGTGTTTTGTATCTGTCAAATACCATCCTCAAATGATCATAATAATTGATTCTTCTCTTGGAGAACACTATGAGATCATCAAGGTAAACTACTATGATGTTTTTCATATCTCCAAATGCAAGATCCATCACCCTTTGAAAAGTGACTCATGATTAATTTGTTGACAAACTTTGGTTCTTCTATAGTTCCAATATTTAATTTGTTATAGCCATATGATCCTTGAGGTTTTGTTTGAACTTTCTTCTTGATGAACATGTCATGTTCATCGAAAAAATCTTTCATAAATAGTCGGCCCTTAGGTATCTTGTTCCCCTTTAGTTGAATCAGCTCCTAGCTGCACTCTTAATAATCAACTTCATCATCATCTATTTTAGGTACTAACTCACCATACACTGAATTACTGCCCTTGAAATATAAATTTCTTAAGTTTTCAGAGTTTTCAAGAAATTGTATGATTTGTTGATCATCATTGAAACCTTGCTAGTGCTCAAAGTTTTCAAGGAAACTACGCTGATATATCAACTCGATAGTGTGTGTGTCCTTTTTAAGCTCTATATAAGGAATCAATATACAAGCCGAAACTCTAAAGCATAAGCTTTGTCATCTTTTACCCTTGGTACAATAGAGATTAAAAAAACATTAAAAGCTTCAATGCAATCCCATATCATGTTCCTATAATATCCCAACCTGTCATATTTAGTTGGGCACTGGTCTCTAGCTTGTTTGACAATCAACTCCACATCTCCCAGAGCTTTCAAATTCTTGATACCATATCTTGAGCAGCTTTCAAACCCAGGAGTAGTGCCTCATATTCAATAGTATTATTTGTGCATTCCAACTGCATCCTATATGATAATGAATGCATTTCCTTTAGAGAAAACGAGCACAACTCCAGCATCCAACACAACAGTTGAGCAGCGTCCATCAAAACGTAAGGTCCATACTTCTTTTTTATCTTTATCAACTTGTTCTCTTTCAATGAGTTCAAAACTATCAAGATCATCCGCAGATATCATGTAAGATAAGATAAGATAAATATATTAATGTCCAACTAATGACCACAAAAGTAGGTCAAAGGGACTGCAGATTACAGAAATGTGTCAGGGAAAAGTGGGAAACCAAAAAGGTCTCCAAAAACAAGAAAAACAATGCTAAAAGAAATAGTATAAAGCATGGCAAAGAGAAACCACACTCAGAGTCAAAGAACCAAAGGACCAAAAAGCCACGACCAACCATGCTCAGGACCAAAGAAGGAAGCAGAAGAAATGAGCAACCCCAAAGAATCTCTAAACATCGGGAGCACGAGAATGAACTCTGAAAAAGAAGAACCAAGAGGGAACCCATCAAGAGTTTGATCCAACTATCCTAGCATCCAAAGCCGAAGAGAAGAAGCTCCAAATAGAAGTATGACCCGAAGAAGGGGAGGTATGATGCCTAGTCTGTCCTCCAATCCTCCACCTAGAAGGAAAAATCCTTTTTGTTGATCTGGTGGATCTAGTATGTCCCCTGATGCTGGGTCTGAAGTGAATATGTTGATGAAAACTCGGGGAACTGTGAGTAGTGTGAGTAAAAAACTAAACCCATATCTTCATAAATGATTTCTGCATGAGAATCATCTGACTTTGGAGCCATGTATTTATCCTTTTGTTCTAGTTCCAATCCAATCCTACCTCCATTGACCGGTATCATTGCATGAGATGAGTCCAATTGAATTTCAACTTCGAGATCCTTGCAGAAACTTAGGAAGATTTTACTTCTAAAGTGGTCGCATTGTATTCCCTCAAGTGTTCGGAAGATGAACCATTCCATTCCCAGATCTTTCCACAATCATTTTTAGTTTGAATATCTGGCTACTCCCTGCCCCTTCTTTGCTCATGATTGGTGTTTCTACTGTACAATGCCAATTGGAACTTCAAGGAGAACAAACAGTCAAAATATGGCAACAAAGAGTTTGAATCCAGCAACCACACAAAAATATTTTTAAAATTTGTAACAACAAAATCTATATCTTATAATGAAAGGAGGGAACTCTCAAGATACCTTTGACAATGTATAGTATATTTCAACTTTTGGCCTTTAGAACAAGTAACAAAAACAAAAGGACAGTACTTTCAATTGAGCAAGAATTAAGTTATTTTATGCAAATTAGCCCAAAAAATAACCTCATTTAACAAAAAGCCTTATCTGCCATAAATTCTCCTGTAAGATTACATTACAAATTCATGGTTTGCAGAGTATGGAATGTAACTGCATGTAGTGTTTCACATTATAGGGTTTCATATTAGAATCAATGATATATTAAGGGGAAAGTAAATTTCAAGTATGGGGTTCAAAACTTGAGGCTGAGGGTTAATGAACTCACTTCTAGGAAAAAAATGAATATCAACAAAGCTGAAAGTTTGAACAATAAATTTAGAATATCCAAATTCTGAAATTTACACAACCTTCCATGACAAAAACAAATACGCAGACAACAGGCATGCTACCTTATTTTCAAGTATATCATAAACAAGCAAAAAATACTTTCCTTGCAGCAATTAGCTGTTTCTGGAGAATGTTTTATGGTATAAGGACCAGCAAGGTTCAACTCTCCAACCAGAAAAAGGCAAGTGTCCAAAGATTGTTCAGTGATAGAGACATCTATCTGCAGGAAAAACCATCGCATTTGATGTCAGGGATGCTGAAAACTTTTACCTTAGCACTACATGGAGATTATCCATAAGTTTTATAATCAATATTTATTTTCCATAGAAAAAGTAGATATTATAAAAAAGAACTGTTTATAACTAGAGTACAATATATGGTTTAAATTTTTACCCTTTTCAACATAGTGCAAAAAACTATAGGCATCTTTCTAGGTGCAAAGCGCCCCTTCCCACGTTCCGCACCAAGAGTACGGTAGACCAAACTAATCTCAACTGGCCGCAATAGTTCTATCCTGCCAATGAAAACCTCTGTATTACAGAATTGTTCAATGCATGCTAGTCAGAATTGTTAATTTGGCCTGGCTTTTGAATATGAAACAAACTCATTTTTTTATTTTCTTTTTAAATCTTCATCATCTCTTGCTACTTCAAATGCCTACCACATGTTTCTCTGAGCTTCATAACTTTCAAGCATGAGTCTCAATGTACTTATGATCCTGATCTTCGACGAGCTAACTTGTAGCACACATTGAGCACCGTCCATGCATGCTCGCAGAAGAGGGAGGAAATGAAACGTTCCAGATGTCTCATAAAGTATGGTTATATCCAACTTTTCGACTATGACATTCACCTGTGGTAAGCCAGTAGCCATTACTGCTAACTTCTTATATGATGATTGGACAATTAAAGATCCATCTCTGTTAGTTGCATCAGTTTGGACAGGTAATGTGGAAGTAGGAATACTTTTTATCAACTCAGCATGCGAAAAAATCTTTAGTTTAAGTGGGTTTCCAGGTTTTTTCACCAACATTGGAAGCCCGTTAACAAAAGCAATACCCCTGCTACTCTTTTTGTTAACAAAATAAAGCATCTTCTTATACAAATGACCATCAAAATCAAGTTCTTCATCATCATCCTCTGTCTTGTTCTTAAATGGAATACTGCACCAATGTTTGCAGGCATTATTCTTTGTACTTGAGACATCGACTAAGCTTGACCCTGGACGAAAATGTACACAATGAGGTTCCCCATTATCATTTCTTGCATGGATAGATAGTAAGGAAAACCATGATTGTGAATTTTCCTGGTACTTTACCTGCACAACCACTAAGTTATCAGTTTTCAGAAGAGGAAACTTCAAAAACGTCTTAATCCCCAAACATAAAGGGAAAAAATGCAATTTAAAAACAGAAGGAAACCAAAAAAATATACAAGCAGCAAAATACTTTATTTAAGGAAAAACAAATGCAGGAATAGGATTTTTTTCTTTTTATCTTTCATCTAGTCTATGTGAACTCCTTGGGCCAATAAAAGAGAAAGCATGAAGCAGCATCTGGCAAAGAGGTCCAGGACCAAAAGTAAACAAACTCATATTCATATTTTATTAGAATATAAGGAAACTTGACAATAAGAGAAAAGGGCCTTTTTTTTAAATAAAAATTTCAAATAATAAATTAAATATAGAAAGGTGGGTTACAATGTACAGTTTCCCAATCAGACAAAATACAGGAGACTAAAATCTTCTCAAGATACGTCTTTTACAACCCACAGAGGATACATACTTTTAGCACTTGGAGGCCATCCTCTAGACCCCCACTTCAAGCAAATATTTACATTGGATAGAATCTCAAAAATAATATCCCTCGTAATGACCAATCTATGCTGGATATTACTAAGAACATTAACATGCATAGTGAAAGAAAGTATATGTATATCAGTGATATTAATTGCCAGATTAATAACTATGCTT
The DNA here is from genome assembly GCA_037957365.1 of Torreya grandis. Taxonomy (NCBI): domain Eukaryota; kingdom Viridiplantae; phylum Streptophyta; class Pinopsida; order Cupressales; family Taxaceae; genus Torreya; species Torreya grandis. Next base: position 2,602,119 of record JARHVA010000359.1, read on the forward strand.
GTATGCCTAGCATGCCACATATTTATGACACATACTAATTCTAAACCCATTCCAAAATGACAAAATTTGATTCTCCAACCAGCTTCAGGGGGCTTCTTGAGAAAGATCGATTGAGGGAGGATCCTCCTGAGCATAGTTACCAAATCTGGCCGGATCCATATTTTCCACCTGGCCTGAATAAGTTCGGTCCAGATTGGCCATTTTTTTAGTTTTCTGCAGAGAAAAGGCACCTAGAAACCTTATAGATTATGTAACATTAAACGTATTAACAATTTATATTATGTTATTAATTTTTCCTAATTGTATTTGTTAATTTTGAAAATTTATAAAAGCATGTGCATGTGTGCATATGTATATATATTCCAGACTGGAGTTTTCCAAACTTATTCAAGAATTCTCGATTTTTTCAAATTTTTTGCCCTCCTAAACGGATCTGGATTGGCAGACTTGGTAACTTTGCTCCTGAGGCATCTGAGGCTGCAGTTAGGATTAACATGGATAGCTAGGGGCCTTGAAAGAGGAACATGCCACGAAGAACCCCTTTGATGGCCTCAGTAGAGCTCTCAGCATGAACATCCTGTCTTTTGGGGTTCGGAATTCTTTAGCTAGTTCTTGAAACATTTCAACCATTTTTCATTTGGCCTCGGCATGCTCTTGAATCATCACAGCAATCCTCCTTTTATCATTTTATGAAAGTAGAAGGCCCTCAATGGCTCCAAGCCTCTGCTGATGCTGCTGAATGATGATGTCTATGTATTCAATACATTTTTCCATGGCCTCAATCCTATCCATCCTCTCTTGTTATTTCTGCACACTGTGAAAAGCCTAGACAAACCACTCTCCAAATAGGGATATGGATCCCTTTTTCTTATATATATATTTTTTTATCTTCTGTAGGACGACTAATGTCAATGATGGTAGTAATAAAAGTGGGCTCACATTTGTGAAATTCTGTTGACTTACTGAGGCTTAGCTTACTTTGCTGAGGATGAAAGTTACAATCTTGATTTCTTTCAATCAGAGGAGTGGTGTTCTGTGGAAAGTGCTAGGATACTTAAGGAGGCCATGCCCATTTCCCTCTTCCTGTCGCTACGGGGCTGTTCTTACATTCAATCATCCTTTATCTGATTGAAAGGGGAAGAATCAAGTCGTAATGGGTGATAGGATTATGTATGGATGTCGGATGAGCATAAGGGTTTTCAACAGACAGCAACCAAAATTATCCCAAAACATTACTTGATATAAAGTAGAAAACAAAGAATGAGATAAATGTTATTAACATCACTAAAAAATATATTATCTATAGAGTCTTATGGATGTCAACTTGTTTTGAGATGCATTACCTTATACTTCTATGAAGCAATTAAGAGTATAGATGATGCAGAGGGAGAGAGATTGTCAATTCAAACTACAAGTTTTCTCTATTAGGCTTCTTTCCTTCTATCCCTCCTAAAGCACTTAATCAGTTGGTTTTGGAAAATATACAGGGGTTCAGGACAAACAAAGCATAGTTCCAGATACCCATTAAGGGTATACAGCTCCTTACAAAGTTTTATGAGCCAACTCTCAAGGTAAGTGTATTAATTCAACCAGACCTTTTGGAAACTAGGCCTCAATTAGGTCTCTAGGACTGTCAAACTGAGTTTTGGCTCAAAAATCCTCCACGCATGCAAATACTGCAAGAAACCACTTGATTCACTTTTAGGACAACAAACCCAAGCTTCAGGTGAAATTCGAAGGTTTGGAAAGGGTTCTAGATTGCTTAACCACAAAATGACCAAAAACCCTAGGCCCCTGATGTTAAAATTTGATGATTTCAAACTCAAATGGGTGTTTCAAAGGCTAAAACCACTAGTATAAATTCTGTGCCAACATTGAGCAACTATGTGGATTGAAAGAAAACTCAACTTGATGGAAAACAGACTCAGAAATCTCAATTACTCACCTGGACTGTACACAGAATAACAGTGCACAGGACTATGTATAAGGAGTTTGAAGTTTGAATGAGATTTAGTCTTCACAAGGCGTTCCTGAGCATCAAAAAAGTTTCCTTCACCTAATAACACCATTCCCATTATCAAAGTGTTTGAAATGAGCTAAAGAAACCTCAAAAAAGTTTCTCTTGGTTGTTGACTGTGTCAAACACAGAATTCTCAAGGCCTAAGTTTGCCTCTTTTACACCTGTAGATGAATGACGGTACTTAAACTAAACCAGGAATCAACAATAGATATGTAAACACACTTACCAATAGTCTCAACGAAAATCAAAACATTCACCAAAAGCATCCCTCGTTCATTAACATTCTTGATCTTCAACAGTCATACACAGAAAACTGAGGTAGACAACCTTCTCTTTTGCAAATTTGGGACTTCTTGGTTTCTTGAAGCACTCCACCTTCCTCTATGTGGGAATGAATTCACCTTGAACATCTTCATGCAATTTAAGTTCCTATAAAGTCTCTAACTGAATCTTGTTAACCTCCAACGTAGGTTAATGCTTGTACAAGTAGCCTTCTTAGGCGTTACAAAATGTGGTATATGGAAAACATGACCAAGAAGGTGGCCAACCACCAAAGACCATTCAAATAACATAAAGACCTCTAAACAAACCAAAATCCAACCTTAGATCCTAGAAAAAACATGAATTAGACCCTAGGAACAATGAAAGAAATTAAAAAATTTGAATTGGCAGTTTTGGCGGGAAAATGCCAAAAGAGCTCAAATTCAAATTTTATTGACATCTAAGACCTAGAAATGACAGCATGAGGATCTCTAAGACTGCCAAGACCCCCCAAAGACTCAAAAACAATAAGAACAAGCCAAAATTGATCAAATAGGGTGATACTCCTGCATCAATAGGCCATTGAAGAGTCAACAGACCTCAGTCCTGCTGAACACGATAAAAAGGCAATGGCCGCTGAAACTTCGTGGCATAACCGGTGAGTAACCACCGATTGGTCAGTTACTCGCCAAGAAAACCACTAGGTGAATAACCGCCACTTGAAACCGTGAAAATCGAAAAAATGCAAATGTTTTTTAGCTGGCGAGTACTCGCTGGATACATTTCGATAACCAGACAGTATATAAATAAAATAAACTTTCAAGTATAAGTATTAAGAAACTAGACGTCCCTATCTAAATGTAAACTTATACTTTAAGTTATATTTTATTTATATACTTTAAGGATGTTTGAGAGTGGTTTCGGACCTCTATGTGCTATAATGCAAATTCTAGGTTTTGGAGGGTCCTATCATATTTCAGGGTTAGTCAGATTTCAGGGTTTCAGGGTTTTAGACTTAGCCATATTTCCAGGTTTCAAAATTTCAAGAAGACATCATAGGAGGGATGAAGGCTGCATGAAGGGATGTAGGTATGATGGAATAGTATGAGAACATCTCTCGCAAAGTGCCACAATTCGACCCCACCCCATGAGGAGGAGAGTTGGGGATTGATCTGGTAATAATTGAGGTCATTCTCAATTGGCCTAAGCCTTCCAACATGATTGAAACAAGGCCATTTGTAGTTGTTGTCCAATACTTGAAGAAATTTGCAGTATCATTCCCCTTAATTGTATCTCCTTTGCACACCATAGCTTCAAGAGGTAAGTCATTTTTGTAGGATAGAAATCAGCAAGTTTTTTTTATTGGTTGAAACAGAAAATCAGCAATGCACCCATTTACCACTACCTAACTGGCAGCAACCCTTTAATATGGAAGCGGATGCAAGAAATTAAGATATGGGACCAATTTTGAAGGAAGGAGGGAAACATGTATGTTGAAATTCCGAACTTTTCCATAGTAAAGTCCTAAATTATCCTACATTTGATAAGGATTTTCATGCATCTTTCAAGCAGTCAAGTAATGGAAACACTACTTGTTGGGTTAGGAAACAATAGTCCATATTAATCATTAATCTCTCCAATGTTTGAAAGCACAAACAAAATTAAACCAAGCAGGACATTATAAATGGATAGGTCTCCTTCAGCAATTTCATTGAGTCATTAAGTATAAGAAAGGAGGTATTCACAAGATGGGTTTATATGTTGTCAAGCCTGCATGCAACATGAAATATGGCCTTTCGGATGCCATATGTTGCCCAAGTCTGATAATGATATACATGGCCCCAAAATATAATTAATTACTCTTATGTTCCAAATTAATCCCCTCCTCTTGCTTGCATTTGCTCGCATTTTTCCTTTCTAGCCTTATTTTGACCCTTTTCTCTTTCTTTTAGTTCTTTTGGACCCTGTTTTCATCTTTGACCTAGAACACATTAGTTTTGATTGAAAAACTATTGATGTGCTTCAATTCTATCTTCACGTTTCTATTCCTTCCCTTTTCATTTGGATCAGTTTTGACCTCCTTTTTACACTGTTTGGTTTACATCAATTCTGCATTTTTTGTCAGTTTTGTTGATTCTTGTCAATTTCTAAGCCCATCTTTGCAAACCTTTCTTTCCATTCGTCTCAGGCCTCTAAAAGCCACACCAATGTTGACAACTTTTGACCCCACAGGTCAAAAAATCGTCCCCCTTATCATTTGAAACTCTACATACCATGCTAGTTTGCTTTGAAAGAGCATATGTAAATCAGAACAGTTGAAAGGAGCAAATCTTAAAGGACTTCGGGTTTTACAACAAGAAGGGCTCTTCTCAAAAGGGTCCTGTTACAGGTTTCCCGAAGGGTTCTTTCCCTTTGGGAAGGTTCTTCACAAAAAGCTTGAAGGCCATTTCAAAAGTTCCAAGGACCCTTTCAACAATCCCGAAGGTCATTTGCAAGATTTTTGAAGGGTCGATCCTCGAGGAAATGGTCCACTTCAAGTTTGCCGAAAGGTCACCTTTCAGGAAAAGGGTCCTTTTACAAGTTTCCCAAAGGGTTCTTTCCCTTCGGGAAGGTTCTTCACAAAAAGCCCGAAGGGCTTGACAGTTTTTTCCTAAGGATTTTACAAGTGGACCAAGACAAAGTCCGAAGGGCACATTTAAGAAGGCCGAAGGGCCATTGTCAAATTTCGAAAGGTCATTAGAAAAAGGCCGAGGAGACATTTACAAAAAATCCGAAGGGTATGTGCCCTTCAGAAGAAGGCAATTTCAAAATTCTAGAGTGGACCGTTTCATTTTTTCTGAAGGGTATGTGCCCTTCGAGAAAGTCACATTGCAAGGAATTTCGAAGGGTAGAATCCCTTCGAAAAAGGATCAATTACAGGAATCCCGAAGGGTATGTGCCCTTCAGGAAAGTTCAAAACAAAAAAAATCCGAAGGGTTTGTGCCCTTCGAAAAAAGACTTAACAGAAAGGCCGAAGGACCATTTAGAAAAGTCCGAAGGGTTAGAGTCCCTATGTAAAGGTCCACTTGGAAAATCTGAAGGGTTTGCGCCCCTCAAGAAAGGGACATTTTAAAAGCCCATAGGGCAATTCGAAAGAAGGAATTCCTTCGGACTTTTTGTCCGAAGGAAGTTTACAAAGAAATGGACCATTCCCAAAAAGACGAAAGGACTTTTCAAAAAGTCCAAAGGAATTCCTTCGAACAAATTGTCCGAAAGAATTTCGGAAGGTTTACCAAGGGGAAAGTCCGAGCACAAGCAGAGGAGAGACAATTTTCAAGGACAAATTTGTCCGCGGGAAAGTGAAAAGACAAAAACCCGAAGACATAGAATTCCTTCGAACTTTTTGTCCGAAGGAAATAAACCGAATGAAAGTGCATAAAGAAAGAAGTCTCGGACATTTTGTCCGAGAGACAAAAGTCCGAGAGAAATAAAAAAACAAATAGCAAAAGATGAAAACCATAAGCAAATGGCCCAAAGCAATACATGCACAAGAACAACAGACGGAGTCAACATGAAATGTCATGCAAGTGGAGGTTCATTTGGAGTTGGTTGGTCTAAGTTTTCGTTGACTGTTTGTTGTATTCATGATTATCTCCTAGTCAATCTCATGCATCCAAAGGTCCAACTCAGCTTCAAATGGAGTTCTCAGTTCAAGGTGTGGCGTGGCTTTCCATGCAAGAGTTTGACTTGTCAAACTTGGATCCACCTCATCCCTTCAAATGCCAACATGGCATTGATTTCATGCATGTGCTCTTGTTTATCTTGGTAAAGCTTCAACGTTCTAGTAGTTCAAACGGAATTATAAGTTCAGCATTAGCGTTGATTTCATACAAAGGAGATCGTTCTCCTGTTTTCAGCAGCTCAAGAGGACTTCCATATTTGGAGATTGGCGTAGCATTATGCATGTTGGAAGTTTTGACTCAAGCTTGAGGCCACCATCCATTTTCAATGCCAAAGAGCTTTCATGCAAGGCATAAGACAAAAATATATTTTACTTGAAGGCTATGATAGCACAAGTTCGACTTAGTTTATCTCCTCTTCTATTTTCAGCGCCATCCTCTTCGCTATTGTATCTTTTTCTCTATAAGTTGGCTCCTTAGCCTTGAATTGTATCTCTCTTTTGGCAAAATCAAATTCTGTCAAAGACAGAGTTTTATAATTTTTTCTCAGATTAATAGAAGGCTGCTTTTATTTCCCAGAATGTTGGTATAGTGTATCTATGTCCATGATTTGTATAAGTGATAGAATTTATCTTCCTTGTTAAGTATTGGTTCTTACCTAGCAGCATAGTTGATCAGTTTATGCAGGTCATGTTTTGTGTTTGATGTCTATTGGCTAAGTTTACAGTGACTATAAATGGCTGGTTAGTGCCTTAAATTAGGCCTATTCTTTCATTTCCTTCGAGCTTGGATCACCAAATAAAACTTTTTCATGAAATACTTATGCATATTGGTCAATTGGAGTTGAAAGTTCAGCCCTTTCGTTGTCTAAATCAATGTTCTTAGGAGCTCAAATTGAGTGGATCAGTCAAAAAATATAGGTGTATCACCATCATTAGATAAGATTTCCATTCAAGTTTCTCTCTCTTTTCCTGGCAGTTTGTAACGTGGAGCAAAGATCTTAATTGATACACCAAAGGGAGCTAGCCCTTAGAATCTAGAGATTCAATCCACTAATTAGGTCACACACAACCTAGGATTGTTTCCATGTTTCAACAGACTGTGAAGGCTTAAAACTACCTTCACAGGGCTGCAAGTTTGATTGACAACAATTTTTGGCATGCCCAATGGGACCAGCAAAGAAATCTTTTGTAAATCTAAAGAAGTTCAAAGCTAAGGAGAAGTGTTTGCAGTAGAAGAGAATATCTATCTTTATCACAAGCTAAAGATGCTTCAAGTTGCAAAGTTTCTAGCATCATTCAAGCAGCTCTTTCATGCCAAAGGTTACCACAAGGTCAGCAAGTAAAAGTATTCCTTTTGAATTTATATCTTATAAGAGACCAAGATTTAAGAGGGCAAAACCATATCCTCAAAAATAGTATTTGCCTCCTCGTTATCCTACTATTCTAACCACTACAAACCCCACTATCCAAATGGCCATCAGAAACCAGGGGTTTGCTCCATTCAATAGAGGTAGCCCACTGAATTTAGCCCAGTTTGATGATATTCCGGTGTCTGCCCTCAAGAGCATCCCATTCTTCTCAGGGGAAAATCAAATAACCCCTATTAACATATCCAAGATGCAGCTAATCTTTGTTCAGTCCATAATGTTGTTGAGGATAATGTTGCTATTAGATTGTTTGTTGCCTCCCTCAAACGAAAAGCATTTCAATGGTATAAAAACCTTCCACTAAACTCCATTTCCACCTGGAATGAATTAGGTGCAGCTTTAGTCAAGCAATTTGAGGACAAATTTGATCACTTATCTTTAGTTGAACAATTGACCGTCATAACAAAGGCTCCTCTGAGTTCATGTCTGATTTTAACCTCAGATTCCAAAAGACATGGACCAGAATACCTGTGTTGATAAGGCCATCCCCTAAATATACATTTATGTACTATTTGAAAGCCCTTAATTCTGACATTAGTGTGATTATACAGTCCATGGGTGGTACTACCTTCCCAGATGCTTATGAGATTGCAATAAAGACATAAAATAGTTTGATACAAGCTAGTAAGCTTTCTCCAAGACCTCCAATGCCTATATTTCCAGAAATAAATTCTATACCAGCGCCTCAAATTCCTCAAATCCATCCTTAACTTATATTCCAACACCTCAAGCTCAAATTACAGCCCCTACTAGTCAAGCTAGTGAGATAGGAGAGTTGAAAAGCTTGCTACAATCCTTTGGGAATGACATAATGCAACTCAAAAGGCAGCAATATCAATCTAATAGGCCCTATCAACAACAAAATCAGAACACCTATCAGCCCTTCAAAGATCAAAGGCCTCCTTATCAGAATTTCAGAGAAAATAGACCACCTTATCAAGTACAAGGAGCCATAACTCCAGCTAAGCCATATGTTGTCCTTGATCCTAATGTTCCTTCCACTTCAAAGGCTATTCTTCCCACCCCACCTCAAAACAACATGATGCAAGATTCTAATTGACAGCCCTCAAATCTCAATGATGCTCAAAACCAAGCCTTGGTATCACAAAACATCACTATGCCTCAAATGACACAAGAAGAGTTTTTTTTTCAAGGAGGTCAGTACCAAGATACAGGTTTGACATCACAAGGGGAGACTCATCAAATTCAAGGGCAGCCTGATGCCATTAATGTAAATTGGCAAGTAGATGATCATGTTGCTTTTACTCAAGGTGTTGAAACTAACAATTCAAGTGGTCAAGTTGCAGCTGTAACTAGAGCTAAAAAAAGTCATTGAAAAGGCTCAAGAGGTAACAAATGTTTCAAATACTCCTAGGGTTGTTTCTAAGAGTACAAAAGAGCAACTTGTCCCTACAACACAAAAAAATCAAAATATAGAGATTGGTAAGGTTCATTAACTACCTCTAGTTCGTGAACAACCAGTACTTTACAGCCAAAGATTAGCAGATCTCATTTTAGTATAATATACCAGATGAAGTCTAAAATCAGCATTAGCATGTGAGATTCTCTTTCCATTCTAGGACAAAAAGATATGTTCATCCAAGAGCTTTTAGTTCTCAAATTGTCTCCAAAATCAGTTGAAAAAGAAGGTGTCTTAAATAATTCGGATCAACCAACATAGCAACAGGGACAACAAATAAATAAGATGGTAAAGGCAGACAAAACTGAGGTAAAATCAAAGAAAACTCTTCTTTTTTACCTTTCTTTGATAGCAGGTGATATTTTGGTTCATAATTGTATGGTGGATGAGCTAGTAGTACAGTCATGCCTAAACAGACTGCAGACAAGCTTGGAATTGTTTATGAGCCAAACATTAAAGGAGTATTGTAATTAGATGGGTCACCAACAAAGACGGTAGGTATCATCAAAGATCTGAAATTGACATTACATGCTTGCCCCAATGTTACTATTCAGCAGGATGTTGTTGTGGTAGACTTGCCTCTTTACTTTGCTATGTGCCTTTCAAGAGATTTCACCTCAAAGATTGGGGGATATTTATCAATTGATTGGACTTATTTGATGTTCAGAACCAGGTATGATACCAAGGTAGCAATTCATTCTGAACCTATTGCACATTTTCATATGGAGCCATATATGCCAAGTGTTGTGAATACTAATTGTATCATCTCGGATGAAGTATTAGAATCTAATGAAGTAAAAAGTGAATCACCTTTGGATGGAGTTCCAGATTTGTTCCTTAATGAGTGGACTTCTACCTTGCATGAGCGTGATCCCTACAAGTTGATTGAAGGAGGACTTGGTGTGTATTACCTTTATGAGAATGATGCACCAATTCCAGCCATGGTCAAAGAAGATGAGTCTAATGAAGGTTTGTGGCAATTCTACTTTGAAGGATCAAGGAATAATCATGGAACCGGAGCTGGAATGATGTTGATTTCTCCAACAAAACAAAGGAATTTCTCTTCTATTAAGTTTTAGTTTGGTTGTCCAAACAATGTTGCTGAGTATGAAGCACTACTTCACGGTTTGCAATGGGCTAGGAAGATGAAAATCAACACCTTATAAGTTTTTAGTGATAGTGAACTTATAGTTCACCAAGTACGAAGTTTAAATGTATGCAAAAATTTGTTGCTTAAGTCTTACAAGCATCAAATATGGGACTCAAAGATTTTCAAGCTTTTAACATTCAAGTAATACCAAGAGGTGAGAATAAACATGCAGACAGGTTGGTTGCCATTGGCTCACAATTCAGTATCCCAGCTGATATAAAAAGTGACAAAATTCAATCACATATAAAGGTGGTTGTAAGGCCTTATGTTCCAGATAATCATGAGAATTGACAAGTGTTCGAAGATGACAATCAAATTGTGAGATTCTTGCAAGAGGAGGCTGAGTTTTCTTCAAGAAACCAATCAAAGCACTTGCATCAATATGGTGATCAGATTGTACAACTAAAAATGAATAAGTTGCCCAAGAGATTGGTCACACTTGAGAACATTTTCAATGGTGATGATGAGTTAAGGAAAGAGAAGTCATCCTTGTCAACAAAAGAAGAGCACTATGCCAATGTAGAGATTGCAGCTAGTAAGATTTTGAAGTTGGGTAAAGTATGTACTCCTTCACAAAAAGAAGCTTTCATTGAGTTATGCACAAGTTGTGTTGATATATTTGCATGGCAGTACAGTGATATCAAAGGATTTGATCCAAGTTTGGCTCAACACACCATTGAGTTAGAGGAGACTAAACCAGTAAGACAGACAAAGGCCAATCAATTCTAAGCTTGAGCCTTTGAAGAGAGTTGAGCTTCACAAGCTCATAGAATCAACAATTATATTTCCAATCAAGCATACAACTTGGATAACAAACCTTGTTCCAGTACGGAAGAATGGTGAGATTCGTTTGTGTGTTGATTTTCTTGATTTGAACATCGCTTCACTTAAAGATCACTATCCATTGCCATCAATGGAACAAATTTTACAGCGTATTGCAGGTTCAGAGAGGTTTTCTTTGTTGGATGGATATAGTGGCTACACTCAGATTTTGGTCAAAGAGGAAGACCAATTTAAGACAACCTTCACAACTAAGTGGGGGACATTTGCATACAGAAAGATGCAATTTGATTTGTCTAATGCTAGAGCAACTTTTCAGAGAGCCATGGCTATGGCATTCCAAGGCCTTCTTAATAGGTTTGTACTTGTTTATTTGGATGATATAACAGTGTTTACAAAGAATGCAAAAGATCACATGGTTCATCTCAAGCAAGTGTTCGAAAGGTGTAGTCAATTTAGGGTATCTCTAAATCTCAAAAAGTGTGTTTTTTCCATTCATGAAGGTAAGCTTCATGGACATGTTTCAAAACATGGTTTAAGCATAGATTCTGAATGGATTAACTCCATTCTTGCACTTTCCTTGCCTAAGCACAAAAAAGCTATGCAAATCTTCTTTGGGAAAATCAACTTCATAAGGAGATATATTTTAGATTTTGTCATTTTAGCAAAGCCACTTATAGCCATGTTAAAGAAGGATTAGGGCTTCAACTGATCCAAAGGAGTAAACAGTTTTGAAGCTATTAAGAGGGCCATAGCTAGTGCTTCTATGCTTATAAATACAGATTTCATAAAAGATTTTATTTTGTATACATATGCTAACATGGACACCATTTCAGGTTTTTTTGCAACAAAATCATGAGGCTTTGGAGCAATCAATAGCCTTCTTCAGCGAAGGCTTAGAAGAGTATGAGACAAGGTATTCTTTTGTTGAAAAACATGTCCTTTCAGTTATAAGATCTCTTAAGAAGTTTAGACACTTGTTGTCTAATAATAAGATACATCTAATGGTTTCCCATCCAAGCATCAAAGAGTTTCTCTTGAACAAGGATATAAATGAGAAGAGAGCTAGTTGGATAACCAAGGTAATGGAGTATGATGTGAAAATTAAGATCACAAAGCTGATTAGAGGCAAAGGACTTTGTGAGCACCTAGCTCAAGACTTGCAAGAGACTAATGAGGTTGTTTTGGTGTCAAATGATGAAGAGATTGCAGTTGTTCATACCTCACCTTCTAGCTGGTTTCACGACTTGGTAAGCTATCTCCAAGATGGTATTTATCCCTCTCATCTAAGTGCTTCAAAAAGAAGATATTTCAAATTGCAATCAATTCCATTTTTGCTTACTAATGGTGTGTTGTTCAAGAAAGTTATCAATGGCATGTTGCTAAGATGTGTATAGCCAAGTCAAACTCAGAGATTGCTTGAAGAATTCCATGATGGACATGGTGGAGGACATTTTTCTGCAAGAACTACAACCCTTAAGATCATGAGAGGTGGGTACTATTGGCCTAGTATATTTGGTGATTGCCATGCTTAGGTTAGAAAGTGCAAACAATGTGTTATGTTTGTAGAAAAAGTGAAACTTGCAGCCTTCTTCAACCAATTGTAGTGGATCAACAATTTGTCCAATGGGTATTGGACTTTATTGGTCTCATAAATCCTCCTTCAAGTTCAGGGCATAAATGGATTCTCACTGCTACAGATTACTTCACACATTGGACAGAAGCAGTAGCATTGAAAAAAGCAAACGAAATCAATGTTATAGATTTCTATGAAGATTTGCTTACTAGATTTGGAGTTCCTTCAACTATTATTTCTAATAATGCAATGACTTTTTTGGGATCTAGGGTCAGTCAATGGGCTGTCCAACATGAAATTTACCTCAGCACTTCATCAAACTATTATCCACAAGGTAATGGCCTTGCTGAATCTACGAATAAGAACCTATTGAGGATCATAAGAAAGACTATTGAAGACAATCAAAAGTCATGGCATCTCAAGTTGAAGTCAGCTCTATGGGCTGATAGGATCACCTACAAAAGATCAATAGCCAACTCTCCATACAAACTAGTATATGGTAAGGAAGCAAGGTTACCCATTTCTCTTGAGTTTTCTACTTTATAACTAATGCATCAACTTGAATTGTTGGAGAATGAGCCTATGGAGATCAAGTATGTTGAGCTTATGGAATTGGAAGAGACAAGAAATTAGTCCATGCTAGCCATGGAGATTCATCAAGCACAAGTGAAGAGAGCTTTTGACAAAAGAGCTTCTTCACGAAGTTTCAAAGGAGATTTGGTCCTCAAGTGAGATGAGGATAGAGTTAAACCAGGAAGGCATACAAAATTTGATTCTCTTTGGAGTGGTCCATACACAATCTCCAGCTGCAAATCTCACAATGCCTTCCAACTTGCAAAGATGGATGGCGAGGAGCTTCCAATCCTAATCAATGGAATACATCTGAAACATTGCTATTGAAGAGCAAAGCTGCTTGTACATTGTTTGCTTTCCTCTAAATGTTGTTCAAGCACAGTAGTTTCGTTCTGTTTTGTTCCAAATAAGTACTTGTTTGCACATTTTGTTAGTTTTCATGTTTCGTGTGTTCCCCTTCTTGTTTTGAAGGATGAAGATTATCTCATGCCAAGAGAAAGTTTGCAGTAATGGATCAGAGTTGTTAGTTCTTTGTGAATTCAAATATCATGTATATACCCAGGTTCTTAAGCATAGCAAGGATGCTTCCTAGTGGAGTCGCCAGAATGTTGACAATTTTTTACCCCACGGGTCAAAAAATCGTCACCCTTATCATTTGAAGCTCTACATACCATGCTAGTTTGTTTTGAAAGAGCATATGTCGATCAAAACAGTTGAAAGGAGCAAATCTTAAAGGACTTTGGGTTTTACAACAAGAAGGGTTCTTCTCAAAAGGGTCATTTTACAGGTTTTCCGAAGTGTTCTTTCCCTTCGGGAAGGTTCTTCACAAAAAGATCGAAGGCCATTTCAAAAGTTCCAAGGACCGTTTCAACAATCTCGGAGGTCATTTGCAAGATTTTCGAAGGGTCGATCCTTGAGAAAACGATCCACTTCAAGTTTGCCGAAAGGTCACTTCTCAGGAAAAGGGTCTTTTTATAGGTTTCTTATGAAGCCCAAAGGCCATTTCAAAAGTTCCAAGGACCCTTTCAACAATCCCGAAGGTCATTTGCAAGATTTTCGAAAGATCGATCCTTGAGAAAACGATCCACTTCAAGTTTGCCGAAAGGTCACTTCTCAGGAAAAGGGTCTTTTTACATGTTTCCCACAGGGTTCTTTCCCTTCAGGAAGGTTCTTCACAAAAAGATCGAAGGGCTTGACAGTTGTTTCCGCAGGATTTTGCAAGTGGACCAAGACAAAGTCCGAAGGGCACATTTACGAAGGCCGAAGGGCCATTGTCGAATTCCAAAACGTCGTTACAAAATGCTGAGACAAAAAATCCAAAGGGTATGTGCCCTTCGGAAGAAGGCAATTTCAAAATTCCGAGTGGACCGTTTCATTTTTTCCGAAGGGTATGTGCCCTTCGGGAAAGTCACTTTTGAAGTAATTCCGAAGGGTAGAATCCCTTCGAAAAAGGATCAATTACAGGAATCCCAAAGGGTATGTGCCCTTCGAGAAAGTTCAAAACAAAAAAAATCCGAAGGGTTTGTGCCCTTCGAAAAAGGACTTAACAGAAAGGCCGAAGGACCATTTAAAAAAGTCCGAAGGGTTAGAGTCCCTATGGAAAGGTCCACTTGGGAAATTCGAAGGGTTTGTGCCCCTCGAGAAAGGGACATTTTAAAAGCCCGAAGGGCAATTCAAAGAAAGAATTCCTTCGGACTTTTTGTCCAAAGGAAGTTTACAAAGAAATGGACCATTCCCAAAAAGACAAAAGGACTTTTCAAAAAATTCTAAGGAATTTCTTCGGACAAATTGTTCGAAAGAATTCCTTCGGAAGATTTAACAAGGGGAAAGCCTGAGCACAAGTAGAGAAGGAGAGACAATTCCCGCAGACAATTTGTCCGCGTGAAAGTGAAAAGACAAAAACCTGAAGACAAAATTCCTTCAGACTTTTTGTCTGAAGGAAATAAATTGAAGAAAAGTGCATAAAGAAAGAAGTCTCGGACATTTTGTCCGAGAGAAATAAACAAACAAATAGCCAAAAATGAAAATCATAAGCAAATGGTCCGAAGCAATACATGCACAAGAACAACAGACGGAGTCAACATGGAATTTCATGCAAGTTGAGGTTCATTTGGAGTTGGTTGGTCTAAGTTTCAATTGACTGTTTGTTGTATTCATGATTATCTCCTAGTCAATCTCATGCATCCAAAGGTCCAACTCAACTTCAAGTGGAGTTCTCAGTTCAAGGTATGGCATGGCTTTCCATGCAAGAGTTTAACTTGTCAAACTTGGATCCACCTCATTCCTTCAAATGCCAACATGGCGTTGATTTCATGCATGTGCTCTTGTTTATCTTGTTAAAGCTTCAACGTTTCAGCAGTTCAAACAGAATTCTAAGATCAGCATTAGCGTTGATTTCATGCAAAGGAGATTGTTCTCTTGTTTCCAACAGCTCAAGAGGAGTTCCATATTTGAAGATTGGTGAAGCATCATGCATGTTGGAAGTTTTGACTCAAATTTGAGCCCACCGTCCATTTTCAACGCCAAAGAGCTTTCATGCAAGGCATAAAGCAAAAATAGATTTTACTTGAAGGCTATGATACCACAAGTTCGAGTTAGTTGATCTCTTCTATTTTCAACGCCATCCTCTTGGCTATTGTATCTTTTTCTATATAAGTTGGCTCCTTAACCTTGAATTGTATCCCTCTTTTGGCAAGATCAAATTCTGCCAAAGATTGAGTTTTGTAACTTTTTTTTAGATTAATTGAAGGCTCCTTTTATTTTTCAGAATGTTGGTATAATGTATCTATGTCCATGATTTGCATAAGTGATAGAATTTTTCTTCCTTGTTAAGTCTTGGTTCTTACCTAGCAGCGTAGTTGATCAGTTTATGCAGGCCATGTTCTGTGTTTGATGTCTATTCAATGAGTTTACAGTGGATATAAGTTGCTAGTTAGTGCCTTAAATCAGGCCTATTCTTTCATTTCCCTCAAACTTGGATCACCAGATAAAAAAATTTCATGAAATACTTATGCATATTGGTCAATTGGAGTTGAAAGTTCAGCGCTTTTCTTATCTAAATCAGTGTTCTCAGGAGCTCAAATTGAGTGGATCAGTCAAAAAATACAGGTGTATCACCATCATTAGATAAGATTTTCGTTCAAATTTCTCTCTTTCTTCAGCAATTTGTAGCATAGAGCAAAGATCCTAGTCGATACACCAAAGGGAGCTAGCCTTTAGAAACTGGAGATTCAATCCACTAATTAGGTCACCCACAACCTAGGATTGTTTCCATGTTTCAGCAGAGTATGAAGGCCTAAAACTACCTTCACAGGGGTGCAAGTCTGATTGACAACAATCAACTCAGTAAACCCAAAAACCAAAAAAGCTACTATTCATTTTCCCCGAATGAACTCTAGAGACTCCCAGAAGCTCCTAAAAGCCAAAAATACTCTGTTTTGGAGTTTTAGAGGCTCATAAAAACAGTTCTAGCAGTACATGTAATGTCCCTTTTTAGGTGAATTAGTTAAATAAGAAATTATTCAACCACTCCAACAATAAAATATTAATTTTCAGATTTTTCCTTAAACACTAGCAATATGAAAATGACAAAATACTATTGCATATGCCTTGAAAATAGCTCCCAAAAAAAATTTTCAAATCTCCAAAAATAGCAGAATTTATATCAATATTATTGACCAAATAACCAAGTAAAAACCTGATCTTTGGTCAAATATATGGCTGGAAAATTAGGATAAAATATCAAAAAAATGTGTGGCTGATCCACACCCTCCAAAGGCCTTGCGATGACCCCAAAGCAGGTCGCCCAACCTCAAACCCCAGTCGCTGCTCTTGTGGAGTATGCAACCCTCAAAAACAGCCCTTCACTGCCCTAGGACAGCCCTCCATGCATTCGTCCAGCTCCTCCAATGGTTCGCTCCTCCTACAAATGATCCTTGGCATTGAAAACACACTTGTTTTGTCAATTTCTGCTCAATACAACTCCGTGGTGAATTGTTCTAAGTCTGAATTCAAGGGTTTATGTCCTTGATTCAGCTCTCTTTAAGGATTTTCGTCTTTGAATCAGCTCTCCCGAAGGGTTTCCATCCTCCAAATGCAAGCCCTTGCTTTTCGTGCTTAGACATTCTAGAAAATAGTTATCAAAATTAGACATGAATGCATGAAATCCTTTGCCTTATGCAGTTCTCCCAAGTTAAGTGCCCAAAATTTGGAAGAACAGTAACTTAAGGATCTTATTAGACCCTTCCCTTATGATCTTTTCTTTTTTTTTGTTTTTATTTTATAAAAACACTTAAATCATCAAAACCCTTAAAGGTCCCCTTTTAAGTGATTTGAAAACATAAAGTACTTTTTAAAAAGTACTTTTACACAATCACTTAAAACATTTCAATCCTTACTTCCCTTTATATTTGTCCCTTAGCCCTAGGAAGGGTTTTAAGGCTAAGGGTCTTCCATCATGTCCCCATCAAAAGAGGGACATGACAGTACAGAAAAAGCTAGTTGTCTTGGTGGTCCAGAGATGTCTTCTAGTAGTCTGCATTTTTTGCTATCAAAACTAATCCAATGAGGTGGTTGTTTGTTTCTAACCACTTCTTAACCATTCCCCACTCTTCCTACACTATCAATACACCCTATGTTTTCATTTCAAACCCTTGGCCCCTCGACTCTCTTGGATTCCCTCCGCAACTCCCTAGCCTTCTCTTCCTAGGATTCTAGCTTTGATTCCTAGTCTCTTTCTAATGCATGCAATAGACATGGACACTCATATGCACATTTCATCGAATCTGATTTATCCATTCTGATGATTTTTGTGCCCTCTTTTCCTTTCTTCTCCTCTCTCATTCCCTTCCTCTCTTTTTGGCATCTAGTTTCATAGTCCATGGATCAATTTTGGAATAGATTAAGACACCACAAGGACATATATCTGAGGACATATGTTTTCAGGGTTTTTATCCCACATATTATGGTTTCCTATAGCCAAAGATCATGATAAATTAGTACGAAATGAACTGCTTAGCACTTTATTTGCAAATCTTGTACTTTGCATCAGTTATGATACTGCATCTTCTTGATTCATTGCTGCACTCAGATCAGATCAGTTTTACGTAGTACATGTGGTTAATCGAGGGTCTTCACCTTCATTTTAAAACAAAAATACATTAAAAAGGGTTAAATTTGTCTTGTTTCAATTATAAATAATTTCTAAGGATCTCAAGGGCTCTCATCTCTGTCACCATTTCCATGTGACAGCATATTATCAGACTCTAGGGAACACATACTGATTTTATGTGATGATTTTTCAGTATTTAACTACATAGTTTTGAGTCAATCTACATTGACCCATATTTCATAATTAGTGGTTCATAAGAACCCAACTTTCATGAGAATGAATGGTCCACTTGGCACTCATTGAATGGTCCACATGCTGATTTTACCTTTTCTTTATTCAACTTCAGTATACAACTCACAAAAACACTCAACATTGCATCTTGCTAATTCACATTCAAAACTATAAATGGCATTGTTACCTAAGTCTCAGGGATGGAGGGATGTGGGGATGCAGCTTCCGCAACAGCAAAAAAAATGCTAGATTTTGGGGACAACAAGGTGACAGCTATTAAAATAATATTTATATATTTTAACTTTATTCAATGAAATTTAAGGCTTTAAACTTTATATAATGTTTTAAAGGATACTTTCAAGATTAGGATTCAATGTTTTTGTTAAAAAACAACTTTTATGGGGGATGAAGGGTCATGTTTTAAAGTAAAAGCATCAGAAAAAAATTAAAATAATTTTAAAATTTATATAAAACTGGGTATGTCCCCTCCAAGTCCCCAAAATGTTTGGGATGTCTAGAACATCATCAAAATCTAGGGGAAGCATCCATATGTAACACCGATAAATGCCTTAAGGAATCAATTTTTTGTTTTGTTTTGGATTCATTGCTGCAATTTGATCACTAGATCAATGTTTTAATCCTTTTCCTTTATAAGCTTGCATTTTCACTTACATTTAAACAAGAAAAGAGTCTAAAATCGAGCTAGTTTATACACTATTCTGTTGTACATTGCTTCTATTAACTCACAACAAAGTGATTGATTTCTTGAATATGTTTCCTTCAATACACATTAAAAGCACATATTTCAGATTCTACTTGACTCATTGATCCAAGAGGATCTTCCAAACGTGGTTGGAGCGATACCACAAAAAAGCCCATTCTCGTAGCTTGTGGTAATTGTGGTTCCTGTTCACGACTTGTGGTACCCTAGAACAAACTCCAGAAGTTTGTGGTACCTTCTATCAGAGGATTTGGCAAGGTCCGAATAACGAAGATGCATGAGTCATAGTTGCACGGGACGAAGCAAGTGAATACCACAAAATGCTAAAGTAAATAAAATCAAACAAAAGACAATTGCATAGACAATTTAGAGAAAAGCCAATATTCCATTAACATAAGATGGCCAAAGTGAATAATACATATAAGAGAGCACGTAACTCCTCCACAAAAGGGGGTCAAAGCACCCCAAGAATAGACTGTAACTCCTCCATGAAAGGTGGTGATAGGGTGCTAAGAATAGAGAAGTAACTCCCATACCCGGAATAGTCGGTCAAAGGAGTTACTTATGACATTCTTATGACACCTATGACACATCTATGACACACATCTCCACATAAGCTAGCCTATCCCACGAATGTAGGAAAACTCCATGTATGCACAAATATATAATTTCCCTAATTAAATAATAGGGAAAAATAAAAACCTACACTAACACCGCCCATAAACGCAGCTTAGGTGGGCAGTGTAGAAATATAAAATGGGTCCCAACAACTAGGCCTGATGAGGTACCCATGTACAAATGCAATCTCCCATAAGATAGAGAAAATGAGAAAACCCGTAGGAAAAAACTCCCCCCAAAAGAGAGACATAAAAGAAATGAAGAGGCTAGAAGGCCCTCCCTGAAGATGATGCTGCTGTAGATGTAGACCGCACCCCAAGAAAAGCTCGTAGATGAATGAACTTGCTCTCAGTGAAAGGTTTGGTGAAGATGTCTGCAACATGCTCCAAAAACTAGCAAAAGATTAAGTCAATGACCTGACTATGAATAAGCTCCCGAATGAAATGCATGTGAATCTCTATGTGCTTGGTCTGCTGGTGATGAACCGGATTCCTGCAAATCTGAATGGTAATCTGGTTGTCACAATAATTAATGGTGCGCTGCCTGATAGGAATGTCAAACTCAGAAAAAATCCCTTGAAGCCAAATAGCCTCAGTAGCTGCATTAACAGCTCCCCTATACTCTGCCTTTGTGGATGATATACTAATAGCATTTTGATTCTTGCTAGACCAACTGATAGGACCAGAACCTAGAGAGAAACTGTAACCAGAAGTGGACTTGCGAGTCTGTGAATCGCCAACCCAGTCTGAATCTGTATATCCAACCAAGTCAACCTCTATGCCAAATCTGTAATGAATCCTGTATCTATGTGAACCTTGTATGTAATGCAAGATCCTCTTAGCTGCTTTCCAATGCAGCTCATGAGGTTCCTGCATAAATCTGGAGACAAGTCCCACTGTATATGATCTGTCGGGCCTGGTGTGAGTCAAGTAGATGAGATTACCAACAAGTTGTCGATATCGAGTGGCATCAACCAATGGTGAAGAACAGTCAGCCTCAAGCTTGACTCCTGATAGAAAGGGAGTCGGAGATGGCTTGCAATCAGCCATGTGAAACCGAGCCAATAAGTCAAGAGCATACTTAGGTTGTGCAAGAGAAATCCCTAAATCTGACTGTGAGATCTCGATGCCAAGGAAGTAGTGCAACAAACCCAAGTCTGTCATGTCAAATCTATCCTGGAGAGATGCCTTCACCGCTGCAATAGCCGATGAAGAACCCCCGGTGATCAAAAGGTCATCAACATATGAACCAAAATTAGGAGCAAATCATCCTGCCGCAAGAAGTAGACATTGGGGTCAGAATGGCACCTAGTGAAACCCGTTGTGAGAAGGAAGGAATCCATCTTGGCTTACCAAGCCCGAGGGACCTATTTGAGGCCATAGATAGATTTCCTAAGTCTGCATACTAAAGAAGAATCCTGAACAAATCCTAGTGGCTGCTCCATGTAGATCTCCTTCTCTAGGTCTCCGTAAAGAAAAGCACTCTTCACATCCATCTGGTGCACATCCCAACCATGTGTTGCGGCAATAGCCAAGGTAAGTCGGATAGAAGTCATCTTTGCAACGGGTGCAAAGGTCTCTGAGTAGTCAATACCTGTCACCTGTGAGAAACCCTTGGCAACCAATTGCGCCTTGTACTTATCAACCGACCCATCTGCTACAAACTTGGTCCGATATATCCACCTACATCGAACCATCTTCCTTCCTTTAGGAAGTGAAGTCAAATCGCAAGTGTGATTTTTGATGAAGGAAGAATATTCTTCCTCCATAGCACCATCCCACTCAGGTACCCCCGATGCCTCTCGAAAAGTCTATGGATCCGAAACTGAAGCAAAGAAGGCATGTGGATCTCTCTGAAAATCCCCCTAGTACGTCTGTCATCTGCAAGATCTCCTGCCCAAGTGCCAGCACTCTCAAGTGTCTGTCTAGCCCAAAGTGGCCCAGAAGTGGGCAAGTCAGGTACTAACTCCTCATCCTCTGACTGACTAGAGGTGGATGACTCTGCATCACTGTCCTCACTGTCTGAACTCGAAGAAGATGTATCTGGCTCAAGAACCTGTGGTGGTTGATCTGAATCTGATGAGGAATCATCATGAAGAAGTAGATCCGATGAGGGAGAAGAAGTGCCAAGTGTTGAGTCTCTAGGACTCTCCTGAAAATGGACACTTCTCTCGATGAACAACTCATGAGTGACTGGATCTAGAAGGCGATACCCCTTAACACCATCCAGATATCCTACAAAGATGCAAGGCTTGGACTGACATTCCATAGCTTTGCATTTCTTCTTCGGTATGCGGACTATCGCTGGGGATCCAAAAATCCTAAGGTGCTCAACATCAGGTTTCTTTTTATGCCAAACTTCAAAGGGTGTTATCCCTTTTAAAGCTTTGTGAGGAACCTTGTTTTGAATGTAGCAAGCACAATTGATGGCTTTGGCCCAGTACTGTGGTGCTATGGATTTGGAGTGAATTATCTAACTATCCATCTCTTTCAAGAACCTATTTTTGCGTTCTGCAACCCCATTCTGTGAAGAGTTGTAAGTGACTGTGCGCTGCAAATCAATCCCCTCTGTGGTGCAAAACTGTTCAAACCTGTTGCTGACATACTCCCCTCCATTATCAGTTCGAAGAACCTTGATGGATTTCTCACTCTGTTTCTCAACAAGAGCCTTGAAGTCTAAAAAATTTTCAAACACTTCAGACTTTTGTTTGAGAAAATATATCCAAGTGTACCTAGAGAAATCATCAATGAAAGTGAGGATGTACTTGGCCCTTGTGAAAGATGGTTTGGGAAAAGGTCCCGATATATCACTGTGGACTAACTCCAAAGGTTGTGAAGCCCTCCAAGCTTTGCCTTTGTCAAATTTTGCTTCGGGATGCTTCCCAAGGGAGCATCCCTCGCAAAGTCCTTTTGAGAATTGGACACGAGGCAAGCCAATGACCATGTCATTTTTGCAAAGTTGTTCAAGGTAGCGGTAGTTAAGGTGGCCAAACCGCTCATACCATAATTTGCTAACTTCATCTGCATGAGTTAGCAATGTTGTTGGAGAAGAATCGGGTGCAAAATGTGAGGTGTATAACCTTGCTTGGTGATCTGCCCTACCCACTGCCACTGTAGTATCACTATGCAACTCCCTGATAGCCACTGAATTTGGTGAAAACTCAACTCTCATGCCCCGACCAATGTGAGTGATTTGGTACACTGAGAGGAGATTGGTTGAAAAAGAAGGAACACTTAGAAACATTATTGAATGTTCCTCCTTCCATTTCAACTGACTCTCTCCCTGCAACAGAAACTGATGTGTCATCACCCAAACTAATTGAAGTCATGCTACAAGGCTCTAAAGATGAAAACTCATCTAGTGAAGAGCCCATGTGGTGAGAAGCACCCGAATCAATGACCCATGATGCTGTAGAAGCTGCAGTTGCTACAAGGACCTTGCCCTTTTTTTCTCCTTACCCTTGCCTTTTGCCTTGGTAGAATCTTGGGTAGATGAATTCTGCTTGATGGACTCAAGAACACATATGTTGTGCTTCTCTAGAAGATGAGTTAGATGATCTATTTGTTTCTTCATGCATTTGTGCTCATGCCCTTTCTTTTTACAATAGGCACACTTAACTTCTTCTTCTTAGGTTTAGCATTAGAAGAGGAAGACTCAGTGTTGTTTTTGGCAGGATTGTTGTTTTCTTTCTTCTTCTCCTAGTCCTTGTTCTTTTTCTTCTTCTCCTTTGTTGAAGTCTTATCCTTACCATTTCCAGCTATCAAAGCTTGGGGTTGAGTAGACTTCATTGTGCCCATTTGAATTAGCTTATCTTGCTCCCTAGTCAAGTCGGCAATGAATGAATCCAAAGAAGGCATTTTTCATGTAGTGCCAAGAGCACTTTTTGTGGCATGAAAAGTAGAGACAAAGACTGAATAGCTTGGACCTAACTTTGCGAGAATAGAAAGGATGAGTTGATCATCTTTCTTCTCTATCCCGCATTCTTTCAATTGCAATCTAAGGGCCTTAAACTTAGTGAAGAAGTCTTGTAGGATGTCAAAGTTGCTAAGACTTAGACTTATGAGTTTGTTTTCGAGCTCATGACCTCTCATCTCATCAAGCTTCCCAAATAAAGTTTCTAGGGTGTCCCATATGTCTTTGAGAGTCTTGGAGGTTTCTAAATGGAAGAGAAGTTCTGGAGACACGAACAAGCTCAATAATCCATAGGCTTCATCACTATGGTTGTACCACTTGACCTTTTCAGCATCAGTGCTGGGTTCTACTTCAATACCCATGGTGATCCTATACAACCCTTTACTTCTAAGAATGATTGACATTTTAACCTTTCATTCATGATAGTTGAAGGTTGTTAGCGGTTTAAGTTGAAAAGAATCCATTTTAAGCTGAATTTAGGTGAATTTGTGTTGATTGCAAGTTGTGAAATTATGCAGAAAGGAGAATGAAAGCAAAGATTGCAAGTGCTGAAAAGCAATCACACCCCCCCGAAATGTTGAGCCCCCCAAAATATGCAAGTGCACGTTCAAAAGACGTTGGGCTCAGCCAAGAATGCGTCTTAGAGCAATCAGTGCAAGACTTTAAACAAACAAGACGTCGGACTCAGCGAAAAATGCATCCCGAAAGACCCAAATTTTAAGCACTTTATAAACTAGTGTGTTTTTAACAAATAACAAGCCTACATTGTGGAGAATTGAAATACCAACACTTTTGCAAAAAATCCGAGCTACCGTTTGCAAGATATTAAAGATTCAATTTTTTGTAAACTAGTGTTTTTGCAAAAAAACACTAAAACATTAAAAAAATACCTGTTTTGAGAGAGAAAGTGGCCTTCCAACCACTCGTTGGACTCGGCACAGAGCGAGGAATCCAAAAGAGGTCTTTGTGAGGGGGAATTGGCCTCCTGCCAACTCGGGCCTCACCCTTTGTCTTCGATAATCGAATATACAAGCTTCAAAAAAACTCAAATATTGTTCAATCAAAGAACCCCCCCAAAAAAAATATGATTTGGCACTTTATATTAGTGTGATTAGTGTGTTTACAACTGCCACTAGCAAGATATACTAAGTGGTCTTGATTTCAATGCATTACAAAACCCTCATGAAGAGCATATGCTAAAAATACAACTTTGGCATAATATCCACAGAAATAAACAACACCATTGCGATCTATTGAAAAAATCATGCACTTTCAAAACAAGAATCGTCTTGATACGAAGTCTTATGTGAAAGTTATGATCCTCCGAAGTTCCCAAAATGAAAACTGTGCAATGTCACGACTGAGAATCTGCTATTTCTGAAAAATCTTAGCATCAAAATCAAAAAACATCTGCACTAGCGCATAGAGCATAAAAAAAAAGCCAAAATTAAAAAAAAAATCGTGGAAAAAAGAGTCTGTATGAGCAACAGAGCATTTGAAAACTGCCTTCAAAATTGCAACTGTCAACGGAGAGAGGTCCTGCTGTAGCTTTCTGAGCGCGTTTCTGCAAAGTATACAAAATGTATGCAAAAACTAAAAGATACTCAGATGGTTTTTCTGGGCTGCGAACAAAATCCAGAAGGCATTTTTCTTGATGATGTATAGAAGATGTAGATCTAGTGTAAAACAGACGCATTTAGCCGAAAAAAATGACCCCAGCAACCGAAAAACGGCATGCAAAGGCAGAATCAGCTACCAAAAAATTGCAAAGGCATGTGACAACCTGCAATTCTGATTAAAACACAAAAAATGCAAGCTGATTGACAAAAACAAAATTATAGGATCTTGCAAAATCCTGCCTGCATGTATATGTAGAGACCAAACAAGCCATGAAATGAACAAAAGCACGGAGAACTAGCAATATCTCCCAAAAATTCTATATTTTAATGAAAACAATAGCAAAATAGACAACTAGTTATCAAAGTGGCTCTGATACCATGTTGAAGGATTCACCAAAGTTCGAATAACGAGGATGCATGAGTCGTGATTGCACGGGACGAAGCAAGTGAATGCCACAAAATGCTAAATTAAATGAAATCAAACAAGAGACAATTGCATAGACAATTTAGAGAAAAGCCAATATTCCATTAACATAAGATGGCCAAAGTGAAGAATACATATAGAAGAGCACGTAAGTAACTCCTCCACAAAAGGTGGTCAAAGCACCCCAAGAATAGACTGTAACTCCTCCATGAAAGGTGGTGACAGGGTGCTAAGAATAGAGAAGTAACTCCCATATCCGGAATAGTCGATCAAAGGAGTTACTTATGACATTCTTATGACACATCTATGACACACATCTCCACATAAGCTAGCCTATCCCACGAATGTAGGAAAACTCTATGTATGCACAAATATATAATTTTCCTAATTAAGTAATAGGGAAAAATAAAAACCTACATTAACACCTTCATGATCATAAACCCATCTCCAACATATGCCACACACACTCTTGCAGTGGTGCAATACAATTTGTGCAGATCAGACATGGATCCCTCCATACAGGTACCAAAGTTGATGCAATATCCAATAGTGGCTTCCTCATGGTCTTACACACCTCCATGCCACATTGCAAAGGCCAACTCACATTGCACGGTACCAATTGGTGCCGACAACTTTCTACTTCCATTCCATAAGCATGGACCGCATAATTTTCAAGGGCTCAACCCTTGCAGGGTTGAGGGGTGGCATCCCCCTTTGTAAGGCAATGGCTTGCACCAAAAATTTTGAATATCATACTTCTAACTCCAATCAATGCAATCATCAAAAGACAGAGTCATACATGGAAGCACAAGCATTTCGACTTCCATAATGGTTATTTATGCCTTCACGGCTTTGTAATATATGTCTAAACATCTGTAGCTTTAGATAGCAATCAGAGTAAAAGATAGAAAGAAATTATATTAATGTCTGCACATGACCAAAAGTAGGTCAATGGGACTGAAGGATATAACCAATAGCAATAGAAAGTTCTAGGAAGCGAGAATCCTAAAGGTGAACCAAACAAATAAAGTACAAAGACAAAATAGAACATGCCACTAACACAAGTGGCAAAGAAACCAATACAAATAGCAATGAGGCGTGAAACAAAAGCCCCAAAAGCATGTTCTAATGAAGACTGGAGGCAAATCTCATTGAATGTCACTGTCTGTGCCTAAAGTGCAGGACTCATCTGAGACGTTATTGATCACTGTGAGAGATCCGATAATGTTGTTTGGTGAGTATACAGGTCGGAGGAGCCAGGTTGGGGGATCCTAGGAGGAAGCAAGACACTTCCTCTAGAATCTCCCCTAACATCCAAGGCCGGTGTAACTCCCATAGTAGAAAAGAAACTCATGATATCATCCCCTATGGTCTAGGGAGTAGCTACCAAGTACTAGATCCATAAATATTTCTAAAGAGGATGCCATGTACAGAACGCACATATTAAATTAAAAAAAAATGGTAGAGTTCTATTATCTCTTTCTTTTGATTCTCTATGTATTATCTCAAACAACTTTTACACATGTATACAAGACATCTAGATTCTCATTTCGGGTGATATCTCCTGGGACACGGATCACTCATATGCTCATTTGCATACATTAAGATGCATTATAGAGTTAGAAACTCAATATTACTCATTTAAACTTGCGTTATTTCACATTTAAACACATGCATGACAATCCTAACAAGTTTTCACTCGCAGTCTCATCCAATAACATTAAAAATCATAAAAAAAGTTCGCATCACTCATCTCTACTTCGAAACCAACCTATGAAAATGGATTTGAGCTATGTATTAGTGTGATATAAGTATTAAGGGTTAAGGTAAGTATTTTATATGAACAAGAAGATAATGTTCATGAATACTCTATAAAAAGTGAAGTCAAAGGTGATGGTTTCTATACTTGAGAGTGGAGAGTTGAGCAGTTGTGACTGTATGTGATGAGAAAAAGATTAGTGACGGTTGTGAGAGTTGTGTGTATGTCTTGAGAAGTAATCATCTTAGCAAGTAGCAAAAATGTATGGTTTTGTGTCTTCACTAACTCCTCACAAGTCTTTGATAAAGAAGCAGGTTGATTGAGTACTTTAGAGCTACATCAAAAATACATCCCACTAGTATTTTGTCACTTGTTTATTTGTGTTATTCACACCTTCATTTCGGGATTAAAAATAACTTAGAGATAAACATTACAAATCCCTTCCTCGTAATCAGGAAGGGTTAGTTGTCCATTCACTAGCTTCCCCTACATCAAGGTATTCTAATTTGACCTCCTCCCAGATTGGAGGTTGGGATTTAGCGGTCAACAAAAAACATGATAAAATCCAATCACAAGATCTAACTTGTGGAACAGTAGCCGTCACAGTACTTAAATCTACATAAGAAACATGTCTTGTTGGTATTTTCTTGCTGGTGTATATGTTTTAATCGTACTTTCATTTTGGAATTAAAAAATAACTTAGAGATAAACATTCCTTCCTCGTAATTAGGAAGGGTTGGTTTCCCATGGCTTGCCCCTGCATTAAGGAGTTCTAATTTGAACTCCATCCAGGTTCTAGATTGAAGTTTAGGGGTTAGTAATTAGCAATATCTAATAAAATCCAGTCAGAGTATCTAGCATGTGGCGTAGTAACTGTCCAATGTGCAGTGGGTCGATTCCTTCCCAAAGCCTATAAATATTCTAAGCATGTGGTGACAATCATCGCCACCTTTAGTCCAGTTCCACCATAGAGCCTTTATCCCTTCTTGCATTAGATTCATACATACTTCATTTATGTTGTAAATTTTCAAAACACTATGTCAAAGTCAGCCCTACTAGATATACATGTGACCTAATACACACTTGGGCTTGCCTTAGCCCTTCTTGTCAATAGTGTTTCCTTTTTGACCACCCCCTTTCCCTTCAAGGGGTCTTGCCTTAAAACTCCGAATCATGTTGAGGCATACTATTTCGGGATCAAATCTCCCGAGTACACAAAGACTGCCTTTAATGACAACTTTGAGCACTATATCTCAGCTAGATCCATTCACACATGAGCCTTATGGGGAGCAGGTTGCACAAGATGTATATTTTGTGCAGTTGTATTACCAATTGCAAGATGCAAGCATGATGGATTTGGATGTCAAAGAAGAATAAAACCTAAAATGAGAACTGATCTACAAGCTGGAGAAGTCATGTGCCAAAAGACAAAAGTGTGAAGCTCATGAGAGAAGCCCACACCTCCAAAGTAGCCGGACACTTTGGAGTGGCCAAGAAATTAGCAAACTTGCAAATGTATTTTTATTGGCCTAGGATGCAAGATGATGTTTTAACATTTGTAGGTCGTTGTCTGTAGTGTAGAACTAGTAAGCAAAACAACAGAAAGTCGGAGCTTTATATGCCATTACCAACTCCTGCTAGGCAATGGGAAAGCATTTCTATGGATTTTTGGGGGAAATTTCCTATGACAAATAAAAGGCTATCTTTTCGTAATAGTTGACAGGTCCAGAAAAATGTTTGCATTCTAAATCCATGTATGAAAACTGTCCAGCAGAATGAAGTAGCTGATTTGTTTTTCACTAATGTTTGGTTGCACTTTGGCTTGCCTAACTCCATTATTTTCAATAGGAATGCCAGGTTTTAGAGCAGGTTTTGGACTGCTTTGTGAGAGATGGACACCAACTTGAAGCGGTCTACAACATTTTATACACACACAATGGTCAAACTAACATGGTGAATAGAACATCGATGCAGCTCTTAAGAGGGTATAATAGGAAGCATCGTAAGACATGGGATAATAACTTGTCATATATTCAGCATTTCTACAACAAAGTTGTGCATACATCAACTAGTAAATCTATTCATGAAATGTATTCAGTATTTGACACCTTATCCTTTTGATGTTGTGATGGAGCAACCAAGGGGAAAAGAAGCGAAAATTTCAGAAATTCAGAAAGCCTTAACTTTTATTGAGAAAGTTAGGCAAATACACGTGCAGGCACAAGACAAACTCGAGAAGTCACAAGCAAGTTACAAGGCTAGGCATGATCAGCGTAGAACCAAGCACAGTTTCCAAGTAGGGTACAAGATATGATTGTACTTGAGCAAAGATAGACTCTAACAAAGATCAAGAAAGATTTATAAGTGGTGTTGATTCTTTTGATATCCTTGTGTGGTGTTGTTGCCCTAAGCGGATCACCTTTTCGCACCTGTGGGTGTTGCATTGCATTTTCTTGCATGGCTTCAGCAACCAATTGTTTTATGGGATCATATAGAATCAGTTTCTCAATTGTTTGTAGTCAAAACTGCTGAGAATCACTGTTCTTCATCAGCTGCTTAATGCACTCATTCTACTGAACTGCATAGTTGTGAATATTTAGGATCTAAGTTGCCAGGAAAGGAAAACTGAAACGAATCTGAAACTGGAAATGCTAATTTTCCAAAAACCCTTGGTAACAAAATGACGCATAAATGTCCATACAATAAATTATGAAAAAAATATAAATATCTATAAGAAATACAGTATACTCATTTTTAGTCCATAAAAGAGAAAACATTTATATATCATTCACGAAAATTCAAAACATTTAACATGTTTGATACTCCTTGTTTCAATGGCTGCCACTATTTTTTAAAACTCAACTGCTGTAATTTTGTAAAAAACTGCAATGGGTTGATGAAAGTGCATTTTTGAATGATATGAGAGTGTGTTATATAGCATTTGTGTGTGTTTCGGGTTTTAGTATTTTACTTTTTAAAGTCAAGGGTCTTTTTTTAATGTATAACCTACATTGCCAATATGGATACGGGTACAAGAATCGGATACGGGGATTCTGGGATTTTTTTGTGTGGGTTTGGATACGTTTGGATATGGCCGTACAAAAATATATATAAAAAATTAAAAATATAGCCATATAAGTAAATTTAACCACATAATATGCATAGAGGAAACATAATAAGTTAAATAACCACAAAAATACTAATAATTCAATGCCAAATATCATAATATTCAATTGTCGAACTTAGATTAGTCTTATTTATTATTACAAGTACATAATGCAAATGTTACAACTTACAATGTATGGACAAAAATAAAGACAAAAGAAAAGGAACTCTCTGCAGTTTGGTGAAGATTACAATGAGATGACCTAGTGTTAAATCAACTTAAGACTATGCCCTGTTCTCTTCTTTGAGCTTATTCACGAGTTGAACTTTTGTATTATACCTGTGCAAATGATCTTACCGTATGTCCTGCACAGAAAGAGTCCTGGAGAACCATATTTTTGGGACATAAAGGATAAGCAAAAAAAGACATAATTGATTTCAACCTCTCCCTCATCTTGATCATGTTACAGACATTTATTTCCTTTATTTTGGCAAGGCTGAAACACAATTTAATAACTGGAAGACTTGCTGACTTGCTCTGGCAACCTTCACAGCTGTTGTATACAGCCCTAATAAAGAAGATACAAATGAATCGACTGAGGCTCACATTTTGCAAACAGTCAAACACAGCCAGCCATTGAAACTGCAGAGAGGTTTTCATACTTTGTTTTGTTTTTTGAAGTCCCTGTTTGACTTTTTATTAAGCAAAATTGGAAAAAAAAAAAAAAAAACATTGCAGGAAATGCCCAGGGACGCTCCCTGGGCGTATCCCCGCACTCCTCCCGTGCTCCCATATCCGGGAGCGTTTCCCCCGCGCTCCCAGGGCCTGGGGGGGGCATATCCGGTAACGTAGTGTATAACCTTTTTTTTTTTAATTTTGAGTGTTAAATGAAGCAGCACCATCGGAAATGCCCAGGCACGTGGCAGAGATGTTTCCATGATGTGTTTGCCACGTGCACAGGCATACCAGGTGTTTCTAGGGCATTTCTGAGCCATTTCAGCTCAGCATTTTGTGCCCGAAACGTTTCTCACCTAAAACGGGGCAGAGGGGAGGGTGGACCTGCATTTCCCGCATCTTAGTTTAGGATACATTCCCTTAAAAGGGGGATTTGGGCATCATGATCACCTATCAGGTCCCATAGTTATTTAATACATCCTTCAAGGCTATTAATGGAATTGATAAGGGCATAGTGGGATTTGGTAAAATAATCCAACACAGGGAATGGGTCCTGGCTTTTGAAGGAAAGGGGCTGTTTACCTGGGCATATGTAAGAGAAACTATGTTTCTATTGTGATTGGATGTATTCTCAAGTCCTACTGACCTTCTTTTAGTCATTTGTGGATGTTAATATAATTTGTTTTATTTATTTCTTTCTCTCTCTCTCTCTTTGTTCTTTAGAGAGATTCAATTTGTTTAGACATCACCTTATTCATAATCTTAGATCTATTAAAAAGGTTGCATACTGCAGTCCCATGGACAGACATTAGCCATTCATGGACATTAATGTTAGTTTTTTCCTTTTGTTTCTGGTTTGCCTTGAATTCATTCAACCCTCTTGATTAGATCTTCCTATGATTTCCCTCAGACTATTAGTAAGGTTGTAATTATGTTTGTGACCAATTTATTAAAAAAAGGCCATTTTCTCTAGAAGTGTGATTTTGAGTTGTTTAAGAATAAAAATGATAGTAGAGATTGGGAGAATTTCCTAACTAGACTTGAAAAGAAACCTTCCTTAACATTTGTTAAAATTTAGTATCAAAGGAGAATGTAACAAATGAGCTCTAGGTAAATAGGTAAGTTCTTAGACAATGACAGTGTCCTCACCTAAATGGTCAAATAAACTTTTGAGTAGAATAAAACATGTAATTAAACTTCCCACCCACTTTCTATCCTAAAATTCTATTATCTTCATGTTGCTGCAAGATAGAGGTTGTGGAAATCTCTGTGGCATTAGTCAAAGCAATCAATGGACCTGATGACAATGTTGGTCCTATTGCTAATTAATTTGGGGATTTTGGCACTCCCGTTCCTTTGATAGGGGCCTGTATTCTGAATTTGACAAATTTGGTAACTCAAAACAAGGAATGCATCAACCATTTGTCCAAGAACAATGAATAACAGCAGCTCCATTTCCAATAATTGGCAAAAAACGCCCTTTATGATCCCATCAAGAAGCTTGTCCATGAGGCCATTCAGGAGAGTGACCAAACTCAAAGGGGCGCCAAGAGGAAAGCTGCTCAGTTTACTGAATGCAGCAGTGCCCAGGGTCAAGCTACTCACTGGAAATTCCCCCTTTATCCAGAGAAATTGTCTTCTACAGCTGACGCCTGGGGGCCCTCTGACAAAATGCCTTCTGGAGCTCATGGAATACCTAATCTTTCGGACCAACATCATAAGCACAAGGATAGGGGTCCTAACAAGACCCAAGTAACTAGAGACGAAGAAGCTTGGTCATTTTTTTGTATTCTCAAGTATCAATGGATTTTGGTCACATCAAACACAAATCGTCTTAAGTAAATATTTCTTACTTTTTAAGCATAGTTGAGTTTAAAGTTGTTGTCTCTTTTGAATATACAGATATGCATGCTGGAGGTATATAATCTTTGGTATCTTTTCGATGCTCCTTCTCTTCTAATGTAATATCTTTGTTCTGAGCATCTGTCACCTACCTGACCTGCTGGTCATGGTCTGCTGTTTTTGTACCATCACTTTACTATCAATATATTTACGCTTTCTTGAAAAAATATTGCTGAAAGATACATTTGCTAGAATATAAAATAAAATACATACTTCCAAAAACATTGCTTCATATCTTTAAAACAATAAAATGATGGGTGCAGAAATGTCTATAAAATGAAAGAATGATACCATGAAAAGAGATTGATCACCAACAAGAGTGTAATGATGAACCCCAGTTAACCGATATTTATTTTCGATTCTTTCAACAGCCAAATAAAGGTGCTCCTCAACATCTTTAACAGCAATAATTGCTCCTGATACAATGTGTAGTAAATTGAGTACAACCATTCTGTTCTTGATTAAAAAATAGTGAAACTTGAGATACAAAACACAAGTAAAAACAATACCATTGGGAATCTTGGGTTCCAATTCAGCTTCCTCAGTTTTCTTATATTCAGAATCCATCACTGTCTTTGGACTACTAGCTACATCTATAGTAGATGATTCAGAAAAAGGAGATGACAAGGATAGCAACATCTGCAACCATGATTCACACCATATTTTTGAAGTTAAACATGGAGGGAAATAAACCCATGATAAAATTATGTGCTGGTGGAATCCATTCTTGTGCACTAGTCCAGCATAAAAAGAACAAAATAGTTGAATCAAGTTTTCATCGATGATCGATCTATAAATTGAGTTAAAAAAAAAGGTTATCGTGAGAACATAAAATTACAAATCCACTGGACGAGGTCTACAAAATTGACAAGAAAGTCGTACGTCTGTGGGAAGCATCTAAATGTACAAACATATTTTGATACTGTACATTATGTCCAATGTAAGATAAACATATTTTAAGATACATTAATCTAGCAACCAATGCACTTCAATCCAAAACTTACGTATGGTCCAAAATTTGCTTCCCACCATAAGTACCCTCTACAGACGTAGTTTCCTACAGGAACACTTTCAGGCACGCATAGAGAAGATTGTACAGCCCTTTGGTTGATTGCTTATGGATGATAAATGACAATCACACTCATTACGACCTAATGCTAGAGTTTATGAGGAGGTAGGAAACTCAAGGAAGTTGCCACCTAAGATTCGGCTTTTATTCAATGGACCTCCCTTCATTCAAAAGGTGCTACATCTTAACCTTCCAAATTTCTGGTTTGCATGCTGCTCTTCTACTCATTTTATTAAAGATTCCCATTTTCGTATCAAAAAAAATGCTAACTCGGCACCTGATCCTCAAAACAAATCTCATAATAGTGATGAAAGTGAAACTATAAATACAAAGTCATAAACTGCATATGATTTTCAGGGATGGCAAACTAAAACAAAAAATTGGAATAAACAGGTGTCTCAACAAGGTAAAGCCTTTGAGCCTGCAAAGAGGAAAAAATGGGTTCCGTCTAGAAACCCTCAAATAAATGTTGCCCGTAAAGATGGTAGTTCAAGGACAAAACCACGGGTGACACATTTCAGTTCATACGATAATCCTAGAGGTAATCAAAGAAACCAGACATAGGGAAAAATAAAGGAGGCCCAACAGCGGATACCGGCAGTGACCCAATGGAACGTAGAAATGAGGCCAAGTTGAACTATGATAAGACCGCTTTCATTCAAACAACAGCCAGAGCAATTTTACATGAAACTTCGAATGGAAAGGAAGGGTGGTTAAAAATACTTATGTAACCCTCGAGCAAGGACTCGAGGTGAACTGTCAGTGAAGTTGATATAGTGGCCTGGAATATTAGGGGAGCATCTGGAAGTGATACACAAGCGGTTTTCTGATCATTCATGGCTACTTGACATATAGATGTGCTCTTCCACCAAGATATAAAATTTTCTCATTTTAGATTACAATTTTTGATGAAAAAATGGAATAGAGACAACATTGCCACCCCTCATGAGGGTAAAGGTAGGTGCAGTGTGTGTGGTTGCCTCTTGGCTAAGCGCTCATGATCTAGAGAAAGGAGAGGACCCCAGGGCACAGTGTAGTTGGATGACAGTAATTGG
The DNA here is from genome assembly GCA_037957365.1 of Torreya grandis. NCBI lineage: Eukaryota > Viridiplantae > Streptophyta > Pinopsida > Cupressales > Taxaceae > Torreya > Torreya grandis. The sequence continues at coordinate 2,637,188 of JARHVA010000359.1, forward strand.
TGTATAACTATGGACCTTTCTCTCACTGTATGCACCCTTTGACCCAATTGGTAGAATTCAGTTGTGGCAGTGGATGGCCCAGTCACTCCCTCTTGTGAATGGCTCATGGGTAGTGATTTTAATATGGTAGACTGAGATAGTGATCAGGTTGGAGGACATGAAACTACCCTTTGTCCCTAAGAAAGAAAATTTTGGAATGATTGCAAGAGGATACTTGGTATTTCTAATGCTAGATGGGATCAACAGATTCAAGATTCTTCCGATTGGTATTCTTGGTCTAATGGCCAACCAAGAAGAAATCAAATACAAGTCAGGCTGGATAGATTCTATGCAAGGTCTCATGCTGCCACTTTTTCATCTTACGGCAATCACTCAGATGTTGATTATCCCATTACTAGTTATGATCTCCATTTTCATAAATTGATAATTGGTGTTGAATACCGAGGATAAATCATTCTTATTACAGGCTAAATGTCTCCCTTCTCAAGTCAAAAGGCTTCTTGAGGACTGGCTAGAATTTGCTCCTTGTTACTATCCGGAGAGGTGATGAAGGGTGGATTCTTTGATGAGAAGCAGCTATTCCTTGTACGACTAAATTTCTTCAAGGTCGGGGCCAAATGATTGCTAGGGCACAAAAGGGAGAGAACAAGAAGTCTGATTTCAACTTCAACAAGCCAGGTACAAGTTGGAATTGGATCCTTTCAATGCCCAAAAACAAAGAGCATCTACTGAAATGTCGAGTCGAGAAATTTGAGGAGTATAAGGAGAGAGGATCTAGAATATGGAGTCACCTTCATTGGATTGGAGAATGTGAAATGCCTTCAAAATTCTATTTCCAATATCTAAAAGGAAGCCTAACATACAAAAAGTTCTTGTGATGAGAGATTCCAATGGTAATCGCTCAAAGAATGAAATTCAAAATCGAGATATTTTTCAAAGCCACTAGCAAAGGATTTTAACTTATGTTGGCATTGACCCTTTACACAGCATCTTTGTGGATCTTGTCAAGCAAGTAGTACCTCAAAAGGTGGAAATCTATGAGAGGATTTTTCTATCTACAAAGCTAGAGCTAGAGGAGTTGGAGGCAGCTATGAAATATATGAAGAATGACAAGTCTCCAATCCCTCTCCTAGAGGAGTTCTATAGGAATATGTGGCTTATTGTTGAACCAGGCTATTTAAAGATGTGTCACAAATCCATCAAAAGGGGAGCCAAAGTTGAGTTAGTCAACAAAAGACGGATCAGACTCATTTCAAATGGATCCAAAAGGGAATGGCATAGCTGGCTGACATCCTATTACCCTCCTGAATCTTTCTTAGAAAGTTCTAGCGAAAACCAATGGTATAAGGATCAATTCTTTGGTGGCACATATAGTCGAAAGGGAGAACACTGGTTTCAAAGATACCACCCCACACAATGTGGGCAAGTTGTGATCTTTTACACAAGATTTGTATTTGACAGTGCAAACTAAGCTTTACCGATTTCAGGAGGATGTGAATTCTTTACCCAGTGAGGCACAAGCCCAGTTGCTTCTTTCATTGCCTATGTGAGGAGAGATTTTCCTTCTAATCCTAATGCTCATCTGACGTAAATCACTTGATTTCTGGAGTAATAAAAGATTAAATTCGTCAAAAAAATATGCACACAATCTGTTCCAGACATTTTAAGGTTTTCAATAGCAATAACCCTACACCATACTTTAAAAATTCCATATAAAGGAAAACGAGAAACATGTGACTTTTATGAATGCAAAAGAATAAAGAATCAAACATTATCACAAACACGTAATAGAATATTTGAGAGGCATTCCAAATGTTTATGTACTTGATTCTTGTGTTTAATACCACATGTATGGGAAGGTTACCATCCCAGAAAGCCATGTCTTGTAGATACTCTTAACATTGTGATTAAAATCATAAAAATCGAGCTGCTAAATGTCAAGCCACTACATATTTGATTTGTTCTAAATTCTAATTACTAAAACACAAAGGTTACCATGGCTAGTTTAGAAAACTAAGTTAGATGCACTAAAACTATTTGAAATGGTTATCTACTTTGCAAAAATAACACATTTATCATAAAAGTTATGAAGGCAGAGGAGGGATTTTGCACTCTCAATAGAAGGAAACTCCATGTCATTATCTTAAGATCTAGAAGAGTGCATCTGAACGAAACGAGCCATTAAGACTTAGCCTAAATATTCAAAAGAACCAGCTGTTTTCTTCGAGTCCGTTTAGTCCCCATCTAATATCCTACATTATCGGATACGTCCCTATGCCCCCTTGGGTATGGGTACGGGCCATCCGGGTATGGGTATGGGGGCGGTATGCCCAGCAAACAGCCACAGTATGCCCCAGCCCCTATGGGTATGCCTGGGTATGTCCTCAGACGTACCCAAGCGTACCTTGGCCATTTGCTAGGCGTATTGCCAAAAAATATATATATATATATTTTTTTCCCCTTATTTTGCCAATCAAAGTCAAATATGGACCTCAAAAAACATTTTAAAGTGCATTGCAACCCTATAAGCATGAATCACACTCATTTTATCAAAAGATAACACATTTACTTTTCATTGCATTTTTATCTCCCATTGCATATTTGTTCGCTCATGCTCATTTTTTCAGTTGCATCAGCTTGAAACTCCTTCCTTGAGCTAAGTTTATGCAATTACCTCTACCTAATTGGCACCAAAGACCTTGAGGAGCTTGCAACAAGGATTCTTCATTCAAGGTACGTTTTTTTCAGTTTTGTAGGGTTTTTTTCAAGTTTTTTTCTTCTAGTTTTTAAATGTATGTTTGTTTGTAATTATTTTTTATATTTTTGTTGTGTCAACAAATGCTAAATATAGCAGTATTAATTATTATAATAATTTTATCAAGTGTTATAGGGATTTCCAATTTGCCAGAATGTTTGCCGATGCAAGTGCTAGTTCAGTGGGCCAAAGGTTACCCTCCAAAGCTAGCACTCAAGCCCCTCTTTGGAAGTATGCGACATTGCTTGAACAACTACTAGGTGGAGGGTGTTTCCTTTGGCAATGTTCAAAGTGTGGCTATCAATACAAGAGCTCATATAAACAAGTGAAAGCCCATTTGTGTGCAATTCCAGACGAAGGAATCAAATTTTGTGGTGGGCCAAGTATAAATAGAAAACCAAGAAAGGGCTTGCCACATGTAAAGATTCTTGCATACATCAAAGAGCAAGAAGCAGCAGATGCCCTTTTTAATAAAAGACATAACCATCCTTTGAGCAAGAAAGGATCGACCCCTATGGATATTGATCAATCCCGTCCTAGTATGGATGCCCCATCACACCCATTTCTTGTTACACCTGACGTAGTCGTAGGGGAAGAGGATTCACCTCTTGCTTGCAAGAGAACAAAAGATTCGGACCCATTAGAAAGGTCAATCCAAAATGAGTCAAGGGACATAGCAAAGCAAAGTATTGCACATTGTCTCTATGCATGTGGGCTGTCATTTAATGTTGTTAGATCACCATATTGGCAAGATATGTTGAGATCTATAAATGCTGCCCCTAAAGGGTTCACGACCTAGGGCATGAAAAGGTGCAAACCACCTTGTTGACAAAAAAATGTTGAAGATGCATTGAAGCCCATCAAGGATTCGTGGATCGAGACAGGGGTGTCCATCGTTTTTGATGGATGGAAAGATACAACAAATAGATCATTGATTAATATGGTCACAGTGAGCCTTAAATAGGCAATGTTTTTTAAGGCCATTGATTGTGAGGGGCAAGTGAAGGATGCACGATTCATTGCCGACATCCTGTTAGAGTCCACTGAAGCAGTGGGGCCTCAAAACGTTGTCCAAGTTATAACGGACAACACTAAAAATTGTAAAGTTGCAAGCATGTTGGTTGAGGAGAGGTATGGGCACATATTTTGAACACCTTGTGTTGTTCATTCCCTCAACCTTATGTTTCAAAAAAAGGGCACAAAAATTGATTGGATCAAACAAGTCTATGAGGAGGCAAGCGAGATCCAAATGTTCATATCCAACCATCATTTGTCCAAGGCATCTTCAGGACCTTCTCAAAGTTGCAATTGTTGAAGGTAACATTTTATTTAAATTTTTAAATTTTATTCATGAATCATGTATATTTTTATTATTAATTTAATTTTTAATTCTATAAGTTGTAATTTGAACATATTTTTAATTTTAAATTCAATTTGTTTTGATTTGGTGATATGTTGTTGAGACTCAGTTTGCCTCACACACCCTCGTCTTGAGACTTGTTAAGGTGCGTGAGGCATTGAATACCATGGTCATCAACAACCTTTTGAGTATATGGAGGCAGGCAAACACTGAGAGGGCCACAAAGGTGAAAGCATGGATTCTTGATGACGCATGGTGAGAACATGTGGAGTATTTGTTGAGTTTTACTGAGTCCATTATCAGCATGTTGAGATATGTGGACATGGATCATTCATGTTTGGGTGAGCTTTGTTGAACACACCTATCTACTGAGAGAGGGGGTGAATCAGTAGATGATCTAACACTAGTCCGTTTAAAATCTTTTTAAAGATGTAAATTCATGTGCAAATCAAAGAACAAATGCAGGAGTCACACACACACATAGAAACACATAACATCAAATTTTACGTGAAAAAACAAAAGAAAAAAACCATGGTGAGAATCAACTGCTAAAATCTACTATTCTAATCCAGTGTCACAATAAAATGCCTTACTGGCAAACCTCACTGGTTACATTCAAAGACACCGATCCTTAGGAGACACCAAGCTCCTTGCTGAGCACCAACTCAATTTGTATGTAGGCACCAACCTACCTGAACTATGGAGCTACAACTCTAGTGTACAAGATAGATTCATAAGTGAATCCAATTCAATGTTTGTTACAAGTCTAATCTGTAACTGCTTAGCTTCTCATTATCTGTGTGTTCTATCTTCTTGCTTGCTTAATCTCTGTCTACATATGTCTTTCACTTTATATCTGCATACATCTGGTTATGCTTTGTTCAGATACACTTCATTCCCCTTCTTCTCTACGTTTTACTCTGTCTACATATTTCTTTTTATCGACAGCGCTTTTTCTCACTTGAAAACGCAATTGCAGTAGCACCATTTTGATGTGTTAAGAGTCGTTATACAAGGATTCATTAGGAATTCTTGGCTCACTTATTGCATTCACATTCTATTTGCACTTAACCAGTTTCAAATCTGGATTCTCCTTTAATGAGTATTTGACTTTTCCATTTTCTCACGTCTTGGTTCTTGCATCATACAACAATTGTCTATTCTCGTTTTTATCTTTGACAACTACGAGATTCTGGTCATAACTGCGCCATTTCCTTTTCGTGTCTTGGTTCATGCATCACGTCGTAATGTTCTAGTCTCTTTATTATGTTTGGCAGCTGTTGGATTTATCTCTTAAATGCACAACCTCCTTAATCGATGATTGATCGATTGGATCGATCAATCTCAAGCTCTGTGCAATCATTTACAGGTTTTGTTCCTTCAGTTGTTCATTGAGAATATATTAAATATGGGCCTTTGATTTCTTTCTTCACGCCAAGTCTAACCATCGAGCTCCTCTTTGCATCTCGCTACTTCCTATATATCAGGATCGTTTTTGCTCCTTTTGATTTATTCAAATATGCTCGATCTTTAACTTTGCCATTGTGCATTAACCTTCGAGCACTTTGACTTCATCTCGGTTCTTTTGACATCTTTGAGATGCTTCCCCTTCGTCGATCTCTTCAGACTTGCTTGAACTTTAACATGTCCCTTTCGAGACAATTTCCATGGACTTTTTGTTTGGGTCCCCTTCAGGACAATTTCCGCGGACTTTTTGTCAGGGTCTCCTTTTGGCACTTTTGTTTATGACACATAACCTTCGGCTTTTCTGCAAGGGTCCACATACCCTTCAGACTTTTTGAAAAGATCCCTTCGAACTTTCTGCAATGGTCCACTTGCCCTTCGGAACTTTTGTAACGGTCCACTTGCCCTTCAAACTTCTTGAAAAGTGCCCTTCGGCTTTCTTGAACGGTCCACATACCCTTCGACCTTTTGCAAACTACCCTTCGGCTTTTCTGAAAGGGTCCACATACCCTTCGGCTTTCTTGCAGGCGTCTACATGCCCTTCGAAACAATTTCCGTGGGCTTTTTTATTTGTCCTTGCCAGTATTTCCGAAAGAATTGTCTTTGCCAATTTTTCCAAAAGAATTCTTCAAGACGATTTCAGGTTCTTCATTCAGCATGACTTATAGACTTGGAGGAAGTAAAGTCATCTTAGAGACCCGATCAACTCTTCCAAACCCATTCGGGTTTTCAACTTTGCTTAACTTATTAAAATGAACTAAGTAAAGTTGTTGCTAAACTCTTATCAACTCACCTAGACCCATTCGGGTTTTTCACATTGCTTAACTCATAAACATGAGAGAAGCAAAGTCACTCCAAAATCCCGATTACCTCTTCTTTGACCATTCGGGTTTTCCACATTGCTTATCTTATAAACATAAAAGAAGTAAAGTGCTTCCGAAACCCCGATCAACTCTTCTAGACCCTTTCGGGTTCTTGAGACAACTTGACTTATAAAAATAAGACAAGTAAAGTTGTTGCATGAACCCGATTAACACTGCTAGGCCCATTCGGGTTCTCGGGACAACTTAACTGATAAAGTTGAGAGAAGTAAAGTTGTTCTGGAATCCCGATTGGCTCTACAAGACCCATTCAGGTTCTCAAGACTGCTTTACTTATTTTATAAGCAGAAGCTCTTCATAAGTCCGATTTGCACTGTAAGTTTGTGCAATTCAACTTTTGGCAATAATGTCTGATAGCACAAGCTGCCTTTGACATCAATGAAAATATTACAGACATCAGCCAAAATTGCCAACAAGCTTTATGATGGAATCGACACAATGATTGAGAACATTAGATCCTGCAGAGAGGTTCTTCAAAGAAGTGCAATTGCATCTCATTGAAAAGTGGAACAAAATGACCACCCCATTGCATCTTCTTGCTTTTGCCTTGACGCCCAAATACTATAATACAGAGATCCTTTCTTTGCCTAGGAGGGTCGCACCATATAGGGATGTTGATGTTAGCGAGGGATATAAGGCGGCATTCTCTAGACTTTTCCCTAATTCAGAAATTGAAGACCAAGTTAGGGAAGAGTTTGTGCATTTCATATCCTCCACGGGTCACTCCCTTGGCACTATTTGTGACAAGTACAAGAAGGAAGCTCAATTTTGGTGGTACCTCCATGGGCAAGCATACAACCACCTCCAAACACTTGCTATTAGAATTCTATCACAAGATTTTTTTTTTAAGCTCTCTACCCTTCTAGTTCTTTTCTATGTTTTGTTTTAACTTTTTTTATTTTTATAAATTATGATTTAAATTGACTTTGTGGCTTGCCTCAATAGGTTGCAAGTTCCTCCTCCACCGAGCAAACTGTGGTACCTACAGCGTTATCCACTCAGTGAAGTGCAACAAGTTGGCAGCAAAAAAGGCAAAGGATTTGGTCTATGTGCATTCCAACTTGTGTCTTCTCTCACACAAGCAACCTAACTACAAGGGGCAATTAAGTGTTCGAATGTGGACCTAGAGACTACCGACTTAGATGCCTCCGTTGTCTACCTTTCATTGCTTGATACGGATTTGGAGGGTGCTTCACAAGACCTGCATAGTGGAGTTAGTGGGAGTGGCACTGCTGCTGCTTGTGGTTCTAATGAACCATATCATGATGAAGACATCGCAGTCGAAAATGAAATTTTTTAAATTAATATAGACTATAGCGAATGTTGAGTTGTCTTTATTGTTTTCCATACATTGTAATTTGTAACATTTGCACTATGTACATATTAAAAATTTATAAAACTATTCAAAGTTAGACTTAATATTATCATATTTGCCTTTTGCATTGAAATTATGAGTATGTTTTGTGGTTATTTAACTTATTTTCTTTCCTCTATGCATATTATGCAGTTAATTTTGCTTATATGGCTATATTTTTAATTTTTTATATATATTTTTGTATGGCCATACCTAGTCGTACCCAAACCCCCAAAAAAAAAATCCTCGTATCCACATACGCGATACTTGTACCTATAACCATATCGGCTACTTAGCTAATATCAATAACAAACAATGAAAATCAAGTCTTTGATTCCGAACCGGAAGGCATGATGTAGAGTATTTTTTTATGCTTAGAACAAAAAAAAACATTAACTAATTAAAGTGAAAAACAAACATGAAATAATTATAGACTTCAAGTGGATTTGCAAATAAATCTAGTTGCAAACACCATTTCAATGATGAAAATATTTGAAACAAAAAAGCTTGCAAATTTCTCCAAGATAAAAGATACAACCTATGTTGTAGGAATTGACCCACTCCCCCCCCCCCCATGAATCTACCCAAGATACGCCTCTGGTACCGCAAATCCCGGGTACATACCAGAAACATTACAGACATTTCCAATACCTTTCCGGATGTTTTCGATATGTTTCCGTGAGGTACCCAGGTGTTTCCGAGGTAATTTCGAGCGTGTCCAAGCCTTTCCAATAGGAAAAATAGTGGAAGTCAACAAAAAATTTAAAAAAATATAAACCCAGCCTGAACCAAATAGTATATAAATAAAATAAATATTTAAGTACAATTTTACATTTAGATAGGGACATCTAGTTTCTTAAACTTTAAGTTATAACTTAAAGTTTAAGAAACTAGATGTCCCTATCTAAATGTAAAATTATACTTTTATTTATATACTTTCAGGATGTTTGAGAGTGGCTTCAGACCTCTAGGAGCTATAATGCAAATTCTAGGTTTTAGAGGATCATATCATATTTCAGACTTAGTCAAATTCCAAGGTTTCAGGGTTTCAGACTTAGCCATATTTCAAGGTTTCAAGATTTCAAGGAGACATCATAGGAGGTATGAAGGCTGCATGAAGGGATGTAGGTATGATAGAATAGCATGAGAACATCTCTCGCAAAGTGCCCCAAGCCAGTCCCACCCCATTTCCTGTGCACCCCTTAAGGCATACACTCTAGGAGATTCAATGAACTGATGAGCCCCTGCGAGAGAAAGCATCAGTAAATGATAAAGTTGAAAAACAATGGGAGTGTAATTCATGATTTTGAGGGCAATCTAGATGATTTATTCTAGATTTGAACATACACTATGTCTTTGAAGTAATGAATGAATGAATACTATATATTTTTAAGTGTTTTATCTTTTATAGACAAATATTCTCATACTATTTAGTTTCAAGTGTTTTACTAAAAAAATAAGTAATATGCATTATATATATATAACCACGACGTATCCAAATCAAGGTTTTTGAAAAATGGCATACCAACGTACCCTTACCCATACCCAGACAACATAGGATACAACCAATTGCTACAACATGAAATGTGTGAAGAGACTTCAATTAATGCAAACAACACTTGCTCATTTTTTAACATTGAAAGAAAGTTCATCATGTTACTCTAAACAACAAAGAAACACAAGTGTTTAAATGTCTAAAAGGTTTGAGATTTGTATAAGTTGGTTAAGAGATAGAGAACAATGAATAGGTAAGGCTATAAAAAGGGAATTGAGGTCCAAAGGAATATCTAGGTGGTCTAATTGCTAGTAGTATTCTTCAATTGGATGAAAAGAGCTTTCTTGTATACCACAACAGCCCCAAACATCACCATCACCAATGATGACAAATGGACAAAACAAGGCAGTGTCAACCTTGTATCTCTGTGGCATCGTATGGAGCTTTGCAGCATAATCCAAGCATCTGGATGAAGAATAGGCATGTCTAAGAGACATGTCCCTTTGTATTGTAATGTATTGAGACATTATAAATGTTGTTGTGATATATTAGAATATGTACAATGTGTGAAGAGAGAGTAGACAGATGAGTAGAGGATAGAGAGATATAACATATGGCGGAATATAATAGACGGATATAATGAATAAAATAGATTGTTAGAGTATAAAGTCTTGGTGTTCAAGCGTTCTATGTTTGTATATATGGATTCTCGTACCCCCTTCTTATAATGTAAATGTGTTAAGTAACAAAAAGAACAAAGTGCATGGTTTACTCTTTCCTTGTATATGTGTGAAGTCTAACCCAGGTCAAGATCTCATAAGTTAGTGCAAACACGCCCAACTTATCCCAATATCCGGTTCTGTTGATAGCACCTCGTTTAACTAATGCCCAAAGGGGACTATCCACTATACTTTTGGAAGCCAACTTTAAGGGAGTTAGAAGACTGGTTGGCGAAAAAAATCAATAAAGTTTTTAAGGCAGTGGCTAGGAGAACCAATGAACCATATTTGGCAGTAGGAGCCAATTTCTTCATGCATCAGGGCATGGAATTCTAGTGTATGTTCCATCATTTTCTTTGGCCTTGGATTTTTAACAAGGGCAAAAACCACTAAATCCTACAGATTCTAGTTGAATAAACCTATCAAATGGACTCCCGCAAAATTAAAAGAATTAGAAGGAATCGATAACCTTGGACACAAGCCATTAATTAGTGGTTCAAGACAAACTTAGATTTGTTCATTGCAACTTGGGCTATCCAGGGATGGGTCAATTTTGATGTCAAGAAAGTAGAATTTTTGGAAGAACAAATGGGGAAATTTGTAGCAAAAGTTGAATTGTTAATTTATATCCTCTTTGTAGGAAAAAGGCTTCCCCAAGATTTCACTAAGTTTAGTCAAGTGGGCAGGGATCTGAGTGTTGGCATGCAAAAAGGGGTGAGGATCCTCGAAAGGAGGTAACGCATAGAAGATAAGTTATGATGGTTGGAGGGGAATAAGTAGAGAAAAGTAAGAGGCTAAACAATGAGAAAAAAATAGAAGGAAAAAAAGTGATAAAGACAATGGTTAGAGAGGAAAAGATTAGAAGAAGAAATTAAAGAGGAGAGATAAGATAAGATAGATAAGATAAATATATTAATGTCCAACTAGTGACCACAAAAGTAGGTCAAAGGGACTGCATATTACAAAAATGTCTCAGGAAAAAGCGGGAAACCAAAAAGGTCTCTGAAAACAAGAAAAACAATGCTGAAAGAAATAATATAAAACATGGCAAAGAATGACCATGCTCAGAGCCAAACCACCAAAGGACCCAACCATGCTTAGGTCCAATGAAGGGAGCAAAAGAAATGAGTAATCTCCAAGAATCTATAAACGTCATGACCACGAGGATGATCCCTAAGAAAGAAGAATCAAGAGGGAACCCATCAAGAGTTTGATCCAACTCTCCTAGCATCCAAGGTCGACGAGAAGAAGCTCCGAATAGAAGTCTGACTTGAAGAAGGGGAGGTATGATGCCTGGTCTATCCTCCAATCCTCTGTCTAGAAGGAAAAGTCCTCTGTGAAGGTCTGGTTGGTCTAGTCCGCCTCTTGAGGCTAGGTCTGAAGTGAATATGCTGATGAAAACTCGAGGAACTGTGAATAGAGTCTCTGGGCCTCACTGATCTAGAATGTGGGGTTGTACTGATGAATCTGTCGCATAGTGCCTACGAAAGAAGAACCAGGAGAGAACCCATCAAGAGTAGCATCCTATCCGAATAGAATTCTCGAAGAAGGGGAGGTATGATACCTGGTCTGTCCTCCAATCCTCTACCTAGAAGGAAAAGTCCTCTGTGAAGGTCTGGTTGGTCTAGTCCGCCTCCTGAGGCCGGGTCTGAAGTGAATATGCTGATGAAAACTCAAGGAACTGTGAATAGAGTCTCTGGGCCTCACTGATCTGGAATGTGGGGTTGTACTGATGAATCTGTCGCATAGTGCCTATCCTCGAAGGTAGCACTGTGAAATAAAAGTGATCACACTTAAGAGCTTCCTATATATATATTGACGCAGACTTGACAGAAGGCTGAGCTCCTGTCTTCCACACGTCACAATGGAAACTCCCCTCTGCCTGTGGACCTAGAAAACTGGGTCTCTCTAGCTCTCTTTAATAAAATCCAGAGTTCACAAAGCAAGGGGTTGAGAAGGGAGAAAGACTGCTTCCAAGTTGGATATACTACTCTATAAGAACACATACATCTTTAACTTAAAAGGGTCCTCATATCTGAAAAAAGAAGGTCAAAAAGAGTAACCTCTTTCTTTGTCCAGGTCCTCCTAAATAGGCAGTATAACCAGGTGCGTTGGTGTCTCCCTGCGAAAGCTAGGAAGCAATCTGAAGTCACAAGACTAAACTGACACACTCAGAGATATACAACAAAATGCGATGATTAAGTCGCAGGGCTCCTTCGAACTCAATCTCAAAAATGGATGCTGCATAACTGAACAAATCTATGTCTGTGACTGCTTGATCTGCTCTTAAAGGCATTTATGCAATTTTTGCTCATCAATCAAAATGGAGAAAAACGGGTCGTGTCGGATTGACGCCCCTTGATGACCACTTGGCAGGGACTGTTCCAACCGCTGTCTTTGCCACCTGGGTGGGTTTCTGCACTTGCAAAGAGAGTGCATCTCTTGGCTGGAATGTATATTGTGGATGAATGATAAGCTACTTCGTCACTCAACTTCCAAGAAATGGCTTTATTTCCTTCAGATTTATTTTTTGCATCCGAAGGGAAAAAGGTCCTTTGCCATCTACCTAGGGCATAATCCTTCGGACAAAATGCCCGAAGGATATCTTCCTTTGGAATCCTTGCTTTTTCCCTCCGCCTTTTCTTTTGGGTGAATTTTCTTCTTTGAGCGAATTTTCTTCTTTGGCCGAATTCCTTCAGACAAAAGTCTGAAGGAATTCCTTCGGACTTTTGTCCGAAAGAATTGCCTTAACATTTTGCCGCGGGATTTTATCCTGAAAGACATTGTCTTTGCCTTATGAATTTCTTTGGACAAAATGTCTGAAGGAATTCCTTCGAGCATTTTGTTCAAAGAAATTCTCTTGTTTGAACAAATCCGAAGGAATTCCAACTTTTTTGCCTTGTTACTTTTCCAAAGGAAAACTTATCCTTCTCCAAATAGCACTGTTTGGCCCTAAAAGCCTTTCGAAAAAGTTGCAAAGGTCCTTTTGTCTAGTGGTAAAAATCAGCCTGCAGAAGAAATATTTAGCAAAATCAAAAAATGAACTGGCTGAACAGCAGGGAAGGAAGGAGACCGATTTTGGCCTGTTGGATGGTACAATATATAAACATCTTTGGTCCTCATATCTGAAGAAGTCAAAAAGAGTCTGTGTCCTCCTAAATAGGCAGTAAAACCTCCCTCTGATCTCATAGTAAATGGGACAACGAAAGATGAAGTGCTCTCGAACTCCGTCTCCAAGATGCTGCAGACAAACCTTGTCTACTTGATCTATGATTTGTCTCAATCCTAAGTCTGTGAGTCGAAACTATCCTAGTGGGTGCAAAGAGAGTGCATCTAGTAGCAGAATGTATATTGCGGATGAAGATAAGCCCGCAAGCATAAAATGCCATCTTAGGGCGTAACCCCCCAGGAGGGTTTACCCAAGTAGTATGGATAAATTGTCTATAAATATCATCCCTAATAATCCGAACTCTTGTCTAGTGGGTAGAAGATAAGTTGGTGCGTCCAAGGAGTACATAAAAGGAGAAAGTCAGTCCATCCGTACTCCCATAGACTCCAATAGATCAGAAACTCTTGTCTACCAACAACATCCATGGGTCGAAGGAGCTGAGAGAGCAAGATTCTCTAAAGAACATTATGCTAAGTATGGGTATCTGTTACGTTCACTCACAGAATCAGCAAACCTCCGTATAAGGTGTATGGAAGTGATCAGAGCAAATATAGTCTCCAGTTGAAAGGGTCGGGCTCCAAACGTCTGCAATAATGATGTGTTGGGGAACTGTTTGCTTACATCTAATCATGTAGCGAAGGAGAAGTGTATGGACCCTCTCAACAGCAACGTAATCACCCTCATGTAGAGAGGGCCCCCAAACTACATATCCATATAGAATTGTGGGTCTGATAAGTGTATCCATGAGTGACATCTTGGAAGAGATATCTTGAAAGTGATGCCGAAAACACTATCGTTCAAGGAGAGCTAAAGAACCATAACCTTTGTTTATTCTACGTTGGAGTCCCTGCCTCACGCTGAAACGTGGACCAGAAAATTGCACTACCAGATAAGTATAAGAAGTGGTAATCTCAACCTCCTTTCCTCTGAAAAAGAAATGAAGGTGGGAGGTCTTCAAGCCATTAATTACCATGACCTTGGTTTTCCCCAAGTTAACGGTCAGCTACCGGAGATCACAAAAGAGAGCCAAAGCATCTAACTGTCGTTGTAAGCCCTCAGGAGAAGAAGCTAGGAGAACCACATCGTCCACAAACAAGAGGATAGAAATTAGAACTTGGTGAAGAAGACACCCATCACTAGCTTTGAATATATTCATGAAGAAAGGTCTCTAACTCATCAATGTATATCCCAAATAAGGTTGGGAACAAAGGGCATCCCTGCTTGACCCTAATGGTACTCCTAATAAAGTCTGAAATCCCATTAACCATGCGGAGATGACCAAGAACATTCTCGTAGAATCTCATAATGGCTACTAAGAGGGCCTCAGAAATGCCAATATTCCTAAGTCTCTGGAAAAGTGCCTCTCTCGGAACAGAATCAAACGCTTTCCTAAAGTATACAAAACAACAATGGACTTTGGATGAGCGATGATGTGCCTCCTCAATAATGGCCCGGAGTGTGAAAATATGATCAATGGTCTGATGGGTTGGTCTAAACCCTGCCTGTCCCCTAGCTCTGAGGTGTCTCTACTCTAGCTCTCTCAAAAGTTGCATGTGTAATACAATAGCATACAATTTCGAGAATGTGTGTCCAACCATTGTTGTCCTGTAATTATTAGGATCTGAACAGGACCCTGATTTGTGTATTGGGTGAATAACGTGATGTGACCAAGTCAGTGGGAAACCCGAACAAACCACGTGGTTGAAAAGATCAACCAAATAGCTTCTAAAGGCTCTAAAACCATGTTTGAAGGACTCAGCTTGGAAACCTTCTTCATCGGCTGCCTTGCTACGATTCATCACCTTCACCGCCTCTCTTAACATTTGTGTATGTGAAAATGTGAGAAGATGGTGGAGAAGCAACATGGGTTTGCGTTTGGCCAGGAATATCATAAAGGGTGGAGGTATGGGAAATCATGGATGTGGGATTAAGCTTAGAGGAGAGGGGAGAATGTCGTGGGAGGATGGTACGCCAAAAGAGTTTGGGGGAGTGAATGTAGGAAGCCCGTAAGATTCGTCTCCTTTGAGAAATAAAAAGGCATTTCTTACATTGGAAAAGGCAACGATAAGATGATTTTAACGCTGGGTAAGAGGGGTGAGAATGGAGGAAGGCGTACCGAAGTTGATGGTGGAGAGTACTGTAGTCGTCATCATACCACTTCTTCATGAGGCAAGATCTTTTAGATTGATGGGAAGTATAGATCTGGTGTAGTTAGGAAAAGATTTGAGGAAAGCTTCCCAAATAATGGAGGAAAGACATGTGTACTTGGAATTAACACAACCAAGTGAAAGGAACTGGGGTTCTGGAGGTAGAAGCTGGCAGACGTGAGAAAGGAAAATGTCAAAGTCCCCATCCTCAAACTGGAAAATGGTACGTGGTATATTGAAAGAGGGGGTTGTAACAGGAGGGGAGAAATCAGCCTGGATGGAGAAAGAGAGAAGAGCATGGTCCGCAAGGGTAACGGGGAAAATGGAGAAATGACAGATGAAGGGCAAAAGGTTTTGACTGGATAAGACGTAATCCACCACACTCTTACCTCCCCCATGAGGTGTACATGTGAAAGAGTGAATTTGGAAAGCAAGGCAGCCCATTAAGAATCAACAAATCATGAGATTCACCCCAACTGTAAGAGGTGTCTTCCATATACTGTGTAAGGACCTGAAACATCATTTGACCTCCTATGCAACCCCATTGACTCTAAATCAATCCCCTGTGTGTAAAGTGTATCAACAAAACGATCGTGGAGAGGTATCTCACAGTCTGTGGTACGGGCATTGAAGTCACCAAGAAGGATAACTTCTCCAACAGCTAAGAATTGAGAGATCCTGGTATACAAATCTATAAAAGGGTTCCCCTCAGGACCACTATGAATGGCATATGATGAAGACGCTGGAGGAAAGTAACAAACTACAATGTAAATATCTCTGGAAAGTGGGGCAATCCCATTAATCCGGACCCACACAAATCTAGCAAATTCATCAGACACCTACACTGAAATTTTGCTCTAGAGTGAGTCTCTAAATAAATAAGCCACCCCACTAGAACTCCTAGTCTCCTGGCGACAAGCTGAAAACCAATGGTATCCTGTAATGTCTAGGAGAGGCCGTACCTAGGCTCTCATGAGTCTCTATAATAAAAAGAATGTCTGACAACCCAAGAGCATCAAACATTAGGTCTGGAGAAGATCATAAAGTAACGTTGTAATTCCAAGAAGCAATGGAGATGTCATCACTGCCCATTGAGACTCGAGGTCATCGTCATGCTAACGGTCCAGGGCATGACCACCCCGGTGGGGGAGAATCATGAATGACAGCACTACAATCGCTGATAACAGCCCACTTGTTCTCCTTCTTGGCAGCTACCACATGAATACGAGCTTTTTGAAGCTTTTCAACTTGGAGTCATGTGAGATCAGCGTCTAAATAAATTTTCTGTGGAAGGGAAAAGAGATTTTTTGCTTTCAAAGCTTGCAGACACTCTTCAACAGTTTGGAATTGCATAACAAGGGTGTTGTCCAGCAATGTCCTACCTTTTTTAAGGGAGATATCTTTCAAGTCCAAGGATTCATGCAAGAACGCATGCCCTGCCTGTAGGGGATCAGTTAATTTAAGGAGGCCACGAACATGAAGGTTGAGTGCCTTGGTTTGACATGCCTTTTCTTCTTCAAATTTTGCTTGGACAGCCAGTTCCATAACTGGCGGTGGTTTCTTCCCCTTAACCACTTGAACCCATGAATTGTGTTCCTCACCCTGTTTTTCGATAGATTGTTGTTGGACTGTGGTTTCTTTTTTAAGGTGTTTGTGCTAAGTGATTATCTCGGATTGTTTGTTCTGAATTTCTGAAACCACTTCATTAAGTTGTTGTAGGCATAGAGAATATGTGGGGGTGGCTGGGGTTTGTTCAAGTTTAGTGATTCGAGCTTGCAAACCAATAATAATATCATCTTTCTCCTGCAATTGTGCCTAAAACAACAACAAGAGATCTCAAAGTTCTGAACCAAGGGCTTCAATGTTGGACATCCAGGCGCAAATGCTAGCATACTTAAGTTTTGGGGTCAACAACTTGTGATGGCGAGGAGTTTTAAACTCCTGCGTTAGAGAGAACTCCATTTTGTTCACTGTATGACCTACTAATACGCAAAATCTGCAAATTGTTGTGGTTCAGGTCTGTATGTTTAGAACAGTTTGTACAACTAGTTGAATAATACGGAATAGGATTATTTCGTTGCTATGCACATGGACCATTATCTTGACAATACATAAGGACCTCAGCAACTCAGAGCTATATGTTCATTGTTGGTCTATATGCTCCTTGATGAATTTGTTTTTGGTGTTCACCTTCTGCTGCAAACTGTGTCAAATTCCTCACTGTTGTGTGAAGAGAAGCCCTTTGTACTTGTAACTTATATTTTGGTTGAATATCAATTGTTTGCACTCGGATATCTTAAATCTCTGACTATAATTTCTATGTCCTAGCTTTCTGCATTTTTCGTCCTTTCTAATGCAACCTCCTGGTGTGTTCTGTCATAACCTAGCATCTATGTGTTGTGTCTGTCGAACTGATCCCTTCTATATGATCGGAGGGTAGATCTCGGATGGCCTTCCCATCACGATTTCCTAACAGTCTTGTCGACTATAGAGAGAAGAATCCCATCACGATTCATGTCACGATTCCTCGACTGTAGGTAGTTTATCTCAGTTTTATCCTCCGTTGTAGGTAATTTTATCATAGAAGCAGTAGCTTTTCCCTCTTCCCTGATGTTTTCGTCACTGCCCTGCCAATAGAAATCACAAGGCTCAGTCATGATACGGGATAGGCAAAACGACGCGATCCCAGTCACAAGAACATCCGGAGAACTTAGTCACGATAGAACTCAGTCACGGTGAAGAGCACTTCAGAGGAGGTTCGTCACACAGTCGTGTTTTCTGAGCCTTCTCTCCCGCGTCGTGCCCTGCTCACGAACCTTCCAACTCATGATCCTTCTCTCTCATGTCCTTCCTGCTACTTGTGTCCTTCCTGTTACAGTAGAGAAGACCCTTAGTAATCACATGTTCACACTCACTTCATCCTTGAGAGAGACTTAACTTGCTTGAGACCTATTATTCGTTGTCCAGTGTTCACACTCACTCCATCCTTGAGAGAAGAAAGGAAGGAATAGGAAGAGTGAGTTAAGAAAGAAGATGAGTCAATTAGAGGAGGCACAAGCTAAAACCACCCAAAATACAAAAACTTGGTTATTTCAAAAATGTAAAAAAAACTAGAGAAGAAGAAATGAGAGAAAGTGCCCCTCAAAACTAATAGCACAGAAGGAATGAGAGGGAGAATGAGTTATGATGAGTTACAAGAAGTAGATTAACAAAAAATAAGAGTTATGAGAGCAATGAGAAAAGACATTACAAAGATGACAGAAAATTCTAGGAAGAGCGGAGATGGTAAGATCCTTGGGAGCGAAAGACCAAGGAGAACAACCACTTGGCTCTCCAGATTGCATAGTATTAGAAGATAAGTTAGTAGCAGAGAATGAGAAAGGAGAATAAGAGAATGAGTATGAGATAATTTTTGGAGATAAAGAATTTGCACTAGTGGAAAATGAGTGGTGATTAGAGAATAATAGAATAGAAGATAATTTTGTTAGTTACTTAAGAGGATGAAGAGGAAGTATTAAGAATTAATGATGGAGCGGGTAAGAGTGAAGATATAGAAGGGAAGCTTTAGAAGAAAAAGAAAAGATAAATTAATAAAAAATGGAAAACCAAAAATATGCCTCATTTCAAACCCATAGAAGAGAACAAAACAGGAAATGAAGCCCCTAGACCAAGTGTTTTGCCAATGACATTACAAACACAAAATGAACAACTAGAAGCTAGACATACATATAGTTATCAAAGATATGTTCACAAGACGGAAGAGATAAAAGTAGTGAGAATTCTAGAATAAGTACAGGGAACAGAGTTTTGTAATAAAGAAATAAGGGAAGGAGACAACTGTCGGTAAGACAACATAGAAAGAAAAAAGTACATATGCCTTCATCCACAAAAGGGACCAATACAAGATATCAAGGACACAGAACAAATTCGAGCCCACCTGTAATGGGGCATAATAGAGTGAATCTATCACTTTTTGGCAAGGACACCATGGATGCAAATGAACATTTGTTTATTTTAGATTCATACCAAAGGAGCAATGGGGTTAGTAATCCCCAAGTGAACTCATTTGATTTTGTAGGAAAACTAAAAGGTGATGTATTGAAATGGTATATGAAGGTGAGTTTCCAACACACCTTAAGTTGGACCAACCTACAAGAGGCATTTAAGAATGATTTCCATTATCCAAACGTAACGACAAAACTCTAATGAAATGAGAAATCTAATACAAAAGAGAAGTGTTTGTAAAAGAATACGAACAAAGATTCAAAGTTGTAATAAAATTGGAGGAACCACTAGATGAGAAATCAAAGAATCAAATGGTTCATATGAGGGCTACTACCATACTCAAGAGCATCCATGGATGGAAAGATATAAAGCGTTAGAATTTTATTCAAGGCTGGAAGTTGAATCCTAGAGAAAAGAGAATGACTCTGCAGCGAAGACTCAACTAGACAAGTGCAACAAAAGTTGGGGCAATTGAGATTGAATCATGAAATACTAATGAAGGATTAATCCAGTGCATCAACAACATTGCGAAGTGTCACATACTCTCGAATTTGGTGCTCGGTACACTGCAAGAAAGACATATGAGAACAAAGTTCCCTCACTATAAAACGGAAAGGAGAGAGATGACACTAAGAGCTATCCCAATGGGAATGACACCATCCACAAACAACCAATCAATGTTGAAATACTATGGTGCGGAATTTACGAACTATGGGATCAACATGCACAGAATATATGTCAATTAATGGAGGTAGCACCAATAATTGATGTATTTTACAAAGTGCGGGTTTTTCAATCATTACAATCATCAATGCCCAAGAAAGGATGCCATGGCGGAAGGGAAATAACATCGAGGAAGAGCCATGACAACACATTGAATACCATTAGCACCAAAAGCATATGTGGCACCAACCCTAAGGCAAGGGAATCCTTCCCTAAGACTATATCAGCCAATGCAACCTATACCACCTCCAGAACAAAATGCAACACCCCAAGAAACAATAAACCAATACCAAGAGGAAGCATATAAAGGAGCCTACCATTTGGGGGTATTGTGCAGATACTAGGGCGAAAGAGGTTATATCCAAGATAGTGAGCCACTTAATTGTTTTTGATGTAAGAAACACAAACACATAGAGAGATACTATATAAGCAAGCCACAGGTGCAATGCAAGTTTTGCAAAAAATGGACACACAACCCATTAATTTTTCAATGGTTGCACAATGCCCTAAGAATGGAGGAACTATAAGGAGGGAAGATGATGCCCTACAACAGCCAAGGAAAATTATACTCTTGGAACTAAAGGTGAAGGAAGAGACACACAATAATAAAACACCACCTCCATAACCATAACAAGATAAGACAAGCAAGGACCCTGTCTAGTTCAAGCAAGATGACCTCGTGGCATTACACCAAAGAAATGGAAGAGAAGGGTTCCCCATCATATACTTGAGGGTTATAGCTAAGAATCTTGGAAGGGAAGGACCCTCAAGGGTATTGAGGAGAACTACAACCCAAGTGTCATTGAGGAGAACTACAACCCAAGGACACTATTTCTACAAAGTTCCTTTATGGAGGTCATCGATGAGGCATTGATACAAATGAGCAATGGCAAGAGACTTCCAAACCCTAGTCCCACACCAAGGAAAAAGACAAAAATGAAAGTTGATGTGCAAAAGATGCATCAGGAGGCACGTTCGTCTTTAATAGCGAACCAAGGTTGGTGACATATCCCGAAATCAAATCAAAACAAGAGGATGAAGAAGGTGAATTTGGTGGAAGTGGCATTGAGGAGGATGCCCTTGTAGAGGTGCACTTAGGGGAGGAGATAGAGGATATGAATAAGATTTTACAATAGTTTCAAAAGGAGGGGTGAAAAATATTGCAACCCGCTATGAGATGGGAAACAAAATGTGCATGGAAAATATTGTTGCAGTAATCAGTTACATAGACAAAAATCAGCTCAAATATAGGGATATTTTAGACACTCTTCCCCCTTCTTTGCAAGACAATATCATAGCTTTGATTATGGAATGGAAGAAGGCGAGGGAGGAGGCTAAAGCATTGAGGAAGAAAGCGATAGATAAGCTAACAAAAGAGAAACTCATGACAAAACAAGTGGAGGCCTTGAAGAAATAGCAAATTAAAGAACTTAATACCAAGCAAAATGTAATGTCCCTAAACGAACATTTCTAAATAATACCAAATAAACTGGAAACCCTAGGGCAGAATTAACAAAATACTAATTTTTGTAATAAAACCCATATACTGAAATGTTCCCTTAGGGCAAAATTAAATCAATATAGTGTTCCACAGGGACGCATCCCGCCCCCAGAAAATCCCCACATTTCCAGGACGTGGACGTCCCCGAGATGTGGCGACATTAGCAGGACATCCCGTTGCCGCCCATCCACCGTCGCCCTGAACCGCCACCATCCTCGGGACGTTTCCCTCTAAGAGGGGATGTCTCTGGGGCGTCCCTTCAAAAAGGGGACGAATAGGGGACTCTAGGACGTCTAGGGGATGCCTAGACATCCCTCGGCCCCCCAAGAAACGCACAGGAGTTCCATGCACAGGGGGATGCCAAAAAGAGTTTTTTTTTTATTTGGATTTTTGAGCCCTCTACCCTAACCCTAATTGCTGATGGGGCCCACTCCCACCCCCAAGGCCTCCCAAAAGCTTGTAAAAATCCCTATCCCTCTCATTCCAAATCACAAAAAAACTTCATTGAGTGAAGTAGAGAGTTGAAAGTAGAGGCAACAAGCTAAGAGGGAGAAGTTTACAAGAGTGAGAGCATAAGGAGAGGGAAAGTGAGATCAAGAAGAGGATAGAGAAGCCAAAAAGACTCAAGATGCTTCAAGTTCATCATTTGAGCCACAAGGTAGGCCCTATCACTATGCATTTGATTCTTTGAATTTCTGATTTTTTGCTTGATTTGTAAATTGTTTTGTTCTTTGATTCATGATTCATTGAATCATTTATAAATTGAAATTTTTAATAATTATTTGTGATTCATTCAAATGCTTCAATTTTTAAACCTTCATTCAAATCAAATGCTTAAATTTCAAATCTTCATTCCAATGAAAATCTGAAGTAAGAAAAATAAAAGTGAAATCCTTGTTTGACAAAGGTTAAGAACAAGGATTCCTATTTGTGTATCCTCTGCTTCTGTGCTTCGTGCAATCTGAAGTAAGAAAACAAAAAGAAAATCCTTGTGTCTTAATCCCTTGCATTATGCAATGTTTGAATTTTAATTTGTAAGTTATAAACTTACAAAATGAAAAAAATATATCATTTCTTGTAGTGTCATTATGAGTTCTCATAGCATGAGTGAGGATGAGAGTTAACTTCATGGGGTTGAGGTTGACGTTGAAAGTGAAAGATTCTGATTATGCACTTGAAGATCCTAGTTTAGAAACAAGGAGGCATGACCATGAAAATCAAACTAGTTCTGTTGGGAGTCCAAATTATAGTTGTCTTTCACAAATCCTACAACAATATGCTAAGAGTTCCTTTGATCTGAAGAAACCTTTAAAAGAATTTGCGAGCAAGGTACCAACAAACCCTGCGACATCTGCGGGCACTAGGAAATGGAAGTGCAACATATGTGACCTTGAATGGTTTGGCAGCATGACTAGAACAAATGCTCACCTCCTTATCCAAGGCAAAGGTGTAGATGTATATGAAAAGATGGAAAAAAACCTGAAATTTAGGGCTGAAATATGTAAATTATGGGGTGTTAATGAAGAAGATGCATCTACATCTGTTACTTTGCCACCAAGGGGGAGGGGTCATCAGAGACAGAGTTCAACTTCTAGTACTTTCAAGAGGCCAATGAATCCATCTAGTTTAGGGACAACAAGGCCTAATGGGAAATGCAAGGTGACTAGTGATGCTTCAAATCCACTGGCAGAATTATTCAATGTGCAAGCAAAGGATGAGGCAGATGATGCCATTGGCAAACTCTTCTTTGCCAATAACATTCCATTCCATTGGCAAATTCTTCTTTGCCAATGGAATTCCATTCCATTCCATGTGGCTCGCTCTCCTTATTATAAGGAGGTTGTGGCAAAAATAATATGAGCAGGACCATCACATGTGCCCCCAGAGAAGACTAAATTGAGGACAACAATCTTGGATAAGAACTATTCCATGATTAATATTTTAATGCAGAAAATTGAAAATCCATGTCACAAGTGGATGCAGCATCGTCATGGATGGGTGGACGGACATTAGGCATCGTCCACTCATCAATATCATGGTTACAAGTACAGGTGGCCCATATTTCCTTGGGGCTACTGATTGTTTAGCACATCGCAAGGATGTCGATTTTCAGTTCCAGATCCTCAAAGATGATATAGAGGAGTGATAGTTGGGCCACAGAATAGCAGTGCATGCCAGTAGTGACAGATGCAAAGCCAATGTGTGCAAAGCAACCACCACACTTCACTGTAGGGAAGTTAACTGTAGGCAGTCTATAGACATATTTGGTGGACTCGTGTGCATGCCATGAATAATGCACTCAAGGACATGGGAAAAATCAACTGGATCAAAGCAATTGTTAGTGATGCTAGAGATGTGCAAATGTTTATTTGCAACCACCACACTTCACATGCACTCTTCAAGACCTTCTCCAAGAAGGAATTCTTGAAACCTGTAGAGACTAGGTATGCATCATACTTTATTCTCTTGGAGAGGATGCTTGAGTTCCAAGAGGCATTGCAACTAATTGTTATGACAGCAAAATGGAATTGGTGGCCTGAGTCAAAGACAGAGCAAGGGAAGAGGGTGAAGGAGGTGGTGAAGAGTGATATTTACAGTCCCCCCATCTGGGAATGCCGTTGAACTATGATATTTACAGTCAGCATATATTATTATATCATTGTTATCAATGAGTGATGCATTTGCTCCCAGATATATATTTTTAAATGATACTCTCATATGCCTATCGTATTTTTAACATTTTCGTCCAAGCCACCACATCACATTTTTTAATTTGCATTTGATTTTTCTCCTCTCAGCCAACCTTTGTTTCTGCATGGAAGTATTTAATGGAGACTTGCAGAGGTGCTAGCTTGCATGGGGTTAATTTCAGGTCAGCTCTTCTTCATGCATGGAAGTTATAACAAATTTGTCTATTAAATCAACCTGCACACATTCACCAATTTTTGGCATTGATTCAAGCAAAAATCTTATTATGGATTATAAATTCCACAGAGTTGACTTCTACTCATTCGTTCTCTTTCCATCTTATTTCTATTTTTTTGTATTTTTATGCATTTAGTGTTTCCATAGTAAATCATTATCTAAATCTTTTTTCGGGAGTCAACTGCATGTTAATATCAAGTCAATCTTCGCGAATCTTTCATTAGTAGTAACTCGGAAGAACCTATCTCTCATGAGATTCAATAATCCACATAGCACTCATTGCATCTAGGTGATGATTGCAAAGGTAAAGCATAGGGACTTCCTAGGAGGTCACCCATCCAAATACTCTTCAATCTCCAGCGTGCTTAACCATGGAGTTTCCCCCACAATTAGGCCTGCTTAGCTTGATACCCTATTTGCAAAACCTTCAACAAGTATTGTGCCTTGTGAACCATCCACCGTGGAACTTCCTAGCTCTTTCATTTTTATGCATTTGGTGTTTATGCACTGCATCATTATATACTATCATTTTTTAGGAAACAACTGTGTTAATATCAAGTCAATCTTCAAGATCCGTCTTTCACGAGTAGTGGTTCACAAGAACCCATCTCTCATGAGCTTGAATGGACCATCTTATTTATATGTTTCTAATCTAATGCTTCATCATAAAAAGTAACTTTACAAAATAATCACACCCCAACCCTGAAATAATAGAATTAATATTCATGAAAACCTAACAACTGCAAAAAAAACAATAATATTGTATAAGCACTATACTCTGTACTTCATTGGAAAACCGGTTTAATGTGTCTCCACCTAACATACGTAATGAATGTTGTATTATAAACATATAAATAAATATGATCCTCTTTATATCTTTTCAATGCATATTGACTAATATCACTTCTTGATTTCCTTCTTTATCATTAACATACTTCATGTCGATATACATAGCCAAAGGAGGAATCCTCTATGTTTAAAGGAGAAGTAAACACATACTGAAATTTCTGATGTAGTAAATGCTAAATCAAAACCAAAAATGGAAGCTTGACCATTCCATGCATCCCTGGAAGCTTGATCAAGCATAGTATCAATGCACTCATACACCTCTCCAAGGGTAGGTGCATTAGCATCTCCATATCTAATCACTGTGAAGACTAAAGCAATGATGGAGACTATATTTGGCATCAACCCAAAACACATCACACTTCACCACCTCCTTCACCCTCTTCCCCTACTCTGTCTTCGACTCAGGCCACCAATTCCATTCTGTTGTCATAACCATTAGTTGCAATGCCTCTTGCAACTCAAGCATCCTCTCCAAGAGAATAAAGTATGATGCATACCTAGTCTCTACAGGTTTCAAGAATTCCTTCTTAGGGGTCCTAAAGAGTGCATGTGAAATGTGGTGGTTGCAAATAAACATCTGCATATCTCTAGCATCACTAACAATTGCTTTGATCCAGCTGATTTTTCCCATGTCTTTGAGTGCATTATTCATGGCATGCACACAACAAGGAGTCCAACAAATATGTCTATAAGCTACCTCAATTAATATCCCTGCAGCTTTCCACACATGGGTTGCATCTGTCACTACTTGCACCACATTTTGTGGCCCAACCTCCTCTATAGCATCTTTGAAGATCTGGAACTAAAAATCAGCATCCTTGCGATGCGCTGAACAATCAATAGCCCTAAGGAAATAAGGGCCCGTTGTACTTGTAACCATGATATTGATGAATGGATGATGCCTAATGTCCATCCACCCATCCATGAGGATGTTGCATCCACTTTGACACAAGTATTCTTCGTTTTCTCCATTAAAATATTAATCTTGGAATAGTTCTAATCCAAGATTGTTGTCCCCAATTTAGTCTCCCCTAGGGGCACATATGACGGTCCTGCTCTTATTATTTTTGCCACAAACTCCTTATAATAAGGAGAGTGAGCCACATGGAATGGAATGCCATTGGCAAAGAAGAATTTGCCAATGGCATCATCTGCCTCATCCTTTGCTTGCACATTGAATAATTCTGCCAGTGGATTTGAAGCATCACTAGTCACCTTGCATTTCCCCTTAGGCCCTGTTGCCCCTGAACTAGATGGATTCATTGGCCTCTCGAAAGCACTAGAAGTAGAACTCTGTCTCTGATGACTTTTCCCCCTTGGTGGCAATTTAATAGATGTAGATGCATCTTCTTCATTAGCACCCCATAATTTACATATTTCAGCCCTAAATTTTAGGTTTTTTTTCCACCTTTTCACATACATCTACACCTTTGACTCGGATAAGGAGGTGAGCATTTTTGTTCTAGTCACATATGTTGCACTTCCATTTCCTAGTGCCCCCAGATGTCCCAGGGTTTGTTGGTACCTTGCTTGCAAATTGTTTTAAAGGTTTCTTCAAATCAAAGTGACCCTTAGCATATTGTTGTAGGGTTTGTGAAAGGCAACTATAATTTGGACTCTCACTAGAACTAGTTTGATTTTCACAGTCACCCCTCCTTGCTTCTAAAATAGGAACTTCATGTGCATAATCAAAATTATTTTCACTTTCAGCTTCGACCTCAACCCCTAGAGGTTGACCCTCATCCTCAATCATGCTATGAGAATTCATAATGACACTGCAAGAAATGATATTTTTTTTTCATTTTGTAAGTTTATAATTTAAAAATTAAAATTCAAACATTGCATAATGCAAGGGATTAAGGTACAAGATTTTGTTTTTGTTTTTCTTACTTCAAGTCACACGAAGCAGAAAAACTTCAAGTCACACGAACCGCAGAAGCAGAGGATACACAAATAGGACTCCTTGTTCTTAACCTTTATCAAACAAGGATTTCACTTTTATTTTTCTTACTTCAAATTTTCATTTGAATGAAGATTTGAAATTTAAATATTTGATTTGAATGAAGATTTAAAAATTTAAGCATTTGAATGAATCACAAATAATAATAAGAATTTTCAATTTAGAAATGATTCAATGAATCATGAACCAAAGAACAAAACAATTTACAAATGAAACAAAAAATCAGAAATTCAAAAAATCAAATGCATAGTGATAGTGCCTACTTTGTGACTCAAATGATGAACTTGAAGAGTCTTGAGTCTTCTTGGCTTCTCTATCCTCTTCTTGATCTCACTTTCCCTCTCCTGATGCTCTCACTCTTGCAAACTTCTCCCTCTTAGCTTGTTGCCTCTACTTTCAGCTCTACTTCACTCAATAAAATTTTTGTGTGATTTAGAATGAGAGGGATAGGGCTTTTTATAAGCTTTTGGGAGGCCTTGGGGGTGGGGGTAAGGGTGGAACCCATTGGCAATTAGGGTTAGGGTAGAGGGCTCAAAAACCCAAATAATTTTTAAATTTAAAAAAAAAATCTATTTTTGGCATCCACCTATGCGGGGGACACCTGCGTGTTTCCTTGGGGGTTGAGGGATGTCTAGGCGTCCCCTGGATGTCCCAAAGTCCCCCAAACATCCCCTTTTTAAAGGGATGCCCTAGAGAAATCCCCTCTTATAGGGAAACGTCTCAGGGACAACGGCGGTGGAGGGGCGGCGAGGGGACGTCTACCTAATGTCTCCACGTCTCAGGGACGTCCCCCGTCCTGAAAACGTGGGGATTTTGGGGGGACGTTTTCCCGTGGAATAGTGATGATAGCAAAATGGAATCGGTGTCCTGAGTTGAAGATAGAGTAGGGGAAGAGGGTGAAGGAGGTGGTGAAGAGTGATGTTTTTTGGGTTGATACCAAATATATTGTCTCCATCATTACTCCAGTCTTCACAATGATTAGATATGGGGATGCTAATGCACCTACCCTTGGAGAAGTGTATGAGTGCATTGATATATTGCTTGATCAAATGAAGGTTGTTGTACGAGAGGACCCCATCAATCCTAGACAAAACATATTCAGTCGATCATTCATCACAGATGGGAAAAGCTCAACACTCCTTTGCACATGGTTGCCTATGCATTGAACCCGAAGTGGTATATGCAAAGCCCTGGTAGACTCACACCTATACAAGATGCTAAGGTGAAGGCAGGGTTCATGAAGGCCATTCATAAAATGTACGATTCTATAGAGGCCAACATCACTCTTAGGGGATATTGACAGAAGGCTGAAATAGATAGGGAGACAATGGCACAGGAGGAACCAATTTTGTGGTGGACTTTGCATGAGCCTGCTTTGACTATAGATCTAGCCATTTGTTTGTTGTCCCAGGTTTCTAATTCTTCTATTGCTGAGAGGAACTGGTCTACTTATAGCTTCATCCACTCCATTAAGAGGAACAAGTTTACCTCTAGGAGGGCAGAGAAGCTTGTTCCTGTACATAGTGCCTTGTGTCTCATTGACTGCAACACACATACGTACAAAGAGAGTCCAGCAACCAGATGGGATGTAGGCCCAGAGGAGCCAACACAGATTGATGATGATGCTACACAGACAAGGCTAGTTGGTATTGGTTTGGAGGAGCTTGAGTATGTGGAGTCCAGTTGTTCTAGTGATGAGGAGTTTGGCTAGAACTTTGGGGATGATTAGCTATTGACTCATTGAGTCATTAGTATTTAGTATTTCATATTTTACTATTTTGTTTTTGAACATTGTTGATACTTGATTGTAATCATGAATCATCATTATGAAATTTTGAAAATTCTAAATTCGATATTTTCATTTTCATTTTTAATGTTCAATGTTCATTGGTTCAACGGTTCAAACTTGAAACTTCATTGTTAAAAAGTTAAAACTTAAATGTTAAATTGTTGATGTTCAATGCAATATGCTTATTCCTTATAAATCTTTTTATAAATAATTTTTCAGGTACTATATGTATTTGCACCACCCCGCCGCCGTCCTCCCCAAACTCAGGCTCCCTGTCCCCCGACACGGAAACCTATCCCCCCATCCGGAAATGCCGGGGAACTATGATATTTACAGTCAGCATATATTATTATATCATTGTTATCAATGAGTGATGCATTTGCTCCTAGATAAATATCGGCAAATGTCAGCAAATTGTGTACTCTCAGATGCCTATCGTATTTTTAACATTTTCATCCAAGCCACCACATCGCATTTTTTAATTTGCATTTGATTTTTGGCTGTCAGCCAGCCTTTGTTTCTGCATCGAAGTATTTAATGGAGACTTGCAGAGGTGCTAGCTTCCATGGGGTTAATTTCAGGTCAGCTCTTCTTCATGCATGGAAGTTATAACAAATTTGTGTATTAAATCAACCTGCACACATTCACCAATTTTTAGCATTGATTCAAGCAAAAATCTTATTGTGGATTATAAATTCCAGAGTTGACTTCTACGGATTCAATCTCATTCCATCTTATTTCTATTTTTTTGTATTTTTATGCATTTAGTGTTTCCATAGTGCATCATTATCTAATATCTTTTTTTGGGAATCAATTGCATGTTAATATCAAGTCAATCTTCACAAATCTTTCATGAGTAGTAACTCAGAAGCACCTATCTCTTATGAGCTTCAATAATCCACTTAGCACTCATTGCATCTAGGTGATGATTGCAAAGGTAAAGCATAGGGACTTCCTAGGAGGTCACCCATCCAAATACTCTTCAATCTCCAGCGTGCTTAACCATGGAGTTTCCCCCACAATTAGGCCTGCTTAGCTTGATACCACATTGGCAAAACCTTCAACAAGTATTGTGCCTTGTGAACAATCCACTGTGGAACTCCCTAGCTCTTTCATTTTTATGCTTTTGGTGTTTATGTAATGCATCATTATATACTATCATTTTTAAGGAAACAGCTGTGTTAATATCAAGTCAATCTTCAAGACCCGTCTTTCACGAGTAGTGGTTCACAAGAACCCATCTCTCATGAGCTTGATAGGACTATCTTATTTATATGTTTCTCATCTAATGCTTCATCATAAAAAGTAACTTTACAAAATAATCACACCCCAACCCTGAAATGATAGATTTAATACTCATGAAAACCTAACTGCCAAAAAACCAATAATACTGTATAAGCTCTATACTCTCTACTTCATTGGAAAACTGGTTTAATGTGTCTACACCTGACATACATAATGAATGTTGTATTATAAACATATAAATAAATCTGATCCTGTTTATATCTTTTCAATGCTTACTGACTAATATAGCTTCTTGATTTCTTTCTTTATCATTAACATACTTCATGTCGATATACATAGCCAGAAGAGAAATCCTCTATGTTTAAAGGAGAAGTAAACACATACTGAAATTTCTGATGTAGTAAATGCTAAATCAAAACCAGAAATGGAAGCTTGACCATTCCATGCATCCCTGTGTTTGCCACTGCCAAGATCAAATCCTGCTAAGACACTTTGAACGTTACATGATGCAGTCATGCATTGCAGAATGTAGCAATCTCTGCCTGCGTTTGAGCTGGAACCACTTCTAGACTGTCTCTCTGTTGATGTATTTGATGCATTTCTACCTGACAAACTCTCAGATGACAAAGGCAACTGGAGATTATGTATTCTTTTTGCATCATCAGAAAATGATGCTAATGAACTGGAACCAAAATGAGGAATGTGGTCGTCGTTTTCTTTTCTTCTTATAACCTTTCTGTTCGGATGTAAACCAAGAATCATTAAACGAGAAAGATCAAATAAAATTTTGTCTTTCTGGTATCCAACTTCAATATTAGTTTTCAAATCCATCTCCAGTTGAAATCCTTGCATCCCATCTACAAAGACAACACCGCAATCCCAAACAATGAGAATGAAAACATCAAAAATCAAAATTCCTTTAAATCACTTTAAGACTATATTTACCTGAAACATCCCCATGGGCCAAAATCAATGAAAATTGTTGAACTCTAAGTGATAGTGTTCCAATAAATGGCTTCTTTGTATTGACTCCATGCATGCCAAAGATCGATTGAGAGCTCTCTTGTGATGAAACAAGGGGAAGAGACAATGACCTTTTTGAGTCCCATGATGCCTTTGAGGTGCTTTTGAGAGATGAAACATGGGAAAAAGACAATGACCTTTGTGCATGCCGTAATGATGCCTGAGACATGCCTTCTTCAACAACCATTGTCATGCCAGGAACTTCAGAAGTTCTTACTTTTAGTTTCTCAATATAAGGCATGAGAAACAAAAAAATACTCTCTAGGAAAGCTTGGTACGCTCTGCAAGACTGGATGAGAATATACAAAGGTTCTGTTTGAAGAACTAGACTACCTCCCTGCCAGCAACGATGACAATGTAAATAAAACTTGGTCTTCACTTCTTAAATATCCATAATGAAATGAAGTATTATAGTTAACCATAATGTGGTCCAAGAGAATAAAAGGACAAGGTGGAACTGGGCAGAGGTAGTGTAAGAAAACAATTTATCAGGATAATTAAATTGTTTTCAACCTGCCAACAAATTCATGACCAGGGCCTTCAGCCCCACCACTTCAGTGTTTGCAGGACATCAAATTTATAATAAGGTTAAAAAATGCATAATGGAGGAGCAAAATGCACACATAAAATATATTAGTAAATAAGGATTTACTAATTCAAATTTAAATTTTCTAAATAAATGATTACTAAATTGTTTCTTTTGTTGTGATTGATTTACATTGTTTCCCTTCAACAAAAGTCATCAATGTTCATTTTCTGTTTCCTTGTTTTCCCTTGTGTGTGAATATACAAAAGTAATCAATGATGATATGTGCGTATGTGAAGATACATATGGACAATAATACCCTTCTGAATATGATATTGTTTTCCCTTGTGTGTTCATTTGCTATGAGAAGATACAGTTCTTCTTTGTATTGTGGCAAAACTGTGTGTTTGTATGTGTATAGTTCTTTCTCATTCCTGAACCTGGTAGAAAACTCACCCTGTATATTTGGTGCCGTTGTCCAAATGGATATTGTGAACAAAGAACACACCATAGCATATACAAAATAGTACAATAACTCAGACAAGATAGCAAAATTGAGAAACATAAAATGAAATAAAAAGAAACTAAAGCCAGAAGAGGAAAAAATGAAGAAGGTTCCAATAGAAAAAACATAAGGAAGCCTACTAAGCTTATAATTCCCCCACGTCTATCTCAATGACTACAGAAGAAGCAATGACAAGAAAATCACAACAATCAATCAGTTAGTCAGTAAGTGGAATCAAACATCCAATGAAGAACTAAAAAACAAATTAGTGAACAAATTTCAGTCACCGCATGGTCAGAAACTCAGAAAAGTGGAGAGTAACCTCTGGCTGCAGAGATCCAAGTGGAATTGGCATTTGCAATATTGTCGCCGAGGCTGATGAGATAATTGATGCTCAGATGCACCATCAAAGATCCAACTAAAGTACATAAACAATTGCTTGGTTCAATAATGAACAACAGGGCAAGCCAATAACTATAATATGCCACATTTTACATGAAAACTAGAGAAATATAGAGAGCAGCAATTGTAACATATGAATTAAATCAGCCTCATTAGGACATTTCGACCCAGGGCAATGCTATAATAATTTTCAAAAATGATGTTAAGGGGAATATCTATCAAGTGGTACGGTCTGTTTAATAAAAGAGAACGTAATGCATGTGATAAACTGAAATAAATCATTTCTTGAAAAATTTAGGAATACATAAGGAGATATGGATGCATTCTATAATATAGAATGAAACAGTCAAAACACTTGTTAAACATGAAAGAAAGAAAGAAATTCTATTAATGGCCAGATATGACCAAAAATAAGTCAATGGGACTTGAGAATACAATAAAAAAAGTTGAACACAAATATGGAGGACAAGGTAAAAGCACTTGTGAAAGGACTTTTGCCCCAAAGCATCTGAAAACATTGAAAGTGTTATTAAAGGTATTGATGAACTAATAGTTATCTATTAACTAATGTTCTGTAATATCCCCATTTTTGGGTTCTCTTGCTCTGCAGTTGGAGATGACTTTCTGGGATTGCGTCACCCTGATCAGAGAGGTAATTTGATGTTACCAGTGAGCTCAAATCATTTAGTGGAGTTTTATGATGCTTTCAGATATTATTTCCGGCTTCCAGCTTGGGCTCCAAGATTCTTGGAGGGAGCATCTATTTATAGTAAGACACTCGGTCAAGCCCATTCATCATCTTTCATCATCGGGATCACTCCTACGTAGTCAATTTTCAATTCCAATGCTTTTCGACCGTTTCTGTAATTTGGATGTATTAATGAGCTATATTTAATTAATTTATCTAAAGTTGTTATTTCTATTAAAATATTTAAAATGGCACCTTAGTATTATAGCTCATTGGAACCGAGATGAAAAATTTTAAATGTTGGGATGCTAAAAAGTGACTTTCAATGCCGGAAATGTTTTAAAAATGAAATAAATCACTTTTTCGAATTAAAAGGGGTAATAAATTAATAAAATGAATTTTTAAAGGTGTTATAAAGTGACTTTGGGGAAATATTTTAAAAATGAACTTTATAAAGTCACTTTATTTTAATTTATGAGCCGGAAAAAGGCAAGGGATATAAAAAAGGGAATTGGAGCTCATTTTCACTAAGCTTGCTTATTTTCTCTTATTGATAATTTGGAGAGCTTTTGGAGTTCTTGGCTTTGGGCAATGAAAACCTTAGGGCTTCTGGTTTCGGTGGTGAAACGATTCCACCCTAGTTGGTTTGTTGGAGAGATCACACAGGGCTTTCACAGGAACATTATTATTCACAAATTTGTGAAGTTTCCTATGGAGACAAATTTGAAGGAAGAGCCAAATATTTCAGAGAACATTTAAGGAAGTTATTGCTGAGATTAATATTGAATCCTATTGCTGCATTTTATTCATTTTGGTCTTCCAAGTGCTGGCCGTACCTTTTCCAGAGTTGGTCGTACCATTGCTATGCAAGAAGGGGTTATACATGTTCTTCTCGGCACGTGAGGGCATGAGGATGTTGTTGGAGGTGGCGTATGGGTATGGAAAGAGGGGACGATTGCTGGAAGGGACTGTTGGAATATCTTATTGCTGTTGCTGATCATATGTTTCCAGTTTGTGGTGCCATACCATGCTTGCACCCAATCGTACACCTTCAAACTCTATAAATCTATTGTTGGGAGTTTAGCGTGAGGTTGGCCTTGCTTATTTTGCTTGTCATTGTGATAGTTTGTTGTTCAAACATATTGTATTAGCTACTATTGAAATCTGGGAAATATCATTTGTAATCAGCAGTCAATATTGTCAAATCATATTTATATTTATGTATGTATTGTTCTCCTATTGAATATATATGTTGAGTGAGCTTATTTATATGAAATACATAACAAAAATCACTACCAAGACACCGCAAATCATACCCAAAACAGAATTTATCAAAATACATCAAAAATCAGTTACTTGCCAACTGTTTGACGAAATGCCTGCATAAACAGGGAGTCGAAAATAAAAAAAACTCGCATCCAAAATTTGTTTGGAATATTACATGTTCAATTATCAACCTCCTCAACGGATATAACTTCTTTACGCTTTAATAAAAGACAGACACACACGAGTATGTTAGTGTGTCGTATGCCTTCCATTTCTTTTCATTATTTTGTTCATTTTTACTAACATTGGTATCAGATCCAATCATTTGGGGAAGCCCTAGTCAGGTATAAAGGAAAAGAAGAAGAGGTTCGTGGTTTGAGGAAGCCCTAGGAAAATTAGCAAGGTACAAACTATAAAGAAGAGGTATTCAAAGACAAAATCGTGATTCAAACACCTGCGAGTTGAAGTTGCGGTCATCGTCATAGGAGGAAAGGTCACAATTTGAGGTCGTGAAGACAAAAAGACCACACACAAGTCTATGAAAGTCTAGACTAGAAAACCACACTTTTCAGAGCATTTTCGTTGTAATGTCCCTTTTTGGACAAAGCAACAATTTTGTATTTTTCTGTAAACCCTTTCTAGTAAATTTCTGAATTCTAATTTTTATATTCACATGCAAATACTAAACTAGCACATTCAACACTAAATACTGAAAACCCAAATTGTAATCTTTATTTCAGTCAATGATCCCGTAAAATAATGTTGAAAACAATTTCAATAGACTATTGAATGCTTCCCAACCAAACCCTAGGATACCGAAAGAATAAATTTTGATAAGTGAAACCCTTATAGTTTAATTTTTCCTACAACAGGATGACTGTAACGCGAATGAATGCTTTCAAAGGGCAGCGTTGTATAGTATAGCTCACAACAGGATTTGTCGACTAGATTTGATGTGGCAACAGTTGTGAATACAAGTACGACAGACTAGACACAATAGTACAACAATTAAAGTTTCTCCGCATCAGAGCTGCATTGCCTCCCTAAATCACTATGCAATAGTCCTTGTTGCAGCAATCTAGGAAATAAATTATGGCAGCCTCTCCTAGGTACGACAGCCCCATCCGTATAGCAGAAACATCATTTGTCGATCCCACAAACCTTCACATTTTTTTTGGAAATTGTTAATCACTTCCAACCAACAAAAAACTGAAAATAATATGATTTGTCTACACAATTGTGATCCCTATATGAAGTCACCTCAATGGGTGAGAGGCTTTTCGTCCTCAAACCTAAATCTAAATGGTGAGGGTTTTCGCCCTTACAACTCGTAACAACTATAGGGATTTTCATCCTTATGTTGAAAATTAATAAATTGAAACGCTCAACAAATTGAGAAAATATATTGATCATAAACTTAAATGGATACAAATGAGAGAGAATTCTCAATATACAGATTCAATTGTCACTTTTAGAGTTAGGGTTACACTTTTCATTTTTACGTTTTTTTTTTTTTTTAACCAACCTTATATTAGATATAAAACAAATTTACAAATTCTACTATGACAGGGTTGAAAACTATTTGACCAACCCTGTGCACTATACAAAGAAGGATCAGTAGAACTCATTTAACAAAGTCTAAATTTAGAATATTCCTTGTCTTCTTAAATCTTGTTACACCACCATATGGGTGGCAGACCATAGCATAGAAGATTATTATGGTTGTCAAGGGACCAATTTGCTAGCCCATCAGCTACTTTATTTCGTTTTCGAGGAATATGGCTAAAATGCAACCCTTGAAATTGTTCTTGCAATCTTCTTATTTTCCAAACCTCTTTTGCCAACCTTCAATTTGGACTTTCACCTTTTTCCTGATTAGATAATATTCTAACAATCACTTGAGAGTCTGATTCAATTTGTATATTTTGCTACCCATTTTTCAAAGCCTCTTGCATGCCTTTATACATAACCTTAATGTAATGTCCCCTTTTTACCCTGATGTTGCTTTTGGACGATTTAGCCTACTCCTAACCCTCGTAGGCGAACGAGCATGGTTAGGAGGTCTTTAAGGCAGTTACCTAGCCAGTGGATGGTTTCCATTTTTCCTTGATTCAATTGAAATGGAGAAATAAGGGAAAAATTAATTAAATTAATTATTTGTAAGGTTATCAAATAAATAAATATTAAAATGTGACCTTATATTTAATTAATTTAATATTGTGACTTAAATAAAATATTATATCATAAAAGTCACTAAAATAAAATAGCATTATTATTTTCTTGAAGCTTCTAGAATGATCGACCTCCTCTTGGAAAAAAGTATAA
The DNA here is from genome assembly GCA_037957365.1 of Torreya grandis. Taxonomy (NCBI): domain Eukaryota; kingdom Viridiplantae; phylum Streptophyta; class Pinopsida; order Cupressales; family Taxaceae; genus Torreya; species Torreya grandis. The sequence goes on from JARHVA010000359.1 coordinate 2,674,264, forward strand.
AGAGAAGATCAACTAAGCTTTTTTCATCGAGGATTTGACATTTGATTTGGAGTTCTTGTTTGGAGAAAGAACCAGCTAGGGTTATGTCATTATTGAGCTTTTGGAAACAAAAACTCTCATAGGTTGTGCAATTTTGATGTTGTAAAACTATCAGTTGAGATTATTGTCTAATTGTGGGCTTCAATCAGAAATTCAATTTGTGCTTACATTGCAAATTTTGTGACCTTTGACCAAATTTGGAGGTAAAGATTGCTTATCAGCTATGGAGATTATTTTATAGCTTAAACTTGCATCGATTTCTTGCATAGAAGGCATTTCTGAGTTGTACCAACAGTCTGATATAATTTTCAATCATCATATTGGCATGTTGGAGGACCAGGATTTTGATCATGGAGGCATTGGTTTGCATCGAATTCCTCTTCTAGCTGGAGCGCTCCATTATTGAGGGCATGACAATGGTTTTTAATGCTTGGGAGGATCTCATAAGGCTACGGTTTATTTTATATCAGTTTTGTTGGTCTGAGGCATGGGCGGCTCACATAGAGGTCAACTCAGCTTTGAAGAATCATCATTGCATTGTATTGGGGATGCCATCACTACATCGATTTGAAAGGGGCTTATATATTCAGGTTCCTTTATGTTTTGTATCATTCATAGCATATAGAATAGTGTTTATTGTTGCCATTGTACTCTGATTTGTAGAAGTTGCATACTTGTACAACGAAGAGTCTTGGCTATACATGTTTCTATCAACATTGTAATTGACATATCAATAAAAAAGGAATAAGTTGCATATCATTTATGGAGTGTATTGCTCATATCCATATTGTTCATATCTTGCATATTAGTTCGCATGCCAAGTGTTTAACAAAATATCAATTAACTATAGGTGCATAATTTGCATGTCTAGATCCGATATATGCATTTGAAGGGACCAAAAGAATTGCATTTTCATCTTAGTTCATTGCTTAGACATTGTAATGTTTATTGCAAGCCTTTAAACTTCATTTGAAACCATTCCAAGCAAGCAAAGCAAATTGAAAACACTAAACCAACAAGTAAGAGGTTGTATGCAAAGTGTTTGACAATATTCCTTGAAGATTTAAATCAGTTATTTGAAGTCAGTTTGAGCAAGGGATATTATAGTGGTATCAAAGCTTTGATCCTGCCATCTTGGAGGGTTAAAGCTTTTTATGCAGCCACAAGAAGTTGGGCCACACAGGTATTATATCCGCAAAAAGGCAGAACAACAAAGGAATCAAATCACGGGCACACAACAGGTGACAATGGGAGACAGAGGAAATGGTAGCCCACCCAAAAATGGAGGAAGAAATGGGGGACATAATGAGGATCAAGAAGCACAGGATATTTTTAAACACATAGCAACAGGGTAGCAGGAGGTAGTAGTGGCTTTGCAAGCACTCACCACCATGCTACAACAAATGACTCCTCAAGGAAGACAAAACCATGAACTTGATGATAACATGGAGTGTGGTTGGAACACCCAGGGCACAACGAGCACACTCTCGTACTGCAGATAGGCCTACACATCCTACTTTCTTGAGAAATGAACGGGAAGAGGAAAATGTTGAAGAAGGCAAGATCAGGTTTACAGATAATCTTATGGCAGCAAATGATGAATGGGAATTGTTGACACCAGAGGTTAGGGAGCGCATAAGCTTTGATAGGTTTATAAGTCAAAGAAGAGAACACTACAAATCGATGCAAGACCGGAAGCCAAGAAACTTAAACAAGGAATTGAAACAAACCACCAACAAACTCACATTGCCTACATTTGATGGAAGTGGTAAGAGTACAGCACAGGTTTGGGTTCACAAGCTAGACACTTTCTTGAACCTTTGACCTATGGCGGAGATGGATGCAATCAAGTATGCCACTTTACACTTGGAGGGTCTAACTCACGATTGGTGGTACCACGGGATGGTCACATTGCAGCATAATCGCATCACCTCTTACCAAGAGTTTGTTGATAGGTTGGTTGAGCGCTTTGATAAGAAAGATCCTAAAACATACTTCAGAGATTTGGCTCAACTCAAGCAGGTTGGGAGTTTGAAGGCTTACATAGGTAACTTTCAAAAACTAACGGTTATGGTTCCCAACATATCAGAAAGGAGAATGGTCATGTTGTTTAATGAAGGCTTAGTGGAACCAATGAGAGGGTGGATAAAAGCCTTTGATCCCCCGAAACTTCAAGAGGCTATGAGGAAGGCTAGAAGTATGTAGTTCGTAGCCCCGAAAAGCAAGTCTATGCCTCAAGATGTTCCTTCTTCCAGCAATGAGAGTCCGGTAGAATTTGCTGATAAGAAAAAGAAATCAACAACTATGGTGGATGAGGAATCACAGGAGGAGTTAAGGAAAAAGAAATTGTGTTACTGGTGCAAGGAACCTTACAACAAGGATCACGACTGCCCTTTGAGGCCTAAGGGCAAGAGAAATCGTACAATGTGGGAATATTATGAGGATTCTAATTCTGAAAATTCAGATCAGCAAACCGCTTCAAGGGATCATCAGGATGGAAAGGCCTCTACAGAGTTTGGGCTTGATGGGAATTTGGTTCCTTTGGCATTCCTTGCTAATATACAGGATGAGACTACATTTAGATTTAGAGGAATAGTCAATGGACAGCATTGCATTGCTAGGCTTGACATTGGAGCGACACATAACTTTATTGATGAGGATTTTGTGGCTAGATGTAGACTTCAGCCCGAGAATTTTGATGGATTCAAAGTCCGAGTTGCAGATGGATATACCCTTACATGTACCAGACGGATAAACAATCTCACCTTGTTGCTGAGTGATTATGAGTTATAGACTGACTTCTAGGTGGTCAACATGGGTGAGATGAACATAGTGTTGGGCATGAAATGGCTCCAAGACATAGGAGAATTTACCCTCAACGTGCCTAAAATGGAAATGAAATTTGAGATTACTAACAAAAAATATATGTTGAGGGGAATTACAAATGGGAGCTTGCATTCTATCTTTTTTTGTAGGGAGATGGACAAGATGAGGGAAAAGGAGGTGGTTTAGGGGAAGGAGCGTGAGATGATCTACAATCCCTTGTTCGAAACAGATGCTACATGGTCATATGATAATCCACTCTTCGAGTTAGATGTTGATCACGCTCTTGTCTCCAGTCCTAAGATGAGCATTGATTGTAGCGTTTCGGATCCTTCCAATGCATCAAGATTTCAAACAGGGCTCACCGAGGAGATTTCAGAGGTTTACATGGTGAAGAGTACGTACAGCTTTACATTTGATTCTCAAGTACATGATTTATTTCAGATGCACAGTTGAGTGGTGCATGTGATGGACAGTTTGTATGATAGCCTATCTTGCACAGAGATTGGAAGCAAATATGGTCAGTCTTTCGAGTTGCTTCCTTTTGAGGCTCATACTCCGACAACCCCTAATGGCGAGATTGAGTTGATTCAGCAGGTTCAGTTAGTAGTGCTTGTGTTGGTGTTACATGAGTTGTTTGGTGATAGCAAGGACATTACACTGATATTCCGTTGGGATCCAGGAAGGGGAGAGTTTCCTTTGCAGCCAAGATTGCTTGGGGACAAGCAATTTCAGGGAGGGCGGACTGTAATGTCCCCTTTTTAGCCTAATGTTGCTTTTGGACAATTTAGCCTATTCTTGACCCTCGTAGGCTAATGAGCATGGTTAGGAGGTCTTTGAGGCAGTTACCTGGGCAGTGGATGGTTTCCATTTTTCCTGGATTCAGTTGAAATGAAGAAATAAGGGAGATTAATTAAATTAATTATTTGTGAAGTTATCAAATAAATAAAAATTAAAAAATGACCTTATATTTAATTAATTTAATATTGTGACTTAAATAAAATATTATATCATAAAAGTCACTAAAATAAAATAATATTATTATTTTCTTGAAGCTTCTAGAATGATCAACCTCCTCTTGGGAAAAAATATAAAGAGAGAATCAACTCAGCTTCTTTCATCGAGGAGTTGACATTTGATTTGGAGTTCTTGTTTGGAGAAAGAACCAGCTAGGGTTTCTGCCATTATTGAGTTTTTTAGAACGAAAACTCTCATAGATTGTGCAATTTTGAAGCTATAAAACTATCAGCTGAGATTATTGCCTAATTGTGGACTTTAATCAAAAGTTCAATTTGTACTTACATTGCAAATTTTGTGGCCTTTGACCAAATTTGGAGGTAGAGATTGCTTATCAGCTCTAGAGATTATTTTATAGCTTAAACTTGCATCGATTTCTGCATACAAGGCATTTCTGAGTTGTACCAGCGGTCTGATATAATTTTCAATCATCATATTTTGCATGTTGGAGGACCATGATTTTGATCAGGGAGGCCTTGGTTTGCATCGATTTCCTCTTCTAGCTAGAGCGCTCCATTATTGAGGCCATGACAATGGTTTTTAGTTCTTGAGAGGGTCTCAAAACGCTGTGGTTTATTTTATATCAGAGTTGTTGGTCTGAGGCAGGGGCGGCTCACATAGAGGTCAGCTCAGCTTTGAAGAATCATCATTGCATTGTATTGGGACTGCCATCACTACATCGATTTGAAAGGGGCTTATATATTCAGGGTCTTTTATGTTTTGTATCATTCATAGCATATAGAATAGTGTTGATTGTTGCCATTGTACTCTGATTTTTAGAAGTTGCATATTTGTGTAGCCAAGATTCTTGGCTATACATGTTGCTATCAACATTGTAATTGGCATATCAATAAAAGAGGGATAAGTTGCATATCATTTATCGGGTGTATTTCTCATATCCATATTGTTCATACTTCGCATATTAGTTCGCATGCTAAGTGTTTGACGAATGTCAATTGATTGGAGGTGCATAATTTGCATGTCTAAATCCTATATATGCATTTGAAGGGATCAAAAGAATTGCATTTTCATCATAGTTCATTGTTTAGACATTGTAGTGTTTATTGCAAGAATTTAAACTTTATTTGAAACCATTCCAAGCAAGCAAAGCAAACTGAAAACACTAAACCAGCAAGAGGTTGTATGCAAAGTGTTTGACAATATTTCTTGAGAGTTTAAATCAGCGATTTGAAGTCAAGTTTGAGCAAGGGATATTACACTTAATCTCCGTTAGGTTATTAGTTGTGGTTCCCAAATTTTCTGCGAAGAACACCATAGATCCATCAGAAGTTCTACCAATTCCTCCCATAGCTGCAGGACCCAGATTACCCCTAGAAGCACCATCAGTATTCAGTTTTCCATACCCCATAAAAGGGGCAATCCATTGACCATCCCTCAATAACTTTTTTCTCCCCAAACCTGGCATAGTAGACTGTTTGGGTTGCACAGATAGTTGTTTACAAATATGCTCCCATTCCGGGGTAAGAATAGGAGGCATAGAAATGTTATGTTTAATGGTTTCAGCAACATTAATTTTAGTTTTCTCCCAGACATAAGAAGTATCTCTCTTAACCTACTGAAAAATTCTATTATTTCTTTCTTTCCAAATATACCACAAAAGAGGTGAAATGTTGAACTAGAGAACTGAAAGTAAATTTTGGCCTTTAGGAAGGCGTCCTGTCCACTCAATCAATTATTCAAGACATCTACTATTATTCCAATGCATGTTAAACAATGTAGATAGTTGTTGCCATAAAGGTAGAATCCACAGAGAATGGAAGAACAAATGAGATATAGTTTCTTCATTTTCCAAACACAAGGCACATATAAAGGGTCCATGAAAACCACGCTTCATAAGATGATCCCTTGTTAAAACTCTTTTTTGAAAAAGTAGCCAAATAAAAAAACTACCAGATATGGCCAAAAATATCCTTAAAAGGATGGGGTGTGCCCCTAATCAAAGAGGCATATCCTAAAGAAATTGTATACATACTAGTAGCTGACTTCCCCCATCCTAACATGTCAGGCTTATTAGAATTGGACATAGAACATACCTTTAGGATAGTATTAATCATAATTTGATCATCCTTCCTAATATGAATAGGCCATTCTACCACCGGAATCCAACACCTACCACCTTCCCAAGGATAAGTAGCAATTCTACTATAACGTGCAACCTTTATCCATCCTAGAGTATGCATTTCCTCCATGATATGCTACAATTGAGGGTATTGAATAATAAGTGGGGGCTGTCCCTTCCAAGAATCAGTCCAAAAATTTGTAGTTTGCCCATTATTCACAATCTAAAATAGTTGTTTTTTGATAATTTCTTCACCCACTCAAAGGACTACAAGACTAAGCAAACCTTTAGCAAGAAGAGATAGCCGAATTATTCTATCAGGAGTTTTCGTCTCCGCATATTTAGCTCGAATATTGGCCACCCATAATTCATCTAGACCTACAAGCAGCATCCAGTAGAGTTTAGCAGCAAGTGCCTTGGACTGCTTTGAAGAACGGAAGCCTAAACCACCTTCTTGCTTCGGCTGACATAGATTTTCCCACTTGACTACAGACCCATTTTTTTACCTCACATACCACTCCATAAGAAATTATGGCATATGGAATCCAGTTGCTTCATTATAGTCCCTAGAATAGTCAGAATAGATGCTACATAAATTGGCATTCCCTGAAGGATTGCCTTGACCAACGTCATTCTTCCTCCAGTTGATAGCCATTTATTTGTCCATTTCTTCATTTTGGATTCAACTTTATTAATGAGCCAATGCCACTCTCATATTTGCTTAGATGCCATAGGTACCCCCAAATATTGAATTGGGAGAGAAGCCCTTTGAAAATGAAATATATTAAGAATTTGTTCTTCTTGTCTAGTAGAACAATGAAAAAAGATAATACAAGATTTGGCATGATTAATCAACTAACCAGTGGCTGATGTAAAAACTTGCAGTAATTTTTCAAACTGTTGAGCTTCCAAAGAGCTCGGCCCACCATCGTTGAGTCATCCACAAACTGAAAATGTGTTATTGGCCGAACATTGTTAGCTAGATGTATACAATGTATTTTCTTCTCCTGACGGGATTTGGTAGCTAATCTACCCATACACTCAGCGAAAATGATGAACAAAAAGGGAGATAGAGGATATCCTTGTCTTATCCGTCTAGAAGCCCACAAAATCTGAGATGGAGTACCATTCACTAACACTAAAAAGGAAGTTGAATTCAAGCAGGGTTTGATCCAGTCTATGCATTTCACCGAGAAGCCAAATTGGGATAAAACTGAGCACAAAAAGCCCCAATCCACTCTATCATAAGCCTTAGAGAGATCCAGTCCAATAAACATAGCTAGAGATTTCTTGATGTTCATAGAATGAAGAAATTCATGCACTAACACAATCTCATCATGTATTTGATGTCTAGGAACAAAACCTCCTTGTTCCGGAGATATAATCTTATTCAGGAGAGGTTTCAACCTTCCTGCCATGACTTCCATAATGATTTTATATAGAACATTACTCAAGGCTATAGGTCGAAAACCTGAAATATCCTCCACCTCATTAGCCTTGGGAATAAGAGCTATGAAAGTTTTGTTGATTTCCTTTAGCATTATTTTAGAAATACGAACTTCTTCTATCACCTGAAGGTCTACTTTAATTATATCCCAAAAAGCTTGGTAGAACTCAATAGGAAAACCATCTAGCCCTGGAGTTTTACCTTTTTTCATACTAAACACTATCGCTTGTAGCTCTTTTTCCATCACTGGTTGTGTGAGCTTCTCATTATCCTACTAAGAAATAAGACAAGGTAAAGTATCCAAAACTTTTTGTTGGGAAGATAAATGAAGAGGTTGAGCTATAAATAACTACTTAAAATACTTTTGAGCCAAATTATTCATTCCATCTAGAGAGCATTCCTTGTTCCCATCTTCTTTCTTAAGTGAGTTGATATGATTATGAACTCATCTAGACAATAATGATTTATGTAAGAAGGCAGAATTTTTATCCCCCTCTTCCAGCCATTGTATCATGGACTTTTGCTCCTACATGATTTCCTCCCTAATTTCCCATTCTCATAATTATGCTTTCCAAAGACATTCTTTACGGAGAAGATTGGTGTTACTTCCATAATTCCGGAAATGACAATTTAACTCTTCCAGTTGTTCCAATCTTTTGTTTTTCTTATCCTTTATATTCCAAACTCATTCCAATTCCATTCTTTGAGCTTAAACTTTATATAAGCCAAGCGCTTAACAAAAATAAACATTTGAGTTCCACACCTTGGCTTCTCTTCCTACCACCACTGTTGAATATACTTACCAATCCCTACATGTCTAAGCCACATCAACTAGAACCTGAATGGAGCCCTATACAGTGTTGATTTCCCCATCTCCAAAAACACTGGCCAATGATCTGATCCAAAATTATTTAGAATCTAAGCCTTAGGAACAAATTCTTGTACCCAAAGTTCTTTAAACACTAAAAAACGGTCCAATCTTTCAAGGATATAATCTTGTCCTTGTCTCCTATTAAACCATGTAATAACTCCATTCCCTATACGAACATCAACCAATTGATGAGACTCAATGAAGGATGACATGATAGAGGAGCTAACATCGAATTGATTATTCCCCCCTTGTTTCTCCTGAAGGTTAAGGATAGTATTCAAATCTTCAGCAATTGGAAGCAACACTTCGGGAAAAGATCTAACCAGAGAGGAGAATTTCTACCATTGCTGCCTTTTGTCCTCAAGATCAGTTGGAGTATAAACATTAATTAGTAAAAACTGTTGATCATCCACCTTAGAATAAGCATGTATAATGAAGGCCCCCTTAATCGCACAAGAATTAAGGATTGTGATAATCATCAGATCCTATAACGAAGTTATGCCTCCTGAAGCTCCTTGTGAGCTAATAGAAAGGTGATGGGCCTTGGGCCATATTGATTCTGCTAACACAGACATAAGTTCTATAGTAACTTTGGTCTCTTGAATAAACACTAACACAAGATGGTTCTTTTGAATCATTCTTTTGATTTCTTGTATCTTTGAAGGGCTCCCTTTCAGGTCCTTTATATTCTAGATTATTACTTTCATTGAGAAGGTTGTTGAAAACTTTGGGACAAATCCCGAACTTTTATTGCATTACTCAACTTCTGACCTTCATTCTAAAGTATGTTATGATTCGATTTGCAGCCCACATTTATATTAGTATCCAACTTTAATTTTTTACTCTTTTCTTGAGCCACACCGGGAGCAATTATTTGTTCTTGCATAGTTGTGTTATCCCTAAGAACCAAAGCTTTTTCCATGCCTTATAGTTCTCTTGACTGCTGATTCTGATTTACAAATTGATCTTGGTACTTGGATTTGTGTTGATAGCTTTTAATAACAGCCCCTTCGGCTTCTTGGATGTGTGATTCTTTAAATACAATAAGCTGGTTCTGATTCTCCACCATCAACTGATCCAGGAATCTCTTCTATTTATCCATTTGTGTCTCCAGAACTTGTGTCTCCATCAAATCATTCAATTTTGTATCTACCTGATCTTGTTGTAAGCTTGCAAATCTATTACTGTTACTTCCTTCTATGTGCTCTTGCCCATTTTTCTTTGCAACTTTCTTTTTCTTGGGTATTGAAAAGTCATCCTGGGATTTATCCACCACATGTTGTGATGGAATTTTCTGCAGACAATCCTTGAGCAAATGTCCATATTCATGACAAAATTGACAATGAAAAGGAATATTCTCGTAATCCAAAACCTAGTCCCATTTCTCCACCTCCAAAAGAAATCTTTGTTGGTAAGGGTTTGCTAAGATCCATTAATACATATATCCGCACATAGATCATTTGCTCCAACTGTAAAGATGCATCCGCCATCATCATAAATGTCCCCAGTGTATTGCCAATTGCCAAAAACACCGTCTGATTCTAGTATTCCATCGGAAGTCTAAATAATCGCACCCAAACAAGAGCAATAGAGGGTAATTCTTCGTCTGCTTTAAACATAGGATGCCAAGGTTTCATGAACAAACCTGCCCATCTAAAAAACCAAGGCCTGCCTTGGAAAATAAATTAGCGATCCATGTCAAAGGCAAAGACAATTAAAAAATATCCATTCGGATAAATAGAGACCGTATACTCTCCTCTCGTATTCCAGACTATTTTTGCCCATTCCTTGAAAGTCACCAGGGAAGGGCGAAATCCCAAAAATCGAACAATCAACCCATGGTTTTCCAATTCCTTAATACTACTTTGCACATCCGATTTTTGAAGTTTTAGTATTCGCATTCCATCAACCACTTTCATACACCCATTTTCATTCTTTCTGGAATTGTGTTTGGGTATCCGCAAAGGTTGCTTTTGTTAATTCCTTCCAGGCATATAAGGTTTCAAACCTCCCCTCAAAACTTTCTTGAAACTTGGTTTAGCAAAATCCGATTTACCCATTGGCTCTTTTCCCAGCACCTTTCCCTGTCTCACATTAGCCATGAGTACAAAAGAACTATCCACGCGTTTGCCCAAAGGGCAAACATGGAACTATGTCAGTATTGATTCGCATCAAGTCAACCCTTCATAACAGAAAAATAGGGTGAACGACAAAGAAAAAACACTTTTATCCCTCTCGATATAGCCAAAAACCTGTCACGATATGTTGGCGCTGCCAAAACTCATGACCGCAGGGAGCACAAAGGAACAAAAAACTGGCCGAAAGCAAAGAGAAAATGAGAACATAAGGCATGATACTCAAATTCGTGACTTTCAGATCGCAACGCTCCTTCCACTGTCATGCATCGCGACTTTTCCCTTTTCTTACCCTTTTTTTAATTCCTAATAATAATAAAATAATATTAAGTTGTCACTTTTTTAATAAAATAAAAAGTAAGCCGCTTAGACAACTTAAAATATTAATTTTATTATTTTTTATTTTATTTGAAAAAGGGGACATGACAATCTGTCCTTCCCAAAGATTGTTTGTCCTCAAGCAATGCTTGAACTATTCTGCAAATACCCGGATCCCAAATCATTCTTTTTGATTCTCGTCCAAATGTGAGCACCTAAAGTTGCTTTGCTTGTTGATCTTTAATTTCCCATAAAACTTTTTGTATCTACAACTTCTAGCTTTCTTGGAAACTTTTCTTCATGGAGAATGATCTCTTCATTCCGCTTTTGTTGCACTGCTTTGATTTGATCTTCATATAAATCGTTGTTTGCATTAAGAGTTAATGCTTCTGAAGTCGGCTATTTCTTCAATTGCTTCTATGCATGTCTTTTCAGCCTTCATGTGTTTCTCAATATCTTTTTTTTTGTAGTTCTTTGTTTGTAACACCAAGATCCCACACAATCATACATGAACGATCTTAGATTTGAGAGAAAAGATCCTCTTTCCATTTTGTGCCCTTCATATTTTCACTAATCTCTTGGTACTTCCCATGATGACAAGAGTCTTGCCACAAACTTCCGCTAAAATCAACACTTTCATGCTTCTTGCTATAATCATGAAGATAATTGAATTGTTTAACATTAGTGGCTGATATGAAAATTTCAGCAAGCTGAAAACCAACATTAGTATCCTTTGAGGCCCTTTTCTAGTCTGCGTGCCCCTTAACAAGGTCTTCCTGGAACTCCACATCATAAACTTCTTGATTTGAAAAATTCCTTTCACATTATGAGTTGTCATAAGAATGATCCAAAAGCTTGTCTTCTTCTTTCAATGCCTTAGAGAAATTTGCATCAACTCTACTATATTGAAGACTGGAGAAATTTGCATCAACTCTACTATATTGAAGACTCGAAAATTTGGCATTAACCAAAAAATCCTCTCCAAATTCTTGCAAAAGTGATTTTTCTTCATGTTACACTATTACAATCGGAGAATTATTTCCCTTAATTTTTTGTAGGTGCGGTTTTGCTTGAATGGCTATCAACTTAGCTTCCTTAGCTCTTCTTAGCCATTCATCACATCTTTTGGGGGTCCTTATTACATCATCTGCGCTTGTCTACAATGTGGTTAGTTTTTTTTCAACCACATTCTCTGGTTCCTTTTAAGATAATATCTCTTTATCATTGACTTGCATGCTGAATTCATTTTGCCCTTTCCATCTTCATTTTTATCCATGCCTTTACATACTTCTGATATTCTTGCATAACTTGCGACATCTCTAACATGGATTCTTGCACGTCCTCTTATTCACAGGCTAGCAAGATCACTGCTTTGATACCACTGTAATGTCCTTTTTTGGACAAAAACATCAATTATGGATTATTTCGTAAACCCTTTATGTTAAATTTTTGAATTTTGATTTTTATATTCACATGCAAATATTAGACTAACACATGCAACACTTAATACTAAAAACCCAAATTGACATCTTTATTTCAGTCAATATTATATAAAATAATGTTGAAAACTATTTCAATATTATATAAAATAATGTTAAAAACAATTTCAATAGACTGCTGAATGTTTCCCAGCCAAACTCATAGGATGCCAAAAGAATAAATTTTGATAAATGAAACCCTTACAATCTGATTTTTCCTGCAGCAGGATGGTTGTATCGATTTGAATGAATGCTTGCAAAGGGCAGTGTTGTATAATACAACTCACAACAGAATTTGTTAACTAGATTTGATGTGGCAACAATTGTGAATAAAAGGCAAGTTGGACACAATAAAACAACAATTAAAGTTTCCCCAAATCAAACCTGCGCTGCCTCGCTAAATCCCTGCACAATAGTCCCTACTACAATGATCTAGGAAATAAATTATGGCGGCCTCTCCTAGGTACGACAACCCTATCCCTATAGCAGAAACCATGTTTGTCGATCCCACAACCTTCAAAAAGTTATGGGAATCGTTACTCACTTCCAACAAATGGAAAACTAATCTAATTTGTCTACACAATTGTGATCCCTGTATGGAATTACGTGGATGGGTAATAGAGTTTTCATCTTCAAACCTAAATCCAAATGGTGAGGGTTTTCGTCCTCACAACTCATACCATCTATAAAGTTTTTCATCCTTATGCTGAAAACTAATGAACTGAAAGGATCAACAAATTTAGAAAATATATTGATCATAAACTTGAATAAATACAAATGAGAACAGCTTCTCAATATATACTCAATTGTCACTTTTAGGGTTAGAGTTACACTTTTCACTTTTACCCTTTTCTTTTATTTTAACTTTTCACTTTTCACTTTTAGTTTGTGGGAAGACTCTTGTCATCATGGGAAGTATAAGAGCTTGGTGAAAAGATGAAAGTTACAAAATGGAAAGAGGATCTTTTCTCCCAAATCTAAGATCATTCGTAGTGTGATCATGTGGGATCCTAGTGTTACGAACAAAAAGCTACCAAAAAAAAGATATTGAGAAACACATGAAGGCTGAAGTGACATGCATAGAAGCAATTGAAGAAATAGCTAAGACTTCAGAAACATTAACTCTTAATGCAAACATCAATTTATATGAAGATCAAATCAGAGTAGTGCAGTAGAAGCGAAATGAAGAGATCATTCTCCATGAAGAAATGTTTCCAAGAAAGCTAAATTTGCAGATACAGATTTGGGCACAATTGAGAAGTTTTGTAGGGAATTGAAGAACAAAAAGCAAAGCAACCTTAGGTGCTCACATTTGGATGGGAATCAAAAAGAATGATTTGGGATCCAGATATTTGTAGGATAGTTCAGGGATTGCTCGAGGACAAACAATCTTTAGGAAGGGTGGACTGTCATGTCCCCTTTTTCGAATAAAGTAAAAAATAAAGTTAATATTTTAAGTTATCTTAGTGACTTACTTTTTATTTTATTAAAAAAATGATAACTTAATATTAATTTATTATTATTGGAAATAAAAAAAAGAGTGAGAAAGAGGAAAAGTGAAAATAATAGATAAGAGTAAAAATGAAAAGTATAACCCTAACCCTAAAAGTGACAATTGAGTCTATATATTGAAAATTCTCTCTCATTTGTATCCATTCAAGTTTATGATCAATATATTTTTTCAATTGGTTGAACCTTAAAGTTCATCAATTTTTAGTATAAGGATGAAAACCCTTATAGTTGGTATGAGTTATGTGGACGAAAACCCTCACCATTTGAATTTAGGTTTAAGGATGAAAACGCTCTTACCCGTTGAGGTGATTCCATACAGGTATCATAATTGTGCAAACAAATCAGATTATTTTCAGTTTTTCGTTGGTTGGAAGTGATTAACAATTCTTAAAAAAATTGTGAACGTTTGCAGGATCAGCAGGCAGGGTTTCTGCTATACAAACGGGGTTGTAATACCTAGGAGAGGCTGCCATAATTTATATTCCATATTGCTGCAGCAAGGACTGTTGCACAGGGATTTAGGAAGGCAGTGCAAGTTTGATTTGGGGAAACTTTAACTATTGTTGTACTACTGCGTCTAGCCTGTCGTACCTATATTCACAGTTGTTGCCACACCAAATCCAGTTGCCAAATCCTACCATGAGTTGTACTATGCAGGGTTCCCTTTTCAAGCATTCATTATAATCATTACAGCCATCTTGTTGTAGGAATAATCAGACTATAAGGGTTTCACTATCAAAATTTATTCTTTCAACATCTTAGGGTTTGGTTGAGAAACATTCAACAGTCTATTGAAATTGTTTTCAACATTATTTTATGTAATCATTGACTAAAATAAATATTATAATCTGAGTTTTTAGTACTAAGTGTTGCATGTGCTAGTCTAGTATTTGCATGTGAATATAAAAATCAAAATTCAAAAATTTACTAGAAAGGGTTTAGTTGTTTTTTGTCCAAAAAGGGGCATTACATTTGTAGTATTCTTGTGGATGATTTGAAATTGTGCAAAGGACAAAGCCCAGATCGTGAGTTGAAAGACATAAGACTCAATATTTGTAGAAGGGCAGAGACAAGGGGTACATGATTCACGATTTGAAGATCGGGATTTCAAGATTAGGAGATCAGAATGAAGGAACAGTTCAAAATGCAAAGAAAAATTTCATGACTTCTAGATCAGATCTAGAAACATGATTTCCAAACAAACACATGTAAGGAAGCCCTAGCAAGGTACGGTGATGGTGCGGAATAATTGAGGTAGTGATTTGCAGAAGCAGGTTGTCTAAAACACGATTTTGCAAACAAAAGAGATTTTCTATGAAGAACAAAATGTACAAATGAAGCTACAAGAAACATTGAGATTTCTAGTTTTTAGTTCATATTTTTGTGTGGTATTAGGGCACATAATGTGATGGTTCTCTACAGACGATTTTGTAGTTACAGTCAAAGCACAGGATAGAGAACGAAAGTGCACACTGTTGATGATTTGCAAAAGTGGTTACCGTGTGATTCCAATTTTTAGTGTGTACTTAATAAATTTGCAAGTTGTATAGACTTTGAATTTCTTTCTTGCATTGATTTACAAGTCAAGGGTCAACAACCGTGTGAACAATGGCATACATTCAAAACTTGCTTCTATCAAAAGCACATAAAGTAGTTGGTCAGAACTACGACGTCTGGAGTCATAAGATTTTAACATTTGTGGAATATCGTAATTATGGTAAAATTATTCTTGAAAAAGAATCAAGCCCTGCTACGAATTTTCCAATTATGACAAACATCACAAGAAGGCTCTTTTGTTGTTGAAGTTATTTGTTTTAGATGATTTGATACCTAAGGTACGGAATGCCACTATGGCAAGTGTGTTTTGGATCATTCTTCAAACAAATATCAAACTTTGAAAAAAAGCCGAGTCATGTACCTAAAGAATCTAGTATTTTCCACAAAGATGACTAAGGATGGGCACCTTTCAAAACATCTTCTTTGAAAGAAAAATATCCAAGACCAACTCACTGCCATAAACAAAATGGTGGATGATGATGACTTGGTTGCTCTAGTTATGAACAGTTTGACGCCTTCGTATGAATCTTTTGTCAAGGCTTTACACTTGATCGCGGAAAGCTAGAACCTAACATTTGATTAGGTCAATTCCTATTTGCTGCAAAAGGAATATACATAGACATGTAAATGAGTCCAATGCATGACATGTGTAAAGGAAACGCATCCCTGATTATTCATCTTCCAAGTACCAGATGAAGTGTTTTTACCATCATAAGGTTGGGCATGTCAAAAAGGATTATCGAAAGCAACAATATGCTCTTTCCCAAAAAAATAGCCAGATGGCAATGTGGCAACAGTTGAAGATGAATGGGATTCTAAGGAAGAGTATGTCATCGTGACATCATACTCAAACCACAGTGCTATCAGTTGTCGGTTCATTGATTCTGGGGCATCCAAACATTTTACACGTCGTAAGGACTTTGTCACATTTACTACAAATACAAATATTTTTTAATTAGTTTTATTAGCCAATGAGGAATCAATTGCAGTAGAGGGGATAGGAGATATTTGAAAAATATAGAATAATGATGAAAGAATCATAGTAAGGAATGTTAGGTATGTTATTAGCATGAATAAAAATCTCTTATTTATTAGTCAATTAACAAAAAATCTCAACATTGTTGTAAATTTATCTTAGAAAGTGTATTGTGTTTGAAGTGAAACAAGACAAAGTAATTTCTATAGGCATTGGGCAAGGTGGCTTATATAGGCTTGTCAACTTTATTATAGTCAGCTTAAGTGCACGTGGAGAGAGACACCATCATACAAGACGTAGCGGACGCTGAAATGCCTCAATCAAATGCATAGTTGTCAAAGAGGCTGCAATGCCTCAAACAAAGGTACTACCTCGAAGAACCAAAACCAAGGTTGTTAATCCAGCAAAGCACAGTCATTTCGCTCTCGCTTCTAAACCTGTTAAGGTACCTAAACAGCTAGTCAATAGACCCATTGGATGCAAATGGGTGGACGAATTCAAAAGCAAAGTCGATAGTACTTTAGACAAGTACAAGGCATGTCTTGTTGTGAAAGGATTTTCACAATAGGAGAGAATAGACAGAGGAGACTTGTACTTTCGCTCCTACTACAAAATTGGTCCGATTTCTGTTGCTTCTCTCCATAGCAACTCAGTTTGGTTTCTTGAAAGGAGATTTGGACAAGGTCTACATGATGCTCCCTGAAGGTTTTTAGATACCTAATAGTGATCATTTGGTTTGCAGGTTGATTAAGTCCTTGTACAAACTTGAGCAGGTTCAACGAGTTTAGAATATTTTCTTTGATCATCATCTCCAAGATTTTGGATTCAGAACTATGGAGGTCGAGCTAAAGTTATCAACCTATGATGAGTCATCACCAGTGGACGAATCACTCTATAGACAATTGGTGGATATCCTAATATACCTTATGTCCACATGACCGGATTAATGTTTTGTTGTCAGCAATCTTTCTTGGCCGAGATATCTCTAATGAGCAGCCTACAGATTTAACAACTAAACTTCTTGGTTCCATTTTGTTTGTAAAATGTAAGGAGAAACTTGTAGTGATCTCCCATTTACTCATTAAGGGAGGGTATTAAATTTATTAATTAACTATTAGTTATCTATTAGCTAATGTTTGGTTATCAACCTCCTTAACTAATGTAACAACTCTATGCTTCATAGAAGACAGACACACACAAGTTTGTAAGTGTGGCATATGCCTTCCATTTTTTTTCACTCTTTCTTTCATTTTCATTAACAAGTGTATCCTTTTACAACACTTGAGAAAGCTCCACAAACTCATTTCCATTACCAAAACAAATTCATCCACCAAAGGGGTTTTCTAGACGGACTGTTCTAAGTATGACTGATTTAGTGATCATCTTCATTTTTCCTGTTCCAGATTTATCTATGATGATGGATGAGAGATTAAAGTGTACCGTTTTGGATTCTACAGAGATTGGTTGCCAGTTTGTCTAGTATTGTTCCAAGAAAGAAGTGTGCCATTTCGGAGTAACAAATTTACTTCCATCTGGACATCTCAGGGGTTCTATCAGATTGCATTTTTAGTTCTTTATTGTTATGTGGACATTTTAAAATGTTCTATCTACTTGTAATATTAGATTCTATCAGACATTTAAAGTTGAGAAAAGGAGTACAGACATCCAAGTTGTAATGAGATTTTATTTGAACGCATGAAGAGATTTTTATCAGGTTTTTGGTAGACGTTTTTGGATACAGGGTAAGTAGCGAACATTGTAAGGATTTCCAGAATCTCTTGGATTGTTGGTTTGTTATATATGCCACTCTGTGGCTAGACAGCCTGAGAATCAAAATTTTCCTTGAAGCAAAAAATACAACCTAGCAAAACTAATTTCAGGATTATCATGCTCAGCAAAACTAAATATAGTTAATCAAGTTTTCTCACTTTTGAGATCTAAATTTACTTTTGAACGAAGAAATTTAGGTGGGAGATGCTTTTTTATGTCATTTGGGCATTGTACTATGTAAGTGTGACTCTTAAAATCATCATTGCAAAGGTCTAACTGGATCAAACCTACACGACAAGGAGACTGAACATGACTTCTGTTAATGTTTTACACCCTACTTATTGAAGGATTATGTTCAAATGTTGTTCAAAAGAATTTAGCATATAATTCTTACATCAGTAGTGGACCTGTTACTTCACTTTATTTCGTTTATCACCATTATTCTGGATGGCTTGTGTGCCAGAGGCTGTTGAGGGAGTTTTCAATATGGTTTAATCAGCATGTTCAATGGATGGTTATCAGAAGTTCTTGCTGATTTGGACTGATGTTATGTTTAGCTTTGTTATCATAATATTGTTTCATGTGTGAGGTTGGCTCCCATATGATTATGTTGGATCAGATTCACCTCAATTTATCAAGACAAGGATTTCCCTTCAAGGATTGACGTCAGTTAAATCATCCCTCTACGGCAGTTTCAATCTCATTCCCAAGTTAAATTGCTTTCCAAAGGTTTTTCTTTATTCCTGGAATGTTCGGTGCATTTTATTGCCTGAAATCAAATCCTTTGGTTTATGTTCTCTTATCAAAGTGGGCAGGTATGCAGGGAGACGTGAATGAGAAGAGACACTCTCCTCCCCCAAGAGCCATCTCAAATAGACACTTGGAAAATGTCTTCTGGAAAGAAGAAATTGGAAACCTGACAATGATAAGATCTGTGCTGGGGCATGGGGGCACGGCTAATGCAGGAAAGAAAAGGACCTGCGCATCCACAGAAGTAGAATTTGTTCAAAAACTGGCTGCTCTGGTTCATGATGAACAGGTTTTTTGTTGGATTCTGGATCATGTTTTTAGGGCTAATGAATCTGTCTTTGGAAAGCCTACCAAACCAAATGGAGGCCAATCAAGGAACTGGTGGTGACCTAGCTGCATTTAGAGAAAAGCTGGTTTCAGTGGCAGGGAGACACGAGGCTTTGAGGAGCCACACTGCAGAATAGAGTCGCTATGTTAGAGACCTGTGTGTGCAGAAGATGGAAGGGAAACCAATTCTGCTTAGTTCCAGAGCAGTGCCTATATTAAAGCAATTTCCCACCACACCACAATGGACAAAGGTGGCAGAAGCAGGGGAGATGTTGGGTGTCAAATTGCTAGTGTTATCCGGTGACGATTTTTCTGCAATCTATAATATTAACAACCCTATCATGTCCTGAGAGGAGCTGGCCTTGCGCTATATGATGACCGAGGAGCAGGAATATAAAATTTTGGAACTCTTCAATATGAGAGAATTCTAGAAAGTGGAAAGAAAAGGCTTGCAAAGAGGTTTTTTGATGAGCCCACTGGCCCAAGTGCTGGGCATCCTGGAGCAGGCTCCTCTCACAGCAGGGCAGATGGAGCAGGTTGCATCCCGGCGACCAATGATTTGAAAAAGCCTATGGACTTCTCAAGTGCAGCCTAGTAGCTGTTTCAGTCTCTCTATCTGTGTTGTAGCTTCATTTTGTATCTGGAAACCATAATCTGATGTATCGGCTAGTATGTTTTCTCAAAGCTTGGCCAGCATGCCAGCTCAACTAGTTGCACAGTTTGTTTAGTTTGTTCAATAGCTAGGTAGGCATGCAAAATTTGGTAGAACTGTTTCAGCAGCGGCTAGTATTTAAAAGCCAAGATGGCCATTTGCCGTATTCTTTTTATTCCTAGTAGTAGAGATGGTCCAGGTGGAATGTATTGAAAATGTAAATTAACATATCCAGCTTCCACACCGTTTTTTTATTTTGGTGAATAAATGCCTTTTTATCTTTATGAGAGAGATATTTGTTTAACCCTCAATTTACTGATTAAACAAAAAGATTGTTTAATGGGTGTCCAAAGAAAAAGATTTTAGTTTTTTGTTTTGAGCTTGATTTCATTGCAGTGTAAGAATGAGTAACATTCTTCCGGATTCATCTGCCTAAAATTGTTTTTCCTGATGTTTTGGATTCCACTACTGGGTCCATCTTCAGGGGAATAAATAATAAAGCCAATGCTTGCATTCTCAGACGTTTAAAGTGCTAAAATCTAGTTCAACGCTACTCATGAATAGTTAAGATGCCGAATTGATTTTAATTCTTTATTTGTAATATCTGAAGCTTAAGTAACTTAATTCTCTTCATTAGTCCTTGCAAAGTTGGTTGTACCCTTATTGCATATTTATGTGATGAATAAATTGCTATATGTTAAAATATTTTTAAAAAGCAAATGGTTTTCATATTGCAAAGCAATATAGTATAACCCAAAATACAATTGCAGACATTATCTGTAGAAGTGACAATTCACATGAGGACAACTGATAAAATATTAAAACTATGGAAGGTTCAAGGTTTATTATCTCCTCCATATTAAGAAGTAATTAATCAACTCCTCCATATTAATAGGTATGTCATCAATAGCCCCTCTTAATTATTCAAATAAATTATCTCCAATTGTCTAGACTAGTTAAACACACATTGCATTATGAACCGTTAGGATTTCATTTCTGTGGCATTATATAAGAACACCCAACAAATACATTAACCAAATTAAAAAAAAAGTTAATTACCTGTATATTGCCTGTGAAAGTTTTAAATCCTTTTCCAACTGCAAATAAAGCATGCAATCTTCTACCTCCAGAAAATTTTTGCATTGCTTCTGAAATGAGCCTTTCAAGGGAAAAGTCTATCAGTGAACATTCACTGAGGTCAACATCCACTAGGAACCAACAATTTGACGATGAAGATAATAGGTCCACAGCATAATGCTCATATATATTCCTTCTTTGTGGAGACTCAAGTGAGGGTTCATCCAGATGCATTTTAAGACTTTCATGAGGCAGCACACAATTAACACTTTCCAGTACAGTTTGTGATGCAATACTACTGGCAGCGCCAGTTCTCTTTCTGGTGTTTTCTTGTTCAAGAATTTGATCATAAACATGTGGGCCATAACATAAATTTAATGCGCAGTTGCCAAAAATAAGTTCAGTCAAAACCTTCGTATGTGTTCCAGTAGCCTCCTTCACTGGTCTTTCACTTTGTGAACGTCTGTAAATTTCAACTGTACTGTCACAGACATGGGCATGAATCCCAGTCAATCTCAAAGACAATTGAGCTTGTTTGCTATCCACCCAAGAAAACTCCATAAAGGGGTTTTGGAAGGAAAGGGTTATGTCTATATTTGGCAAATCAAACCTTCTCCAAACGTCATCTGTCTTGCACTTTTCCTTTCTTATTTCATGCTTTCTTACATTCCCAGACCCATTTTCTACTTCTTTCAAACTGTGCCCCGAAGAATTTCTCCTGGAACCTTCAAAAAGGAGATCCACTGTTTCCAAATCAAAGGTTAAAACAACTTTAAAGCTTGTAAACAGTGGACTTGTCACTTTTTGAAATTGCTGCAAGTCCATTCTCCTTTGCCTGTTTCCAGAATATTCAGTGTTGTGACGAGTGTTAAAATCTCTATACAGTTGTTGCGAAGGACATTTATCTCTTCCAGCAAATTGATAAAAAGCATCCAACATGGCATTGACATAACCTTCAAAAATCTACATCATACAAATTTGTAAAATTAGATATCTTAATACAACTAATAGCAATGGCAACAAATAATTTCGTATCAATAGAAATGGCAACAAAAACAGGAATATTAATGCACAATTTAACTTAATGGTCAAATGGGAAAAGCTCAAGTGGTAAAAGTACTGGAGCTTCCATAACATAGCCCCATGTTCAAATTCAAGGAGACACGTGATCAAGTGTTAAAATTGGGTAAAATAATGCATCCAACTCGATCGGTGCAGCATTCGCCAACAGAAAGGCTGGGCACAGGTCCCAATTGAATGTGATGGAAGAGATACCCCTAGGTCATGGAAACTAAGACGAAAATTACACCAAAAAGGGGACTTTATCAAATTAGAAAAAAGAAATGAATAAATGATACTTTTTGTATAATATTGTATTTTTCAATCCTATTTCCTCTCAAAATTCGAATACATAACCAATGAAAATTGTCCACTTATTCTCCATACCCTAAAATAAGGAAAAGAAAGATCCAATATGTCAAAAATAATGTCATAAAAAAAAGTAGAAGAAATAATAAGAATTTTTGTAGTGTTGATAATGTAATGAATGATACTAACAAGATATATCAATGACTCCTCTTGTTCACTTTTACGATTTCTGAAGGAGGTGCAAAAATCATTGTGAATATCACCATGAAATGGCACAATATGAACTATAGAATCAAGATAATGCATGAAAACCCAGAAACTATATGAACTATATGGATTAAAAGCTCAAAGCAGATTAAAACTCAGCCAGACAAGACTTAAACTTCAGAACATCATATTCTTGTCCAATTGACTCCATTGCATATTAAGCATGCCAACCCTAACAGCAAGAAATCTATTTTATTTCATTTTATATTTAACCTCCCATTAGTATGGAAAAACAAGGGAGGGCAAGAAGCTAAACAGAAAAATGTATGAAGTTTGTTTTAATCAAGCATCAAGCAAAATAATATATGATTTCAAATCATTATTGCCCAGATTAGAGAAGTTTTAAACATCAGCAGTTCATAAACTGCGTAATACTCATCAACATGCTTTCTTCACATACTTACCATACCCACTTTTACAGGCTAAGCCCAACCATTCCTTAGTATTTTCTATTGTCTACTTTCCTTGAATATTTGCCCACTGATTTAATAAAAAATGTTGACTTGAATTGAAAAAGAAAGAAACAAACTTAGGCATTCATGAAACAAAAACTGAAGCACACCTGGATGACAAATAATATCTCATCCACAGAACAGATGAGGACTATTGACGAACTTGTACAGCCCAAACTTGCCAGTAGAGTCTTTTCCAGAGTTAAAAGAGAGTTGATTTCATCCCTGTAAAATAAAAATTAAATGCGAACCTTTGAAAATGCACTCTCCATTGTTAAAACTCCAGAAAGAAAGAAAGAAAGAAATTATATTAATGTTCACAGATGACCAAAAGTACGTCAATGGGACTCGAGGATACATCAGATAACAATAGAAAGTTTTAGGAAGAAAGAATCCTAGAAGCCAAACAAAGGAATAAAAGTACATAAGACAGAGTAAAGCAGTGTGTTACAAACAAAATCGTAACGAAACCAATTCAAGTAGCAATGAAGGGTGAACAAGAACCCCCAAAACCATGTGCCGATGAAGATTGGAAGACCTCATCAGATATCCCTATCTGTGCCTGAAGTAAAGGAGCCATCTGAGCCATCATCGATCACTGTGAGAAGATCTGATAGTGCTTGTCGGGGAGTACCCAATGTCGGAGGGGCCAGGCTGGAAGACTATTTAATATCAAACAACAACATATACTTGCTGAATGGTTCATAAGACACAAAACTTGCGGAAGGTTTTGTAAATGAGGTAGCAAGCTAAGCAGGCCTGCAGGCTTGATTGTGGGTGAAAATCCATGGTTAAACATGCTTGAGCTGGAGTAGTTCTGGGAAGGGTGACCTCCCGAGTAGTCCCAGTGCTTCACCCCTATGAGCATCACCTAGGTGCAATGACTACCAAGTGGACCACTAATGACTCATGGAATATGAGCCATAAACATTGACTTGAAACTGATGCATGTGATTCCCGATAAATGATATGACATTACATTATTTACCATAAAATATATCAAACAGTAGAAAAGGGGAAAGAATGTCTGGTTCTGATATTCATAAACGACAGCAGCTATATATTATAGCTAAACCCCTGTCCAAAAGAACCAATCCAAAAGAAATAACAGAAGGTGATTTCTCAAATCTATAGTAAAATATAATATCAATACAGACACATCCCTACGTTATATTAAGCTAACACCAGTCCAAAAGACGGATATAAAAGAAAAGCTCTCCATAATGTGTTCATCTAAGTAATAAAGAAAACATGGGTTTTAAAAACCTTCTGATTACCAGAAGAAACCAAAAATGCCTGTCCACTCTATAAAGAATCTAAAAATACCAGTCCAAAAGACGACTATAAAGGAAAAGCTCTCCATAATATGATCATCTAAGTAATAAAGAAAAGCTGGGTTTTGAAAACCTTCTGATTACCAGAAGGAACCAAAAATGCCTGTCCACTCTATAAAGAATCTAAAAATCTGTCACGTACTTTAAGATTTCAACTTTGCTTCATACTTTTGGGCTAAGTCACCTCATGATATGAGCACAATTGAAACAACAAGAGAGAGCACACAAGATACTGCTGTAACTGTAAATGTTGTATACTCATTTGGATTATACATACATAAAGATTACAATGGATTTAAAGAAATCCTCTAGAGGATGGAAGTTTCTAAGAGAGGAGGGTGTACAAAGAGATATGTATAAAATTTAAGAAAATACAAGAAGCTCATGTGCCTGTGTACAGCATTTAAGAAGTACACTACACTAAGTGACTATATTTAATAAAATACATTTAGTCCATGTTGATGTGACTATGTCTCATCATTTGATTTTCCTTTGACCAAGCCTGGCGTGATGGTTTCATAGTCCTTTTTGTCTGTATTCAGCGATGTGTTTATAAGTGTGGGTGTTCGGGATTTCAGTCTACCTTGTCATGACCCCTCTTTTGCCTTTTCTGAGGGGTTGGAGACCTGCAGCGAACCCCACACTGACATCTTTCCACGTTTGCCCTCTTCAGCAAACATGTGGGCTTTTAACTTTTCCGGCAAGGGGACGCAAAAATTAAACATCCGGCACGCCGACGGGCACCTCCTCGGGACATTTACAATCATGGAAACCGTTCGACAGGGTCATGCTACGGGCAGAGAATCCATGAATAAAGGGGAAGTTGACAAACCAAGTTTCAAAGAAGTTTTTCATGGGGGTCTGAAAACCCAAATGTCAGGAAGGAATATTCAAAAGCAACCTTTGAGGATTGCTCAGACAAGATCCTAGAAAGAATGAAAATGGATGCATGAAAGCAATTGATGGACCACCCATTCTAAAACTTCAAAAATCAGATGTGCAAAGTAGTATCAATGAACTGGAAAATCGAGGTCTGATCGTTTGGTTTCTGGGTTTTCGTCCTTCGCTGGCATCCTTCAAAGATTGGGCAAAAAAATCCTGGAATACTAAAGGTGAGTATACGGTTTCTGCTTATCTGAATGGATATTTTTTAATTTTCTTTGCCTCTGCCATAGATCGAGAATTTATATTTCAAGGCGGGCCATGGTCTTTTGGACAGGCAGACCTGTTCATGAAACCCTGGCACCCTATGTTCAAATCTGAAGACGAACTGCCTTTTGTGGCTCCTATATGGGTGAGACTGTTTGGACTTCCGGCTGAATATTGGAATTGAAATGTTTTTACGGCGATTGGTAATACTCTTGGGACATTTATGATGACAGTTGATGCATCCTTACAGTTGGAACAAATGATTTATGCTTGAATATGCGTTTTAATGGACCTTAGCAAACCCTTGCTAATGAAGATATCTTTGGTTGTGTAGGAGACATGGGACCAGGTTCTGGACTATGAAAACATTCCTTTCCGATGTCGTATTTGTCATGAATATGGTCGTTTGTTCAGGTATTGTCCACAAAAAGTTCCAGAACTGCATGTGGAAGAGAAGCCCTACAATAAATTTTATTATTGCAAAGAAGAAGAAAACAACAAGGAAAAATGGGCAAGAACACACAGAAGGAAGAAATAGTAATCGATTTGCAAGTCTACAACAGGATCAGGCAGATAACAATTTGGATGATCTTATGGAGTCACAAGTTCCAGAGACACAAGTGAACAAGCAGAAGGTAAGCTCAGATCAGCCAGTGGTGGAAGATCAAAATCAGATTGATCTATTTCAAGAGCAATCGACTCAGGATGCAACCCATACCAGTTTGAAAAGCTATCAGCGTAAAACTAAGGACCAAGACCAATTTGCTAATCATAATCAGCAGATAAGAGAAGTGGAAGGGACGGAAAAAGCTTTGGTTTTGATATATAATACCATCATGCCACAACAAACGGTTTCCCCTCTAGGCTTGGCTCAAGAAAAGAATAAAAAACTCGAGATGGACACTAACATTAAAGTTGGACGCAAATTGAATCAAATTACCCTTGAACAGGAAGGTCAGAATTTGAGTAATTCACGCACAATTCGGGATTTGTCCCAAATTTTCCAACCTTCACAATGAAAGTGATAACTTGGAATATACGGGGGCTGAAAGGCAGCCCTTCAAAAATACAGGAAATCAAAAGAATGATCTAAACGAATCATCCTATGTTGGTCTTTATCCAAGAGACCAAAGCTTCCATAGAGCTTATGTCTGTGTTAGCAGAAAGAATTTGGCCCAAAGCCCAATACCTATCTATCAGTTCACAAGGTGCTTCAAGAGGCATCACTTCGTTATGGGATCTAAAGATAATCACAATGATGAACTCCTGTGCAAGTAAGGGGTGTCATGATGTTGCATGTTTATTCTAAGGTGGATGCCCAGCAGTTCTTACTCATTAATGCTTATGCTCGTATGGATCCTGAGGATAAGAGACAACAATGGCAGAATATATCTTATATGATCAGATCTATTATGGAGGTGTCAGTTATTATTGAGGGAGATTTAAAACTATTCTTAACCTTCAGGAGAAACAGGAAATCTTCAGTTGGATTCTAGTTCTATTATGTCCCACTTCATTAAGTCTCTTCATTTGGTGGATGTGCCTACAGGAATGGAATGATGACGTGGTCCAACAAGAGACAAGGACAAGATTGCATCCTAGAAAAATTAGACCAGTTTTTGGTGTCTGCAGATTTTTGGTTGCAGGAATTTGTTCGTAAGGCTCAGATTCTTAATGGCATTGGTTCAGATCATTGGCCCGTGTGTAGGGAGATGGGGAAATCAGCTTCGTATAAGGCTCCATTTAGGTTCCATCAGATGTGGCTTCGACATGAAGATCTTGGTAAATACATTCAGCAGTGGTGGACAGAAGAAAAGCCAAGGAATGGAACTCATATATTTACTTTTGTCAAGTGTTTGGCTTATCTAAAGATCAAGTTTAAAGCCTGGAATTGGAATGAGTTTGGGGGTATCAAGCACAACAAACTCGAGCTTTTAGAAAAGCTGGAAGAGCTGAATTGCCACCTTCAGAATTCGGGAAATACGACAGATCTCCTCAAAGAATGTCTCTTGAAATCAGAGTTATAAGAATGGGAAACTAGGGAGGAAATAATGTGGCAGCAAAAATCTAGGATCCAGTGGCTTAAAGAAAGGGATAAAAATTCTGCTTTCTTCCATAAATTATTATTGTCTCAACAAGTCCACAATCACATTAACTCTCATTCTAAAGGAGATGGGAACAAGGAATCCTCTC
The DNA here is from genome assembly GCA_037957365.1 of Torreya grandis. Lineage (NCBI taxonomy): Eukaryota > Viridiplantae > Streptophyta > Pinopsida > Cupressales > Taxaceae > Torreya > Torreya grandis. The sequence continues at coordinate 2,701,856 of JARHVA010000359.1, forward strand.
TGGAGGGAATGAAGCAATTAGCTCAACAGTATTTTCAGTAGTTGTTTACAGCTCAACCTCTTCATTGGGCATCCCAACAAAAAGTGTTAGATATGTTGCCCTGTCTTATTTCTTAGTAGGAAAATGAGCGGCTTATCAAGTCAGTCATGGAACAAGAGTTACAAGGGATAGTGTTCACTATGAACAAAGGTAAAACTCTATAATATTCCTAATCGGAATATTTTACATTAATTTGGATTTGCCGGAATTCCTTTAAACAATATTTTATGAAATAATAATAAAGTCAAATTGGATTAATTGTTTATTTCCGAATATAGATTTTGAATATTACAAAGTTACACCACAAGGGGTTTCGTCTTTGGGTTCAATTACAAGGGTTTCTATCCTTGTATCTAGATTATGCAATTTAAGGGGTTTTGTCCTTAAATGCCAATTGTAAGCGGCTGCTTATACATGATTAAATATTTGAATTCATAATTTGATGATCTCTTTCTCATAAATTCGCTGAATATAAATACCCTCATTGTTTCCCATCCAAATGACATGTCTTCTCCAAAGATCGTGACCTTTCATCAAATGAATGTTTAATGACTAGTTAATTAATTGATAAATAAAAATTGCTATTGTATGCTTCTATCAAGGGCGATTTGCTTAATAAAAATGGCAGTGATTTAACTTCCTTGATGACTGGCTACGCTTGATCCTTAATTGTTGTGTGCTTGTCTTCATTGTGGTTGGTTGTGTTTAATCCTTCCTTGACTATTGCGTAAGTGTTTGGGGAGGATCCTTGATCGCTGCGATTCTGACTATTGGTGGATTTTAAGGACATTACAGAGCTCCCTTCCTCAAATTGCTTGTCCTCAAGCAATAATAAATTGAGGAGTTTAAAAATTAATGCTTCTTTAAACGTTGTTTCTGTTATTGGCCATCTCACAAATGTGATCAAATACCGTAAGACAACAGTCGTAGTGGGAACCATCAAAATGTCAGGAGGTTTTGTATACTTCTTCTATGAGAAGATCTTAGAAATAACCAGCACTCTGTAATCTGTAGTTTTCTCATGTTTACTCAATAGCGAAGAGTAACAATAAAAATATGAATAACTTATATCAATCGAAAGGTAGATGCCATTGCCATGTATATTTCCAGCAGACATGTATTTTGTCTTACTCATACCCTTTAAGCCATTCCTTATGATAGAGTACCAAATACATGTAGAACTTTCATAGAATGCAAACATGAATTCCGTAGTGGCCCTGTGTTGATCCAAATTTGTCTCTCTTTCAAAGTCATAGAAAATTGCAAAGTCATAAAGGCATGCTTCATTAATACTATCAGATTTAGAATCCCTTTGTAGCCATGATATACCCAACTTCACCATTAATTTAATTTTGTTGGAATACGGTTGCATTTCTAAAAGCGAGGAACATGAATCTATTATTTGCCTTTTTGGTACACCCATCTCTTCAAATCTGAATCTATTATCTCCTAGTTGCCGCCCCAGAATTGGGCTATGAGCTGGAGTCATTGTACCTTTAATTTTCATTATCAATGCAACAGTCCCCAAGTTTGGGGTCAGATTCACAGAGCACCAAAGTAATATTCCTTCTACAAGTGTACTATCATAATCACATGCGAACAAGGTGTTGGGTGAATATTTTGTCAATCAACGTACTGATAAACAAAATAGGTTTGATCAACCACAGCAGGAAGATTGGTCGGCCAGTTGTGTAGGTTTACCACATCAAAAGGAGACTAATCTCTCATCTCATCAAGGGGAGGTTCCCTATAGATACGTAGGAGCTATATACAATATAAATAAGCAGAAAATAACACATGGGGGTAGAATAAACCATCCATCTCTCTTCTTTCAAAGATGATGCTCACAGACAAAGGAGAAATCCTGGTGTAAACACTGAAGGCACTTCTCTTCTTTCAGAAGTGTTCTTGCAGGAAACAGCAGGAGTTTCTTTCAGGTAGTAAGATAAGAAACCCGTTAACCAAAGGGCGTAGTAACAGTAAGATGAATCAGAACGCAAAGTTTCCACCTCAACTGCCCAAAGAGTATAACACAAAGGATAATGGGGGCACAAAGTCGTCCCAGAATCCTCAACACAGAAAGAAAGGAAAAACACACGCTGAAAACAATTGTGAAAGCACAAAGTCTTCTCACAGTCATTTTCAAGACCTCCCTTTTTACCTTCACTAATTCTGCTTGTCAAATTAAATGAATAAAAACACCTTCAGAAGACAGACGTAAGAATGATCTTCTAAAATGATACAAGCCAAAACAGCACAAAGTTTGTAAACAACCTGCTTTCTCATTCAGATAAAATGAAATGAAATTACAATCTGAGCTCAAAGTCTCAGTGTTCTTCTTTCAAAATGCGCAGAGTTTCGCTCTTGTAAAAATGAAAAGTATCTTTTACAAATGAGAGTTTCGCGAAGTGGGCCTCGGAGAAAGGGGATGGTTGGGATATTAGTGATAGGAATGAGTTACCTTCTAATTATCTGGGGATTTTGGAGAGAGTTTTGTTGGAAAACAGAACTATGTAGTGTTGTTGTTTGCTTTGTTGGCGATTCTCCTTTTCCTGAGCTTGTAGCTCTTGCCTTGTATCTCGTTTTGGATTGAATAAATTTTTTCCCCTTTTTCAAAAAAATAAAATGTAAAAGTTTAGAAAAAGATTAAAATCAATAATAACAAAATTAATTAAATAAAAATAAAATATATATATTTTTAAAAGATTATTAAAATATAAATAAAATAAAAAGTAAAAAAATAAAAAAATAAAAAAAAATCAAATATTAAATTAAATAAAAATAATAAACAAATAATAAGACAATATAAAAAATATAATAATAAATAAAATATAAATTTAAAAGATTAAAAAAATTAAATTAAAACCAAAACCAAAAATAAATTAAAATTAAAATAAAAACTAGAATTATCATTAAATTAAAAAAAAAGTATAACTAATAAATAAATAAAAACTAAGTAAAATAATTTAAAAATTTATTAATATAAAAAATGAATAAAAAATAAAAACAAATAATAAAAATAAATAATGTTTGTAAAATATTAAAAAAATAAGAATAAATTAAATTAAATAAAAAATAAACGAATAATATAATTTTCTATAAAAATAAAATAAAACATAAATTTAAAAATAAAAGATTAAAAAATAAATAAAAATAATATAAAAATGAATAACAAATATAAAAATTATTAAAAAATAAATGAAAAAAGAATAAAAAATATAAAACAAATTACAATTAAATAATAAAAATAGATTTAAAAAAATTAAAATATCGTAAAAAATTTAAGAAATAAAAATAAAATTAAAATTAAAAAAAAAATAAAAATTAAATAAAAATAAACATTTTATAATATATATAATGATGACATAAAATTTTTAAGTTAATAAAATTATTTAAAAAAATAAAAAATAAAAGAAAAAGAATGTAAAAATTAAATAAAAACAAACATTTTAATAAAATGATACTTAAATTTAAAAAGTTAATAAAATTATTAAAACAAACAAAAAAACCTAAAAACTTTAAAGCTTAAACATAAAAATTAAAAAATTTAAACCCTGCCTGTCGCCCAATCATCATTGTCTGTCGTCGCTATCTTGGGTGGAGTTCGTTTGTCGTTGCCCTATTTGAAGGTCGTTGCTACCTGCTGGAAGGTCGTCATCGCCGCTCCCAAGTCACTTGGTTGCCTGGTCGAAGCTCGCTCATTTGGTTCACTAGGTCGTTGCTAGTTCGATCGCAACTTGCAGGGTTTGAAGCTTCAATGCAGGGCTTCCATGGCCATTGCTGCAAGGCAGTAAAATGGCATTTTTTCCATGAAAACCCCTTCAAAACTCGGCAAAAAATGTTTTTTTTTGCGAATTGAATGAAGGCTTCTCTAATTTAATAGAAGTTCCTGCTCACAGTTTCCCGCTCAGACTATCTTTAGGATGAGCCGACTGAGCAAAAAATAGGATACAGGCCTCTAGTCATTTTTCATTAAATGCACCGAATTAGCCAAACTTGACCGAATCTTTGGTCAACATCATGAGATTCAGCGGATTCCGAATTTTAACCTAAAAATTCACCAAACCCTGTGACAATGGTTGTAGATATATCATAGTTATACATATAATCTATTGCATGAAAAACAGATCACCGAATTCTCCATATGAATCGAATTTGTCATCTTTGCTTCCTCCAGGAGGTGGAGACCAAGGAACACTTCATTTTCAAATGCCCCATTTACTATGAGATCCGGGGAAGATATCACTATCTCTACAGGGACTCAACCAACACTCTATCTACTTTCTTTAGATACCCAGACCAGTGGTACCTGGCTCTTTATCTTCACAAGGCACTCACCCACCAGCGTAGATCCAAACAAGAGGAGTCTAAAGGCTCTAGAGCCCCCGTGTTGATCACCTCTTTCTTCCAGCCCATCCAGGCAATTGGCAACACTAAGCACCCTTTTGACACCGTTACATCACACATCAGAGTTGATAGATCAATTAGGCGACGCTTCTCTCATCATTCCATTACTACTCAGACTATTCAAATCTTTCAACATGCCCTCCCTCGACACCATGGCTTTGCTTCTTGCCAACGTGGCTTTGTCCCTTTCCGGCCACATGGATCTACTATTTACCGACCAACTCTTAGACAACAAGGGCAAACTCACATCACTAGTTTCTTTTGCAATACAGAAATTACTTTGGCCTTGGATGTTAGGTGAGATTATAGAGGAAGTGATCTGCTTCCCCCTAAAATCTCCAAACCTGATCCCTCTGGCTTTGGGTCCTCCCCAATGAACACTTTCAAATCCTTTCACAGTGATTGATGGTGGTTTTGACAACTCGACCACTTCAAGCATAGATAGACATTTGGATGAGATTTCCCAATCTTCATTGGCACATGCTTTTAGGAGCTCTTGTTTGTCCCCCATTGCTATTTGTATTGTTCCATTACTAAATTTGTTGGTGGCACATTGTTGTACTTTGTATTATGTATTTTAGCTTCTTGGGTTCTATTTCCTTGGATTTTCTATTGTTAACAGTTGTATCCTCGAGTCCCATTGACATATTTTTGGGCATCCGTGGACATAAATATAATTTATTTCTTCCTTTCTTTCTAAAAGGTCATCTTCAAAAGCAACATATCATTAAAACCCATTGAAGATGACATTCCAAAATAATTTTTTATGCAACTCTAAATTAAACAGTCAAAGGTTGGCTTTCACAAACTGCGTCTTGTCTTCCATTTATTGAACAACCCAGCCCAACAAAAGTAACCTTAACAACCTAACACTAATCCAGCACCTCCACCTCCCTCCCCCGAAAACAAAAACAAAAATTATGGGTGACAAAAGCATATTTCCTAGGGTGACCCTTGGCTGATCTGCATCTTGGGTGGCTACTGCTGGATCTGGGGATGATGAACCTGCCAAATGGAATCATGAACATAAGAAGGTATGGCACTAAAGAATGAGAGTGTGAGGAGGTGATTGATTCAACACCCTTTCAATGCCTTCAACTCCGCCATGTTGATGATATCCGTTGAATGTGGGTTCCCCCAAAGATTTCTGCCACTGGTTGAGTTGTTGCAGCCTTCCATTTATCAACATTCCATTGTAACTTGGCAATGGCTTTTTCCAAGACAACCCTTTTTTTATTCAAAGTTGTACTTTGAGAAACCAAGGCTTCTCCATGGCCTCCTTAATAAATTGCAATTTTTTCTCTAAATTTTCCTCCAAATTCTCAATTTGTTGATCTTATTTTGATATTATGGGGACAAAATTCTGTTTTATTACCGTAGCCCATTTTAGGTAGGCCAGTGGCTCTTGAGCAAATTCCTTAAGTCGAACCACTATTGAGGAAATTTCAGCATCAAGGTGACTTAGTAGCCTGATATCCTCAACATCCTCCAGTGATTTTTTAATGCCACAGTTTCTTCCTGAATGATCTCAAGATCATCACGCTTGTTCAATATTTTTCTCACAGCATGTTTCAACGATTGTTATACCAATAAGGAACACAATAGCAAAGTACTTACAAAAGAACAAAATACCAAAGACTGCACACATATAGAATTAGATAACTGTAACTGTATTGATATAAGATAAGTGTAAATTCAAAGTTGCACTTTGAGTAACCAAGGCTTGACTGCTTCATGAATTGCAATTTTTATTATAAAGTACTCTCCAAATTCTCAATTTGTTGATAATTTTTTGATGGTATGGGGACCAACATATACTTCATTACCGTAGCCCATTTTAGGTAGGCTAGCAGCTCTTTCACAAAATCCTTGAGCTGAACCACTCCTAAGGATATTTCAGCATCAAGGTGACTTGGTAGCCCAATATTCTCAACAAACTCCAATAATTTTTTTAAATCACTTCTCTAAATCGTCCCACTCATTCAATATTTTTCTCATAGCATGTTTCAATGATTGTTAACCAATTAAAGCAGAATAGCAAAGTACATACAAAAGAATACACATCCCAGAGATTGCACACATAAAATTAGAAAATTGTAATTTTATTGATATAAGCCTAAGGTAGTGTACATCCAGTACCTATGGTACAAGAAGAATATGACAATATGAGAGATCCCTTACCTAACCTTCATCATTCTACATAAAGGTCAGTCGACCAAGAGGCATGTTGGTGAGACCACACCCCCCATCAAGGTACCATCGTGCTATCCGATAGTAATTACGTACAATTACACTACTCATGTCAACACATAATTAGACAAAATTATTGTTGACTACATTTGAATAAAATGATATTTGATTACAAAGCTTCCCCTCCTTGCCGCGCCCCGCCCCCCCCGCAAAAAAAAAAAAAAAAATCTAATACATGACTCAAGAACTATGAGGAGAAAAGGCGGATGAAAAATACATACCTGATTGCAGAGGGGCTACTGTAGATGGTAAAGGTGTTGTTGCATAAGATGGCTATGTGGATCCTGCTCCCACTCTAGTCGACCCATACCCCAAAGATCACATTGTACCAACCTTGAGCCACTTCACCTCAGCTCAAAATGCTTGCACCTCCTCCACCTTCTTCAAATGGTGGTCAACTTGTAATTCTTCTTGTCTGTGATATTTCATCATACATACCCTTTATCTTCCTTGCAAAATCTCCATCGGCAACTAAAATATGACATTGTTCTACCTCTATTCCCAAATAATTGAACTTTATGTTTGCAACCCAAACAATTGGACATCCTTATCCTATAACACACTCTTGCACAATAGGTTTTGGCCCCAAAATAACAGAGACAAGGCCAAAGGGTTGAAACACTGAAGTGGGTTTTGCACTCCGCCCCCATTGTCTTTTTTGTCCAACTTCACCCATAACCTATCAAATGTCTCCAACCAATATCTGCTGGAAATAATCAAATATTTTTCACAACTTCCCTCACCATTTCTTGCTTTACCATCAAACAAGGATTTTTATGATCCATACCATAGTATACATACTCGATAAGTCTGCGATTACTCACGAGTTTTCCCTATGGGCGAGTATTTCCCACTTATACTCGCGATTCTATCATTGCCGAGTATTGGTGAGTTTGCACGAGAACTCGTAGTGTGTGCTCACGATTACTTAGTGAGTCCAAGCGCAGAACTCGCCCATGCAGTTTGGACACTGTAAAAACGTGTTTGACACGATTTAAACATGGCAAAAACCTTGTATTTTCTTCTTTATAAGCCCACACATCCACACAAATTCATCACACAACATTTGAACATCCTTTGAGTAAATTGGAGGGAGTAATTCTTATAATTTGTAACTTGCATTGATCTGAAATTTATGATGATTTTTAATGACAATCATTATAAATTCGTAAGTTATAAAAAAATATCAGTTGGCTGTTGTATTCACATGAAGATGTGATTTTCTACTTGATTTGTAGTCAAATCTAATAGAAAACACTTCCACAACATTTTACAAATTCATTTGATACATTTTGTAACTGTAATTTTATAACATTTATGTTTTTTTTTTAATTTCAAATATTTTTTTAAGTTGTCGAGTATTGCCAAGTCGTCAAAAATTTGGTCTGCCAAATCCGCATATGCAAAAAATATGATCCAAACATTTAACTCAAAGAGAAAGGGAGGGAGATCATAATTCTTATTGTGTATGTTGATGATTTGGTTATCACTCGCAGTTCAGTGAAGATGATTGATGCAACATGTTGTCCCCCAAAAATATCACTCATTTTTGGGACAACATTTGAACTATTTTGGTCCTACAAACCAAAATTATCTCTTCCCTTTCCAAAATTTGTCTTGGGCATTCAAATTCCTCATTTTTCAAGCTTTTCAGAAATCTACGAACTCTGCAGGCTTAAATCTATGGACTCTGTAGGCTTAAATCTACGGACTCTGCAGGCTTGAATCTACGAACTCAGCAAGAAGAGGAAATCTACGGACTCAGCAGGTCAAGTTCAATGGGCTTTTACAGGTTGAAATCTACAGACTCTTTCAAGGTTAGAGAAAACTACGGACTTGGTTTCTACGGACTCTGCAAACAAGTCATTTCTACAAGTTCAATGGGCTTCACGGCTTCTGCAGGTGGGTTCAATCAAAAGAATCGGTTTCTAACAATTGGTCATTTTTGGGATTGGTTCATCGCCTTGGTTCAAACAAAAATCTTCATCAGCAAGCATCAACAGCAGGTTCAACGTTTGGTTCATCCTTTGGTTCAACATCAAATGGTTCAAAGGCGGGTTCAATCAAGCGGTTCAACGCTTTGTTTCACTCTGGTTCATTCGCTTTGTTTCAACGCTTTGATTCATCCTTTGGTTCAATCGAACGGTTCGTCAGTCGATTCAAGGCTTTGTTTGAACAGTTGAACCAAAACTTGGTTCAACAAGAGGTTCAAAGCCGTGGTTCAAGGGTTGGTTCAACATTTTGGTTCAACGTGTGGTTCAACGAAGAGGTTCAACGGTTGGTTCAAACAAAGGGTTCGTCAGCTTGAACCATTTTGGTTCAACCAAGTGGTTCAACGTTCGGTTCAACCAAATGGTTCATCGCCTTGGTTCAACAAACAGTTCAACAACTTGGTTCAAAGGAGCAGTTCAAAATGCAATTTCAAAGGGCTTCCCGAAGGACAAGTGCCCTTGCAGAGGGCACTTGATCAACAAAAATACCCTTCGGAAGGGTCTTTTCAAAAAGACTAAGGCAAGTCTAAGGCAGAATTCCTTCGGACAAAAAGTCCGAAAGAATTCTAAGTGGCCGCGGGTGAAAAAATCAGAATCAAATGGAAATAATCAAGACAGAATTTCTGCGGACTTTTTGTCCGCTGGAAATTTCCACGGACTTTGTTCGTAGGAATTTCTCCCCAGACAATTTGTCCGCAGGAATTGTCCTTGGGGAAAATACCCGGGGGAATTTGCGAAGGGCTGCCGAATGACCCCGAAGGGCAAGTGCCCTTGCAGGGGACTCTCGGCTGCCAATTTGAAGGGCACTTCCTGAAGCCGAAGGGTCCCCTTCCCTTCGGGAAGGATGTAAAACAAAATGCCCGAAGGCCATTCAGGGATCATTTCTCAAGGCCCGAAAGGGCAAATCCAATCCGGAAAAGTGCCAAGCAGAAAACCGAAAGAGGACAAAGGGGTAACGCGCCCGAAAACGTCAAATTCAACATAGTGAACTAGCAGTTAATTCTTTGAACCTACAGACCAGAATGCATTCCCAGACTTCAAGGCCAAGACCAGCAGAAAGCGAGGAAGGAACAGAACAACAAACTGAATCCAGGACCGGATTCAATTAACCAGAAAAGGAGGAACGAGGAAGGTAAGATCAGATCCCCAAGTGGACACTGAAAGTTGCAAACTTTCAATAAGCGTGACTTGTTCCCTACATTGATAAAATCAAATGGGTAAAATGCCCCTAAGTTCCAGCCTGTCTTCTTAACAGATTCCAACGCAACATGATGTGTTACTGTTCCCGAGTCCTTGAAATGGCTATTTAAAGGACCCTCTTCTATTGTAAAAGGATCTCTTTTTGACAATCAAAACGAAACTCTGCCCAAATTGAAAGGCACTTCTGAGACTTTGAGCTCAGTTTGTTTATCATATTTTGTTATTGGAATAAGAAAGCAAATGGTTTTTCAGACTGTGTTGTAATATCTTTGTTGTTGAGGAAACTGTTCTTATGTCTTTTTCTTCAATATATTTTCTGTTCTTTTAATTCAACAAGCAGGATTAGTGAAATTAGTCAAAAAAGTGTCCTGAAGAATCAACTGTGGAGAGACTTTGTGCCTCCATAATTGTCTTTCAATGTGTTTTCTTTTCATTTCTGTGTAAAGGATCTTTGGGCGACTTTGTGCCCTCATTGTCCTTCGTATCTTACTCTTGAGCAATCCAGGTGAAGACTTTGTGCTGCATCTCGATTTGCTGGTTATTACATCCTTTGTTACATTTTGTTGTTACTACCTGGAGTATTCTTGTGGCTTGCTAAATAGTACTTCTGAAAAAAAGGAGTGATTTCTGTCATTTTCCTTGAGTTTCTCCTTTGATCCGCACACATCATCTCTGAAGAAAGAGAGATGGATGCTTTGTCCTACCCTTGAGTATTATTTTATGTTTATATATATATATATATATATATATATATATAGCCTATCTATAGGGAACCTCCCCTTGATGAGAGGAGAGATCAGTCCTCTTCTGATGTGGTAAACCTACGCATTTGGACAACTAATCTTCCTACTTTGGTTGATCAGACCGATTTTGTTTATCAGTACGTTGATCGACAAAATATTCAACCAACAGGTTTTGGCGACTCCGCTGGAGATATACATAATTCTGTGCAGTTTGGAACCTCAAATTTCAAATTGAAACATCCCCTCTGTTTTACCCATTATCATTATAACCCTTATCCATTACAGATTCTGGCGTCTCTGTTACTTGTCTTATCCATTATTGTTATAACATATCCATTGTACTCCGTTGTGGAAGAGCGAACTACTCCAGTGTTTTCCCATTGTTAAAATTTTCCTCCCAGCCTCGCGCAACAGTTTTTGGTGACTCCGCTGAGGATATCATGTTCATTATCCATTTATAATCTATCCATTCACCTCCATAGTAACCGGGAAAGAACGCACAGTTTAAAGCCTCAAGCTTTAACTGAAGCAAGGTCAATTCTTTTCCATTTTTGTTTCACAATCTGGCAGATTCAAGGTATACACGAAGCCAAAGGGCTAAAGGTATCGTTGACCCTGTATTCAAGTTGGTACAGCAAAGTAATTTTGATTTGTTTCTTTCACCATCTCGTCTCCAACAAACCAAGAGTTTTCCTCCTACTAAAACCAGATTTCCATTGCCAGACGAAGTATCTACTCTGCTGTTGATAAAGCTTTACCTATAGTTACTCCTCTGAGATTTGTTATCCCTCCTTTTCATATTCCTACAATGGCAGTTCAAGGCCCTTGGGGTAATGCTTTTGGTCCTCTCAATCTTACTCCACCTCTACATGAGCTTCCACATAGTTCTAGGAAGAACTTCCCCAAATTCTATGGTGATGGAAAAGTTTATCCTGATTAACACATTGCAGCTTTCAGCATAGCTTGTGGAGTAATCGGAGTAGAATTTGAAGATGTAGCAGTCAGGGTTTTTGTAGAGACATTACAAGGTGCTGCTGCAAATCTGTTTTATCATCTGCATGCTCGGTCAATAACTGATTGGAATACTCTCAAAGCTAAGTTTGAAGCCAGATTCAAACCTGCAGAAGATGCACATGCACTTTTGGCTCAACTTATATAGATGAAGAAAGAGCCTTATGAGCCTATGAGAGATTTCATAGCTAAATTTGAAAAACTGAGAAACAGAATTCCTGTAATAGCTCGACCTACAGCTGAGAATCTCAAATGCTTTTTCATTAATTCTCAGCTACCAAAAGTAAGTTTTCTCTTGAGACGTGCTGGTAGCTCAAATTTTGGCCACCAAAGTAGAAGATGATCTCATCTTAGCACGGAAGATAAGAAGAGATCCGAATAGAAATAGAGCTTCATCATCTTCTGAATATGCATCTACAGGCACCATAGATCCAATGGTGCAGAAATTAGCAAATGAATTGTTTGCTCTCAAAAAGCAAATGGCTCAAGGAATGTCTTCTGCTCTTTCATACAGAAGGACATTCCCAAATCAGTCATATCAGGGCAATGCTCCCAAAAATCAAGGGCAACAAAATCGCCTTCCTCCCCCACAAGGAAAACTTGCCCTGGAAGCTCCTCCAACCAATTCAGCAATGGGATATCTTGAAGCAGAATCAGAATTCTCTTATCAGCCTGAATTGAATCAAGAAAATGACGTTGATCTCCTTGAAGACAATCAAGAAGAATCAGCTGGCGACTTCCACATTGGTTTTCTGAATTATCAGGATGAACCCGGAAGCAAAGGAGGAGCTTTTGATGGATCATATGCAGTGTTTACCAGGTCCAAAAACCAATCAGTCCAGCAAGCTGATAAAAAGAAGACAGAGGAGCAACCTCAACCAGCAATTACGATTGCTAAGCGTGGAACCCCTCTTCTTTTTCAGTCAAAAGATCCGGTGATCACTCAAAATGTAAGTACATCAATTTCACCTTCACCTTCTACTCCCATTTCGCAAACTAGCCCTCCTCCCATCCCTCCTAAAACCCAAAAAGTTGAAATGCTTTCCTCTGTTCCTAGTCCAATTCAGCGATTTGACATAATTGATCATGTCAAAAAGACCAAAATACAAATGTCTGAATTTGAATACTTGCAGTCCAATCCTAATCAATTAGATAAGTTGGTCCAATGTGTCAAGAACTAGACCGTCCCTGCAAGACAAGAGGTTAAGAAAATAATAACCGATTCCCCAAAGAATATGCCCATTCCAAATAATCTTTTCTTTACTCCTCGAGTTGCCCCTGGGAAAATAGAACTTTTATATGTTTCCCTGTTAATAAATGGTTATCAGCTCAACAATTGCATCATTGATTTCGGGGCATCTGACAATGTCATGCCTGCTAAAGTAGCTGAGTCTCTGGGTCTCACATTGACCAAAACCTTTGGGAGATGTTTCTCCATGGAGAACAAGCAAGTACCATTGCTAAGGCAAATTAAAAATGCCCAATTTGCATTGGCAGCCTTTCCAGACAAGAAAATCAGAATGACTGTCTTGGTGGCTGACATCCCAGCATCCTATGGCATTTTGCTTGGACGAAATTTCTGCAAGGACATGGGAGGAGAACTAAGCATGGACCTGTCTGAAGCTAAGATCCTTGTCCAAGGCATGATGAAGAGATTGCTCCCTGAAAAGGAAGCAAAATACGTGGTCATCCAAAGATCAGCCCCTACAACACAAATTCTGTTTGAGTTTTCAGGGAGGGGTAATTATTTCTTTACCATAGAGGATGTTCATGTTTCTACAGATGAAAGTCATGTAGTTGACAATCCAGGAACGATCCAAACAAGACTTCAAGAGAATTGGTAGGACATAGTACAAATAAGGAAGGATCTTCCATCTCTAATGAAGACAAATCTGATAGGAGATCAGCTTCTGATGGTGACAGCAATTCTTCCACCAATAATGAAGTTGGAACTGTGTTGATATCTCCTCAAGGAGATATTCTTCCTTCATGCAATTTGCAATTCAGCAACACCAACAACACAGATGGATGTGAATCTCTGTTGCTCGGATTGAAAATTGCTCAAGATGAAAAAATCAAACTCCTTCACATCAAAGGAGATGCTAAGCTGATAATTTGTCAGGAGTTGGATATGGACAATCCAATCATATGCTGGACTGAACCAGAAGAACAACCAATTATGGTAATGGACCATGCTGCTGCAAATCAAAATTAGGGAAAGGAACCCTTCACCAAGAAAGCAAAGAGTTATGGCTTTCAAATTGAAGACCACATCCTGCCATGGGGCAAGAAGAAAAAGCCAAGGGGAAGACACAGAAAATTGGTTTTCTGGTGGAGAGCTCCATTCGCCCGTCACCATTTCTAGGGGCAAAATGTCTTCTTGCTGGTTTATTAGAATAGAGCATTATTTTCACTGTCTTCCAAGAAGCAGCATCTGAAACATTTCAACTCTTGAAGTGTCAGACCTTTGCATCTGTATATATGTATATTTGTACAGTTTTCAATTATGTTTTGTTTTGTTTGTTTCCGTTTTTGGAGCCTTTCATTTCTAGGTAGCATGACTCCATAACCCAATGGTACACATGAAGACACTGGAGATTCTGGATTCTACTCCTTTCAATTCTTTTTGCAATTGACAGAAGTTCTCCAACTGGAGCCCGATGTTGTCCCCCAAAAATATCACTCATTTTTGGGACAACATTTGAACTATTTTGGTCCTATAGACCAAAATTATCTCTTCCCTTTCCAAAATTTGTCTTGGGCATTCAAATTCCTCATTTTCAAGCTTTTCAGAAATCTACGGACTCTGCAGGGTTAAATCTACGGACTCTGTAGGCTTGAATCTACGGACTCAGCAAGAAGCGGAAATCTACGGACTCAGCAAGTCAAGTTCAATGGGCTTTTACAGGTTGAAATCTACGGACTCTTTCAAGGTTAGAGAAAACTACAGACTTGGTTTCTACGGACTCTGCAAACAAGCTCATTTCTACAAGTTCAACGGGCTTCACGGCTTCTATAGGTGGGTTCAATCAAAAGAATCGGTTTCTAACAATTGGTCATTTTCGGGATTGGTTCATCGCCTTGGTTCAAACAAAAATCTTCATCAGCAAGCATCAGCAGCAGGTTCAACATTTGATTCATCCTTTGGTTCAACGTCAAATGGTTCAAAGGCGGGTTCAATCAAGCGGTTCAACGCTTTGTTTCACTCAAGTTCATTCGCTTTGTTTCAACGCTTTGATTCATCCTTTGGTTCAATCGAATGGTTCGTCAGTCAATTCAAGGCTTTGTTTGAACCGTTGAACCAAAACTTGGTTCAACAGTGGGTTCAACGTCTTGGTTCAACAAGAGGTTCAAAGCCGTGGTTCAATGGAACGGTTCAAAGCCGTGGTTCAACGTGTGGTTCAACCAATTGGTTCAACGAAGAGGTTCAACGGTTGGTTCAAACAAAGGGTTCGTCGGCTTGAACCATTTTGGTTCAACCAAGTGGTTCAACGTTCGGTTCAACCAAATGGTTCATCACCTTGGTTCAACAAACAATTCAACAACTTGGTTCAAAGGAGCAATTCAAAATGCAAAATTTCAAATGGATTCCCGAAGGACAAGTGCCCTTGCAGAGGGCACTTGATCAACAAAAATACCCTTCGGAAGGGTCTTTTCAAAAAGACTAAGGCAAGTCTAAGGCAGAATTCCTTCGGACAAAAAGTCCGAAAGAATTCTAAGTGGTCACGGGTGAAAAAACCCGAATCAAATGGAAATAATCAAGACAAAGAATTTCCGCAGACTTTTTGTCCGCGGGAATTTCTCCCTGGACAATTTGTCCGCAAGAATTGTCCTTGGGGAAAATACCCTGGGAAAAGCCCAGGGGAATTTGCGAAGGGCCGCCAAAGGACCCCGAAGGGCAAGTGCCCTTGCGGGGGACTCTCGGCTGCCAATTTGAAGGGCACTTCCTGAAGCCGAAGGGTCACCTTCCCTTCGAAAAGGATGTAAAACAAAAAGCCCGAAGGCCATTTAGGGATCATTTCTCAAGGCCCGAAAGGGCAAATCCAATCCGGAAAAGTGCCAAGCAAAAAGCCGAAAGAGGACAAAGGGGTGACGCGCCCGAAAACATCAATTTCAACGCAGTTAACTAACCGTTAATCCTTTGAACCTACAGACCAGAATGCATTCCCAGACTTCAAGGCCAAAACCAGCAGAAAGCGAAGGAACAGAACAACAAACTAAATCCAGGACCCGATTCAATTAACCAGAAAAGGAGGAACGAGGAAGGTAAGATCAGATCGCTAGGTGGACATTGAAAGTTGCAAACTTTCAATAAGCATGACTTGTTCCCTGCATTGATAAAATCAAATGGGTAAAACGCCCCTAAGTTCCAGCCTGTCTTCTTAACAGATTCCAACGCAACATGATGTGTTACTGTTCCCGAGTCCTTGAAATGGCTATATAAAGGACCCTCTTCTATTGTAAAAGGATCTCTTTTTGACAATCAGAACGAAACTCTGCCTAAATTGAAAGGCACTTCTGAGATTTTGAGCTCAGTTTGTTTATCATATTTTGTTATTGGAATAAGAAAGCAAATGGTTTTTCAGACTTTGTGCTGTAATGTCTTTGTTGTTGAGGAAACTGTTCTTATGTCTTTTTCTTCAATATATTTTCTGTTCTTTTAATTCAACAAGCAGGATTAGTGAAATTAGTCAGAAAGGTGTCTTGAAGAATCAACTGTGGAGAGACTTTGTGCCTCCATAATTGCCTTTCAGTGTGTTTTCTTTTCATTTCTGTGTAAAGGACCTTGGGGCGACTTTGTGCCCTCATTGTCCTTCGTATCTTACTCTTGAGCAATACAGGTGAAGACTCTGTGTTGCATCTCGATTTGCTGGTTATTACATCATTTGTTAAATTTTGTTGTTACTACCTGGAGTATTCTTGTGGCTTGCTGAATAGTACCTCTGACAGTAGAGTGCTTTCTGTCATTTTCCTTGAGTTTCTCCTTTGATCCGCACACATCATCTCTGAAGAAAGAGAGATGGATGGTTTGTCCTACCCTTGAGTATTATTTTCTGTTTATATATATATATAGCCTATCTATAGGGAACCTCCCCTTGATGAGAGGAGAGATCAGTCCCCTTCTGATGTGGTAAACCTACACATTTGGACGACTAATCTTCCTACTTTGGCTGATCAGACCTATTTTGTTTATCAGTACGCTGATCGACAAAATATTCAACCAACACAACATATAATGATCTTAAGAAATCATGTAACATGACTGATCTTGGGCTTTTGCACTTTTGTCTTGGTTTGGAGGTATGGAAAACAAGATATTGCACCTTTGTTTCTCAGATGAAATATGCTAAGACCATGCTCAAGTAGTTTCTAATAATGGATTGTAAGCTCATTGTAACACCCATGGAGACAAGATTGTAGTTACCTTGATTTGACCCATCTCCTCAGGTGAATGCCGCTCTATATTGTCAATTGATTTTCATTTACTTGACCCACACCGGACCAGATATCAACTATGTTATCAATTTTCTTTTACAATTTAAGCAAAAACCAAATTTATGTCACTAGAAGTGAAACAAAGCAAGTATTGAGGTATGTTCGTGGTACTACGGAGCATGACCTGGAGTACAAGAAGAATGATTAGTTCTTCTTGACTGGTTGCATGGATGTTGACCACGCAAGATCCATTGATGATGGGAAATCCACCTCTGGATATGTTTTCTTTCTAGGATCCAGTCTGATTTCATGGGGAAGTAACAAGCAAATCATTGTTTCTCAAAATTCCACCAAGGCAAATATCTTGCAGCAGGTGGAGATATTTGCCAAACGATACAATTACATCGTATAATAGCATGATTGCGGGTACCAAAAAAAAAAGCCAACAAACCTATGCTGTGACCATCAAGGTGTTTTGCAACTTGTTCATAATCGAGTGTTCCATGAGTGCACAAAACAAATTGGGGTTCAATGCCACGTCATATGCAATCATGTTCAAAAACATAATATTCTACTCCAATTTTGCCCCACCCAAGATCAATGTGCATACATCTTCACCAAATCACTTGCATGTGTGAATTTTGAGGCATTTCGAAATTATCTCTCTTGCACTCAAGGGGGAAATGTTAGATGATTTACTGCATCGTAGACCTGGTGTAAATAAACTAAACTACGTAAATTGTTAGTGGGATTACTATTTAACATGTTATTTTTGTAGTTTGTTAGTGAAAACCCATAGAATAGTTTGTTAGTAACAACTCACCACACTTTTGGTTATTTTAGCCAATATTGTTACACATGGAATTTTATTTATATGTAACTATTTTTCTCTTCTTAATTGAATCGATGTAATCTTCATCCTGATTCCACATTAAAGGAGACTTGATAATATTTGATTTATGGCTTCTTGGATGGCTTGAAAAGCCTTATTTATCCTTCATTTACTTGCATTTTTGCTGATTTAAATTATAAAATTTGTGTACCATCATGCTGGCAAAATGTGGCTAGCTTTTTAGCATCTCTTGGGGATTGTAGGGTGTGGTTGCTCATTTTATTAAGATTTTAGAACATGGAATATGTGATGTATAGTTCACATAATTTACTTGTATAAGTGATAGGGTCCGTGGCCTCCCAACGTAGGTCACGTCCCCGAGAAAAAAAAATCATAACGGTAGCATGTTTTGATTCAACCCATAGGTTTTGACCCTGTAATAACATATGGATGGTTTCATGTCCCACAATTTTATACCCATTATACTATAATAATGTTTTGACAATTTCCTAATGATGTGCCTACAAATACTCACACATGCATTAAGGGAAAACAGAACTTGAATTTACATTATTGTATTGTAAACGGTTAATTAATGCAATAAGGAAGAAATTAATTGTTGGGTTTTTTCCCAAAAAGGTTTTCCCTAGTGAAAATATTGTGTATCATTTGTGTGTGCCATTTTTCCTTTATGTTATAGATTGAAATTTTGTTAGCATAGATTCTCCGGCAAAATTTTATCAGTCTATTTCTCTTCATTTGGTATCAGAGCAAGGTTTCGGCTATGTTTGAAGAGCTAGGGCATCTTGACTCTCTCATAAACTAGTTCTTGAGTGGAAGCTTTGCACATGAGAATCTTTGTGTAAAGGAAAATGAAGAGAAGCACAAGGATAGAGATCAAAAAATTTACTGGCCAGCATTTTGAGTTATGGAAACTCAAGACGGAGGATCTTCTTGTAGATAGAGATCAATGGGGTGTCATGTCCGGAACACAACCCAAGGGTATGAAGCCAAAAGATTGGGAGAAGATGGATTGGAAGGCAAAGAGTTCAATCAAATTAAGTCTTCCAGATTCAAAGTTGTTGAATGTTTATGGAGAAGACACCGCTAAGAAACTTTGGGATACATTAGGGACTTTGAATCAGACGAAGTCTCTAGTGAACAAATGTTTTATTCGAAAGAAGTATTCCCTAAGGATGATTGATGGCGACTCTGTGACAAGGATCTTAATGTGTTTAACACTGAGGTAAGTCAGTAACTTTCAGTCAAGATTAGGTTGGATGAAGAAGAATTGTTATAATCTTTGCCTAATTGATGGGATGATCTTGTTATAGCTAATAATAGTACTACAACTACATAAAATCTTGAAGATGTAGTCATAGCTTTGTTGTCAAAGGAAATGAGGTGAAAATCCATGAAAGATTAGCAAAATAGGATGCCATGTTTACGAGAAATCTTCCCTAAGAAAGAAACAAAAACAGAACTCAGATGTTTGTTTGTATTTACTGAAGTATCTGTAGCTGATAAGTAATGCAGAGTAGCCCTAACATAGTTGTTATAGCCAAGACTCGCCTGACATAATCTATGAATTAAAATAACCAATAAGGCACAAGTTCTCTGTTCCTGACAGATTATGGATTGTTCTTGTGATTTTTTGCAGAATAAACTCATTTAAAAAGAAGAAAACAAACAACAAACTCGGTAACCATTTCAGTCTCCCACCACTAATGAAACATTCAATTTCATGATTAGCTTCAAAATATGCATATTAATTTATCAGTAAAGCTTTAGCTTCACCTAGAAAACAGTTGAAAGACTTCGGTGTCAAGTTCCATTCTGCTGTCCTACATTATCAAAGTATAAGATTGGGTTCCTTTTATTATGTTCACTTCCAAGTTCTGAGATAAAATGTCTTTATATTGAAGGTAATTGTAAATAAAGCTTAAGTTAAGATGTCGGAAATGACAGCATAGAACTCTAGTATCACCTGCAGACCGAGGATTCAACAGTAACAGTCAAAGGTTTAACCAATGGGAGTTGTTTTTTTCCACCATTATTCTTGAGGAGAGCAACGGCATTCTCTAGCTTCAGGTAAATATTGCTTCCAATTTGTTCATGTCCCATGCAAAAATCACTTCTGAAATCCCTGCAACAATCTAGTAGAGGAAGCTTCTTCAACCAAATATATTCAAGCTTACTTGTGGTGTGTGTATCTTGTTCTTCCAACAATGTCAATGCTCTTCCCTGTGCTGCTGGCCAAATGGCAAGTTCTAGATTTCCCATATCAATGATAAATGAGAACTCAGTATGGTGCTCAGCAAGGGCAGTCTGCTTCTCAACCATTATGTTTTTTTCAGAAGAGAGGGAAAGTTGGATCTTAGGGCCAGCAATTGCCGCTGTGAGATCGAAAATTTTCTCTGGAATGATAGACAGCATAGCTTGCTTCATCTTATCTGTATGTAAGTCATAGAGCTCTTCCCACCCTCTATCTCTGCTGATAGTGTAGCTTGCACATAAATTTGAAAACTGGGAAGGTTTTTTGCTTCCAAGAAGTGAGGTACCCTGAAAAGCATCTAATAACTCCAGAAGGAGAAGAATCATATATGTCAAAGACCTACAGTCCAGGTCAAAGTATAACTGACCCAATGCCAGATTACATTGCAGAAGCCCCGAGTTTATATTTCTTAGCGAGGGATCAATAACAAAGCTTTGAACTTCACTTATAAGACAAGGCTTCCCAGTTAATGTTGATGAGGCAATGCCTATGGGCAAGCTAGGTTTCAAATTTTTGCTCTCCCAATCTGACCACATTTTTCCTAGATGATCTTTTAATACAGTATTAGGCAGGCTGGAAACACCAACTCTTCCACCAGCATTCCTGGATGTGTTTAAACAATGAACCTGAGCTGGACTGCTACATAAAAATATCCTTCTGACATTATTATCTGTGGACCGATGAGCTCTCCGTCTGCTCTGTATTGGTCTTCCTGAGTTTACATCTTGTTCAGTAGCAGCTCTTGAAAATATCTGTCCATTCATGTCCCCACAAACAACAGAGAACTCCATAACATAGGCATTTGAGGCATGAACCAAACATAGGTTTTCTAGAACAAGAAGAATAGATGTCCCAGCAATGTTGGAGATTGCCACACCTTTCTCTATTTTTCCTTCCACAAACTTTTCATCAACCTCATTACATGTGGCATTAATGAAGACTTTGCACATGTTTACTCTGTAGCATAATTTTGACACATTGAATAAATACCAACCGTGCTTTGTATCATAGAAATTGTGAGTTTGTTTCACTGTTGTATGACTCTCACCCAAAAGTTGACAAAATAGCCCCTTGTTAAGAAAGGGACATAAACAATAAACTAAATTAAGCAAAAAACTCCAGGAATACAATATAGATGCATAGATGTTCCCTATGAATTTCCACAGGAATCGCAACAGAAAAGAAAAGGGAGCGAGAACTAATGACAAATACAGAAAATGTTTTTGTCCCCTTGAATCAGTGTCTGATGCCTCTGTATTATCTTGTTTCAAAGGTGCCAAAACCCTGTGTCGAACCATTCGTCTCACTTGTGCAACTGCTTCCACAGGCAACTCATTTTCTTTTTCACAGACCTCTTTCCAAAGCCCTTCAATACAGCTGGTAAATTGTTTACTTTTGACCTTTTTCAACCCAAATCCCATACCACCACTTTTATGCCCCCATCCAGCTTCCAGAAGCCAGGATTCATAAGCTTTGGCATAGCGCAATCGTAGGATCACAGTTTCCACAATCTTTTGCAGCCGATATCTTGGTGAAAGCCTAGTAATGTTTTCTACGGCCCTTCGCCATTGATTTACGCCACTTATCCCATGTTTAACATTTTCTGCAAGCTGCCTATGCTTTGGAGACAGTGCAGAATTTGCAGCATTATAACTAATGTGCTCTAGTATTATCATGAGTGTATTCATGTCTCTAGGATACAAACCAAACCTTAATTCAGGAATACTGAACTCCAAATCAGTTAGTTGAAGATGCTTCAGCTTTGCAGAAAGCATTAAATCCTTGAAAAAAATAACAAATTTATCATAAACTTCATCAGAATGCAAGGGGAGAGGGTCTAGCCTCTTCAATTCGAGACCTAAAGCTTCAATGCTGCATGTTTTACAGCCTTCAGAACCTCTGTAGTAACACAAGACTGAGATTATGGCTGCAATTAGAACACCTCCAGGTGACTTGTTAAGCCACGAGAAGCCGTCCTCCACAGAAAAGACATTTGCGCTGATACAGCATCTGTACAAAGTATTGCCTATAGACGATTCAGCTTGAATCTCATGCAGAGATTTTTCTTTTTCTGGTATGTGCACTTCAATGGAAGTATTATGCAACTCTATTCTGAAACACTGTAAAATCATATTTGTCAGAATGGTAACAAACCAACTACTTGATGTCTGTGTTCCTGTAAGTCCTTCTGAAGCAGCATGCAAAGCAGCCCCCTGCAAACCAGAAATGAGATTGTACAATGCAATTCAGAAAATAAAGTATTTTCAAACTTCAGGTACATCTACAATACAACTGCTAAAATGCAATTAAGGAATGAATCCTAATGTGTAATGAGCAAAGATTCCATGGGATGAAACAACTTGACCAAAAACACGGCTCGAGATAAGTTCAACATGGTAGTAGTCAATGCTCAAGCTAAAAAGAAAAACACAAAATCAGAAAACAGGGGCCTCGTCATCAGTGTCATAAAAAACAATATAAGGACTACAAAGCTCGGTTCTGCAGGTGCCCCAGACCACCCCCAGTACAGTTCGACCCGGTCCCTAGGTTCGACCCGCATATGTCCCGGTCTGGCATACCCGGGCGGTACCCGCACAAAAATGTCTTTTCTTAAGTTTTTGAATGAGTTTTCAGTCAATATTTCTCTTTGACTTCACTTAAAAACAAAAAACAAAAATTATTAAAAATCCTAGAATAAAACCTTAAAAAGTTAACTTGCCTCTCATTTCACCTAAGAAACACACTTACCTTCATTGCACACTTGCTTTTTATGAATGCTTAATGCTGAAACTATTATATTATTTTGATTTATCATGACATTAGGAATTGAATTATCAATTTACCAGTAGTGTTTTGTGGTTATTTTGGTTATTCTATACACACTATATGGTTAGTTTTGCTTAATTGGCTAGAATTTCACCGAAGCGCAAACACAAAGCAACACACTTACCTCTCATTGCACACTTCCTTTTTATGAATGCTTAGTGCTGAAACTATTAGCCTATTTTGATTTATCATGGCATTTGGCATTGAATTATCAATTTATCAGTAGTGTTTTGTGGTATTTTTTTTAATTCTACACACTATGTGATTAGTTGTGCTTAATAGTCTAAAAAATTTAATTTTTTTGTACAGCTGTAGCCAGCCATACCGAGCCCAGGGCAAAAAATGTCATACCCAATCCCTGTACCCGTACTGAAACCAGCAACTTGGTATAAGGATATGGAGAAGAAACCCACATGTAAAAGGTCTTTTGGACTGGTTGGACAATTATTTATTCATTCAAAATGTAATAAAATATCAATGGCCATATGTGCTAATTTTTGTGAGAAGAAAAACAAACACAAACATTTTTTTCCAAGCAACTAACAGCAGAAATATTTTTACACAGAATACTTGAAAATACACAGACAGCTAGACTAAAGGCCATATAAAAAGACAACAAGCACAAAAGATTTTTATCTCAATGCATGAAAAGTTTGATAAAAAATTATAACTCCGAAAAAACGATTCTAAACCCAATGCATGAAAAGTTTGATAAGAAGTTAAAACTTCAAAAAAAATACAGAAACTTATTGTAATAACAGAAAACTCTTGTGATCCTTATACATAGTCAACAACTATAATCATTACTAATTAGTAATTTCTATTGCATTTATTTTAACAACTTTTAATTTTGGCATTCGACAATAATATTAAATGCATGGTGTACAAATATATTTAACTAACATGGAAAGTTAACTATCATAAGAAAAAGTTCACTTTCAGTTTCCAATGTTACCTGTGGATCAATGCAAAGTAGGACATTCTTCCTCTCTTGCTCAGCTGTCCACTGTTGATTATCGTTCTCCCAAAACTCATCATCCAATGGCCTTAAGATCCAGGGGAAAAAACAAATAAAGTAACAATGAGTTTTCCTTTTGCTGTTGAAATTTCTGAACAGTTGGAAAGACAAAAATGCTGAAAATAAGAGTGATACATGCACTTGCTTATGCTTGTATTGGCACACATGAAACGGACATTCTAATTTGAAGTAAATATCTTCACCTTTGAATGTTCTTACTGTATTGACTATGAATATTTGAAGCGCAGAGAATTTTCAGCCTAAGATTAGTCCATGTGATGAGAAGCAATTGCTTTCCCCAAACTGGAAAAGATTCATAATCGATGTGCACTAAACTAAGACTACAAGCAACTCCTGTAATGCCAAGGGGAAAGTTCACATGCATAATTCTGATCTTGTTCTTCAAGGTGAAGAACCAAAAAAATTGTTCAGAAATTCCAAATGCTAAATCCAAAATAGTACGCATACAGTGGCCTCATAACTTAACAGAAAATCATACAAGTTTTGGAACATGAAAGAGCATTGAGCATCAACTTGATAAAGGGCTAGAATCTTTTTTAACCAATGAAGTAAAAGGAACCATTAATCAAGTGACATAGAAGGGAGAAAACAAATACATTATAAGAAATTACTGTGTTTAGTATAAATAAAAATGGACCTAAGAAGAGATCACACCCAAAACATGTCGTTTTCAATATAATTTATATAAATTTTACTGTCAATGAGAAAATTAACTACCTAAATGCTATGCTGCTAACTGTACACACTTCACATGTATGAATTGGATCAGGGTTAATGAGGACATCTAATACAATTAGTAGTTTGACTTTATATATGTATCAATTAAATTGTAATGTCCCAAATGGGACAATTAAGCCAAGTAGGGGTTTTCCAACAAACCCTTATGTAAATTGAAAACAATCTGAAATCTGACCCAAAAAACAGCAAACCCTAGTTGGAAAAATTGACAAATTTCCAAACAAAACACACTCCAATATAGCCCAAAAATAGCTGATTATGAAACTGAAATAAAGTACCTTTTTTGGCAAGGTGACAATGGCGAGAAGGCTGAAAATTACCCCTGCAATTATTCTGATTTTTAAATGCTGGTACAGCGGTGTTTTCTCCTTCAAATCTACCTTAAAACCCCTCCAACGAAATCACCACACTTTGAGAAAATTAGAGAATTAAATCTGAAAATCAAACCCTCAAATTTGCCCTTCCACAAACCTTCCAAGCCTTCCAATGCAAGTCACCAAAGTTGGAAAAATAATATAATAGTTTTTTGAATATTTCTATGGTATGGAGTGGCCCTCAAACGCTGCAATTAATCCACAAACAATTCGCCAAGCTAGAATAAATTACCAAAATTACCTCCAAACCCTAGAAGAGGGTTCCAAAGCCAAATAGTCCTCTAGAGAGGGGTTGCCAATCCTCCAAATTAATTTGCCACCCTAGGGATGGCTTCTAAGACCAACCACAACTCTTCAAGAAATTCGTCCACCTCTTTTACCTACACAAATACAACCACAAAGCTTCCAAAGGTGCCCGTCAATCTTCCGTATAAGGCGGTGTTCCAAAACACCTTTGTAGGACCAACTGCTTGCAACCATGCAAATCTGAATCACAATTACAGCCCTTGAACAGAGTTGCTCTTAATGAAGGAATGGAGATTTTCATCCCCAAACCCTTGGCACACTTGAAGGTTTTCGTCCTCAAGTTGTGGTGAACAAGCTTGACATACCTGGTCGACAATTCAATACTCAAAATGCATAACCCTTCCAAATGAACCTCTCCTTGCCTTTTACATCCAACCTCCAAGTGTAGCGCCCAAAATAAGGAGGGAGAGTTTACCTTTTTCTCTTAAAAAAGAAGTATATAAAAGCTCCCTTATAAAATTCACCTTAGGCCTTAAATGCCCATGACCCTCAAAAAGGTCCCAAAATTAGATCATAAAGTGCTTTATCATAAAATACTCTTTAAGCTCACAAATATTCCCCTTTTTGCCTCTAAATTCCTTAACCCTTGGGAACGAAAAGGCTAAGGATCTCCTCCCAAGACTAGTTTGAAAGGGGGGCATTACATACATCCATATGCGAATGGGTTAGTGGCATTATTAAAAGGGTCGATAGAAATAAATTAAAATGTAGTTGGACAACTGGAAGTTGGCATGTGGGAGTTGGAAGCATTAAATATTGTTGTTAAAATTTTAGCCAATACATATAGGTTTCTCTTATGTAAATATAATAAACACTCAAAAATATAAATCATACCATTTGGCATTAGAGTCTGAGTATTAGGCATCTTCTGCATTTTGGGGATTTTGGGCAGTCTTCTTTCATTTTGGATATCAGCTCCAACCTCCAGCCTATAATAAATTAATGTATACTCTACACCCACATCTCTTCCTGTCCAGATCCCTGATGTCAAACTTCTGCTGTAAAACTTTTACTTTCAATTTTCTGCTGCAAAAGTTCCGCTGTCAATTTTCTGTTGTAAAATTTCTAAGTCATTCTCTGTTAATAAGTAAAATTTCTGCTGTCAATCGCTGATTCCATTTCGCATTTCATGCATCTTGCTTTCGACTTAGCCATACAGAGCCCAACAACAACTCATTTCAGTATCAGAGCTGGTTGTGTCAGATCTGGTTTGTTGCTCCTGTATTAGGGTAATTTACAACAGCAGCGTTAGAGCAGCCATACGCAACCCAACAACACTTCACTTTAGTATGAGATCTTGTCTAGAGCAGATCTAGTCTGCTGCTCCGATCTTCACAGGGGTCCTCTTCAACCAAGCTTCATGCTCATGGCTTTGCTCTTGTAACCTAAGTTACCAGTACGGGTCCAGGTTTGGGAAAGGGGGTTCTCCATTTTTTTGTCCCCTGGACATGGTACAGCTTGGGCATGTCCATACAAAAAATTTAAAAAATATTTAAAATATATACATTTTAGACGATAAACAAATTAACCATAATATCTGTGTTACCGGATTCACCACTATGGAGACCCAAATACCAGTCTGGGTCCCAGTCCGGTTCAGCCCAAGTGTGCCCCAGCAGGCCCGGGTACTTACAGGTCCTTCAGCAAAAGGGCCCAAGCATAGCCAGGCTGGCCAGCGCGTATCCACAGGAAAAATCCCTGTTTTTCATTTTTTCAATTGTTTGACTTCGACTGATGACTAAAAATTTAAAAATAAAGCAAAATATAAAAAAACCCTAAAACCCAAGACATTCCTGAAGACTGTTTCTTCTAAGCATAATGTGTCGTTAATTCCTCTTTATTAAGCCATAATAATTATATTTTATATATTTTTTTGTTCAGCCATACCAGCATCAAAAACAATTGCCATATACGCACCCATACCCCAACAAGGAGTATTGCAAATTTATACAACTCTAGGTGTAACAAACATGGTTACAGATAACCATATATTCCTGAGTTGGCAATAACAAACTATTCTACAGAAGTGGGCATAAAAATACGTAAAGTAGGATTTTTAAATAATAAAAATCCTAACAAGCCATAATATTAACATATCTCTATGATGTCATAATATTATTTATCTAACAATATGCTTTAAAATAAACCCAAAAAAATAACAAAACACTTTTGATAGTAGATAATTCAAAATATTAAATGAATTGTGACATATGATATGTCACATAGGTTTATATTATTTGTTCAATTTCTAAATAAGAAAACAGTCAAAGATCCTCAAACTCAACAACTGCGTGAACAAAATCATATTCCTCTTCATCAAAAGTATCCACATCAGCAATTGTTCATTAGACCCAGATGCAATAGAACGAACGGCTTAGTTAGTTGTGTGTTTTTTATGTTTTATATTGTGCTTTTTATTTTTTTTAATTATGACTAGCATACCTAGACCGTGACTGGTTTTTTTATTATGTTTTTATTAGGACAGTCTAGAGACAAAGATAATAGAATATGGGAGTAACCTGAACCAGTACTACTACCAGTACCAAAACTATACTGGTACTGGTACGAGTGCTTTAAAGGAAGTACCAGTAAAGTAGCTTGTAATAGCAACTACTTGTTAGTTCCCAGAGCTTCATTTCCTGTAGATCTGATCACTCGTTTGTTGTTTTTCCCTTCCAATAGGACTTCCAGATTGCTGCTCAAGCATTCTGCAGCTGTTTTAATGATCCAAACTAAGCATTCGATCCAGAGGACAACACACCAATTTTTAGGAATTAGTGTATTGTGATAAAGAAAACTATTCTCCGCTGAACTAAAACAGATTGCAGTAATAGAAAACAAAACTTTATTGGCAAAATAATAAGAGATATTCTAAAAGGAAATCAATTGTGGGAAAGATGTATGCCATTCACAACGGGTTACAATTGGAGTGAACCCCTTCTTTTAAAGCTTAAAAAATCTAAGAATAGGAATTTGCTTTAAAGCTAAACAAAGCTAACAATAGCCATTCAACATGCATAGAGCATGCAAATAGAAAAACTCCCAAGAATATAAAATCGACTAAAATAGGAATTGTTAATAATAGCCACTCAAGCATGCCACCTTGCTGCAGTCATAAATTTTTTAAGTATGCTCCGATTTCAAAACCGTTTGCATTTCCGGAAAGCTTGACCCATCGACCTAAAAGCCTATGGAGCATAGCTCTGTGACAGAGGCCTTTTCAAGCCCCGAAGACCTCAGAAACTGCCATTTAGGGTTTACTGAATTTTTTTAGAAAATAATATTTTTCTGAGAATAGCCTCCAATTGTCATGCAATGGGCCTGAGTCACCATCGGGAGTATGTAATACAACAGGTAAGTTCTAGTTGTTTATCCCACTAGACATGACTACGAAAGTTACTGAACACCATATAATATAGAGGGCCCCTCCTATCCGATTAGAATAATTTGTCCCCAACTTGAGGCTTGGTGAGCAAACTACCCTGCCTTAACAACTCAATACAATGGAATTGTTGGTTACGGGTAGATTTTACCACTACATCTATGACCCGATCAACCGTCAATGGCATTAAACAATCAGGGTTTAACTCTATGACTTGCAACCATTCAACAATATCTGAAGAATCCAAGAGAGGTGGAAAGTATGGTCGAAGCAATTCCACATTGAACACATGAAGTTAGTGTGGAAAATTAAGGTCAAAGGCATTAGTGACCATTTGCTTGATGATTGTGTGGGACCAGCATTAGAAAGCTCTAAGTTTCCTCTCTAGGCCTTTCAAAAGTTCTTTCTACAAATGCAGCCATAACTTATCACCAAACCTTGAATTGATGAGGGACCCAATGCTTGTCATGACATTGCTTGTCCTTCTCGTTGGTTTTTTGTAGAATTTCATGCAGTTGCTCTTGAATTTGTCGGATCCATTCAAAAAATATGGCGGTCTTGTCTGATTCTTTCTTTGCATGGGAAGATGCTTCCTCCAATGCAGCAGGTAATAACATATCAATGGGGGCCAGCGGCTGAAACCCAAGGCAAACCTAAAAAAGAATTATGACCTGTGGAGTTGTGGAGGCTCGATTATAGCTATGTTGTACAGTAAACTCCCATCCCATGTTTGTGGATGTTTCAAGTTACACATCCAAAATAGATGCACAATGATATGATTAACCACATTTGTTTTCCCATCTGCATGCGAATGAAAAGCAATGGACTTGGTCAACTTGGTGTCCATCATGGACCACAAAGTAGGCTAGAAAGTGCTAAGAAATTTGTTGTCCCTATTTGCCACGATGGTAGGTGGTAAGCTGAAGTGGACCCACACATGCTCAAAGTAAAGCCTCACAGTGTCTTCAAATTTGATCTCCTTTGTACAAGGCACAAAAACTGACATCTTTGAAAACCTGTAAATTAGAAAGAAAACACTGTCATGACCAGACCTAGTAATGGGCAACGACATGAAATTCATAGAGACCAACTCCCAAGGTCAATAAAGAATTGGTACAGGTGTTTACAGGGTATACTTCTAGTTGGTTGGTATTGTTATTACCATGGATTACATAACCGTTGGTTACTCGCCGGTCTCTTGAATACTCGCAACAAATTTGGAAAACCCATTAATCACCACCCAATACTCGTTAGATCTCATTTTTTGGCTCTCAACGAGTATTGGCATAGTACTTGTTGGGTACTCGCGAGTATCCAGCAAGTATCATGCCAGTACTTGTCTGGAGGCTTGTACACGATCTTGACACGTCCGGAACACGTCTAGACGCATCCAAGTCACCCAAACACTATCCAAATGCTGGAAAAATGCATTTTTGGTCTTATAAATTCAAACACACCCCCTCATTGGATTCACACATCACTTGGAGCATTCAGAGCGAATTGGATACCTTTTGCAACTGTAATTTCTATAAAATTTATGTTTTTTTGGTAAATTTAAGCATTTTTTATTTGTCGGTTATTCCTGGTTAATCAACCACCCCTGTCGATTAATATCCAGTTAGCAAATTTCCTTCTTGGCGAGTACTCTCTGGTTATGGTTATGTAAACTATGGTTATTATGCATGCAATGTATGATCTAATATACATGTTGACATCATGATGAAGCTTCAGCCAATATAAGTATTTATGGATTATTATCACTATCTTTTCCACCCCGAAGTGACCTGCAACTTTATTATAGTGTGCCTCCCAAATCATCTTTGGTCGCTTCATTGTCAAAACACAAAGATGTCCCAAGTGACACGATCGGCACAGGAGAAGAGGAACAACAGTCAACTTGATTGACTAACGATCCTGCCCAAGGCACGATTGGTGGAGGCACCAATCCCGTCTCTGCACAGTCAAAAAGCCCAAATTTTGCATAGAGTCAAATACAAACCTACACAGCCTAGATCCGCACTCAACAATCCAAAAGACTTCAAGGCGTGCCTATTCCAATCATTTTTATTTCATATTGTTTATTTCTTATTTCAAATTATCAAATTGGCTTGTTACACACATTTTAGCCACTAGGGCAGATTTGTAAGTACCATTTTATATTGTTAAATAATAGATTTCATTAATGCATTAGTTTCATTTAATTGGCTTATGGTATCCATCACATTTTCAAAAATAGCCATCGACGATCGATGAAATGGAGAGTTATTTTTAAAGTTATGTGAATGGTTAGGTAATAGTTAAGGTTTTTGGTGAAGGTTAATGTTTCATAGGTAATAGTTAAGGGTTGATAGGTTAAGGGGTTAGGTTTATGATTAGTAGTCATGATAAAGGGTAGAGGACAATTGGTTTGTATGATAGGGTAGAGTAATGATAAGAGGTTGAATGATGATGTTTAGTAGGTGTGATTAAGTAAGGAATAGGTGAATTAGGTGAATAGGTATAGGGTAGATTAGGTTTAAAGAATCATATTGGTGAACTAGATGTGATTATGTCTTTAGATTTTGTTGTCATATGCACTCGTTGATTTATCAACCATGTGATCTTCAAAAATAACACATCTTTATCAATAGTCTTATAGAACCTATCAAAGAAACTTTACTTGGCACAACTTGAAAATCATATTATTTCACTCACATGACTATTGACTTTGTGGAAAAGGACCATACCTCACCTCTTAGCAATTCCAATATTTATAACGTCCATGTGCCTACCATGAACACATCTACTATTAGACCCAAGAAATAAACAACATATACAATGGGAACTATCTTGAGTCAACCCAGGAAGTTTTTCAAGAATCAATGACATACTAAAAGGATTATTGGACAAAATTTTGATTGAGCTACCTCCTATGCATAAAGACAACTCAACAATTAAATCAAGGTTTTACACTCCAAAGGTATTTTATGTTCATCGTACAATTTGAGGTCATTCAACAAAAAAATGCTTTGCTTTAAAGGACAAATTTCAAGAACTCATTGTTTAAAACAAGATTATCCTAGACTACCAAACTTCCCTAAGAAAGGGTACCATTAACAAAGAAAATCAACCTCCTAAGGATGTTTCACAATCAACGACATTTAAGAAAAATGACAAATACCAATGCACTGAAGACGTTGATGGTGACAATGATGATCTAATTGTCAATTGCCCTTTTCGAAATAATTAATAATCTAATAATAATTAAGTTGTCCAAAAGGTACTTTAAATTATAACTTTGGAAAAAAGATATTAATTTTTATTGAGTGGGGCCAAAAGCAATTAATACATACATGGCCAAAAGTAATTAATATTCATAAGCTAAAAAAAGATGAATCTTAAATTAAAAAGTAATTCTAATTACTTTAGTGTTTAGGTGAATTGAAAAGTGAATCTTATATATGGGCAAAAGGGGCAATGAATAATCATTTTTTATTATTAAACTTGTGACAATTCACGATTGAATTCCAAATTTATTCAACTTTTGCTTGACGGAAAACTTCATTGCAGCGGGATCAGAGGACGAAACCCCTCCAGTCCATTGTGGTAGCTCCATACAGGGGCTACAAATGATTTACAATGTTGGTTATTCACATGCAATCAGAAAACAAGTTTTAGCAAAGCTTTGGAGCAAATAACAATAGTTTTCTCAGCGAAGTGAGGGTTGTACAACTAGGGTTTGGTCCATTGGGACTAACGCCACCCTTGCCAGCCTCCACTGTGGCTGGCATCACTTTTTTTTGTAGCACCCTTCCAACAGCAGTTTGCAGCCCCAGATAAGCAGCCAGCAGTCCTATGTCGCACCTATAGGTCTGCCATATTAGAATAATTCCTCCAGCATAGCAAACGAAGACAATAAGTGGTATTTATCATTTGTAATAATTGATATTTGTGCAAATTTAGTAGGGTTTGATCCAGTTGACTGTAATCAATAATGGGTTATTTGTATTTGATTTTGCATGTAATATTTAGTATTCAGTTGACTGAAATTAAGGAGGGCACTTGCGTGTGGTTGGAAATCCTATTGCATGTGTTGTTTTATTCATTTATTATTTGGTTATATTGGTGAAAGACATATTTTGTGCCTCTGCTATTACTTGGTGACATTAACAAATTAACGGGGGTTATAATTTCTTCATGAGGGTTTTGATTTATATTCCCTGAGGGTTCTAGTTTCTTCAAAAGGGTGTTGAATTTATTTCTTATAAGGTAAATTTGAATTATTTTTAAAAAGTTTTACGGGAAATCCAAAATTATTAATATTTATCCCAAAAAGGATATTTCAATGGTATCAGAGCTATGATTTTGTCAACCTAGGTGGGAAAAATTGAATCTTGATCACACATGCAAGAGGAGCAGAAAGATTTGGATTATTATCAGAAGAAGGGTCAAACTCCTGAGGAGGACAACAATAATAAAATGGGTGAGAAAGAGGAGATAAGATAAATGTATTAATGTCCAACAAGTGACCACAAAAGTAGGTCAATGGGACTGCAAAGCCTGCAGAAGGCAAATACAAAGTGCAGAGGCCAAAACACTTCTGAGAAGAACAAAAAGTAAAGAAAAGAAAGGCGAACACCAAAAGAGAGAGTAGAACCCATACAACCAGTGACCCAAGTGACAAGGGTGCACTGAGAACATGCCGACCAGAAGAAGAAAGAGGAAAGAGGAGGGGAACATCACAGGATGGGCCCAACACTCCTAGCACTCACGGCCAACAAGATAGAACTCTGAATGAGAAGTTGCTTGGAAGAAGTGGAAGGAGGCGGGTGTCGCCTACTATGATGTCGTCTGGAAACGAAAGAAGAATCCCTGAACTTGGAAGACCTAGTTTGTCTTCCAGTAAAAGGTCTAGAATGTATCTGGCGCTGCGAACTGTGTAATGTCCCGATCCCAAATAGATCTGAGGGTCGGGGCCTGGTTGTCCTCGCTCGGCCTCTTGGTGCCCCTCGTAGAAGGTAGCACTGTAAAGAAAGAAGTGATCAGACGGGTGGGATCAAGTTTGGGAGGTGGTTGCCTCCTATGCTCTTGGAACCTCATGGCCTCCTGTATATACAATGCCAGACATCGTTGGTCCTCATATCTAAAAAAGTCGGCAAGAGACTGTGATCCCCTAAAAAGGCAATAAAATCTACCTCTGTTCTCGTAGTAAGTTGGGCACCTAAAGATAAAGTGAAATTCCATCTCGAGCTCCTATGTGTGGCACTGCTGATAGAACCTGATATCTCGATCTAGGTGATGATCAGTCTTGCACCGGAGCCTGTGTGAGCCAACTCTGAACTGCCCTAAAGGGATGCGGAGGAATGCATCCAATGCCTGTGGGTATACTGGGGACGAACAATAAGATCATACCGCAAAACTAGAAAATGCTCCGCATAAAAAGCCATCTTAGGTTTCAACCCCCAGGTGGTCAAGATGTGTTGTCTATAGATATCATCCCTAATGGACTTATTTAGTCCCTGTTTGGAAGGAAAGAGACGACCCATAGCGTCCAGGGAGTACTGGTATGGAGGGAGACAATCAATCTGGATGTCAACCTTCCCCAAGAGATCCGATGGGGTGTGCCAAACTGAGCAATGGCCACCGAAGAGCAATAGGCTAGGTATGGATACCGAATCCGACTCTCAATGGAATTAGCATAACACCAAATGCAGTGACAGGAAGGAGACCAGATCAAACATGCACTCAAGTCTGAGCGGGCAGGCCCTAAACTCTGCCAAAATGATATGCAGGGGGACAATCTGTTTGCCCCTGATGATCCTGCAAAGGAGTGTTTGAATCCTCTCCGTCGAAGCCCAGTCGGTCTCAAGCAAGGAGGGGCCCCAAGCAACTAATCCATAGAGTACAGTGGGTCTGATAAGAGAGTCCATGAGTAACATCTTGGAAGAGATATCCTGAAAATGATGACGGAAGCATTGTCCCTCCAACAGGGCGAGAGAACCATAACCTTTGCAGACATGAGGTTGGAGACCCTGTCACAAACTAAAATGCGGACCAGAGAACTGAATACCCAAATAAGTGTAAGAGTTAGAGATCTCGATCTCCTTCCCTCTGAACAGGAATTTGAGGTACGAGGTTTTCAAGCCATTGAAGACCATAACCTTGGTTTTACGCAAGTTGACTGTGCGCTATCGAAGGTCGCAAAACAGAGCCAAAGCATCCAACTGTCTCT
This sequence comes from Torreya grandis, assembly GCA_037957365.1. Classification (NCBI taxonomy): domain Eukaryota; kingdom Viridiplantae; phylum Streptophyta; class Pinopsida; order Cupressales; family Taxaceae; genus Torreya; species Torreya grandis. The sequence goes on from JARHVA010000359.1 coordinate 2,736,916, forward strand.
GCAGTCCTTCGAGGGACGAGGCTAGAAGAACCACATCATCCGCAAACAAAAGAATGGAAATCAGAACCTAGTGGAGAAGACACCCGTCCCCGTCCTGAGTGTGGTCATGGAGGAAGGACTCGAGCTCATCTATGTAAATCCCAAAGAGAGTTGGGGACAGGGGGCAACCCTGTTTGACCCCAATGGTACTCCTGATGAAGTCAGAAAGTCCCTAAGCAGTACAGAGGTGGCCCAACGCAAATTCGTACAGACACATAATAGCAGTAAGAAGGGTCTCAAAGATACCAATGTCCCGAAGTCTCTGAAAAAGTGCATCTCTCGGGATGGGGTCAAAAGCGTTCCGAAAATCTACGAAACAGCAATAGACTTTCGATGAGTGATGACGAGCCTCCTCGATGATAGACCGAAGGGTGATGATATGGTCAATGGTCTGATGATCTAGCCGAAACCCTGCTTGCCCCTTAGCTCTAAGGTGTCTGCGCTCCAACTCCTCTAATAAGTGAATGTGGAGGACCGTGGCATACAACTTGGAGAAAGTGAGCCCCACCATGATAGTTTTGTAATTACTGGGATTCGAGCTACTACCCAATTTGTGGATCGGGTGGATGATATGATGAGACCAAGGAGGAAAACCAAAGCACACCACGTGATTGAATAAATCGGATAGGTAACTACCAAGCACGCTCGAACCATACCTAAATAATTCTGCCTGAAACCCCTCCTCATCAACTGCCCTACTACAGTTCATGACTCTGACTGCCTCTCTAATTCTGTTAGGTGTAAAAAAACCTACAATAAGGTGGAGGGTTGTGGACCTGAATGTTGGGCTGCCCAAGAATATCATAAAGGTTGAGCGTGTGGGAGAACATAAAATCGGAACTAAGTTCAGCCGCAAGGGGGAAATGGTGAGGGAAAAAGGACTGCCAAAACTGCTTGGGAGAGCTACAGAGGGAAGCGCAAAGTATACGCCTTCGTAGGGAAATATGAAGGCGTTTGTTGCGGCGAAGCAGACAGCGGTAGGAGGCTTTGAGTAAGGGATAGGAAGGATGGGCGAAGTTAAAGGCTTGCTTGAGCTAAAGATGGAGGGATACACATTCTTCATCATACCATTTGTTCATGGGACAGTTCTTCTTTTGGTGAGGGGCATGAGAGGGACGGGTGGAAGAAGGGAAGGAATTGAGGGCAGCCTCCCAAATATTGGTGGAGAGAAGTGTGAACTTGGCTGCGGCGTCGGGGAGTGAGGAAAAATGTGAGGGAGGGTAAAAGCTGTCGGAGATGATCAGCAAAGGACTCAGGGTCCCCCTCCTCAAAACAGAAGGAAGTACAGTGTTGGGGGGTGTGAGGTAAAGTGGGGACATTCAAGGGGGGAGTATCAATGTAAAGGAAGGAGAGAAGAGCATGGTCAACCAGAGGAATGCAAGACACGAAAAACTGGGTGATCGTCTTAAGGAGGAAATGGTCAGAAATAACATAGTCCACCACACTCACGCCCCGACCATGATGGTGACAAGTAAAGAAATGAGAGTCCGAGAAGCAGGTCAGACCATTGAGAAGCAACAGATTGTGTGACTCAGTTAACTGTAGAATGTGTCTACCATACACAGTTAGGGGCCCTGATTGATCCTCCGAGGTCCTATGAAGACCAACTGTCTCGGGGTCAATCGTCTAACTGCAATGCTCGTCCTCAGTCCAGTCATGAAGGGGGGTCTGATTGATCTTGGTATGTGCATTAAAGTCCCCTAAAAGAATAACTTCTATAGCAGAATACTGTGTGATATTGTCGTACAAATCCACAAAGGGGTCCCCATCCTGACCATTATGAATCGCGTAATGAGAAGCAGAAGGCGGGAAGTAGCAAACAACAATGTATATATCTCTAGAACCACGGATACGGACCCACAAAAACCTAGCAAACTCATCGGTGGTGAAAACTAACAGCCTATGGTGAAGAGAATCTCTGTGAAGGCACACAATCCCACCTGAGCCCCTGACCCCACCTGAACTCCTAGTTTCCTACCTACACGCCAAAAACCATTGATAGCCTATGAAGTCAAGGAGAGGCCAAATAGGACTCTCGTGGGTCTTTGTGATAAAGAGAATGTCCGCAGAACCCAGAGCATCATACATAAGGCTACGCGAAGACCGGAATGAGCCATTTCCATTCCAGCATCTAATGGATAGTATCGAAATTTGCTTATTATTTTGTCCATTCTTATGTCCCCGCCCCCGACAAACACGTCATTTGGAGGTCCCCGAGCGAGACTCCCAACCCAGTGGAAAAGTATCTCTGATAACTTCGGATGACTACCCACTTCAGCGCTTTTCTCACTGCTATAACTAGTTCTCTTGACCTTTTGAGCTCCGCTATCTGTAATCTAGTGAGGTCTTCATCAAGGAAGACCTTAGTTGAGAGAGAAAAAAGTTGTTTTTTAGCTGAGTACTCGAAGTCTATCTACCATTGATCTAAAACAGAGAAAGAGGGTGGAGTCATATCCGACCCAAGCACGATCCAGATTGATATCCTGTAAATGTATTGAGTTTTTGAGGAAAGAATGCCCAATAGCAAGGGGATCTGAAGTTGGTTGGCAAAGACCTCTAACTTTGAGGTTCAGTTCACGATCCCACCTGGTACGTTCCTCAACTGTACCATTTTTTCAACGGCTATTAAAGGAGTGTTATTCTTGTCTTTCCCACTAACCACTTGGGCCCAAGAATGAATATGGGATTCGGTCTTCTGCTTGAATGATGATTGTTGAAGAATAAATTCCTCTTGTTTGTGTTTGAGATCCAAAATTTCAGCCTGGATTATATCATTGTGGTTGTTCATATATTTGCCATAGTGTATTTTCTCCTTTAAGATTGCATTTTCTTTCTCCATCGCTGCAACTCTGTTGGTGAGGACGCAGATTTCTAAGTGTAACTTTTGGTTTACCAACTCCAACTCTGCATCCTATCCAGTAACTTTTGTATAAGATCTGCATCACCATGTGGGTTCTAGTTATCAGGTGATCCCTTTCCAAGAATCAGGGTGTCAGCTGTTCCAGGAGACTCCATATCTATTTGTGAAGGGCCATGATCGTGGAGAACGACCTGTAGTGGTGAGACTAAAAGAGGACTGTGTTCTAAATTGCCCAAAGGCATCTAACTAACCTTGTTCTTCTCTCAGGAATCGCAATCAAGAATCACGACCAGGAATGGAAAGACAATCGAGGTGCCATGGATTCCATGATGAGTTATGTGAAATTATTGGTCGTGGGCAAAAAGACATGGAAAGGACAATCGAGATGACCCTCCACGAATTCATGGCAGGTGTAGCACAAGCCATACAACAAATCAGCATGGATAAAGGGAAGGAAAAATTAGAAGATGCAAGCACTTCCAATGATGCCAAGGTTTCAGTAACCCCACCTCCAAGAACCTTCCATTCTAAATTCCTGCATAGGGAGGAAGAACCACCTAATGAAAAGGCACTTGTATAGAGGCATCCAGGTAATGATTATGCATCCCTACATGCAAGGTATGAATAACTCAGTTATGAAGTGCAACAAGCCCTCTTTCAGGGAATCTTGTGACTTGGAAAGGAAAAACAGTCCTAGGGGAGGTTTACGTAATCAACAGGATCAGCCACATAGAGATATTCAACAACGGTTGGGCAAAATCACTCTTCCTACTTTTGATGGGTCAAACAAATCTACAGCAAGGTCCTAGTTGCAAAAGTTGGATACATACTTCTCATTAAATCCTATGCTTGAGGATGAGGCAATTAAGTTTGCTACACTCCACTTGGAGGGAGTAGCACATGAATGGTGGTACCACGAGATGGTCGCCCAAGGGCATACTTCTATTACCACTATAGAAGAATACACCCAAAAGATAACTGAAAGGTTTGATACGAAGGACCCTAAGATACATTTCATAAAGTTACCTCAACTCAAACAAGAAGGTAATGTGGACAAATTTGTTGCTAATTTTCATAAGCTTTCAGTTATGGTACCTAATGTGACTTAAAGGAGACTTCTTGTTTTTTTTGTGGAGGGTTTAGCTGAACCACTCAAGGGTTTGGTGAAAGCTTTGAACCCTATTTCTCTTCAATAAGCCATCGAAAAGGCTTTAGATTTGGAGACATCAGCACCTAAAGATAAAATTCTGCCCTCTGAACAGCCAAAAACAATGTCTTATGGGCAGCCACGGACAACATCTTATGCGCAGCCAATGACATCAGTTTTTGAGCAACAAAAGAAGCCATTTCAGCAAGGGGTTTCTCTCCAAAAGAGCTGCCATAGAAGCCACGTATTGAAATAGAAACATGAAATGAACTAAGAAGGAAAAAACTATGCTTCACATGCAAGGATCCATGGGAACCGGGGCATAGGCGTTTTCCAAAAATACAGGTGCACTACATTGAGGTTATATCTGATGAGTTAGAAGTACCAAAACCTGAAAGAGGAGATGGAGATAGTTCAAGGAGCACCCTTGCCACACTTATTTCAGCAAGCACTTATGTTGTACTTTTTGGTACACCCTAGTATTACCCTTTCAGAATTTGTGGAGTTATTCAGGGACATAAACTCATAGTTTTGATTGATAGTGGAGCAACCCACAACTTCATTAATGAGGGTTTGGTATCCCAAAGAGGTTTGAAATCAGAAATTTTCCAGGGCTTAAATGTGATTGTCGTTGGTGGTTCTACTATTCCTTGCACCAGAAGGATTCAGCAATTGGAGATCGCACTTGATAATCGCAGGGTGTGTGATGACTTCTATGTTGTGAGCATAGGAGAAATAGGTTTGGTTTTAGGGATACAGTGGTTGCATTCCCTTGGGTAATTTACACGGAATTACCAAACATTGGAGCTGAAATTTGAATTTGATGGAAAAAGGTTGTACTTCGTGGTATAGCCAATGAAACCCCTACAGTTGTTACAGCAAACTGAATGGAGGGTGTCACTGTTGGTAGTACTCTCTCTAGATCACAACTCATTCATGATTCTGCTATCATGGAGTCACTCATAGAGTTTGTTGAAGAAGTATCAATAGGTTCAGGGCTTCCAATTCCTGATTGTATCAGAGTAGTGCAGTAGAAGCCATCTACATCACCAGGAAGAATGGTAGAAACAACAAGATTGGTTTGGGATCCTGGTATTTACAAGGTGGTTCAAGCATTGCTTGAAAACAAACAATTTTGGGAAGGGCAGACTATCATGTTCCCTTTTCAAAATAATTAATAATCTAATAATAATTTTCCAAAAAGTACTTTAAGTTATAACTTTGGAAAAAGGACACTTATTAATTATTATTGAGTGGAGCCAAAAACAATTCATACATGCATGGCCAAAAGTAATTAATATTCATAAGTTGAAAAAAGATGAATATTAAATTAAAAATTGTTATAATTACTTTAGGGTTTGGGTGAATTGAAAAGTGAATCTTATATAAGGACAAAAGGGGCAATGTTTTGACAATTCACGACTGAATTCCAAATTCATTCAACTTCTACTTGAAGATGGAAAACTTCATTACAGTCGGATCGAAGGATGAAACCCCTCCAATCCATTGTGGTAGCTCCGTACAAAGGTTACAAATGATTTACACAGCTAGTTATTCAAATGCAATCAGAAAACATGGTTTTAGCAAAGTTTTGGAGCAAACAGCAATTTTTTCAGCAAAATGAGCACTGTACAGCTAAGGTTTGGTCCATTGGGACTAGCGCCACCCTTGGCAGCGTCCATTGTGGCTAGCATCACTTTTTTTTTGCAACGCCCTTCCTCCCAAAAGCAGTTTGCAGCCCCAGATAAGCAGCCCACTGTGCTACGTCACACTTGCAGGTTTGCCATATCATAATAATTACCACAGCACAACAAACGAAGACAATAAGTGATATTTATCATTTGTAATCATTGATATTTGTGAAAATTTAGTAGGGTTTGATACAGTTGATTGTAATCAATAGTGGGTTATTCGTATTTGATGTTGCATGTAATATTTAGTATTCAATTGACTGAAATTAAGGAGGCACTTGCGTGTGGTTGGAAATCCTATTGCATGCATTATTCTATTCATTTATTATTTGGTTATCTTGGTGAAAGACATATTTTGTTCCTTTCTTATTACTTGGTGACATTAATAGATTAACAAGGGTTATAATTTCTTCATGAGGGTTTTGATTTATATTACCCAAGGGTTCTAGATTCTTCAAGAGGGTGTTGAATTTATTTCTTCCAAGGGAAATTTGAATTATTTTATAAGGGTTTTACAGGAAATCCAGAATTGTTAATATTTATCCAAAAAGGGATATGTCACTAGTGCATGATGATACATACTGAGGATCGTAGGGTTTGATCCATTTGATTGTAATCAATAGTGGGTTATTCATATTTGATGTTGCATGTAATATTTAGTATTCAATTGACTGAAATTAAGGAGGCACTTGTGTGTGGTTGGAAATCCCAATGCATGTATTATTCTATTCATTTATTATTTGGTTATCTTGGTGAAAGACATATATTATGTTCCTTTGCTATTACTCGGTGACATTAACAGATTAATGGGGGTTATAATTTCTTCATGAGGGTTTTGATTATATTCCCCAAGGGTTCTAGATTCTTCAAAAGGGTGTTGAATTTATTTCTTCTCAAGGAAATCTGAATTATTTTATACGGGTTTTACAGAAAATCCAAAATTGTTAATATTTATCCAAAAAGGGGATATTTCACTAATGCATGATGATACATACTTGGGGGATCCTTATGACCCCCAATATATGGGTTAGTACTACATATAGCATAACGTGGGCTTCATCGCATACATCTTTTCGCATTTCCCTTTTTACTATACATGTTCTTTGTTTTATATTACGGCATTTTCTTATTTTGCTTTCTACACATGCTATGACTCTTGATACCTTATCATCTGCTACTTGAGATTGTTACTACATATCCAACATTCTATTACATATGATATATCTAAAGTGAACCCTCACTTCCTTGGAAGTGCTAACGGCTTTCTTAGCCCTCTCGCCATTGGTGACTATCTCATTTGATGATTTAAGATCTCCTCTCATTGTTGCTATACTCGACACTTAGTGTGTCACATCAGACTATTAATGACTAACACCTTATGTTAGTCATGCTTGCCTCCTAACCTTTCATTGATATATCATTATTATGACACATTACATAACTTCTTGAGTGCATCACTCATCCTATATCATTTTTTTTTAGCCATATTACTTATGTGCCTTGCATTACTACACTAGTGAGCACCTTTGACCCTCCACATCATTTACATATTGGCACATTATGATTTGTCATACTTCATACATGTTTATATCTTACACATTGGTGTAGTGACTTGTATATTGACCTACAGGGGCATCATACCTACATGGTTCTTATTCATTTGGCGTATCCTGCGCAAACAAGGACATCCTCACCATTGTTATATTCACCTTATTTGTGAGCTTCATTGATCATATATATACCTATATTCGCCTATGGAGGCATGATAGCCACATCTATCCCTTTGTGAGCCTTATATGGACATATCTTTTTCATCACACCCTTGTGTCCTATAAGCCTACATAGTTTTATAGAGATCATTATCATACATATACCTAGACACATGATTAGTTTTCACATATGATACATCCATGGATATATCTTATTATCTTGGCCATTTTATCCACACCATGGCCAATTGTTATCTTGCTCACCATCATCAATGGAGGATGTGTTCACCTTTGGACCTTCCCACGCAGTTGACTATATTACATTTCGTATGGACCTTGGACCATCTCTCCTACTATATCTACCATGGGGCATATTGTTGCTCATCCATCTCATCATCCTCATTAAGTATGCATCACATATATTGAGCCATACATGAGGACATTTTATATGACATTGATACTCGCTAGAGTAGTATATTTTGCATTGAGACTTGCATCTTGTCATATTTCCTATGCCATATGACAATTACTCCTTAGAGTTGCACACTGGGCATTGTGCTATATATGACATTTATCTATCTTTATATGAAACTTGGGGCATGACAAGTTGACTACATCTAACCTACCATGGGACTTTGCATGTAATATTTTACAATATTTACATTTTATATAACGTTGCAATGGTATCGGTAGGGTATTTGTAGTCGTGTTGGCCTAGAGAGCACGGTTCTCAAAGGACAAGCAGAGAATGAGTACCACAATACCTTTTTGCCCCACAATATAAATATTTTTTCAAGCATCTTTTAAAAATATAACATATTCTTCCAAAATTAAGACAAACAACACCATGAAAAACCTGAGCAGAGATGAAAGAGCAACAAGAAAGGAATAGGGATAACACAGACCCGAGTTTTAAGGAACATGTTATAGGTGAAAATGACACTTCAAAGTTAATAAATCAAGGAATAAACACAAAGGGCCCACAAATGAGAATACCCAAATGACTGGTGCAAAAATTATGGTTTCAAAGGAACATACAGTCATCAGTAGTGACGCAATACAGGGGTCTGAAATGGAGAAACAAATACAAGGGCCACTAATGGAAATGATGTGTCATGGGGGTTTGATAATCTTACTAGATTACACTATACACCATCCTACAGGGCACCCGACAACTACCACATACCCTAATCTTAACCCTTACACATGCACAATGGATGGTGCGTGGGGGTCATACATTCACCCACAGATATTGGGGTACACACAAACTAGTTTATCAGACACAGGAGAAAGATTGCTCTATGTAAATTCAAATCAATATAAAGGGATTTTTAGGCATAGGCAAACCCAAAAACTGAAACAAACAAGTAAAAAACTCACAGTTATTTTACCAAGGAAAACTCGCAACACCCCAATAGCCACTACTAAAATGCAGCAAACAGATGGAGTACAAGCAACAAAAGGACAGGAAAGGGGAGAGGAAAAATTGAGTACATTGCTTCAAGATGAAGCAAAGCCAATGCGGGCCATGAAACAATACCCTCAACTCACCCATCATATACAACAGGAGAGCAACAATGCATACAAGAAGCATGGGCTGGTTTCAGAGGACAAGAATAATCGCAAAGAAGGATATATGGGTAGTTAGTACATCAAACAAAGTGAGAACAAAACATACTTGGCAAACAAAGCAGAAAGAGATGAAGAGAGCCAAGAAAGAAAGGAACTATATAACCCCACATCAACGTGACTAATATGGTCACCAGAACTATATGTCAATGAGTTACTAAACACGAAAAGGAGGCTTGAAGCTATAGAAACAAAGGAAAAATATGAGGACAGCAAAATGAAAGAAATCACAAAATCCAATTGGAAATTAGTATGAGAGAATAAACTACTTAGGGAACAAGTAAACAACTTATAAAAGATCATAGAAAAAGGGTTGCAAGAGCTGATCATGAAAAAAAAAATCTAGCCCAACTAAAAACAATAGAGAAAAATAGACCAAGAGTGCCCATATGAGGAGACGTACTACAAATAAAAGAGATTCAATATGCAATTGCAAACATGGAAGTCAAATAAAATAACTTGAGTGACCAAATTGAGGAAGCCAAGTCTTGGGCACAAGCAGTAAGAGGACCATCAATTGAACAAACAAAGAGAGTTACTAGAGAAACAGGTCAAGATGCAAATAAGAGAAGAAAAGGATAGACACGATAGGACTCGAATATCATTATCAAAGGACTAAACGACTATGGTGAGGATACGAATACCAACAAATTAGCAAGAGAGTTCCTTGAAGACCAGCTGAAATAGACAGAGCATTCCCATCAAGCAAACAGGATTGGAAAAGTGATAGGAGAAAGAGAAAGACAAATAAGAATTATCATGAAAAGAATAGAAAACAAGAACATGATACTAGGGAACATAAGTTTTCTTACAGGTACACAAATCTACTTGGATGAAGACTTAACACCAGTACAACAAGAAAGAGAAGGGAAGACTGGGAGAAAGTGAAGGCGGCAAGAGATGTAGGAAAATGGGCATGGTTACAAAATCAAAAAAGCCCAAATAAGCCACTGAATGACACATAAGAAATAGAGATTCGAGACCCTCTGGGAGCACTTGACCTTAGTAAGCTGTAATGGTAAAGGTTTCCCTTAGAGAAGAGGTCCAGGGTTGGGGTGCATATAAAAGGAAAAAGACATTATCATTCTTACTGAAACTCATGAACATGATGGTTGCAAAGTCCCAAATTTTGAAGGGTATAGAAAAATATCAATTTGGAATGAAACCACTAAAATTAGCAAGGGGAATGAAGGAGTAACCATACTTATCAGAGAAAGATGGTGCAGAATTATAAAAGTGGTGAAATAGGACCCCAATAAGCCATACATATGGTTGAAAATAACCAAAAATGAGCTAATAATTAGGCTCATTCTCTGCTACTTTGCATCGGCTCAAAAACATATAAGAAAAGGAACTTAGACAGTGAAGACCCTTATGAGTTGCTAAAAAGTGGCATTCCAATATTCAACACATTGAGGGAAGTCTTGATAATAGGGGACTTCAATGCGAGGACTGAAAACAATCAAGCCCTCAATTTGATAAACAAGGGCAAAGTGCAAAGCAATCCGTTATGGCTAGAAAAAGAAGAAGAGCAGCTTTGGGAAGGACCTCACAAGACAAAAATTGGGGGTGTTACACACTATGAAGCTGAATTGTTGGGACTATGTAGTCTATATGACATGATTATATGCAATAGCATGATAACATGGCGCAACTTAGGCAATATCACCTATAAAACACACAATGGCCAAAGTGCGGTAGTCTATGTTATTTGTTCAAAGAGCTTTATCTCGAGACTGATGGAGCTAGAAGTTGTGGATTACCCTATAGAATTGAAATCAAATCATAATCCAATACATGTAAAGTTGGGCATATATATAAACAATCAACAAGGAGAACAAGCCCATCACAATCAAAGGAAGGGACCTCTTTAGGGTAAAATCCTCATGAGAATCAAGAAATTTTCAAAGCAACCCTTGAAAAACACCTTCTAGAAGCAGAGAATAGTATATCGTGTACAACAAGTTGTCTAGTAAACAAAAATATGTTGATTCCCTTAATTCACAAAGCACTAAGTGCATGCAAAAGATCTAGGCCTAAGTGGAAATATGACTAGTTTTCTGACAAAACCCTTGGTATGATGAAGAGTGAAAGGCAGCAAAGAGAAATTTGAGAGAACTTGGAATGGACAAAGAGAATAAGAAGGCTTACAAAAAGCTGATATGGTCTAAAAAGGAAAGATATACGAACACGAGAAAGAAAGAACTAATTTCTCTTAGAAAACACAACCCCAAAGGCTTTTGGAAATAAATACAACAAAATAGAAAACAAATAGAGATTAATATTTTAGATAGACAATGGTTATACTATGCAAAGTTACTCTATAAACAAGATCAGGTCACAGACATCCCCCCATAATCAACACAACAACTAAGCTCCTCTCTATGGGAGATATTACTCCTGGCATAAAGAGACTAGCAAGAGGTAAAGCAAAAGACATGGATAGATTGCAAGTAGAAAATCTAAAATGGGGTTTGGAAGTCCTTGCACCACACATCAAAAGCATATTCAATGGTATCATTCAAGAAGGCTTTCCGATATATTGGATTACTAGTGTCATTATTCCTCTCTATAAGAGCAGAGATATTACTTTATCAAAACTATTGCACTATCATGGTCACTCAGCTACTCAAGAGCATGGTAGAGCACAAAATTAATAGATGGGCAGAAAAAGAGGGAAAAGGAGAAAAAGAACAAGTAGGTTTCATGATACTATTGACCACTACGTCACTCTTAGGCACTTGATTGAATAAGTATGGGATAGATAAGGAGAAGAAGATTTTTGTTACTTCGTTGACTTCAAAAAAGCATTTGACATAGTACGTAGAGGCAAACTTTGGAGCAGGATGGAGGAACTCGAAATCCTGGATGAGTATAGAGCAGCAGTTCATAGGCTTTATAAACAGTTTAGGGCCAAAATCAAAATAAGTGGAGGAATGTCAGAATGCTTTAGAAGCGACATTGATGTCAAACAAGGATATTTGTTATCCCTCTCTTTGTTTGGGCATACATTGACAAGCTATAGAAATGGATAAACAAAGCTGGTGGAGGAAGCGTTCACCTAGCCAACTATGTAGTAAAGCTACTCTTATATGTGGATGATCTTATCCTAATTGCAAAAAAAGTGCATAGTTCAAGAGAACAGCTAAGGGTTCTTGAGATTTTCTACCAAGAGGTTGGAATGCAAGTGAATACCAGCAAAACCAAAGTCATGATATTTTCATTACAAAAAAAAAAGAAACAAGTTAACTTCCTTTTGGAAGGAATCCCATTGGAAGTAGAGGGATAAAAAAGTACCTCGAGCTTGATTTTCACAACAAGCTTAGCTGGGAAACCTACAAGGCAAAAAAAGAATACAAGGGGGGTGGAAGGATTTATACTCACTACAAAATAGATGTAGGTCTATAGAATTATGAGATTGAAAAACCAAGAGAACCTTGTTCGGCTTGCTTGTCACGCTAGTGGTCCTATATGGATGTGAAGTTTGAGGCAGCAATGTGTCAAATCTAAAATGGATATAGATAGAGAGAATCTATAAACATCTACTCACAAGTAGCCTCGAAATTAAAACATCAATTCCGTGTGCGATTCAACAAGCTGAAACATACACTTTCCCATTGTAGGCATCAGCGTTGACTCGGATATTAAGTTATTAATAGAAGAAACAAAGTATGGAGACCCATTGATGGCCCAAAATGGTCGTAGAGGAAGAGCTAAGCAAAAGGAAGAACACGTGAATGAAACAAAATAACAAGTGAATGAGTAAATGGAGCATTAACATGACAGAGTGTGCAAACACTAATGAGGAAATAAAAACATATGTAAGAAACAAATTCAAGACAGCCGTGTGGACTAAGCAACTTGGGCAAAATAAAGCATACCATATCAAAGTATGTAATCCCACACGGGAACTATGACTAAAAGGCCTACATAGGAGTAGAAATCAAGTGAAAGGAGAAAATGTTGATGGCTCAGTAAAGGACTAGCTCGCATCGTCTTAGGCGTGAGACTGGGCAGTGGAAAATGAGAACATACCTATTTTGTAACAAGGGGGTGGGAGAAATAGAATGGCGCTACATCATGAAATGTGCAGCCTATGATGACATCCAAATCAAGTACAACGACCACCTAACTGCCTTATTTGAGGCAAGGCTAGACAAAACAGCAAGTTTTTTTATCAAGAGCCTTAGTAGAAGATCCAACATCAAAAAGGGAATAGATATTTTACAAGACTAATAGGACAGCCCTTGTGTCAAACGGTTGTGTTAGTACAAAATGCTCTTGTTACAACACTTGGTCCCATAGAGTGGTTGGTCTTGTGGACATTATTAAAATATTTCATTCATTTATTCATTGATTATTTTCAATCTTATTACATGTGATGCTTGTAACTCTATTCTGTAGAGATAAATGATTGCAGACACAGGTTATTCAATCCCTCACCTCAAGAGGGGGCATATATCAAGGCATTTTCAAAAATATTTGAGCAAAAATAATGGAGAAAAATTTTAACCGAGCAGTTTTCAAAGTACTTTTCTCTTAAGAGAAAGTCATGCATAAGCATTTTTCAATCTACCATACTGCAGCTATTGTTAATTAATAGTTTAAACCCCCTCAAGTGCAAATTTATCTACTTCCTTGGTCAAGAAGCGGATTGGGTTCTTAGCAACTCCCAGAGAAGTGTTGGCTATGTTCCAACGATTGTTGAAAGTTTAGTCTGGAAGAAGTGTTCTTGTATCATTTGGGGCCAATACAAACAAGGTGTATTTGTTCCTATGCTCCCTTTTCAAATTCAAAATTCAGTTTAAATTTTTTCAATATTTACCATAAGCAGAATATGGCATTGATTGCTTGTTGGCAATCCCTAGAGTTTGCAAAGTGACAAAAGATGTGAATGGATGCATGACATAAAAGCTTCCTCTTCCTCTCCCTACGGTAAGTCAAGGTTCGCACTTCAATTATGTATTACTTTGGCGCACACATGCAACACTTACATACACACATCAAAGTAAGGGCATTATGTAAGCACTCAATTTTGGTATAAGCCTTCTTATTACGATATTTTTAGCATTGTTTTGTGCATATAGGTCATCACCTTGAATAAGGGACTTATTAGCGCTTGATTGTCTTTTTTTTTCTCCTTTGTGTGATCACGTGGTCTTCTTTTCTTTTGTTTGACATTTTGTCATGTTTCTATTGTGCTCATGAGCCTACTTTCTCTCTCCTCTTTCTGTCTGTGCTTGTTTCTTCCTCTGGGCGGAATCGTTAGACCTGAATATCTTGTCCTCTATATTTTTGTGGGCCCTTCCGCCCATGGTTGCATCATGTCCATATTTATATCCGTTTTGTAGTAACCCAACCAAATTTTTTTCTGAGATATCTGAAGAATCCCAACTTGATATTCATGCAAATATACTCAAATCTAACATACACTAACATGCATGCCACGTGCACCAACAATATGAAATGCAATGCAATGCTATATGATTGGCAGTTAACCATCCAATCGAACAATAATGAAATGTAATGAAAATCACTACTGAAATCTTTATTATCAAGCTGAAATAGATACAACTGCTGCAATAAGAGATTTCAGATTATAATATTATTTAAAAGACTTTGAGTAATCACAAGATGCACTATAAATCTAAACCCACAGGCACTGAAGCTGCTCTGCACACTGCTGAAGACAAAATGCAATCTAAAACCACTCTAAATCACTACAAACCTCATTGAAACCCACAACTGAAGCCAAAACAGCAATACCCAGAATCCCCAAACTGCACAACTGCTTTTGTCACATCAAACCAACTAAAGAAGCATGCTAAACTTCTACCAAACACTCCCAAACAGAAAGGAACAACCAACTACAGGAGTCTGAAAGATGTAGAACAACATCATAAACCTAAGCACCTCATTCCCATGAATTTTTTGCTCTCCAAAATAAGCACTTATTTCCCTCCAAATTTCCCACATCTCATAGCTAGGGTTTATTTCACCCTTTTCCAACTTCAACGCAGCTCTTTAAAACAATATCACCTGGCAATTGTAATGATAGGAAAATGCTTCCTAATACTATGTGCCACTAATGGATTTTCTTTCACTCTCAAAATGAATCGAACCAATCTCCAAATATCCACACCATGCTTGGATGCATTGCAAACAGCAAAAGGAAAATGGCGCTACAAATAATATATTCTCAATATGCCTCTCAAAGAATCAATCCACACAAAATTAAGCTTTCCCTGAATGCAATGATAAATTCCTGCACAACTATTAAATCTCCAATGAAGCACAGATGTGATCTCCGTATGAAATCACCACAGCAACCAGCTAGGGAGGATCGTTCACCACCGAAACTAGTCTTCTCCAAGAGGGTTTTCATCCTCAAGAAGGTTTGGAAGAACTCAGGGTCATTCCAGTAGCATAACAATATCAAATTCATCAACAACCACAACAATGAGCCCTCAACCCCTTTTTATAACTTTTCTAGAGAGAAATATACAATTTTAAAATATAATAGTTCACTTTATTTCCCTCACAAAGACCTTTTTGAAATAACAATATTAATTCATGTGCAAAGGTACCCTTTTCCAAGCATCCATCATTTAAAACCATTTAATTACCTTTCCAACGAGCTATTACACTAAGTTATTTTTAAAATTATTTCATAAAATTAAGCAACCTTAGTAAAATAGTTAAATAATTACTCATCAACTCAGCCAAGATGCGAAAACCATTGAAATAGTATTGGAATCAACATTTGATTATACTGGAATGATACTGATGATGAAGAATGATAATCAGAGCCAACCAGGTGACTTACTAAAAATAGACACTTTCTCCAAGAAGTTTATAGAACACTTCAAAAGTCAGAAAACACTTCTGAAAGTGTCACATTGATCCTTACTGCCAACTGGGCTCATTGACATAAACCAAAGTCACTGCTTACCAACCCTGAGCACTCCAAGAAGTTTGGAGTTCTCCCCAACTCACCAAGAAGCTTACGGGAAAACTAGGAAACTGGGCAAATGCTCGCAAATCAATATTGCTAAAAATGGAGACATTACATGTTTTTTAGGTTTTTCCCTTTTCATTTTGTCGACTTTTGTGTGACAATAGTTCTTTAATTCAAACCATGAGAATGCAAATCATCTATGTGCATTGTAAGCATCTCCCAATTCATCTGCGAAGTATCCATCAAGTATCTGAAAAAAGTACTATTGAGGTTCCAAGTTTTCAATCTATTTACTAGTCATTCATTTTCAAGCCCAAGCACACTCTACATTGATTTATCTCTACTCAAGGACTTGCATCTTGTACCAAAATTAACCTAGGCAAATGTACATGTAGTTGCATCTCACACTTAGGGAAAGAAGGTGGAGCTTCTTCTCTCAAATTCTCCATTCACACTGCTCATGAACTGCAAGGGGTTTGATTCTAGCATGAAAGATACGTAGTTGCAACCCCACCTTGGTGGCTGCCCAACCCAACTACTTCCCTTCTTTTTCCTCGTGCTTTATGACAAGTTAGGTCAAAGGCATTGAAGCAGCAAATCAAGGAACTCTTTCCACCAATTCGGCGAAGCACAGATATAAGAAGGTACAGCGTCCAGTGGCACACAAGCACAAGAATATTTTAAAATCTAGAAACAACATAGGACACGATCGGCATAGCAGGGCAGGGCCAATGGTAAAACTAGTTGACCAACGAACCTGCCCATGGCATGGTCGGCATAGGCATCGATCTCGTCCCTACATAGTGAAAAGCCCAAATTTTTCAAAGAAGCAAATACAAACTTGCACACTCTAGATCCGGACTCATAAATCCAGAAAAATTCAAGGTGTGTGTATTCCAATCATTTTTCTTTCATATTTTCTATTGCTTGTTTCAAATTATCAAAATCAACTTGTTCATGCATTTTAGCCACTAGGGCAGATCTGAAAGTACTGTTTTACATTGCTAAATAATAGATCTCTTTGGTTCATTAGTTTCACCTAACTGGTTTATGGTATCCATCCCATTTCCAAAATAGGATCAATTGCATAGCAAATCAGTCATTATGCCTTGTTGAAGGCATTTTGATGCTTGGCAAAAGGTTGGAATGCGAGAAGCCACCTCGGGTAAAACTAACAATGCAAATCTAGAGGTGTCAGCATGAGGATGGAATGGAAAAGAGCATTTGGAAAAAGACAAAGCCGTTCGGGAGTTTTGAAAGCCAAAAGAACCATGCAAAAACATCCAAGAAAGGAGCCCAAAAACATTTTTGAAGATTGTTGTTTGTGTTTGATGATCGGGGGTGTCTAAAGGATAGTCATGGCGATAAGAAAACAGAGAAAAAAGAGAATTTGAGGGCACCAAAAAAAAAAGCCAGCTATATCAAAGAGAAGACCAAGAGAAGGTATGTTTTTGCCCACATGAAGGTTGGGGCGGCTGTGGTACTTTCAGGTGGATCTCGAACCTGATTGAGATGGGTTTTTCATCACTAATGGTGAGCATATAAACATTTTGGAGTGAGTCTGAGCAGAAAAGGATAAATTGGGGTGGGAAAATTCACAAAACTGTTTGACAAAATGCCTGAAATCAGTTGAGTTGTTGTGAGCCAAAGGAGGTGTTTCCAAACCTGTTGTGAGTTTATTTTGTAATGTTTCAACCCTGAGAATATTGCTTCCGGAGGATAGACGATGATGTTTGAGTTTTTGTATAATTGAAATTCATTGTATGACTTTGAAAAGCCTAAAAACTCCATTATGATTTTAAAAAACAGTTCTCGTTCCAGTTGGACTCCATATGCGATTGAATACCATCCATAATATGTCGTGAGATTCATTTCGAGTACTCACACCCTATATATCTTCTCTTATTTCAAACAAATTTACAAAATATTGCATTTTACAGGTTTACTAGTGAAAAGTTTCCATTAAATGACAGATTTTCTATATTTTGTACAAATGTCCTCCAAAAGGGTCAAAAGAGCTTAGTTTGGGTAAATATCAATGGGGAAGCTTATTTAGGCTGCCAGGTCAAAGTCATCCTTCATTGGACCCACTATACTCGACTGCAACAGCTATCCTTGTCTATTCGGCTACTTTGTGTTAATTGATTGCTGCTATGTCATAGGATATCTGTGAATTCACTTGATTACAAAAGATGTCCCGTGCCAAAGGAAGGCCTTTTGAAACCGCTCAAAGAAATCAACAATAGACTCAGACATTTTAAGCAAAGAGCAAATGTAACATGGAACAACTTGATAGCCAATTTGATACGTTACAAGTGGCCTGCTGAAGTCAATCAGATTATTGTTCACAATTGGAGCTTAGCATTTACCTTCCATTTACGCGACCGAACGAACATAGTGAAGGTTCTCTATCAAAAGATTACCCAAATATTTAAAATGGTAATGATGTGGTAGAAAATCCTTAAATGTGTGCAATTTGTTGCTGTCTTCGTATGACATGGTGAAGATTCTTCATCGAAAGATTATCCAAATATTTGATAGATAATGATGTGGTAGAAAATCCTTCGATGTGTTAAATTTGTTGCTGTCTTCGTATAGGAGAATTCAAGAAAACAAGTTGAGACTTGTCTTGATTAATTTCGTGTCTAGAGTCTGTTTCATGTAGTCAAAAGAATTTTTTAGGTTTTCTAGCCTGAGGGAATGATCGCAGCTGAAAGGAGGGTGTTGTCTGTAACTTTTAAAGAGGTTTAAGAATTAACAAAAGAGACCACTTTGAGCCAAATTAACCGATGTTGAACACTTTCAGCCTCTAAATTTTACCCTCTTCCACCGTGATTTTGGCTAAGAATGACAAGATAATGTTAGTGTTAGTGAACCATTGATAGCCGTTGAGAAAGTAGCTATGGATATGCAATCGTGCCACAATTCTATTGACAATGCTCGAAAACCAAAATGGAGTAAAGTTTTGCAAAAACAGACCCAATCGCAGTGGTCAACAGCTGTCGACATCAAGTTTTATAAGCATACCCAAATTCTTTGCAACTGCTATAGAATGAAATCTTTTAAATGTTCAATGACGGAAAACCAATATTGTGTTACAAGGGCCTACAACAACTCATTGCTCTGGTGCAGAAACTGGATTAAAATATGCGTTAATGAGTTACAAGGTCTCTGACTTAAACTTATCAATACTAGTGCAAGTCTGCACTTCTTGAGCCAGTATCCTGGCTACTGAATAGAATTTTAAGGAATTAAGTTTTTAATGGTGTGTCCAGACAGAGACAGAGTAGCTCGGATGTTAAATTACAAAGGGTTACCTTGGAGTGAGAACAATGCTCATGCGATGAATTTGTAGAGTGAGAACAGGACTACGCCACGGCAAGATTTTAACAATCGCTTCTCCAATAGTGGCAGATTGTATCAACACCCTGCTGGAGTCCATAAAAGCTGAATTGAGAGCCGCAGTATTCAAGTTCAAGACGCGAAAATCTCCCTCGCAACGAAAAAAGCCCACCTCCAATTCCATTGTAGCTTCCTGCAGTAGCCATGGCCGCAATAACCGCGCGGCCCACCTCTGCAACGCCGCCTTCACAACCATTATTTGCTTAAACCCTTGAAGCCTGCCAGACTGCCTGTAAACAATTAGGTCTGAAACCCAAATTAAAAGCTCATTTCCTTATATATGCATGTGTAAGCGTCGCGCAAATTGCCATCTCTGCAAGGATTTTCTACACTGTAAGCAAGAAAGAAAAGGAATGAGGATTCCATGACACGTAGCAATCTTGCTTGAAGAAGCGTGAAGGCATATAGCATGATTTTTATTTCTTCCACAAATTTGTTTGTTGGTTTATCCTTTTATTTCTTCCACAAACTTGTTTGTTGGTTTATCCTTTGCATGAAGGAGGATGTAAATGCATGAAGGAGGATGTAAAGCCATGAAGGAGGATAGGTGGCCAAAGTATTAATAAAAGAAGAGTTGAACGAGCAAAAGAGGACGTGGATGAAACAAAACAAAGTTTGAATGAATAAATGGGATATTAATATTTACGAGTTCATGGAGACCAATGAAAAGATAAAAAGATATGTCAAGAAGAAGTTTAAAATAAACATATGGACAAAGTAGATAAGGAGGAAAAAACACTACATAAATAAGTTCAACCCCAATTATGAGCATGACCAAAAAACTTACATATTAACTAGAGAATGAAGATGCTCATAGGACATTTGACAAGAGGGTCACATGAACTTCGATGTGAGACAGATAGGTGGAAGATCCCAAAAGAAAAGTGGGAAGAGAGAATATGTCCTGTGTGCACTTTAGGTATGGTTGAGACGGAATGGCATTATCTCATGGAATGCTCTGCATATGATAACATTCGAGCTAAATACGTGGGTAGTTTATAGGGAGTTTCTACGCGTACTATATTTAAAGGTGAGAACATTGATAGAAACGGAGAATTCTTGATCAGGATCCACAGTAAGAGAGTGAACCTTCAAAGGCAGAACAGCGATAGGCTAGGGAACTAAAGTCAAAAATCTCTCCTTTTCTCATGGTTTCTTCACTTCTTTTGGTTTTGATTTTCGGTTTGGGGGTCCCATAAACTATTTTTGGTCGTGGATGTTATTAAAAATTCCTATCTATCTATCTTACTCCTGTGCATTATTGATATTTTACTTCAATTTAAGAGGTTTGGTGTACCAATAAAAATATCTTAGACTTGAAATTCACAACAAGTTTTGTTGGAAATTTTATAGGGTAAAAAGAATTCAAGGGGCATGAAAGGTCTTAAATTCATTGCAAAACAGATGTAGGAATATAGAATTATGAGTTTGAAAAATCAAGAGAACTTTATTTGGCCTACTTGTCACATCAATAGTCATATATAGTTGTGAAATCTGGGGCAACAATGTATCTGACCTAAATTGGAGACAAATAGAGAGAATCCAAAAGTATTTAATCACAAGTAGCCCTCAAAGTCAAAGGCTTAGTGCCATATGAAATTCTAATAGTTGAAATAGGTACTTTTCCATTGGAAGCATAGGCATTAACCTATACATTAAGTTATTTTAAAAAGACGCAAAGTAGGGAAAACCATCGATGGCCCAAAATAGCAATAGAAGCATAGCTTGTTAGAGAAGATACATAACTTATGCAAGAAATTAATTACAAAAATAACAAGCCATAATACAATCAAGAGTAAATAACACCATAACATAGAGATTTGTGTGGGAACCCTGTAAATTGTAACAATGGAAAAAACACGAGGCAATAATAGCTACACACTTATAATATATCTTCAGCGAATCTCTATCTTACAAAGCTTTCTTTAATTTGACCTTCTTACTCATGGCTTATTCACAAAGCCCAAAGTCTCCAAAACTCATAGCTTTGATCCCTAAGAATGGCTACAAACAAAGCTTTCCTTAATGCATCTTGGCATAACATCCACAAGCCAAGCACCAACATCTTGAAGAGGTCAAAGCCTCTCTAAATTACAAATACACATATCAACATCCTTATATAGAAATACATGAGAAAAAGAATCCAAAGAGTCACCAAAATTATGCCATACTCCCACATGGATGAATATTGTGAATAGTGTCAGGTTGTCTCCCACATGTGCCAAGCGTTAAAAATAGATTCCTTACTTTTGACAAAGTGTCACCACCATGTGCCATCCAAAATGGTGCCCCACTCCACATGAGTTAAAAATAGTGCATAGTAGTCTTTCTCTACCACCCACATGCACAACAGTCAAAAGGTAATCAATCACCTTTTGACTTGAGCCAACACTCACCATCAAGGAGTCCACAAGAGCTACACCCCACATCCATCCATGTGCACAAAGCAAAATCTTCCATGTGCCTTAGTGGATAAATGCACCCCACATGCCACCTCACCGGCATGAATAGTGTCAACCACCTCACTAGAATGAATAGTGATTGCCACATCACCAACATGAATAGTGATTACCACATCACCAACTTGAATAGTGACTACCACTTCATCACATGAATAGTGACTACCACCTTATCACATAAATAGTAACTAGCACCTCATCACATAAATAGTTAATGCCACCTCATCATGTCAAGTAGTGACTTCAACTCCTAACATTCTCCTACTTGAGGTCAATATACAAGAATTTTAAACCCTTGTGTATTCAGTAAGTTGCCTCCATTGCTCTGTTAAGGTGTGGAGCTAAAGCTTCACATATGAGCGTGTTTTACAAGTTGCAGGTTTACACAGTCACCGGCGTCGGTCAGGAGCGACCGACGTCGGTCAGGAGTAGACCTAGAGATGCCGGCATTGGTCATGGATCGGCCGACGTCGGTCACAGGCAAATAGGCAAGAATCGACGTCAGTTACCTATGCGTCCAGAAAGTTATTTCCGTGGACAGAACAGAGTGTTTGCATGTTAGGATTAAGTGATAGTCTTAAGTCCGCATCTCTATTATTAGTAAGACTGTTTAGAGCCCTTGATTAGGAGGTGCATCTAATGGCTGTAGTTGTATGCTCATGTTTCCTAATTATTATATAATAGGATAGATCTTCTTAGCTTATTGTATTGTAAGAGTAGTGTTGAAAAGTACAGAATTGTATATGTGAATCATTCCAGGTTGTTGGAGTTGATTGTAATTGAGAGAGAGAGCTCTTGAGGGAAAGAGATCTAGAGAGAGATCTGTACATCTGAGAGAAGTGTGGAAGAAAAGAAGTTTCTTCAATTGTATTCCTTTTGTAAAGAGTTTAATACAAGTTTTCAGGGTGGTTTCGTGTATCTCTTATTGTTTGCTATTTTCTGATTCTAGTTACTTATCTTTCTGGTTAATTTCGCATTTAATTGCTTTCACATTGTAATCAACATTGTTGGTTGATCCCCAACAAGCTCGAGAAACTCTAGAGAATTTTGTCACCCATTAAACTTCTATGTCCTGATCTTGGTTACTCCTCCTATCATTGTTGTAACTCCCACTTGCCCGAGACTCCCTACTTACAGAAAACACTCAAAAATGAAGGTTTTCAAAAGCACCGTGGGTTTGATAACATATGTCATGGAAAATGCATAACTTATGCAAGAAATTAGTAGTGGAAATAAAAAGACACAATACAATCAAGAGCAAATAACACCATAACACAAAGATTTACGTGGAAACCTTGCAAATAATAGCTACACACTTATATTATCTCTTCAATCAATGTCTATCTTACAAAGCTTTCTTTAGTTTGGTCTTCTTATGGTTTACTCATAAAGCTCAAACTCTCCAAAGCTCATTGCCTCGATTCCTAAGATTGGCTACAAACAAAGCTTTCTTTAATGCATCTTGGCATAGCATCCAAAAGTCAAGCACCAACATCTTCAAGAGGGAAAAGCCTCTCTTAATTATAGATACAAGGATCAACATCCTTATATAGAAACACATGAGAGAAAGAATCTAAGAAGTCTTCAAAATTGCGCCATACTCCCACATGGATGAATAGTGTGAATAGTGTCATGTTGTCTCCCACATGTGCCAAAGGTCAAAAGTAGATTCCCTACTTTTGATAAAGTGTCACTGCCATGTGCCATCCAAAATGGCACCCCACTCCACATGAATTAATAGTAGTGCATATTAGTCTTTATTTATCATCCACATACACAATAGTCAAAAGATAATCAATCTCCTTTTCACTTGAGCCAACACTCACCATCAAAGAGCCCACAAAAATTGTGCCCTATATCCATTCATGTGCACAAAGTAAAAGCCTCCATGTGCCTTAGTGGATAAATGCACCCCACATGCCACCTCACCATCATGAATAGTGTCAGCCACCTCACCAACATGAATAGTGACTACCACTTCATCACATGTATTGTGACTGCCACCTCATCACATAAATAGTGACTACTACCTCACCATCCCTGGATAGTGACTTCAACTCCCGACAGAGCTAAGCAAAAGAAAAACTACATGGATGAAACAAAACAACAAATAGATGAGTAAATGGGGCATCAACTTGCAAAAATGTCCAAACACCAATAGGTAATTTAAAAAGTATGTGAGAAATAAATTAAGGACAACCATGTGGACAAAGCAATTGGGATGAAAGAAAGTATATCATATCAAAGAATTTAATCCTACATGGGAACACGAAGACAAGATATACACAGGGGCAAAAATCAAAAGGAAAGCAAAGACGTTGATCGCACATTTAAGGACTAGCTCGCATCATCTTAGGTGTGAAATCGGTAAGTGGACAATGCCAAAGAATTTTTTTTTTGGCTACCTAGTGGGACATAATATAATAATTTTAGGTCTCAAGTAATCAAAAACACATGTTTTATGCATTGTTGTAGAGCTATGTTTAGGTTGGTTGTATAATGCATGCTTAAATTATTATAATATTTTGGAGCTTACTTTATTGATATTAGATTTAAGTTACAAATTGTTAATTTGAGAAATAACATTACCAACTTTAGCTGACACACTTTGTGCAACATATCAATGCAAGGTTACCTATCCCTGTTTGTTCCCATGACTTATTGCAGTTGATTTCTCCTATTAACTAGGTTACCTTGGACTTTCTTGATTGTTTCCAAGTGGACGGATCATCCTAGTTTAGTATTGTACGATGTTTGTACAATTCTACATAAACATTGGCTTACAATATTTGTATCTTCTACCATGATTGAGAGTGTTATGGGAATTGCTTTTTTGTTTTAAAAGTTTGTATCTCCTAATACTTAAGTTGTATTAGTTTGAGCTCTCCTTTGTAAATCTAAAGCATTGTAATAACATCAGTGGATATTGTAGAATAGTTCTAATGGTTTTGACCATTAGCCTTTTATGTTGAACCCTTTATTCTAGGCATATTCCAATCTAATTCTCCTTGTACTTGTTGTTTCCTTATTAAATAAAACATTACCGAGCTTGAAACTTGAATTCCTAAAAAACACTTTCATAATGATCGTAGTTGATCATAGTGGTACTCTTTCAATAATTTTACATGTGTAATACTATCAAAAGGACTCTTTCATGACTGGTTTCTCTTTTTAATAAATAATGGAAAGGAAATTATATTAGAACTTATTCTTCTTGTTCCTAGTTATAATTTTATATGTTACATATAAGATGGACTAGACTCTATTTTCTAGTAGTTGTATGTTAGTTCTATTTGGAGTATAAACATGATACTCTTATTGAAATCTTAACATGAACTGCATTGTATAATAGTGATCCACATCCCTTCTCAGGGATACGTCTCCCTACTGAGGCAATCATCGCACACCACGTGTCCGACTAGGAATTGCCTCGGGTGCTTCGTGGTTGGCCATATAGGGATCTGGAAGAGGACCCAGATCACTCCAGAGCTTTTGCATGACGGCCAATCCTTCTATTGGTATCAGAGCTAGGTCTCGAGGTTGAGACTGGCGAAAGCTGGTGGGCATGATCCACATCCCTTCTCAAGGATACGTCTCCCCGCTGAGGCAATCATCACACGCCACATGTCTGATTGGGAATCACCTCGGGTGCTTCGTGGTTGGCCATATAGGGATCTAGAAGAGGACCCAGATCACTCTGGAGCTTTTGGCATGACGGCCAGTCCTTCTATTGGTGTCAGAGCTAGGTCTGAAGGTCGAGACCCGTGGAAGTTGGTGGGCATGATCCACATCCCTTCTCAAGGATACGTCTCCCCACTAAGGCAATCATCGCACGCCACATGTCTGACTAAAAATTGCCTCAGGTGCTTCATGGCTAGCCATATAGGGATCTGGAAGAGGACCCATATCACTCTAGAGCTTTTGGCGTGACGACCAGTCCTTCTATTGGTATCAGAGTTAGGTCTCAAGGTCAAAACCCATGAAAGCTGGTGGGCATGATCCACATCCCTTCTCAGGGATACGTATCCTCACTGAAGTAATCATCACACACCATGTGTCTAATCAGGAATCACCTCAGGTGCTTCGTGGCTGGCCATATAGGGATCTGAAAGAGGACTCAGATCACTCTAGAACTTTTGGCGTGATGACTAGTCCTTCTATTGGTATCAAAGCTAGGTCTCGAGGTCGAGACCCATAGAAGCTGGTGGGCATGATCCACATCCCTTCTCAGGGATACGTCTCCCCACTGAGGCAATCATCGCATGCCACGTGTTCAACCAAGAATTACCTCGGGTGCTTCGCAGCTGGCCATATAGGGATTTGGAAGAGGACCCAGATCACTCTGGAGCTTTTGGCATGACAGCCAATCCTATTGGTATCAAAGCTAGGTCTCAAGGTCGAGACCCATGAAAGTTGGTGGGTATGATCCACATCCCTTCTCAAGGATACGTCTCCCCATTGAGGCAATCATTGCACACCACGTGTCTGACTAGAAATCACCTCGAGTGCTTCGTGGCTGGCCATATAGGGATCTGAAAGAGGACCTAGATCACTCCAGAGCTTTTGGCATGATGGCCAGTCCTTCTATTAGTATTGGTCCGAGGTTGAGACCCATAGTTGGTGGGCATGATCCAATCCCTTTCAGGGATACGTCTCCTTGTTCAATATTGCATGCCATATCGAGAATCACCTCAAGCTGGCCATATAGGGATCTAGAAGAGGACCTAGATCACTCTGCTTTTGGCATTTCCTTTTATTGGTATCAAAGCTAGGTCTCGAGGTTGAGACCCACAAAAGTTGGTGGGCATGATATCCCTTCTCAGGGATAGTCTCCCTTGAGGCAATCATCACATGCCATGTGTTGAATCACTTCAGGTGCTTCCTGGCTGTCCATATAGGGATATGGAAGAGGACCCAAATCACTCTAGAGCTTTTGGTGTGACGACCAGTCTTTTTATTGGTATCAGAGCTAGGTCTCGAGGTTGAGACCCACAAAAGCTAGTATGATCCACATCCCTTCTTGATACATCATTAAGGCAATCATTGCACACCACATGTCTAACTGGGAACTCTGGAAGAGGACCCAAATTCTAGAATGACGACCAATTGTTATCAGTTGTCTCGAGGTAATGAAAGCTGGTGGGAATGATCCACATCCCTTCTCAAGGATACGTCTCCCTGCTGAGGCAATCATCGCACGCAATGTGTTTCGAGTGCTTTATGGCTGGCCATTAATGAAAGAGGACCCAGATACTCTGGATGGCTTAAATAAAAGGACTGGAAATTGATTTGGGTCCTCTTTTAAATCCCTCTAGAACCATAAAGCACCCAAGGTGATTCTCAGTCGAACACGTCATGCGATGTTGCCTAGTATCCCTATGGATCATGCCCACCAGCTTTGTAGGTCTCAACCTCAAGACCTAGCTTTGATACCAATAATGACAAAAGCTCTGGGAGGTCCTCTTCCAGATCCCTATATGGCCAGCCGTGAAGTACCTGAGGTGATTCTCGATCAGAATAGATTGCCTCAATGGGGAGATGTTGAGAAGGGATGTGGATCATGCCCACCAACTTCTGTATTTGCTTTGATACCAATAGGACTGGCCATCACGCCAAAAGCTCTGGAGTGATACAGATCCCTATATTAGCCACGAAGAAGGTGATCTTTCAGACACATGGTGTGTGAATTGCAGTGGGGAGATGTATCCCTGAGAAGGGATGTGGATCATGCCAACCAGCTTCCATAGGTCTCGACCTCGAGACCTAGCTCTGATACCAATTGGTTGTCATGCCAAAAGCTCCAGAGTGATCTGGGTCCTCTTCTAGATACTTGTATGGTCAACCACAAAGCACCTGAGGTGATTTTAGACATGTGGCATGTAATGATTGCCTTATATATCCTCATGCCCACCAGCTTCTGCGGGTCTCAACCTCGAGACCTGGCTCTGATACTAATAAAAGGACTGGCCGTCATGCCAAAAGCTTTGGAGTGATTGGGAAATATGGTCAACCACGAAACCTAAGGCGATTCTCATTGAACATGTGGCATATGATGATTGAGTGGGGAGAGTATCCCTAAGAAGGGATGTGGATCATGCCCACCAGCTTCTATGGGTCTCGACCTCGAGACCTAGCTTTTAATAGAAGGACTGGACATCACGCCAAAAGCTCTGGAGTGATATGGGTCCTCTTCTAGATCCCTAATGGCCAACCATGAAGCACCTGAGGTGATTCCCAGTCAGACACATGGCGTGTTTGCCTCAGCAGGGAACGTATCCCTAAGAAGGGATGTGATCAAATAGCTAGTTGGTTGGAAATCATTGTCATAATGTTTGTAGTTATAGGTAAAGTGTTTTGAGAGTTAATATACTTGTGTATGTATCATTGTTGAAAGAAAAGAACTCATGTTGTAGTATGGATGCAATTGAGAGTAGTCAATGCTTAAAGGAATTAATAAGTCAATAGAAAATGTTTGTAGAAATTTGAAGGATCAAGTAAGTAATAACTTGGAATATTTGATTTAATAGCTAGTAATAGATATCTCATTTCATCTATAGACATTTATTTTCCATTTGTGATATACCTCTCATCTCAATTTATTAGCTTATATATTTGGAAAATAAATGGATCTCAAAATCAATTTTGATAGTTTTGGATTACTTCTTAGCCTTAACATGCTAGGTATAGATGGTCAAGGCTCTTCTCTTTCAACTCTGCCTAAGAAGGTAACTGTACAAGTTTAGTTGTTATCATGATTTAACTCTTGAAAGAGCTCGAGGTAAATAATGAACCAAAAATTCATTTTTTTATATCTAATATGGTACTAGGATGGCTACAACTGTATCAAAACAAGAGATAGGATTATTAATTCATCAAAATTAATGTGAGTGCTTAAATGTATTATCTCACTTATTTTGGTTAATTGCTAAAACAAGAAAATTGGTGTTTAGACATATTGAAGTTTAAAATCTTGGTTGGGTTATCCTATGATAGTTTTACCATGAGAATGCTAGATTTATCTATCATCCTTATAACTAAAATAACATTATGAGCACCTCAAATTGAGGGTGCACTCCTAACTTTTATGTGCAAGTAGTATTAAGGAAAGTCCTTTCAACGGTATAAAAAGGATATTGTGGAAGTTAAACTCCCTCAAGATTAAGGCAAGTTTCCCATTTTGGTTGTATTTTGCTTTAAAAGATTAAAGAATGTGATTCTTGTTCCTGGTTATTTTTATCCTCATTAGATGAGTATATGGTTGTTTTACTTCAAGGAAGGATCATAAAGGAAGTGAGTGGAGAGGTTACTCTTCTT
Source organism: Torreya grandis (assembly GCA_037957365.1). Classification (NCBI taxonomy): domain Eukaryota; kingdom Viridiplantae; phylum Streptophyta; class Pinopsida; order Cupressales; family Taxaceae; genus Torreya; species Torreya grandis. Next base: position 2,766,124 of record JARHVA010000359.1, read on the forward strand.
TGAATCAATCTTGATGAGTTGGAAATTTAGTGGAATTATTAGGTTAGTATTGAGTAGCTAGCCTTGTTATATGGTGTAGACCAACCAGTGATGACATTAAAGTCAATGCTTTTCTATCTTAGATTCCTATTGATGGGAGAGTTAAGCAAACTTGTTGTAAATGATGTTGGTAGACATATTTTGGATATGGAACACATGGTATTGTTGGATTCAAGCTCTTCTAAGATTGGTTTTAGATGAGTTATTATTCCTACCTTTATGACTCTCCCTTGAGATTAAGAGGTCTTCATTTGTGATAGTGACCATTGCTAGAATTGATATGGAGATCCTTGATTAATATGGTTTTCTTCTCACAAAATAAGATGTTGTTGGTATAGTGTATAAGATTATTGTTTTATGCAAGTCAGATTAATATTGAAATCCTCCAACCTCAATGATGTTTTGAATGGAAACTTTGTTAGTATTTATGGTACTAACGAGATGATCTTGTAAGATTAATTTTGGCTATGAAAGGACTATCAACTATTATTTGTGTTATAATATGAGCTTGGGTAAGGTTAGATAATATCCTTAATGTCTAGTAAATCCAAAAATCTTCATCTTGGGTAGCATTGCTATCAAGTAATAGATGTGAGTCTGGTTTGTGTTTCATCCTTGACACCAAGTGTTGCAGTACCATTGTACTGAACACACTCGATTTTGTGAGTTAACCTTGCTAGTATTTAGTGACAAGATATTATGTCTTAAAAAATATGCCATTCAGTTGGGAGAGCTATAACTGAATAACACTGTCTTGAGTTTTATTTTAGTAGTCCATGATACATAATGATTATTAAATTAAAATTGAAAACATTTTTAATCTAAAGGAATAAATTATGCAGAAGGGACCAAAAACCTTGTGGGGGTTTCATCCATCCATGTACATGCAAGGTGGTGAGTATTATCTTCATCTTGTGGGATAGACTAGCGACACTAAAGTAGGTGAGTTATCCATGAATGTTGTTGGAAATTGTTGAAGAGAAGTTACTTCAAGGCTTGAGGTAGTACTAACCTAGATATGGTGTACCTTCTTATTATTGCCCATTCTTAGGGAATGAGTACGTTTTTTATTTTTTGTATTTCGCATGCTAGTTTTCTTAAAGCATGTTAAAGTAGCCTTCAGAAGTCGTTTCTTTTACTTAAAAACTGTTGGGAATTAATTAGCCTATAATCATAGCACATGTAAATAGCTATATCTAAATCATTATGTGATGCATAATTATTTCTACAACTGAGTGTTGTAGTGGGGCATACTTAGAGTAACTTATAGTGCCATAGTGTACAAGTTTGGTAAACTTGCATATAAAACTATATGGTTGGTTAAACTCTCTTTGTGTGACTGATTTTACATGTACTAAAACCTACATGGTTGTTTAATGACTTGTGCATACATTGGTATGGTTGGATTATTCTTCGATGGATATGCATACTTGTAAAAAGGCTGATTTTACATTTAGTAGGGTTGTGCATACATTACAAAGTTGATTTAATACTTTAAATGGTTAAATTGAAACATACATCAATATGGATGATTTTGCATGTGTATGGTTGCATGCATATTTTTATGGGTTGAGTATATCCTTTTAATTGACTGAGATGAAAACACATACTTGGTGGTTGATTTAATACTTTGCATGGTTGTATAAACACACATTTAATGGTTGTGAAAACACTCCTTGTGTGACTGATTTTAATATCACCTTGACAACTAGTATGTAATTGGGTGTCTATGGGTAAATGTGGTATGCTTCTTGACTCATTTAAAATTCAAATATATAATTATATGATAAATGGATGAATTTGAGCATGCTTATTTGGGTTTAATCATGCTTGGTAAAGATAGATGGTTGATCTTATTATTACATTGATTTGTTGTGAAAACTAGGTATACACATGTTTATATTTAAATTAGATGTGTCGTTAATATGTTGCTTTATGGAATTCAAAATAACTGAGTAGGCAACATTAGCTGGTTTCTATGTTTGTGTTACCTCGTTATATGTGCCATTATTGAAATTTGTGATCTATGGATATCTAGATCATTTGACTATTGTTGTTTCAATAAAAGGATATGTTTCTTTGTGGCATTCAAAATAACTGAGTAAGTAATAATATATGTTTTCTAGGTTTGTGTTACCTCGTTATTTGTGCTTTTAGATCCTTTGTTGAGTACCTTCATAAAGAATGTTATGATTATTTCATTTATTTAGATTGTATTCTTATTTATAGTTACTTCATTTTGCATGATTGGTTCATGAGTCATCCTCCACGTTATAAGATAATGAGTAATGAAAGGTAAGAAACCTTTGTATAAGTACTCATTATTGGTTAACATGTGAGATGATGTATTTTACAAAGAGTATGGGTGTGTGTGGATTAGACTCAATAGTTGTTGATTGCTATAATGAAAATTTTGGCCAAAGTAATGTTATAAATATATACATTGTCTATCCATTGTACCATTTAGAGTCACATGTGTATGATGTTATAATAGACAAAGGACATATTCCAGAGTATGTATGATTGTTGCATATGATAGGGAATGTACAACACATAGTTTTAATATCGGTCACTCCCAGTAGGGAGATGTGTGAGGAATCACTCCCGCTAGGGAGATGAGGTTAGAGGAAATGTTCAGATTATGACTATTTCCTCAATAACAACTTATCAGAATGGAAAAATAGTTGCATACTCAGAGCTCTTTAGGTGTTTATTGCTCAATGAACTAATAAACACCCTATACATCAATTTATTATGCCATTCAATAGTGGCTGATGGCAGTGTCATATTATTTAGTAGTGGTTAATTGCATTGTTGCCGTATTCAATAGTATTGAGCTAATTCAATAGTGATACTATTGCATTATGAAAATCGACACCATTGTATGATTTTGTAAAAGTAGTTAAGGCTAAAACATTAATAATCATTTATCAGACATATTTACAATAGGTAGCTGCATTTATTATTTTGTATGTTAAGTTGTACATTGTGGTAGTTAAAGTTTAAATACTACTTGAGATTTTACTATAAAATCTACATTATGTACTATTTTGTACTCCTATAGTATGTACCTCTTTGTGAGCAATAATTTATATATTAAAGTAGTATTACACATAATGAAAATGGTTGTAACAAATGCCTCAAATTGTTAAAAATAGAATGAGGTTGTGTGAATGGATATGTAGTACAAACATAGCAGCTAAGTACATCACTTAATGTTTTAGAAAATTGATTTAAAAAAAAAATAGTGGAGTCTTACAATAAAAGGGCAAGAATTGAGGCTGAATAAACTTTAAATAATCTTATTAAATATGAAACTTGTTGGTTTGTCATTGATAAGAATTTAAATGGTATGGATGCATCCAATTTTTGAAAACTCAAGTTCCAAAAGTACTACTTGATCAACAATATAATTGGAATATTTTATAAAAATCATTTAAAACATTTTTTTTTCTCCATATCAAACACATAGTGGCTAAGACATTGAGAAGATGTATTTTTCAAGAGCAGAAGGATGTTCATTTTGACTTGTTTTGGTTAAGGGCACCTATCCGTGATCGACATCATAAAACATATTAATAGTGTTTAGCCCATTTGAGGACAAGGGATGATCCATTGATATGATTCTTATATTCTGGGTTATTATTTTGCAGGTTTTGAATCTTTGATAATAACCCTTTTATAAATCTAGTTAAGCAATTTCATTTGAGCTTGTACCAATCTTATAGAGTGCAAACTTATAGTTTATTACTTTGATTAAAAGTGTGATTGAAACTTGAAGGAGTCCAAAACCTTACAAAGGGCCTTTTTTTATTTTGCTTTTCTAACTCAGAGCATTGCAAAGCTATTATCAATCATGGGCCTTGGTTCATTCGCAACACTTTGGTTGTGTTTTCTCATTGGACTCGAGACTTTCAAGTCTCAGAGTAAGCAAAACTAAAAATCCTCAAATGGGTTGAATTTTCTGTCTTGCCTCTCCCCTTATGAGGTTTTATTGACTAGCTCATAAAACCCATAGGGCATTTCATATGCCATGAGTAGACTAAGTTCTTTATGGCTCATCCTCAAAAGAGGGTTTGTGTTGAAGTGGATCTATCTCGATATTTTAAATATTATATTGACATACAAATTGGCTCTAATCACTTTTCTCAGTGTGTCTTGTATATCAATCTCCCGAATACTTGCTTTTGGTGTCAATCCTCAGAACATATGATCTGGGAATGCCATTTGATGGTGCATACACCCCCTACTCCTCAGAAAAAGGGTGGATCTAAAGCCAAATCTTAGAATAGTAATAATGATGGTTGGACTACCGTTACCAACAAAAAAAACAATAACTCTTCCAAAGGTGGTGGCATGCCACAAAATTCTTCATACAGACCTACTAGAAATAATCATGCTTTGACTTTTGCTAGCAAATCTACCTTGCCTACTAAAGCTTCTCCTCCTTTTATGCGTACTCTGCAAGAAGTAGTCTCCCTGATTGAAATGCCACCTTCAATGTCATTATCACAACCCTCTCTTAGTATGAGTGTTCCAGAAGAAGAAAAGAGCCTAGTCACCTTGGACCACAAAATAGTATTTTGGCATTCTCATAGCCCCACTCCATCTCTTAAAGAGGAAGAATATATGGCACACAAGTGATAATCATTTATAATGATTGATTTCATTTCCATTAAACTCATGTTTAATAAGTTTGTTACAATGGAAGATCTCATATATGAGAATGGCATGCACCTCGATACTGTCCAATTATTGTGTATTCTTAGAATGCTCGAGGTCTTACTAATCTGCGATGTAAGTATGTGGTCAAGAATAATTGTCAGATTTTTTATAGCATGAAAATTCTTTGTTTACAAGAGGTCAATATTTCTTGCTTCTTATTGTAGAATGCAACATGAATAATTTGGCCTAGGGCTACTCCTTAGGAAAAGGGTGGATCTAAAGCCAAAGCTACAAATGGTAATAATGACGGTTGCACTATCGTTACCAACAAAAAAATAATAACTCTTTCAAAGGTGATGGTAGGCTATAAAATTCTTCATATAGACCTACTAGAAATAATCATGCTTCAACTTCTGCTGGCAAATTTGACTTGCCTACTAAATCTTATCGTCCTTTTGTGCGTACTTTGCAAGCAATAGCCTCCCTAGTTGAGATGTCATCTTTAGTGCCACTATCACAACGCTCTCTTATGGTGAGTGTTTCAAATGAAGAAAAGAGCCTAGTCACCTTGGATTGTAAAATAGTATTTTGGCACTCTCTCAACCCCTCTCCATCTCTTGAAGAGGAAGAATATATGGCACACAAGTGACAATCATTTAGAATGATTGATCTCATGCCCAATAAACTCATGTTTAATAAGTTTGTTGCGTTGGAAGATCTCATAGAGGAGAATGACATACACCTTGATATTTCCCAATGATTATGTATTCTTGGAATGCTCAAAGTCTTATTGATTCACCATGTAAGTATACGGTCAAGAATAGTTGTCAGCTTTTTCGTAGCATAAAAATTATTTGTTTACAAGAGGTCAATATTTCTTGTTTCTTACTATAGAATGCAACATGAATAATTTGGCCTGGGGCCATATGTCAAGCTACTGGGCATGAAGCTAGGCATGGTGGGGCCATCACTTTTTTGGCTCTAGAACTAACTCAAAATATTATTTACTGGGGTTCAAACCTCACCCACTAGGTGGTGTGGACCTTTTTTGACTTTAATAACCACATCATTGGGTTGGTCAATTTGTATGCCTCTAATGATGCAGTGGAATGGAATGCCTTATGGAGGTCGCTGGTTGACTCATTCTTGGATTGCATTGGATCTTTTGTGGTGATTTCAACATGGTAGAATCGACAAAGGATAAAGAAGGATGACTTCTAATGCAGTGGTGCGCTGGTGAGCATAAATCAAGGTTTTATATGTGCAACAAACTTAGGGTGTTTAATCCCAACCATCTCTGGAGGAAAAATTCATACTCCCCCTAGTTCACCTGGTCTAACTTTCGACAGGGAGAAGATATGGGGCTTTAATGCCTTGATAGAGCTCTACTAGTTGAGCAAGATCTTTTCTATTTTCCCCAGTCTAGGATAGGCTAGTTTCAGTCATTCCTGATACCTTTTTATCAAATCATCACCTTATTTTATTTAATGTTGAGTGGACCACACCTCAAGTTAAGCCTGCCTCCATGAAATTCTATCTCAATATTGCCCACCTCAAACATGAAAGAATGATGTATAAAAATTTGAAACTTGGTCCATTAGCTAGAGAGAGCTACTAGCTAAATTCAGTGGTGGTCTGATGCTCTTGCTCACACTTCCATCTTTATTTAGATCTATGGAAAGTAAGTGGTATCTTTTAGATGGCATCTATACAATGATATAAACTGTGAATATATTTGAGCTTCACAGGAGCTGGAACAATCACCTTTCAATGTTTACCTTCAAACTCAAGTGGTGCATTGGAGACATAAACTCCAAATTAAGGAGGTGCACAAAGCTAGAGGATCTTAGCTATGAGCTTGTATGCACTAGATGAAAATTAGAGACAAAGTTTCTAAGGACTTTTTTACCCTTCTCCACTCTAGGAGAGTTGCTGATAGAATCAAAGTTGTTAAATAAGAAAACATTTAGCTTATCAAACTTCCTGACAATTATAAAAGCTTTTGTACATCATTACCATGGTGTTTTCTTAGCACAAGATTCTTCTTTGGAGAGGGAGGTGACTCTCCTTCAATGCCTCTAGGTTGTTCCCTATAAAGTCTCTAATTCTAAAAGAGTTACATGTGATAGGCTCTTATCTCTCAGCGACTTTCATGAGTATGTTAAGCAGATGATAGTTGACAAATTCCTAGGAATTGATAGTTTCTCATGCAAGTTCTACCAAACACTTTGGGTTGATATTGGTCCTGATCTTCATTAAGTTTATTCTGAAGTTGTTCTAACCAACTCTTTGAAATCCCTTATAAATCAGGGTAACATCAAGTTAATTCTCAAGGCTGGTGATCTTGAAATCATCAAAAAATGGAGGCCTATTAATTTGCTTAATGTCTCTTATAATATTATTGCTAAGGCTTTAGCCTTTATGTTGAAACACATTCTCCCTTTAATTGTAAGGAGTGAGCAAACCAGTTTCATCTAGAATAGGTTCATTCTAGATAATGTCATTACTATCTAGGATGGTATGGAATGGGCTCAACTTTCCAATCAAAAGGCTTCATTTGTCAAGATTGATTTTGAGAAATCTTATGACTATATTGAGTGGCCATTCATTTTGGCCATGATGTAGGAATTTGGTTTTGGCCCCAAATTTATTCAGACTATTAACATGCTCTTGTAGGATATTGGGGCCTGTATCACTATCAACACCTAATCCTCTCAATTTGAACTTCATCATTTTATCTAGAAAGGATGTCTTTTATTCCCTTCTTTATATGTGCTTACAACATAAGGTTTTAGGTACCTCCTAGCTAACTATGTTGCTAGGGACTTGGTGAAAGGTATCTCCCTCCCTCAATCTAATAGGCAACTTTTAAATGGTCACTTCACGGATGATTCTTTTCTCACACTTCAAGAGGAAGAAGAATCCATTAGAAATGCCATGCAATGTCTCCATATTTTTTGTTTGGATTCAGGCTCCTCTATCCAATGGATGAAGACTCAGTGCTACCGGTAATCTCTGGGGCCCAACCCTCCTTGGCTAGAAGAATTTTAATGGTAGTGGATTCTACCAGGGGTGTAGTTTAAGTTTCTTGGCATTATTTTTGCCTTTCAAGCTTTTCTCTTTGATGTATGGTCATATGTGGTGTAGAGAGTTGAAAAAAAAATCTCCTTTTGGATCAACAAGCCTCTTTCTCTTGCTAGAAAATTTTAAATTTGCTCTAAAGTTTTGACATCGACTCATTTGTATTATTCCTCTTGTTGGGCCCTTTTTAATGTTGTGTTGATGATGAAAATTTTACTGTCAATGAATCAACCCTTTCACCTATCATGAAGATTAAGTTGGAATCATACCAGTTTAATCATGAGGTTTTAAAAGTTTAACTACGATCTTAAAGATACGAGAGGATTTTTAAATATTCTAGAAAATAATAAATAAGTTACCAAATTTAACATATTTCATTATAATTTCAAAAATCTTATTTATCAAATAATGAATCAGTTTAGATATGAATCTATAATCTATCCTATCCGATAGAGAAAACATATGAATTATATAATCTCTTAAGCAAAAAAATCTGATTTAGTAAAATAATATATTTCAAGTAATATCTTGTTTCTGCTACAATATTTCCAAGTAAATTCAAAAGATAAACCAATAAACATATTTGAGACAAGATAAAAGGTAAATGGATATTCAATCAAGTAATCAATCAAATAAAACAAACACATAAGAGACATAACAAACAATAGTTAACAAACAATTAAAATAAAGCAAACATAAAATGACTAGACTAAACTAAAATATAAAAACAAATTAATCTAACTATCTAAGAACTAACAAGTTGATGCACAATTAACAAGTCTAACAAACGTTAAAGAAAAATAAAGGTTAAAAGGGCTAATCAACAATCTAACTAAAATAGAACTAGAACTATAATCTAAAACCCAAATAAATCTCATATCTAAACTAAACTATGACTAACCTACAAAACAACTAATAACAAATTTAATAAAGAACTTTAAAACTAAACCTAAACTATATGAAAGGAACTAATGAAAGAACAATATATATTAAATCATGCAGAGAAAGATCTATATAAAAAATCACTTAAAGAAAATAGAAATAAAATAGTAAACTAAACAGATAGAAAGATAAAGATATAAACTATGAAACATAAATCAAAAGTAAATTAATAAAAGACAAAAAAATATATTTAAAATTAGAGTAAATATAAAGTACAATAAAGTATGTGAATCTTAGAGGAGAGTCGTCTTAGCAAAACAAGGTAGATTTTAATGAGAAAATCAATATCCTTATTTATAAATATCTTGAGAGACAACTTTTAGAATCAAAATAGATCAAAGAGATGTCGTAAAACAATGAAGTGTTCATCATTATTCAGGTTGAATACTTAGATTTTGTGCATAGAACTACAAATAACAATCATCAAAAGATGTTAAACATGACAATCTTCAGATAATCTATTATAAATGATAATAAAAATTAGATATACATGTGTTTTCTAAGTAATTACTCAACCGTTAGATAAAATACCATTATATCTATCTGCAAAAGTTATGTTATCTTAGTGAAGTTGCATAGAAAAGAGAGGTATGAATGATTGACTTCATAAAATATATAAGTCTTCAGTACATGTGTTGTTATTCTACCTTCAAATGAGTCCTTGATATCTTTTTATGCTCCAAACTTAGTTGAAAAATAAGTTATAACTAACTTTAGTCAATTATAAGTTTATCTTAAATAATTGACTTTAAAATCAGTTAATTATAAACAGTTATTAGTTAATGATATGTTTAATTAAGACTTAAAAAGTCATAATAGATCAAATTTTTTAATTTAGATCGACTACATATCTTAATGGATGGGGACCCTCATTAATTAACAATAATATAAAATATTTATATCAATTATTAAATAGATAATCCAAAGTTTAATAAATTTTATTAACATTAAACCATGATGCATATTCCAAAATTAACTTAGACATATATATATAAATTTAATTAAGTCTGTTATATTTCTAAAAATTATGAAAGATCTGAAAGCTTATGCATCAAAACTGCAAGTAAAAATATCAAGTCTAAAAGTAAACTATTTGTGAACTATAGTCTAACTGAAAAATAAAAAGTCTATCCAGATGACATCCAGTAGTCATCAGAATCTAAAAATACTTTAATTATAGGCTTCTCATGCTCATTAACACCTTCATTATACTCCATTTCAATTGCTAGAATTTGCACCAACTTTGTTCCAGAATCACTTGTATTATCATCAATTTCTAGTTTGATTCGCTTGAGCACTTTGACCTCAACTAGTGAGTCTACATCATTTTAGGTGGCTGATCTTTTATTTGAAATGGAAGAATGAATGTCAATCATACACTTTCTGCCTACTGAAATAGGCTTCTTCAAACTTAGTTTTTTGTATCCTATGATGGGTTCACTATGAGAAGATGCCAGACCTAACTTCCTACATCCTAAAATAGGCTCTCTATGAGGAGATGAAGGCTCATTTGAAATTGAAGAAATGGTAATATTGATAAATTTTTTAACATGAGCTATTTCAATCTCAAGCTGGGTGTTTCCTTGATCACGTTGTGGCTCAACAATAGACTTAATTTTTTTAAAAATGGGTGACTAGATTGGTAAATGATGCAGATTGATTTATGGATGATACAAGGAACTATTGTGTGAAGAGGTCCTAACATCAAATCTATGCCCATAAATTTTTTTGTTTCCCTTATTATTGATTGGATTGAAAGACAAATTATTTAGGATATTCCAAAATTTAAGATCTATTGCATCAAAATGAATGGACATCTTAGCACCTCTATGAAACTTAGGGTCAAATTTTCTAGCCTTAAAACCACATCTCTGAATATTTCTGTTAAGATTCTACTGGTTAACATTGTCAGTATCCACTACTGCCAGTATACCAGTGCTCCTACTCCACAAGTGCTCCACACACTCCAAGTAGATCTCCCATGAACCTCTGTCAACATAACTCCTAATTGATCTAAGATGATGCCATTTAGACATCTTAACAATCTGAAATATTGATTATAAAGATTGAAAATCAACATATATTCATTCAAAATGAAACAAAACTATATTCTAAACTAGAACAAATTACAATACAGCCCATGAGTCTATTATATATATCTCATGCGAACAATAATTAGACACCTAATTACAATAATTAGATCCGCAGCTCGAGACTATAATTTCTGTTCGTTAACTAACTATCCGTGAAACTGGCAATTCTGAACCGCATAGGTGACCGACATCGGTCCCTGTTTGCCTGGAGGTGAACTCAACTATAACAAGTGTATTCAATATCACTAAATCTTAATAATCTTATCCATTGAAACTTCAAAAATAAAATTATAATATCATTATTTTATTTCACAAATATTCTAATTTATTTTAATGAAGTTTCTATCTTCAAAGTATCAACTTATCTGAAAACCAAACTGAATCAAACCAAAATTGAAGCAATATTCATAAATTTATTCATGAAAATTAACTTTTTAGAAACCATAATCTCTTCCATAAATTACATTTCAAATTAAAAAGCAACTTATAAACCTTTAAAATATAAACTATATACTATCCAAACTTCAAGTGAAACCCTTGACTTCTTCAAGGTATTATTATTTCAACAACTAGTTTCAAAACAAAACCCAAAACTTAGACATTGAGATGTAAATTCAACAAGACTTTCATAATTTATATATCTAATTCTTTCACAAAACCCAGATTCACAATAAACTTGTGCATGAACTTTGTGGTCTCAAAAATATTAAAAATAGTCATATTTATATGCTTGATAACCTTTTGACATAATTTTCTACACTATGGTCGACCACAATATTTAAAACTTTCTGTATATAACCATCACCTGAGCAAATGAACAAAATTATTTCCATAGAAAACCAAAGTGCATTAAATCAATAAAAATTGAGATCTCAGGAAATAAATTTTTTGAAACCCTTCGAAGATTAGCACAACAAGCATAATTGATGACTTAAACATCAATATCTGAGGGATATACATATTCATCTCGCATCAAAAACTCTGACACAACTCAACAAGCTTCCAAAACCTTAACAACCCTACATGCACAAAGATATGGCTTCTAAAACTGAAAACATCTTATACTTCAAAAATAATTGACCTACTAAATCCCAGAATTTAGCAAAAATATGAGAAATCATTCATGAGTTCTGAACTTGACAGTCTCTATATGCATATAACTTTCTTTTTTGAAACTAAAATGAATGTGCACCGTAATCCTATTATACTCAGTCTTTCAAAACCCATGGAACAAACAAAATCCTACAAAGCTTTCCATCCTTTGAAACTTTTCAAAATATTCATGAAAACACACAGACAAGAATCCTTGAATGAAACTCAAGGAATGTATGTCTAAACATCATTGCATGCTCAATATGCCTCGAAATTATTTCTTAAAACCCATCAAATATTCATGCAAACAAATGAATCTCTTGAAATCATGAATGGATATCTACAAAATCAATCAAGCAGGGTGTATTCTCAAAAATTTCAAAGAACCCATTGAATCGACATGTATGAATTATTTTATACCAAATTCTTTCAAAATTAGCATTAATAAAATAAAACCCTTTGACAAATGAAAGTGAAAACAACATATGAAACTAAAACCATATTCAATTAGACAAATTTCATATATTCTCAAGTCTCCATTTATCTTATCTCTTCTTGAAAATATATCAAGCTTAAATCCATGAAACTAAAAACATCATGTAATCTTCTCAAACATGCATGCACAAACTTAACTTCAAAATTTATTGACATGCAAGTTGAGACCATATTTATTAAAAATATCAAATGAAGATTTTTCAAAAATTCATTTATCTTGTTCATGACATACCTAAAAATGCACCTTTGTAGTCTTTCTACCTAGAATCCTTAGAAATCCCTTTCTACAACTCAAAATCCACTTGGAATGCAAACTTGTAGAGCTTAGATTCCAAAATCAAACTTCGTGAAATGACCAAAAACAAAGAAAAAAAACCTATTTGTATTCGCCACCCTCTACCATCACTGACTTGTTGACATGCTTGATTTCTATTGGCTCATCCAACTAGTCATTAAAGTTTAGCATTTTGCCAACAATTTTAATAGAATCATCAAATTTATCAATAACTAAAATGCCTACTAAACCCCTTGCTAACTTCCATGAATTGAGGCATGCATGCTTTGTATTAAATTCTTCTTTAATGCTAAATCCCCAACTTGATCTCAATGCTTTCGGATCATGTTTTATATTAAATACTTCTGTCAACTCATCTTACCCAGTCTTAACATCAAATACATGACTCGAAACAAATCACATTACCTTCAATTACTTGCCATTCGAACCTATTTATTTCAAGACTTAGGCTAAAAAAATCAAATTAAACTTCAAACAAATATTGATGCCCTCAAGAACACCAAAGGCTTTCTTTGAATTTATCATGGACCAATGGGTCTAGTAGTATTATTCCAAGACTTAGGATAAACAATCTTAAGGTAGAAACTTTAAAACATATAAATTGCAATTATTTTAGAATTTAGTCTTAGGAAATGTTCGAATTATGAACCTTAGTTAAATAGTATATAGAAATAAATACCTAGAATTATAAGACTCTTTATGTCCTTAAAATCAATCAATCCAATCAACAAATCAAGCTCAGTATACCAACAACTTCAAAAATCCATATTATCACAAGAAATGAAAGTGAGCTCTTGATGAAAGTTATAAAACAATTATAATTGTTTTAGAATGATCTTCTTTATGACTGAACTCTATCAACTTGAGATCTATTTTCAGACCAAGAACTCATATGACTTTAAAAATTATGTTTATAATAAGTTAAAAATTGATTTATTAAACTATAATAACTATCACTGGTCTATCTATATCGCCATACTGAACAATTATATACCATTTTTATCTACTTGAAATCAAATCTCACAATGTCATTAAAAATATCAACTCAGTCACCACAAACTATTCATATTGTTCCAAAATTGAAGAGTCTAATACAAAAATCATCATGATCATTTAAAATTAACTAAGATCAATTTGAATATAACATGATAAAAATATAATATTTTCAACTTTGAAATCATACAAAGTGATATTATTCTTACTGAAATATTATTTTATAACCTGATCATGACTGAAAAGTAAGATCGCTGATCACAAACATTCATATATATATATATATATGCATATTTTATTTATTTATCTATTATGCTTTTCGAAACTACTCAAAATATAAACATGAATTCATCAATCAATCATCATCAATTCATAAACAAAAATATGCATCCAGATATACTACTTATTTACCATTTTTGACACAGTTTTATATTTCATGACTGAATCATCACTATGATAGAAAGTCTTAATTTTAGAAAAAATTGAGGAGGTGTGAAAAATAAGCACAACACTAGCGACCTTGCTAGTCAATTTTTTGTAATAAAATTGAATAACAATAATTGTTTATTGATAAAGTAAAATATTCTTGAGAGTGTGATCTAAGAAAAAATATTAATCAAGTAGTTATGTGTGAACCCATTTAATAATGAATTTTAACAAGGGATGGATTGTTTGGCTAGCGTGGCACAAAGAAATAAATTGATATAACATAAAAATTTATATGCACATTTTATTTATTTATCTATTATGATTTTCGAAACTACTCAAAATATAAACATGAATTCATCAATCAATCATCATCAATTCATAAACAAAAATATGCATCCAGATATACTACTTATTTACCAGGTTTTTGACACAGTTTTATATTTCATGACTGAATCATCACTATGATAGAAAGTATTAATTTTAGAAAAAATTAAGGAGGTGTGAAAAATAAGCACAACACTAGCGACCTTGTTAGTCAATTTTGTGTAATAAAATTGAATAACAATAATTGTTTATTGATAAAGTAAAATATTCTTGAGAGTGATTTAAGAAAAAATATCAATCAAGTAGTTATGTGTGAACCCATTTAATAATGAATTTTAACAAGGGATGGATTGTTTGGCTAGCGTGGCACGAAGAAATAAATTGATATAACATAAAAATTTATAGCATTTTATTTATTTATCTATTATGCTTTTCGAAACTACTCAAAATATAAACATGAATTCATCAATCAATCATCATCCATAAACATGCATTCAGATATACTACTTATTTACCATTTTGACACAGTTTTATATTTCATGACTGAATCATCACTATGATAGAAAGTATTAATTTTAGAAAAAATTGAGGAGGTGTGAAAAATAAGCACAACACTAGCGACCTTGCTAGTCAATTTTGTGTAATAAAATTGAATAACAATAATTGTTTATTGATGTAAAATATTCTTGAAATCTAAGAAAAAATACCAATCAAGTAGTTATGTGTGAACATTTAATAATGAATTTTAACAAGGGATGGATTGTTTGACTAGCGTGGCACGAAGAAATAAATTGATATAACATAAAAATTTATATGTATTTTATTTATTTATCTATTATACTTTTCAAAACTACTCAAAATATACATGAATTCATCAATCAATCATCATCAATTCATAAACAAAAATATCATCCAGATATACTACTTATTTACCAAGGTTTTGACACAATTTTATATTTCATGACTGAATCATCACTACGATAGAAAGTATTAATTTCAGAAAAAATTGAGGAGGTGTGAAAAATAAGCACAACACTAGCGATCTTGCTAGTCAATAATATATACAATAATTGTTTATTGATAAGTAAAAATTCTTTGATTTAGAAAAAATATTTTTCTGAACCCATTTAATAATGAATTTTAACATAGATTGTTTGGCTAGCCATGAAGAAATAAATTGATTCATAATTGGGTTAGATGCACAATTCTGCCTTAAGTATAAAATCTAATAATTAAATAATACTTTTAACAACTTGATACAACTCAACATTTATTATCCAATTATAACGAAAACTTAATTTATAAATAATAATATCTCAAAAATATATACTTATAACAAAATAAACATTCTTAATAAAACTTCTTCATTTGTAACCCTCATTGATCACAAAAGTAAAAATAAAACAAATAACAATAGTAAAGAAAGAAATAACAAATCAAAAAGAAAGCGAAACATAAAGAAACAAATAAAATTAAAAGTAGTTAATCATGAAATAATTTCAAATAATGGTCGTTAACTGAGTAATATAATAAATTTCTTTCAAAATCTTTTAAATGAAAAATATTATTTCCAAGTACAATAGTAATTCTATAAGGACCAAGCCATAATGAATCAAACTTGTGATGTTTTTCAAGATCTTCATGAGCTTTATCCCAATATAAAACCAAATCTTCAACTTTAAATTTTTTTGTTACAAAATTTTTTATCGATTTTTTTTAAAAATTTTTGTTTAACTTTTTCTAATTTTTGCAATGTTGTTATTTTAGAATCATCAAGAGCTACTAAATCATGTAATCTTTGTTCAATTAAATTTGTATCTTCAACAACATATTGTAGAGCAAATTTAGTTGAAAAAATCTAAAATTCTATTGGTAAGGTTACCTCAAACCATAAGCTAACATAAAAGATGAATAACTAATTGTTGTCTTAACAATAGTTTTATCAGCTCATAAAGCTTCAAAAATTTTGGGATGCCAATTTATTTTATTATTAAAAATTAATTTTTTCATAATTGCAATCAAATTTTTATTCGTGGATTCAACTTGTCTATTACCTTGAAGATAATACTTCGATGAATGACTAAATATAATTGAATACTTTCTTAAAAAATCTATAAATTCATTTAAAACAAACTATGATCCATTATTAGAAATAATTCTACAAGGAATTCTAAATCTAGAAAAAATTTGATTTTCTATAAAAGAGATTACTTCATCTATTACAAAACTTGTAATTACTTTGACCTCATACCACTTAGTAAAATAATTTGTAGCTATTAGAATATACTTATAACCAATAGATAAAAGTAGGTGTATGTTTGAAATAAAATCAATGCCTCATTTCGTAATTTTTTTTTTCAAAAATAATAGGGTTTAAAGGCATTACAGGTAACTTGTCTCTTTCAATAAATAAATGGCATGACATATAAGAATGAACTAGCTTATAAGCATCTTGAAACAGAGTAGGCTAACAATAACTTGCTCTTAAAATATTATAAACGGTTATTTTCATAGCATAATGTCTACCACACTTTCCTTCATGACAGCCTCTAAAATTTTTTTACGTTTGATTATGTATAAGACATCTCAAAATAACTCCATCTCTATTTCAATAAAATAAAAATATTTCTAACAAACAAAAATTTAAAGATTTTAATCTTAGGGAACATCTTTGCTTTTTATCTAAATTATTATGACATGCCTAATTTTGAAAATAATGTACTAAGTCATGATACCAATCATCTTCATCTAACATACAATCCTATTCATTCATTTTAACACCAAACTTAAATTTTAAAAAAAAATCAGCAATCTTCATGATGTTCAAATTGGGCTTTGCACATTTAATTTATCATCAATTGACAAAACTATAACATTAATATTTGAATTTAAGTTATCATTACTTTTGATTGTTTTAGATGTTTTGAATTCAAGATTAAACTCTTGAATACATAAAATCCACTTAACAAACCTTCTCCGAATGGTTGGTTGTTTTAAAAGATAGGACAAAACAGGGACATTAGATCTCACAAAATTTTTGTTTTTCATCAACAAATAATAAAATTTAATCAAAGAGGAAACTAATGAAAAAATAAAATTTTCAATAAAGGGGTACCAAATTTTTGCATCTTTTAAAACTTGGTTCATGTATCCGTTTAGTTTTTTTTCATTATTTTCAAATTTTTGAGTTGTTACATCTCCAATAGCTTTTTCAGTAGCATTAACATAAAATATAAATGTTTTATTTAAATCAAGTTTAGCAAGAACTAGAGCACTTACAATGACATCTTTAATACAATTAAAAGTTAAATCAACACCTTCATCTTAATTATATATTTTTATCTTTCTTAAGCAATAATTGTAAAGGATTAGATTTATCAGCAAAATCTGATATAAATTTTCTAACAAAGTTTATCTTACCAAAGAAAGACCTCAAGCTAGATTGATCTTTGAGAGGAGGTAGTTATTTAATAAATTTAACACGTTCGGGATGAATAAAAATGCCATCTTTAGAAATGATATGTTTTAATAACTTACCCTCGGTAATACCAAAAAATTGATTTCTTTGGATTCAAAGAAATGTCATATTTTTTGCATCTTGTAAAAATTTTACAAAGATTGTTTAAATATATATATATATATATATATATATATATATATATATATATATATATATATATATATATATATTTTTTTCAAATGCACAGTGAGATCATCTAAATAGATCTGAATAATAATGCTAATCAAATCGTCAAAAATAACATACATAGCTCTTTGAAAAGTAGCTCCTGCATTTATCAATCTAAAAGGCATTCTGTTATAAGCGAAAGTACCTCTTTGAATAGTAAAAATAGTTTTATGTCTAGCTTTAGAATTTACAAAAATCTAATTATAACCAGAAAATCCATCCAATAAAGACATCTATGATCTTATAACTTTTTACTAAATTTTATCTATACTTGGTAGAGAAAAACTATCCTTAACACTAGCTTTATTTAGATCTCTAAAATCAACACATAATCTAATGTCACCATTTTTATTTGTAACTAGCACTAGATTGGGTACCCATTATGAATATTTTACAAAAAAAATGACACCAACATCAATCATCTTATCTATCTCTTTGTTAGTGGTGTCTTCTAACAAAAAATTAATTCTTTATATTTTTTTCCTTATAGATTTGATACCAGGTTTAATAGGTATGTCATGTTTAATAATTTTAATATCATAATTGTTAAGATCTTTATATGATCAGACAAAAATATCATGAACTCTTTAAATAATTTAATGAATTTAACTCTTTTGCTTGCAGTAATCTGAATTTCTAAATAAACATATTTTAGATCCCTTTTAGTACCTAAATTGATGGGAATAGTTTCACCAATTATTCTCTTAGAAGGCTCTTTCAATCTATAAATTTTAGGTTGATCGTTAGGCATGAACATAGATTTCAAACTTGCTAAACTGATGGATAATTTATTATTACTTAATTACAAATAATTTCCACAATATAATATATAATCACCATAATCAAAATAATTACCCTTAATGAAAGAATGTATGTGTTCATCAAAACTAAAAATAGAGCAACTATCATTTAAATCAAAAAAATTAGGATAAAATATTTCAGCATAAGAGAAGTTTGTAGTAAGTTCAGTTTCATTTAGAGTTGGATTATATGCAAAAATAGCGAGTTTATTAGCTCAACATTATATTCTTTAAGAATATGAGTGATTGAAAGCTTCAAAATGTTCAAGTAATGATCAAAACTTTTATGTATAATGATGTAGATAAGTTTGATTAGTTTTATATATTTTATGAAATTCTCTAACAATCAATTCAGAATCTTCAAAAACTTCTAAATACTTAACATTAAATTCAATAACCTTTTCCAACTCTAAACATAATACTTTAAATTTTATTTTATTATTAGTATTTTCGAATCATAATTTGAAAGCATAACGAAAAAATTTACCTATAGGATAAATTAAACAAATTCCAACTCTGCTACCTTGTTGAGAACAAACTCCATCAAAGTAGAGAGACCATAAAATATTCTTTTAAAAAAAAATTCACACTGATTTTTTGGTTCATCTAAATTCAGTAATTGATAAGTTCTAATTCTAGTTTCAACATAAGAAATAATTGAAAAAGTAAATGATTCAATAGGTATACTAGACCAATCCTCTCTTTTAATGAAAACAATTTCATTACTAACAAGAACCCATGTGACATCCTTTCCAACAAAAGCACCCATTTATTTAGACTAATCTCTCCCTACTAACATAATGCAATTACTAGGGATATCTAATATTTGAACATTAGTTATGCATCTAATTATTTCATCTTGTGTAATTTTAATGACCATGTCACGAAACTTATCACAACTTTTAGTTTGTCTAGAATCAAAATAAGTAATTTTTTAATTGTATATTTCATAATATATACCTAGTTAATGTAATGTCCCGTGATGGGTGGACCTGGGTCCCACGTTGATGGGCCCCACTACTGATTGCCGGGCTGGTTTGTCGAGGTTCATGCCAGGAGGTAATGTCCGACGATCCTCCGTGACTGGCTAAGATGACTCAGAAGAGGAGTCCATTAAGCCACAATTTTGTGGTCTAACGGCCAGTCTCCCTTGGTATCAGAGTGCAAGTCTCAGGGTCGAGACCTTCCTAGGCAGGTGGACTATAATGTCCCATGACGGGTGGACCTGGGTCCCACGCTAGCTGGCCCCACTACCAGTTGTTGGGTTAATTTGTTGAGGTTCGTGCTAGGAGGTAATGCCCGAAGGTCCTCCATGACTGGCTAAGATGACTTGAAAGAGGAGTCCATTAAGCTACAATTTTGTGGTCTGACAACCAGTCTCCCTCGAGAACCTGGGTCCCACACTGACGGGCCCCACTATCGATTGTCAGGCTGGTTTGTTGAGGTTCATGCCAGGAGGTAATGCCTGACGGTCCTTCGTGACTGGCTAAGATGACTCAAAAGAAGAGTCCATTAAGTCATGGTTTTGTGGTCTGACGACTAGTCTCCCTCTCGACAAACCAGCCTGACAACCAATAGTGGGGCCCACCGACATGGGACCCAGGTCCACCTGTCACGGGACATTATAGTTTGCCCACCCAAGAAGGTCTCGACCTCGAGACCTACACTCTGATACCAAGGGAGACTGGTCGTCAGACCATAAAATTGAGGCTTAATGGACTCCTCTTCTGAGTCATCTTAGTCAGTCATGGAGGACCGTCATGCATTACCTCCTAGCATGAACCTCGACAAACTAGCCCAACAATCGGTAGTGTGGCCTACCGACATGGGACCCAGGTCCTCCTGTCATGAGACATTACAGTTTGCCTACCCAGGAAGGTCTCTAGACCACAAAACCATGGCTTAATGGAGTCCTCTTTTGAGTCATCTTAGCCAGTCACGGAGGACCATCAAGCATTACCTCCTGGCATGAACCTCGACAAACCAGCCCGACAACGGGTAGTGGGGCCCACCGGCATGGGACCCAGGTCCACCCGTCACGGGACATTACAGTCTGCCTGCCCAAGAAGGTCTCGACCCCGAGACCTATGCTCTGATACCTAGGGAGACTGGCCATCAAACCACAATATTGTAACTTAATGGACTCCTCTTTTGAGTCATCTTAGCCAGTCACGGAGGATCGTCAGGCATTACCTCCTGGCATGAACCTCGACAAACCAACCCAACAACCAATAGTGGGGCCCACTAGTGTGGGACCCAGGTCCACCCATCACGGGACATTACAGTCTGCCTGCCCAGGAAGGTCTCAACCTCAAGACCTGCGCTCTGATACCAAGGGAGACTGGTCGTTAGACCACAAAACCACAGCTTAATGGACTCCTCTTTCGAGTCATCTTAGCCAGTCACAGAGGACCGTCAGGCATTACCTCCTAGCACGAACCTCGATAAACTAGCTCGACAATCGATAGTGGGGCCCGCTGATGAGGGACCCAGGTCCACTCGTCATGAGACATTACAGTCTGCCCGCCTAGGAAGGTCTCGACCCTGAGACCTGCGATCTGATACCAAGGGAGACTAGCCGTTAGACCACAAAAGTGTGGCTTAATAGACTCCTCTTTCGAGTCATCTTAGCTAGTCACGGAGGATCATCAGGCATTACCTCTTGGCATGAACCTCAAAAAACTAGCCCGACAATCGGTAGTGGGGCCCGCCGGCATGGGACTCAAGTCCACCTGTCACGGGACATTACAGTTAATTTGTAATATATTTAAGCATAATATTCTTTGAGGTACCTATATTTAAGATATAATTATGGATTATTTTATTAACAATTTTAATCATAATAAAGAGAAATATAATCATTAGGAGGATCGTAATTTTGCACAAAAATAGTTGATTGCTTATTCCTATCTTCTTCTTTTAAACCTACATCAACTTTGGAATTCTTAACAGTTTCATTAATCTTATCAAGTTGTCCTGCAAGACTAATTGTCTGTAGTAAAAAGAATCCAACTTCAATTATTGATAAATCATCAATTATGTTATAAGTTTTAACATCAGTTTGTCTAAAACTTTTAGGCTTATAACGTTGATATTGACTATTGTTATAACCAGTTGATAATTTTTTTTTTGAACATCATTATCGGTTGAACTATTAACATTATTTTGAAATATTTTTCTTTTATCATTAGAAGAAGAATTATTATTTATTATTTTATTATTTTGAGAACCATAATCTTTATTTTTAGTATTCACAATATAAGCATTCTTATTTTTCGATAGATCATCAAAAGTGTTTATATTGTCTACTAAATATTTAGATATAAGATCTTTTCCTTGAATTTTTTTAAAAACTTATAAACAACACGTGAATCTACATCATGATCTAATTCACATACATTACAATAATAAGTAATAACTAACTTTTTATTTTCATTATTATTTCTATTTGAGGAAGAAGATTTATCGTTAAACTATCTTTTAACAATGATCGACTCATTTCTTAGACTTTGAATAGCCTTTAAAATTTTTGAATTGTCTGAATTTAAACTTGTAGAAGACATTTTCTTAAATTTTATGTGTTTAAGCTTCTTTTCATATTCAATACATAATGTTATAATTTTATCATATCCTGTAATATCTCTATCTTTTGGAGTCATTTTATATTTTAAAAGTAAAATATTACAAAGATAAAGTCTAGATAACTTCTTAGAAGGTTTAAGATCACGTGGAATATTTTGACGTAGCTTAGTGAACCTAATAATGAAATGGTAAATGGTCTCACTTAGATCAAAATAAAAATTTACAAGATCATTGACTAGATCAAAATATTTTTTAGCTTTTTCAAAAGATAATTCTAGCCAATCGTCAATATCTTTTCATGTATCAATAACCTTGGCAGACAAACTAATAAATGCTTGGTAAACTTTTCTTTCAAGTGTTAGAGCAAAAGTTCTTAAGCAAATTTTTTTATTTACTATTCCAAGAGTAGCAGAAACTAATCTAAAAGATTTTAATTGATCTTCTCAAGATTCTTCAAGAGCATCAAAAAACTTTGGTATATTTAATTCTTTAAGAGAAGACAACTTACCATAACAGTTTCCAACATTATTTGGATTTGCAAAAATCCGTGGAGTTACAACTATTTGTTGTTTTGCTTGAACTTTTTTTTTGTCTTCACCTTCAGTGAGATCAACTTGATCTCTATTATTTTATAATCTATGAATTAGATCTTATATTCTTATTTATACTTCTGCATGATCTTTTATTGAAAGTTTTAATAGTTACATGAACAAATTGATTATTTTGAATTTAATTAACTAGATTTAATTACAAATTTATAACAACAGGTTCATAAGGCAAAATAAAGTCTTTAAAAGGAAAAGAATTAGAAAGAAAATGAGTTATAGGCCTAAGATTAACAACTAAAACTCTAGCTCTATCTTCCTGAATTATTCTATTCAAATTAAGAATGTCTTATTGAGTCTCATGTGTGAGACTAGAATACCAATTGATCTCAAATTTTGTAATCTCTTTTTGATTTACGACCCAAATGGCTTATTAAAGATTTTCAAGATCATTATACCATGCATAACATGTTAGATTAAAAACAACATCAATTTGATAATCAATAATATCAATTCTAGGTTGGATAATAGGAGGTTATTGTCCTCCAAGTACCATGAGCAAGAAGAAAATAAAACTTAAAATAAATCAAATTTTTGAATGGATCTCCAACAGAGTCACCAAATTTATTGATGATAAAAATTATACCATCCATGAATCAATCATTTCACTTATTATGAAAGTTAAGTTGGAATCGTACCAGTCTAATCGTGGGGTTTTAAAGGTTTAACTACGATCCTAAAGACATGAGTGATTTTTTAAATGTTTTGAAAAATAATAAATAAGTTAACAAATTTAACATATTTTATTATAATTTTAGAAATCTTCTTTATCAAATAATGAATTAGTTTAGATATGAATATGTAATCTATCTTATTCAATAAAGAAAACATATGAATTAGATAATCTCCTTAAGGAAAGAAATTTGATTCAGTAAAATAATATATTTCAAGTAACTTCTTGCTTTTGCTACAATATTTCCAAGTAACTTCAAAAGATAAACCAATAAATAGATTTGAGATAAGATAAAATGTAAATAGATATCCAATCAAGTAATCAATCAAATAAATCAAACACATAAGAGACACAACAAACAACAGTTAACAAACAATTAAAACAAAGCAAACATAAAATGACTAGACTAAACTAAAATATAAAAAGAAATTAATCTATCTAAGAATGAACAAGTTGATGAACAATTAAAGAGTAATAAATGTTAAATAAAAATAAAGGTAAAAGGGGTTAATCAACAATCTAAACTAAAACAAAACTAGAACTATAATATGAAATCTAAATAAATTTCATATCTAAATTAAACTATGACTAACCTACAAAACAACTAATAACAAATCTAATAAAGAACTTTAAAATTAAACGTAAACTATATGAAAGGAACTAATCAAAGAACAATCTATATTAAAGTATGCAAAGAAAGACCTATATAAGAAATCACTTAAAGAAAACAAAAGTAAAACAGTAAACTAAAGAGATAGAAAGATAAAGATATAAACTAAGAAACATAATTCATAACTAAATTAATAAAAGATAAAAAACTATACTTAAAATTAGAGTAAATATAAAATATAATAAAGTTTGCGAGTCTTAGGGAAGAGTTGTCTTAGCAAAATAAAGTAGATTTTATTAAGAAAACCAATATCTTTATTTACAAATATCTTATGAGACAATATTTAAAATCAAAATAGATCAAAGAGATGTCATCAAACAATGAAGTGTTAATAATTATTTAAGTTGAATATTTGGATTATGTGTATAGGATTGTAAATAACAATCATCAAAAGATGTTAAATTTAATAATCTTCAGATAATCTATTATAAATGATAATAAAAACTAATATACCTATGTTGCCTAAGTAATTATTTAACCATCAAATAAAGTACCATTGAATTTATTTGTAAAAATCATGCCATCTCAAAGAAGTTATATAGAAAAAAGAGGTATGAATGATTAACTTCATAAAATGCATAAGTCTTTAGTACCTGTGTTTTTCTTCTACCTTCAAATGAATCTTTGATCTCTTTTTATGCTTCAAATTTAGTTGAAAAATAAGTTATAACTAACCTTAGTTATTAGTTTATCATAACTAATTGACTTTAAAAGTCAATTAATTATAAATAGTTATTGGTTAATGATATATTTAATTAAGACTTAAAAAATCTTAATAGATCAATTTTTTGAATTTAGACCAGTTACTTATCTTAACGGATGGGGATCCTCATCAATTAATAATAAAATAGAATACTTATATCAATTATTAAATAGATAAATCAAAGATTAATAAATTCTATTTATATCAAACCATGATACATATTCCAAAATTAACTTAGGTGTATATGTGTGTGTGTGTGTGTATAAAATTAAGTCCATTATACTTCTCAAAATTATCAAATATTTGAAAGTTTATGCATCAAAATTGTAAGTTAAAAGATCAAGTCTGAAAGTAAACTATCTGTCAACTATAGTCCAACTAAAAAATAAAAAGTTTATCTAGATGACATCTAGTAGTCATCAAAATATAAAAGTACTTTAATTATAGGCTTCTCATGCTCATTAACACTTTAATTATACTTCATTTCAATTGTTGAAAAATGCAACTTCATTCCAGAATCACTTGTATTATCATCAATTTCTAGCTTGATTCACTTGAGCACTCTGAGCTTAATTGGTGAATATACATCATTCTGACTGACTGATCTTTTATTTGAAGTGGAAGGATGCATCTCAATCATATATTTTTTGCCTGATAAAATAAGCTTCTCCAAATTCAGTTTCATGCATCTTATGATGGGTTCACTATGAGAAGATGTCATACCTAACTTCTTACATCCCAAAATAGTTTCTCTATAAGGAGATGAAGGCTCATTTAAAATTGAAATAATGGAAAGATTGATAAAGTTTTTAGTATACGCTATTTTAATCTCAATCTGGGTGGTTCTCTGATCAGGTTGTGGTTCAATAGTAGGCTCAATTCTTTTAGGAATGGATGATTGGATTGAAAAATGACGAATATTGCTTTGTAGATGATATGAGGAACTGTTGTGTGAAGGGGTCCTAGTACCAAAATTATGCCCATAAATTTTTTTGTTTCCACTATTGCCCCTATTATTGACTGGGTTGAAAGGTAATTTATTTAAGATATTCTAAAATTCAGGGTTTGTTGCATTAAAATGAATAGACATCTTAACACCTTTATGAAACCTAGGGCTAAATCTCCTAGCCTTAAACCACCTCTCTGAACATTTTTATTAGGATTATGCTAGTTAACATTGATACCATAATTCTACCCTAACCTCTATCATCATTACTCCTACTTGACCTAGGCTGATCCCATCCAGACATCTCAACAATCTGAAATATTGATTATGAAGATGGAAAATCAACACATATTCAATCAAAATGAAACAAAACTACATTCTACATGTTTAGTCAAATCTCAATAAAAATTCTTAACTGAACTATACCAAGTGTATTCAATATCACTGAATCCCAAAAATCTTATCAACTGAAACTTTAGAAATAAAATTATAATATCATAATTTTATTTCACAAATATTGTAATAGTTTCTATCTTCAAAGTATCATCTTATTTTAAAACCAAATTGAATCAACCCAAAATTGAAGAAATATTCATAAATTTATTTATGAAAAATAATTTTTGAGAAATAATTATCTCTCTTATAAGTTACATTTCAAACTAGAAAAAACACTTATAAAACTTTGAAATATAAACTATATACTATCTAAAGTTCAAGTGAAACACCTGACTTCTTCAAGGTAGTATTATTTCAACATCCAATTTTAAAACAAAACCCAAGACTTCAATACTGAGATGTAAATTTAACAGGGATTTCATATTTTTATATCTAATTCTTCCTCAAAATATAGATTCACAATACACTTGTGTATAAACTCTGTGGTCTCAAACATGTTAAAAACAATCATATTTATATGCTTGATAACCTTCTGACATAACTTTCTACACTATCGCTGACCACAATATTTACAACTTTTTGTATATAACCATCTCTTGATCAAATAAACAAAATTTATTTCCATAGAAAACTAAAGTGGGTGAACTAAAAAAAATGAGATCTTAAGAAATTTTTTTTTTTGAAACCCTTCCAAGATAAGCACAATAGACATAATTGTTGACTTAAACATCAATATCTCAGGCATATATACATTCATCTTGTATCAAAAACTTTGACACAAATCAACAAGCTTTTCAAAACATTAACAACCCTACATGCACAAAGATATGGCTTCAAAAACTAAAAACATCATATACTTCAAAAATAATCGACCTGTTAAATCTCAAAATTTAGCAAAAATACGATAAATCCTTCTTGATTTCTAAACTTGACAATTTCTATATGCATATAGCTTTCTTTTTTGAAACTAAAACTAATGTGAACTGCAATCCTATTATGCTCAGTGTTTCAAAACCCGTGGAACAAATAAAATCCTAAAGAACTTTCCATCCTTCAAAACTTTTCAAAATATCCTTGAAAACACACAAACATGAATCCTTGAATGAAATTGAAAGAAAATACAACTAAACATCAATGCATGCTCAATATACCTTGAAGTTATTTCTTAAAACCCATCAAATATTCATGCAAACAAATGAATCTCTCAAATTCATGAATGGATATCTACAGAATCAATCATACAGGGTTTATTCTCAAATTTTCTAAAGAACCCATTGAATCGACATGTATGAACTCTTTTCTACCAAATTATTTCAAAGTTGGTGCTAATAAAATAAAACCCTTTGACAAGTGAAAGTGAAAAGCCACCTATGAAACTAAAACCAGACTGAAATCATATTCAATAGACAAATCTCATATATTCCCAAGTCTCTATTTATCTTGTCTCTTCTTGAAAATATATCAAGCTTAAATCCATGAAACTAAAAACATCATCTAACCTTATCAAACATGCATGCACAAAATTAACTTTAGAATTTATTGACATGCAGTCTGAGACCATATTTATTCAAAATATCAAATGAATATTTCTCAAAAATTCATTTATCTTATTTACAACATACCTAAAAATGCACCTTTGTAGTCTTTCTGCTTGGAATCCTTTGAAATCCCTTTTTGCAACTCGAAATCCACTTGAAATGCAAACTGTCAGAGCTTTGATTCCTCAAGCAAGATTCACGAAATGACCAAAAACCAATAAAAAGGACCTATTTATATTCACTACCCTCCACCATGACTGGCTTGTTGACATGCTCGATTTCAATTGGGTCATCCAACTAGTCATTAAAGTTTAGCATTATGCTAACAATTTTGAAAAAACCATCAAATTTATTAATAACCAAAATGCCTACTAACTGCTTGCCAACTTCTATGAATCGAGACATGCATGCTTCATATTAAATTCTTCTTTACTGCTAAATCCCCAACTTGATCTCGATGCTTTAGGATTGTATTTTATATTAAATACCTCTACCAACTCATCTTTCCTAGTCTTAATATCAAATACGTGACTTGAAACAAATCACATTACCCTCAATTACTTGCCATTTGAACCTATGTATTTCAATACTTAGGCTAATAAAATCAAATTAAACTTCAAACAAAAACTTATGCCCTCGAGATCACCAAATACTTTGTTTGAATTTATCAAGGACTGATGGGTCTAGTAGTATTATTCCAAGACTTAGGATAAACAATCATAAGGTAGGAACTTTAGAACATATGAATTGCAATCATTTTAGGATTTAGCCTTAGGAAATGTTTGAATTATGAACGTTAGTTAAAAAGTATATAAAAATAAATACTTAGAATTATAAGACCCTTTATGTCCTTAAAATCAGTTGATCCAATCAACAAATCAACCTCAGTATACCAACAACTTCAAAAATCCATAATATCACAAGAAATGAAAGTGATTCCTTAATGAAAGTTATAAAACAATTATAATTAATTTAGAATGATATTATTTATGACTAAAATCTATTGAATTGAGATATATTTTTAGATTGAGAAATCATATGACTTCAAAAATGAAGTTCATAATAAGTCAAAAATTGATTTATTAAACCATAACAACTACAACTGGTTTATCTATATAACCATACTAAACAATTATATACCATTCTTATCTGCCTAAAACCAAATCTCATAATGCCTCTAAAAATATCAACTCAGTCACCACAAATTATTCACATTGTTCAAAAAATGAAGAGTCTAATACATAAATCATCATGATCATTCAAACTTAACTGAGATCAATCTAAATATAACATGGTAAAAATATAAAATTTCCAACATTAAAATAATACAAAGTGATATTATCCCAAATTGAAATGGTGTCTTATAACCTAATCATGATTAAAAAGTAAGATAATTGATCACAAACATTCAAAATGATAAATATATATATATGCACATTTTATTCATTTATCCACTATGCTTTTTGAAACCACTCAAAATATAAACACGAATTCATCAACCAATCATCATCAATTTATAATCAAATAATATGCATCTAGATAATATACTAATTGACAGGTCCTCGACATAATTTTATATTTCATGACTGAGTCATCACTATGACAGAAAGTATTAATTTTGGAAAAAATTGAAGGGGTGTGAAAAATAGGCACACCATGCAACTTTTAGAAAATTATAAAAACTTCTAAGATATTTTTCATGGGCTAATTCTGAGGGTCGTAAGGGCTTCCATAGATCACTTGGAACATTTGCTTCCAACCCAAAGAAGCTGGGGGATTGGGTCTCCTAGATACTAAAATTCAAGGCCTTTCTCTTGGTGCCAAATGAATTATCAGAGGTCTTACTGGGAATGAACCCTAGAAGATTCTTCTATGCCATTGTATCTTTCAGGGACTCTCATGTGATAGAAAGGCTTGGCAAGGCCTGTGATTTCATTCCCTGCTCATAACCCTAGTACTTGTTAAGATCAAGGGTTCCTTTGTGATTATAAGTATATGGAAAGTTTGGGAGAAGCTTAAACCTCACCCTAATTGGGTAGGTGAGGGTTTCAAGAATGGCCTCTCCATTAAATTTCAGTCCTTTTTGTGGTTTCCTTGCTTAAATTTTCACAATGTTCCCTTTCCTTGAGTCCCCTGGGTTAAAGGGTTAAACCTTTTCAAAAAAGGTGTGAAGGTTATCAGTGATCTTTTTTGCAAGGAAAATAGGGTCTAGCTCACTTGGTAACAATGTCAAAATAAATTTCATTTAATTAATTTAGATGCAAAGGCTATGATAGAAATTCAAGGCTCCAGACTTGATTATTTACATAAATTAGGAGTCAATTCCCTTGTTCCTTAGTGGAAGGATTGGCACTATCCTATGGCCACCCCTTCACATGATACTCTCCTTAACTGGGGTATCATTTACTTGCTCCACAACATATTTCAGATGATATGCTTAATCTCAGATGGAATATCCATTCCAGACATGGGGTTTGGGCTTGACACTTTAGCATTATGTAGTCCGCTTCTATTGAGACTAAAAAAGTTCATTCTTTATGGTGTCTTCTCTATTAGGGCTTATCTGTAGGAGATCTCTCAAGCATTTGGGCATGCCTAACCCCATTTTCTTGGCTTGCCAATAACCAAAATTATTAAACACCTTTTTTGGTTTTTACCTTATGCATAATTTGTGTGGTACTGGACACATTCCCTTTTTTAGCCCTTTCAACTTAAAGTATTCACGTGGAAGATGTCTCTCTTGGGGGACTCAACTCTGTTGCCTATAAAATATAATCATTTTTGGTAGATATTTCAATCTAACATTTTGTTTCAAATCTGAAAAGCTATAAACTATGCTTGCTTTAATCATGAAGCATAGGAATGTAGTTTTATTTTACTAACAAAATCACCATTCTATCTAATGTTACTCTTTAGATTAAAATCCAAATAGATAAGGTTTGTTTGAAACTCAACCACCTCTAACATTTACTTGATCATTAGGGAAATAATTTGTGCATGGTCAGTCATGAACCTCCTGAGCCCCCATGACATCCTTTGCCTCTCAAGGATGAGGGCATGGGCCACATCCATAGCAATCCAAATTTAGATGTAGGAGCCATTTTCCATGATGGTCACCACCTTGTTGGTCTTCTCCTCATCATGGTGGCTTGATTGGCTCATTTAGATATAGAGGTGATGGTAGCGGCTAAGGATTTCCTCCCCCATCCCAGGATGGTGATATTAAAGGTTGGGGTTTGCCTCCCTAAGGCAAGTTCCCATGCCTAGCTCTAGTAGTTTCCCCTGAAAGAAATCAAGATGAGAGATTAGAGGCTCAATAAAATACTAGTTGAGAGCCCTTACCTATTAATGCGAGAGCCCTTACCTATTAATGAAGATCCTCATGCCCTAGGAGGATGGGGTGGTAAGCCTCATGAACCACCATCTCCTTCACCTCCCTTAATGTCCATGTTTGTTATGGCTACTTAATTGTTCTTTTTATTATTATTTGTACCTTGTTCTCTCTACTTTGTTGTCACACTATTGATGTGATGTAATTTTTTGTGAGTGTGATCATTTTTTGACATCTTTTTTGACTTGTCCCGAGGTATTTTTCCCCTCGATGTGATTATGCTCATGGGGTGTGACTTTTTCACCCCTTTTTTTGTATGATCAACATTGTACCATATCTTGTTTAATTAATATATAGGCACTTTTCAATTAAAAAAGGTGTGATTGAATTATGGTGTTTATTATTAATGTTGAATTGTTAGTCTCATATGTTTACATAGAATATTGATCTCATTAACCATTTGTTCATTATTGATTTGATCACAATAATCATTTGATTACTATGAGTGTGCATTTTTATATGAACAAAAGGTCATTAGACATAATATGTGTGTGTGTGTGTGTGTGTGTGTGTGTGTGTGTGTGTGTGTGTGTGTGTGTTTGTGTCTAAATATATATGTATATGTGTATTATATATATGTATTTATATATATGTACATGTGTGTGTGTGTGTGTGTGTGTGTGTGTGTTGGCTAGATTTTATGCATAGCTTAAAACTTAGATAGTCATGAGATAAATCTCCTTCATTTAACGTTGAAGATCCCATGTAAGATGTTTATCTATCAAGGTTTTGAATACTAATAACTAATTTTGGGGGTATTAATTTAATCGCCTCAGCTCATGAATCATAGCTAGGTAATTTGGCAACAAATAAGTAGCTATGTTTAGGAATAGTGCAGAAAAGGGGAATATATATCAATGGTTACAGAAAGAGGAAGCATGCTTAGCAATAAATAAATTTTAGAGTTTATTGGATCCACACAATCATAAATAAACAAGAAAATCACATTTTTAGCAAGAAAGAGAAGGAATAAATTGTCCCTCAGATCCAAAATAACATAAAGTTCACCTTGAGATCTTAATAGAATATTTAGCAAAATTCCATAGACATAAATTCACCATAAATTTACTTCCCTTTATTCAATCCATACTAGTTCACAAAATCACAGTCAAGAGTTTTAACACAAAGTTTGAAATCTTATAAATGCACAAGTTACAATAGCTTTTGCCAAAATGTTCTGATCCTTAGCCCATAGGCTTCTTCCTATATTTATAGTGTCCAAAAAACAAATAAAAATATGAAATATTAATTACTTTTTCTGTATGTGCAAGCTACAAAATTAGAGACAATTGAGAGTCTTTATCTTGAATTCCCTCATTGTATGGCACAAATGATTTTTAACTTAAAATAAAATATCCCATTTTGCATGTCTGCCACCTATTTCCAAGTAATTAACTTTTTCAAATAGCTTGAAGTAACGGATTTTAAACAAATTACTTAAGTTTTTGTAATTCAAATTAATTTCTCAATTACTTTGTCGGAGAGAAGAAGGAAGGAAAAATAAGAAGAAGAAAGAAGAGAAAGTTAATCCAGCTGCACGGCCTCAATCTTGTTCTTATTCTGGTATTGGATGTACCTATAAAATATGTATTGCACCACTCCTCCATCAACATTTTCAATAACTTCAGTCTCTATTTTGAACCTTAGGGACTATCTTTCTAGGATCCTACCGAATGTGTTTACCTTTGTCAAGCTGGGTTTCAATTCCTTGACATCACCGTGAAGTTTAAGCAGTGTCTCAATTGAATTGCAAGTAAAAGGAGTGACAGCTTCATCTATCTTTTTCTGGAGAACCAAAAGGAAGTCTTTAAAGGATGTTGGAGGATTTTCAAGTGTATAACTTGTAACATAATAGATATAATTATCCATCTGCTCCATCACTTTATCAACCTCTTCTTCTAGTAGTTGTATTTCACCCAGAATGTTTTTTAGAGTTTTTATGCAAAAAGACATGATTATTTATAGTTGGTTGCCCCTTTGTACTAATTTATCTGGTATAATTTGTTCTTCAATCAATACTTTCTTAGGCAATGAATTTATTTCAACTAGGGTCTCTAACTGGCATTCAATAATTCTATTTTCACTATCTATTTCCTCCATTAACTCCCTCAACTGAGTAAACTTACTATGCATATCATCCAAGCTATCTGGTATTTATTTGTATTTCTCTATTGATTTTTGAATGATCTACTATGTCCACTCATCAACAACCCTGGCTTTGTCTCCTATGTCTTCAAATTCTTTGATGACTTGCTCTTCTACTAGCACAGGCTGAGATGAATACTGTGCAACCTGTGCAATGATCTCACATAGCTTGGAGATTTTCTCATTAAATTTAGATTTTTCAATTTTTTCCTTATCCATCTTGGAGAAGAGTGCATTTATTAGAGTTTGGGTATCTTGCTTTAGTCCTTCAGTAGTAACTTTTCCCAAAGCAACTCTAGTTACTGTTATGTCTACTGCAGTCAATTCTCCCTTTTGTTTTCCCTTTGTTGGAGTTGACATTTGAGAAAACTTTTAACCAGAAGGTTCAATGACTGTCTTTGAAGTCACTTTGGAAGCTTTTGACCTTTTACCTCTTCCTCCTAGGCTCTTGAGTAGTTGTAGATCCTCCTCTTCTAAGTTTATTACTTCCCTAGCCTCTGGAACTACTTGTGAAGCCAACCAAGATGAGAAGTCACTATGTGGGGGGTGAGAAGTGTTAACATGTACCAACATATCTTGATTGGACCCTGTTGCATCAAAAGTTAACACTATATCATGGCCTTCTCCTTCTACACCATCTAGAGAAAGTACTCTTTCAAACTCTGTCATTTTCTCTACTATCAAGTGCTTCTTCAACTCTTCATCTGTAGTAGTTTGGCTATGACTTTCTACTCTAATTGCCTTTTTCACCAATGGTTATTTATGGGCATGAGAATCCCCAAAGATGAAGAAATGGTATTTGAAGGAGGAGGTAAGTGTCTCGGTGGTGAGAAAGGAGGAGGGTGAGGTGATGGATCTATTTCTTTTACTAAACAGAGAGTGAAAGATGCTGGCTTTAAAGGTGGAATAATTGTGATCTTTCATGAATATTCTGAGGTTGGATTTACTAGGGATGTTGAAGTGCTATGAGTTGATATAGAAGGAATTTTGTCAACATGAGGTTCTTGTGAAGTAGATGAATATTCTCACTCACCTGTTGCTTGAGATTTTTTATGCACTTTTAACTTTTCTAGTCTTCGGCTGGTCTCACCTTCATGTTTCCTCTTTTTGAAACTCCCCTACCTTATTTTCTACATTATTGCATCATCCAAATAATGTACCTTTCCCTGAAACCAATTTGAAGTATTAATGAGAATGATTGAAGTTCTATCCATAATTATTTTTTAACTAACTTTAATGATTGGTAAAGGGGCCTTGTCTCCTCCCCTTTGATTGTATGCATCAAGTATCACATGGCCATCATCAAGAAGATTCTCAAGTATCCTTACCAAACCAAAATTAACAATTTGTTGTAGTGTTAATCTGTTGAATTCCCTTCTTCTAACTTCAAATTCATTCCTACAATTAATCCAAAAATCCTCCAATGTGGGGATGTGCATATATTTTATAGAGATCATCTTTTTTGCAATCCCTTTATGATCAAATTTCATCCTAGCTTGGAAATATTCCTGCTCATAATGAAGAAACATTTTTGTTTGGACATTCTTAGCCTTTTAGATACTCTGACAATTATAATTACCAATTATGATGGGGAAGTTAACTGATGCCTTATGTTGCTTTGCTTGCAAGTCATGTAATTTTACCAATTATCTTCATAATTCCATTATTAACCATTTGTCATTGGGGTATCTTGGTAGCTTAAGTAGTGATACTAAGAAACCATTAATCATGAGGTAAGTGAAATCAACAAATTGAATGAAAATGTAGCCAAATTGAGAGACAACCTCCCATGCCTCCCTGCTTACTCTGCTTATTTTTAGATCATTATTTAGCTTACAAATGATTTCATATAAGAAGTCATCAGTTACTATCTTGTATTTATTAAAGTATTTAGGTAATACCAGCTGTGGGTAATACTCATAAATAGGGTCTGTTACTAACATCCCTCTCATGTCTAGTTTGGAGAATATTCCTTCTAAGGTTGGAGCATCTACTAGATATGAAGCAATTTTGAAATCAAGCATCTAACCTTCTTGAGCTATTCACCAATGTTATTACTTATTATTTCAGCCTAATTGATCATTGCATTGATGCTATTGAATTCAATTATTTTGATGAAGTAATACATCCATGAGTAGAAGAATTTTGCATTTCTTTCTCCATTTATTTTTCACAACAACTGGCTCATGCCATCAACTTCTTACACAAGATCCGATATTTGAATGGTCTTCAGAAATCTAGATGGCTACTTAAATTTTTTCAGATAACTTTTATTCATGATACTTATACATTCGACTGTACTGCTTTCCTATCTATT
This sequence comes from Torreya grandis, assembly GCA_037957365.1. Taxonomy (NCBI): domain Eukaryota; kingdom Viridiplantae; phylum Streptophyta; class Pinopsida; order Cupressales; family Taxaceae; genus Torreya; species Torreya grandis. The sequence goes on from JARHVA010000359.1 coordinate 2,802,026, forward strand.
AATGGCCCTTTGCATGTTGACATCAAGTACTTTGGATTTTGTTGGAATTTTAAGACAGTAATTGAATAATTGTGTGTCCAAATTTATCACTGTATTGCCTGTTATGTCCCTGACTATTTTAGTTAAAGGATTGTAAAATTTGGCACACTCTAAAATAAACTCTAGACATTGGGGAGTACTTGTAAATGCTATAGCTTGAATGATCCTACTATTAACCATAGCTTGCATAAGGGGTGTCTTGCGAGTTGCCTTGGATCTATCAATTAATTCACTTACAGACACATGTCCCATATCAATACCACTTATTTCATCAAGTTTAGGCACTATACATGATTCCACTGGATAGCCCTTGTACTCATAGCTCATACTGCCTGGATGTGATTTTGCCTGAGATTTTTTTTCCTCTCTTTCTTGAAGCTTTTGCAATTGCAAGAGTGAAATCTTCTTACGTGAAAATTATTTCTCCTGACCTTCCTGCCTCTTCTATCTTTGATGATATCTCCTGCATGTCAGACATTTTCCACAACTTCTCTCTCATAAATATGTGCACAACTTAAAATGTTCATGTAAAAAATTTGAACAAACGTGTAACTCAACATTTGTCAAGTTCATTCATGCATATGATCAATTTTAGTTTCTTGAGAATCATGCTATTATGAAATTTTAGGTAAACTTTTAGTGCACATAATGAGAAGTGGGCTTAACTGGGAGAGAAAAAAGAGTTGCTTTGGTCTACTTGCCTTTGCATGGTGGATTTGGAGGGCTGCCTTACTCATTTTTGAGTCACAAAAATTCTATTTAAGCTTTCTCTTTGTATTGAGGACTTTTCGAGGTGCATTACTTACTTTACTTTATAAAAGAGAAATAAGTAATGACTTAAAAAAGTTCCATTTGTATTTAGGACTTTTGGGGCTGCATTACTTACTTTATAGATGGCAAATAAGTACCGACTTAAAAAAGTTCTCTTTGTATTTAGGACTTTCGAGGGTGCATTACTTACTTTATAAAAGGGAAATAAGCAATGACTTGAAAAGTTCTAGTTGAGCTTTCTTTTATATTGAGGAATTTTTTAGCTCACTTAATGAAAATAAGTAATGACTCCTAGGAACTCCACTTTACACTAAGCCTTTATATGGTAGACTTTTGGGTAGGCTCGACTTGTTTCAATAAAGTAAGTAATGAGACTAATTTTTTTTTATTTGGTCTTTAAAGTGGGCTGAGAAATTTTAGAGGCAACTTACTTATCTTTTTTAAGGAAGTAAAGACTCAATAAAACTTTGATTTGGTCTTCATTATTAAAATAGCAAATTTTTCAAAAATCTCAAACTATTTGTGAATTGAAGCAAAGGAAGGAAGTAAAGGGAGACAAAATGTCTGATTTACTCTTCATTTAAAATAGCAGACATTTGTGAATGTTTAACTCAATAAGTAAATGGCTCATAGTACTGTGATTTGGTCTATAAATGGATGGCAATCAGAAGGACTACAAAATTTTCTAAGACTTTGACTTGTTTCACAAAGCAAGTAATGACTTAATAAAACTCTATTTTACTACTGTGGTCTTGGATAGTTTTGGGAAAATGATCGACTGATTTCTTGGAGGAAATTAAATTGATTTTGAAAACAAAAAACCAGGGCTATAGTTTGGTGAAATGATCATTCCAAACCCTAAGAATAAAAACTCTCAAACAATTGTCAATGCATACCAAGGCAAAAAGAAATCGATTAGGATTTTTTTTAGCTAGAAGGATGTATGAATTTTGGGAAAATAGATTTAGGGAAATACACATAAAACAAATTAAAAATAAAAACACATACCTGAAAGTAAAGACAAGATTGTGGGAGATTGCTCAAAAATTTCTCCAATTAGTCAATTCTATGAAAAACTCTTGCATGGATGGATGCTCCAAAGTGAGGTGAAGATAAAAATGATGTGGTAACCATGACCTAAAAAAGTGCATTATATATTTTATAATCCCCCACTTTAACTCATTAACTCAATTTATATCAAATGATTTTTTTAAACTCATTTAAAACAAGTAAAGTGATTTATAAAACCCGATTGGGTATAGGACAAAAAATTTAGTGACTTTAAGCACATGGGCATTTTGCGAGTGACTTTATGACTTCTTGGAGACAATTTTTAGCAATGTGTGCAATCAAAATCAAAAAGAAAAACTTAAAATAAACTAAATGGGAAAGCAACAACATGACCCACAATTAACAAAAGTCAAAAAGATCAAAAAAAATTTAAAAGGGTACTCCAAGATTTCTAGGTGAAATCTTGGGGACACCAGTTGGCTCCATCTATGGACATCTTTAATTCTGCCAAAATGAAAGAAGTGAATATGAGATCCTAGCATCTCTGGTTTCAAAAATTGTTTATTAGGTTTGAGGTCAGGCAAAAGAAAAACAAAAACAAAAACAAAACAAAAAAGAAATAACTGAGAGTTTTATTTATGTACACACAGGTTTTACCCTACATCTCAATTCTTAAAAAGCTTCAAATCTTGCCCATTGTAGGGCAATGATAACTCAATTCCATCTTGGTAATCAAGGATGAAACTATCCATTCTAGTAATCTTCTTGATCATGAAGAGCCCCTTCCATAGTGAATCAAATTTTCCATGCATTCCCTCTGGTTCATTTCTCTTATCCCACAAGAGCACCCAATCTCTAATCTCAAATTTTCTATCTTTGGCCTTTTTGTCAAACACATTCTTGAACTTAGTTTGATGTTTGGATAACCTATGTGATATCTAAGTACACACCTCTTACAACTTAGACAAATACATAACCCTTTTATCAAGTGCATCCTGATAGGTAGCATCTTTAATGGCTCTGGATAACAATAAAGCAGGGAATTCAAGAATAATAGGTATTTTAGCATCTGTCCCATACAATAGTTGAAAAGGGGACATCCCTATGGCCTTCTTTGGTGTAATCTTATTAGCTTAGAGTGCATCAATTTTTTTTTTGGTGCCATGTTCTTTGATTTTATTCCACTAGCTTGTGGATGATTATTATCAGGTTCTTATTGCTGGATTCCACTTGCCCATTGCCCTAAGGGTAATAGTTGGAAGAATGCACCAACTAAACACCATATGTGTAGCAAAAGTTGACTAGCTCTTTAGAGGAAAAATTTGTAGCATTATTAGTGACTATCTTGTGTGGGACACCAAATCTCACAATTATATTTTCCTTGATAAAGTTACATACTACTTCAAAAGTAGCATGCTTAACAGGAATATCTTTTACCCACGTAGAAAAATAATCAGTTATCATTAGAATGTAATGATGACTAGCACTAGAAGGAGGATTTAACATACCAATGAAATCAATTCCCCATTATTGAAATGGTTCATTAATCACTACTGACTTTAAAGGTAATGCTGGTAACTTTACACACCCAAAAAATTGCTAACATGCTTAACATTTAGAAACCCAATCTATAGTATCTTGAAACATAGTATGCCAATAATAAATGTCTTGAAGGATCTTATGTACAGTAACTCTTGCTAAGAAGTGAGTGCCACATGCCTTGCTATGAAACTATTCTAACAACTGGTCTTGCTGGGTTTTATCCATGCACTGGAGAAATACACCATCAATTCCTTTCTTGTATAAGCCATTATCTCAAAAGACAAAGTATTTTGATTTCATTTTGATGGTACACTTCTTGTGAGTGAGATGATCTGGGCATTCCATGTATGTCATGAAGTAGGCAATTTTGTTGTATCATTCATCAACCAGATTTACAAAAATAACTGTGGGCAGTTCTTCATCCAATTCCTCTTGAGGTAGATCATCTTGTCTTCTCTCTGTCATTAACTGGCAAGACCTCTTCCTCTGACTATATTTGTTGGTTTTATATCAAGGACATAATATTTCACCTTGGTTACCTAGGTGCCTCGTAGTAGTTCCAAATCTTGCTATGTCAAGATAGACTTGACTGCAATATCAGGTACATAGATAATTATATGTGTGGATACAATGTAATACCTGAATGTTTTGCATTCCTTGTCAACTGCATAGGCATGTTTCTCTATGGGAGTATTTTTAAACTCATAGGCCTTTAAAGGCATGCTCATGAACATTATAGGGGCTTTGACATCTTCTTCATTCTTCTACATCAGAATGGCTAACATGGTGTGCTTAGAAGAGTAGCAGTAAAGAATGAATTATTTACTAAAATTTGGTGATACCAGTACTGGAGCTTCTGCTAAGGCTGCTCTGATTTTTTCAAAGGTCTTTTTTCCTTCTTCATTCCATTTAAAATCTTGATTTTTTTTCATCATGTTTGAAATATGGTGAGTTAGTTCAAAAAAATCTGGAATTAATCTTTTGAGCAAATTTACCTTGCCAAAGAATGAATGAACTCCTTGCTTAGAGGTTGGCAGAGGCATGCTTTGAATAGCTTGAAATCTTTTAGGGTCTATCTTGGTTCCTTCATTTGAGATAATGTGTCCAATAAGTTTTCATTCACTATTAGCAAAAATGGACTTTTTGGGATTGAGAGATATCCCATGCTTCCCGCATTGAATGATAACTTCCTCCAAATCAACCATGTGATTACTCCTTTTCTTAGAAAAGATTGTTAAGTCATCAAGGTATACCACAATACTCTTATCTTTTAGATGAGAAAACATCAGATCCATTGCCTTTTGGAAGGTTGCTCTAGCATTGATTAGGCTAAAAGGTACTTTATGATAGGTAAACATTCCCCATGGTGTGGTGAATGCCGTCTTATATTGATATGCTCTTGCCACTCATATTTGATTGTAACCTAAAAAACCATATAACATAGATAGCATTTTTGAGCCAATAGCTACCTGTAAGGTGTGATCCATGATGGGAAGAAGGTATTTATCCTTCAAAGAGACTTGATTCAGATTACAAAAGTCTACACACAATCGTATTTCACCATTCTTCTTTCTCATAGGTATAATATTGACCAACCATTTTGAATGATGAATGGGGTGAATAATTATTGCATCTATCAACTTTTGTAATTTAGCATAGATTGTACCTAAGATGGTTGGATTGTGATGTCAGAGCTTTTGTTTGAAAGGCTTTAGTCCTGGCTGCAATGGAATATAGTGTTGTAACTCTTTTGGTAGATATGTCTTCAAGTCTTTGTAGGACCATGCGAAGACATCCATATATTTTTTAAGATCTATGAATGCTTCCTAATATTGTTTAGAACAACACTTCCCAAGATTCACAATCTTGGGTTCATCTTTTGTACCTAAATTTATTGGTTACACCTTCGAAGAAGAGCTCTCACCATATTCTTTATTTCTTTTCAGAAACTGATCATGCTTGTCAAAAATTTCTTCTAAAGAAACTAAACTTTTGAGAATTTTATTACCCTTTAGCTATATGATTCCTTTGTTCTCATCATACTCAAGATCAGTTTCACCTGTCATAGTTTATCATAGAGGTGATTTACTTCCTTCAAAATACAACTCATCAAAGTTATCTTGTTGCTCTAGGAATGCAACTATTTACTTGTCATCATTGAAAATCTACCATTGTTCTGCATTGTCAAGGACTTTGGGGTGGTAGACCATTTCTACTTTATAATTACCTTGTTGGAAAATGGAAGCAGGTTGATTTGGATTTAATATTGCAGTGGTAATTGCCAAAGAATCAGCCCTAGAGTTTTGATCTCTTGAAATGAAGTTGATGGAGAAGGCTGCAAAGTCAAGTGTAGCGGACAACACTCTATCTCTGTAGTATCTAAGCTTATCCTTTTTTACTTGGTTTTATTCTTAAACTTGCTTCATAATAAATTCAACATCTCCTTGTGCTTTAAGGAGTTTCACTCCTTTCTTTTTAGCTTGTTCCATTCCTAACAGTAAAGCTTCATACTCTACTGTATTATTAGTATTTTCAAACATCTTATTGTAAGAGTATGGGTATACCTTTCCTTCTAGAGATATCAAAATAACACCTGCTTCTGATCCATAGGAGCAAAAACTGCCATCAAACTCAAGATTCCAAAATTATTCTTCTTTTACTGGTTTTAGATCCTCTTTGTTCATTTCCAAATAATAGACCCCATGGTCTAACTCTTGGAAAAGAATATGAGACCTTGGATCCTCAGATTTTGTGACAGTGTATTTTGACTTCTTTTCAGGTTCAAGCATCTGGTTAACTCCTTTGATTGAAACATGAGCACATGACCAATCCATCTTTACTTCTCCTCCTAATTATTTGTAGAAGTTTCTACTCAGTAACATCCCATAAGAGACACGAATATCTACAACTAAGATTGTCATCTTTAATCTCTTGTCAAGGAAAGCTACCAAAACAACTTATGCATCCTTAATTTGTCTGATTAAAGGAACTTGTCTCTCCATGGAGCAACATCTCCCTATTATCTTCATCAAAATAAGCCCAAGAACATTTGCAACTTTAGCTGGTATGACATTATTAGAAGCTCCTGAATCTAAGATGTAATTACTTAGTTTGAAACCATTAAGTAACAGAGAAACGTAAAATGGTTCAACTCTTTCTGAAGATGTGGGAGTGACAATGACAACATTGTTTTGGGAAGAAGTATCTTTGGGGTTAGGCAAAATACCTTTTACTAAGTTTTTGGGTGTAGAATTTGATCCATCACTTTGCACATACTTAACTAATTTATTTAGTTGATCAAGAAAGGCTCTTAAGTACTCAACTTCTAACATTTGGATTCTAGTTTTCTTAATATGATCAACAATGTCAAAAGAAGGAATATATGCATTTTCAGTTGTTTTAGTAGAAGGTCTATGAGGTTGAAATGAAGAGGAACTTACTTGTTTATCTCTCAAGGCTAGAGAAGAAGGTAAAGGACTACCTTTTTTGACAATAATAATGTTTGATTTAGGATCATTATTCTCTCTTCTTTGTTCATTGCCAGACATTTCACCACTTTATTGAGCTTGTGATCTTGTAAATACTACAAAAGTATGACTCTGATCTTCTTTGAAAGCTTCCTCATAGTCATTTTATGATTCATAGTCTTGGTAACCAATGTTGGAGTCACCAACATGATCTACAAAATCATCATTCTTAGTTTGATCAATAACGGCTTCTTGATCTTCTTTATTCATCTCAACATTGTTCTTTAGGGTAGCTTTAATTTCCAGTCTTTGAGGAGCAGTAGTGATGGAACCTCTATTATTGAAGTTTCAAGGAGGAGCAACATTGTTACTTTGTGCCATCTGCTTCTTCATCTATGACATATCATTCACCAATCTTTGTAGTAATAAATCAATAGTACTGGTTGAAGAGGAACCTTCAACCTTAGAAGTTATGTTTTTGATTTTTCCCACCATAATGAGATCATCTTCTATTTCAACAACCATATTTTGAGCTACAACCAAGTCAGTAGAATGTGCTTTGTGCAGCGAATAACCAACTTCATGTAATAAAGCATTAATGAAAAATACCTTCTAATTTTCATCACTTAAGAAAGCAGTAGCAGGAATATTATAAAGAATCCTTTGAAATTTTGCAATGAAATCCCACATGTTCTCATGTGGCTCCTTCTTCAGCTGAGTAAGCTAAGTAATCAATCTACTTGAATATTCAGTTGGCTTGAATATTTTCAAGAATGCATCTCATAAGATGGCCTAACTAGTTATGGTGCTAAGAGCCAGATGGTAAAACCATTTAGCTGCTAAATCATGTAGGGTCTTTATGAAGAACTTGATAGACACATCTTCATATTCAACAAGTACCCTACAAGATATCAAGAATATAACCAAGTGATCATCTGGATTTTGCTTATTGTCTCCATAAAACTTGGGAAAATTCTTCCTGGATCCCTTTGACAAGTCATGAAGAGGAGGTATCAAATTCATAAGTCCAAAGTCTGCACCCCATGGAATGAGTAATGTAGAAGGAAGCTATTGTTTTTGTTTCTACAACTTCTTGAAATGTCTTTGAGAATAAATTGAGTGAATAATCCTGATCACTGGACTATGTTGTAGCTGATTTTTAGGAGTTTGCACTCTTCTATTGGGTGAAAGACTTGCTCTATGTGTCCTGGTTTGAGGTGGATGCCAAAAATTAAACTTCTCTTGTAATATAAAGAAATCATCAATTCTTCCTTGGGTATCTTATTAAACTTATCTTAAAATTAACATAGCTTGGAGATTTGCTCATTTAATTTAGCTTTTTCATCTTTTTCCTTATCCATCTTGGAGAAGAGTGCATTTATTAGATTATGGGTATCCTATTTCAGTCCTTTAGTAGTAACTTTTCCTAGAGGGACTCTAGTTACTATTATGTCTACTACAATCAATTCTCCCTTCTGTTTTCCCTCTGTTGGAGTTGACATTTGACCAAACTTTTGACTAGAAGGTTAAATGACTAACTTTAAAGTAACTTTGGTAGCTTTTGACCTTTTACCTCTTCCCCTAAGGCTCTTGAGCAGCTGTAGATCCTCCTCTTCCATGTTTATTACTTCCCTAGCCTTTGGAGCTACTTGTGAAGTCAACCAAGATGAGAAGTCACTATTTGCCAGGTGAGAAGTGTCAGTATGTACCACCATCTCTTGATTGGACCCTATTTCATCATAAGTTAACACTGTATCATGGCCTTCTCCTTCTGCATCTTCTAGATAAAGTACTCTTTTAAACTCTATCATTTTCTCCACCATCAATCGCTTCCTCAACTCTTCATCTATAGTAGTCCTGCTATTGTTTTCTACTCCAATTGCCTTTTCTACCAATTCTTCTTTATGGGCATGAGAATCCCCCAAAAATGAAGAAATGGTATCTGGAGGAGGAGGTAAGTATCTAGGTGATGAGAAAGGAGGAGGGTGAGGTGATGGATCTATTTCTTTTACTGAAGGGAGAGTGAAAGATGTTGGATTTAAAGGTGGAATAATTGTGATCTTTCATGAATCTTCTGAGGTGGGGTTTACTAGGGATTTTGAAGTGATATGAATTGATATATAAGGAATTTTATCAATAAGAGGTGCTTGTGAAGCAGATGAAGATTCTCGCTCGCCTGTTACTTGAGATATTTTATGCACTTTTAACTTTTTTTGGTCTCTGGCTACTCTCACCTTCATGTTTCATCTTTCTGAAACTCTCCTATCCTATTTGCTACATTATTGCCTCATCCAAACAATGTCCCTTTTCCTACAACCAATTTGAATTATTAATGAGGACAATTGAAGTTTTATCGACAATTATTTTAGAATTAACTTTAATGATTGGTATAGGGGCCTTGTCTCCTCCCATTTGATTATATGCATCAAGTATCACATGGCCATCATCAAGAATATTTTTAGGTATCTTTGCCAAACCAAAATTAACAAATTTTTTACTGTTAATCTACTGAAGTTCCTTCTTCTAACTTCAAATTCATTCTTTCAGTTCATCAAAAAATTCTCCAATGTAGGGATGTGCATATATTCTATAGAGATCATCTTTTTTGCAATCCCTTTAGGATCAAATTTTATCCTAGCTTGGAAATATTCCTACTCATAATGAAGAAACATTTATGTTTGGACATTCTTGGCATTTTGGATACTCTGACAATTATAATTACCAATTGTGAATGGGAAGTTAACTGATGCCTTGTGTTGCTTTGCTTGCAAGTCATGTAATTCTACTAATTGTCTACATAATTCCATTATTACCCATTTCTCATTGGGGTATATTGGTAGTTTAAGTGGTGATCTTGAGAAACCACTAATCTTGAGGTAAGTGAAATCAGCAAATTGAATGAAAATGCAACCAAATTGAGAGACAACCTCCCATGCCTCCTTGCTTACTTTGCTTATTTTCAGATCATTGTTTCGCTTACAAATGATTTCATAAAATAAGCCATCAGTTACTGTCTTGTATTTCTTGAAGTATTCAAGAAATACTAGCTGTGGGTAATACTCGTAGATAGGGCCTATTGCTAACATCCCTCCCTTGTCCAGTTTGGAGAATATTCCTTCTGAGGCTACAACATATCCTAGATATGAAGTCATTTTGAAATCAAACATCTATCTAAAGTTTTTGAGCCATTCACCGATGTTATTACTTATTATTTCAACCCAATTGATCATTTTATTAGATCTACTAAATTCAATTGTTCTGATGAAGCAATACATCCATGAGTAGAAGAATTTTGCATTTCTTTCTCCATTTATTCATCACAACAACTGGCTAATGCCATCAACTTCTAGCAAAAGATCTGATCTTTAAATGGTCTATAGAAATCTAGATCATTACTTAAATTTCTTTAGATAAATTTTATTCAAGATACTTATACATTCAGTTGTACTGCTTTTCCATCTTTCAATAGCCCTTTGCATGTTGACATGAAGTACTTTGGATTTTATTGGAATTTTAAGAGAGTAATTGAAGAATTGTGTGTCCAACCTTATCACTGTATTTCCTTCAATGTAACTGACTATTTTATTGAAAGGATTGTAAAATTTGGCACACTCTAAAACAATCTCTGGCAATTGGGTAGTACTTAGAAACTTTGTAGCTTGAGTGATCCCAATATTAACCATAGCTTACATAAGGGGTGTCTTGCAGGTTGCCTCGAATCTGTCAATTAATTCACTTATAGACACATGTGCCATATCAATATCACTTATTTCATCAAGTTTAGACACTATACATGATTCCACTGGATATCCCTTGTACTCATATCTCATACTGCCTGGATGTGCTTTTGCCTGAGATTTTTCTTTTCCTCTCTTTCTTGAAGCTTTTATAGTTGTAAGACTGGGATCTTCTTGTGTGAAAATTATTTCTCTTGACCTTCCTATTTATTTTATCTCTGAAGATATCTCTTGCATGTGAGACATTTTCCACAACTTCTCTCTCAGAAATATGTGCACAACTTAAAATGATTCTATAGAAAATTTGAACAAACGTGTAACTCAACATTTTTGAAGTTCATTCATGCATATGATCAATTTTAGTTTCCTGAAAATCATGCTATTATGAAATTTTAGGTAAAATTTCAGTGCACATAATGAGAAGTCGGCTCAACTGGGAGAGAACAAAGAGTTGATTTCATCTACTTGCCTTTGCATGGCAGATTTGGAGGGCTGCTTACTCATTTTTGAGTCATAAAAATTCTGTTTAAGCTTTCTCTTTGTATTGGGGATTTTTGGGGGTGCATTACTTACTTTAATTTATAAAAGAGAAATAAGTAATGACTTAAAAAATTTCTCTTTGTATTTAGGACTTTTGGGGGTGCATTATTTACTTTATAAAAGAGAAATAAGTAACGACTTAAAAAAGTTCCCTTTGTATTTAGGACTTTTGAGGGTGCATTAGTTACTTTATAAAAGGGAAATAAACAATGACTTAAAAAATTTTCAGTTGAGCTTTCCTTTGTATTGATGACTTTTTGAGATCACTTAATTACTTAATGAAAATAAGTAATGACTCCTAGGAACTCCACTTTACATTAAGCCTTTATATGGTGGACTTTTGGTAGGTTAGACTTGTTTCAATAAAGCAAGTAATGAGACTAAGAAATTTTGGTTTGGTCTTTAAAGTGGGCTGAGGACTCTTAGAGGCAACTTACTTATATTTTTGAAGGAAGTAAAGACTCAATACAACTCTGATTTGGTCTTCATTATTAAAATAACAAAATTTTCAAAAGTCTCGACCTATTTGTGAATTGAAGCAAAAGAAGGAAGTAAAGGGGGACAAAAAGTCTGATATACTCTTCATTTAAAATAGCGGACATTTGTGAATGATTAAATCAATAAGTAAATGCCTCATAGAACTATGATTTAGTCTATAAATGGATGGATTCAAAAGGACTGTGAAATTTTATAAGACTTCGACTTGTTTCATAAAGCAAGTAATGGCTTAATAAAACTCCTTTTTTCTACTGCGGTTTTAGATGGTTTTTGGAAAATAATTGATTGATTTATTGGAGGAAATTAAATTGATTTTGAAAACCACAAACCAGGTCCACAGTTTGGTGAAATGATCGTTCCAAACCCTAAGCAGGGAAAAGCTCAAACAATTGTCAATGCATACCAAGACAAAAAGAAATCGATTAGGTTTTTTTTAGCGAGAAGGATGTATGAATTTTAGGAAAATAGATTTAAGGAAATACACAAAAAACAAAGCAAAAATAAAAACAAATACCTGAAAGCAAAGAAAAGATTGTGGGAGATTGCTCAAAAATTTCTCCAATTAGTCAATTCTGTGAAAAACTCTTGCATGGATGGATTCTCCAAAGTGAGGTGAATATAAAAATGATGTGGTAAATATGACCTAAAAAAGTGCTTTATATATTTTCTAATCTCACACTTTAACTCATTACCTCAATTTATATCAAATTAACTTTTTAAAACTCATTTAAAACAAGTAAAGTGCTTTATAAAACCCGATTGGGTCTAAGATGAAAATTGAGCGACTTTAAGCACGTGGGCATTTTGCGAGTGGCTTTATGACTTCTTGGTGACAATTTTGAGCAATGTGTGCAATCGAAAGCATAAATCAAAACTTAAAATAAACTAAACGGGAAAGTGACAACATGACCCACAATTAACGCAAGTCAAAAAGATCAAATTTTTTTAAAGAGGCACTCCAAGATTTCCAGGTGAAATCTTGGGTACACCAGTATGTATTTATATGTATATGTATATGTACATACATACATATACATACATAAATACATATATATGTATGTATGTATGTATATATGTATGATCTTGATTCATTGGTTACTAGTACTTGATTATTATATCATTCATCAACTATGTAGATAGTTGGGATTATAGCAAGGTTGTGTTAGTATATTTATTTGTTAGTATGATTAAAGCTTGATTATATAGTATATTTTCATTATGGTCACTATCTTGATTTTCCTTGACCATTATGTATTATTATGATGGAAGAATTATATTGAGATAACAATTTTTTTTGGGTATTTTACTACTTTAAAACAATAATAATTAATCATCTTCTTGCATAGTACGACTTGATTAGTATGATGGTCTATTTTCTTGTTTGAATTTTTGGTGTTAGAAGTGTGTTTAAAAAGGGTAAATTACATAATATTTATCCTATGAATCATGAAATTATTTAAAAACATTGATGAGATTTTGTAAGGAAAGGAGGAAAAGTGATCTACAAAGCAAAAATAATGTTAAAAAAATATTTTATATTTGTAAAATGGAAAAAGGAATGATTTGGGTTGGAGTATGTGGGATCTTTCTTGAGACACATTATTTTTGGTAAGAGATGGAAATGAGTTGAAGGTAGTTAAATGGAAGAAAACCTACACTTTTCTCCTTGGGTAGAGTAGGAAGGATATTTTTGCTTGGGTCATGGTAGGTATGGGAAGAATGGCAAGCTACCAAGCAAATGGAGTAATGGTGGTTGGTGGAAGTAAGAAAAATAAAAAGGGGGAGGAAGAGTCTTAGCAACACAACATTATCCAAGAGGAAAAAAAAGTGACTCAAGAGGTCTTCTAGGCAATAACAGCTATAGGGAAAGATGGCAAAAGGATAACCCTGTTTAGTTTTTGAAATTTGATAAATATAGCTAGTACATGGTGGTAAAATGGTTGTTCTCAGACCACATTGTTCCTTCGATCTTATTAGGGGATGCATGGCACAGAAATATGTGTAGAAATAAGAGGAAAGTTTGAATTTATCTGAATCAGGTATGTGCTTTTCTCTTTTGATTGAGATTTGGTAGTTTAAATCTTATATTGATATTACAAGTAATATTTTTGGTTAATATCCTATTAGGGTATAGACACGTGTGGGTACATTTGATATACCAATATGAGTCTATGGCATGTCTAGTATGGTTGTGAGGGATTAAATTTGATATAATAGTGGAATTTGTGTTGTTATGCGTATAATGGAATCGGGTGTAACCCTAGTGAAGGGTAGATGGCTTGCTGAACTATTGTTGGTTATGGGCTTATTATTTTTGGTATTTCTAATATTCGATTATGAAATAAATCTTATTATTTTGAAAATAAGGTAATGCATATTGTAGGGTTTTAAAAAATTATATCCACGTGTAAACAAACCAATTACTAGTAATCCTAGTATCCATTAAGGATTATGAATTGATATATTAAACAACATCTAGGTATAGGATTGATTGCAAGATAACTCAATTATATGACTTTCCTATATATTAAGTCTTATTTGTATGTATGTTGGAAACTTTGATCAATATACCATCTGATATAATGTATTTTATGTTGGTTTCTTTTTGTTGAATTTTCCTTTTTCTATACTAAGTGGTTCTTTTTCAAGATCTTGTGATTGATTAGACCATTCTACTTATACACATTTATTGGCATTAGGTTTTATTTTTGGTGGTCTTAAAATAAAATATCTACCTTGAATTTTGTAAATTGTAGGGGTTTTACTTCCTAGACAAAAACATCATATTTATTGCTTGCTCGAAACTGCCATAATCATAATTGCTTTCCTTGGCTATGATAATGATCGAGTGTTTTGTGAATAGAAGGAAAGGATTGGTAGTATTACTCAGGGCATGGTTGTTAAAAACATGGTGTTAAATGTAACAATGATTCATTTACTTGCATCTAATGGTGGTTATTTAGTCTTAGGAGGTATGATGTTATGTTGGGTTAACAATGTGTTGAAACTTAGATTAAAATAGAGGATGTATAGTTACCTTGACATTAACATAATACACTGATGATTGTATTAGTATAGGTGAAATGATTGTGAATGGTTTTGGCCTACTTGTCAATTAAATTTGATCTTTTTACTCTGATTTTTGGGCTAAACTCTAGCATAGATTGACTATGCAATGAGGAAGATAGACTTTAGTTATTCCATGAACACTATTATTTTATATTCTATTGATTGTGAACATATTCTATTTTCAAATTATTTTTGGCATTCATGTTTTGGCCTACATTATTATAATACATGAGTTGATTCTTGTACTCTCATATTGTATATTAACTATGCATACATTTTAATCTTCTTGTGAAATAAAATGGACTCTTTTTTTAATATATTTGAGTGTTAGTAGGCATAGATTATTTATTAATTATGCATCCAACGTGAACAATAGCTTAATTCATATTACATAATTATGATGTCACATGAATGCTTGTATGTAGTAGCACAAGACAAGTTGGGCAATTGATTGATTTTGTTAGCTTATTAAAGTTGAAGTGCTTATTATTGTTGAATGGTATCATTATATGAAAAGTAGAGTTGGAATGCCATCTTACATGGTTGTAGGTGTGTATTCCACCCCACCTGATTGATGTTTATTATATGGTAGCATGAATAATGATTGTTCCTAAATGATTACAATATATTGTATGTCCTATTGTGTTGATCGATGGATGGGACATTGATTTATGTTATTTTCTGGTTGATTATGAATGAATTAAGATTCATAAAAGAATTGGAAGTTTATTTATATTGTTTAAGATTCCTCTTGAACCATATGGCTACACAAGGTGACCTATAATTAAACATGTTTTAAGCACTACTGTAAAGCTATGTTTAGGTTACGTTATACTATGTTTGCTTAAATTGTTATTATATTTTGGAGCTTGATTTGTTACTATTAGATTTAAATTACAACATGTTAATATGAGAAATTAACACTACCATCAATTAGCTAACACACTTTAAGCAACATATCAGTGCATGGTTTCCTATCCTTGTTTATTCTCATGACTTATTACAGTTGATTTCTCTTGTTGACTAGGTTACCTAGAACTTCCTTGATTGTTTCCAAGTGGATGGGTCATCCTAGTCTAGTCATGTATAATATGTGTATCAGTTCTATATGAACATTGGATAACATATTTTTATCTTCTACCATGATTGAGAGTTCTATTGGAATTGATTTTATGCTTTAAAAGTTCATATCTCCTAGTACTTAAGTTGTATTAGTCTGAGCTTTCCTTTATAAATCTAAAGCATTTTAATAACATTCTTGTCTATTTAAAATAGTTCTAGTGGTTTTGGACATTGTCCTTTTATGTCAAATTCTTGCTTAGAGGCTTGTGCAAATTTAATTCTCCTTGTACTTGTTGTTTCCTTCTTAAGTAGACCATTATTGAGCTTGAAACTTGAATTCCTAGATTTTTTTTGGTAATGATCATAGTTGATCATAGTGTTACTCTTTCAAGAATTTTACATTGCGTAATACTATCAAAAGGAATCTTTAATGACTTATTGCTCCTCTTAATAAAGAATGGAAGGGAAAAATATGTTATAACTTATTCTTCTTGTTCTTAGTTATAATTCTATATCTTACATATAAGATGAAACAAGCCCTATTTTATAACAACTATATGTTAGCTTGATTTGGATTATAAACATGATCCTCTTATTGAAATCTTAACATGAACCACATTGTATAATACCTAGTTGGTTGTAAATAATAGTCATAATGGTTGTAGCTGTAGGTAAAGTGTTTTGAGATTTAATATTCTTGTATATATATGAATCATTGTTGATAGAAAAGAACTCATGTTGTAGTATAGATATAATTGAGAGTAATTAATAATTAAAGGAATTAATAAGTCAATAGAAAACTGTTTGAGAAATTTGAAGGATCAAGCAAGTAGTACCTTATAGTATTTGATTTAAAAAATGGTAATGGATATCCCATTTTAGCTATAGACATTTATGCACCATTTGTGATATACCTCTCATCTTAGTTTATTGGCTTATATATTTGGAATATAAATGGATGTCAAAATCAATTTTGATGGGTTTAGATTACTTCTTAGCCTTAATATCCTAGATATAGATGGTTGAGGATCTTATCTTTTAGTTGTCTTTAAGAGGGTAATTGTACTTTAGTTGTTATCATGATTTAAATCTTGAAATAGCTTGAGGTAAATAATGAATCAAAAAATCCTTTTTATATATCTAGTATGATACTAGGATGGCTAAGATGTATTGAAACAAGAGCTAGGATTATTAATTCATTAAAATTAATGTGACTTAAATAATGTAATATCTCATTTATTTTGGTTAATTTCTAAAACAAGAAAATTGGTGGTTAGACATATTGAAGTTTAAAATCTTGGTTGGGTTATCATATGGTAGTTGTACTAGGAGAATGCTAGTTTTATTTATCATCTTTATAACTAAAATAACATTATGAGAACTTCAAAGTGAGGGTACACTCCCAAATTTTGTATGCATGTAGTATTAAGTAAATTCATTTCAACGGTATGAAAAGGATATTGTGTAAGTTAAACCCCCTCAATATTGAGGCAAATTTATCATTATGGTTATCTTTTGCTTCAAAATATTAAAGAATGTGATTCTTGTTCCTAGTTATTCTTAGTCTCGTTAGATGAGTGTTGGTTATTTTTCTTCTAGGACTTGGATAATAAGGGAAGTGAGTGGAGAGGTTACTCTTATTTGAATCAATCTTGATGAGTTGGAAATTTAGTGTAGTAAGTAGGTTAGTATTGAGTAGCTAGCCTTGTTATATGGTGTAGACCAATTAGTGACGATATTAAAGTCAATGCTTTTCTCTCTTGGATTCCTATTGATGTGAGGGTTAAGAAAAATCATTACAAATGATGTTGGTAGACATATTTTGGATATGAAACACATTATATTATTTACTTCAAGCCATTATAAGCTTGGTTTCGCATGAGTTATTATTTTTGCATTTATAACTCTCCCTTGAGATTAAGTTGTCTTTATTTTAGATAGTGACTAGTGCTAGGATTGAGATGGATATCCTTTATCATTATGGTTTTCTTCTCATGGAATAAGAGGTTACTGGTATAGTGTAGAAGATTATTGTTTTATGCAAGTCATATTAATATTGAAATCCTCCAACCTCAATGATGTTTTGAATGGAAACTTTGTTAGTAGTTTTGTTATTAACATTATGATTTTTGAAGATTAATTTTGGCTATGGAAGGATTATAAATTATTATTTATGTTGTAATCTAAGCTTGGGGAAGGTTGGAAAATATCCTTAATGTATATTAAATCCATAAACCTTCATCTTGGTTAGCATTGCTATTAGGTAGTAGATGTGAGTTCAATATGCATTTCATCCTTGAAACCAAGTGTTGCAGTATTGTTGTACTAAACACTTGAGTGTTTGAGTGAACCTTGCTAGTATTTATTGATTAGACATTATGTCCTAAAATACATCATTCAATTGGGAGATCTATAATTGAAGAAGGTTGTGTTCAATTTTCGTTTAGTAGTCAAGTCATGTGAGTAATTTAAAAAAAATTATGGCATGACATATGGCCCATATTAAACGTAAGGCTCAACCTTCAAAAAAATTTATGAAGATTAGAACCATTCCTCCACATGAGATATTGATTATGATGCATATTACAGGTAATTTTCAAAGACGTGTGTCTTTTATTATTGAAACAAGAAAGCTTTAAGGTGAACATGGGAAAAAATCCAATGCCTTGTAGCCCTATCCACAAAGATATATTGGCCATGCCTTTTTCACATGACTTGGTCATTAAAAATTGAAATTATTTAATGGTTATGTTGATCCTAAATCACACATTTATTTATCATTAACTTTTATATGGAATTATAAGAACTATCCTTTGATGATGTTTAAGTTATTTCCTATAGCTTTGATTTTTGATGTTGTAAATTGTTTATATTATTTGCCTAGTGGTTCTTCAAATTTAATGGTACATTTATGAAAGGTCTTCTTAGATCAATATATTACTAGAAATGGACCTAGAACTATATCCAAAAGTATTCAATATCTCAAACAAGGTTCTAATAAGTAGATGAAATATTACATCTTCAAATTTTAATTTGGTATGAGCTCTTGATTCATCAACTATGTGATATTCAAAGATAAAATATCTTTATCAATAGTCTCATAACACCTATTAAGAATAAGTTACTTAACACAAATTAAAATTTATTAACTTATTTTACACATACAATCATTGATTTGGTAAAAAAATCAAATTCATAATCCAAACATAAACGACTAAAGAATCAAACAAACATAGTACTCATAAGTCAACCAAGACTTCATCTACCAATCAAGTAAAAAGAAATAACAACACAAAATATTGAAACCAATACAACCAAATCCATATATTTTTTCAAAAATCAATTCACTAGACTAAAGGATTTAATGGACAAAAACTTGAACAAATTTCCTTCTAAGCATAACATATTTTAAAACTATAAGCCAACACCTTACAACTTATACAAATACTTATGTTCATATCATGCAAAAAGAGGACATTCAATAGATAGATGCATTGCTTTAAAAAATAAGATTCAAGAGTTAATTGATATAACACCCCTTCGTTTTATTCCAAAATTGACTCAATAAATTTCTTTTAAATAATTTAATCATGCTTCTATTATGAATAAAATGGGCCCATCGCTCAACAAACACATTCAACAATTCAAATCTATGTACAATAACAAATATTACATTTTCATTCATAATTAATCCTTTCAGATTAAATAAGTGCACCTCTTATTATGAAGTTTATATTAAATCTAAAATTTAAACTTATTATTTCCATTTAGTCTTGTGTGGACTCATGCATATTTACATACCAAATATTATATAGTTTACTCACTCTCCAATAGAATGCCTTAATCACATTAATGAAGCCTTCTTGGCATCTCTTCTTTCATTCTCATTTAAAACTCCAACAACCACTTTATTACTTGTCTAAGCCTTCAGGCTTAACTAACTCAACATTATATTTCATGTTATTAAACAATTTGCTTTCCAAGTAAAAGAGATTTTAAATTATTAGATCAAATAAATTTATTTTGATATATAAAAAAGGGATGTCACTTTCATCTGAACTAGCATACAATTTAATTAATTATTATATTATAATTTTCCTATTAGAAAATATGTACCTTCAAATTATTTATTTGCAATCCAAAACCTTGTGATTTCCAGATAATAATAAAATTTTGTTTTCTCCCTCAATTTATATCCGATATTCACAATATTATACTTGTTAGAAAGTTAAACATGTGTTCGATAAAACCCATAAATCGGTTGATTGGTTTTGATCCAAATACTGAGCAAAAATTGTAATTTTCCTTGTGTATTTAATAAGTGATGGAAATACACAATTTTTTTGTGTGGATTGATATGAGGGTTAAAAAGGGCCCTCACCCATACATAGATAAAAATGCAATATTAGGTTGATTTATAAAAAATACAAACCCTTTCCAAATAAGGGAAGACCTAAAAAAAGGGGTGCCCATAAAATTAAGGAACACACCCTGCAAAGGCCAACATACATCAACCGAAGGTCAAACAACAAAGTAATACCCAAAAAAACTCAAACAATTGTATATAAAGGTACAAATGAAAATCAACCCCCCATAAAAAGGGAAACAACAAACTCAACATCCAATCCATCTTCCATTTGATTTAACATCGATATTTAGCCATGTGTAACACCTAAAATAGGGGCAAAGGATCTTCTAAAAGTAAATTTGAAAGTCAGGCACCTACATACAATTGAAGGCTCACCATATTCCCAAATTTGTTTGGTCAGAGTGAAAACACCACCTAAACCCACAACATCTACCATGGACTACAAACATTATTGCATGTGAGAGGAAATTGCATGTTGAGTGACTCCCCTACCAACATGCTTTCCAATCTCATCTTGCGTTATCATCTCCACCCCTCTATCCTTGCATAAATTCTAGAAAGTGAGAAACCATCACCATTTTATTCAACTCAATTTTTTCTAAGAATCAATCTAGAGAGGGCAAAGGATCTAGGAAATTATTTAAAATAGGAGCTCGCTCTACCATACCTACTTGTTGTTCCATCTCATTAGTCAACACAACATGTAAAGATACAAACCTAGATTCTAGTTATCTGAAAACAAAGAGGGGAATAACACATAAGTATTAGGAGCTAGATAAGGGGACATAATAACCATATTACACTACCAATATATCAAACCAAGCATGTATAATCCTCCTCCTAGACCCAACCAGACCACTGTCTCCACCACCTTATGCATGGCATGTCCATCTTTAATTATGCACAACAAGTTGCTTGAAAAATCAAAGGTCACATCAAAATTTGTTTTGTTTTAGGACCTAAGATTAATTTCATTGTATCCATAACCTCTGTGATAGGCGTATATAACATCAAAAAAGTTGATGATTAGTAACACTATCCCAAAATGCCATTTCATATTTGTCATCACATAGGGAGACAATGTGTTCAACCATAGACACAAAGTCCATAGTTGTGAGTAGAAGTACCACTATCACTCATTAGAAAATTCACAAATTATCAAATAAATGAGATCTTCATACCTTAATTACCCTCTTCGAAAGGCCACATGCATAGAAATCAACTAAAACTATATGAAAATAATTTTCATACGATAGGAAAAATCTCAAAACAATGATGGCTTTAAATTCACCTACTGTAGAACTAGAGAGAGGTATGATAGGACACCAAAAAAAGGCCTTAGATTTGATTGATCATGTCAATTCCAAGACATCTCTCTAAATTATTATCCATTATATAGTCACATCTTTGATCAACCCCACAATTTTCTAATAAACCAACTTGTTGGTTTGTTTTCCTATAACAATGGCTGACAGACCAAGATGAGAGTTCATCCAAACTAGGCCAACCCATAATGAGGATGTTATTTAGCTTCCATACTTTCATGAAACATTTATGGATGAAATCCACAATGAACTTTAAATCCCCTTCAATAATCAAGTTCTCAATCCCACATTGACGAGTCAATTAGAGACCCAAGACCACCGCTTGAGTTTTAGCCTCATTATTGGTGCCATCATGAAGTTTTATTGACAAGGCTTGGATGAAAGAGCCTAAGTAATCCATTATATTGCACCTAGTACCAAGAGCTTCTAGATTCCCTTTGATATCCCCATCAAATGTCAACTTAAAGATCTCAGCATGGGGGGAACCCTTAAAATGGAGATATGAGCAGAAGAAATATCCTTATTTACCCTTGAAACATTAACAGGGGGATGGAAATGCACACTATGAAAAACATTCTAAGCTTATTTGTTTACTGAAAGTGAAGTTGCCCTTAATTAATTATAATTATGGTATTCACTTGGATGCAATATGGGACTATTGTTATTTATACAATTTACTTTAGAGAAGACAAACATTATTCACATGATTAATAATGAATTCCAATACTTTAAGGAATTACAAACTAGCCTTGTTACTCTTCCAAATAGTCCATATTTCACGTACAATCTCCATAAAATTTGACACAACAAAGTTCATTTACTGGTATTATAAGTGTTAGACTATATGTGGGCTTACAACACATAGATTTCATAGATAACCATAGTAATATGTATGTAGTATTATGAATTTCAAAATTAATTCTACCACTACATCATAGTAGTTATTCATAGTTTATACTCTTCACTCAACATACCAAAATTTATAAGTGCTCCTAAGAAATTATCTACTATATAGTAAACTGCAATATGGATTATTTTTTAAGAGAGAGAAACACAAAAACTAGCTACTAAATTATAAATATTTTATTATTAATTTATTAATTATTAAGCACACCAACTTTCCCATGTGAATAATAAGAAAAAACACAACCTATGTAAAATCTAGATTTAATTTAGTGAATAGTCAATATCTAATTGATCCATAATTGTGTGATTATAATCGTAGTTGAACTATTCATTAAACTAGTGAGTAGAGAAAAGAGTTAAAACGTATGCATTATATTCCCATAAGTTTATTCACTCATTTTACTAGTCTTATAATATCGATTATGAGATGATTTGGTGTCATGATGCACTTGACCACCCACATATAATTTTTACAAATTCCATAAGTGAAACTTAGAAATCCATCTCCCTATTTTGTATTTGGATGTTATATGTGCTCTTTGTTAAACAACTCAGTTTGATTAAGCATTGTAACATGTTAAAATGTTTTTCACAGTTGAGTATATTTTACTGATCTTTTCTTCCTCCAAAGGTTGTGTTTAAAATTGTCTCCCTCCCTGTGTGTCCCTTCTTTCAAAGAGTTCACTTATATATATATATATATATATATATATATATATATATATATATATAGTGAATATATATTTATATAATATATTTATTAAGTTCACTTTATATATATATATATATGTAATATTGTTGGAACTATTACAACCAACCACATTAAATCAAGGCTCATGTTCCATGTTGTATTTTGATTTCCAAATTTCTTTTTGCTACAATTTCTTCTATTTACATATAATTTTCTACATGGTTTAGGGTCAACTATCAATCTTGTTAAAATATCTTACAAGTTATCTAAATTTTCATCTCCTTATGGTTGCTTTCTATCTTGTCTAATTTTACTTTTGTTGATGAACAATTGTGTTTCTTGTCACTGTCCAGTTAATTTTTGTGGACTCTTTTATCTCATCCCCATTTATATTGACTCTCTAGCTACTCTTTCCTTATGCTACTTGTAGGTCACTTTTATATTAATAAACTACCAACCATCATGGATTGGATCATATCCATTGCCTTTATCTTTTACCAATTGGTTTATTGTCCACCTTGACATCTTATTTTCATCTCTCTTGGTTGTGGTGTTAATATTAATTGGGTTGTCTCATTGGTGGTCTCAATATAATTATAATTTATAAGCAGAAGCCTCTTTGGTAGAGCCACAAATATTTTTAGCTTCTCATTTAATTTTATTTGTTCTCCATGTACACATAGATAATGGTATTTATAGACCTCAATTTCTCATTATGCTTATGCCATATAGGCATATAGTGATAAGTGCCCCTACTTCTAACATGCCATATTTTTGGTTTCACCTAAAGAAAACCTCATTGCCAATTTATTGTCAGAATATATGCTTAATACATATTCCCTCATTGGAGATCATACTTGCATTATGTCAACTCAGAGGATAACATGATGTAATTATGCAAACCCTTACCAACTCATATAATCATCTGTATATAAATAAATTATCAATGCATTAAAAAACCATTGTTTTAGTTTGCCTAAACCAAGGTGAAGCTAGGCGGGGCATTACAATTGACTAAGACAAGATCATTCAAAGGGTAATTTTTAAAAATAAAACATGTATACACATAATATTTTCTACTTACACCTAGCGATGATATCCTAGTGGTGAGTGAGCTAAGTGTTAGAAGTGGGAGGTCTCAAGGTTCATTCCCTAGGATAACCACTCTCTAGCATCTTTCCCATACTAAGCTACGATGGGTTATTCATGAAAAGTATCCATAATGTAATGTGCTACTGGTTCGATGTTCAATGTGATGGGGGTCAACATGTGAATTGAAACTCATGTTCAATTCAATGAGGCAAGTCCACAGTCTATGGCTAAGGATGCTATTCACCACTAGTTTAAGCATTTTAGTTACAAAAATGTCAGTACCCAACATTTTAGTGTATAGATTATTTTCCATTACCATGGTGCACAAGTGGGGAAAAAAGAAGAAATAAGCCCTCATTCTTGTAGTAGGGCTCGAGTGTAGGGATTCAAAGACTAATCGATGGATTATAGAGGAATAAATCCATGTAGTGAATGAATGGCTAGTTTTTTTTGATAGTAATGGAGTGGTAGGATTGGAAGATCATAATCAAGTTAGGACTTGGGAGGTTTTGAAAGTTTTAGAGAGGGCAAAGGATTTGTAGACCTGTGAGGATATAAATAATGGATCAAAGCCCATACCATTGGTTCCTAGTTTCTTTATGGAGGATGATAAGGCAATTGACAAAGGTGCATAAGGTTTTAGCAGATCAAATTTTAGAGTATGGGATGGTCTCAAGATTGGTGAAGACAAGGAATTCATCTAGGAATCTACCAAACATTCTCAAGCTATTTTGATCATAAAAGAATGGGATCTAATTGATAAATTTATAGGGTAATGGCCAACGATTGGTGAAATTGAGTCTTAGGCGGAGGAAAGTTGGGGAAAGGATATTGAGGTAAAATTCCTACCGAATGGTTTCGTTATCATCATATTTCCCAATTTAAACTCAAAAAATAGGGTTTTTAATCATCTTTTTTGGTGCATGAGAGGTGTTGGCCTCTAGCTTCAAAGATGGCAACCAAATTTTGATATTTTTTTGGTGTAGCAGGGTAGTTACCTAGTTTGGATAATGCTTTACCATCCTCCTTTGGAATATTGGAGCTTTGAGTACTTACCTACCTTAGGAAATATGTTAAGATCCTTTTTAGAAATTGATACTATTAAAGAGAAAGGAATTTTGGTTTCTTATGCAAGGATTAAGGTTTTAATGAATTTGTATGTTGCTATTCTTGAAAACATTTTCATTATAACCAAGGGCACTCCTAGTCTTAGTCGGTTGATATCAAAAACCTTCCTTTTAGGTGTTTCCACTGTAGATGTACTAGTCACACTTATAAGTTCTATATGAAAGCATTTATGGTTCATTCTTCCAATGTGGGGCAATTCTCAAAGGTTTGGAAACTAGTGGTATCCTCATCTAGGGCTTTCTATTATGCAATAATGGAAATTTTTGGTCCAAGTAGGTGGATAAAAGTCATGAGAAGAAAGGAAAGAATGTGGTTTTAGTTCAACCTCATTTTTAAGCAAGTTTGATCCCTTATTATTCCAAGGTAAATGTCTCTTCAAGATCTCAAGTAGACTTGGAACCTAATTTTCTATTACAAAATGCTTCATGCATCAAAATTTTAGAAACAGAGGCTCTGCTAGATAAATTGGATAAGGGAGATGAGTTATTTCCTAAATCATTGATAAAAGGCTGTGAATTTATTTTAGAATAGTCTCAGACTATCAGATCCATTCTCCATAATTAAAAAAAAATTCTAAGGTTAATATTGGTGGATTGAAAGTTTGCTCAGATTAGGTGGAGGACAATCCCATGATTGAGGTAGTTGATAGTGATTATGATTTGAAGGAAGATTTGAATTCTAGAGAATTTCTTTCCATATCTCAATCTCAAATCTCCCTTTAGAAGCCTAATTATGGCAAATCTAAGAAAAAAGGTAGAAAATATGCTAATGAGTGTGTCATAGGGGAAGCTTTAATAGGTAAACAAAGGACTCTTTCCAAATTCTTTGGACTTGAGAAGCGAGAGGTGGAAATCCTCCATCAGTCTACATGAAGATTATTTCTTATAATGTTAGGGGTCTTAATGCTCTAACAAAAGAGACTTGGTTAAGCATTTGTTCTAATAAAAAAATACTAATTTTTCATTAATCCATGAAACTAAATTAAGATTGGTTGAAACATCTAGTCTAATGGAACTTGGATGGAAGAGATGGAATAACTCCTTTGTTGAAGTTGTTGAGGCTTAAAGGGGGCTTATTGTTCTATGGGTTCCCTCCAAAGTTCAAGTGGAAATGTTGGATGTTGGAACTAATTAGAAATTTTTAAAAATCACTTGTCTCAGGATAGATTTGAGTTTCTTTCTTTGTAATGTTTATGGTCCTAACGAGTCTAATAGTAAGCTTTTATTATGGAAAGAACTATCTACCCTTTTATCTCACTTTGTTGGTTTGAAGATTGTGTTGGGCAGGGATTTCAATGCCCTTTTATCTTCCTTGGAAAAGTCTGTGGCTTCTGGTAATATGGACTTTATTCAATTTGTTTTTGATAATGATCTTTTGGATATTCAACCAAAGCAGGGGCTGTTTACTTCAAATAATAAAAGAAGTGGCAAATAGAATATTATGGAGCATTTGGACTGGTTTTTGGTTTTGCACAATTGGATGTCTCAAAATTAGATATCAAAAAGTTCCATTCTTCCTTTCTCAAGATCAAATCACTTTCTTGTGGAATTTTGTATCAATGTGGATCATCCTCATAACCTCTATCCTTATAAATTTGAAAAGACATGGCTTCTAGATTGTTTTGTTCCAGGTCTCATGGAATTTTGTTGGAAGAACTTCCATATTCATTCTGGCTCTCTGATGTCTAGGATGGCCAAAAAGCTTCAAATTATTAAGGGGCATCTCTGACATTGGAATCTCAATCATTTCAAAAACAATTTCAAGGAAAAAAATTATGTTGAAGCGGACCTTGAAAATATCAATTAGATGATTTCTAGAGTAGGGATGGATCAAAACTCTTACTGGATGGAAAAGTGATTGTTGGCTGAATATGATGAATTACTACAGAGAGAAGAAATTTTTTGGAAACAAAAATAGAGAATAGATTGGTTGAAAGAGGTGATAGAAAATCTATTTTTTGTTCATAATTATATTAGAATCAATTGTAATGTCTCTCGTATTTCAAATATTTATTCTTCTAAATGAAAAGCGTTGGACACACAATCAAAGGTTTAAAGTGAGGCTGTTAACTTCTTCAGTAACCTACTTAATGATGACAAGGTGTCAGATCTTCTAGCTCATAATGGCAACCTTAGATATATTCTTAGTTTGGTTTCTCTTGAACAAAATGAAAAACTCTTGGGCCCTTTATCTCTAGAGAAAGTTTGATCTATGGCTTTTGATATGGATAAAGATAAAGCTTTGTGCCCTGATGGGTTTCCTACTATTTTTTTTTAGTATTTTTGGGATCTCATGGGTGAAGAGGTACTCCAAATGGTTGAAGAATCGAGAAGGAGAATAAAGGTAATACCTGATCTAAATGTTACTTTTATATCTTATCTTATGAAAGGGAACGTTTACGAAAAATTTAGTGATTTATGGCCTATCTCTCTTTGTAATATAATTTATAAAATTATCTCTAAAGTAATGGCAGCTAGACTCAAACCTATTTTAGATTCTTTGGTCTCAGAAGAATGAGTTGGTTTTGTTTTGGGTAGGAATATTCAAGAGGGTATAATCATTGCCTAATAAATTGTGCATTCTCTAAATATTACTCATAAGAAGGGTATGTTGCTCAAGCTAGATATCAACAACACTTATGATAGGGTTGATTGGTGCTTTTTGATTAAATTTATAGAGAAATTTGGGTTTAAAAAAGACTAGTGTGATTGGGTTTTTAGCTATATTTTTGGACCTAATTATTCTATTTTGATCAATGGAAGTCTGGTTTTTTTTGAATCTACAAGGGGTATTAGGCAAGGAGATCCTCTTTCTCCTTTTATTTTTATTATGCTAGCTGAGGCCTTAGGTTGTGCAGTGAAGAATGATAAGGATGACTCTTTTTTAAAGGGTATTCAAGTTTCATAAGGCTTGGAAAATCTTACTCATCAACAATTTGCTGATGACACTTTTCTTTTTTGTCAAGCTTCTGTGAATGAAGCTCAAGTTTTCAAATCAATTCTTTCCAGCTATGAATCTACCTCTGGTCAAATGGTGAATGTTAGGAAATCAATTTTTTTTATCAATTATTCTGAATAAGAACAACAGGCTATTTCCTTGATTCTAGGTTTTAAAATTGGAAAGTTGCCATCCAAATACCTAGGAGTTCCTCTTTTTTTTGGAATGGCCAAAAACATTCACTAGGAAGTATTGGTTAATTATTTTAAAGTGCATCTGGATTCTTGACAAGGAAGATGGCTATCCTTGGCTGGTCGTATCATTCTTATTAAGTTTATTTTGGGTTCCTTTCCTATTTACTGCCTCTCAATTATTCAACCACCATTCCATGTGGTTAAGCTTTTGAACAAAATCATGAAGGATTTTTTATGGCAAGGTAATCATATCAAGAATAAAATCCCCCTGATGAAATGGGAAAGGGTTTTTAAAGTTAAGATGGGAGGAGTTGTTGTGAAAAAATTGAGTCTCCAAAATAAGGCTCTTTGAGCTAAACTAGTTTGGGGAATGCTTTCAAAACCCAATTCTCTTTGGTGTAGGATTTTAAGATGTAAATATATTGATTTGAATAACCTTTGGAGCATGATTTTTATTACTAACCCCCCAAAAGGTTCACACTTTTGGAAAATTTTATTGAATTATAGGTCTTTGATTTTAGAGCATGTTTCTTAGACCATCAATAATGGTTGGACAACAAAAATTTGGGAGGATTATTGGAATAGACATAAACCTCTTATTGATATTAATCATTTGGAGGAGATTAAAAATATTCTTACTACTACATGGGGTGTTTTAGTTGAGAACTATTTGGAACTTCATCATAATAATGGACTATCCTCTTAGGTTTAGAATAATTTTGAGGCTTTGGTGATCCCAGTTTAGTAGCACTTGCATTTGTCATATTGTTTGAGGAATCGTAAGGTCTTATTAAAATCCAAAAAGGAATTGCTTTACTGGATTAGAGCTCAATCAAGATTTTATTTAGTCAATCTTGGATATTAGATGGCAAAGGTTATAGATGATATGATGAATTGGGCAAGATTATTATGCTGGGACAAGATTGGGCTTCAAAAAATAGGGAAATTTGCTTGGATTATAGTCCAAAGCCATATCCTCACATAAGACAGGTTGGCTAAAATCAGTTTTCATGGTCCTTCTTGTTACATTTTTTTCAAATCTAAAGAATAAATAACCAACAATCTTCCTTATGCGTGTCCCTTTACTACTTGGTGTTGGGCTTGGTTATGTTGTAAACTGGAATGGTCTTGGGCTTGGCCATCCTCTTTATTAATCATGTTCTCTTCATGGCCTATTGGCGATTGTAAGAATTCTCTATACAGTCTTTGGAAAGTTAGTCCTGATATTATTGTGTGGATGATTTGGAAGGCAAGAAATCAACGAATCTTTAAAGGGAAAGAAAAACCTCTTACTACAATTTTAAAAGATTTAGAGATTACAACTTTAGAAGTGATTTCTTCCCAGATCAAGCATAGGAATGGTTGTGTTTTAGCTTGTAATATGAAAATGTGTGCAAAAAGGAGGCTTATTATCCATCCACCCATTAATTGGGCATTAGCAAGCTCAGGTAAAAGTGTTAAAAAGGACAAGATTGCTTGGATTCCTCTTCCTCTAGGATGGTTAAAAATAAATTTTTATGGAGCCTTAAGGGGAAATCTGAGTGCTTCTAGAATAGGATGTATCGTAAGGGATTGTAGTGGTTCTTTGATCGAGATAGTTTCAAGAAAATTAATGGATGGCACAAACAAAGAAGTTGAGGCTCAATATATTTCAACTAGGATTGATCTAGCTATTTAGTATAAAATTGACAATCTTGTAATTAAAGGTGATTCTCAAATCAGGATCTTTGCTCTTAAGAAAAGGGTCACCATTTCTTGGAATTTGGAAAACATTTTGTCTAATGTTTGGATTGCTTGGATAAGTTTTCATCTTTGGAGTGCAAGCACTACTATAGACAAGCCAACTCAACATTTGGTTTTTAGCCAATTGTGGGATTGATCAAAGGGAGGGACTGTGTGTGGACAATCATAGGTCCTCTTGGGAAGATTTTCCCAAGATTGCTACCATCAATTTGGGCATTTGAAAAAAAAATAAAAAAGAAAAAAGAAAAAAGAAAAAAATAAATAAAAATAATAATCAAAAGCTATTGATTATTCTTCAATTATGTTTAGTAATGACCTTAATTGGTTTTATTTTCCACCATTGGTTTTTGGCAACATCATTTCACCATAAAGGCCTAACCCATGTGAACTAAGGTGGTGTCCATTTTCATTTATGGCACCACAGGTGAAATGATGTGCCTTGGCCTTGTTTACCCATATCAATTTCCCCTTTGGTGGAGTTTTAGCATTTGTGGGCATCTAGTTTTCTCATACCATAGAGTGCAAGGTAGATTTGGCTCTTAGGATTCCTGTGGTCTATGGTAGTAGCTATATAAGGGAAATTATATTTAATGGAAAAATTTCTAAGGCTAAGATCAAACACATTTTCTAGGTCCCTACCAAAGAGATTTTGTAGGCCATCTTGGCAGTCTTGGGAGATGATTACATGGCACACTACATGCACAATCGAGTCAATTCTACGATGGCCATCATGTTTGCGATGAACATTATGGATATAATGGTAGAAAATGATGTGATTTCTAAAATCATGTCATTTTTTATGATGCCTAATCATGATCTTGGTCTCTTGGAGGAGCTTGGAAGGGTGGTTTTGGGCCCTTCCCCAAATTGCCTTTTTCTAGCTCGGATGACATTAGTTTGGTGCCACTTTCAGCTTTTAGAGCATTGGAAACTAGGTTCATGATTTTGGTTGGTTTTGTGGAGGAAATATAGAAAAAGGTCTATGATAGTGATTCTACGGAGGGTCAGTTCCTAACCATGCCATGTATGGCTCAAATGAAGAGCCCCATTTTGGAGTTGACATGATGGAAGGAAGCCAGACACAATCGAGCTTGTGTGGATGTTGTGAAGTTTTTGGCAGATATGGTACTTCGAGGTGTGACTACTACTCCTCCTTGGTTGGTAGTGACTCCTAGATGGGTGGTTACAATGACTATGTAGGGATGCTTGGAAAGCAATCATGTGGTAGCTTTAGTGGGTGGTGTCAAAATTAGGCTTCAGGGGTTAAAGAAGAAAATGATTGAGTTCTACATCGGTTGGTGTTACCAATGAAGAGGTCATAGTTTTGGATGATAAGGATGACGTACTTTGATCTAGGGATACTCATTTTTTTGGTAAACTTTTTGGTCTTTTCCTTTTATCTTGGTTGGCAGTCTTGTGGCTTTTTTTGGGCCACCTTTTTTAATTTTTAGTATGTTTTTGGTATATGGTTGCTTTATGGCACACCATCTTGACTGGCCTTGCCTTGGTTCAAGTTAATAACTTTGATTAACAACTACTATTAATCGAGTTGACCATTTTTTGTGTTACTTTCTATATATGGGAAAGGGATTTATTCAACCCCAATATCCATCAAAAAAATATTTTTCACTTACTGACATTTTCTCTCATGCAACAACTTGTCAACTTTCAATCTATCTTAGTGCACACCTTAAAGGGTGCATTATAAAAGGGGTGGGTGGGCCTTTGGAGATTTGTGAGAGATGTTTTTATCTATGTCATGATCATATATTTCTTACTATCAGGGCAAATTCCTTAGAATATATATCCATTTACCTCCTATGATGTTTCTGTGAAATCCTAAAAACCTAAAATATGGTTAAGTTTGAAATCCTAAAAACCTGAATATGGGTAAGTCTGAAATCCAATAGGACTCTCCAAAACCTAGAATTTTCATTGTAAATCCTGGAGGTATGAAACCACTCTCAAACATCTTGAAAGTATATATATAAAATAAATTATATCTTATACTTAAATGTTTATTATATATATATATTATATATATATACTCCCTATTTCAACACCTTTTTTTATCTTATCCTACTACATTGGGCATCGTCGATACTCTCATCATACTATATTGGCCAAGTAGATAAAATCCTATGGCAACAACCCATGTTGATGTAATCCAAAATTAATGGCACATGCTTTGCAACTAAATTTCCCCTAACCAACCTAGTTCGAGGTTAAACATTAACTTTTAATCTATATTGAAGCAGATTGATATTTTTGACTAAAATTTTAGGAAAGCTTAGGATCACTCACCACTATAAATACAAGTCCCACTTCAATCCAATAGAAAGTAGCATTCATTTTTTGTGCTATTATTACTCATAATTATGCTTTCTCCTACATTTGGAGAATCTATTACTTAGATATTGTCTTGAAGGGATATAACTTGTCTTATGGAGTCTTGGATGCAACTAGGAGTATTTTAGCTTAGATCTGATTTCAACCATTGTGATATTTATAACCACAACAATCTCTTTAAAATCACCATTGGCCAAGGGGGATATTGAGGCTCAATAAATTTTACTCAAGGTAAGTATTTTTAAACCTAACTCTTTCATTTGGTAGATAGATATTGCATAATTAATAGGTTTGCATTATAAATCCTTATTTGAATATCATCTACACTTAACATTTTTCCACCCTAGGTAGCCTAGGCCTACATTTGCCTACCATGGTTCCTTACCCTTTATAGGTTTGTTTTAACCATCCCATTTATTTGTGTTGTAAGTTTTGGTAACACTAGATTAAATTTATTCCATTATTATATATCTAGTTAGGGTTATTACATTATATCGATTGCCTAGAGGCTTTGGAACCCTCTCCATTGATGTTGTGTGATAAGTTCTCCTCTAGCTAGGTTTAACATATCTAATTGGTCATGCCCCGATAAAAAATAAGTATGCAATGGGTTTTATTCGATTTACCTTCTCTAAGTTTGAATCTATTAGGCAGGATAAGTTGCAAGTCTATCTTAATCCATTACATACAAAATCAACCTATTAAATATGCTTTAAAATCAACAAACTTAAACACTAGTGATAAATATCAATAAAACAAAAAATTTGATGGTGATGATCTATTTTATAATGTAACATATTAGGGGGATACTAACCACCCCCATTACATGGATTAGTAACTCATAGGGCACAATGTGGGATTAATCACATACAAGTTAAGATATTTTTTATACTATACTTTTTATTGCTTTATTTCTTTTCAATATGGTTTCAAAACACCTATTCATCTACATGCGGATTTTACCATATTTATAGTTCCACTATATATGACATATCTAGAATTTTGTATATACTTAGTTGAGGTAAACATTGGCTTATGCCTCATTATGTGGTGACTTTATTATTCATGATCTAGTATTTTTTCACTTATTGCATGCTACTTTTGCCACTTAATTTGTTTTTAATGCACTGATGACTATGATGTTTTACATAGAACATACATGCACATCTATATTTACACTAGTCATACATCAATTTAGTGATTAGTTGATACATAATTATACATAACTTCTTGAGTGTGTGCAGTAAAAAAAAAGAAATCTAAAATTGCAAAAACATTCTTGTACCTGTATTAGAGGTTTTTATATATTCATGTTTCCACACGTACTTCTCACAATATACTTTAAGTAGATGAGATAAAAAATATTTAAGTTATATATAGTTATGGATTCATTATGACATCTTTCTAGTTTTGATTAAGTTACTATATTGAGCCGCTTTGCATAGATCACACATTACGAATGGGTTTTTCGAGCAGAGCATCGGCTAGGGCGACAAAGGAGATTGATGGGGTTTTCTTTTCAACTACCACGGTGGATACACAACATATAATACATACAACTTATAGGGGAAAGGCATAAAATGCCCAAGCTAATAATAAGTATGCACCATGGACTCAGTCAGGGGAAGTAACAATGGCTCACACTTGCAAAAATCCCTGTAGATTGGCATTTGAGAGCAAAATATAGGGGTCAAAGGAGATCTTACAGTATCGACAAAGACTCATAGGTGGGAACTTTGAAATAAAATAGACACAAAAGCTGAGGAGCACAATGAATGGGATGACAATGATACTTGGAATTGATGGTGAAATTGCCCAAAGTATTAGTAGAGTGGATGTAGTCAAAGTGTTTTACAAATTGAGGATGCAACAAATCTATTGCAAATAAAGGAAACAAAAATAATTTCAAGTTTAGATTAGATCCATACAAGGATATACATTCTAATATTGGGTAAAATTTTTAGAATATATACTAGATATCAAATAACAGATTGAGAAGGCCATGGGGATCCCAAATCCTCTCCAATGTCTTATCTACAATGGTAAAAATCTAGAAAAATACTATCAAGTTGTCCATTTATGGTATACCTAAAGATTCTCTTTTATCTTTAACAATGTAGCTATGAGGTGGAGAAATTGGTAATAGGAAGGACCCAACATTTTCTTATAAAGACACTACCAATTATTCCAAACCAGAGGGGTAAGGGTATTTCAATAATGATATCAATAAGAATGCAATAAAAACACATAAAAAACACACTCCTCTTTCCAATGCCTATAAAGTGTAACATGCAGAGGTGGTTTCGACCATGGATATATCAGAGGAAGATGTGATAGTAAACAGATAAAATCTTTAGTAGGAGGTAGTCATATGTAGATTCAATGGCTTTTGGCCAACCATAGAGGTGTTGTTATAATGGGTTCATTCGACCTAGTCAAAACAATGTGAAAACTCCCTTTACTCCAAGGGTTTTTTCATTGTACATTTTTTTGATGAGGTTGATCATTAGAGATTTTTTTCAGATGGACCTTAGTTTTGGGGGTGGCTACTCCATGGATCACAAACTTTGATCTGAACTCCCACTCAGTCACTATTATGCCAATATGGGTATGGCTTCCTAACCTCCATATATATCTTATGAGTGTTTTTAAATGAGTAAGGGATAGCTTGGGCAAGTTTTTTGAAGTTGATATTGAGAGAATGCAAGTAGGTTTGTGCACATATGATTACATATGTGTGGAAATAGATCTTATCAAGGGTCTCCCTAATAAAATGATAATTAGATGTGGATAAATACAACATATACAATCCCTATATTTTGAGAATACTACTTTCTATTGTTGTATTTTTAAGGTTACTAGGCATCTTTAGGCTACTTGTCTACAGGCAAAAAACGTACCATAAAAAAAGAGAGGTCTAAAACCTAATTATGAACAATGGTCTTTTCTATCACAAGAGGAAGAGGTGTATGTAGAGGAGGACCATGAAGAGGAATGTCAGCATAGA
The DNA here is from genome assembly GCA_037957365.1 of Torreya grandis. Taxonomy (NCBI): domain Eukaryota; kingdom Viridiplantae; phylum Streptophyta; class Pinopsida; order Cupressales; family Taxaceae; genus Torreya; species Torreya grandis. The sequence goes on from JARHVA010000359.1 coordinate 2,837,503, forward strand.
ACAAAGTCAAAGGAGCTAAAAGTTAGTGAACAAAACATACACATTGAGGAAATTACTCCTTCAGATGGGGAAAATAGAGATAATGAGAATGGAACCATGGGAAATGAACCAGTTGGGTTAATACCAGGAAGTATGAAGAGAGCTCACAAATTTGAGATCCCTAATTTAGATAAAGAAATAGTGACCCACATAAATCTAAGTCAAATGGCAAATCATTCTCTTCTAGATTATTAAAATTTGAAATTACATATAGTCAGTGCAGAGCCATTGCTAGGGGTATGGTAGGAGGTAAAAAATAACAAAGGCAAAAAGGGTAGGATTGAAGATTACATGGGATCTCCCTCCAATTTGTGTATTTATCTTTGAAGTCCAATGCATCTTCCTTTCCTTTATGTCATGATTATTTACTCTTCATATGTTTGTTTTCCCCTATCCATTTGGGGATGTTTTATCTTCATCAGGTTGAGGCTTTTATCTCTGCGCTCTATGTTTTGAGGCATCTGACTCAACTTTTTCCTTGCCATCCGTTATTGCCGTTCTAGATGTTTCTTTTTAGCATTATTTGAAATAAAAGGTACCGACATTTCTTTATATATATATATATATATATATTTAAAAAGAAATATCGGTACCTTTATATAATATATATATATATATATATAAGTATGTATGTATGTATTTAAAAGGAAATGTCAGTACCTTTTATTCCTAAATAATGCTAAAAAGAAACACAAACAAGGATATCAACATGCATTTATATGCATATCACTACTAATGGATGAGTACATCCTATATCACTTTCCTTCTAATCGATATTTTTATTGGTATTATAATATTCATATTTATATAACAAACATTTAGATCTCATCGATACATAGTTATTGTACCATATTGTTGTACATAACTTTATTTTTAAATATGTTTTGTTTACATGTGGCTTCCTACTAGTAATTGATTGCATTCTTTTATATTTTTTATGTCACACTAGCATTTGATTTTTATTTTCATCAACATTCCTATAAACACCTATCTCATGTTGATTTCTATGTTTCATTGGCCTTTCTCATTTGATTGTTGATCATATTTATAGCACTTGCATTGATTTCCTGATGATGACAATAAAATTATTTGGATCATCAGTCATAACATGCATTAATTTCTAAGTGAAGCCATAAGTTTCTTAAGATCCTCCTTATGTTTTCTTATATTTTGTGAGCCTTGCTCCTCTCTTTTCATGTACAGCCCATGCATTTTTGTGTTAGTTTTTAATTCTTATTCCACACATATTACTAAAAATAAGAAATAAATATTCATACATTATCATATCTATTTGCCTATGGGGTCATCATACCCACACTTGTTCCTTATTGATCACATCTATACACATACTTTCACAATGGGGGCATGGTACCCATTATTTTTATCCCATATTACATATTTTCCAATGGGGTTATTGTACCCATGCATGTTTCTTATTGACATATCTTATGTATGGAGTATATTATACACCTTTGGATTATGAGTCTATATTTCTTATTTAGACTCTAGATCTTACTCATATCATGACACATGATAGGTAATCACCCATAATAAATTTATTACCATACATTTCTACTATTCAACTATCATAAATTTTTGGACATGATGTTTTCTCATGTAAAACATCACTATGGGCCTTTCCATATATTCATTTATATCATGTGATCATGACACATTACTACTATCTTACAATTGAGGAATATACTACATATGTACTTTGAATGATTACATTGATAGACAATTGATGGGTCATTATGCCTTACACATCAGTTTACATATTCTCATGTTATGTTCATCATACTTTATAAATACATGATTTATATATGATATTATGGAGACTTCCATGATTTGGTGAATTTGAAAAAATAGCTTATGGATTCATCATGTTACTTTTTTGTTGGACCGACATTTCATACATGATATGTGTGTCCATATTTAGGGTAGAAAGGAAATTCGAATGCTTGAGATTAAAATAGCTCCCCCTCACATATAAATAATCATGATGAAGAGTATAAGGGGGGATATTTGTCCACCACCTCAAATAAATAAATGAAATAAACTATATTATCCCTCAAAAGAAGAAACAAAACAACATCATTACCCACTAAGTGAGCTATCAAGACTTTTTATAAAATTTATAATACGATGCCAAGACTCCCCAATGCCCAACCCATTATCTCTATTTAGGTTGTTTGGTCTTTTTTCTATTTCAATCATTTCCTGAACTTTTCTTTTTCAATACTTCTATTCTTTTGATACAATCTTTACTTGATATAAATAAGTGTGGTGTTTTGTGAGATTTGAATACTCTGTAAGGATGGAACTCTCAATTAGGGAATAATTAATGTCTCTTGAATTATTTTTGAGTCTAATTTGTAGCGACCTTCTCATTTATCCAATGTACAACACACCATACAAGTAAGGAATTGTGTAAACATTGTTTTGAGCTTTGGGTCCATAACATATTTAGTAAAGTCTAAAGATGTTCTATGGGTGTTATGTGGTTTGAAATCACTCTTTATACCAATTTTTTCATGATTATTGAGATATTCTATGAAATCTATTTAACATATGGAATGGTGATTCTAAGATCATCTCAATTTGAGTCATTATCTCTATGTCTTTAATTGCTCATTTTATGAAAATATTTTTTGATTTCCGATTGCTTATAACCATTCTCCATTAAGGATTTTAATGGGAAAGATATTATTATTTTTAGATAGATACTGAGGTTGGTGGGTCCCCTACCCTTTATATTAAATGAGAAGATTATACATAATAGAGAAACCTTGACCATCATAGATTTTCAAATAAAAATGAGGTCATTTGGGAATCAAAAGCTACCAAGTGGCACCAATCACAAAATTACAAAAAACCTTCAAAACCAATTAGAGATAAAGCAGACAAATCAGAATAAGACAAAAGAGACAAAAAGACCACTAAATTGAGATCATTTTTAAATAACTTCATCATCGATGCTTTCCATCTTCACTTTAGGAAGTTTATGACCTTCCTCATCTGCCATTGATTGACATGACCAACCTTTATTGCCACCTACAAAAATCACAACTCTATTACTTGCCAGGAAATCACACATGGCTAAAGAAGAAATAAAATGAGGAACACAAGGAAGCCAAGGCAGAAAAAGATGACTGGGGTTATCCACCATCTCACTTAAGAACTTAATCACCTCCTTTCTCTCCTTATAATTACACGCTTCTTTCCACATTTCTAAACCAATAATAGGCCATTTCACCTATACCCAAAGAAGAGTTGAATATACTGACCATAATTCATTAGTGGATGATGCGGTTTGAAGTTCAAGTCTTTTGCATAATCCATCAACTTTACAAACTAGATTCAAGATCCTTGAAAATTGAAATAGGTATAAAACCAAAACCATTTTTACCTAAAAAAGGGAGCACTTAAAAAAGACCAACATTGAAATCTTCCACTTTCTCTGCTAAACCTAGTCTATGTGTAAGTGTCACAAATAACTATGGCATCCTTTTCACCAGAGGCTTGTCCTCTAAAATTGCTAAGATATTAGATGAAAATAATGAAGCAACATCCGAATTCACCTAGTTCAATGCACTTTCCCCTAAAAATTTGTCACCTAGCATGCAGATAACAACATGCATGCCATCTTTAGAGGGTAACCAGAACATATTTTTGATATGTGCACTAGAAGCTCCACCATAAAAGGAAATCTCCCAAACACTACTTACATTCAAAACCATAGGCATCCCAAGAACTATGGCCATGCTTTGATCCATCTCTATTTCTGACTTAGGGGAGAAAGATACCGAATTAGGACAAATAACAAGGGTTAAAAAATATTGGGAAGCCTCTCGGAACTATGAACCTCATTAAATTCTCATCATTTCACCACACTTGATTATTGCCACCACCTTCTTAAAGACATATGGAGTATCAAACAATTATGAAACCATAATTTTAAATTAATCACCTAACAAAACATTCCTAGACCCCTCAAAGACCTCCCAAGCTCTTCTTTGGTTATCCATTATAATTGGAATGTTTTATTCTATTCCACAAGTAGCCAAAAAGTCTACTGTCGCATTTACCTTTCTAAAATAATGAAAAGCTTCCCACTCAGCAAAGAACTCTAGACAATCCCATGATTTAGAAAGTATGTTATTAAGGTGCCAAGATGAAGCTACAAACTTCTTAAAAGCCAATATAATGACCTGAGAATCCCCTTCTACTTGTATATTCTCAATACCACATTGAAAGGCCAATTCTAAACCAAAAACTAGTGCTTGAGCTTTGGCCTCATTATTCATGAAATCCTTCAAATTTTTAGAAGCTACCCTTATTAAGGACCCACTATAATATCAGAGAATGCAACCTACCCTAGAAGCTCTTAGATTACCTCTTAAATCCCCATTGAAGTTGAGTTTGAACTAACCCAGAGGTGCAGGACACCATTCAACCTTATTTCTTTTTACCTTATTACTATCTACATTAGACCCATTGATAGGGGGAACTTAAATCAAATTCCAATTGGCACACATCCTCATATCCCATGAAGATAACTTGCCTTTTCTACACCTACATTGAGCTGAGACAACCTCAGAGATAGCTATTTCAATCTCCTTGAGCAAGACTGTAAGCTATTTTTCTTTCTCTTCAAAGATCTTTTGATTTATTTCTTTTTAAACACACCAAATGAGAATTACCAGACTAACTCTCCGTAGACTGAATAGAGCATTTTTGATATCCTTGAAAGGGCAATATGTAAATGAATTGAAGAGGTATTTTGGCCAAGACCAAGCCCAATCTAATTTTCTAAATAACCAATTCCAACACCCAACTGCAAAAGGACACTCAAACAATAAATGCCCCAACATTTTTTCTACATATTTGTATATAACACACATGGAGGGACCTAAGATACTAGTTTGACATAGCTTATCCTATGTTACGATATGATTCTACATAGCCAACCAAGCAAAGGCTCTAGCCTTTTGAAGACCCTCTTTACTCCAACAGAGTATTTTGGCCCAACTCAAGATCAAACTAGTAACATCTACCATTTGGTAGCCAAGTTTAACTAAATAATTCCTAGATTTATCCCCTAGCCAATGTAGTGAATCCTCTTTTGAATTGATGACAACATTTCTCTAAGATAGAAAATATTCAAGCCTTGCCGCCTGTTCCAATGGAATTTCAAGATTCTCAAAACTTTTCCAAGACCAAATTAAAAAACTCGCTTCCTAAGATTGTTCTAGATAGTTAATAACTCTTACTCCTGAAGCCTCCAAAAGAAGAGTCTTTGCTTCTATCAACTCAAGAATTTTAGCCAAAGGTTTATGGCCATTCCATTAATCCTCCCAACATTTTACTTGTCTTCCATTATTGATTGTATAAAATACATGCTCCAAAATCAGGGGTCTACATTTGAGAAGAAAATTCCATATGTGGGAGCTTTTAGGAGGATTTGAAATAGAAATCACACTCCAAGGATTAAATCAGTCCAAATATTTACTTCTAATAACTCTATTCCATAATGATTTGGGATTTGAAATCATGTTCCAAATCAATTTAGCACCAAGGGCTTGATTTTGAAAGTTAAGACTTTTGATCCTAGCTCCACCCATCTTTTCGATTTGGAAAACCTTTTCCCATTGAATCAAAAGAATATATTTTTTCTCCTGAGTACCTTGCAACAAAAAATCCTTCATTATTCTATTCAATGAATTTATTACCAAACATGTCATTTAAATAAATGACATATAATAAATTGGCAGCGCACTGAGAACATATTGAATCAAAGTTAATCTTCCTACCAAAGTCAACCATTTACCTTGACATGAAGCTAATCTTGCTTTGAAAGAAGAAATCAGACCATCCCAATGAAAACTCCTAAAAGTTCCTAAAAAAGGGGGCACCCCTAAATAATTTGAAGGAAGTTCCCCAATCTTAAAACCCAAAATCAAAGAGACAACCTATTGCACTTGTTATGAGTAATTAAAGAAATATATTTCCTATTTTCTTAAATTCACCATCTGTCTAGAAGCTTCCTCATAGCTAGAAAGAATAAAACTAAAATACTGATCTTCTCTAACTAAAGCTTGCCCAAAGAGAAATGTATCATCCATAAATTACTGATGAGTTAGATGCCCAAACCCTTTGCCAGCTTGAGACCCTACAATTGAGAGACCACCTTTGCTTGTTTGATTGCCCTCCCAAGGACTTCTGCCAACAAGATAAATAAAAAAGGGGATAATGGATCCCCTTGATGGATGCCCCTAGAAGATTCAAAAAAACCTTTAGGACTTCCATTTATCAAGACATAAAACTTTGTTTCTAAAATGCAATTGAACACCCACTCACACTAGTATCTACTGGAACCAAACCTTTCCAAGATTTTGAGAAACAAATGCCAATTCACCCTATCATACAATTTACTGGTGTCAAGATTAAACATAATTCATTTTTAATGAGATTGAGATAAGGAATGAATAATTTCATGAGCTACGATTATACTTTCTTGAATGTTCCTCCCTGACACAAATCCTGCTTGCTCTTCAGAAATCAAAGAGTCCAACAAAGGTTTTAACCTTGTAGCCATAACTTTTGTTATGATTTTATAAGCTATATTACATAGATAAATAGGATAGAAATCTCTAAAAGAATCTTATAAATCCCCTTTAGGAAAAAGAGAACTAAAGGTGATGTTTAATTTAGGAATGATCTTTCTTCTTCTTTTGGAATCTTCCACCATCAACAACACCTCTTCGCCAATAATCTCCCAAAAAGCTTGAGAAAAGGCCAAAAGAAAGCCATATGAACCTAGATATTTGTCTTTATCCATGGAGAAAACTACTATCCTTATTTCCTCCAAAGAGGAAGGATAAAGAAGTTTTTTCATTTTGAGCTGATGTGACTATGCTGGGAATATACCCGAGATTATAATCTTGAGAGTGCATATCTAAAGATGAATTTTCATTTAACAAGTTTTGGAAAAAGGATACAACCTCTCTTCTAATATCTAATTGGAAAGTTAGAGACTATCCATCCTTCAACATGATTTTATAAATTCAAGATATGATTCTTTTCATTTTAATTGATTTGTGAAAAAAGTAGAATTATGATCCCCATATTTTAACCATTCAATTTTAGATTTTTATTTCTAGTGAATTTCTTCACACAACATCAGTTCTTCATATTTAGTAGATAGAAATTTTTGCCTAATAAGTAGTTTGGTTTATGCCTACTCGCATGACCATATTATCCAAAATCTCCAATTTCATTTCCACCTGAATCTTTTCTTGAAAGATATTTTTGAAGATATTTATGTTCTAAAATGAAGGTGACCTCTGATAAATTTCAAATTTTTGAGCTATCTTAAACATCAAAGACCCTACAATTACAGAGTTGTTGTTCCACCAAAACTAAACATTTTCAAATAGAGAAGGATTTTGGAGCCACATTACCTCAAATTTGAAAGGATAGAAAGTAGGCAAATTGTCCATTGAAATACATAGTCAATTGGAAAATGGTCTGATCCACAATGAGACATAATGCAACTTTATGAGATCCAATTCTAAGAAAACCAATTAGCAAAGACTAAAAAATGATCTAATCATTCCATAATATTCTGAGCCCCCTATCTTTTGTTATTCCAAGTAAATACCCCCTGCTTAGGTTTGACATCTACCAATTCATTATGACCTACAAAATTTTCAAAAGCTGAAACAACACTAACCAGTGGTTCTCTACCCCTAATATTTTAGATCAAAGAGAGGACAACATTGAAGTGATCACCCATCATAATATTTGACCCCTAATATGCCTCAATAACTATAGAAAGTTCCTTCAAAATCTGAAGCTTTTGGGCATGATTAGTAGGCCCATAGATACTGCAAAGAAAAAAACTCATATCAATTAAAAAACATGATATTCTACACAATTGCCAATTCAAGCCATTTTTCAAAATCTCCACCAAGACTTTGGATGGGGGACCATAAGATCGCTAAACCACTAGAAGCTCTATAAGCTCCTACAAAAGAACTATTCCACCTAATCCAACTTACCTTCATCAATTTAGAAGATTCCTGGAGACTAAGTTTTGTTTCTTGAATCAACATAACATCAAGCTATTTTTACAACATAAGATGCTTTGCTAAGAGTTTTTAGTTAGGGGCATTCAAGCCCCTAACATTCCATGAAAGGAGCTTCATTGAAGGGGAGTGGGGAATTCTACCCCCTGGATTCCAACATCTAGAAAGTTTTACAAAGTACCTTGCTTACCAATAAAAACTTTACTAGTTATTTTATCTTTTCCTGATATCTTGTTATGCTTCTTATCACCATAATTCACTTTTTTCAAAGAAATCTGATATTGAGAGATAGTTAGGATAACTCTAGATTTTAGTTTCTCCTCCAAATATTCTTCTTCCTCTTCTCCCTCTGAATCTAAACCTGATGAAGGCTTAGGAGATCTACTCTTATCCTTACAAATTTTATCTGCCAACTGTGGAGTATTATGGATTAGCTCTCTTAAAACCTAAGACTCTTCACTAATGAATTCACAACCTTTCAACAATGAATCAGGGGACAAGTTTTTCCCTTTGGCCAATTTATTTAATAATTCTTTTGATTCATTGATTCTAATTGAGGAATAAATGGGAGTAGAAAAATCCAAAAAAACATTCACTTCTTCTTCCTCAATAAGACTTTGATGAAGACTTTTATCTTTTAAACCATTATCTCTAGGAATCTATCCTCCTAAAATGGACTTTTCCTTTTAGACTTCTATTTCTCCCTTTAGATTGACTAAAAATTGCCTCCATTTCAATCCTTGAATGCTTTTGAGGAAAAATTCTCCAGTTTCCAGACCCATTTGACTTCACCCAATTGGAAACTAGGGGATTTTTTTGTTCCCTTCACACTGCCCTTGGGTATGACCAATTTTATTGCATTCAAAACATCTAAAAGGAATATTTTCAATATCTATCATTTGCTCCCAAATATGGCCCTGCGATTTGATCAAGTTAAATTCAAGAATATCCATTTTAAAGTTAATCAACAGCCTAATCATTGAATATATTGTCAAAATCCTCTTTATAGAAATCATATCAATTTCCAAACAAGTTCCAAGCAAATTACCTAGATCCATTAAACAAGCATTCTCCCAATATTCAAAAGAAAGATCATAAAACCTAACCTAAACTGGATAACATCCATGATGAACCGCCACTAGATCAAAATTTGGATGCCATTTTTGAAGCCACAAACTGTTACCTCTTAAGGACCAAAAAAGATGATTCAGTACCTTCTCCTTAGCTTATAAATTGAGAAATATTATAATGAAAAAAACTTTGGGTAAGAAACTCACCTCCACTTCTTGACCCCAAGATTTCTCTACCCAAGATTTTATTTTACCAATCATAGGCCATTTACCTATAAATTTACCATTTAGGGCAAACTCTTTCATGTTTACAATATGCTTTGAAAAATCCTCTGTTTCCCATAACAATTCTTTTTCACCACCAATCTTAAAACCTTGATCTTGGATTTGTTTTGAAAAATCCAAAACTATTTCCAGAAGGGGAAAATTCTCTACCACTTGATCCTCTGACAGAAACCTAAGATGCTTCTATGCCACTTTCAACCCAACCCTCTCTTCAAAACCCTGGGACTAAAAAAATTCTTCTGGTTTCATCCATTTTTCCTCTTAACCAACAACCAGATCTTTCTCAAAACCCTCACCTGACCAAGAAGTAAGATCTTCCCTAGACTAATGAATCTCCTCATCCAGAGCACAATTTATCAACTTAAGAGATCTGGGCCCTCCACCTTTCACTTGAAGAAACACTCCTTGTTGACCTCTAATTCGTTCACACCTCAACTTCGCTCCCACTCCAGCCATCATCCCTAAGAGCTCCCCCAGAAAATATCTTATTACAAAACATCAAAAACATTAAAATAATAAAAAATAGTTCTTTATACATGGTTACACATTCACCTATGTTGAAAGTTTTCATATCCATGATTTATACATGCATTTTTCATAATATTTCTTAAGTGAGGGTTATGCATATTCATAGGTTACATGATATTGGAATACACATTGGTTTCCCACATCTTGGAAAGACATTTTCATAAATAATATGTCTTATCTTGGGGGCATTTATATATAGCAAATTCTACACAGTGATATCTTTTATTTATTATATTTTATCATATTAAGCTAGATTATATAGGTTTACATCTCATGCTACTACATAGATCTCATATATCACATTAAAATATTCATTGTGATTGTTACATAGTTACATTGAGTTTTTTGTGTGAATGTTTGCTTATGTTTACATGTGTTTTATTATTTGTGTATCCTTATTCATAGAGGATCCTCTTGTCATAAAGTTTTGTGAGTCTCATCGTTGTGTTGTCTCACTAATATGGGTGTAGTCACTAAATAATGTGGTCCATTAGTTTATTCATCGCTTATAGCCACGATGTTAATCATGCATATTCTATACTATGATTATGACCATAATGTCTATCATGTATATGCTTATACTTAATTGGTGCCTATGTTGCCATGGTCTATACCATGCATCTGTGAGGGCATATTAAATGGTGTATGTTCTCATTGTTGTATCTAACTAGATTGGAGGAATATTATATAGAATTTGATAAATTCTATTTGTTCTCATCTTTATTTTCTTATGGGGGCATCATACACTTTTGTGTTATGTTTGATATAATCTTATATTTCCTAAGCTAAATTGAAACTTTTACATAATTCATTGCTATAAACTATATTCAAATTTCATTTTCATAAGTTTCATGATTTTGACATTTTAGCTATATTATTTTCTTAACGTATGAGGTAATTATAATTATATTTGAGATGAGTGATTGAAACATGTGTCTACATCCCTCACCTAAAATTGGGGGAATATATAAAGGGATATTTTCAAAATAAAATAAAATAGAGTGAACTTGATTAAACTCAATAAAATTTAACTACTTCCTTGATCAAGAAGTGGATTAGGTCCTAGTTAATCTAAAATAAGTGTTGGATATGTTTCACCACCTATCAAAAGTTTAGTTTTATAAGTGGTTGTTGTTGAATTTGGAGAAAATACGAGCTGGGTTTATTCATTCCTATGATTTCTTTTCAAATTTAAATTTTAAAATTCAAAGCTTCAAAATTTAAAATTCAAACTTAAAATATTTATCATACATACATAAATTACTTGTACGAATTGACACTTATTTTAGGAACATTAAAAATATGTTTGAATGGAAGGTTAGATCAATCAAATACATGAAAAACCCATCACTCTTCCTTAGGAAATGAAAGTATATATTTAAAATTATTTATATTTATACTTTGACACATGTATGCATTCATTTATGTTCACATACCCATGTCAAGTGGAGGCATTATATAGACACCTAAATTTGATATAATAACCTTATATGTAACTTGTCTTACCCCTAATTTACCATATTTGACATACTTATGCATATTTTTTCATAAATAGGACTTATTGGACCATATGTTGGTATCTATTAGCCCTTGGGCATTAAGAGAGGGTTTAAACACTTAGAATAATGTATTCAATGGAATTCTTGGAATAAATATCATATTTTATCATGCTCCTCATTGATATATGAGACTTTTTTTTATGCTAGTTCGGTTTTGTGCCATGTGTGATTTTGTCATGGGAAGACCCACACCATGCGTATGTCCCTTTTTACTTTGTAGGTCCCTTTGTACCAATTTACATTGATGATTTAGCCTATTTTTAGAACTTACATTGGTTTCTCGACCATGACAATATAATTATTGGGATATTCAATCATAACATGCATTAATTTCTAAGGGAAGCCATAAGTCTATACTAGTTTCCACTAATTATTGAGCTTATTAGTATAAATTGCCTTGACCCTTAAGATAACATTTAAACACTTAGAATAATGTATTCATCAACACATTTAGACTAGATATCATTTATTTTCATGTTCCTCATTAAGATTTGAGCCTCTATTTATGGCAGGTTTGTTTTGTGACATGTGCAACTTTATCATGGGAAGATCTAAACCCTGCATGAGTTTGTCCCTTTTGCCTTTTTAGGCCATTTTGTACCAATTTACATTGATATAGAAAATATCATGAAATAATTATGCACATAATTCAATCCATTTCCTAAACCAACAAAGGAAGATATTAGAGAGGGAATGAACACTGTAATGTTGTGTGTGCTTATAATAAATGCAGATTTAGCTTGAAGGCACCTAGGGTAAAAATTGAAAATTTATACCACTATTATAAAAATTATAATCAAATTAAATATATAAATAGTTTTTCAATAGATATTTTTTGTAAAAATTATGTGATAGGACTTTTGATCATCATAAAGAAGAAACTAAAAAATTAAAATTGGATGTGATTTGAAACATTAGTCAAGATTTATATCATTAAAGAGATAACCTAACATAGAGATGTCCTCCTCCAAATTTTTTAGAATGAATATTCATTTCATGGTTAAACTTCAGACTCTTTTCTTAAACCTTAATTTTGTAAGCACAAATAGACCCACTATTCTAATGAATAATCACGAGTTGTAAAGAAAGATCTCAATAACTTATATTTTATGTTTTATCTATTTTTATTTTGTAAATTATTATTTGAAATGTCAAAGACCCATGTTAAGCACCCATATTTTATTTTTTAATGTGAATTTACATCTATAAGTAAATTGATGTGTGTCCACATTGCACAAATGACATATTCTATGCCAAGCAAACTTAAATATTCCCTTGAAAAGAGACTCCAAAAAATTAAAAACTATATATACATAACCAAACATCCAAGTTTGGTGTGGATTTGCATTTATAATTAATGATATATATAATTTAAATAATTTAAAAAGTATAATTAAAAAAAATTATATAAAAAAATTGTTTTCAATTATTTAAAAAAAACTATAGAAAAATATAGTAAATGAAACTTGTCGAATCCATATCTATAACGAACCAAAAAAATAATTTATGTTAAAAAAATAATGTTATAATATACAATTTAAAACTTAAGAATATATTATAAAGCATAAAATTCCAGACCTATAAATAATCAAGCTAAGTGAAGCAAGTAATCTCCAGATATCTCAAGGGGAGGAAACTGCAATGATGAGGTTCACATAAAAATGGTGTACTACATGTTGGACTAGACCATGAGAAAGTTTTGTTCTAAAATATTAAATAGATGACCAAAACCAACATGCACAAACCTATGTGTCTAGTTTTAGCTCCATCGTCCCCCCACCTATTTTTAAAAGTCATGTTGTTAGCCCTCATTTCCATTAACACCAAAAAACAAATACACACAAAACTGTGATGTGGCAATGAGTCATAATAGAATAATGTGGCCTGATCGACATGGTAAATCCAATTCAAATATTGATTAAAAGATTCAACATGGATACCTATTTTGAATTCAAACAAAAGTTTCACAAAGCTTTACTATTTGTAGGATGATTTCTTGTGAATCATTTTGAGATGCCTAATCAACTGGTTAATGCTTTTGACATCCTTGAATATCTTATCAAATACCATGACGAAGAATAATAGAACTAAATAACTAAAGAATAAGAATAAAACATAGTAACAAGGGCATCAAATAAAAGCAGGATCATAAAACCAAGTATATTTCAAAGGTTGTTTAGGTTCAAATTTGCTATGGTGGAAAAGTGTTCCATATTGAGAGTTGCATTGATTATTCTCAAGAGATATGTCTTTCTAGGAATTGAATTTATTATGTACATATTTTTAATAGCATAAATCAAAGTATATAGTCATAGTTATCACTAAAAATAGAACATTATATGTTATTCATAAGATTCTTCTAGATACAATTGTTGCATAGGGTTGAATTTTCAGGGGTTTTGGGTCTCTCTGATCAAACCATCATAAAAGATAGAAATATTTGAAACCAATGCCTAAAATCTAAATGTGTGTGGTCATGCCCACTCTATATATAGAAGATGATGTGGGAATATCTAGTTTTGATTCAAAATATGAAATAGAATTAAAAATTCACCCCATATACAACTTTTTCTATATAAATCTAGGCCTAAACATGAAGACTTGATAGATCCTAGAAGTTAATTTGCATATATGTAGTCACATACCTCTTTTATGTGAATCTAGTCATAACTATAAAAAGGATATATATGTACCACAAATTCATTTCTTGAATTCCCTTTATTTATTTATTTATTTATTTATTTTTATGTGTGTTTTATATATACCACCAATGTCAATGATTACTTATATTTACCAGGATTAGAGAAATTGTATAAAGGTAATGGATGGATATTAATAATATAAGCATATAAAATGGGAGGACCTCCACCACTTTCTACAACCTCTTTTTCTAGGCCTTGACATTATTTAATCAAGTTTCCCATGCACTAACATCTTATCTTGTTAGAATTATATTTCCTCTAGGTTTTGAATAGTTATTGGCAGTAGAAAACTATTTCCAAACTCTATTACGTCAACCTAGTGAGAAGTTTAATTAGTTTTCATGTCTCAAATTTCACGGTAGATTTATCAATCACATTAGTTGAACATCACCTGATGCAATGAGTCCTAAGTGAACCAATAAATCATTGAAGGAATGAATACTAATGTGAGATGGGTTTTTAAATAACTATGAATATTAGATACTACATGGCGTTTATCTATAACAAGGATATAATAACTAATAAATGGTTTTATGAATGAAATAAGTATTGAAAATAATGGTTAGAAATAATTTTACCAAGAAAAATAACATTTTATTCAAAGGGGAATTAAAATGGATAAAGAACAATAGTTTTGGATATATCACAATAGGTTCATGAATTGTCATTCTAAGCCATGAGATATGGGTATGCCAAAACAATGTCCTTTTTTATTACACTAGAGTGAATTCATATGTAAATGTCTATTGTACTTGTAGTGGGCATTAGATTATGTAGGAAGGTCCATCAAAATAGTAGGTAAGCCTCTATCTAACTCCATGCCTGAAAAATCAATATAAAATCCAAGCATATTGTAAATCAATTGATTCTTTACATATTATTTTTTATAATAAAAAATAGTTATTATTCATAACTCATTAATAAATAAGTTCTTTGGTAAATATTTATATATGTTAGAGATCTAATATTTTCATATTCCATATGATAAAGAAAATAAATTCTAAAAAAAATTGTGTGAAAATTTTATCTATTAACAACTTTTATCACACTTCACTATCCATCATCATGATGAGAAAGAGAGTGAGTTATGCATTAATTTTATAATAAAAAATAACTACAACCATGAATTCAGGAGAAAGTGTCTACCAATGATTCATTATATTTTAGGGGGTCTCATTGGTGAATTCAACAATGATTCTATCATCCTCTTGATCATAAATGATTGGTCCTAGGTTTATTTGATTGATTTTTATTATTGTCAAAGTATTTCATCACTTTGTAATAGGCTTTATTTTCACTTGCCAACCATTATAGTCCCATAATCACAATGATAGTTTAATTTTTTTTCTATAAAATCTTCAAAGCTCTAAAATGTATAACTGTTTAACATAATGTATCAAATTATATATACATATATAAGTTTTATGAAGGTGTAATAAGGTAAGCCTATCTTTTTTATTTTTATTGAAGCTCAAATAAGTGACAAGTTGTAATACGGTTCTCATTGTCTTCACAACATTGCTTATTTCATTTACTCTTAGTCTTATACATTTGTAATTCTATCCTCGAGGAAAATCATCTACAAAACATTAAAAGAATCATATCCAAGTGAACATCATATAGTCCAATAAAAACTAGCATTCTTGTTTTGTATGGTTATAGCGCAAGTCAGGGTCTTACTACTACATGTCTTTATCATCATGACCTTATTACATTTACTCAAAATGAAGAGAAAACAATTTCATTCCTACCAAAGGGGGAATAAAAAAAATTAAGTATAGAAAATAAAAATTGTTTCTAACATAACCTTAAAAATATTTCATGGAGGGATTCACTTAGTGCAAGTCTATCAAACTATAGAAATATTAAAAAACTCTTAATAGATTTAACATTCATTTCATGTAGATTTCAAAGTTTTTTTAGGTTCAAAATTATTCCATCATGTAAATTAAATATATTTTTTATACATGGTTTAGGAAGTTCATAATCAATATCAATTTTGTATAAAAACCCATCAAAAGGTAGATTTAAATGCTCTAGGTACAACTGAACACTAATGTTTATCCATGTCCTAAGGTTCAGAGGAAAGAAATTGGAGAAATCTACCAATGGTTTCCTTCTCACTTAATGGATCTAGTGTCTTAATTCTACAATAGGCTAAAATAAAATAAACCATTATATGAACCATGATAAGGAAATGTATGAAGATAAATATATAATAAAAGTCCCATTCATGCCTCCTTATATGAATATAAAGGCAAGATCAGTCTAAATTCACTATGTTCATTTATTAATAAAAGTTTGAATCTAAAGGTAAGATTGGTCTCAATCCCTTATGTACATTTCTTTAAAAAATTACATATGGATTCCAATTTCTTATTCAAGCTCATCTCATATGTAAATATTAGTTAAAGAGAGGCAAGATGTCATAATAACTCATCATGGTGTGCATTTATAGTCATCTATGACATTTAAGTTGTTGGCTAACCAAATATGATACAACATAGTGCATTTTAGTCATAACACAAATTGTAACTATAATGAAATTGCTTTGTAATAGATTTGAGATAAAATTCTAAAAGGATAAAGCATGAAAACATCACATGCTCACACACATATAAGAGTAACATTTTTGACAAGATCATAGCTCATTTTTTAATTTATTTAGATTATACAATACAATATATCACCTTCAATGCATTTATAGGATAATATTGAGTTCAACCTTCATAATAACAGTCAATATCATAACTCAAGACATTATAATACATATATATGTAGTCCTTGATTTTAAATTGGATCCAACATATGTAAGATATCGATAATAAGAGTACAAATTTGAATATCTTACAACTATATCCATCTATGATTTTAATGTATCCCATAAATTTCCCATGAAGGGTATCATATCAACACACAAGTACCCATAAGATACAAGGTTAAATCAATGGAAATATAAAGATAAGGAAATTTCAAGGTCAATCAAAGAAATAACAAAATAATACACACATATATATTTTTTACCAAGAAAAAGATAAGGACATAGATACATTATTGGCCCTAAGTCCATCTTATTACATCAAAAACTATAACCTTATATTTCCAAAAGAACAAGTTTAGAAATAAGATATATTATAGGCCCTAGGTCCATCAAAGGATCACATATACTCTCACTTTCTAGGACTAAATGAATGATTTTAAATAATTATGCCACAAGTATGAGTATGTCCTCTTAAAATTTAAGATTGAATCACATTTTGGATTCCAAGAGTTTTTTGATAACTTTGGTTTCATATTCACACTAATGAAATCATGGATACAAGGGTATAGTGGATACAAATCAAGACATAGTCAAAGTGTATAAATCCCTAACTTTAGCTACCAATGTCAGTTTTTCTATAGCAACTTATGTGCAAATCAACACAACACAAAATAAATTTTTATATTTATTTACAAACATTGGTAAATAAAATTCATTTGAACACATTTTTCTGATAGATGTTTTCATGTAGTTCATATATAACCAAAATTTAATCATTTTTTCCTTCCTTTCGGCACACCATTTTGTTCAGGGTTATAAATTGTAGTATCCTAACAATTAATATTTAGAATAATTCAACAAAATTATCATATGCTATGATCTAATTTTATCCCTGATAAGCTCAAAGCATTGGTAAATAAAATAGGTTTGAACATAGTTGTTTGTGATAGATGCCTTCATGCCTTGACCACATTGATTTTTAATAATTTTTGAGCTTCTTAAACCTATCTAGTACATTGAATTTTTTAATGCATAAATTACACCCAATTATATTTCTTATTCAATTAATATGGTTCTATCTATGTGTTTTATGGTTTTTCAGTATAAAGGTGCATATTTGTAGGAATGTATTGTGGTTACCTTAAGTCCTACCTTAATCATAAACCAATAATTCAGAAATTAGTAGATGCATATTTGTAATATATTGACATAAAATAGTCCTAATCATGCACTAAGTCTTCTTCATAACCTAGTATTTCGATAGTGGCATAGGCATATTTACAATCTCTTAATGCTAAATTAATTTTAACCATTTTACTGTGGTACCATTATTGTAAATATAAGAGAGGACATGCATATAAATGAATTGTTTATTAATAGACACTGACATAGTAAATACTATAAGAGAAAAGACTATACAATGTTGAATGTTGTAAACCATAATCCAAACTTTTGGGTTATTGTTTATAAAATGATTTAGTTTATGGTAACTTTTGGAGTAATATTTTTTGTTCATAGATATCTTATAAGTCAATATATGTGTACTTTAAATTTTCTTCATATATGCTCAAATTTAGTTCTTTAAAATCCCTGTTAACCTCTACATGTAATCTGTATGTGAACCATTTTATTATGGTTGATGCACTTCAAGCATGTTATGTTCATGAAATTTTCTATGATGGCTAATTTTTAAACTACATAGAGTTTTATATATGTTTTGTTGTATGTCATGTCAAAAAACTAATGAGTTATATTGTAGGTTTATCACACCAATAATAATTTTAATGTAATTGTAAGACATCTACCAAAGGTATGAAAACATCTCAAAACTATCTCATACCAATTGCAATAGTTTAAGATTTATGTTTATTTTGACTAATTATTTTTTCTAGATTTATGATGGATGACTTGGAAGGAATCGATGCCCTATAAGAAAGATTTGTTGAGTCAGAGAAAACTGTATGCAATTTTATGTATTACCCACAAAGGATAATTTTTTTAATTCGATTTAAGTTTGTTGATACTAAGGGATTGTTATAAGAATTGTTTTTAGAGAAAAAAATCATCATCCAATCACCATTGTGTACATGACCCAAGTTTATATGTTTAGATGTAATTATTGAAGATCCTAAGAGGGTTTTAGATGGTGCATCTACTAGTGTTGGTGGGATTCCCATCAGATAAGGACAACCATTCATTCACCATTATCCCCAAATGGAATGTCAATGGTTTTTTGATTGTTTTACAAAGAGGGATGTAAGTGATGGGTCAACATAACTATTTTAAATGATGCTCATGTATTGGCCATGCTAAATTTAATTTTCTTTATACTTTTCTATGATAGTCAATATTAGATAACTTCACATTCACATTGTGATTTTCTATGTAGTTTTTAATATTTTTGAGGAGGAAGTAGAGGGGAACAAAGGTTATGAGGGTGGAAATGACCCCCATGATGATTTTGTCCCACAATTTTAAGCATTGGTGTTCTTATTCTTTGTTCCTTTGTCATGCTCATATACATGTTTTTTTTTATATTTTTAAACTAACATGTATATATTGACCATTGTGGCAGGAGGATGTGGAGCAGTACAAGGTTGAAAAGGATGTTGAACATGATATGGATGATGAAGATGATAGTGATTGGCTTCCATACACCTTTCAATCTGATCCTGAAGAGAATAAATCAAAAATGTAAGCACATTTTCTTATTTTTTGGATGATTTAATATTTTTGTTAATTTAATTATTATTTTTAAGGCTTATAACCTCATAATTATTTATTGAATAGTAGTTTATGGGTGAATACAATATTATTAACATGGGTATTATGAAGTGATATTTTCATTATTAGTTTCTAGACCCATATAACACATTTTTTGGCGAGGGTGGTTATCCATTTTGGTCACTAGATAGACTCAACACTCACTGGCATAAGATTCATGGTAGGATGCCATTCCAAGGAGGCCTCTAGGTCATACAGGTAGTGGAAAAATGAATCCAAGGGAAGTGTATACACTCTAAGACAAATATAACCTAGGTTGATAGACTAATTATTAAAAATCAAAGCTTCAACAAGAGGCATAGGCTAAAAAGATCATGGATGGCCAGAGAGAGTGCCTTCCAAGTATATAATCTCAATGAGATATTCTTAAAGGTTATAAATGAGTAGATGCGTGCATATGATTCAATTCAAAACATTTAATGGAGAAGACATGTGTCAATAATTCAAAGAAATTATTTTCAACACATGGATCAAGAAAGAATAAGGGTGGAACAAGGGCACAATGCAAGCAATTATGAACATTAAGTGAGATGCAATGTGTTGAATAGTTCACATGCATGAAAAATTTATGTAATTATACATTTATGTCTAATTTTTTTCTACTTCTACAAGTACCATCCTCAAAAAGTGATAGAGATGACCCTCATACCTATTTTAGCGAGGATGATGACTTTACCTTAAGGGAGTACCTTTCATAGAAAGGGAAAAAAAAATTGTGAGGGGGAAAATAAAAAATGGGTGATAATGAGATGCTATAGGTAATAAAACTTAATGAATGTCTCCAAACATATTACTATTATAGTTATTTCTTACACGTGTTATTCCAAAGTTTGTTATTACTCATTTGTATAATATTGTTGTGGAGGGAACATAAGAACCTGATGTTGTTATGGTGTCTAGTGATGAAGTTAAACATGATGAGGAGGAAATTAATGTTGATGCCCCTAACATAGATTTCAATTATTTCTCCACATAAAATTCTCATTTAAACCATAGTGACATTGTATTGTTGTACAGAAAAGGTTATCTAGTCATGAAAGGCACCATAATAATTTTTTGAGTAGAGCCAAACTTGCCATGGTGTACCACATCTCAAAACTATTACAATGTCACCATTTGGAGGGATATGTATGAGGAACCAGAGTTGTTTCCCTTCGCTAAAACTGAGTAATACACTACAAAATAATGTCTAGACAAATGTAATTTAGTATTTTAGTGATGTAATCATTGACCATTCTACTATCAATGTACAAAAATCAACAAAGGTTTGCATGATGGATGTCATTTTTCAGTTCTCTTTGTTTTCATTAAACCCTTCCATATTTTATTTCAATTTTTTTCTAACTTGTAATTTCCTTTAGGATTTGGATGAAGAGGAGGTAATGTATAAAAACCATTATGATATAATTTTTTCTAGTATAATATCCACTCTTTGTGCCATATGTTATTTATGGTTTTGTTTATTTTATGGTTCTATCTCTATGAATACTACACAACCTAATAAGACACCTCATTCCATCATTTTTCCCTGATGTAGTTAGTCCTTTATTGTTCTTAGATCTGAGCAATAACAAATTCATTTTTGCTGATGCAGTTACTCCTTCACAAATGTATTTTCCTAGGTCTTATGCCTAACAAAGGTGTCATGTGGGGTATCACATTAGAGTCTTAGTGATTACATATAATCTATACTTACTGGACCGATTTTCATTTTAGTTATAACAATTTTTCTTCAATAGTTAATTTACTTTTTATTTAGCAAACTAATGTGTTTTATTAATGTTTGTTTTATTATTACCTTTTTGTTCACCTTTATAACCTTGAAAATTTCAAATATAGGTATTTTCATGGCAAGGAAATAAATACTCACATTTATTGCTCATCCACTTCCACTTCCTTGTCCTCGAGAAGGGGTTTCATGACCATGCCATGAACATGAATATTACTTGGTAGTTAGTAGCTTGGGCATGCTTTTTATATATATTATTTGGAATGATATGTAATGATACATGTTACTTGGACATGATGTTTCAATATAATATTTTTATTTCGTACATTAAAAGTAATGATGTGATGGTAGATATTATAATTTATGATGTATTACAAGACTTTGCATGGTTATATAAAGCAATGATGTTCAAATGTATGTAATCAATCATGTTGATATGTAATTATGTTGACATATTATGATGTTCACATGTGTGTAAGAAACCATGTTTTCATGTAATGATGTTGACATGTATTCATTTTGACATGTAATCAATCAAGTTCACATGTTTATGTTATTAGTTATTGAATATTACAAATTTCAGTAATCATGTTCACATGTCTCAATGTATATTGACAAATAATCCTGGTGGGATAAGTGATCCATAAGATTTTGTACATGATTGTGGGGAAGGGTGCATCATGTGACTTGTCTGTACTCATTTTAAAAGGGTTTAAGTATTGTTGATTTTCTCAAGCCCAAAAACTTTCTAATCATTGGTGCAACAACATTCCTTGGCAAAGGTGTTAACCTTATGTTTGTTTCTATTTTAACTTATACATGAGAGTTCAATGATTTATGTTTAAATGGGATAATATCTATATTTAAATGAGAATTAAATGTTGTATAAGTCACATAGGGTGGGTTCTTTATCACTTACCCCATCAAGATTTAGACCTTAAGTTATTGCGTGAAAGAGACTAGATTTCGAAGAGAGTTAATGCACTTTATCAATGTCATTCAAAGATAAATTAAAATAAAAGATAGAAAAATAATAGTACTTTTACATTAATTGATAAATGGTTTAACTAATAAAGTAACTATTAAATACCCTTTTAGTTTTGCACCTTGTTTTGCTTAGGGGAAGAAAAAATTATTTCTGATATTGGGATGTTCCATGAATGTTTTTATTATAAAATGGCTTTGTTTCTATACATATTTTTGCATTTTTTAAGATTTATTTCTCATAAAGAGTTGGTGTTGACTAAAAACACTAAAGTGGGTCTAGTTTTAGATAAGCATAATCAAGGCTAAGGATTTAAACTATGATGGGAAAGCCTAAGGCTACTTTTAGATAAGCCTAATCAAGAGCAAGTTTAAAGGAAAGCCACAAGATGAAAATTTGTTCTTGATTATCAAGGCTAAGGATTCAAAATATGAGGGTAAATAAAATAATTTATTAGATTATAAAGTAGTATTTTAAAGGAATAAATACTAAATCTAGATTTATCGTTTAACATACTTGCATAAAATCTACGTTCTTTGGCACTATTGTGCAAAACATGAATATTGCTTTAGGAAAAATTTCTCTAATATTTGATAACTTGAGTAATTTATGTGGTTGGTGTTTTTGGAGTTATCATGAATGATTTCAAGAAACTTTGAGAGAGATGCTATAGGAGTAGGGAGACTAGTAATACTAACAATATAGCAACATAAAAAAGTCAAAGCCTGACTTAAGAGAAAAGTGCTTTCTGAATTTCTTCATTGATGATATAGATGAGGAAAGTGCTTAGAAAATAGAGTGATTTTCTTATAAAACTTATGTTCTAAATGAACCTTATTCGAAGAAAATTTTAAAATACCACCACCCTGACACATTAGCTTCAAGGCCTCCATATTGATTATTGATCATATGTGTACAAAGTAGAAGAGTTATTATATAACACATATTGGACTAAGGGGTGGATGAAAACAATCCTAGTACATTATTTAATATTCTCAAATGCCATATTATATTATGACTTAGTCTACAACATGGTGGAATGAGTTTATTGACTCTACCTATATTACATTTATTTGTACAGTAAAAGGACACCATTTTTCTATTGTTGCAAAGTTCTATGAATGGTAAATCTTGCATAGTGCATGTTAACTTCAATTTTTACATACATTTTTACTTTCAATGGGTGTATATTTATAAATTAGTAGCTGAGGAGTGGTTTTTACACATAAATCATCAAGCTTATTATGTTGTAAATTAAATATCCTAATTCACGTAGATATGTTGTATTTTGCACACCCTAATTCATGCACTTTTCATTTGCTATAATCTTGTTATGTTTTATTTTGCTTATGTTGTTTGAATTTTGATGTCAGGATCTAGGAGCAGAAAGCTCTGATACCACTTGTCAGGATCTAGGCTCACAAAGCTCTGATGCCAACTGTCAAGACCCTACTCCTTAAGAGTAAAATTGATTACCTTTGTATAAGCAACTAAACACAAAATTTAACCAGAAGTAATATGTAACTAGAATTTAGAAATAACACAAAATATGAGAGACAATATAATCTTGTACTAACACTCTTCCAGAAGGAAATACAATGAAGAAATCTCACTCTTCCCACACCTCTTGGGCATACAATAGTTCTCCCTCAAGAGTTCTCTCTCTCTCAATCAATTACAAACACAACTCAAACACAGAGTTGTTCCCTCCACCAGTCAGTGACAATCAACCCAATGGTTGTTGTTGCCTACTGCCAATCAACCAAGTACTCCAAGTACTCCAAGTAGATCTCCTTGATCTTGCTCTTTGTTGTGTTGTAGATCTCCTTGATCTTGCTACCCCACAGATCTAACTGACCTTGCACACACACACCCTCAGATCTAATTGATCTTACTTACCATGTAGATCTCCCTGATCTTGCTACCTGCAGATCAACTGATCTTACACACCTTGAGACAACCAACCCAATTGTTGTTCTTGCCTTCAAGTGAAGGATCTAATCCTTAGTCCTTCTATCCTCCTATTACAATATAGCCCCCATGGGTCTCTTAAATAGATCCCAAACATAACAATAATTAGAAACACAGACTAAAGACTAAAATTAGTCTTTACATGCAAACTAACTGCTTGTTTAACTAACTATTCATCTAACTAATAGTTCTGGAACACATAGACGATCGACGTCGGTTCTTGTCTATCTGGAGATGACCAATGTCAGCCGATTCTTGACCAATGTTGGCATCTTCAAGTCTACTCCTGACTGACGTCGGTTGGCCTGACTGATGTCAGTTATTATGACACTCAGCAACCTCCACCATTTGCATAATGGTGAAGCTTTTAGCTCCACAACCTAACAATCTCCCACTTGGAGATAAACAACTACACCTATACCTATACCTGTACATCCTCTAATTTTGTTTCCTGGCTTGTATCCCTCTTCAAGTTAATCTTGAAGACCAACAGAAGTTGAATGAAGATTCAACTTCTCCTTTGTTCCCAGCTTTGTTAACATACTTATAGGGTTCTTATCCTTGCTAGCCTCTGTGACTGCAACAACCTTCTGCATCTCTAAAATCTAGCTAACCACCGTTCCACCAACAGTGAACACATATCCTATGGTGCTTCTCCTGTCATCCAAGTAACCTACCATATCTGAATCTACATACCCATGTAGAGAAGTGCTTGACCCTGCATAGCATGAATACCTGCTGCTGGTCCCTCTCAGATACCTGAGAATCGATTGAACTGCTTTCCAGTACTCTTTTCCTGGATTGGCCATAAACTTGCTGACAACTCCCACTGCTTGGGCAATATCAGGTCTAGTACATACCATGTACTCAACCTCATCATGTCATCTAGGACACTATTCTAAGCTCAACTTGAACTGTCCAACCATAGGTGTGCTTACTGATTCTGTATCCTGCATATCAAACCTCTCCACTACCTTATTCACATAATCCTCTGGAGACAACATCAACCCGTGACTCTCCTTATCTCTAGAAATACTCATGCCAAGGATTTTCTTTGCTACTTTCAAATCCTTCATGGCAAACCTCTGAACTAATTTTACCTTTAGCTCAGCAATCTCCTGCATGTGTGACCCTACAACAAGCATATACACTACATACAGTAACAGGATAATGTGGCTAATATTATCCAACCTGGTAAAATAAACACAATGGTCACATTGACATTGACTAAAGCCATGCTTTGTCATACACCTGTCAAACTTTAAACACCATTGTCCTGCAGCTTGCTCAAGACCATATAACCTGGCCTTTTGTCTCACCTGTCCATTCTCTCCTTTTTTTAACCTAGGAATCTATTCGTCTTTCAGTTCTTTCTTTTCGACTGGAAACTCTACCAAATCTTCTGTTTGGTTCTCTCCCAAGGTATCAATTTCTTCATTCATGCCATGCTCCCACTATTTCCTGGATTCTACCTACATTGCCTCTTCAAAACCTCTTAGTTTTCCACCATCAATGAGCAACAAGTAGTATAAAGAAGGGGAATAACGAATTTGAGGCTTACTTACCTTTTCAGTCCTCCTTATGGGTGTTTGAGACCCCTTGACAACTTGCTGTTTGCCCAAAATTCATTCTAATAGTGACCGATGTCGGTCACCTTTGGCCGACGTCAGTCTGCACCCGACCGATGTCGATTCCACTTGATCACCGATGTTGGTTCCCTGATCGACGTTAGTGTCCACCTGCCCGCTGACGTTGGCTCCCTGACCGATGTCGATGTTTACCTGCCCAACATCACTGACTTTGGTCTGCACATGATCGACGTCAGTTCCTGCCTGATCGACATCGATTCTCACCTGACCAACGTCAGTAATTGTGTTTTATTTTGAGTGATGATTTTTACCCGCGAGCTCATTTTGGATCATAAACTTGTCTAAATCAACACTGCCTTGCTCAAAATTATTTAGCCTCTTGAGTTGATCTCTATCCATCATCTCCTCCTTGAAAAACCAAGGCTTTCTAGTTCTTCAATATGTCAAAAACATTAGATTTCCTACTTTCTTACCTCTTGCTAATACAAGTGTACCCTTGGACACTTTCCAAGATTCTGCTATGAGAGTTACTGTGCAACCCTCATCACCGAACTTTCCTACAGAAATCAAATTCCACTTTAGGACTGGGACATGCATGACATCATTCAACACCCATGTGTTGCCATTCTGCAATTTTAGCTGCACTTCTCCTTTGCCAAAAAATTGACAAGGCTCATCAACCCCTAAATAAATCTTTCCAAAGTCTCCATGGACATAATAATGGAAAAATGCTCTATTTGGAGTTGCATGGAAAGAGGCAACATAATCTAAAACCCAAGATTCTACTTTATCCAAGAAACATATAAGAGCATCCCATGCAACAATACCTACATCATTTGCTTCTTTATTTCCTTCATGCTGATCTTCTACCAACCAACAATCTTTTTTTACATGCCCTTTCTTTCCACAATTCCATAATTGATAATTCTTGTTATTGAATTTCTCCATTCTTAGCTTACTTTCTTTTGCCATTGCTTTGCTCCCACTCAATCAGAAACCCCTGAGAGTGACCTGTAATCAATAAACACTAACACGACTGATACCACCTGTTAGTGAACCTGGCTCTGATACCACTTGTTAGTATCTAGGAGCAGAAAGCTCTGATACCACTTGTCAGGATCTAGGCTCACAAAGCTCTGATGTCAACTATCAGGACCCTACTCCTTAAGAGTATAATTGATTACCTTTGTATAAGCAACTAAACATGGAATTTAACTAGAATTAATATGTAACTAGAATTCAAAAATAGCACAGAATATGAGAGACAATACAATCTTGTATTAACACTCTTCCAGAAGGAAATACAATGAAGAAATCTCACTCTTCCCACACCTCTTAGGTGTACAGTAATTCTCCCTCAAGAGTTCTCTCTCTCTCAATCAATTACAAACACAACTCAAACACAGAGTTGTTCCCTCCACCAGTCAGTGACAATCAACTCAATGGTTGTTGTTGCCTACTACCACTCCACCAAGTACTCAAATTACTCCAAGTAGATCTCCTTGATCTTGCCCCTTGTTGTGTTGCAGATCTCTTTGATCTTTCTACCCCGCATATCTAACTGATCTTACTTACCATGAAGATCTCCTTGATCTTGCTACCTGCAGATCAACTGATCTTACAGACCTTGAGACAACCAACCCAATTGTTGTTCTTGCCTTCAAGTGAAGGATCTAATCCTTAGTTGTTCTATTCTCTTATTAAAATACAACCCCCATGGGTCTCTTAAATATATCCCAAACCAAACAATAATTAGAAACACAAACTCAACACTAAAATTAGTCTTTACATGCAAACTGACTGTCTGTTTAACTAACTATTCGTCTAACTTACAGTTCTAAAATGCACAAACGACCGACATCAATTCTTATCTGTCTAGAGATGACTGACATCAACCGATTCCTGACCAATGTTGGCAGCTTCCGGTCTACTCCTTACCAATGTCAGTTACTGTGGCACTCAGTAACCTCCACCATTTGCATACTGGTGAAGCTTTTAGTTGCACAACCTAACAATCTTCCACTTAGAGATAAATAGCTGCACCTCTACCTGTACCTATACATCCTCTAATTTTGTTTCCTAGCTTGTATCCCTCTTCAAGTTTAATTTTGAAGACCAGCAGAAGTTGAATGAAGATTCAACTTCTCCTTTGTTCTCAGCTTTGTTAACATACCTACAGGGTTCTTATCCTTGCTAGCCTCTGTGACTGCAACAACCTTCTGCATCTCTAAAATCTAGCTAACCGTCATTCTACCAACAGTGAACACATATCCTATGGTGCTTCTCTTGTCATCCAAATAACCTAACATATCCAAATCTAGATACCCATGTAGAGAAGTGCTTGACCCTGCATAACATGAATACCTGCTGCTGGTCCCTCTCAGATACCTGAGAATCCACTAAACTATTTTTCAGTGCTCCTTTCTTGGATTGGCCATAAACTTGCTAACAACTCCCATTGCTTGGAAAATATCAGGTCTAGTACATACCATGTACTCAACTTCATCATGTGATCTAGGACACTATTCTAAGCTCAACTTGAACTGTCCAACCATAGATGTGCTTACCGATTTTTCATCCTGCATATCAAACCTCTCCACTACCTTATTCACATAATCCTCTGGAGACAACATCAACATGTGACTTTCCCTACCTCTAGAAATACTCATGCCAAGGATTTTCTTTGCTGCTTCAAAATCCTTCATGGCAAACCTCTGAACTAATTTTACTTTTAGCTCAGCAATCTCCTACATTTGTGACCCTGCAACAAGCATATACACTACATATAGTAATAGGATAATGTAGCTAATATTATCCAACCTGGTAAAATAAACACAATGGTCACATTGACATTGACTAAAGCCATGCTTTGTCATACACCTGTCAAACTTTAAACACCATTGTCCTGCAGCTTGCTCAAG
Organism: Torreya grandis; assembly: GCA_037957365.1. Lineage (NCBI taxonomy): Eukaryota > Viridiplantae > Streptophyta > Pinopsida > Cupressales > Taxaceae > Torreya > Torreya grandis. The sequence continues at coordinate 2,866,516 of JARHVA010000359.1, forward strand.
ACCATATAACCTGGCCTTCTGTCTCACCTGTCCATTCTCTTTTTTTTTTAACCTAGGAATCCATTCGTCTTTCAGTTCTTTCTTTCCGGCTGGCAACTCTACCAAATCTTTCATTTGGTTCTCTCCCAAGGAATAAATTTCCTCATTCATGCCATGCTCCCACTGTTTCTTGGATTCTACCTACATTGCCTCTTCAAAACTTCCTAGTTTTCCACCATCAGTGAGCAATAAGTAGTATAAAGAAGGGGAATAATGAATTTTATGCTTACTTACCCTTTTAGTCCTCCTTATGGGAGTTTGAGTCTCCTTGACAACTTGCTGTCCACCCAAAATTTGTTCTAACAATGACTGATCTTGATCACCTCTGGCTGACCTCGATTTGCACCCAACTGATGTCGATTCCACCTGATCACCGACATCGATTCCCTGACTGACGTCGATGTCCACCTGCCTGCTGACGTTAGCTCCCTGACTAATGTCAGTGTTTACCTGCCCGACATCACTGACTTTGGTGTACACATGATCGACATCAGTTCCTGCCTGATCGACATTGGTTTTCACTTGACTGACGTCGGTAACTGTGTTTTCCTGTGAGTGATGATTTTTACCCAAGAGCTCATTTTGGATCATAAACTTGTCCAAATCAACACTGCTCTGCTCAAAATTATTCAGCCTCTTGAGTTGATCTCTGTCCATCATCTCCTCCTTGAAAAACCAAGGCTTTCCAGTTCTTCAATATGTCAAAAATATCAGATTTCTTTTTTATGCAATACTATGATCCTCCATTAGAAGCTCCCTACTTTGTTGACCCAGTTTCAAGAAACCTCACTTTCTTCTATTGCTTACAAAAATCTTGATCCATGCTTTTCAAATATGAAACCATACCTTTTGACTTAAGAACATCCATTCCCTTCTCACTCATGTGACCAAGCCTACAGAGCCACATCTTTGCATCTACAAATGAAGTAGATAAAACAAAAGGAGAATCAGTAATACAAGTAGATAGATAAAGTGTACTTACTTTCTTACCTCTTGCTAATACAAGTGCTCCCTTGGAAACTTTCCAAGATTCTACTGTGAGAGTTACTTTAAAACCCTAATAACCCAACTTTCTTACAAAAATCAAATTCTACTTTAGGACTGGGATATGCATGACATCCTTCAACACCCATGTGTTGCCATTCTGCAATTTCAGCTGCACTTTCCCTTTGCTAACAATTCGACAAGGCTCACCAACCCCTAAATAAATCTTTCGAAAGTCTCCATGGACATAATCATAGAAAAATGCTCTATTTGGGGTTGCATGGAAAGAGGCAACAGAATCTAAAACCCAAGATTTTACTTTATCTAAGGAACATATAAGAGCATCTCGTGCAACAATACCTGCATCATTTGCTTCTTTATTTCCTTCATGCTGATCTTCTATCAACTAACAATCTTTCTTTACATGCCCTTTCTTTCCACAATTCCATAATTGATAATTATTGCCATTGAATTTCTCCATTCTTAACTTATTTTATTCTACCATTGCTTTGCTCCCACTCAATCAAAAACCCCTGAGAGTGACCTATAATCAACAAACACTAACACGATCTGATACCACCTGTTAGTAAACATGGCTCTGATACCACTTGTTAGTATCTAGGAGCAGAAGGCTCTGATACCACTTGTCAGGATCTAGGCTCACAAAGATCTGATGCCAACTGTTAGGACCTTACTCCTTAAGAGTACAATTGATTACCTTTGTATAAGCAACTAAACATAGAATTTAACCAGAAGTAATATGTAACTAAAATTCAGAAATAGCATAGAATATGAAAGACAATACAATCTTGTATTAACACTCATTCAGAAAGAAATACAATGAAGAAATCTCACTCTTCCCACACCTCTTGGGCATACAATAATTCTCTCTCAAGAGTTCTCTCTCTCTCAATCAATTACAAACACAACTCAAACACAGAGTTTTTCCCTCCACCAATCAGTGACAATCAACCCAATGGTTGTTGTTGCCTACTGCCAGTCCACCAAGTACTCTAAGTACTCCAAGTAGATCTCCTTGATCTTGCTCCTTGTTGTGTTGTAGATCTCCTTGATATTGCTACCCCGCAGATCTAACTGACCTTGCACACACACAACCTCAGATCTAACTGATCTTACTTACCATGTAGATCTCCCTGATCTTGCTACCTGCAGATCAATTGATCTTACACACCTTGAGACAACCAACCCAATTGTTGTTCTTGCCTTCAAGTGAAGGATCTAATCCTTAGTCCTTCTATCCTCCTATTACAATACAACCCCCATGGGTCTTCTCAATAGATCCCAAACCAAACAATAATTAAAAACATAGACTCAAGACTAAAATTAGTCTTTACATGCAAACTAATTATCCGTTTAACTAATTGTTCATCTAACTAATAGTTTTGGAATGCACAGATGACCGACGTCAGTTCTTGTCTGTCTAGAGATGACCAACGTCGGCCGATTCTTTACTGATGTTGATAGCTTTTGGTCTACTCATGTCAGACATCGATTGGCCTAGCTGACATCAGTTATCATGACACTCAGCAACCTCCACCATTTGCATACTGGTGAAGCTTTTAGCTGCACAACCTAACAATCTCCCACTTAGAGATAAATAGCTGCACCTGTACATGTACCTGTACATCCTCTAATTTTGTTTCCTGTCTTGTATCCCTCTTCAAGTTTAATCTTGAAGACCAACAGAAGTTGAATGAAGATTCAACTTCTCTTTTGTTCTTGGCTTTGTTAACATACCTCCAAGGTTCTTATCCTTGCTAGCCTCTATGACTGCAACAACCTTCTGCATCTTTGAAATCTAGCTAACCGCCATTCCACCAACAATGAACACATATCCTGTGGTGCTTCTCCTATCATCCAAGTAACCTTATATATCTGAATCTACATACCCATGTAGAGAAGTGCTTAACCCTGCATAACATGAATACCTACTGTCGGTCCCTCTCAGATATCTGAGAATCCACTGAACTGCTTTTTAGTGCTCCTTTCCTAGATTGGCCATAAACTTGCTGACAACTCCCACTGCTTGGGCAATATTAGGTCTAGTACATACCATGTACTCAACCTCATCATGTGATCTAGGACACTGTTCTAAGCTCAACTTGAACTATCCAACCATAGGTGTGCTTACTGATTCTGCATCCTGCATATCAAACCTCTTCACTACCTTATTCACATAATTCTTTAGAGACAACATCAACCTGTGACTTTCCCTATCTCTAGAAATACTCATGCCAAGGATTTTCTTTACTGCTTCCAAATCTTTCACGGCAAACCTCTGAACTAATTTTACCTTTAGCTCAGCAATCTCCTGCATGTGTGACCCTGCAACAAGCATATACACTACATACATTAATAGGATAATGTAGCTAATATTATCCAACCTAGTAAAATAAACACAATGGTCACATTGACATTGACTAAAGCCATGCTTTGTCATACACCTGTCAAACCTTAAACACCATTGTCCTGCAGCTTGCTCAAGACCATATAACCTGGCCTTCTGTCTCACCTATCTATTCTCTCTTTTCTTTAACTTAGGAATCCATTCATTTTTTAGTTCTTTCTTTTTGGCTGGCAACTCTACCAAATCTTTCATTTGGTTCTCTCCCAAGGAATCAATTTGCTCATTCATGCCATGCTCCCACTGTTTCCTAGATTTTACCTGCATTGCCTCTTCAAAACTTCCTAGTTTTCCACCATCAGTGAGCAACAAGTAGTATAAAGAAGGGGAATAATGAATTTGAGGCTTACTTACCCTTTCAGTCCTCTTTATGGGTGTTTGAGACTCCTTGATAACTTGCTGTCTGCCTAAAATTTGTTCTAACAGTGACCGATCTCGATCACCTCTGGCCGACCTCGATCTACACCTGATTGATGTCGATTCCACCTGATTGCCGATGTCGGTTCCTTGACAAACGTCGGTGTCCACCTGCCCGCCGATGTCGGCTCCCTGACTGACGTCGATGTTTACCTACCTGACATCACTGACTTTGGTCTGCACATGACCAACGTCGGTTCCTGCCTGATCGACGTCAGTTCTAAACCTGATTGACGTCGGTAACTATGTTTTCTTGTGAGTGATGATTTTTACCTGTGAGCTCATTTTAGATAAAAAACTTGTCCAAATAAACACTGCCCCACTCAAAATTATTTAGCCTCTTGAGCTGATCTCTCTCCATCATCTTCTCCTTGAAAAACTAAGGCTTTCCAGTTCTTCAATATGTCAAAAATATCAGATTTCTTTTTTATGCAATACTGTGATCCTCCAATAGAAGCTCCCTGCTTTATTGACCCAGTTTCAAGAAACCTCACTTTCTTTTGTTGCTTACAAAAATCTCGATCCATGCTTTTCAAATCTAAAAGCATACCTTTTGACTTAAGAACATCCATTCCCTTCTCACTCATGTGACCAAGCCTACAGAGCCACATCTTTGCATCTATAACTGAAGTAGATAAAACAAAAGGAGAATTAGTAATACAACTAGATAGATAAAATGTACCTACTTTCTTACCTCTTGGTAATACAAGTGCACCCTTGGAAACTTTCCAAGATTCTACTGTGAGAGTTACTATGCAACCCTCATCACCCAACTTTCCTACAAATATTAAATTCTACTTCAGGACTGGGATATGCATGACATCCTTCAACACCCATGTGTTGCCATTTTGCAATTTCAGCTGCACTTCCCCTTTGCCAACAATTTGACAAGGCTCACCAACCCCTAAATAAATCTTTCCAAAGTCTCCATGGACATAGTCATGGAAAAATGCTCTATTTGGGGTTGGATGGAAAGAGGCAACATAATCTAAAACCCAAGATTCTACTTTATCCAAGGAACATATAAGAGCATCCCGTGCAACAATACCTGCATCATTTGCTTCTTTATTTTCTTCATGCTGATCTTCTACCAACCAACAATCTTTCTTTACATGCCCTTTCTTTTCACGATTCCATAATTGATAATTCTTGCCATTGAATTTCTCCATTCTTAACTTATTTTCTTCTACCATTGCTTTGCTCCCACTCAATCAAAAACCCTTGAGAGTGACCTATAATCAACAAACACTAACACGATCTGATACCACCTATTAGTGAACCTGGCTTTGATACCACTTGTTAGTCTCTAGGAGTAGAAAGCTCTGATACCACTTGTCAGGATTTAGGCTCACAAAGATCTGATGCCAACTGTCAGGACCCTACTCCTTAAGAGTACAATTGATTACCTTTGTATAAACAACTAAACACAGAATTTAACCAAAAGTAATATGTAACTAAAATTCAAAAATAACATAGAATATGAAAGACAATACAATCTTGTATTAACACTCTTTCAGAAGGAAATACAATGAAGAAATCTCACTCTTCCCACACCTCTTGGACATATAGTAATTCTCCCTCAATATTTCTCTCTCTCTCAATCAATTACAAACACAACTCAAACACAAAGTTGTTCCCTCCACCAGTTAGTGACAATCAACCCAAAGGTTGTTGTTGCCTACTGCCAATCCACCAAGTTCTCCAAGTACTCCAAGTAGATCTCCTTGATCTTGATCCTTATTGTGTTGCAGATCTCTTTGATCTTGCTACCCCACAGATGTAACTGACCTTGCACACACACACACCCGTAGATCTAACTGATCTTACTTACCATGTAGATCTCCTTGATCTTGCTACCTGTAGATCAACTGATCTTACACACCTCGAGACAACCAACCCAATTGTTGTTCTTGCCTTCAAGTGAAGGATCTAATCCTTAGTCCTTCTATCCTCCTATTACAATACAACCCCCAAGGGTAATTAAATAGATCCCAAACCAAACAATAATTAGAAATGCAGACTCAAGACTAAAATTAGTCTTTACATGCAAACTGACTGTCTGTTTAACTAACTATTCATCTAACTAATAGTTCTGGAATGCATAGATGATCGACGTCGGTTCCTGTCTATCTAAAGATGACTGACGTCGACTGATTCCTGACTGATGTTGGCAGCTTTCAGTCTACTCCTGATCGACGTCGATTTGCCTAACTGACATTGGCTACTGTGACACTCAGCAACCTCCACCATTTGCATACTAGTGAAGCTTTTAGCTTCACAACCTAACAATCTTCCACTTGGAGATAAATAGCTGCACCTATACCTGTACCTGTACATCCTTTAATTTTGTTTCCTGGCTTGTATCCCTCTTCAAGTTTAATCTTGAAGACAAATAGAAGTTGAATGAAGATTCAACTTCTCTTTTGTTCTCGGATTTGTTAACATACCTATAGGGTTCTTATCCTTGCTAGCCTCTGTGACTGCAATAACCTTCTGATTCCCTGAAATCTAGCTAACTAGCATTCCACCAACAGTGAACACATATCATGTGGTGCTTCTCTTGTCATCCAAGTACCTTGTCATATCCGAATTTACATACCCATGTAGAGAAGTGCTTGACCCTGCATAACATGAATACCTGCTGCTGGTCCCTCTCAAATACCTCAGAATCCACTGAACTACTTTCCAGTGCTCCTTTCTTGGATTGGCCATAAACTTGCTGACAACTCCCACTGCTTGAGAAATATCAGGTCTAGTACATACCATGTACTCAACCTCATCATGTGATCTAGGACACTGTTCTAAGCTCAACTTGAACTGTCCAACCATAGGTGTGCTTATCTATTCTGCATCTTGCATATCAAATCTCTCCACTACCTTATTCACATAATCCTCTAGAGACAACATCAACCTGTGACTTTCCCTATCTCTAGAAATACTCATGCCAAGAATTTTCTTTGCTGCTTCCAAATCCTTCATGGCAAACCTATGAACTAATTTTATCTTTAGCTCAGCAATCTCTTGCATGTGTGACCCTACAACAAGCATATACACTACATATAGTAACAGGATAATGTAGCTAATATTTTCCAACCTGGTAAAATAAACACAATGGTCACATTGACATTGACTAAAGCTATGCTTTGTCATACACCTGCCAAACTTTAAACTCCATTGTCTTGCAACTTATTCAAGACCATATAACCTGGCCTTCTATCTCACCTGTCCATTCTCTTCTTTTTTTAACCTAGGAATCCATTCGTCTTTCAATTCTTTCTTTCTTGCTGGCAACTCTACCAAATCTTTTGTTTGGTTCTCTCTCAAAGAATCAATTTTTTCATTCATGCCATGCTCGCACTGTTTCTTGGATTCTACCTGCATTGCCTCTTCAAAACTTCTTGGTTTTCCACGATCAGTGAGCAACAAGTAGTATAAAGAAGGGAAATAATGAATTTGAGGCTTACTTACCCTTTTAGTCCTCTTTATGGGCATTTGAGACTCCTTGACTACTTACTGTCCACCCAAAATTCCTTCTAACAGTGATCGATGTCGGTCACCACTGGCCGACCTTGGTCTACACCCGACCTATGTTGATTCTACCTGATCACCGACATCAGTGTCCACCTACCTGCTGACGTCAGCTCCCTGACCGATGTCGATGTTTACCTGTCAGACATCACCAACTTTGGTCTGCACATGATCGACGTCAGTTTCTGCCTGATCGACGTCAGTTCTCACCTAATCGACGTCGGTTCTCACCTGACCGACGTCGGTAGCCATGTTTTCTTATGAGTGATGATTTTTACCCGTGAGCTCATTTTGGATCATAAAATTATCTAAATCAACACTACCTTGCTCAGAATTATTCAGCCTCTTGAGCTGATCTCTGTCCATCAACTCCTTGAAAAACCAAGGCTTTTCAGTTCTTCAATATGTCAAAAATATCAGATTTCCTCTTTATGCAATACTGTGATCCTCCAATAGAAGCTCCCTACTTTGTTGACCCAGTTTTAAGAAACCTCACTTTCTTCTATTGCTTACAAAAATCTCGATCCATGCTTTTCAAATCTGAAAGCATACCTTTTGACTTAAGAACATCCATTCCCTTCTCACTCATGTGACCAAGCCTACGAAGCCACATCTTTGCATCTACAACTGAAGTAGATAAAACAAAAGGAGAATCAGTAATACAAGTAGATAGATAATGTGTACCTACTTTCTTACCTCTTGTTAATACAAGTGCACCCTTGGAAAGTTTCCAAGATTCCACTGTGAGAGTTACTGTACAACCCTCATCACCCAACTTTCCTATAGAAATCAAATTGCGCTTCAGGACTGGGACATGCATGACATCCTTCAACACCCATGTGTTGCCATTCTACAATTTCAGCTACACTTCCTCTTTGCCAACAATTTGACAAGGTTCACCATTCCCTAAATAAATCTTTCAAAAGTCTCCATGGACATAATCATGGAAAAATGCTTTATTTGGGTTTGCATGAAAAGAGGCAATAGAAACTAAAACCCAAGATTCTACTTTATCCAAGGAACATTTAAGAGCATCCCATGCAACAATACCTGCATCATTTGCTCCTTTATTTCCTTCATGCTGATCTTCTACCAACCAACAATCTTTCTTTACATGCCCTTTCTTTCTACAATTCCATAATTGATAATTCTTGCCATTGAATTTCTCTATTTTTAGCTTACTTTCTTCTGCCATTGCTTTGCTCCCACTCAATCAGAAACCCTTGAGAGTGACCTGTAATCAACAAACACTAACACGATCTGATACCACCTGTTAGTGAACCTGGCTCTAATACCACTTGTTAGTATCTAGGAGTAGAAAGCTCTGATACCACTTGTCAGGATCTAGGCTCACAAAGCTCTGATGCCAACTATCAGGACCCTGCTTCTTAAGAGTACAATTGATTACCTTTGTATAAGCAACTAAACATGGAATTTAACCAAAAGTACTATGTAACTAGAATTCAAAAATAACACAGAATATGAGAGACAATACAATCTTGTATTAACACTCTTCCAGAAGGAAATACAATGAAGAAATCTCACTCTTCCCACACCTCTTGGGTGTACAGTAATTCTCCCTCAAGAGTTCTCTCTCTCTCAATCAATTACAAACACAATTCAAACACAGAGTTGTTCCCTCCACCAGTCAGTGACAATCAACCCAATGGTTATTGTTTCCTACTGCCAGTCCACCAAGTACTCCAAGTACTCCAAGTAGATCTCCTTGATCTTGCTCTTTGTTGTGTTGCAGATCTCCTTGATCTTGCTACCTCGTAGATATAATTGACCTTGCGCACACACACCCTCAGATCTAACTGATCTTACTTTCCATGTAGATCTCCCTGATCTTGCTACCTGTAGATCAACTGATCTTACATACCTTGAGACAACCAACCCAATTGTTGTTCTTGCCTTCAAGTGAAGGATCTAATCCTTAGTCCTTCTATCCTCCTATTACAATATAACCCCCATGGGTCTCTTAAATAGATCCCAAACCAAACAATAATTAAACACAGACTCAAGACCAAAATTAGTCTTTACATGCAAACTGACTATCCGTTTAACTAATTGTTTGTCTAACTAACAGTTCTAAAATGCACAGATGATTGACGTCAGTTCCTGTCTATTTGGAAATGACTGACGTCAGCCGATTCCTGACTGATGTCGACAGCTTTCGGTTTACTCCTGACCGATGTTGGTTGGCCTGACCGATGTCGGTTACTGTGACACTTAGCAACCTCCACCATTTGCATACTGGTGAAGCTTTTAGCTACACAACCTAACATTTGATTGAATATCCTAATTCATATAGACATGCATTTCTACAAGGGTCCCTTAAATGGGATATGATAAGGTAGTTGGTGATAACAAGGTAGACATGGAAGTGCTTATTGCCAAGATGAGATGCAAAGACAATATGCCATCGACATATCATGTTGGTGTTAATCTTTCATTGTCCCTAATACAAAATGGTTCTCTATCTATGGAAAACCATTTTTTTGACCTTCTTTGAAGCACAGGGAAAACCATTGAGAGGTTGGAAAGCATAGTAGTTGATAAGAATAGGGTCTTGGAGAACTTAACCATGGAGAATGTAGTTACATCTTACAAATATGGAACTTAGGGGAAATAAGTTACATTTTGGGAAAAAGTGAATCACCCTTGATATTATGCACATGTAAAAAAAATCACTTCATGACTGTAGGGAGAGATATTCAAGGCCTTGAACATAAAGTACAATGGAATGACTATTATCTATGAACAAGACCTATATCACTATAAGGTAGAGTGTGAGAACACGTGTGATAAATTAAAACAATTAAGTCAAATTATAAGTGAATTTTTTGTGAATAAAAATTATATTTAGTTATCATTTATGTGATAATCATTGTTCGATCCATAAATGAGTTGTATGTAAGAGTATTTATTACATTACCATGTGTTAATTTTATAGAGTCTTATTGAATTTAGACCCTCTAATATGGTGAGTAAATATTTTATGATATATTTGATTAGAACAAAAAAGTATCATTACCCATGTGAGGAATACATAACTATAAGTGACATTTTGAGTTGTTAAACACTACTCTTGAGATAATAAAAATATCAATGGCTATCCTGTTTTCATGGTGTGGAAAAATTGTGGTTTGGTTTTATGGTATGGAATAATAATGGATCCATTTATTGTGTAAAATGAAATAAAATTTTAAGGATTACTTTCCCTATCCATGATATTGTATACATGATTTGTACATTAATTAAAATTTATTGAAGCATTCTTTGAAATCCCATGTGTTTTTTGATTAAGAATACTGTGAACTGTAAAAGTATTGGAATTGTTGGTTTGGGCTAATGAGAAATAAGTGTTTGGTGGATTATTAAGTGAGGCCATATTATATGGAAACATGGTGTATTTTACAGTAGTATGTCTTGTAATAGTTCATTATTGTGACCTTTTATTGATTTGTGAATACAATGCAACTTTGAGATAAATCAATGTTGATATTTTCTTTAATTTTTAGATGAGGCAATGGGTACACTAGAGGGAATAAGAGTACTAAAATCTAGGCCTTTAATATTTTTATTTATTTAATGTTTCTATGCATAAAATATTCTATGAAAAACTTTCATTCTAACACATGAATCAAATTATCCACTAAATGGTCTAAGGATAAATCATATTAAATGGGATGCATAAAAGCCTAAATTATCTCTAAGGATTTCAAGATGTCAAAAGTATGGATGAAAAAGACATTCTAAGAGATGAGGTCATTTTTTCTATTATTTCCTGGTTGTTGTGGCTTGAGCACTAGAGACACAAGACACATTGGTGCTTAGGCTTACTTTTAGAGTGATGGAAAGGATAATTTTGGCATAATGACATCACTGGGTAAAATTTTTGGGTAGGTAGGTGTCATAATATAGGGGTATTATTGATTACATTAGTGTCTCACTGTGGTAAAAGGGTGAAACTCAATTTAAGGGTAAAAACCAAATTACACCTAGATAATTGGATCCTTATCAAACCCATGGCAAGATAGATGATAAAATGAATAGACTAATGAATGCAATAATTTTATTTACAATTTATTGATTTAATACATTTATTATTTTATTTGGATGTGTTGTGGATAAAAAGTCAATTTAAGTCCCAAACTAGTGAAGCTTTAGTAAAATGTCTATCAAGGGATATCCATCTATCAGAGATGGTTTGGTGTTAGTCTCCAAGCATACTTGATCTTATTTATTCTTATTACTCACTAGTGTTAAGTCAATGTGTAGATATTAAAGTCATTGGCTTTGCATCTTGTTGTAAGGTGTAATTATGTGTATGATAATTTGTAATAAAAAAAGAAGATTACAAGATAAAATGATGGTTAAAAAGGGTGCTAATTAGAAACAATGAAAAATGTGTTTTACAACATAGATCTTGAGAAGTAGACATGACATCCAAGCAATAAGTCATATAATAAGAAATTCCTTAAATTTTGGAATAACTAGTCAATCATTTTCCATATTTCTAGTAGAAGTTTGTGGTAAGTACTATGATTATGTAGATTGTATGAATCCAAAAAAATCACAATAATAGTTTAGTTAAAGTCCAAACCTAAGTAACTAGGTTTACAATTGTATTCAATCAAAGATAATAATTGAAACAAGTTTGAAAGTTAATAAAAAATAGCTAATTAAAATAAGATACAATTTGCATAGACCATTCTCGAATCTGATTAAGTTAAAAAATCAAACTAATAAACCACATTGAGAGGGGGGACATAAGTTAGCATTAAAATTTAACTTGACTAGATTTTGGTAGAATCCATTGTGGGATCCTTCAATGGAGAATTCCTATACAAAATATAATGGGTCCCCACAAACACCATAGAATTATAGATTCAAGGGTATAAAAATGTTTTTAATAGACTTGATACCTTGAACTTAATCAAATAGATTTTACATTTAGGATAATTAATTATCAACCTAACCAAAAATGATCTAAAATTTACCCTATTGTAACTAGGATTGGAATTATAAAAAAATACCCAATTCACCCACTGTAGAGATCACAATGAAAATGATATATGTGGAAATTAAAATCAAACATGATTATCTTCACACATAATTATTAAGGACAATCTAATACCTAATGTTTATTCTTATTGTTGTTTGAAATCTACCATACATATTTTTTACACACATGGAAAAATTAGTATAAGTTGATAATTTTTCTCAATTTGCATACAAAATTCAATCAAACATTGACTAAATGTAATGATTCTAAATACCTACCTTCTAAAAAATTAATCATATTATCAATGTTACAAATTTATTTGGTTTAAACAAACTAGATCATAAGTTACTCAAATAAAAGGTATGAATTTTGTCATGTTTGTCTAAGTTTAATTTTCTCAACATATTCTTGTCCATATCTACATGAATATAAGAATACATTTATCCAAATTTCAGATACATAATCTCCATATGAACATAAGATGTTGCCAATATATGTGATAAAACCATGGCTAAACATAGCAGATCAAAACCATGTTGGGAAAAATTGTTGAATTCCAACTTATTAGCATAATGGGCACAACCTTTTGGGTCCTAAAACTAGCTAAGGCCAAATATAGCAGAAAAAGACAAAATAAGGGTATTGTGAAAAAGTGATATGTATTTGTCATGTATATTCAATAAAATGAGAGACCTTATTTTTTTTAAACATGTTCATAGATTCTTGCATTTTCTAGTTTAAATTTAAATGGAAATCATGAAAATCCAAGGAAAGGAGACACATTGTTTTTTTGTAAACCTGTTCATAATATAAGGAATTATCTAGGGAGTGAATCTTGAAAACAAAATTTTCCTACAATATGTTTATTCACAAGTGAAATACAAGTAACAATCCAACCTTTTAATGAAGCCAACTTAGATAACATACAAAACAATAATATGTAAATGTTTATGCAAGTATGTTAAATGATAAATCTAGGTTTAGTGTATATTCCTTTAAAAGAATAATTTATAATACAATAAATTATTTTATTTCCCATCATAGTTTGAATCCTTAGCCTTGCTAATCAAGAACATATTTCCATTTAATGGTTTATCCTTAACACTAGCTCTTGATTAGGCTTATGTGAAACTAGCCTTTATAGAGTTTAATATTTACATTAGGTAAAATAATAATTACATTTGGTAGGTTATTTATCAATCAATACCTACAGGTTTGTTAGTAACCATATGATTAATACAGTAAGATTGTATTAGATAAATGATATTATATTGTTAGGAATAACAATATAATGTTGTATATAGTTTGGAGATTATTTGGAAGAGATATTGTACGTATCTTAGAATTACTGGTTATAGAAAATATCCTCTTATATATATATTTAATGGTGTTCAAAGGATAAATTTAATAAGAGATTATTAATGCAGTATAATATTATTGTTTATTTAAAAAATATTATCTAGTGTGAATTTCTTAGTACATCATATGTAAAGTATCTATGGTGTTCAACTTTGTTATGTAAACTCTAATTGATCCTAAAATGTGGCATCAGAGCAGGTAATTGAAAATGATAGTCTTAATCCACTTGTAGATTCTAACTCTTTAAGAGATGTGAATTTGAATTGTGAAATGATCATATAATTTCATATTGACTTATATCATGTGTACCCAATTGGTCGTGAGAATTTGCTATGCAGACCCAACCACTTACAAGGTTGTGTATTCACTAAAAGGTTTTAATGTCTTCTCTATTATAGACCTATGTGAGACTTGTCAAACATAGTTTTTTGGATAGTTTATGCTCATGCAACGTGCAATTTTGTGTCAATCTCACTATGGCCTCTAAACTTAGGATGAACTATGACATCTAAAGTGATTTTCAATAGATATCTATTGTGGCATTCAACTCATTAGATTTGAGCATCTAGTAATGTGTCTTTTTGCTATTCATTCACTTTATTCCTATCAAACATTGACGAAATTAGTAGATCTTATTTTTGTATAGTCAATGTGTAGTTTCCAATTGGAGATTCGTAAATGGATTCATTTGTGATTTGTAGTTTATGCTCTACATTGAGCTTTAAAATCCTTTATACTATCTTCAATAACACATTTCTCATAGGTAGTTTTTATTTTGAGTCATATGTTTATCATATTATCTAGATATGATTTTAAAGGTTTTAGGCTTTTAAGAGTTGGGTCTTTATTATTCTATTATTTATAGTTTATGCTCAAAGCATATATTTTAGTATTACATTATTTTTGGTCATAGTTCATTTAATCTTGAGTTGGTAAAAGTCTCAAGTGCTATTATCATTAACAAGTTTGTGTAGTCAGCCATTATAGCATCAAGATTAATTTGTGTATTAAATTTATTCGGTCATATGTCTTGAAATTATAGTGTTTTGATATATTAAGATTTATGTCCTGTTATCTAGTATTTAGAGTTGTCGATATTGTCAAAAATCTAAAACATAAAAAAGTCTCAATAATGCCAAAAATAGAGTCGTCTATGTTCAAATTTTTCATTGTAAAGAATGAATTCTCGATTGAAACTAACATCCAAAATGTCAAGTGTCACGATAATAGAATTTGTAAAAATCTCAAAGTAGGGTATGATGCAAATACTGAACTTGAGCAAGTTCGATCTAAAAAATGTAAACGCTTAACTGCACATGAATACATCAAGTGCTTAAAAATAAAATAATTAGCTTCTTATGTTGGAGGTCGAAGGCAATGAAAGGAGGCCATTTAAGCCTCTTGTTAGCCACTAATGACGATGCTACTTCTGCTTTAGTGGCATGTGTTTTTCAATTGTGTGGATTTATGTTTTTTAATTTTTTTAGTGTGGTATAAAATAAGAATAGATGAGTATTCATGTTCACTTGTGTGTATTTCCATGTCACCCTTTTGTATAAACATTGCAAAATGTTGAACAAAATGTGTATTGTAGAAATCATGATGTGAAGTTTTTTGGTAAACTAGGAAAACCAATTGTGAAGGTTTTTGGTAAACTAGAAAAATCAATTGTGTAAGGTTTTTGGTAAACTTACAAAAACTAAATGTGAAAGGTTGTTGGTACACCTTTAAAACTAATTGGGTAAGGTTATTGGTATAAATGGGTAAAACAATCAATAGACAAGAGTGGAGGATAAGTAAAAGTGTAGGTCTTTGTTCATGCCTGGATGGTGGTTGTATCCATCCATGAAAGCCACTTGTAAGAATACAATTGATCATGAGCACATAGAGGTGGCACACTATAATTGGAGAATGGGATAATATTTTATCATGTAAAACCTAACGGGGGGAATGTTAGAGTTTAGTACTTACATTAGGTAAAATACTATTTACATCTGTTAGGTTATTTATTGACAGGTAAATAATACTTACAAGTTTGTTAATAACTATATGGTTAATATACTAAGATTATATTAGATAGTTGATATTATATTATTAGGAACAATAATATAATGTCACATATAGTTTGGATATTATTTGGGAGAGATATTGTAGGGATCTCAAAATCCTCAGTTATAGAAAATATCCTTCTATCTATATGTAATGGTGTTAGAAGAGAAATGTAATAGGAGATTATTAATGTAGTATAATATTATTGTATTTTTGAAAAAATATTAGCTAGTGTGAATTTCATAGTTCATCATGTGTAAACTCTCTATGGTGTTCAACTTTTCTATGTAACTCTGATTGATCCTAAAGCCCTTAGGCTTTCCCATTATATTTTAAATCCTTAGCATTGATTATGATTATCTAAATCTAGACCCCTTTTAGTGCTTTTAGTCAACACTAACTCTTAATGTGAGATCCCTCTTAACAAATGTAAAAATATTTATAAAAACAAACCCATTTTATTATAAAAACATCCATGGAACATCCCAATATCAGAAATAATTATTTCTTCCCCTAGGCAAAACAAGGTGCAAAATTGAAAGGGTATTTACTAGTTGATTTATTAGTGAAACCAGTTATCCATTAATGTAAAATTTCTATTATTTTCTATCTTTTATTTTAATTTCTACTTGAATGACATTGAGAAAGTGCCTTAACTCTCTTTAAAATCTAGTCTCTTTCATGTAATAACTTAAGTATAAATCCTAAAGGGGTAAGTGACAAAGGACCCATATATGTGACTTCTACAACATTTCATTATCATTTAAATCTAGACAATAATCCCTTTAAACATAAATAGTTAAACTCTCTTTTATAAGTTAAAATAGAAACAAACACAAGGTTAACACCTTTGGCAAGGAATCTTGGTGCACTGATGATTAGAAAGTTTTTGGCCTTGAGAAAATCAACAATACTCAAACCCTTATTAAATGAGTATGCCTTCATTAATCCATTTATTTTCTCCACTAATCCATTTATTTATTTTATATCAATATGATAATTTTTAGCTCAAACTACAATGCATCTTTCTGAATTTCTCTATTGATGATATAGAAGAGGAAAGTGCTTAGAAAATAGAGTGATTTTCTTATAGAACTTATGTTATAAACAACCCTTATTCGAAGAGGATTTTAAAATACCACCACCCTGATACACTAGCTTCAAGGCCTCCATATTACCTATTGATCATATGTGTACAAAGCAGAAGAGTTATTATATACCACATATTGGACTAAAGTGTGGATGAAAATAGTCCTAGTACATTATTTAATATTCTCAAGTGCCATATTATATTATGAATTAGTCTACAACATGGTGGAATGAGTTTATTGACTCTACCTAAATTACATTTATTTGTACCATAAAAGGACACTATTTTATTGTTGTTGCAATTAAGTTTTATGAATGGTAAATCTTGTGTAGTGCATGTTAACTTCAATTTTCAGATACATTTTTACTTTCAATGGGTGTATATTTATAAATTAGTAGTTGAGGAATGCATTTCCAGATAAACCATCAAGCTTGTTATGTTGTAAATTGAATATCATAATTCACGTAGATATGCTATATTTTGCATACCCTAATTCATGTAATTTTCATTTTTTATAATCTTGTTATTTTTTATTTTTCTTATGTAGTTTAAATTTTGATTGAATATCCTAATTCACATAGATGTGTATTTATACAGGGATCCCTAAAAATGGATATGATAAGGCAATTTTTGATGACAAGGAAGACATGGAAGAGCTTATTACTAGGATGAGATGCAATGGAAATATGTCATCGACATATCATGTTGGTGTTAATCTATCACTGGCCCTAATAAACCATTTTTTTTGACCTTCTCTGAACTGCAAGGAAACCATTGAGAGGCTGGAAAGCATAGTAGTAGATAAGAATAGGGTCTTGGAGAAGTTGACCATGGAGAATGAGGAGTTACATATTACAAATATGGAACTTAGGGGCAAGAAGTTACATCTAGGGAAAAAGTGTGTCACCCTTTATATTACCCACATGTAAACAAAATCACTCCATGACTCTAGGGAGAGATAGTCAAGTCTGTGAACATAAAGTACAATAGAATGACTATTATCTATGAACAAGACCTATAACACTACAAGGCATAGTGTGATAACATGTGTGAGAAAGTTAGACAATTAAGTCTAATTAGAAGTGGAATTTTTGTGAATAAAAATTATGTTTAGTTATCATTTATGTGATTATCATTATTTGATCCGTAAGTGAGTTTTACGAAAGAGGATTTATTACTTGACCCTATGTTGATTGTATAGAGTCTTATTGAATTTAGACCCTTTGGCATGGTGAATAAATATTTTATGATATGTTTGATTAGAACAAACAAGGATTGTTACCCATGCAAGGAATACATAACTGTAAGTGACATTTTGAGTCATTAAGCACTACTCTTGAGATCATAAAAATATTAGGGGATACCCTATTTTCATGGTGTGGAACAACTATGGTTTGGTTTTTATGGTGTGGAATAATAATGGATCTATTTATTGTGTAAAATGAAATAAAAATTTAAGGATTACTTTACCTATCCATGATATTGTATACATGATATTGTATTGTGATTAAAAGTTGTTGAAGCATTCTTTGAAATCCCATATGTTTTCTGATTAAGAATACTATGAAATGTAAAAGTGTGGGATTTTTTGGACTAGGGATAATAATAGTAAAGTGTTTGGTGGATTACTAAGTAAGGTCATATTATATAGAAACATGGTTTATTTTTTAGTAGTATGTCTTGTAATAGTTCATTATTGTGACCTCTTGTTGATTTGTGAATACAATGTAGCTTTGAGATAAATCAAGGTTGATATTTTATTTAATTTTTAGTTGAGGCATATGGGTACACTACTGGAAACAAGAGTAATAGATCCATGCCTTTAATATTTGAATTTATTCAATGTATCTATGCCTTTAATATTCCATGAAAACTTGCATTATAACACATGAATCAAATTATCCATTAAATGGTCTAGGGAAATATCATATTGAATGAGATGCAAAAAATATAAAACCATCACTAAGGATTTCAAGATGTCAAAAGTATGGATGACAAAGACATTCTCAGAGATGAGGTCATTTTTAACTATTTCCTGGTTGTTGTGGCTTAAGAGCTAGAGAGGCAGGATACATTAATGTTTAGGCTTGCTTTTAGAGTGATGGAAATGATAGATTAGGCATAATTATATAACTAGATGAAATTTGTGGCTTCATAGGTGTCATAATATAGGGGTATTATTTATTCCATTAGTGTCTCAATGTGGTAAAAGGGTGAAACTCAATTTAAGGGTAAGAGCCAAATTATACCTAGCTAATTGGATCCTTATAAAACCCATGAAATATAGATGATAAAATGATTATACCAATGAATGCAATAATTTTATTTACAAACTATTTATTTAATACATTTTATTATGTCATTTGGATGTGTTGTGGATAAAAAGTTTATTTGAGTCCCAAATTAGTGAAGCTTTAGGAAAATGGCTATTAAGGGATGTCCATCTATCAGACATGGTTTGATGTTAGTATCCATGTATACCTAATCTTATTCATTCCTATTACTCACTAGTGTTAAGTCAATGTGTAGATATTATAGTCATTGGCTTTGCATCTTGTTGCTAGGTTTAGTTATGTGTCTGATAATCTATAATAAAAACAAGAAGATTACAAGATAAAATGGTGGTAAACTTAGGTGCTAATTAAAAACAATAAATAATGTATTTTACAACATAGCTATTGGGAAGTAGACACGACATCCAAGTCACAAGTCACATAATAAATTCTTAAAGTTTTGGAACAACTAGTCAATTATTTTCCATCTTTCTAGCATAAGTTTGAGGGAAGTACTTTACTTATGTAGATTGTATGAAGCCAAAAAAATCATAATAATAATTTAGTTAAAGTCCAAACCTAAGTAACTAGGTTTACATTCGTGTTCAATCAAATATAATATTTGAAACAAGTTTGACACTCATAAAAAATGAAAAAAAAAAAAGTTAATTAAAACAAGATACAATTTTCATAGAACATTATCGAATGTGATTAGGTTATAATATCAAAATAATAATCCAAATTAAGAGGTGAGAAATAAGGTAACATTAAAATTTAAATTGACTAGATTTTTGCAGAATCCATCGTGAGATCCTTAAATGGAAAATTCCTATATATAATATAATGGGTCCCCATAAACACCATAGAATTATAGATTCAAGAATACAAAAATGTTTTTTTAACATACTTGATACCTTAAACTTAACTGAATAGATTTTATAATTAAGGTAATTAATTATCAACCTAACCAAAATGATCCAAATTTACCTTATTATAGCTAGGTTTGGAAATAAACAAAAATACCCAACTCACCCACTATAGAGATCAAAATGAAAATGATTATCTATGGGAAATAACATCAAAATAGGCTTATCTTCACACATAATTAATAAGGCCAATCTAATACCTAATGTGTTTTCTTGTTGTTGTTTGAAATCTACCTTAGATATTTTTTGCACACATGGAAAAATTAATACAAGTTTGAAGATAATTTTTCTCAATTTCCATACAAACTTCAATAAAACATTAAATAAAAGTAATGATTATAAATACCTACCTTCTAAATAATGAATCATATTATCCATCTCATAAAATTTAGCTGGTTTTAATAAACTAGATCATTATTTACTCAAAAAAAAAGGTATGAATGTGGTCATGTTTGTCTAAGTTTAATTTTATCAACATATTCTTGTCCACATTGCATGAAAATAAGAATACGTTTGTCCAAATTTTAGATAAATAATCTTCATCTGAACAAAATATGTTACCAATACATTTGATAAAACCATGCCAAAATATAGCAAATCAAAACCATGTTAGGAAAAATAATGAATTCCAACTTGTAAGCATCATGGGCACAACCTTTTGGGTCCTAAAACTAAGCAAAGCCAAATATAGCATAAAAATACAAAAATAAGATTATTGTGAAAAAATTGATATGTATTTTTCATGTATATTCAAAAAAATGAGAGAGCGTGTTTTAAACCTATTCATAGATCCTTACATTTTTGGGTTTAAATTTTACTACAAATCATGAAAATACAAGGAAAGGAGACACATTGTTTTTTTCTAAACCTATACATAATATAAGGAATTTACAAGGGAACGAATCTTGAAAAAAAAAAATGTTCCTGCAATATGCTTATTCACAAGTGAAATACAAGTAACAATCCAACCTTTTAATGAATCCAACTCAGTGAACACACAAAACAATAATATGTAAATGTTTATGTAAGTATGTTAAATGATAAATCTATATTTAGTGTTTATTTCTTTAAAATACTACTTTTTAATCCAATAAATTATTTTCTTTCCCACCATAGTTTGAATCCTTAGCCTTGATAATCAAGAACACATTTCCATCTTGTGGCTTATCCTTAACACTAGCTCTTGATTAAGCTTATCTAAAACTAGTCTTAGGCTTTCCCATCATAGTTTAAATCCTTAGCCTTGATTACGCTTACCTAATACTAGACCCACTTTAGTGGTTTTAGTCAACATTGACTCTTTATGTGAGATCCCTCTTAAAAAATGAAAAAATATGTACATAAACAAACTCATTTTATAATAAAACCATACATGGAACATCCCAATATCAGAAACAAATTTTTCTTCCCCTAAGCAAAATAAGGTGGAAAACCAAAAGGGCATTTACTAGTTGATTTATTAGTGAAACCATTTATCCATTGATGTAAAAGTCCTATTATTTTTTTATCTTTTATTCTAATTTATCTTTAAATGGCATTGATAAAGTTCCTTAACTCTCTTTGAAATCTAGTCTCTTTCATGCAACAACTTAAGGTCCAAATCCTGATGGGGTAAGTGACAAAGGACCCATCCTATGTGACTCATATAGCATTTCATTCTCATTTAAATCTAGATAGTAATCCATTTAAACATAAATAGTTGAACTCTCTATTATAAGTTAAAATAGAAAAAAACACAAGGTTAACACCTTTCACAAGGAATCTTTTTACACCAGTGATTAGAAAGTTTTTAACCTTAAAAAAATTAATAATACTCAAACCCTTGTTAGATGAGTACTCTTTCATTGATCCACTTATTTTCTCCACTAATCCATTTTTTTAATAATATGAGAATTTGTAGCTCAAACTACAATGCAACTTTCTAAATTTCTTCATTGACAATATAGATGAGGACAATGCTTATAAAATAGAGTGATTTGCTTACAAAACATATTTCCAAATAGACCTTATTCAAAAAGGATTTTAAAATACCAAAATCCTGACATACTAGCTTCAAGGCCTCCATATTACTTATTGATCACATGTGTACAAATCAGAAGAGTCATTATATAACACATATTAAACTAAAGGGTTTATCAAAATATTTTTAGTACAATATATAATATTCTCAAATGCCATATTATATTATGACTTGGTCTAAAATGTGGTGGAATGAGTTTATTGAATCTACCTATATAACATTTATTTGTACCTTAAAAGGACACCATTTCTAATATTGGCGAAATTAAGTTACATAAATGGTAAATCTTATGTAGTGCACTTTAACTTCAGTTGTCATATACATTTTTACTTTCAATGGGTGTATATTTATAAATTAGTAGCCAAGGAGTGGTGTTGCCACATAAATCATCAAGCTTATTATGTTGTAAATTGAATATCGTAATTCACGTAGATATGTTATATTTTGCATACCCTAATTCATGTAATTTTCATTTGTTATAATCTTGTTATGTTGTATTTTAATTATGTAGTATGAATTTTTATCGAATATCCTAATTCACATAGACATGTATTTCTATAGGGGTCCTTAAAAATGGATATGACAAGGTAGTTAGTGATAACAATGAATACATGGAAGAGCTTATTTCTAGGATGAGATGCAAGGGTAATATGCCATCAACATATCATGTTGGTGTTAATATATAATTGACCCTAATACAAAATGGTTATCTATCTAGGGAAAATCATTTTTTGTTTGACCTTATTAGAACCACAAGGAAAACCATTGAGAGTTTGGAAAGAATAGTAGTTGGTAAGAATAGGGTTCTGGAAAACTTAACCATGGAGAATGAGGATTTACATTCTACAAATATGGAAGTTAGTGGCAAGAAGTTGCATCTTGGGGAAAAATGTGTCACCCTTGATATTCCCCACATGTAAACAAAATCACTTCATGACTGAATGGAGAGATAATCAATGTGCTGAACATAAATTACAATGGAATGACTATTATCGATCAACAAGACTTGTATCACAAAAAGGAAAAGAGTGAGCACATGTGTGATAAATTCAGATAATTAAGCATAATTGGAAGTGAAATTTTTGTGAATAAAAATTATGTTTAGTTATCATTTATGTGATTATCATTGTTCGATCCATAAGTGAGTTATATGGAAGATGATTTATTACTTGACCCTATGTTGATTGTATAGAGTCTTGTTAAGTTTAAACCCTCTGTTATGGTGAGTAAATATTATATGATATGTTTGATTAGAACAAATAAGGATTGTTACCCATGTGAGGAATACATAACTTTAAGCAACATTTTGAGTCATTAAGCACTACTCTTGAGATCATAAAAATATCAGGGGCTACCCTATTTTCAAGGTGTGGAACAACTATGGTTTAGTTTTTATTATGTAAAAAAACAATTTCTCCATTTCTTGTGTAAAATGAAATAAATTTTTAAGGATTACTTTCCATATTCGTTATATTGTATACATGATTTGTACCATAATTAAAAGTTGTTAAAGCATTATTTGAAATCTCATGTGTTTTCTGATTATGAATAATGTGAAATGTAAAAGTATGGGATTTTTTGGTCTTGGGATAATTAGAAACAAGTGTTTGGTGGATTGATAAGTAAGGCCATATTATATGGAAACATGTGTCTTGTATAGTAGTATATCTTTTAATAGTTCATTATTGTGACCTCTTGTTGATTTGTGAATACAATGTAGCTTTGAGGTTAATCAAGGTTGATATTTTCTTTAATTTTTAGATGAGGCATATGGCTACACTAGTGGGAAAAAGAGTACTAGAATCCACACCTTTAATATTTGAATTTATTTAATGTATCTATGCCTTTAATATTCCATGAAAAACTTGCATTATAACACATAAATCAAATTATACACTAAATGTTCTAGGGATAAATCATCTTGAATGGGATGCACAAAAGCCCAAACCATCACTAAGGATTTCAAGTTGTCAAAATTAAGGATGACAAAGACATTTTTAGAGACAAGGTCATTTTTTTCTATTATTTATTAGTTGTTATGGCTTGAGAGCTAGAGAGGTAGGATACATCGATGCTTATGCTTGATTTTCGAGTGATGGAAAGGATAGTTTTGGCATAATGACAACATTGGGTGAAATTTGTGGACTGGTAGGTGTCATTATAGGGGTATTGTTGATTCCATTAGTGTCTCACTGTCGTAAAAAGGTGACACTCAATTTAAGGGTAAGAACCAAATTATACCCAGCTAATTGGATCCTTATGAAACCCATGACAAGATATATGATACAATAAAAAATGTGTTTTACAACATAGCTATTGGGAAGTAGACACAACCTCCAAGTCACAAGTCATATAATAAGAAATTCCTAAAATTTTGGAACAACTAGTCAATTATTTTTCATCTTTCTAGCACAAGTTTATGGGATATACTTTACTTATGTAGATTGTATGAATCCACAAAAATAGTTTAGTTAAAGTCCAAACCTAATTAACAAGGTTTACATTCATGTTCAGTGAAAAATAATATTTGAAATGATTTTGACAGTCAAAAAAATTGGAAAAAAAGTTAATTAGAATAAGATGCAATTTGCATAGACCATTTTCGAATGTGATTAAGTTACAATATCAAACTAATAATCTACATAGAGAGAGGGGGAAATAAGGTAGCATTAAAAATTTAACTTGAATAGATTTTGGCAGAATCCATCATGAGATCCTTCAATAGAAAATTCCTATACAAAATATAGTGGGTCCCCACAAACACCATAGAATTATAGATTCAAGTGTTAAAAAATGTTTTTTAACAAACTTGTTAATTTTAACTTAAAAAAATATCTTTTACATTTAGGGTTATTTATTATCAACCTAACCAAAATGATCATAATTTATCTTGTTGTAGCTAGTTTGGAAATAAGAAAAAATACCCAACTCACCCACTGTAGATCTCACAATGAAAATGATATCTGTGGAAAATAACATCAAAATAGGTTTATATTCACACATAATTAATAAGGCCAATCTAATACCTAATGTGTTTTCCTATTGTTGTTTGAAATCGACCTTAGATATTTTTGGTACACATGGAAAATTAGTATAAGTTGAAGATAATTTTTCTCAATTTGTATACAAACCTCAATCAAGCATTGATTATATCTAATGATTCTAAATACCTACCTTATAAAAAATGAATCATATTATCCATGTTATAAAATCTAGTTGGTTTAAACAAACTAGATCATAAGTTACTCAAATAAAAGTTATGAATGTAGTCATGTTTTTATAAGTTTAATTTTCTGGATCATAAGTTACTCAAATAAAAGTTATGAATGTAGTCATGTTTGTCTAAGTTTAATTTTCTTAACATATTATTGTCCATATCTACATGAAAATAAGTATATGATTATCCAAATTTTAGATAAATAATCTCCATTTGAAAATAATATGTTGCCAATACATTTAATAAAACCATGCTAAAACATAGCAGATCAAAACCATGTTAGGAAAAAAAAATTGAATTCTAACTTTTTAGCATCATGGGCACAACCTTTTGGGTCCCAAAACTAGGCATGGCCAATATAACAAAAAAAGACAAAAATAAGGGTATTGTGAAAAAGTGATATGTATTTGTCATGTATATTCAAAAAAATTAGAGACCATGTTTTTTTAAACCTGTTTATAGATCCTTGCCTTTTTATTTTAAATTTAATGCAAATAATGAAAATCCAAGGAAATGAGACACATTTGTTTTTGGAAGCCTGTTCATATTATAAGTAATTTCCAAGGGAATGAATCTTGAGAACAAAATGTTCTTGTAATATGTCTATTCACAAGTGAAATACAAGTAACAATCCAACCTTTTAATGAATCCAACTTAGAGAACATACTTAATAATAATATGTAAATGTTTCTGGAAGTATGTTAAATTAAAAATTAGGTTTAGTGTGTATTCCTTTAAAATACTAATTTATAATCCAATAAATTCTTTTCTTTCCCATCATAGTTTGAATCCTTAGCCTTGATAATCAAGAACAACTTTCCATCTTGTGGCTTGTCCTTAACACTAGCTCTTGATTAGGCTTATCTAAAACTAGCCTTAGGCTTTCCCATCATAGTTTTAATCCTCAGCCTTGATTATGATGATCTAAAACTAGACCCACTTTAGTGATTTTAGTCAACACCAACTCTTTATGTGTGATCCCTCTTAATAAATGCAAAAATATGTACAGAAACAAAGCCATTTTATAAGAAAAACATCTGTGGAACATCCCAATATTAGAAAGAAATTTTTCTTCCCCTAAGAAAAATAAGGTGAAAAATTGAAAGGGAATTTACTAATTACTTTATTAGTGAAATATTTATCCATTAATGTAAAAATTATATTATTTACTATCTTTTCTTTTAATTTATCTTTGAATGACATTGAGAAAGTGCCTTAAAGCTCTTTGAAATCTAGTCTCTTTCATGCAACAACTTAAGGTCCAAATCCTAATGGGGTAAGTGATAAAGGACCCATCTTATGTGACTTCTAAAACAATTCATTCTCATATAAATCTAGGTAATAACCCCTTTAAACATAAATAGTTAAACCCTCTTTTTATAAGTTAAAATAGAAACAAACACAAGATTAACACCTTTGGACAGGAATCTTGTTGCACCAGTGATTAAAAAGTTTATGGCCTTGAGAAAATAAATAATACTCAAACCCTTTTTAAATGATTAATCCTTCATTGATCCATTTATTTTCTCCACTAATCCATTTCTTTATTTTATAAAAATATGAAAATTTGTAGCTCAAACCACAATGCATCTTTTTGAATTTCTTTTTATATAGACGAGGAAAGTGATTAGAAAATAGAGTGATTTACTTGTAAATATTTTGTTCCAAACAAACGTTATTTGAAGAGGAATTTAAAATACCACCACCTTGACACACTAGCTGCAAGGCCTCCATATTACTTATTGATCATGTGTATAAAGTAGAAGATTTATTATAACATATATTGGACTAAGGGGTGGATGAAACCATTCCTAATACAGTATTTAATATTCTCAAATGCCATATTATATTATGACTTGGTCTACAATGTGGTGAAATGAGTTTATTGACTCTACCTATATTACATTTATTTGTACCTTAAAAGGACACCATTTTATTTTTGGTGCAATTAAGTTTTATGAATGGTAAATCTTGTGTAGTGCATGTGAAATTTAGTTATCAGATACATTTTTACTTTCAATGGGTGTATATTTATAAATTAATAGGTGAAGAGTGGTTTTGCCACATAAATCAAGTTTGTTATATTGTAAATTGAATATCCTAATGCACGTAGATAGGTTATATTTTCCATACCCTAATTCATGTAGTTTTCATTTGTTATAAGATTTTTAGGTTGTATTTTTCTTATTTAGTTTGAATTTTGATTGAATATCCTAATTCACATAGACTTGTATTTCTACACAGATACGTAAAAATGGATATGATAATATAGTTAGTGTTAAAAAGGAAGACATGGAAGATTTTATTGCCAGGATGAGATGCAAGGGAAATATACCATTGACATATCATGTTATTTTTAATCTATCATTGTTCCTAATATAAAATGGTTCTCTATCTAGGGATTTTTTTTATGACCATCTTTGAATCTCAAGGAAAACCATTAAGAGGTTGGAAAGAATAGTAGTTGATAAGAATAGGGTCTTGGAGAACTTGACCATGGAAAATGAGGAGTTACATCTTACAAATATGGAACTTGGGGGCAATAAGTTACATCTTGGGGAAAAGTGTCACCCTTGATATTACCCACATGCAAACAAAATCACTCCATGACTATAGGGGAAGATAGTCAAGGTCCTGAACATAGAGTACAATGGAATGACTATTATCTAGGAACAAGACCTGTAACATTGCAAGGTATAGTGTGAGAAAGTCAGATGGTTAAGTCTAATTAGAAGTGGAATTTTTGGGAAGAAAAATTATGTTTAGTTATCATTTATGTGATTATCATTGTTCGATCCATAAGTGAGTTGTACAGAAGAGGATTTATTACTTGACCCTATGTTGACTGTATAGAGTCTTGTTGAATTTAGACCCTCTGGTATGGTGAGTAAATATTTTATGATATTTTTTATTAGAACAAATAATGATTTTTACCGATGAGATGAATACATAACTGTGACATTTTGAGTTATTAAACACTACTCTTGATATTGTAAAAATATCAAGGGATACCCTATTTTCATGGTGTGGAACAACTATGGTTTGGTTTTTATGATGTAGAATAATAGTGGCTCCATTTCTTGTGTAAAATGCAATAAAAATTTAAGGATTACTTTCCCTATCCATGATATTGTATACATGATTTGTACTATAATTAATAGTTGTTGAAGCATTCTTTGAAATCCCATGTGTTTTTTGATTAAGAATAATGTGAAATGTAAAAGCATGGGATTTGTTGGTCTTGGGCTAATTAGAAACAAGTGTTTGGTGGATTGATAAGTAATCCCATATTATATGGAAACATGGTGTCTTGTATAGTAGTATGTCTTGTAATAGTTAATTATTGTGACCTCTTTTTGATTTGTGAATAAAATATTGCTTTGAGATAAATCAAGGTTGATATTTTATTTAATTTTTAGATGAGGCATATGGGTACATTAGTGGTAAAAATAGTACTAGAATCCATTCCTTTAATATTTGAATTTATTAAATGTATGTATGTCTTTAATATTCCATGAAAAACTTGAATTTTAACACATGAATCAAATTATACACTAAATGGTCTAGGGGCAAATCATCTTGAATGGGATGTGTAAAATCCCAAACCATCACTAAGGATTTAAAGCTATCAAAAGTATGGATGATAAAGACATTATCTTAGATAAGGTCATTTTTTATATAATGTCTTGGTTGTTGTGGCTTGAGAGCTAATAAAATGATGCTTAGGATTAATTTTAGAGTGATGAATAGGATAGTTTAGGCATAATGACAACACTGGGTGAAATTTGTGGACTTGTAGGTATCATAATATAGGGGTATTATTGATTCCATTAGTGTCTCATGATGGTAAAAGGGTGAAAATCAATTTAAGGTTAAGAATAAAAGTATACCTAGATAATTATATCCTTATCACACCCACAACAAGATAGATGATAAAATGTATAGATCAATGAATGCAATAATTATATTTACAAATTATTGATTCAATACATTTTATTATTTCATTTGGATGTGTTATGGATAAAAAATTGATTCGAGTCCCAAATTAGTGAAGCTTTATTAAAATGTCTATCAATGGATATCCATATATCAAACATGGTTTGGTGTTACTCTCCATGCATACTTGATCTTATTGATTCTTATTACTAACTAGTGTTAAGTGAATGTGTAAATATTACAGTCATTGGTTTTGCATCTTGTTTTTAGGTACAATTATTTGTATGATAATCTGTAATAAAAATAAGAAGGTTATAAGATAAAATGATGGTAACAAGTTGCTAATTAGAAACAATAAAAATGTGTTTCAAAACATAGCTCTTGGGAAGTAGACAAGATCTCCAAGTCACAAGTCATATAATAAGAAATTCATTAAATTTTAGAACAACAAGTCAATTATTTTCCATCTTTATAGCACAAGTATATGGGATGTAATTTGCTTATGTAGATTGTATGAAGCCAAAAAAATCATAATAATAGTTTAGTTAAAGTCCAACCCTAAGTAACTAGGTTTACATTTGTGTTCAGTAAAAGATAATATTCTAAACAAGTTTGACAGTTGATAAAAATTAGAAAAAAAAAAGTTAATTAAAATAATATACAATTTGCATAGACCATTCTTGAATGTGATTAAGTTAAAATATCAAACTCATAAGCCACATTTAGAGGGGGGAAATAAGGTAGATTTAAAATTTAACTTGACTAGATTTTGGCAGAATCCATTGTGAGATCCTTCAATGGAAAATTCCTATATAAAATAAAGTGGGTCCCTAGAAACACCATAGAATTATAGATTAAAAGGTACAAAAATGTGTTTTAATATATTTAATACCTTGAACTTAACCAAATCGATTTTACATTCAGGGTAATTAATTATCAACCTAACCAAAATGATTAGAATTTACCCTATTGTAGCTAGGTTTGGAAATAGATAAAAATGCCTAAGTCACCCATTATAGAGATCACAATGAAAATGATATATATGGAAAATAACATCAAAATAGGCTATCTTCACACATAATGAATGAGGACAATCTAATACCTAATTTGTTTTCCTGTTGTTATTTGAAATGTACCTTAGAGATTTTTTGTACACATGGCAAAATTAGTATTAGTATAACATAATTTTTTATCAATTTCAAACTTAAATTAAACATTGATTAAATGTAATGATTTTAAATACCTACCTTCTAAACAATGAATAATATTTTCTATGCTATAAAATTTAGTTGGTTTAAATAAACTAGATCATAAGTTACTAAAAAAAAAGGTATGAATGTGGTCATGTTTGTCCAATTTTAATTTGTTCAACATATTCTTATCCACATCTACATGAAATAAAAATATGTTTATCCAAATTTCAAATATATATAATCTCCATCTGAACATAAGATGCTACCAATATATCTGATAAAAACATGCCAAAACATAGTAGATCAAAACCATGTTAGGAAAATGTTATTGTATTCTAACTTGTTAGCATCATGGGCACAACCTTTTGGTTTCTAAAACTAGGCAAGGGAAAATATAATAGCAAAAGACAAAAATAAGGATATTTTGAAAAAGTGATTTGTATTTGTCACGTATATTCTTAAAAATGAGAGATCGTGTTTTTTTTAAACCCTGTTCATATATCCTTACATTTTCTAGTTTAAATTTTAATGAAAATCATCAAAATCTAAGGAAAAGAGACAATGTTTTTTGTTAACAAGTTCATAATAAAAGGAATTTCCAAGGGAATGAATCTTGAAAACAAAATGTTACTAAAATATGTCTCTTCACAAGTGAAATACAACTAATAATGCAATATTTTAATGAAGCCAACTTAGAAAGCATACAAAATAATAATATGCAAATTGAATCATGTTTTATGAAGAAAGGAAGCTTAAATATGGTTTAGAGTCTCACATTTTAAAGGAGATGCTTCAAATTTGAAGATCAAATTTACAGAGATATAAAAAAATTACCAAAAAAGGTTGCCACCATTAATGTGGACAATCATCCTAAAGAGAGGTCATAAAAAAGTTAATCCATATGAACCTAAGGGCATACAAAATCTGTTTTCACATAAAAAACATCAATTTGGTTTATAGGGGCAAAACTATTTCCATCTACATCCAAATATTTATTTCTACAAACTAAAAAAATAGACAAAGGAATGCCTAGATTATTAGCCATTATATCCAACAAAAAAAACCTAAAAAATAAATTACCATTTAGACTTATACATTCGATTATTATCTTCAAGGAATATTTTACATTTCCGAATACTTGTCCCTTGGTAGATGCAAACCTAGACATGTTGAGGCAAGGAAAATTGTAGAGAACAAATCAAAACTCTTTTGGAAAGTCAAGGGATGAACTAAAGAAGAATATATAGAATAATATGCATAACTATATCATTCCCACCTTTTACCTATTATAAAACTATGAAAGAAGTATAGACACTCATATTTTACTGCAATCATCATTGTTTTCTTCATCAACAACAATTTAAACAAGAAATATTAAACATATAAAAAATAATATGTAAATCACAAGAAACATATACAACATAATATGTAAATCATAATCTTATTATTCATTTGAGACATCTAAATAAGTGATCTTGCCTTGTTTCAGTTTGTCATTTTAAAAAACAATGATCATTCTTTTCTTTATAGATCCTTTTCATCAATCATCATTATTTTATTCAAAATTAAGGGATGATGAAGGTTGAACCAATTTGGTATTTTGTTGTGGATTTACATCAACAACAAATAACACTCTAAAAACTCCAAAAAGTTTTTTTAACCTTTCAAAAGCTAGTTTCCAAGAATTGAAACATGGGTTTTTATTTAGAATTCAAGAATATTATAACATGAGAATGCAATAATATATGAAGGCATGGAAGATGTCTATGAGAAGTGACTTTTCAGTGATGTTTGTAAATGGGCTTGTATGGAAACTCATGATGAATTTTATAGGGAACAAACTGTATCAAATTCAAATATTTTTGAATCAAAAAGTTTAATATACATATGAAGAGGATAGTGAGAAAATAAATGATGTATAAATTGGAAGTTTTTTCAAAAAATATGAAGCACATTTTTACATCAATAAAATATTTTTCAGTCCTAGGTCTAATTTGAAAGATATTTTAATCACATCACAACCAAAATTTACAACCTTACATTGAACTCTCACCTTATGTAACATAGGGACCCAATAAGTTGCATTATCTCCATTAAGTCTGTATCCATCACACTTTGCTACCCTACTTAGATCCTCATTCCAAATTTGTCATTTATGATTCTTAGGAGGGTTTGGAAAGAGTTTTATCTCTTGTGACATGTTATGGTGTCTTCATCTATGCATTATTTTTATGAAGTATCTTTTTATACAAAGGGTATTGTCGTGCCCATCATACATTTGTTGGAATGGATGATCCATTGGGTGTTATGTACTTGATATTTATCTACTCTTCACCTTATTCTAAATATTCAGCCATACACTTTTTGAAGAATGATAGTGTTTCGAAGTTACTTGCTTTTATTAAACAATTCTCAACAATATCCTAGATTGTATTTCTCAAGGCTTTGAGTTCATCATGTATTCTATTAATAGGGATATATTCATATAAGTAAAAATATCCCGTTAGAAATTATGACAAGTAAAAAACTAAAAGAGTATGAGTAGAGACATGTATTACATTATTATCCTCCCTCGGTTAGTTTTCACTATCATCCACTAATACTTTTGCATCATAATAATATTAAGGGTTTGATCCTCTAATAGTCATACCTATTTTTCCTTAATTTTCATCTCTTGCTCCATTATCTATGTCCCATGTATTCAAAATGTATTATCTAATTGAGATCGCCAACAAAGTAGAAAATAAATAAAATAAAATCAGATAACACTTTACTTTGGAATCTATATCATTGTTGTTGGTGGGATCCCTCACACCATTCCATGCATCATGGACAACTCCCTCTCTTATTCTCTCTCTCATCAACTCCCTCTTAATGACATGTTTATATGTGTTGCCTTAGATTAAAAATGGATAATTTCACATTGTCATGAACAAAAATACACTATATACCTAATAATACAACATCTCATTTGTTTGACATCATACCCAAGATATATAATTGTCATTACTATGAAAGGTGGCATGGCAATCTATAATTTGCAAAGCCTTAACCCATGAAAGGTTTTCAAATTTATAAACTTAGAATTTCCTATAAAATCCATTGTCCTTGCATATTTTTCTATGTTACACATGTGTGATAATTGGAAATATACATAATATAATATATAACAACAAAACACAATAAATATTGGTGGCCCAAGATGCCCAAATATTAAATATATGAAAAAATAGAATAATTACCCTTAAGGTAGGGAAATACCATACAACTCTCTTTTAGGAAGGAGTAACCCCACGAATCTACTTTGAGGGGGACAAACTCCAATATCCTTATTAAAATAGAAGACTCAACACTTACTATAAGGATATTGGAGGTTATCCCCCTCAAAGTGGCATTGTGGAGTTATTCCTTCCAAAAGGATTATTGTATGATTTTGCTCTATCTTAAGGGTTATTATTCTATTTCTGCATATATTGAATATTGGGCATCTTGGCCCACAGATATATATTGTGTTGTGTTGATCTACATTATATTCTTCATAAATCAAATATTACATGTGTGGATCATATCAAGTGGTATCAAAACATTGATTTAGATAAATATTATGGGAGAAACCATAATTTTGGAGAATCACTTATATATTGAAATTTATTATGAATGTCTCTACAAAATTTTTACTAGAGTTGTAGATTATTTAAAGTAAATCACAATAAAAATTAATGTTTTGATGACATGTTTTGAGGGATATATTACTATTTTGGGGTTTGTAAAAATTCATCATATATACCAAAAATTAAGGAAATTTTTTTTGAAACTATTGTTAAATTAGAATAATCATATAAGGAAGCTATATTCAAAATTTTGAATATTTGTGACACATTTTGTGTGAGTTATTATGATTTTATGATTTTTCATAGGTTTAATCTATAAGCCAAAATTTGTGTATTTTTTCACCAAATTTACACTAATGTTGCACTATGATACATGGAAGCTACAATAAAAAGTTTTGATTATTTTAGAATGAGTTATTGAAATTTTAGGGTTTCTTTATCCCTAGTCTATGTAAATGATGGAGTTACAAGTATTTTTAGTAGAGGCTGATATTGATGTTAGAGAATGGTGGCTCCAATTTAAGGAAACTTATTTTGAATCATGATCTTGGATAGAAAAGTTTGGAAAGCATACAAAGGGTCTTGTATTTTTTTGGTATCTTAAGATTCTCAAAGTGCAGAAGCAATTATCCTTGAAAGAAATGGAGTAGGTTTTCATAGATAGATGGGACATAAAATAAAAATAAGGGGAAGAAAATAAGGATGATGATGGTAATGAGGAAGATAATTAAAGTGATGAATAAGAAGAATAAGAATAAGCAAACCATAATTATTAAGGTAATGATGAAGACTATGAGGAAAAAAATGCAGGTGATAAAGAAGACAAAGGAAAGCATAATGATGATGATGAAACAACATATGATGATGTAGAAATAGAGGTAGAGGATCATGAGAAAGAAAATAATGATGATTATGGTAATGAATAAGACTATGCAGATGAAAAATAATAGGAACATAATAATGATGAACATGATACAGATGATGAAGAGAGGGAAATACATGGTCATGATGAGGATAAGGGTTCAAATAAATTATATATAAAGAGAGATGATTCCATATTTCAATTTCATGGATGATTTCAAAATAAGAATGTCATTGTGTCATTAAACCCTAAAAATAAGTATAACTTCATCAACATAGGTGTGGCTCAACATCTACAAGTTCAAGCAAAGAATATCAAGGAGGATAAAATAGATGGTAAGAATATTCAAAATTTTGAAGATTTAAAGCTCACTATGGAAAAAATGATTTACATTCATATTTTTGTGATTTGCATATGAATGGTGTGGACACAGTTCCTAGATATCATTGGTTATAAACATTGGGAAAAATAAACATTAATATGCAAAAACATTTCATGAAGTTTTGGTACAAGAAAAGGAAGGTTGATTTACCATTTATCATAACTGAAAATGCATAGATAAAAATCAAGGTAGAGCATGATGATGAGATTGAAGTGGGTGAATAAGAGCATGAGGAAGATTCAAATGAAGACATAGATGAATAAAGGGTACAAGCAGAGAAAAATACTTGATTTAGTCAAGAGATAAAAGAACCACCAAATGAAAAGGTGGAAGATATATAAGAAAAGGTTGACAAGGTCAAAGTATCAAAAAAATTAAGGTATATAAAGACCCACTTAATCATGAAAGGAAAATATCATGGAGCCATGTCAGGGAGTGTCATAACAATAATCACTTTGGCTATACAGGAAATCAGAGCATCAATCACTATGACTACATAACGAATTAGTGGAGAAATCATTATGGCTATGCATGGAATTTAAAGAATAAATACAATGGTCATGTATGGAATTAGAGTAGATTAATGGCATACTGAACATGTAATCAATGGTAAAATCACTATGACTATGCATGGAATAATAACTACTATGGTCATGCATATAATTAGATTAATGCAGAGAAAAATGGTACATGAAATCAAATGATGAATCATTATGCATGGACACTAAGACGGTAAAATTATGATGATAAATGGAATCAAAGTAGAAATATGGAATTTTTAAACAAATTTGGAGAGATATCACCTACCAAGATCACATATGGGTGGTTGGATGATTGATCTTGGAGATAAATGTGTAATGATTTGAAACACACTCATTATTTGGTTTATTTTTATGTTTCAGGGATTGAACATGTCAAGAAAGGAAATAATGTTATGTACACAGGGATATGATATATTAATGTATATGGGTTGATGGATATGATAACATGTGTCATACATCCCCATAAGTTAGTTATATGGGTCAAGTATATTAGGATAAATGAGTAACTTGTGGAATTAATCCATTGGGTAATTGTCGACCTACATTGGGATTGAGAGATTACCCATCCATTGTTAGTTATATATAAAGGATATTAATATTGTTATAAAGGAATAAATAAATTAAGTTTTGAGTCTTCTATTGTAATAATGATATTATAGGTTATCCCCCTCAAAGTGGAATCGTGGAGTTATTCCTTTCTAAAGGAGTGTTGAATGTTGTTGCCCTACCTTAAGGGTAATTATTCTATTTTTGCATATATTGAATATTTTGGCATCTTGTCCCACCAAAATATATTATGTTGTGTTGTTCTAAATTATATTTTTTATATTTCCATTTATTACATGCGTAGAACATAACATATTTTCAACCACCAATGGTATATATAAATAATTGTGGTTAGTTAGTGGACTAACCAATCCACCTTGCAATGTGCATAAGTCCATATCGTGCTAAATAAATGAATTTTAAGGTGTGAATGTATGATTAAATAGTTTTATTTGTTTATTTCCTAGCATGTTGAAGGGTATGACATCACCTTGACAACATTCCAACCCTATGAATCCAATGTTGCTCCAAATATTGAAAAAAATGGCTTGTGTGGATCGATACTTCTATTAAAACTATCTAGATTCCCTATTTTAAATTTATTTTAGATCACAACCATATATTATGTAACCCAATTCATTGAACATATCACATATTAAATCATCTTGTCTCACATTTTCTATCAAATTCTTCAACCATGCATGGCGTACATGTCAACTGCATGAATAATCTTCCTAATTGAAAGTTCCCTACATAATATGATACGTTAGTAAGATGTTAGAATATAAGGTAATAATGCCATAAATGAACATCAATGTAAAAACTTCATTATTCCTATATAAATAATAAAGACACACCTATTTTATTTGATCTTCGCACTAGCATTATCTACCATGAAGGTGTTTATTTTACACTCAATGTTTTAAAACATACTCTTTGTAGAAGTATTTGCATCCATTACTTGATGTCACTAGTACATGACCTATAAATGATGACTCATGCTATAGACAATACTTGGTGTTTGTAATCAAACATTAGAAATATGTATAATTAAAACTGCACCAAAATACAAAGCATGAGTTAGCTTGTAAGTTTTACAATATTTATATCATCAACTACTATTACAAAAATTGAAATTATACCTTCATTATATTTTTTCTAGCTAACATTGAAAAATTTCAACAACCAATCCAACTATTCTAGGAGTTAGATGCCCAATATGAAGGAGATTTTCCAACATCCACTCCCAAATGCTTTCTGCATCATTGGGACTATACACATATTTCACCTCATTTATTTGGTGTTTTCTATTATATATGTTATCCTTTCTTAAGAAATCATCATGTTGTGTTTCATCGTTGAGCATTGTAACTTTATCATGCACCATCTCACTGTGTTTAAGATGGATAACATCAACATACATACCTAACAACAATAGCCTATGATCCCATTCATTCTATTGGGGGATAATATAATGCGAAAAAATATATTTTTCCCCTTGAATTATTCATATTATTGTTCATGGCAATGATTTCCTTGCCTATCAACATGTTCTACTTGTTTGTATGTCAACAACACATGATCAGGTCTAATGACCATTTGGCAGGTGTTGAAATGACATTGACAGCCACATCTTAAATATTTTCAACCTGGTCAACTGACTTTTTCCATCTTCAACACTATAGAATTGTATTTTAGCATGGCATCAATTTTGCAAAAGTCCTCAAGCCCATATAAATATCAATATCTGTAGGGATTTATTAAACTTATCAAGTGTACAATTTTTTAAAGTTTTCTATGTAAATGACATAAAAAAATATGAATACATGCATAATTACTATTTAAAAGGGGAGGCTACTTACATGACATATTCCAAAGTAGTGTTTATTCATATTTGCTTGCCAAGAACATGCAAATCCATTTTTTGGTGTGATTTGACACATTAAAAATTTTAGGGTAGAATTTTTTATTTGATTCTCATTTTAAAAATTAGTCAACTCTATCACTATCAACTCAATCAACCCACATGTCTTCCCCATTAATATTAGCAAAAAATTTCCAATTTATATTGTTGCATTCAAACAAACCCTTTGATTGGGTTTTCAAGTGGAAGATGTACAATTTGATCCCACCTTCTAGTCATCTGATTCAATGTATAAGAAAAATCTTTCATTAAACCAATACATATTAAACATTATGAATGATGACATAGTGAAATCTATGAATAATGATGATGTATTGACACCTAAAACATTTTAAAACTCTGATTCTATTAAAATGAATAAATTTGACATCTATGAACAATATATAAATTTCATATATTTGATAAATAGCAGTGTGATTGAGATTCAAAATGGAAGTGGAATGAAAAGATCATTATAAGAAGTTTAAGTTTAGGGAGGAGGCAAAGAGGTAGGACACACAATGCCATCCAATAACAATGAAAGCATACTAAATGTATTTCACCATACCATTAATTTTTTGAGTTTGAAAAGACTTATCATTGCAAAATTACAACAAATTTTTTTCTTTAAGAAAGAAATACATATATCCTACGATAGTGTTTATGGCACTGAATCAATATTATATCACCTCACTAAAAATAATGGAGATTATGATAATAATAAGAAACATAAACATTATACTACATAAAAAAGAGGTGTTTCACAACAATGACATTGTTATACACTTTAAAATCAGACACAATATCAAAATATTGTTTTTCTTCATAACACTTTACAAGTGTGTCTTCTAAATCAGGTATGTAAAAATCATCCATACTAATTTGGCATATTTTATTTGATTCTTAATATGTTGGTTCATGTTTGGTTTCTTCATTTACATAATGGATCTCAGTATCATAGAAAAAACGTATAAAAAACTACATCCTAGTGTAGTCCACTCAAGATTCCTTGTGGAACATCCCTCTCCCCTTTAATTTCAGAAACAACTATGTTGGAATTCAATTCCATATAAATACCTCTTCTCTCATTCAAGTACAACCATGAA
Organism: Torreya grandis; assembly: GCA_037957365.1. Lineage (NCBI taxonomy): Eukaryota > Viridiplantae > Streptophyta > Pinopsida > Cupressales > Taxaceae > Torreya > Torreya grandis. The sequence continues at coordinate 2,905,935 of JARHVA010000359.1, forward strand.
CAAAGCTTGTCTATCAATGCAATGTAATAGGCATAGTTTACATAACCCTCATCAAGTAACAATTTACCATATTGTATTATGATGGTATTATATGTACTTAATAACATGTTGTTGATCTAAATAGCTCATTTTTCAATCTGACACTAATCAATAGACACATTTTCTATGAGACATAATGCACTTGTTAACAAGGCACTGCAAAAGCATCAAAACATGAGATTTTAAATTACTTCATTTTTACACATGCATTGGTTAATTATGCACAACCAAAACATGACACATCATGGTATCCCTTTTCTTAATTTTCTCTCTCGATGATTCAATAATATTTTGTACATCTAGTATTCCATTTCACCCCTTTAACATACTACATATAATGCGATCCATAGGAATAATTCCATAATCAATTGCATAAACATAAACTATCCCATTAGGCTTTGTTGTAATTATAATGCATTATTTGATCAACTTGGTGTGTGAGAAGCCTATGGTGGTAGGGAAAATGTCCAATATTTTAGATGATGTGTAAACTTTTATAAGCACTAGAGTTAGAGAAATATGAGGCCATACATCAAGATTTGGTAGTAGTGATCCAGAGTTCAATTTGGAAAAAGTTTCCAAGTCATGATGAAAACAATAGCACAACGTAGAGCTCATCAAGAGCTTTTTGGTGCTTTTCACGATTTGCAAAATGGACACCGTATGCAAAAGTTATAGGCTGCTGAAGTTTTCTTACAACAGGGAAAAATGTAGTGTCGTAAGATGACGTGGCACAATGTGGACACGCCAAGTGGACCAATCAGGTGGTGACACGTGGCAGTCAACAAGAGTATGTAAAAACTTTTGGATTTTATATTTCATTGTATTTGAAATTGTAAAGTTCGTAGAAATCCCACAAATAAGGGATAATTGTTTTTTTTTAAAAATATTGTAATTATTCCTTGGTAATATTTTAAAATTACCAAGTGAACCCCATACGCCACATAGGAGAATAAACTTTTAATGCTACCTCCAATTACCTTGTTGAGTCAAGCTTGAGATAATGCCAACTTTGGAGACCATGAGAGCATACCACGTCTGGCCTTGCCACATGCCTCGATATTGGAGATGAGACCAAGTCTTATGCCATTCCATGAAGACCGAGTACCACGTCCTATGCCATGGGAAGAGGACGTCGATTTCAAATGCTGAGCTAAGAGACCATGAGAAGAGGACAAGGCTTAGTGAATATGCTAAGCTTGGCACCCAACCAACAACCAAGCTATATTTAGCACCTCAAGCCCACCAAAAGGGGGGCATCAACATTATGCAAGGAGGCCGCTTAACTATTAAAGCCTGGAAAACCATTCCAACTTGCAAATGTGGGACAAATGGATAGTCTAAGCACCCAAAAAGGTAGGCCAAATACTTGAACCATGGACCTACCAAGTAAAAAGGATAGGTTTTGACCACATGAGCCATGGGTTTTGAAGTGTTATAAAAGGTAGGAATTTGTATTTGAATTTAACCTTCGCTGGACTGTGTATTTTTTATTATGAGGCCAAGAGCTAGATGGAAGCTTGGAGATAGCTACCAAATGGGATTTTCTCCAATATCCAACCTTGTACACAGTAAGCCTTTTTAATTATGTTTTGTAATTAAAAAGAGAATGTTTTTATTATTATTTGGATAGACCAATAGTTTGAATGAAGGACCAAAGCACATTCAAAAGGGGTTGAAGACTAAGGAAGGATTCCGTGTGACCGAGCTTGAGTATATCAGCAAGGTGGAGTTCTTGGATAGAGATCAGGCCTGAGGGAAGTTGTGCAACATTTCCAAATAATTTGTAAGCCATTTGTTATGAAAATTTAATAGAAATGGTCCTCACTATTGGGTGGACCTGGAGACATAGCAATAAATGTTGAACTCTGTTATCAATTTCATGTGGTAATTTGTCATTTATTGCATGTTTTAAATTCAGTTTTCTAATTTTTAATTAATCATGAACATATGCAAGTTTTAAAAATTGATAATTTATGACATTTGATTTAAAAACAAAATCCAATTTTATTGGTGAATGGAAGTTATTAGTCTTTTGACAATTCTAATCCAATTCGATAACTGAGAATACTTTTGCCAAACAATTTGCAAGTTCTTTTTAGTATTTTCAAGAATTTGTTAAATTTGAGAAATTTAGAATCTGTAATTTTAAAATTTCACTTTGAGTTTATCAGTGGTGTTTATAGATCAAATTAATATCAGAGCAGTTAGAATGTAGGGTTTGCTTCTAGTTGTGTGTTGATAGTTGCTTCCAGAATAGTTGGATTATTGGTTTACAAATTGATTATATTGTAGTGTGCAGTGTGGAATTAGGTGTTTGCTAGGAAACCATGGGCAGTCACAGATGGAGGCCATCAAAGATGAAAATGAAATCTTGAGATGCCATAAATTTTCACTTGAATTGCAAGTGGCAAAGTTAAAATCAGAGCTTGAATCCAAGGATGAGCTCTTGATTAGATTGTAATGTGGTGAGTGTGAAAAGGTAAAGCCTTATACTTCAAATGGAGAGACTATGACTGAGTGCACTGTAAGTTTTTCACCATAAGAATCTTCATCTTCTTTTACCATTTCAGATTTAGATTCTAGTAATATTGTTTTTGGTGATTTTGAAAGATACACTAAGGGCATAGGATCTAAATTGTTGTTTAGAATGGGTTATAATGGAGGAGGACTTGGTAGAGATAGCCAAGGTATATCTAACCCAATTCAGGTTGAGCATAGACCTCTTCATGCAGGTTTGGGTTATACTAGTGTGCAGGTGGATGATGGAGAAGTCTCTTCCATGGCTAAAGGAAGATGAGCTTCCAATAGCGAAGGTTCTAGGCCACTAGTTCAAAAGTGTAAAGGTAAAAGAGGTATTGAGATTCCACCTCCTTATTCTTACACTAAATCTTCTGATCCAATTGATACTTTTAAGAAGTTTGGATATAATGTACAAAAGATAATGCAATCATTTCCATGCACTTTTTGTGGGATGAATAACCATAGTGCTAAGATTTGATGGAAACGAAAAGCTTTGTTTAAGTAGATTGCATGTTTGAAAGACCATTCTCATGTTAAGTTGGGAATTGGCAAAAGGGGACCCTCACCTAAGAAGGATGTTTGTACTCATTATAAAGTGAGTGGACATACGATTGATAGATTTTATAAGCTTCATTCATCTTCACATTCAAGTAATGTTAAAACTAAGATGATTTACAAACCTCTCACTAAGGTTAATGAAGCTAATTCAATCCATAATGTAGTTGATAATACAACCTAGGATAAGGTAAAACCTACAAGTGAAAATCTATTTAAGAGGTTAAGTCAACAATTTTTTCAATTACATATGGCAAAGCCCAAATTGATAAAGTATGCAATTGATAATGAATCCACAGAGACAATCAATTTCACTAGGAAGAAAGAATTGGTTAAGTGTATTATCACTACATTCTTTTTGCAAAGCATGGTTAAGAATTCACCTAAGGGAATGAACAAGCTTTGATAGATGTAGATTAGAGTTGGTGGGAAGACTTCAAGACAGGTTTACCATATGAAGTTTTTCAATTCTCACTTTTTAAATAACTCTAAGTTTTTGATCTCTAGAATATACTATATGGGTAGTCTAATAATGGATAAGACATTAACTCATTTGAAACAGTTGGGGTATAGCACAGTGATGTTGTGAGTTATTTCATTACAAAATTTGATAGTTAGACTGCTATTTTGAATGTATCTATTTTGGCACAGAGATGTTTAGATGCATTTTTTAAGACCCCTTTGGGCATGTTTAGATGATAGGTAGCATACACTTTTGGTTGTTTGCATTTTTCTTAGCATTGTAAGTCCCATTCAGGGCAATGCATTGCAACATGCCTACAACATTTATTGTATGTTGTCGGCATTATAAACTTGTCTTGCAGTTACATTGGGAGTTGTTTCAGTTTTTGGCAATTCATCACTTTACAGGATGTAACATTTGGGCAGGCAGTTTGATATGTTGTAATCACTTTGGCAGTTGCATATTCCTTTACTCATGCCATGTGTAGGCATTTTTAGTTGAGTTGTGAATCATTTATTTTGCCAATATTTATCTCTTTGCTATGATTGGGTTCTATGTGATGTGATGCAGTAGACGAGTTCTAAGATTTTAGGTGATAGTTGAATTTTGGAGACCAAAAGCCTCTTTTGTAGGGAGGTGTGATCCAGAGTTCAGTTTGGAAAAATTTTCCAAGTCATGATGAAAACAATAGCACAACATAGAGCTCATTGAGAGATTTTTGGCATTTTCCATGGTTTTCAAAACAGACACTGTATGTAAAAGTTATACGCTGCTGAAGTTTTCTTGTGATAGGGAAAAATGTGGTGTCGTAAGATGACATGGCATAATGTGGACACGCCAAGTGGACCAATCAGGTGGTGACACATGGAAGTCAATAGGAGTCTGTAGAAACTTCTAGATTTGATATTGCATTGTATTTGAAATTGCAAAGTCTGTAGAAATCCCACAAATAAGGGATAATTGTTTTTTTTTAAAATATTGTAATTATTCCTTGGTAATATTTTAAAATTACCAAGCGAACCCCATATGCCACATGGGAGAATAAACTTGCCACGCCACATCCAATTACCTTACCAAGTCAAGCTCAAGATAATGCCAACTTTGGAGACCGTGAGAGCATACCACATCTGGCCTTGCCACATGCCTCAAGATTGGAGATGAGACCAAGTCTTATGCCATTCCATGAAGACCGAGTACCACGTCCTATGCCATGGGAAGAGGACATCGATTTAAAATTCTAAGCTAAGAGACCATGAGAAGAGGACAAGGCTTAGTGAATATTCTAAGCTTTGCACCCAACCAACAACCAAGCTATATTTATCACGTCAAGCCCACCAAAAGGGGGGCATCAACATTATGAAAGGAGGCTGCTCAACTATTAAAGCCTGGAAAACCATTCCAACTTGTAAATGTGGGACAAATGGATAGTCTAAGTGCCCAAAAAGGTAGGTCAAAGACTTGAACCGCGTACCTACCAAGTAAAAAGGATAGGTTTTGACGACATGATCCATGGGGTTTGAAGTGTTATAAAAGGCAAGAATTTTTATTTGAATTTAACCTTCGTTGGACTGTGTATTTTTTATTAAGAGGCCGAGATCTAGATGGAAGCTTGGAGATAACTACCAAATGGGATTTTCTCCAATATCTGACCTTGTACACAGTAAGTAATCCTTTTTAATTATGTTTTGTAATTAAAAAGAGAATGTTTTTATTATTATTTGGATAGACCAATAGTTTGAATGAAGGACCAAAGCACATTCGGAAGGGGTTGAAGACTGAGGAAGGATTCTGTGTGACCGAGCTTGAGTATATTAGCAAGATGGAGTTATTAGATAGAGATCAAGCCTGAGGGAAGTTGTGCAACGTTTCCAAATAATTTGTAAGCCATTTTTTGCACAAATTTAATAGAAATGGTCCTCACTATTGGGCGGACCTGGAGATGTAGGCAATAAATGCCGAACTCCGTTATCAATTTCATGTGGTAATTTGTCATTTATTGCATGTTTTAAATTCAGTTTTCTGATTTTTAATTAATCATGAACATATGCAAGTTTTAAAAATTGATAATTTACGACATTTGATTTAAAAACAAAATCTGGTTTTATTGGTGAATGGAAAATGTTAGTCTTTTGACAATTCCAATCCAATTTATGCTTCATGGTAGGGATGATACAAAAACATACTAGGTTGGATTACATTTTTTATAATTTCCAATGACATGCTATAGATGAAGAAATGTGTGAGGTATATGGGTAAAAAAAATAATAATAAAATACCATGGCCAATAAATATGAGGATAATCTAGAAGAGTGTCAATTTATCGATTGTTTTCTTGAAAAATCCCAATAAATGAAAGAAAATGTAATCACGATAGTCGAGCGATGGTAATATTGTGATAAGGAACTACAAAAAAGTGTGCACGAGGTCTTGAATCCCTAGGAAGGTTAAAAAACTTCAAGTGTAACTAGCAAAAACTTATCTACAGGCATATAAGCAATCTATTATGGTAGATAACATTATTCTTCTTTAATCTTACAAGCTCTGTAAAATAAAGAGAGGATGAATATATAGCAAGTAGTGGAAATTATAACATGAATATATGATTGGACAAGCAAAGATGACAAAATGGTTGAAGTGGTTGATGGTGCTAAAGGGCCTTATGTCTCAAGAAATCATACCATGTATCTTCAATCCATGGAAATCTTACAAATAAGACAATTGATATGTTTATATTTTGAGGAAATTATTTATAGATATGAAACTTTTTGGATCTTAATTTGGACATTGAACACAATAGTTATATTACGATTTGTTTATGTAGCTTCATCTCAAGTGAGACACACAATGCAAAATATAGAGTGTGACATGCATGGTATAATTTTTCATATTTTGATATTGTGTAAGATTGGTGGAGAAATATTTTCCATGAGGTTCATAAAATATATTATACAAAAAAAAAGTTAAAGTTAGTTCAAATGTTTATTTTGTTTAATTACCACATGTATCAATCCACATTAAACATAAAAAATATAAGCTATCCCATTAGGATTTACTTTAATTATAATGCATTATTTGATCAAAATGGTATGTGAAAAGGCTATGGTTATAGGGAAAATGTTTAATATTTCAAAGGATATGTAAATATTCATAAGTAACAAAGTTAGAGAATATGAGGCCATGCATCAAGAGTTGGTAGTAGTCATATGGGGTTAGAAGATTAAAAAACTTCAATTGTAACTAGTATAAATTTATTTGGGAACATATAAGTTGCATGCATATCTATGGAATGCAAGGATATCATATTTGGTTTTGAAATTTTAGGATTTCTAAATCCAATTCTAAGTCCTACAAGTGGGTGGAATTGAGAAACCAACAAAAATATAGGCTAGTGTAAACAATAGAAGGTAATTATCAAAGATAAATTGACTTTAATATCATTTGATTTAATATAATAACTATAACATACAAGTTGAAGTAAGAAGCGATATGAAAAATGGAATCCTATGTTGTGACAATTTGTCTTATCTAGATAATAATAATGTACAATGAAAAAATTCAAGAGAACCACCTTGGCTACATGTCTAACATAAATTTTATGGAATGGTTGGGCAAGGCTTGATGCCAAAGTACATTTTCACTTACTCTAAAATGAATTTCTTGGAAATGTTAATTTGAAATAATTAAAGATGTGTAAAAGGTTTTTTAAGGGGTTGTGTACATTAAGCAACATGTGTAGGGGCCTCCTTCAACCCACCCTCATTACAAATAGTTACATGATTGAGATTAAGATTGGCAGTGGATGACATTGGCACTGTATGCTTAGAATTAAAGTGTTGAAAGAATTATCGGTTGCTTAATTAGACATGACTAATAGTTGTTTAGTTGGAGATGAAATAATATAGGTTGCTTAGTTTGAGATGAATTAATGTCGGTTTCTTAGTTAGAGATGAAATAATCTTGTAATATATACATTATCTAATACTTACGAGTATTTTACTTTTAGTCTATGAAAAATATCCCTGAGACTCAAATAATAGACTATAAATTCTTTGATTATCAAAACTTAACTATGTTATAGGGATTGGTAGCTATTCAGTATTATAGATTAAGTGCCTTATGATGCCCACATAAAGAATATGTTTGTTATTGAAATAAATCCACTCTATATGTTTCATTTTATGCCAATCCAACACTAACAGGTCAACATTTCTTATGCTTTGAAAAGATACCGATTATAGGAGTTACTTTATAGTTGAGAAGAGCATGGAGAAGACTTAATTTTTCATTTGGATCATTTTTTATTGAGAGATTTTCTTTTAAACATTGATTTATTGGGTGGAAAGTCAATAGTTAAATAATACAAATGCTAAAAAGCAAGAGCACCAAATGTGGTTTTATTTTAAATGAAAAAAATAGTGATTGAGGTGGAGTGGGATGCCAATGGTTGGGTCCAGGTTTCACATTATCTACCAATGTTAATGATCAAGTCAAAAATGTTTAGATCTTGCATGATGGAAGCAGTCCAACTGCAAGATTATGAATTTTGATCTATAGTTGTTGTTCTTATTATGTCAAAATAAAATATGTATGTAGTTGGAGTAATTCATTTCATGCAAGTATTTCTTGTCTCTACATGTGACCTTATTTGTATTTTCTCAATTGAAATCTATGATATTGATGAAAATATTTTATTATCTTATAGCAGAATTTGATGTGTTTAGATGTTTGATCTTCATGATTTATTGTACGTTTGCATGTTTTATCTATATTATTGGAATTGAGTTCTCTCAATAATGTGTGTGTGTGTGTGTACACACACACACAATGTATGTATGTATACACAAACACACACACACACACACACACACACACACACACACACACACACACACACACACACACACACACACACACACACACACACACACACACACACACATGTGTGTGTGTGTGTGTGTGTGTGTGTGTGTATGATAATATAGAGACACACACACACACATGTTGCTTAATGATATAGTATTGTATGATAATTGATTACGGGAAGTTGTTTAGAATTGTGAATGATCCGGTAGACTCCTTATAAAAATAAATTCCCTTATTGTCAATCTTGCATGAGTTATACATGGGCATTTTGATTTGATATCTTGAATCTAATGACTAGTATACTAATAATGTTGTATTCATTTAAGAAATTATAAATGAGGCTTTCTTTGAAAGTTATTTGATAAGATTCACTTATTTGTCTAGATTGTAGTATTATTTCCAATGACTCGGTAAACTATTTTTAGGAAAGTAGTGTTTGGTGCCTTACTTAATGTATGAATCTCAATATTTTTTATGTTTTTTCAATACTTCATTATGTACTTAGGTTGAGTCATGGGCTAGTAGTAATATAGGTGTATCAAAAAGGAGGCCCTATACTTGGTTAATAGTAAAAATCATGAGTAATCACTTCACTTGGATGTACTGATTATCCAAACAAATTGTAGACTACTAGAATGGGATGATGGAGTAGTGATAGTGGTTCATGTGTTTCTCTAGTTTTGTCTTACAATTTTTATATGATTTACAAGAATACTAATATTTTTTCTTTCCTCTGATGTTAATGGCTCATTAGTAAAAAAGTCTAGCTTGAGTAGGATTGTAAATGTGGATCGAATCCCACCCCATATAGGTTGATTTAAACTAAATTTTTATGGTACTTCTTGGGGAAATCAGGGGCATCTAGTCAGTTGCATCATTATAGATTTTTATGGCTCCTTTATCATATCAACATCACTCAAATTAACTGATGAAATGAATAATGAGGTAAAATCTTAGGGTTTGTTCTTGGGTATTGATTTGGTACTTCATTGTGGCTTGGACAACCCAATAATTAAGTATGATTCAATAAGCATTGTAAAAGCATTGAACATAAAAAATGCAAAGGATTTTTCTCTTAATAATATAATAGAGCATATTTATCCCTTTTTGACTTTGTGTAAATCCCAATATTGCTTCCGTGAAGCAAACATGGTTGCCAACTTCCTTTCTAATTAAGCCATTGCACAAGCTAAAGTTCTTGTGATGGATAATGTGGTGACCATGTGGCCTACTTATTTTTATTATAGTTTGATTTATTTGGGTTAGGATTAGTGTTTTACTTCCTGTCCTACTATTTTTTTCATGTTTTTTAACAAGATTATGTTATTTATTAATTATTATGTAACATCTTTTTTTTTTTTTTCAGTTTCTAAATCATGTCCTGGGCCTTCAATCATGTTTTTTGGTGGTGATTTATTGGTTACCTTACCTGAATTAATGTTGCATTTTTGTGTTAGGTACAAAACCTTTATGCTTACCTTAGTCATTGTTCCCTTATTAATTGGGTTTTCAACTTTCTTCTCTCTTCCTCTCTCTATGTTATTTATTACAGTTTCCATGGATCAATCTTGGATGGTCACTACTACAAAACCATTGTTATGTGTTTAATGGAAGAAGAAGAAGATGGATTATTTAGTGAGGTAATAAATAATAGGGTGAAACACGTCTTCTAGGCATTGATGCCACACATTCTTTAGTCTATCCTGATAATTCTAGATGAGGCCTTTTTAAATTCTCTCAACAAGGTCATGGTTAATTTGGCCATGGTCTCTATGTTTGAAAATAATCTAATGTTGTTTCTAGAAGACAAATTGGGCAAGTCATATATTTGTTTTGATGCAGTGAATGATTTTAATTTAGGCAGTCACATATGTCTACCCTTCTTAGGGTGAGATGAAGTTAGCTTGGTGTCATAGTCAATCTTCTAGGAGTTCGAAGGGTGATTTGTGACCATATTCAATTATGTTTAGAAGATTTCAAAATTTGGTAAGGATAAACCATCCTAGGTTGTGCATATGATTTTGGCTCATCTTTTAAAAGCTATGTTACATACCAAGCACTCTCTAATCAAAATGGTAGTAGATAAATTTATTTTATATGTTATGGGTAGGGTTATTTTTTTCATGCTTATCTGGGTAAATATTACTCTTGGGTCTTTCCTCCAAGCTTCCTCTAGTATCCTATAGGCCTAACTAGACTCTAATAGCAATTACTCATCTTTGGTTATGCATAGTAGATGTTGAGTGGGTGGTTGTTCATCTTCAATTCAACCACATTTATTGGTAATAGATGCGAGGATAGAATCTAATGTGGTAAGGGTGATAGGGGGATAGGACATGATTAGTGACATAATAAGTCCCTAAGGTGGTGATGTGTGGTGGTGGATTTTGATTCCCTATCCAAATATTGATGACCTTATTTGTGAAGGACAATAATTGGCAGATGCTCATTTTTTTGGGGTATTTTTGGTCATAGGCCTATATAGTATGGCCTCTAATTTTATTGTATGGATTTACCTCCTCTACAAGGGTTTTTATCATTGTGATCACTCTTTACCTATATTTCCTAAACCTTATGGTTGATGGTACACCTATTTTTATGTAATGTTTTTTGTTATGCTAATATATGGTTAAGGGATCCTTTAAAACCATAAATTATTGATAAAAAAATATTATTGCTTTCCTCTTTGTCACTAAATCATTACCGATAGAAGTTGGCAATATGTGGCAAGGTGGTAACTTGTAGATAGCTTGCATAATAAAATTAATTTGTATTTTCTTGTAATCTATGCAAGAAAATTATGCCACCTATCTTAGGATAAAGTGTTCATCAACCAACCTAGTGATAAATATGGTTAACTTTGGTGCCTCCATTGGGTTTAATTATATTTTATAAACCTATCTGTATCAAATGATTTCTTAATATTATTTTGATAACTAATATGGACCATAAGACATTTTTAAAAATAAAATCATGAATGGAAATAATGTTATAGTTTCATTATTAATGATCATAATCCCATAACATACAATTATAATTAAGGCTAAGGGGAAGATCTTAACCATCATAGAAAAGGTTTTCCTTCTATTGAGGGAAAATTCTACTTCTAGTTCCAATCTGATTGTGAATACTTAATATCCAATCTAGTATGGGCAAATGGGAATTTTAATATCTTAAGAAATGGGATCAAAATGATCTCAATGAAATAAGGGAACAATAAGGGATAATTGTACATGATTTACTTTATTCAAATATTAAACGTGGTTGCCAGCATGGATTACACGTGTTCTAGGGTGACATGGCACATTCCGGAGGTGGCAATGGGCTCTAAAAAAAATTGATGTAATTTAAGTTAATTTGTGTTCCATGAAGGGATTCAAGTTAGTTGGTGTTACATCAAGTCAAGTCAATAAAAATGTTGAAAAAAAGAGCTAACTCTAGCACTCACTAAGAGTAGAGATCTTACAAACCAACCTTGTTTTTGATGTATGATTATATTCTTTTATTTCATCATAATTATGACCAAATAAGAAATTAGCCTTTGTGAAAACAAACACCATATTATTCATAGCCTATCTCTCTATGTGTGGGATGTGAAAGCCTACATGATTAGTTGGGATGGATGCAAAGTGATCTCATCTACCATATGAGAAGGCTTGTTCCAAATTTTAAGGTGTTCCAATTGTGATGACCTTGTTTTGATAGCCATCACCAAACAAAACATTTTTTGAGCTAAATATATGAGCTATATAAGTGTGTATAATTATTTTGTCTTTATATTATTTAAAAAAAAACTTATCATATGGCATGAAAGGCTCTAAATATGCTAGTATGTAATCCACATTAGGTATGCACTCATCCTAATCAACAATGACAATAGCTATGACCAAATGAGGAGCATAGAAACATAAAGACTACAACATTCTTCCCCAATTGATACCTCAACTTTGTGGAACCAAAAGATAACATGGTTTAGTTGGGTGCACCTGTTGGTCTTGACCCTATTGGCAGTGTGGTGCAACATATTGCAAGGTGGGTAATTACTATTTCTTTGGCTCCTCCAAACCCCATGGATGAATGGTTAGCTCTTGATCTTCCTTCAGCTAAGCCTTTACCTTAGAGTGCTCAGCTACCGAAGGATGATGCTCCACTTCCTCCTTCTGATGTGGTAGTTTGTGCTTAATTTCTTATTATTTCTTATATAGTTACTTTGGTGTTTTATGATGTATTGTGATTTATTGATATATTTTTTTAACTAGATTTTTTCCTCCTTCACAAAATGTAAGTTGTGAATATCAAATAATTTATTTACTTTGTAACCTCATGTATATTATTATTTTTTCATAATAATAATTATACTATAGTGTTCTAATAGTAAAGATAACATGACCACACTAATCAAGAACAAACCTAACATATGGAAAACACCATTTCATCTCCAATTCATATGATATGAATAAAATCCAATAAATACATTTCATAAAACATTCTAAAAATTTCTCTATTTAGTCCAAAAGAAGCTTCAAAGCTTAATCTATTATTTCTTGTTTATTTTTAATTGTTGATTATTGATAATATTTGATGGAGGACATCAAAAACATAGAATAAATGATCTACCACCAAATTTACATTACACTTTGATTGGTCAAAAGACAATGTCCTCTCCAATAAAAGACCACAAAACGTTAAATTTAAATTGATGCAAAAATCTATATTTTATATGTATTATACTTCAAACATAGATATATTATCAATATTGTGTTTTCATTAATTGATGCAAAAATATATTTTTTTTTGTTAATTGATAATACCTCCAAATGGTTAATAAAATATATTCTCATCAATAAAAATAAAAATAAATGAATTTTTTAATAAAATAAAATAATTATTTTTCTAAAAGTTAAAGGTGTAAATTTATTCAAAATCTAAATACTATGATTTTATTGACTCTTACAAAAGTAACATTTTACTTTGTTGAAAACCATAAAACCTCCCTTGGCATGATGAAAATAATGGGGCATCATTATCCAAAATAAATAATCTTTACGCTTAACTCAATAGTCCTTCTACTATAATATTATGTGAAGCAATAAGATTATTAGAGAAATAATTAATAGTAAAAGAAGCAAAAATAAATAGACAAGGTTACAATGAGTGTCATGATATGGTTTTAACACCTACCATTTAATACAATAAGTTGTAGTGGTTTGAATAAAAAAGTTGAAAATATTTTCTAAATTTTAAAAATATATGCTAAAATGAAGACAATGAATTTTTTAATTGTGCATGTTAAAATTTTGAGTAGTTTCAAGTTTTAAAAGTATTTTGGTAGTCATTTCCAAAAAGAAGAGATTTGAAATATGATTAGAGTTGCATCAAAAAATAGTTTTGACTTATAAATTTATTAAAACATACACAATACATAGGGATTGTTTGAAAAGGTCTTGTAGTTAAGTGATTTTGATTTATTCAACATTGCCATTCAAATGTTCGTTGAAAATATACTATTTAGCCTTGATTTTCAAAATCATTTAAGCCTAATATGCCATGATACTTATGACAATGGGGATTATGACATAATGGAATTGGTCCTTCTACTAAAATAGTGGTTGATTTATTGTGGGATGAGAATGTTTTCTTACTCAATCTTTCCTCCAACCATTAATTCATCCTGTTCACATGCCTCTAGATACACGCCTGACTATTGTAGGTCGAATATACATCTTTAGTGCATTTTAGAATTTGATTTATTCAACATTTCCCTTTAAATAATTGTATAATTCATTGTAGAATAAGGAAACAATAGAGATAATATATGTACTTAGTATAATCCTTTACAGTTTTTGACAATCTACCTAAAATTTCACCTTGCATCTAATATGGTATTCTAAAATAATTGATTATATTATATGACTAAAAAATGTAAATAAATACATAAAAGCATCAATTTAGTCCTTGAGTGGGAGCCATTGTTTAGATTTAATATATTAAAACTTGCACGAATGACTCCCTCATCACTTAATCTAAAATAAAAAGATATAACATGATGCATCTATTTCTTTGTGTTGTCTTTGATTTATACCTTAAAATAATTACAGTTGGCCATAAAGAGTGGCAATCTTTGCACTTATTTTTAATTTTTATTTGTGAAGCTCTCTAATATGTGCACTTCTCATGACACCACTTTTCCAATGTATGCACCTATCACAAAACCACTTATCCGTCCATGAAATTTTGATAACACAGTGTAAAAATTGTTAGAGGACATCAACTCCAAGGCAAAAAAAAAGGTGTCTTTGCCATTGATAAAACTAGTGCAAATGGACCATTGCCCATTTATGACATGGTTATGTGCAAGAGAAGCCTTTCCATCAACAGTTGTGATGTTTATCTATAAGAGGCCACCAAAATTATAAAACACCACCTTTCAAGGGAGGATGGAAAGGATCTAGAGGCTTAAACTATTATTGACATTACTACTCCATTCCTTTTTTTGCCATTAAAAATGTTTCCTATAATTTCATTCCAAATTTATAAAAAAGATAATTACACCAAGATGAGGGGCCAAAAATATGAAAATTCACATGCAAAAATCATGAAATCATATAATGTCTACTTATTTAAATTCAACGCATACATATTTAGGCTTGGGAATTTCCCAACCTAAATACATATGCATTATAATGCACACACGTTATTATACACATCCATAATTATGCGTACATGTTATGCATATAATAACACATAGATGTAATAACACGTAAACATTATTACACATATGCATTTCTTGAAATAAACTTAGAATAATGAAAATAATCAAAGATTTATAATTTCAAAACTCATGACAAATATAAAAATAGGATTTTACTTAAAAACTATGAGAATTTTTTATTGATCAACATTTCTGATCACATTTTGTGTTCCATCGTTATAAAAACACTATTTTTATATATTGATAGAAAAATAAATTTTGGTATAATAAAAACATATATGATTTATTATAAAACATACATGGATGCATCACTCCATCTATTGTATTAATTATCGGTCGTGATATGGTGCACTCATCTATTTCAGTCTAGTGAGACAAGGATTCCCAATAGAAGAAGGGGGTGATTGACATTTTGTGTCACTTCCACTAATAGGTGAGGGCTTAAGGGACACATATACAAAATTGATTAAATGTGGCCCATCTCACATAGAATTAAGGCAATGAAGGAATATTTTAGGGTATGAGATACATTATAACATCATGTGTCATTTTTATGTGTTCATGTATCCTTTAGAGTGAATTCTGTGTAATTGGGGCCCATTTCACTTGAAGTAGATGCAATGCTTATTGATTTGAAACTAGAGGGTATATTGATTCCACCACATGTGTTGTCTTTTTGTGTCAATGTTTATTTTTTAGATTGAATTCATATTAATTGGGACCATTTCACATGTAATAAAGGTCAATTTAAGGCTATGGGACACATTAGGCCACCATGTGTTGTTATTGTGTGTCTATATTTCATTTATAAATCAAATTTGACTAAAAGGGGCCCTATTCACATGAAATTGACAAAATAAATGAATATTTATGGATATGGGAAAAAACTAAACCACCATGTATCTTTTTTGTGTGTTCATGAATCCTTTTTATAGAGAACACATAGTAACAAGTCCCATTTCACATTCAACGAAAGCAAAATTTATTGATTTAGGGCTAGGGGACATATTAAATACCACTATATGTTTCATTTTTCCATGTCAATGTTTTGTTTATAAAATGAATTCATAGTAATGGGGCTCATTTCATATGAAATAGCTTCAACATTTTTTGATTTATGGGTAGGAGACACATTATACCCCCAAGTTTTTTTGTGTGTGTTCATGTTTCCTTTATAAATAGAATTTGAAAAAAAGGGCCTATTTTAGATGCAATAAAAAAACTGGACGAAGATTTATTGTTATGGGGATAAAATAGAACACCATGTGTCATTTTTGTGCATTCTAGTTTTCATTCTAGAGTTAAATCAATTAAACAAAGCCCCTCTCATAAGAAATCAAGGAAACAAAGGAAGAATCAGGGGTAGGGGACACATTAGACCACCATGTGTTGTTTTTATATGTTCATGTATCCTTTTTGAGTAAATTCATAGTAACAAGGCCCATTTCACATGCCAAGGAAATGTTTGCCAATTTAGGTCTGGGGGCATATTAAATAACATGACGTGTTTCTTTTTTCTATTTCTATCTTTGATTTTTTAGAATGAATTCATAATAACAAGGCCCATGTCACATGCAATAGAGACAATGTTTGTAGATTGAGGGGTAGAGGAAATAGTACACCATCATGTGTCATTTTAGTTTGTTCATGTTTCCTTTCTAGAGTGAATTATAATAAAATGGGCCCATTTCACATGCAATCAATGAAACAGAGGAAGACTTAGGGCTATGGGAAGAAGATGCACCACCATGTGTCATTTTTGTATGTTCATGTTTCCATTTCTAGAGCAAAATTTACTAAATGGGCCCCTCTAAAATGCAATCGAGGTAACAAAGGAATATTTATGGGTATGGATACATTATATCATCATGTGTCATTTTTCGTGTTCATGTAACATTTTTAGAGTGAATTCATAGTAATGGGCCCCCCTTCACATGTAATATAGGCAATGTTTTTCAATTTAATGCTAGGAAACATATTAAAGACTACTACATATTTTATTTTTATGTGTTGATGTTTTGTTTCTAGAGTGAGTTCGTAGTAACGGGGCCCATTTTACATGTAATATAAGCAACAATTTTTGAATTACGGGTAGGGGGTACATTAGATGGTCCATGTGTCATTTTTGTGTGTTTATGTTTCCTTTCTAGAGAAAATTTGACTACAAGGGGCCTCTTTCACATGGAATCTCCACAATAAAGGAAGATTTATGGATATGTGGATAAAATAGAACACCATGTGTTATTTTTGTATGTTCATGTTTCCTTCATGAAATAATATCAACTGAATTGGGCCCCTCTTTCTTAAAATCGAGGCAACAAAGGAAGACTTAAGGAAATGGGAAACATTAGACCACCATGTTTCATTGTTTGGTGTTCATGTATTTTTATAGATTGAATTCATAGAAATAGGGTTCGTTTCACATGCATTGGAGGAAATGTTTTTTAATTTAGGGTTAGGGGACATATTAAATACCACTACATGTGTCAATTTTCTATGTTAATGTAACACTTGTAGAGTGAATTCAAAGTATCAAAACACATTTCACATACAATAGAGGCATAATTTATTGTTTAGGGGTAGGGGACATATTATACCACCATGTGTTTTTTTTTTTAGTCTTTGTGTTTCCTTTATAGAGTGAATTTGGCTTAAAAATGGGTCCCTTTCGCATGTAATTGATGCAACAATGGAATATTTAGGTATATGGGGAGAAAATATACCACTATGTGTCATTTTTTGTATTCGAGTTTCATTTATAGAGTGAAATAAACTAAATGGGGCCCCTATCACATGCAATTGAGGCACTACCTAAATATTCAATGTTAGGAAACACACTAGAGCAACATGTGTCATTATAATTTGTTTACATATGCATTTTAGAGTGATTATATAGTAACAATGTACCTTTCATGTGCAATAGAGGCAACATTTATCAATTTAGGGCTAGGGGACATATCAAAGACCACCAAATTTATCATTTTTTGTGTTTATCTTTCATTTATAAAGTGAATTTATAGTAACAAGGTTTGTTTCACATGTAGTAGAGGTAACATTTGTCAATTTAGGGGGATGTATGTTTCCTTTCTAGAGCTAATTTTGAGTATTTTAACCATGAAGTCTATGAATTTATTATCTTTATTTATTTATTTTATTCCAATTGCTTAGGCATGTTATGTGTTTTCAATAAGGTTATTTCATGACCAAAATGTCTTCTATTTAAGATAATTTTACCATAAAATTTTAACCCAACCTTCATTTTTGGCACTCTTTAAACTATTGGAACTATATTATAGAGACCCAAATCTATCCTATTATATGTTTTTGGTGATTCTTAACATATTTTTAATGCTTTTCAAAATAATAAAATAGGGATATGTGAGAATCATCCATGAATGAGGATATCCAAGACTGGTGATTGTAGATCGATCACACATAATTGTTGAAGTTAGAAATCAAACATAATAGAAAAATAATGCAAGTTACTCTCATGAATATCTCACTAATTTTAGATCTACAAATAGATGAGTAAATGTGTAACTCCCACTAGAATAGTGGAAATCCCAAACCCAAAATAGCTAGTCAACAGTCAGGTAGTCAAAGGAGTAACTCCCACTAACTAAAATAAGACAATCAAGGTAACTCCCTATGATGTGCACACCTAAAGAAGGTTTTCTCACAAGTGTAAGAAAAACATAATAAATGAAAATAAATATCTACACTAACACCCTCCCATAGCACAACTTAGGTGGGTTGAATAAATGGGTCTCGACAAAAAGGCCTAATGAGGCACCCATGTACAAAATAACTCACATTTAGTGGAGAAAAGGAGAAAACCTGTAGGAAAACCATCCCCTAAAGAGAGAGAGAAGAAAAAGATAGATCCAAAAATCCCCAAAAAAGATAATGTTGAAGCTATCTACATTCCAAGTATAGCTTGCAAGATGACCAATGTCATTAATGAGATCCTCTGCTTGAAGACTAAAGGAGATCCATCTACATTTGACAATGCTTCTTCATTTTGCCAAAGGAAGAACATGAGGTGTGTACTAAAAGTATGCCCATTCCATAAAGGAATTTGAAGGTAGTAGTGCAAAAAACTCTGAGTAAGGTCTAAAATAAAAGTGTGGCATATAAAACAAAAGTGTGGCATAGGTCTAGAAAGATCGTGCATAAAAATTGAATGTAATACCATTGAAGTGAAGTTGTTATAAGTAGGTACAATGAAGAGTGGATTACCTTGGAATAATGAATGAGTCTGCCAAGTGCATAATGGATATCCAACCAAAGTGTAGTCCCTATATAATTAATTATACTCCTCATGCATAGTATGAGGGCCAACTACTCTATGCAATGAGGGTGCAATGAAATCAGAGGCTATAAAAGACTATGTAGTGCCTTGTAATTATGGAATAAATTGCCTAATGTTTGATGATTCCTAGGTCAATATACTTGCACCCTATAACATCTAGAGTGGACCATAGGTAGGTGGATTAAGAAATAACTCCTAAACATCTAGAAGGTGACAAGGAGATGGTAGAAGTGTGTGCACATCACTACTATAGTCATATGTGCTAGAAAAAGAATCCTTAGTTTTAGAAATGTGCTCAAAAGTATCATCAAGTATAGGTGAGTCTAATGAATAATAATGACATGGAACATTCATTGAAGGAATGCCCATGGGAAGTGGAAAGCACATCTCAATAACTCTTGAAGCTGAAGAACAAACTGTTGATGAATCACATAGATTCATACTCTAAATATCCATAAGAAGAAAAGAGTAGTCAATACTCTAACAAGGTGTACTCTCACTAAAAATAGTAGAGTCCTTCAAAGTACTAATCTATGATGGGTTTGGATGAGTAACATCATGTACAAGAATTGAAGTAGAATCTATAATGGGACAACTAAGGTCTATCAAACTCTCATCATGTAGTGGTGGCTCGATAGAAGGAAGAGAACTATCCACCATAGATGTGTCGTCATAGAAAAGAGAAGTAGGAGGAGAGAGTACAATAGTCTTAGAAGAGACAATAGGAAACATAGGAGGAGGTGTGATGTAAATCTCAATAGGATCTCTAAAAAAAGACTGTAGGATGTTCCAAATAGTGTAAGAACATGTTGTATGTTTCACATGACAACAAAAATCCATGGAAAAATGTAATAATAGGGTACTAATAACATTATCAAAAGTATTAGCTCACTTATCAAATTGAATAAGATCAATGAAAGCAATAATCTATCCATATAGAAATGAAATATGATTTTTCCATGTGAGTAAGTGTTCCATATACACATGCCAAGAAGCATATTTGTTATTCCCAAGAAGAACCACTTGTGTAAAATCAACTCTTCTCATATGGAGTCTCTCAAATGAAGTCATCGTGATGAAGAAAAGACACCAATGAAGTGCAATACTGCACAACAAACTCTACAAAAATGCTATAATTTTGCACACTCATGAATGGGACATTGGACATAGTCAAGAATGCATTCAAGTGAGTAACACTATAAGAATCAATGCAAATAGTGCATGCTTAGAATGGGGATATTGGGTATAGTAAAAAATGCATCCATGTGTGAGAAATCAGTGCATGAGATACAATGCTAAAAATAATAGGGCCTATAACACAGGGAACCCCCAAAAATATGACACTTTATAACTTTAGTGTGTTTACAAAACAAATTAAACCAATGGAAAGAGGATGAAAAAATACACTTTTGAAAAAGACAACACTCAATTCTGAGTAACTGATCAAAATTTATAATAAATTATATTTCCCATCATTAATGGCCTATTTAATAATTTGCACTAAAATTTTAAAATGCTCAAATAGAAAAGGAGTGAGCATAGCCTTTCAACCACTCGTTAGAACTAGAACAAAACCATAGATATCTTCAAATAAATGATATGTTCTGTTATAGGATTTGCTTTTGAAAGTGTTTTAATAAAAAAGTAAAGCTGTTTTAAATAAATCTATTTTAAATTAAATTAAAACATGCTTTAATTTTTGTTTCTTTATTAGGGTAGATGTTAGGTTTTCACCTTTATCAAAGAAAATAATATCCCTAAGGGGATGTACGATGTTACCATGAGAGAGAGGAAGCTCGTTGGAGATATGCATCTCTAAAAAGGGGGAGGAATATACAGTTGGAATGCTAATGGAGGATTTGGAATGGTTCCACAGGTTTGGGACACCATAGGAGACCACGAGAAGCACAAATGAAAGAGATGGAATGCTACCACAGAACTAAAACACCCCAAAAAGATGAAGAAAACCATGTCAAGGTTAGATCTAAGCAACATGCTGGTTTGTGAGTCTAGTTCGAGAGAGCCAAGAATCAATCCATGTATATATGCAATGCAGGTGGGTGCAAAACATAAGTGGTTTCAAAATACCTCAGTCACTCCAAAAATGTAGGTAGGATAACATGCATGATGGGGGAGGCCAGAATGATGTAGATGGTGGTGAAAAAGACCCAAAAAAGCCTTGTACAGGTGCATAACAATTTGCCAAAGAGGCTAAATACTAGCTCAACACCTATGGGATAATGATTTCTGGTCGATGGCTTAGTTTGAGAACCCCTGGATCAATGAAATCTCTTTGAGATCACTCCAACATTGCTCTTCCAAAAGGTTTAGTTGTTGTCATGACAACCTATAACAAATTATTTTTGAAGGGCTTATAACCAACTATGAGAGAGAGGAACACCAAGTCGAGCCTCAAAATAAAGAGTCATCTTAATGCATATAATCATAGAGATTGACATGGAGGCAACATAGAACTAAAAATAGGCCAAGATCAAGTGGATGGCATTTTTCCTCAATGTGAAATAAATGCAGGTCCTTGACATAACAATCATCTATGTGTAAATCCAAATTTGCAACAACATTATATAGCCAATGCAAATGCCAATACAAACAAATGCTAAACTCCAATAGAAAAAACTTCTTGAAATGGATGTAGAGGAACAAAATGACTTTTATTTGCAAAATGTTCAAGATTTCAAACTATCCTACAACAAAATAAAAAATGGTGATCATTACCAACACTTATACTATGATATCATGTGAGAATTGTCCATGAACGAGGACATCCAAGACCAGTGACTGTAGATTGATCACATGTAATTGTTGAAGCAAGAAATCAAAGAAAGCAAAAAAATAATGCAAGTTCCCCTCATAAATAACTCACTAATGTTAGATGTATAAATAGGTTCAAGTAAATGTGTAACTCCTCATAGAATAGTAGAAATCCCCAACCCTAAAATTGATGGTTAACAATCAACCAGTCAAAGGAGGTACTCCCACTACCTAAAATAGGACAGTCAAGGTAACTCCATATGACATACACACCTAAGCAAGCTAATCTCACAAGTATAAGAAAAACACAATAAAATAAAATAAATACCTCCACTAACATGATATTTTTATGTTAAAATATTTTTTTCTAATTTTGGCAATGATTCTCTCTAGGCTTTATTTTGATCACTCTTTAAACCATTGGAAAGATATTAGACAAAACTATAAATTTTATGTTATACACATTTGAGGATTCCCTATAGATTGCTTCATATTTGCAAAAGAATAAAATAGAATCTTTTGACATCTTATTTTCTTCTTCTTTTTGTAACTCTAAAACTATCCATAGAAAATCTATTGGGAATTTAATATTCACATGGTTATTTATAATTTATCGCATGGTAAATAGTTAGTGGGTTATATTTAGTTGTTAGTCATATAAATTATTGTGACAACAATATATGACATATAACTTATAGTTCAATTGTTGAGATATTCTAGGGAATATAATGTACCCTATTTAAAGGGAAGACATGTCTTATATATTTGTATGTCATGGAGTATTTGTAATAGAGTACAATTTAAAAATATATTATCTATTTGAATATTAATCTTAGAGTATTTGTTTGTTTTGTTGGTCTTTATGAGATAAATCTTTGCATAAAATCCATTAATCCTTATCAGTGGGGGAGATTAAAAATGAGAGTATGAAGAAAACATTGGTACTTATTAGTTCGCGTATTATGTTGTATTCATTTTATTTTTAGTTTGACATCAAACTCTCTTCAGATGCCATTCCTCATAAGTCTATAGTCTGTCAACATTGGCACTTAGACCAGTTCTTATCTTGCATGCTTCATTCAGTCTAAGTGCATAGATCTATTACCATTTATACACAACTCAATGCCCACCTTGTCAAACCTAGCTCAACATGATGGTGATGGTTTCTCCCTAACTTAAAGGTTAAATGAATTTTTGATCAACACACAACCAACATGTAGATCTGTGTTCTTGATCAACATTTTGCATAGTTATATTTCTAGCTTTGTGTATTAATTTATCAGCATACAACTTACTTTATAATTCCACGCATGATGTTTTGAGCTACATATTTATCCAGCTAAGTGGCATGAACTTGGATAGATGAAACAACCACCTATAGATTCTTGATAACTATCTCAAATCATGCTTGACACCATAACTCTTCCCACCCGTTCAACATTCAACTTGTCATATTTTCAAACCACAAAAATAGTCCCTGCTCCTTCAATCTTAACAATTGACTCGTGCACCATCCTCTCCATCATTTGCATCCATGTAACTTAGGTTGATTTCTTGCTATGATGAATCAACATTTTGGTTTTTATTTTTTTTATTGTTTCATTGATAAAGTTGTCAGTTATAATATGGTTTTGAATATTTGTTATGTTTCATTATTTTATACTTTGTGTTATTTTTAATATTGTTTAAAGAGAGAGAGAGAGAGAGAGAGAGAGAGAGAGAGAGAGAGAGAGAGAGAGAGAGAGAGAGAGAGAGAGAGAGAGAGAGAGAGAGAGAGAGAGAGAGAGAGAGAGAGAGAGAGAGAGAGAGAGAGAGAGAGAGAGAGAGAGAGAGAGAGAGAGCACAAAACAAAGTGACAATAGTTTATGTTTGAGTCAAATAATTCGTTAATATATATGTCTTTTAAGTTATTCATATTTTGTATTTTAAATTAGTGTATTAAAATCAATATTTAATTGGTTTTTATTTTTAGGTCTTAATTTTTTTGTAGTTATAGTTTATTTTTACGTTCATGTTAATAACATAAGTCACATATATATTGTAAAATTACGTCATCTAATCATTTTGTCAAAATTATAAGTCAGTGTTATAGTCATTTTGTGTCCATCAAATTGTCAAAAACTAAGAAAAAAAATTGTCTACATTATAATTGGATGCATTATCAGTTGAAACATATGTCCAAGTCAAAAATTGAGAGGGGGGGGGGGCATTATACACATGAGCCTCAAAGCCAAATTTACTAAATAAGTAGCAAACCTGTAAAAGGATGGAGGACATAAGAGGTTGGAGGACAAATAACATCCTCTCATAAGCCACTAGCGATGGGGCTATACATCTGGATTAGTGGTAAATAAATTATGCCAAAATGACTATGCTAAGGATGTTCGTTAGTGGTAGTGGCAAATATCTATGTTGTGCAAGATTGCACTTCACATATAGTGGTTACAGGGGGTGATGAGGACTTAGTCCTCATTTTTGTTTTTTATTTTTTCAACATTTTGTGTGGTGTGATTTTTAATAAGAACAAAGGTTCATTCATATTCACTTGAATATGTGAGTTATTCCTATGTAACCCTTGATGTAAAAACATATTAGAGTACTGATCAAGAATTAATGTAACACTCATGGATCTTGAATTCAAAAAACTACATGAGGTGAATAGGTTGACGAGCCCCTATTCATGTCCATGTTTGTGGTAAACCTATTGAAAATAATGGAATACTGATGAGGAGTGACTTTCATTTTAGATTATAATCATGAGGTCAATTTCGTTGGTGGTACATTACAGTTTGTGAAAGATATGTGTTGTAATATATCAAAACTAAGGGGAAGAATGTTGGGAATTTAGTATTCACGTGGTTATTTATAATTTATCGTATAGTAAATATTTAGTAGGTTATATTTGGTTGTTAGTTGTATACATTGATGTAACAATAATATATCACATATAGCTTATAGGTTAGTTTTTGATTCTAGGGGATATGATGCACCCTACTTAGAGGGAAGACATGTATTATATATTTGTATGTCACAAAGGATTTTGTAAGAGTATATAATATAATAATATATTATGTGTTTGAATATTAACCTCTGAGTATTTGTCTATTTGCTGGTCTTCATGAGATAAATATTTGCATAAGATCCACCAATCTTTATCAGAATCATCAAAAGTATATAACATAAAATTTGTAGGTCTCTTGAGTATTTTTCCAATGGTTTAAATATCACTAAAAATGGAGGCCAGATGAAAATGTTATGCCAAAATTGTGAAATATTCATTTTTGTGTCAAAATAATCCATTCTATTATTTTGATAATCATTACAAATATGTGCAAAATTATTGAAAATTGTAGGTATAGCCCAAAACAGAGGTTAGGGTAAAATGTTATGTCAAAATTATGAAATATTCCTAAGGATACATTTTGGAGGTGGAATAACTTTATATTTTGTCTTCTTGTCTTTATAGAACTTATCATTACCCATCATGAATTAAAAAAATGACATAGAGTGGTCTAATGTATCCCCTACCCCTATATTGACAAATGTTGCCTTCATTGCATGTGAAAGGGACCCCATTACTAAGAATTCACTCTAAAAAAGATACATTAATGTACAGAGAAATGATATACATTATTCTAATGTTTCCCTTGCAAATAAACCTTTCCATGTTGCCTCAACTGCATGTGAGAGGACCCTATTTAGTCAATGTCTCTCTATAATGGAAATAGGAACACAAAACAATGACACATGGTGAAGGCGGTCTATTTTCTCACCATAACCATAAATCTTACTCCATTATGTCAATTACATGTGAAAGGGACCCTTTTTATTCAAATTCACTCAATAAAGGAAACATGAACACACAAAAATGAAACTTGGTTGTCTAATGTGTCAGGGACATTATCCCTAAACCAAAAATTGTTACCTTTATTACATATGAAATGAACCCCATTACTATGAATTTCATCTATAAATGAAATAAAAACACAAAAAAATGACATGTATGGTGGTACTTAATATGTCCCATAGACCTAAATCAACAAATGTTTCCTCCATTGAATGATCCGGGCAACAATTCAGGTGACGGTTCCACCCCAATTGATGACAAAACTTCTGGGAGCCATAACTTTTCACCGTAGCTCCAATTGACTCACCTCTTGAACCGTTGGAAAACTGAGAATGAGGATAATGTGGTGAGATGACATAGATATTTGATCAATGGATTTTAACCCCCAAAAACCCAATGGAAGTGCCCCAAATTTCAATTTTATTAATGCAGTCTAAAAATAGTAAGTTTCTAAAAATAGTAATTCCTTGAATTCTATATTGTTTTAAATCATGGAAGTCATACCACTTAATCTCCCTCAAGATTGGTGACCTTCCACATCCTCCCCCTACTTTTAGAATTTGTATATATGAAGATGTCACCTGAAATGGAACATGAAACATGAACACACAAAAATGAAACTTGGTTTTCGAATGTGTTGGGGACCTTATCCCTAAACCAAAAAATGTTACCTTTATTACATATGAAATGAGCCCCATTACTATTAATTTACTCTATAAATGAAATAACAACATAAAAAAATGACATGTGTGGTGGTACTTAATATGTCTCATAACCCAAAATCAATAAATGTTTCCTCCATTGAATGTGCAAGTGGCCTTATTACTAAAAAATCTCTCTAAAAAGGATACATGAACACAAAAAAACAATACATGGTGGTTTAATTTGTCCCTTGCCCTTAAATATTCCTATATTGCCTTAATTCCATGAAAGAGGGGCCCTGTTTAATTGATTGCTATGTACAAAACAAACATGGATGCACAAAAATTATGCATGATGGTTTATTTGATCCCATTTCCCTAAACAATCTTTCATTGTTGCATCGATTTCATGTGGAAGAGACCCATTTTAATCAAATTAATTTTAGAATTGAAAAATGGACACATAAAAATGACATATGGGGTTTAATGTGTCTCCCGCACCTAAATATTTCTTTTTTGCCTCGATTGCATGTGAGAGGAACACCGTTTAGTCAATTTATATCTACAAAGGAAAACATGAACACTCAAAAATGACACATGGTGGTATATTTTCTCTTCCTTGCCTTCAATATTCCTTTGTTGCATCAATTGTATGTGAAAGGGGGCCTTTTTAGCTAAAATTTCTCTATAAAGGAAACATGAACAAAAAATTGACACATGGTGATCTAATCTATCCCCTACTTTTAAATTGGTAAACATTATCTCTATTACATGTGAAATGGGCCTCGTTACTCTGAATTCACTCTACAAATAAAACATAAACATATAAAAATGAAACATGTTGTGATCTTAAATGTGTTCCCTAGCCCCAAACTAAAAATTATTGCCTTTGCATATGAAAGGTTCCCTATTACTATGATCACTCTAAAAATGATATACGAATATGGTAAGTGTACAAAGTTAGGGGACAAAAAATGGCCTACACGTGGACATGATTTTCCTAAAATTTCAAAAATCTAAACTTCTATAGATAATTTGAGATACCTACACTCCAAATTTGAAGATGGTGTAACAACATTAAATGTATCATTTCAAGTCTAGTTTCCAAAACACTAGTTTTTTAAAAAAATGGTTAAGTATAACTAGGTCAAACATCTAAAATTTGAAGAGGAACTCCTATTTTTTAAGAAAATAGAGTAGATAGACAGCTGTATAACACACCATTTTTTGGGCAGCATTTAATATTATTTGAAACCCTTCAATGAAAATTGACAAAAAATGGATAGACATCTATATGGTGTGCCTAACTATCTCAAAAAAATGAAAATCAATTTTTTTCAAATGCGTGTAAAATTAGGCATAGTTTGTGACCATATAACTTGTTTTGCACTTAGATCAATGAAAGACAAATTACATGAACATGTATAGGCATGTATGTTTACATCTTGTAGTGGCCTAAAAAAAGGTATAGTTATAAATCAACATAGTTTGAAACCTTAAATTAATCCAAAAATTATAAAAATAATATTTTTAAAAAGAGGAGTGTGTGCTCATCATGATGGTATTAATTTTTTGAATTTTATTTTTGAAATTTACAGTGTGTTTGGTGATTGAAGTTCAGTTTCATTATTTTTTATCAATACTCTTGGACTCAACTATTGTTTAATAGGTCCAAGCCATTCCCAAGCCAAAAGGCTTGGTGTTTAAATTCAAATTAAAATAACATGATCATGTTAATAATGTGATCTCGCTAATATCATAATCATGTTATTAACCACATTAGTAATGCGATTATATTAGTTAATAATGTGATCACATTCATAACATGATCACATTATATATTCATAACAACACAAACCCAAATTTGCTCTTGAGCTCAAATTTTATATATGATCTTTTATGTTCTTGAGTTCCCTAATAGTGTTGTTATTTCATGTGATACGGGAAAGGTCCCTAACCTTGAATAGTGAATTAAGGTGTCATGGTATCACATTAGACTTCAAAAATTTTACGAGCATTTTAATATGTTGACTTGACTACTTATAAATACTTAGTTTTAAGGTGTAACTCATTATACATTTTATGATATAATTTATTTTATCATGAGAACTCATTATACATTTTATGATATAATTTATTTTATCATGAGATGTCATAAAATGCATTTTTTAAACCTATGGCCAAAACTTAGCCTTTGGAGTATCAATCTAGTCGTGCATCTAAAGTAAATTAGGGCTATTTCGATCCTCTTAAACCTAATTACATGACTATAAAATGTGATTTGGGGGTTGATCAGCTCCAATTTCATTAGCTTGATTGAAGAAAAGAAACATTATTTATTTATATGTAAGTTCTACAAGTATAGAATGTGGTTTTGAGCTTAATAAACTTGAAGTCATCAGATAATGAATGCAAATGTCAATCAATTCAATTGTGGAGGTAATTAGGGTCAAAGTGAGCCACATGAACCTATTTTAAATCATATATTCAATGTGATTTGGAGTGAAATTAACCCTAATGTCATGTCATATATAATAAACCAAAGAGTTGATTCATTTAATCAAGGAGGCATTTGAGGCCAATTTGAACCCCTTTAAGATAAATATATGATTTGGGGCAAAATTAAGTTTGATTCTATCATGAATTGATCCAATTAGTCAATTTGTGCAATTAGAGGCATGATTTGGGCAAAATTGAGCCCTTAAACCATATTGATGGCTCAATCGATTGTATAATGTATGAAACATGTATGGCTTAACTGACCCTTCTTTTATCAGAAATGCAAACATGAAGGTTATTATCACAAATAGGTGAACAAACAACTCAAATTTTCTTCAATTACCTTAGTGATTGGACCCTATATCCGATATCTTAAACCTTAAACCTTGTAGCATTTAACTTAAACCCTAAACCTTATACCATTTACCTTAAATCGTAATCCATAAGCCCTAACCCCCAAACCCTGTAGATGATAGACCCTAAACCCTAAACCAATAAATTTAGCCACAATTAACATCTTTTTTTTATATAGTAAGAATTAGGTTCAAAGGGATGTACTTGGTCAAAATCACATCACTCATTAAACCATAATTGTCTTAATTGGCTCAATTTGTGATGATGTGGGGGCTAATTGAGCCCAAAATCACATTCTTTACTCACAGATCTAGGTTCAAGGAGCTTAATTTTACCCCAAACACCTTCATGATTGTACCATATATACCCTAAAACCTATACCCTAAGCCCTAATCCCTAAACTCAAAACCATAAATATAAACTCTTTAAACCTTGAACCAATCATTTTATCCCAAATTAACATCATTTAGACTAAGAATTAAGTTCATAGGGCTTAGTTTGGCCTAAATCGCATGATTGATTGCCCCATTTGACTAATTCACTCAATCTGCATGATGACATGGGGTATAATAATAACCCAAAAATACATTAGATAGTCACAAATAGGGTCAATTGATTCTAATTATCCTCAATTATCTTTGTGATTGACCCTATATACCCTAAACCATATATACATTAAAACCTAAGCCCCAAGCCATAAACCCTAAACACTATACCCTAGATTATAAACCATAAACTTTCCCTATTAACCAATTGATTTAGTCCCAATTAACATCATTTATATTAATAATTAGGTTCACATGACATAGAATTATTAGCCCTTATATACACCCTTAAACCTAAACCCTACATGCCCTAATCCCTAATCCCTAAAATATAAATTATAAGCCCTATGACCTAGTCCCTAATACCTAAACTCTATGCACTAATACCTTAATCCCTAATATATATTAAGTACAACATGATCACATTATTAAATAGTAAAATAACATTATTCCTAATATAGATAAAATTCGCTTCTCAATGTCTATGTTTAACCCCAACTGAGTATTAAGAATAACATGATCGCATTATTTCATAATGCACTCGTGTTATTCTTAATATAAACAAAACTTGCTTCTTAATGTCTACGTGTAACCATAACTGAGTATTAATAATAACATGATCATATTATTTCATAATGTGATTGTGTTATTATTAATATAGACTAAGCTCACTTTTCAATGTCTATTTTTAACCCAAATCAAGAATTCTATCCCCATAAACATTTTCTATGGGACCTGTGTACCTTTGAAAAGTCATCTATTATCTTTGATGGGTGACGGATCATGTTTGAGGAATAAAAAAATGTTAAATAACAAAACACTGGAGGAATTAGAAGATTTGAGATATAAATACAAGATACAAATGCAAAAATTTCATGGTAGACAAGGTACAAACCCTAATCCTGATGAGCCAAATGCCATAGATAATGAGCTAATTGACAATAATGAATTAAAAAATGATGAAATTGACCATAATGAATTGAATAATGATGAAATTGACCATAACAAAATGAATAATAATGAAATTGACAATAATAAATTTAATAATGTTGTAAGTTTACATTCAAAGTTCAAAGTTTTTGATTTTATTGATGATGAGTCTATGTATGATGTTTCACCCCACATGAATGAATAAAATTTGATGGAAATAAATAATGATAAAATTAAAAATCAAGAAAATTTCAAGAAAATATATAATGAAGAAATAAACAATGAATAAAATGTCATCGCACCTCTAAAAAATGAAAGTAATAACGATTTTGAAACACCCTCTCAACGAATTCCACTATTAACAACACCTCCAATAATTGTGCGTAGAAAAGGCAAGTACTTAATTGAAGTCAATGAAAATATTTTAGAACCGATGCATAACAAAATGTCTGATCACCATTCAAGAAGACTGGCTCAACAAATTTGGGATAGTTTCTTTCATAATTTGGATTATGATAGTCAAAGATGTCAATTATTTGTTTCATTGATAAAACTGATTAAGATGAGACCTATAATGTACACATTAGGAATAAGAACATCTAACATGGATGCTGAAAATAATGAAATTATTGAAAATCTTCATGATGCATATCATACTGTAGGCCCAAAATCATGTACCCAAGATTACAATGTTGTCAGCGTATACTTACAACTTGTGCGGTAAGTGACTGAATAGGAAAAATGAATGCTTTAAAAAATAAGTCAAACACTTAATAAAAAAAAATTAAAATAATTGAAAGACATGAAATACTTAATGAACCTAACACCAATGAGCTTTGGGCATTCTCTGGTAGACTTTCACCAAAGGAAAAGGCTATAGCCAATACTCTCAAGTAGTTACTTGCTCAATTTTGGAAAGATAATAGAAAGAGTTTCACCCAATGCAAGAGATGTAGTGAAAAGAAGAGTTGGTTCTTATAATGGTGAACTACATCTGAAATATTTATTAGATATGGCTCAAACATAATTGTACTCTAAGTTTTTGAAAAAACATCTATAAATTTCTATTTGTCAAATATATTTTGAGATGGCCAAACCTTTCTATATAAAAATAAATCACACATGCACCACTTTTTGTTGTAGGCAACATGTTAAATTTTCAATGCACTATGATATTTTTCACTATATTCATTGTACTTTGCATAGTAACAACATTTTTTAGGAACGTGACATTGAATTTCTGCCAAAATTAACTACGAAATTTATTCCAACTATCTTTTGAAAAAGATTAGATGGATAATTGTTTTATAACAAATCATGTTTAAATGGAAATTGTAGCATTTATGGTTGATTGCCAAAATAAAATAAAAATGTATCCATGAGGATATTACAAGTGCAATTGGATACGAATTAGTTGGTTTAAGAAAATATAAATCGATGACTTATCAAGTAAAAGATGGCAAAGAACCTAAAAGGTGCGAGCTTGTTACAAAATAGATACTTGTTTTTGAAGTTTTGGTCAAATTTAGGGAGAAAATTATTTATAAGTATGCAAGGCACACACATAGGGATAGATGGTTGGATGAGTATTTCAAGATAAGCAAGAACACATACCCACTTGGTTCGATTATTTCAGTAGTTGACTTTGCTAAAAATTACACATTCAAACCCCAAATGGAAGTTCAATCATAGTATTACAACTCATCACAATTTGCCAAATTCGTGCATATATCATTCATGCATGCACTTGATAGTACAAAGCAATAATGGAAAATATTAAGGGAGTACCATTTCTATATCAATGATGATCGATTGCATTGTTCAGAGTATGTGCAAGGTTATTTTTTAAAGTTTTATGAATAGTTGAGTCGGAGGAACATTACATTTGGGTAGACAATTGCACATCATAATTTAAAAATACATAGATGTTGTATTGGTTGAGAAGGATGCACATTACCACTGACATATAACACATTTAGAGTTTCACCGAGGCTTGCCATGGAAAAAGGGGAACATGGCGGTGCTAGAGCATGTGTAAAAATATCTATTACAAGGGAGGAGTTGAAATTTGAAGAGGGTGTTCATTTGATAATGCAAAAATCATGGTTGAATGGTGTAATGATAACATGTGTCATGATGTTCAACCAAATTCTACTATTTGTAGACATTTTTGGTTAATGGAAGAACACTTGGCAAAGTATCAAGAGTTTATGACTCTAATGGGTTCAAGTGACCTCCACTCATTTTGTAGCTCAAATGCAAGTTCTTAGACTTTTCATACAAGACACTTGGCATGTTTTCGTTCTGCATGCATGGACTCTATTTGAAATGAGTTTGAGTCACAAGAGTAGGTGGATGATTGATGTTCCAAACCTCTAATTCCAATAATCCCATATTAAGTTTTAATAGCATTACAACTTACAAATATGACATCATCAGATGACTTTGACCATGTATTTGATTTAGTGCATCCAGGTAGAATATTTTTCATTATGTACAATTTATTCTCATTATATATCTTCATATAGTCACTAAAAATAGTTTTTTGTTATATAGGGCATGTTTTTTCATTTATTACAGATGAAGACAATGAAGATGGCACTTACTACCACTTGTGTCTCTATGTAGAGATAAATAAAAAATTAACTTCCCCATTTATAGATGGAGAAAACATTGACTATCCCACTGGGTCAGTGGTGGTCACTAGAACTTGGTTTTGATGATATCCTATAATTTTTTTAGATCAATGGTTGCTTGAAGAGTTTTAAATGCACAAAAAAATACTACACTATTCAAATTTGACTTTTGAAATAAATATTTAATTACAAAAATATCATGGGAGGCCATTAAACAGGAAACTATGAAAATTTTGGGAGTCAAACCATGACGCTATTATTGATACTATCAAGGTTAGAGCAAATCCTAGTGGTTTGTTGGATTGAAATACGTAGGTAGGTATGTTGAATTTTTAAATGTAGATGTAATCAATTTTACTATTTTTTTAATTTTATAGGTAGTACATATGAATTTCATTTTTAATTACTTAATATATTTTTTTAAAATTTAGTGGTGCCAGATAAGCTTCCACCTTCACATGGTTAACACTATCAATAGAGAATTTTATATTCTTCAAGCTAAGAAAAGTTACTAAACAGTAGTGAAAATTCACTTATAGGTGGACTTGAATGTTATGGAAGTGTGATAATGTGTAATTTGCCTATCTAGATGTGATTGAAGTGATAGATTCTAAAGTAGAGATTGTAGAGGCAGAAATGACAGTTGGAGCTCAAGAAGTTGCCTATTTAATGCCAAAAAGTTGCATTTTTAGATCTGTCACTGCAACTTATCCAATACATTGCTCTCAAATGTTCCACTTAAGTGATACAGGGTGTGATTAGAGGGATTAAATAGGTAGGGGAGGGATCTAAACAATTCATAGAAATGACTTATAAGTTTTTTTTTATGCATGTTTAAATTTTGGCTAAAAAATTATAATTTTCTTGTATTGGGAAAGGTGTTCTTAAGGATATAATGGGTGGCAAGTTTATCGATTGGGACTGAAGGGAGGTTAAAAACCTAATAGTATACATTATACACCTCCTGGACATGTTATTAGTATTAGTCTTTGGTTGGGAAGCATCGAAAAAAGAGTTCTGCAACCACAACTTAAACTTTGACAATATTTGGTGTCAGTGTTTCCGCACTCTTGAACGATAGTGAAAATGCACTTCCAAGCGTATTTAAAAATTATGGTGGTGTGATAACATGTAGTTTAACTATATATATGTGATCAAAGTGATATATTCTCAAGTGGAGGTCTCAGAGGTAGAAATGACTGTTGGAGCTCAAGAAGTTGCTTATTCAATGCCAAAAAGTTGCATTTTTAGATCCATAACTACAACTTGTCCAAAAAGTTCCACCTAATTGATCTAGGGTGTGATTAGAGGGATTAAATAAGTAGGGGAAGGATCTTATAGTTCATGTAAATTACTTATAGGTTTCATTTTATGCATGTTTAAACTTAGGCTAAAAAATTATATTTTTATTGTATTGGAAAGGGCATTCTTGAGGCTGGAATGGGTGGTGGGTTTGTTGATCAGGAATGATGGGAGGAAAATAACCTAGTCTTATATTTTATCTAATGTATAACAAATTTAATCAAAGTCTCAACCCTGCAACTTACACCCTCTTAGTACAACCTCATAGGCTTCCTTGTAACCTTTTTTTGGATTTTCCTAATTATATGAATGATCAAGGATTGGTTACCAAAAACTAAGGCCCTTTTATAGTACCCTATAGTTAACCCTATCTCTCCATAATTTTTCTTGGTTTAAAACCACTCTTAGCACACTTTTTTAGCTTTTATCCTCTCCTAATTAGGTCTCCCAAGGCCTAATTGCACATAGACCTATTATTTCATACACCTATACCTTATACAACTATAAAAAATCAATAATATTTTATAGGAATTGAAAACAAACCCAATCAAAAAAATTTAGGGTTTTTGTCTAGTTATAACTCCCACAAAACACTATTCTATCTAGAAACCCTAACTTAGGGTTCAACTACTCTATCCAGACCCAAGATGAGAGTTTTGAAGATTTAAAATTCCAAAATGACTTTCAAGGCATTTTGAAAGTTGGTATAGATTATTACTCACCTTATACACCTAATAAACTCACTATATGTTCTTCATGACATCTCTACTACACATTTCTATAATGACCTGTGCTTTACTATGTATATGTAAACTTGCAACTATAGGACTGTAACATCTTTTTCACAAAGAAGTATTGAAATGATCAAAGGAAACATTTGAGAACATTCAAAAAGCATGTAAATAACTTATCAAATTCATAAGTCTTATAAACTAATCTTTATTGTATCTTTCTACTCTATCCAATCACACACAGTTAATTCCCAATGCTTACAAACATGAGATAGGGTCTGTAAACACTTATATCTTCAAAATATGTAATTATCCTCTTGTTTTCTTGAAATTTATCTCTCTTACCCTTGAATGAATGATATTACATAAAAAACAAAGCATTATATACATCCTAAAACTAATATAACTACCTTCGGGCCTTCTAACAGTCATAAGAAGGCTAGTTGAGCAATGAGAACTTATACCAAAGGTGATATTCTGTATAATTATGAGTTAAGACCCATAGTATGGATTCATGGTGTCTTAAAGAGACAATTACAACAAATTGACATGTTAAAAATTACTTTAAAACACCCTTGTAACATCTAATATAATCAAAATAATTCAAGTTTTCAAAGACTCAATTTTGGCAAGAAAGGCCAAATTTGAACTTTTGACCATCTAGATCTAAAACTAACATCTAGAATTAAAAAATAAGGATGCTATAATCATCCTAAGACATCCTAGACCATCATCAAGACAAAATTGAATAAGAAAACCAAAATTTTAAAGGAAACTAGCCTAAGAGTGATGCTCCTACATCATTATCTTCCCCCCGACGTGTTGATCAGGAAGCTTCAGAACCAGAGTTTTGCAACCACAATTTTAACTTTGACAACATTTGTTATCAATGTTTATGTGCTCCTGAATGGTGGTGAAAATTCACTTTTAGGTGGATTTGAACATTATGGAAGTGTGATAATGTGTAATTTACTTATCTATATGTGATCAAAGCTATAGATTCTCAAGTGGAGGTCCTAGAGGTAGAAATTGTAGTTAAAGCTTAAGAAGTTTCTTATTCAATGCTAAAAAGTTGCATTTTTAGACCTGCCACATAACTTGTCCAATAAATTTCTCTATCATGTTACACTTGAGTGGTCTAGGGTGAAATTAGAGGGCTTAAAGAGGTAAGGAAGGGATCTGATGATTCACAAAAATGACTTATAGGTTTCATCTTATGTGAGTTTAAACTTAGGCTAAAAAATTGCATTTTTTCTTGTATTAAGAAGGGTGTTCTTGAGGCTAGAGTAGGTGGTGGGTTTGTCGATCGAATCTGATGGAAGGATAAGAACCTAGTCCTAAATGTTATCTACACCCCCAATGTGTTGGAAGTGTCAATTTTTAATCAAGAAGCATCAAAACTCAATTTTTGAAACCACAACGTAAACTTTGACAACATTTGTTGTCAGTGTTTCCATGCTTCTAAATGGTAGTGAAAATGCACTTTTGGGTGGATTTGAATATTATGGTAGTGTGATAATGTGTAATTTTCCTATCTAGATGTCATTAAATTGATGGATTCTCAAGTGGAGGTCCTAGAGTCAAAAATTATAGTTGGATCTCAAGAAGTTACCTATTTAATGCCAAAAATTTGCATTTTTGGACATGTCACTATAACTTGTCCAACAGATTGCTCTAGAAGGTTCAACTTGAGTGATTTGAGGTGATATTATAAGGATTAAAGAGGCATGGGAGGGATCTGACGGTTTAAAAAAATGACTTAGAGGTTTTATTTGATGCATGTTTGAACTTAGGCTAGAAAATTACATTTTTCTTATATTGGGAAGGGTGTTTTTGAGGCTAGAATGGGTGATGGATTTATTGATCGAGCCTGATGGGAGGCCAAAAACCTAGTCCTAGATGATATCTTCCCCCTTGGATGTCTTGGAACCATTGGTTTTTGGTCAAGAAGCATCAAAACTAAAGTTATGCAACCAAAACTTAAACTTTGACAACATTTATTAGTGTTTTTGTGCTCCTAAATGGTAGTGAAAATATATTTTTAGGGGGATTTGAACATTATGGTAGTGTGATAATATGTAATTTACTTATCTAAATTTGATTGAAGTGATATATTCTCAATTGGAGGTCTTAGAGGTAGAAATGGCAGTTAGAGATCAAGAAGTTACATATTTAATGCCAATAAGTTATATTTATAGACCTGTCACTGTAACATGTCCAATGGATTGATATATAAGATTCCACCTGAGTGATACAATGTGTGATTAAAGGGATTAAATAGGTAGGTTATGGATTTGATAGTTCACATAAATAACTTACAATTTTTTTATGCATGTTTGAACTTAGGTTAAAAATTTGCATTTTTCTTGTATTGGGAAGGGCATTTTTGAGGCCAGAATGGGTGGTAGGTTTATCAATTAGGCCCGACGGGAGGAAAAGAACCTAATAATAAACACTATCCATCCTCTTAGATGTTTTGGTAGTGTCAATTTTTGGTCAGGAATCATTAGAACCAGAGTTCTACCACCACAACTTAAACTTTGACAATATTTATTGTCGGTGTTTTCGCGCTCTTGAATGATAGTGAAAATGCACTTCATGGTGGATTTGAACATTGTAGTACTATGAGAACATGTAATTTGACTATTTAGATGTGATCAAAGTGATATATTCTCAAGTGGAGGTCCTAAAGGTATAAATGATAATTAGAGCTCAAGAACTTGCATATTCAATGCCAAAATGTTACATTTTTGGACCCGTCACTGCAACTTATCCAATGAATTGCTCTAGAAGGTTCCACTTGAGTGA
This sequence comes from Torreya grandis, assembly GCA_037957365.1. Lineage (NCBI taxonomy): Eukaryota > Viridiplantae > Streptophyta > Pinopsida > Cupressales > Taxaceae > Torreya > Torreya grandis. Next base: position 2,944,467 of record JARHVA010000359.1, read on the forward strand.
TATGGGATGAAATTAGATGGATTAAAGAGGTAGTGGAAGTATCTGATAGTTTACATAAATGACTTACAAGTTTCATTTTATGTGTGTTTGAACTTAGGCTAAAAAATTATATTTTTCTTGTATTAGGAATGGCATTCTTGAGGCCAAAATAGGTGGTAGATTTGTCGATCACGTCTGATGGGAGGACCATAACCTATTCCTAGACATTATCCACCCCCTTGATGTGTTTCTAGTTTCAATTTTTGGTCAGGAAGTATCAAATCCAGAGTTCTGCAACCACAACTTAAACTTTGACATTTGTTGTCAGTGTTTTCGTGCTTCTCTCTCCCATTTCATACCCACTTTTGCATGAAAGTGTATTTTAAGTGTTCAAGGTGATTTATAGGCTAGAATAGGTTTGTGATATTTTCAAATATGAGTTGTCAAAGATCAGTTGTAGGAGGCCTAACACCCTTAAGGGACATGCCTAGAAAACAATAGAATGTCAGGAGTGAGGTGTTGAAGGTGATGAATAAGTGAGGTGTTGAAGGGTAAAAAACTAGTCTTAGAAACCAAATACATGTAGAATATATGTTGATAATAGTCTTAGCTAAGCTCTCAGTGTACAAAGTTTTTGAGTAAATCCGAAGGGTTTCATGAGTAAAACACCTTTAAAACTCAAATAACTAAATAATAAGGTCTGAAACTTTGTGAGAAGCTGGGGAATGGATATTATATCCTAGTAAAAGTATCATTGGGTTAAAAAGAGGTTTGAAATTGTAGTTATAGAGGACTATTTTTATGTACACCTATAGAAGACAAATTTTGAGAAAGTTGTGCATCAGGTAAGATGAGTTTTTGGTTGATTTGAGTAATATAAACTTGGGTAAGGGTTAAAACATGCTAAAATTGATAAAAGACTACTAAAAATATATTTTTTAAGATTTACAAATTCTATTTTGATAAATTGACCTATTGGAGCAACAATTAGGTCTAGAGACCTAGAAACTTAAAGAGATAGAATTCGAGAATGAGAGCTCAATCTCTTAGAGACCTATAGTTGGTTGATTTATCGTAAGTTTTGACACCTACATAAATCCTTGATTTTTACTAAGACCTATGCAAAGTGTCTTAAATAATAATTTTTCAAAAGAAGGAGAGTAGATCTGAGAGATTGGTGACTAGTTAAGAGCAGACCTAATGAGTAATTGACTAGTTTAAAAAAAGATTGCTTGAGAGTGGATTTTGAATCGAGTTGAGAACAAGAGTGGATAAGTGAGGTTGAAATTTTTCATGATCTTAGAGCATATAGATAGGATTTTCATAGCCTTCTTAAACATAGAAGATCAAACTATGCATTAGGTGGTATTAGGGGATGATAAAGGGTTTTGGCCAAATATGGATCATTGTCTCATGAGTGAATATTCTATTTCAAGTTAGTACAGTTTCCTTTTATCAGACTAAAGACATTATAGTTAAGGTTAGACATAAGTTAATCTTGAAAGTTTAGAAAAGATAAAACTGTAAAGACAAAAAAGTAGACCATGTACATGGTCACCAAAATGAGTTGAGAGCAGAAGAGGTATTGATAGAGATTAACTGAGAGGTGAGGAAAAATGTAAAGGAACAATAATCTTAAAAGGCATACAAGTAGTAGGCCTAGTTTCAATAAAAGCTATTCAAAAAGGCATTAGAGACATGTGAAGGTGAAATATTAGGTAACTTGCAGGTATATGTATCTGAGTGAGAAATTTGCAGGGATTTATGAATGATTTTATGTCTTTGCATTATACAAGTTTGAACATGATTGGGTATGGGATTTAAGTGAAATCAAATTATGTTAGTGATTGATTGAAAAGTTGTAAATGGGTGATGACAAATAAAAAATAGATAAGAGTGTCATTAGTCATTTCCACTGCACAAAATCAAATAAAAACTTTAATTTAAAAAATATGGGAGATTCGAGATTTATAGCATTGAACAGAACAATTTTTTAATCCTCATTTGTATACAACATTAAATAAGAGATATGATAGATAATAGTTTGGCAGATCAAAACAATAAAATAACATTTTAAATTAAAATTTAATATAAACTAGATTTATTAACTTAATTCAGAGGAAGTCGGGGGGCATGGTTGGCTGGTCGGGTATTTTCGTTGCGGCTCTTCAGGTCCAGTGTTCGAGTTACCCCCAGGCCCTGTGGTACCGGTATTAGTCGTGTCTAGCCAGTGGGGCCGGTCACGTTAAAAAGTTTACCAGGCTTTTAAAAAAGATTAAAAAAAAAAAATCAGATGAAAACTCTAAGAAAATCATATAGGCACATGTGCAATGTTAATAATACATAGATTTCCATGATAGGCATAAAAAAAACTACATCTACCAACATAGTATCTAATGTTGGGTAAATGTTAATATATATATATATATATATATATATATATATATATATACAATGCAAAAAATGCGTAAATAGCCATATAGGCATACAAAAAAGCACATCTCATGTAAGACATCCTAATCATCAAATAACCTCCCTCTCTTTGCCTTCCTCAAAGAAGACTCTTTCTAGGATGCCTTATTGGTAGATGGAGATCCCTCTAATACCTTGGATTACTCCAAGATCCAACTATAGGTCCTCCGCTCATAGGTCCCTTACAACTAAACCTGTTTAAGTACTAGTATTATTAAAAAATTAACATAAAATACATTCAACCAAATGTTAAGAAATTAATTTTAAACTACAATAAAAAATAATTTAAACATGCACTTATTGCAAGCTCGTAGTCTTGTTCAATATATTTTTTATGCTCAAACAAGTTAGTGGTAGGCTCAACTATTCAAACAAGTATCTGAAATAGGGGAAAAACATGAGAAGTTGCCCTACTAATCATCTGACTGGGACTATCAGATTTCATAGGACAACCCTACATACACAATACATTCACATAAGTTATATTTGCCCCAAGTAAGTAGTAAAATTATTAAAATAAGTTTATTTTTACAATTAAAATTACAAGTTAATATATACCTATGTCAACACGTGCAAATGACATTATAGTAGTAATGGCTATGTTTGTCTCGGATCATAGTGATAGAGGAGTGTCTATTTGAGCCATCAACTAAATGTAAATAAGATCTTACTTCTTTTATATAAAGTATCAAAGGTATATATGGTAATTTTTCTCCTTTATTAAACTGAGAGTGTATTTAATAGTACTGTACTTGAGTTTTGAGATCCTTGATATATAAATTTAATTTAAACGTACAAAGCAAATATACATAGACTAAATATACATAGAGCATAATATTAACTCAAAAGTTTACATCTGTATAGGTAAAAGGTGTCATCCTAATAGAGACAGATGTAGTAGTGGATGGGCCAATAGCTAGATCTAAAAATATAAATAATGGTTACATAAAATCAAATGCTACAAGTGTCGGCGGTGATGATGAAAGCACCATCACTTCTTGAGACGTAAAAAATGACATATATATTATTCAATTTATATGTAAATTAATTTTTAGCTAAATTAAATTTAAAAATACAACTTAAATTTAACATGACATTTATATAAAATATACCTATATCTATGTAGTGGTTGATGTCTGAACACCAAATGTGTGTGCCAAAAACTCATCACTCATAAGTATATTATCCAATCCCTCTAAACCACTAGCACCATCATCATTAGAAGGTCTAATTCATATAGCTCCAAAACAAATACAAGGGTGGGGTTGGGTATGCACACTAGGTGGTATATCTCTAGCATTGATATGTGAGAGCCTACTCGTATGTTGAATGAATGTATCAATGAGTGAAGTAAGTGCATGCAAAGTGTCGATCTCCATGACCTACTAAACTACAGAGGGGATATTGAGCTCAAATGGATTTTGGATATGGATACTTAAAGGTTTATTAGGTACATGTCATGCACCTGATCGATCTTATGCATAGCCTTTCCCTCAGCCCTGAAACTCACTATAATCAAAATAGTTTAAAATCTCATTGAGGATAAACTCATAATAGAGTTTCCTCAAAAAATATAATTGGATCTTGTGGTTGTTACACGGTGGATAATCAAACACCATCCATTATTGATCCAAAAAATTGGTTGTGATTAAATTATGTTGGCAGTGATGGATTGGAAAACATTTAATAATTACTAGAAATGGTGTATTGGTGGTTGGGTCAATGGATAAAGCATAAATGGAGGATTTTGATATGTATTTGTTCTTGACCTCAAGTGATGATAATTTGTCAGCAAGATAAGCCTTACAACTATCCCAATATGAAGCTCATCTATCAATTTGACTCGTTATAGAGTCATTTTGACCTAATAATTTCTCTATGGAATTAGCTAGATATGTGCAGTGGGTGTTGGTGGAAGTGGGATCCCTTATTATCAAAATTAATTCTTCAAATTCAATTTTATTTTCCATAATGTGGTTAACTAGACTCTCCTGACTGCCTGAGGGATTTTTTGAAACTATAGGAGGGTTTGGTGGAGGGTTAGGAGGAGGAACAAGAGGGTTAGGAGGAGGAACATGAGGCTTATGTGGAGGGTTAGCAAGGTTAGGTAGAGTAATAGGAGGGTTAGCAGGATAGGTTGTTCAAAATAAATAAATTACCAATTAAACAATGAAAGTAACAAAAAAATTACTAAAATTTAAGGTTAACAAGTGTAGATTTTTAGCACTTACCTCTTTGATGAGGAGGCATATTCAATTATCAACTTCTTTGGATGAATTTTGGCAAGTTTTAACTTCACTAACCCAAAACGTGATCATGGAATGAAAATACATATGAAAGAAAGAAAGATCGAATACAAAATGAGGAATTTTGCATTCAGGTTTCATTTTTTTTAGTTACATAAGGAACATGATCGCATTATTAACGTGATTGCATTATTTAAAATAATAACATTATCATGTTATTATTTTAAATAATATGGTCATGTTATTTAATAATGCAATCACATTATGGCCCGGTAATTATTGAGCCGTAATTTAAATAATGCGATTACATTAATTAAATAAAATGATCACGTTATGTAAAATATCCACAAAAGTGTCCCCCAACTCCATGAACTTACCCGACACAAAAAAAGACACATGGTGGTCTAATGTGTCCCTTGTCCCTAAATCTTCCTATGTTTCCTTGAATGCATGTGAGAGGGGGTCCATTTAGTTAATTTCACTCTACAATGAAAATTGGGACAAAAAAAAACACATGGTGGTGTATTTTATCCCCATAAGGATAAATATTTCTCTATTATGTTTATTGCATGTGAAAGGGGTCTTTTTTATTCATGTTTACTCTAGAAATGAAACATGAATACAAAAAAATGAAATGTGGTGGTCTAATGTGTCCTCTACCCATAAATCATACAATGTTACCTATACTGTATATTAAATGGGCCCCATTACTATGAATTCACCCTACAAATGAAACATCGACACATAAAAATAACATGTGTGGTGGTATTTAATATGTCCCCTAGCCATAAATCAACAAATGTTGCCTCTATTAAATGTGAAAGGGGGCCAATTAGTATGCATTCTCTCTAAAAAGGATATATGAACACAAAAAAATGACACATGGTAGTCTAATGTGTCCCCAACCCCTAAATCTTCATTTGTTGCCTCGATTTCATGAAAGAGGGGGTTTGTTTAGTTGATTTCAATCAACAAAGGAAATATGTACATGCACAAACAACACATGGTGGTCTATTTTCTCCCCATAGCACTAAATCTTCCTCTGTTGCATCAATTTCATGTGATTGGGGCCCTTTTAGTCAAATTTTCTTTATAAATGAAACATGGACTCACAAAAATACACATGGTGGTCTAATGTATCCCCTACCCATAAATTGACAAAGGTTTTCTCTATTACATGTTAAATAGGCCAAGTTAATATGAATTCACTCTACAAATAAAATATTGACAAAAAAATGTGATAAATATGGTGGTATTTAATATATCCTCTAGCCTTAAATTGATAAATGTTGCCTTGATTATACGTGAAAGGGGCCACATTACTATAAATTCACTCTAAAAAGGATACACAAACACATTAAAATGACACATGGTGTTATAATACCAAATAGTATTATTTAGTATTCTATGTTTGTTCTAATAAATACATACTCGTTATAACATGTATGCATTCTTGCACATCGTTATAATGCATACACATTATAAAAATCTGAAACACAAAAAAGGGCCTTAGGCTTGAAATTGGCATGGATTTCCAAGCCTAAGATTTGGGCCTACAACTATACAACATTAATCATGTTTTTAAGTGATTATCATGAAATTGAATTTCTACCATGAAAACCATCATGAATTTCATAAGGGATTTTCATGAAAATGCTATAAACATCTAGATATTGGTTTCTAATTTATAAATTTTTTTTTTTCTACCTCAACATATGGTAAAATATTTATTCTTTATTTATTAAGATCATGTATTAACATACTAATTTTTTTTAGCTAGTTGTTCTTTTATATATTTTTATATATGTTCATCAAATTGTAAAAAAATATATATTGGGACAAAATAGACTTAATTTTATACACAATTAAAAAAAATTGAATTTTAATATATATATATATATATATATATATATATATATATATATATATATATATATATATATGGGGAACACAATCGACTATCCACTTTTTAGGGTATTTCACTAAGAAAATTATTTAAAAACAATAATTATTCAAAAAAAAACTTGGGACAAGCATGGTGGTATCTTTTGACTCTCTCCAACTCGTTTAAAAAAAACTTAATGATGCTAAAAGGTGAAACAACCCCCCCCAAAAAAATTAGGAATCACTTCACTTCAAAGTAGAAAGCGACAATGTGTGCCAGGCCCAACCATCACTAGCTGATGTGAGACAACATCTAAATAGATTTGCAAATAAGGGTGCTCCCAATCGGTACTCTATCAATTGATAGTAGACATGTAACTAGGATTAAATCATCAGTAAAGATTTATATATGGGAGAGCATCCTCACTAAGGAGTATATAGTTTAGGGTGTATCAGGGTGTTTGCACACATTGATAGACTTTGAAATCTATACAAATATTGGTAACTTCCACCAATAGGACCATTTAGTGGTCAGTTAACCCTACTCAATATATCAAGCCTCTAATAGAGTCCCATTTGAGAGCCGAAGATAACAACTACTCCCTATCCTACCCATAGCTTACTACGTATGTAACAACCACGGGTACTAGAGTAGACAACCCTGACATCTAACTCTATGTTAAATCTAAGCATGGTAATAGGGGAAAAATAAAATTTTATTCAACACACACACACACACACACACACACACACACACACACACACACACACACACACACACACACACATATATATATATATATAACCTTTGATTCATTAATCATTCGATATAAAAGACATCCCAAAGTGAACTATATTCGTATCCATTTAGATTGGCACATAAGGAAACTTGACCAAGAAACATGAGATGCTCAATCGATTACCAATGTAACCCATAATAGACCAGGAAACTCTATATAGCTATTCGTCAAGATTTCATAAATTAAATCTTAAATTTTGTAGCCCTGGCACCATACACTTGTCTAATGAAGTTCAGGTACGCTTAGCTCTGGATAAAAATAATAATCCCATAAGAGATGGAATTGATATCAAATATTTAATACAGTTTACCCTTCATTACCAACCAAGAGCTCAATTACATCACTTAGTTTCAAGTGATTTATCTAAAAGCAAGTCAAGAGGAGATCTGCACTGACTTGCCCCTTAATAAAATCCTTCATACCAACATTATGCAAATGATTAAATCAATGCACTAATAATAGGGAGATAAATTGATACATTAATTGGGCATTAACTAAGAGCCAAGATATGAGTAGCCATAGTATTTATACATTTTCATCACTTGAAAGATTTAACTTACCATAGCCAATCATCTAGCTAAAATCAAATTAATTGCTTTAGCAATAAGTGAACATGAAAAATGAATTCATTAGATTAAAATGATTCAACTCCAAGCCTTGATGTAAATATGCCATATGCCAAAAAACTTACTAACATACCTATAGGCTTACTAAATGGAAAGTAGACATTATGTAAATAATGAGTTTTGCTAAATTGAAATGATATGATCAACATATTCCAGTTGTATAGAACTCCTTCATTTCAATTTATTATGTATCTTACAATGAAACATAATCATTAGAAGAGGTCACTTTTTATCGAGTGTGTATAACCAATGCAAGGAGGGAAGCACATAAGTAAGTAAGGTATATTGATAATGATTGACCTAAACTATAATAATCTAGGTAATTATTAGTAGATTAATACACTAGTAGAAACTTTCCAGCTCTAACAAGATACAACAAACACCATGATTCCATGGATATCTCATAAGTACTAAATTAAATTTTCACCAATTACTTTCCTATACTAATGAGAGTAGATTAATAAATACTTATAACCATCAGGTTAACCTGTTTCAAAGAGATATTATCAGTTGAATTGTGCACAATAGTCCAACGACTTGTTCCAATAAAGAGACCCATCAATAAATCCTTGAAAGTTTATTTATATTAATTTGAACTCAAGTAAACCAAATATCTAAGTTTATAAAGAGTTATCAAAGTAGTTTCAAACATAAGACATCCATTAAAGATTGATATGATCAAAAGATGATGAAATAAAGTCACTTGAAGAGATTAGAACAACTACAACTATGACTGTGTGTAATTTCTTTATTCTCTACATTATACATAAAGGAATAAATATCGATGAAACATAGGTTATTCAATCAAATCACAAGAGGTTTATCAAGTATTCCAACAATAATATCAATCACTATTGTTTCAATTTCGTATGGAAAAATGTCAAGAACTCATCATAACTAAAAAGGTAATAATACTATGTTGTAACCTGAATTAGAATAATAATTTACCCAAGTAATGCAATTTTTACACCACATACATAATATTCCATGAATCATTAACCAAAATTATGGTTATCAAACCTTCATCATGGTTTAACACTCATCAAGAAGCTTCTTTAAGTAAGACTGACCTCTCATATTATAAAGGTAAGAGAGATTCAAATTGATTACCAACATAACTTAACTGAATCAATGACTTGGTAGCAATAATCAATCCTACCTCAAAACCAATTTGTATTCTTATTCATACTATTGTAATCTTCTTTATGGTTTGAATATAACTATATAAGATTTTGAATACAATCAAGAGATTTCAAACTTAAACATATAATGTACCTCAAATAAAATTACACTTCATGTCCAAATTTTTAATAAGAATAGAAACAACAGTATAGTATGCTTCCACCATGCCAAAATGGTAAAGGTACAACATTATTGTGTTAGGAACCCGTGCTTAATTGCTATGGACGCATATGCTTTGTAAGTCGTCCCTTAGAGCTTATTCGAATTATCCCACATACAAGGGGAAGTAGTAGTTGTTAGAATAGAGTTAGTATATAAGTAAGTGTTAAGGCCGAATAAAGGCATCCACGAATTCATTGTATTGAGCTTGCTCAAAGGAGGTTGCCCCCTCGAAGAGGCCTGCGATCAATATAAGCTTTCTGTGTTTCTGTTATTGGTAAGAGTTATTTTATTTTGGCATATTTTGATTAAATCTGTTGTAAGAGGTAAATTGCTGTAGGAGGTTCATCACATTTGGTATCAGAGCGCTTTCTTGGCTTTGTGGGTAGATTTGGCGCAATATTTTTCAAAGCAGGGCTTTCCAGGAGCTGCACCATTTTTTGGCAAGAAATTTTTCATTGCAGGTTCCATCATTTCGGATTGGGTAAATACCTATCCGCTTAACTGTGGGAAGTGCTTGGGCATAAGCCCTAAAACTCATTGTGAGGAGTACCACAGGAACCCCGAAGTAGCTGGCCCATTGAGAGGACCTGCCAGCGAAAAGGGCAACGACCCCAACCTGATTGACTAGATCCCACCCGTGAGGTAAACCAAAAGCTGTCGTTAAGAGGTAAACCCGCGGCCAGAAATTTCTGGAGAGCGGTACTCGCTCAGACAGCTTTGGTGGCCAGAGAGAATTTTAAAATCCTTTAGGCAGCCAAACAAACCTGGGGTCCATATCCAACTTATCAAGTTCAGACAGCAAACAACAGCATACCCACAGTTGATGATATTTCGAACCACACAGTTGCAGACAATCCGTTCAACTGGTTATGGTCACCACTCGTGCAAGCACAAAAATCATGGAGGAAGAAATCGCCACATTGAAATCTCAGGTTACAGAGTTAACCGATATGATGCGTGGCTTGAATCAACAGAATAGCATCTTGCTCAACCGAATGCAGAAGGAGGAGTCTTCTTCAGACCGTCACTCCTTTACTTCCAACTCCTCCCGTGGACCTAAGCTAGACTTTCCACGGTTCAATGGTACAGATCCTACAGGATGGATATATCGAGCTGAACAATTCTTCAACCTCCACAATACTTATTCTGTAAACAAAGTCCCAATTGCTTCCTTTCATTTGGAACACGAAGCACTTCAGTGGTACCGTTGGTATCTCAAGACCAATGATGAACCTGATTGGTCAACTTTTGCATCCTTAATTTTGGGTAGGTTTGGTCCCTCAGCATTCGAGGATTTCACAGGCACCCTCACCAAACTCCGTCAAACAGGAACTGTTCAGGAATATCAGCTTGAATTTGAAAAACTCGCTAATCACACTGAAGGGTTGTCAGATGACTTCTTCAAAAGTTGCTTTGTTAGTGGCCTTAGAGAGCCGATCCGCTCAGAGGTAAAAATGTTTCGACCTGAAAATATGATGGATGCTTTGGGTCTGGCTAAGTTAGCAGAAGATAAACTCTCCACACAGCGTCGACCTCCCACCTTTTTACCAGCCAAGAACACAGTGAATCAGCGGACAACCATAACCACACCAATCAAGCGCCTGACTGAGACAGAGATGTGGGCTCGTAAAGAAAAAGGATTATGTTATAACTGTGATGACAAATGGGTTAAGGGTCACAGGTGCATCCAACAAAAACTTTACTTGCTAGATGTGGAGTCACCACTAGAACAAGACAGCGAGATTGATATTCCAGAATTTCAAGATGCTCAAGATGAACCCGGCACTGAAGAGGACCCAATGGTTCAAGAGACTCAACCTGAGATCTCAGTACATGCACTAGCAGGTGTCACTACTCCCCAAACCATGAAGGTCAAAGGGTGCTTCAAAAAGATCCCTCTCACAATTCTCATTGACTCGGGCAGTACTCACAATTTCATTGATCCTCGCATTGCTAAGGCAGCAGACTGCTTTATATACCCTTGTTCTAGCTTTGAAGTCATGATTGCTAATGGGGGCACATTGCCATGTAAAGGGAAGTGTCGAAATGTGCGTCTTGCAATCGGCGATTATAATTATCGCTCTGATATGTTTGCCCTACTATTAGGTGGGTGTGATGTGGTTTTAGGGGCACAATGGCTTCGCACATTAGGACCTATTTTATGGGACTTCTCTGAGCTTTGGATGCAGTTCACAGATAATGGTCAGAAGCACACCTTAAAAGGGTTATTACCAGGATCTGCTAGCATCATCAGTTCTCATCGCATGGAAAAACTTTTGAAAAAAGGCTCACATGGGGTCATTGCACAATTGCATTCCATTCAACTCCAGCCCTCTGCTGCTTCTAACCACCCTATAGACTTACAAGCCATACTCGACAAGCATGTAACCATTTTTTTAGAACCAGTAGGGCTACCCCCTTCACGCCCTGAAGATCACCGCATTCCTCTCCTTCCAGGAAGCATTCCACCCAACATTCGGCCATATCGTTACCCCCATCTGCAAAAGACGGAAATTGAGAACTTAGTCCGGGAACTCCTCAAGTCTGGCGTTATCCGCCCTAGCACCAGCCCATATTCCTCCCCAGTGCTTCTTGTCCATAAAAAAGATGGGTCGTGGCGCCTTTGCATAGACTTTCGAGCCCTTAACCACCTCACTATCAAGGATAAATTCCCAATTCCTATCATTGATGAGCTTCTTGATGAGCTCCATGGGGCCAAATTCTTCTCCAAGTTGGATCTGCGTTCTGGCTATCATCAAATTCGAGTGCATCCTGATGACATTCCCAAGACAGCCTTCCGTACACATGAGGGTCACTATGAGTTCCTTGTCATGCCATTTGGCCTTACAAATGCCCCTTCCACTTTTCAAGCACTCATGAATAAAATCTTTCGGCCTTTTCTCCGTCAATTTATTTTAGTTTTCTTTGATGACATTTTGGTTTACAGCCGCACATGGGCCGAGCATCTCCAACATCTTGACAAGGCATTACAGTTGTTAGCCGACAATCAATTATGTGCCAAGCAATCCAAGTGTTCATTCGCTCAAGAGGAAATTGACTATTTGGGGCACATTGTTTCAGCCAATGGGGTTCGCGTGGACCCAGAAAAAATCAGTGCTATGCAGAATTGGCCTCAACCAACCACCCTCAAGAGCCTTCGTGGTTTCTTAGGCCTGACAGGATACTATCGCAAGTTCGTCAAAGATTATGGAAAGATCGCGGCTCCTTTGACTTCCTTATTGAAGAAGGATGCTTTCACCTGGGGTGCAACAGCTGATCAGGCATTCATCCAACTCAAACAGGCTATGTGTAGTACACCAGTTTTGGCACTGCCAGACTTCAGCAAAACTTTCACCATCGAAAGTGATGCCAGTGGCATTGGCTTGGGTGCTGTTCTTCTCCAAGAGGGCCGACCAATTGCTTTCACCAGCAAAGCCCTTTCTGGCCGCAATTTAGCTTTGTCTACATATGAAAAGGAAATGATGGCAATTTTACATGCAGTACAAAAATGGAGACCCTACTTACTAGGAAACCATTTTTGCATCAAAACTGATCATCAGAGTTTGAAATATTTCTTGGAACAGCGGGTCTCATCCCCAGCTCAGCAGAAGTGGGTCAGCAAACTCATGGGCTATGACTATGAGATCACCTATAAGAAGGGAAAAGACAATGTTGTGGCTGATGCTCTCTCAAGAACCTTCGAGGACCACCCTTCCCTCTCTGCCATCTCCATGCCCATTCCTAAATGGTTGGAATTTGTCCAACAAGGGTATGTAAATGATCCATCCTTATGCCACATCATTCATCAATTGACCACTGACCCCTCTGCCATACCACATTATTCATGGGATGGTGCTTCTCTGCGATACAAGGGTCGTTTGGTGCTTCCCCAAATTTTAGACCTACATCAGGCTATCTTCTATGAAATTCATGCTTCCCCCTCAGCAGGGCACTCAGGGTTTCTCAAAACCTATGAGCGGGCACGTCGACACTTCTTTTGGAAAGGCATGAAAACCAAAATTAAACAGATGGTGGCTGAATGTGAAACCTGCCAACGACACAAAGGTGAAACCACATTGACTCCTGGTTTGCTCGTGCCCTTGCCCATTCCTACTAGGATCTGGACAGATATTTCCATGGATTTCATTGAGGGCCTCCCTAAATCTGGGGGAAAGACAGTGATCCTAGTTGTTGTCGATCGCCTCTCCAAATATAGTCATTTTTGTGCACTCAGCCACCCATACACCGCGTCCACAGTTGCACAGGTTTTCTTGGATCAGATCTTCCGTCTTCATGGCATTCCTTCTTCAATTGTCTCAGATCGTGATGCCACTTTCACTAGCCATTTTTGGACGGAACTATTTCGTCGCACAGGCACACAATTGAAAATGAGCTCTGGGTACCACCCACAAACAGATGGCCAGACAGAAATCGTCAACAAATGCTTGGAGACCTTCCTTCGTTGTTTTGCTTCAGAACAACAACATCAATGGGCCAAGTGGCTTCCCCTAGCTGAATGGTGGTACAATACCTCATACCACACTTCCACCAAAATGACTCCCTATGAGGCAGTTTATGGTCAAGCACCGCCACCACTTCTTCCATATCATCCTGGTAGCTCACCAGTTCAGGCAGTTGACACTACTCTCCGAAACCGGGATCAGATTCTCCGCACCTTGCGAAACAATCTCCACATGGCCCAAAACCGAATGAAGCAGCAAGCTGATCAACACCGCTCTGAGCGTACCTTTCAACCTGGTGATATGGTCTTTCTTCGTCTACAGCCATACAAGCAATCATCACTAAAACAAAAAGGGCACCAAAAGCTTGCTCCAAAGTTTTATGGGCCATATAAGGTTCTTCAAAAGATTGGGTCAGTTGCTTACAAGTTAGAGCTTCCACCTTCCTCCCAAGTTCACCCCGTCTTTCATGTCTCATGTTTGAAACAAGTTCTTGGATCCAACATCCGAGTGCAGACAGCTTTACCAGCACTTGATAACGAAGGCTCCATCCTTCTCGAGCCCGAAGCAATCTTGGACAGGCGCACCCGCCAACTTCGATCCCGCTCCATCACAGAGGTCTTAATCCAATGGCACGGCATGCAACCAGAAGATGCAACATGGGAACCACTCTTCCAGATTCAACAACAATTCCCACATTTGAAGCTTTGAGGGCAAAGCTTTTTTTTAAGAGGGAGGGGATGTTAGGAACCCGTGCTTAATTGCTATGGACGCATATGCTTTGTAAGTCGTCCCTTAGAGCTTATTCGAATTATCCCACATACAAGGGGAAGTAGTAGTTGTTAGAATAGAGTTAGTATATAAGTAAGTGTTAAGGCCGAATAAAGGCATCCACGAATTCATTGTATTGAGCTTGCTCAAAGGAGGTTGCCCCCTCGAAGAGGCCTGCGATCAATATAAGCTTTCTGTGTTTCTGTTATTAGTAAGAGTTATTTTATTTTGGCATATTTTGATTAAATCTGTTGTAAGAGGTAAATTGCTGTAGGAGGTTCATCACATATTGAATATGAAATTAGAAGGATCAAAACTATCAAGATTACTATTATTCATACAGATTCATCTACCTTTAATTAACAATAGAAATAACAACCACCTAATTTCATCATGCATTTACAAGAGTACCATGTTACAACCATTCAGTAATTATGGAAGATCAAAATTATATACCAAAATCCATTGATGCATGATACCCATGCATTGTGATGCTACTCTGTATGTAGTATGCATCACCATGTGCATGTACCACTAACATAATAATGCCACGTCACTAGGACTCATAGTGTGATCATCAAAATTCTTTACATTAATGAAACTACTATGATTAGTAGCAATTATACAACATACTAAACATGATGGATCCATCAATTTAAGCATGAAAATACAATCCATAAGTGATAAGTACATGATCTTCAAGGTGCCAAAACCCCAAGGTACAACTTGATGAGCCCAACCATCGGTGGCCTTGACCACCCCAACCATCAACTAGATGGTGGAATCAAGAATCTAGGTTTTACTGAGAAGTTATGAGCATACATGTGACACAAACCATGGTACACATTATATCTTTCAAGCACTCGATAAAAAAACTCAAAGTAGCAAACAAAAATACCAGTTCTACCATACTAATCAAGACCACAAGAAATAGTAGCTTGTACAACACCCAAGTTACACATGCAACAAGGAAAAGACATTCATCCAAGGGAACATGAGAGTTCTTCTTAGCCTTTTATTATTGGCTTCAAACTCAGGAAGGTAGATTCAAGGACTAATTTGAGTTCATGAATTTGGAGACTTAATGCTTGAAAAGACAAGCTAGATTATGCTGCCCACAGATTCTCATGCCACCTCAACCTTACACAAATTCACATAACTAGCAATGACTCAAGATCTTAATAGAGCTTAGTGAAAGGAGAATTTGGATTCAAGTCATTATTTTGATAAAACATAGATAATAACCATTTCAACACTCCATGGCCCTTTATATATATATATATATATATATATATATATATATATATATATATATATATATATATATATATATATATATATATATATATATATATATATATATATATATATATATAATAAAAATAATTGATGGGGTTCACATTGCATTCCATGGTCTAGATAAAATTATAAATGGTAGTCCAAAGAGAAAAAGAGGCTAAGCTCAACCAATATCAAAACCCCAAGTTATCCACATTTATCCCAATTTTTAAATGATAACATAATTTATAGATTCACACCACTATTACATGGCCTAGAAACATTATAAAAGCATTCCCCATAATAAACGGGGGCACACACACACACATTCGACCCCCATAAGACAAAAAAAAATGAAATCATGTTAATCTGGTATTTAAGCACAGGGCACACTTCATTAAATTTAAGGAGGTTATAAAATTGAGTTGTTAAATAATTATATAAGTGTAATTAAATTCATATTCAACCAACAAATAGCTCAAACTTTAAAAACCTTTATCTAATAGGGGGATTGACCTAGCTAGTTCAAACAGTAATGGAAGACATAAAAATTAATTTGTACAGTACCAAACAATGATGCAAATAACTACAGGGTGACTTATATCTATAAAATTTGACTATAATTGGTAGAATTTGAAACCCTTGTAATATAAATTTTGTTCCCAATGGTTAAATTAATTAATCATGTATTTAATTACTCAGTCCGTTCGAGATTACTTTTTTGGGCCAAATTTTTGGACTCACCCTACAACCATGTATACATTTATAAAATCCAAGATGGTTTAATTAAAGACCAAGATACCTCTTGTAATGCCTAAAAGGGTTTTAAAATGGATACACAAAATTTTGGTATTCAATGATACCCTACTCAACAGGTTTCTACAACTAACCCATATAGGGCGTAACCCTACAAACTTTTTATTTCAATGAAAATCATTTAAAAATTTAAATTGTAGTCCACCAACAAGGTGACTTACACAACAAAAAATTATTATAGTGTTAGCTTATCAAAATAGGTATAGTCAATTCATTTGATTTATATGGGTATATAAGTATATGGGTTCATCATGAAGTCTCCAATTTCACCATGAACCCATATGGTTCATTTATTTCTAACAAAACCCCATAACAATAGAAAACCAATAGTTCCATATATATCCATGAAAAATTAAGGACAAAACTTACTTGCAAAAATTATTACAGATTCATAAGGCTAGGTCACTTGCCATCTATTCATTCCCTAGCTCACCGCAGTCTACCTGCACGCCCTGGAGGACTCAAGTCTTCCTCTAGCCAATCTTAGCTTCCATCTAAACAATAAAACTCCCCCTCTGACAAAATACCCACTCCCACACCATGTTGTTGGGTAGAGCCTCCATGCTAGGTTTTTTCCAAAAATGTTAATGTATAAAATAATGGTAGTAGTGGGGCACCAGACTAGGATAAGACAATGAAGATTTAACTAATTCCTTAATGACTTTCCACAAGATTTTTTTTCAAAACTCTCATGAACTTTCCACCCAAAACTACCAAGGTGCTAGGTTAAAAAAAATACTAATAATGCCAAGTCAAGCCAAATCAACATCATGCCAAAATTAAGCTTTTTCAATGAATAATATATTCATAGTATGCTTAGGAAAGTCAATGAGCCAAACCATTATACATAAATCAAGTCAATTTAACACAATAATCCTTATCATATAATTATGGGATTCAATGATCCAAATCATGGTCTAACCACACCAAAGGGACCCATATAATGGTATAATGCCATGACTAAGCTTCAATATTCAAACAATTAAATATACTGGGGGAAAATGAAAATTCAAACTGATAATGCCCAGGAGACATCTCACACAATCACACACACAAAAATAAATTTGAGCACATGACATGAACAAGTCAATAAAATATCCCCTAACTCATTAAATCCAAGCAAAGCATAAGTGTGAAATAAAAACACACATGATCATGTGCATGATAATAAGAAGATAATAAAAGATGAAGTAGCCATAATAAAAAGACTCAATACAAACCATGGCTATAACTCTCACATGTTGTTTTACCTGTCGGTACCAATCCTAATTGCTCATAAACTTTCCTTTATTTTCCCAACCATTGAATTCCACCAATGAGCCTAGCTCACTCAATCTATTCCTATAGACACCGAATATAACATTAGCAGTACCTATTCAAACAATATACATCAAATAGTAATAAAATATGATATGAATAGAATAAAATAATATGTCACAACTGAAGTAGGCATATACATGTACTGAAAAATGAATCATAATCAATATCATCATGTCCCAAAATAAAATAATCAACTGTACTGAGAAGTCAAAATGCCAATTTGGCTAAGATAATCTTGCAAGGTTAGCATGTCAACAATAAAGTAATATATCTTGAGGTGGGGTTGTAACATCCTCCCCCTCTTAGAGAGGAGTCATGTCAGCAACTAAAATTAAAAACCAAGGACCAGGGTATCTAAAGAGACTCTATGAGTCTCTTACAAAATGGTCCACTACACAACCATCAACTATTGAGTTTTTCAACAAGGGTGTCTACCCTTGGTATCTTATAATAATCTACCAAGTATTGATATGTTTGTTGTGTCCTTTCACAAATCAATAATAAAATTCATTAGAAATACCATCAACTTGCTTATTATTAAAGCATGAGGATGTACACACCATCCAAGCAGAAGACATTCAACCTCAATTAATTGACATTTCAAGCATGATTATAAAGACAACCATAGCTTTCTTTAAACTAACCCACAAAAATTGTCTTATCAGCTCATGTGTCATTTTTGTGACACCAAGAAGAATAATGGAAAGTTACATAAGCCATTGTATGATTAGATGTCCACACATATCCCAAATCGGGGCACAATTCAATGTTTATGATTCATAGGTCCATTCATTAACAACCAAACAATTATTTGTAGCCCTGGTAATAGGTCTACCATACCAAATCTACTTTTAATTTAGCATAAACAATTGGTTATGCCATTGTTTTTAACATAGTTCTATTGAGATTATTATAATTTATCCACCTGTGTAGGCATGACATTTAAGCCATTCTGATAAAAGCATACATTTCTAACCATGGGAACAAATTTTATATCTCATTAAATGCCAACAAAATATCTTTCAGTACCTTTTAAGCACACTTTATACAACTGTTAGCAAATGCATTCAAACATTTTAGCTTAAATATGAATCCAAGATTAAGTTTTTGATAGTGAAATAGTTTTTAGTTTAATTATTCCTCTTATTATGAGGAGATATTATCATAGAAATCTACAAGTCTTTATGATAGCATTTGTAATAGTACAATCCCATCAAATTCCATCATATTTCAAAATCTAAATAGTTTTTTTCTCAACACATGTTATGTCTTATGCATAACTTTATCAACATTCATCACATAATACTAACACAAGATAGTAATTTGTACTGTAAAGTTACTTCTAATTTAATAATCACCGTTCATGGATTAGTGCAACATCCCACACCAACCACAATGAACATCGAATAAGCCATCCCAGGCATTCACATGCAACACAAAGGCTTACATCATGCTCTCCACCAATTTTTGAGCTCACATGATGGTTTAAGGATCACCATCCCACCATCTTATTGCACTTACTTCATGGTAGCATTTAAAGGTACCCAAGGTTCCAAATCTGCCTGATTAAGGCTTACATAAACCAACATACATTCTAGTCATGTTTTTAACATATCAAAAATTCATTTCAGAAAATTTATTCTAGGTATACATAATATAATGCCTTTTTTCACATCATGGTTATACTAACCAACCAATCACATATTTGTGATCTAGCAGGTACCACCTTGTTGATTTTGCATAAAAGTCCAACTTGCAGGACTAACTAGTGCTTTTTAAGGCTACATCAAGGAAGTTTTACAAGGATTATTTAACAATAACTTATAAGAGGTGGATAAAGAAGCACTTAAACATAAGGTGAACATTATCCATGAAGATTTCATAGCCAATATGTGGCGCTCATGGTGCACACTCTGAACGAATTAGATGGTTACTTTGTGTAAAGGGGAGAAGTGGGTTTTCATCCTACAAGAGACTCCACTCCCTAGCCCATACCTGGTTTAAACCATTATGGATATAGTGCTTCTCTACCCTTAACCTCATACTTATCTTGATGTTCATAACTAAAACAATGATGCACGATTACAAGATACATCACAACACTATAACTTGGCAGCTCAATCAGAGGATTTGATTTCAGAAAAGGAGTTACATTACATAATGATTAGTGTTCATAATTTTATTTACAATTTCATGGTTTAAAAACACAATATCACATACATAGCATGACATATATATAATTGAACACCCATATAGCCAGATTAATGATATAAAATGCTTGTGTGTTTCACATGGTTAATGAATTCCACACATCACAAGGGTTTATACAATATATAACAGTATACATGTATGAAGGAACTATGTAAGATAGGTGCACATTCACATACATGTAGTTATACCAAGTTATTTTCACATTACAATAATTAAGGACACTTGTTGGTGAAGCACAAGGGTGTATGCTTTCCATCTATCCACCTAATGTCTAGATGCCATCTTAATAACATCAAATATCTATCATATGATGCTATATACTCAGTCCTAGGGATCTCGTGTTCATGACCACCTTATTCTAAGGAAGTTTATGTTCCAATAGAGCTCATAAATATATTTCTATGAGTTTCAGAAGTTACCAATAATGTTTGTACTTCATGGATTAAACTCATAATACCTGATAACAATAACAGATCCCCAAGCTATCTAACCTACCCAAACAAATTAGTCACATTCATATTGCTAGGCCTTCTAGGCTTGAGTCATACCCTTGGTCCTCCCAATATATTATGACTTAGCATCATTGGATAGTTCACCTATGCAAGATATTGATGGTCACCAAGGTATGGTCTCTTGATTCCAATAACAAGATTATATCACTATTCTTCCAATTGAGTCACTCTAACGAGTCAAAATTTGAATAGTGATGCTTGCTTTGACACAACATCAATTTTGGAAAGGGTAAGCTTAGCTAAGGATAAAGGTGAATGTTATATTACCGTGGGAATTACAATCCCCCATAATAATTAAGTTTAATTGAAATCCATAGCAGACATCCCTAGGGATACCAACATTCATCTTAAGATCAAAAAATATATGTGATTATCATATCATCCTTATAGGATTAAATAATATTCATGATCATAATAAGCATTACCATGAAATCAAAACACACTCACCCACTTAATAGCTTATAGCCTTTTAGAGTTATGAAACCATAGGTTTTTTCATTTAACTCAAAGGAGGCCAAATTCTCATAACATGATCAAGCCTAAATTTGATTGAAATGCATATATATTCAGCACCAAATAATGTCTATCAACTTTTAAGATACATAATGGTTACAATCAGCTAGCCATAACAACATTTTAGACAAGACCTTCTCGATTATTGCTTATAAGTCCATTGCTTTGAACCAAACAATGCTTCCCAAGAAATTTTAATAGTATTAAAATGGTTTCAATGTCGCCACTAGTCACATATAGTCACATCTAAGCCAAGTCATAATTTATAGCTACTTACCAAAGCTATCAAGCAATGAAGCTGTATGAAATTTATACTAAATCATGACGAGTTTATTATATTAAAGAAAAAGGGGGGAGGAGGTAAGGGGAAACATTTATGATTAGTGGAGACAATTTTACTCCACTAAAATTATTTAACTTAAAATGTCATACTAGATCTAAAAAATTTAGCATTTGAGCTATTTTAAACAAATAATAACAAAATATTCAACTCCCTGAGCAAAAAATTTCAGCAGTCTTTATCCATAGAACTAACAATGGTTATCACAACCATTCAAGTTTCATAGGTCCCCAACGACTCATTAAGATGAGAGATCAATCTCTATTGACTTACTCAATTAAATCAACTTCTCGTACTCTATTAATCCCTCTAGGTTTAATTTGAACCCCTAGTCTTCCCTAGGTCGTAATGTTCCAAGCATCTAGGGAAGGCTTTCCCATACAAGCGAACAATAAATACCAAACATTATTCCCTAATTCTAAAGCAAAACCTTTATCACCTATCTCCCATCAACTTGCCCATACAAGTCAATGGTCAGTGGGTGAGGCTTGCCCTAACCCAATCAAATTTGGGAAGGGTTAACCTAACCAAGGCTAAGGGGTGATAAAAAAATTTATTGTATAAATTATGATTCCTTGAAATCATTTCTTTTGAGAAATGTACAAAAATTCCAGTATAGGAGAATTTATAGAATAAGACCTTATTATTTAGCCCAAAAAAGCTAAGTGCCTTGTGGATCACTTCATAATTCTGCCTGATTGAGACAATGCATTAGTCATAATATAACAACTTTTTAATTCCCATTGTTACCTAGAGTAGAAACACTACTCTGATACTAAATTAAACACCCCCAATTTTTTTGGTAATCACTTTACTTCAGAGTACAAAGTGGTATTATGTGTCAGGCCTAACCATCACTACCTGATGTGAGACAACATCTAAATGGATTTTCACACAAGGGTGCTCCTAACTAATACTCTATCAATTGGTAGTAGACATGTAACTAAGATTAAGTCACTAGTAAAGAGTTATATATGGGAGTGCATCCTCACTAAATATTATATAGTTTGGGGTGTATCGGGGTACATACACATGCCAATAGAGTCTAAACTCTATATGAATACTGGTAACTCCCACTAATAGGACCATTTAATGGTTAGTTAACCCTAATCAATCTCTTAGCATCTAATAGATTCTCATTTGAGAGCCGAAGATAACAACTACTCCCTATCCTACTCGTATCTTATTGCATATGTAAAAGCCATGGGTACAAGAGTAGATGACCCTGACATCTAACTCGATGTTAAATCTAATCATGGTAAGAGGGAAACAAAAAAAATTATTTAAGATATATATATATATATATATATATATATATATATATATATATATATATATATATATATATATATATATATATATATAAAATTTTAAGTCATTAAATCATATGATATAAAAGATGTCCCAAGGTGAATTCATATCCATTCAAATTGGCACATAAGGAAACCCAACCAACCAGCATGAGATGCACAGCTGATTAACAATGTAACCCATAATAGATTGGGCAAATCTATAGAGCTATTCATTGAGATTCCATAAATTGAATCTCAAATTTTGTAGCCCTATCACCATATACTTATCCAATGAAGTTTAAGTACACTTATCTCTGGATAAAAATAATAATCCCATAAGAGAGGGACTGATATCAAATAGTTAATATGGGTGACTCTACCGTTACCAACTAAGATCTTGATTACATCACTTAGTTTCAAGTGATTTATATAACAATAAGTCAAGAGGAGATATGCGCTGACTTGCCCCTTCATAAAAGCCTTCATACCAACATTATGTAAATGATTAAATCAATGTCCTACTATTAGGGAGATAAATTGATACATTACTTGGGCCTTAATCGAGAGCTAAAATAGGAACAACCATAGTATTTATACATTTTCAACACTTAAAAGATTTAACTTGCCATAACCAATCATCTAGCTAAAATCAACTTAATTGCTTTAGCACTAAGTGAACATGAAAAAAATAATAATATTAAAATGATTTAACTCCAAGCCTTGACGTATATATGCCAAACAACTTGCTAACATACCTGTAGGCTTACTAAATGGAAGGTAGAAATTATGTAAATCATGACTTTCGATAAATTGAAATGATATGATCAACATATTATGTTTGTATAGAACTACTTCATTTTAACTTATTATGTCTATTAAAATGAAACATAATCATTAAAAAAGGTCACATTTTATCGAGTGTTTATAACCAATGCAAGGAGGGCAACATATAATTAATTAAGGTGTATTGATAATCATTGACCTGAACTAGAACCATATAGGTAATTATCAATAGATTAATACACATGTAGAAACTTTTTAGCTCTAATAGGATACGACAAGCACCACGGTTCCATGGATATCTCATAAGTACTAAATCAAATTGTTACCAAGTACTTTCCTATACTGGTGATAATAGATTAATAAATACTTATAACTGTCAGGTTAACTTATTTCAAAGATATATTATTCGCTGAATTGTGCACAAAAGTCCAACAACTTGGTCCAATAAAGAGACCCATCAATAAATCCTTGAAAGTTCATTTATATTACTTTGAACTCAAGGAAGCCAAACATCCAAGGGTGTAAAGAGTTACCAAAGTAGTTTTAACCATAAGACATATCCATTAAGGATTGTTATGATTAAAAGATGTTGAAATAAAGTCACTTAAAGAGATTAGAATAGCTACAACTATGACTATGTATAATTTCTTTATTCTCTACTTTATACATGAAGAATTAAATCTAGATGAAACATAGGTTATTCAAACAAATCACAAGAGGTTTAGCAAGTATTCCAGAAGCAATATCAATCTATATTTTTACAACTTCGTATGGAAAAATGTCAATATCTCATCATGACTAAAAAGGTAATAATACTATGTTGTAACCTAAATCAAAATAATAATTTACCAAAGTAATGCACTTTTAACATTGCATACATAATCTTCCATGAATCATTAACCAGAATAATGGTTATCAAACCTTCATCATGGTTTAACACTCATCAAGAAGCTTCTTTAATTAAGATTGACCTCTCCTATTACAAAGGTAAGAGAGATTCAAATAGATATCCAACGTAAATCAATTGAGTCAATGACTTGGTATCAATAATCAATTCTACCTCAAAACCAATTTGTATTCTTATCCATACTGCTATAATCTTCTTTATGGTTTGAATATAACCGTATAAGACTTTCAATACAACCAAGAGATTTCAAACTTAAACATATAATATACCTTAAGTAAAACCACACTTCATGTCCAAAATTTAAATAAGAATAGTAACAATAATATAGTATGCTTCCGCTATGCCAAAATGGTAAAGATAGAACATTCCTGAATATGAAGTTAGAAGGATAAAAAATATCAAGAGTGCTATTGTTCATAAGGATTCATCTAATTTTAATTAACAATAGAAATAACAACCATCTAATTTTATCATGTATTTATAAGAGTACCATGTTACAACCATTCAATAATTATGGAAGATCAAAATTATATACCAAAATCCACTGATGCATGATACTCATGCATCGTGATGCTACCCTGCATGCAGTATACATCACCATGTGCATGTACCACTAACATAATAATGCCACACCATTATGACTCATGGTGTGATCATCAAAATTATTTACATTAATGAAACTACTATGAGTAGCAGTGGATATACAACATACTAAACATGTTGCATCCATCAATCGAAGCACAAAAATACAATCCATAGATGATAAGTACACAATCTATAAGGTGTCAAATCCCCAAGGTACAGCCTAATGTTAGTTAGATGGTGGAATCAGGCATCTAAGTTTTACTAAGAAGTTATGAGCATACATGTGACACACACAATGGTCCACATTATAATAGTCAATCACTCGATAAAAACTACTCAAAGAAGCAGACAAAAATATCAAGTCTAACACACTAACCAAGACCATAAGAAATAGTAGCTTGTACAACACCCAAATTACACATGCACCAAGGAAAAGACATTTGTCCAAGGGAACGTGAGATTTTTGCTTAGCCTTTTATTATTGGATTCAAACTCAAAAAGGTAGATTCAAGGATGAATTCAATTTCATAAATTTGGAGCCTCAATGCTTAAAAAGCCAAGCTAGATTATGCTACCTAGAGATTCTCATGCCACCTCAACCTTACACAAATTCACATAACTGGAAATGACTCAAGATCTTAATAGAGCTCAGTCAAAGGAGAATTTGGATTTGTGTCATTATTTGATACAACATGACCAATAACCGGTTTAACACTCCATGGTGCTTATATATATATATATATATATATATATATATATATATATATATATATATATATATATATATATATATATATATATATATATATATATATATATATATATATATATATATATATATATCACACTGCATTCCATGGTTGAGATAAAATTATAAAGTGCAGTCCAAAGAGAAAAAGAGGCTAAGCTTAGCAAATATCAAAACCCAAATAATCCACATTTAGCCCAATTTTTAATGATAACATAATTGATAAATTCACACCCCTAAACCATGGTCTAGAAACATTATAAAGGCACACACACATAATTGACCCCCATAGGGGAAAAAAATGAAATCATATTAATCTGACATTTAAGCACAAGCCACGCTTCATTAAATCAAAGGAGGTTATAAAATTGAGTTTGGAAATAATTATACAAGTGTAATTAAATTCATATTCAACCAACAAACAACTCAAACTTTTAAAACCTTTATCTAATAGGGGGATCGACCCAATTGATTCAAACAGTAGTGGAAGACATAACAATTAATTTTTATTGTTGTACCAAACAAGGATGAAAATAACTAAAAGGTGCATTATATTAGTAAAATTTGACTTTAATTGGTCAAATTTGAAACCCTCATAATATAAATTTTGTTCCCAATGGTTAAATTAATTAATCATGTATTTAATTACTTAGTCTGTTAGAGATTATGTTTTGGGCCAAATTTTTGGACACACCCTACAACCATGTAGAAATTCATAACATCCATGGTGGTTTAATTAAAGACCAAGATACCTCTTGTAATGCCTAAAAGGGGTTTAAAATGGATACACAAAATTTGGGTATTTAACGATACCCTGCTCAATAGGGTTATGTAATTAACCCATATGGGGTGAACCCTACAACTTTTTATTTCCATGAAAATAATTTCAAAATTTAAATTGTGCTTCATCAACAAGGTGACTTACACATCATAAAACAATTATAGTGCTAGATTATCAAAATAGGTATAGTCAAATCAATTGATTTATATGGGTGTATAAGTATATGTGTTCATTTATTTTATGAGAAACCCCCATAAAAATACAAAACCATTAGTTTCATCCTTATCCATGAAAAATTAAGGATAAAACTTACATGTAAAAATTATTGCAAACTCATAAGGCCAGGTCACTTGCCATCTATTCGTTCCCTAGCTCACCACAGTTTGCCCTGGAGGACTCAGGTCTTCCTCTAGCAAATCTCGACTCTTTCCCCAACTCCTACATCCTAGGTAGAATGTCATGGATTCCATATAAACAATAAAACTCCTCTTTTGACAAATTCCCCACTCCAATGCCATGATGTTAAGTAGGGCCTCCATGTCGGGGGTTTTCCAAAAATATTAATGCAGAAAATAATGGTGGTAGTGGGGCACCAAACTAGGACAAGATAATGAAGATTTAAATAACTCCTTATATGACTTTCCATAATCTTTTTTTTCAAAACTCTCCCAAGCTTTCAATGCAAAAGTACCAAGGTGCCAGGTTAAAAAAATACTAATAATGCTAAGTCAAGCCAAATCAACATCATGCCAAAACTAAGTTTTTTCAATGAATAATATATTCATAATATACTTAGGAAAGTCAATGAATCAAACCATTATACACAAATCAATACATTTCAACACAATAATACTTATCATATGATTATGGGATTTAATAACCCAAGTCGTGTTCTAACCACACCAAAGGGACCCATATAATGTTATAATGCCATAACTAAGGTTTAATATTCAAACAATAAAATATACCCGAGGAAAGTGAAAATTCAAACCAATAATGCCCAGGAGACCTATTACACAATCACACACACAAAAATAAATTTGATCACGTGACACAAATAGGACAATCAAAGATCCCCTAACAATAAAGCATAAACATGAAATAGTGACAAATAATCACACACAATAATAAAAAGACAATAAAAGATGAAGTAATTGTAATAAAAAGACTCAAATGAATTGTGGCTATAAATTGTTAGAGTATGTATATCATGTATTTTCTTATGTTTACTAGTGTATTAACCGGCTATTTTATCTTGTAGTGGGTTTGTCCTATATGAGTATTTATCCCACATTGGTTAGATTAGCTAGATTAGTATTTTGCCTTGCCTATATAAGCAAGTGTTTACCTTTATGCTAGAATCTCATTATCTCATAGTCTAAATAATCATTTGATTTGATTTGTGTTGCATTTCATTTGTTTACAGCTAAATTTGTGATTTTATTATTGATAACTCTTTGGATATTGGCTTCATGGAATGTTTTTACCATTCCTAATATGGCACCAAAGCATTGGAGAGTTGCAACCATCCATTAACTTGTTAGATTTTTTCAAGCAATTCTACTTGTATTAAATAATTTTATTTGTTTTCAAGTATTCTACCAACCACTCTAGCACCTCTTTTTTTTAGCTTTGACATTCTTGTTGAAGCATTTGTCATACAATGTTCTCATTGGCATAGGTGGTATCCTCATCTACTTGGGATTTATACATAAGAGATATGCATTTTACCTTTTGGAACTCTTTCCTTTGATAAGTGCACTAGAGTTTTTTTTCTTTTCCAGCTCTACGTGCTTTGGAAGAAAACTTGGCACCCTTGAGGACTATGTGGCACCATTTTTCTTATGGAAAATTTGGTTGGAGGAGAGAGAAAGCATTACAAGGAATTGGATTAGAGAGTTTCTACATTAGACTATGTAAGGAGTGTCAGGTTTTCCTAGCTCGATGTTTCTTCTAATTACATTAAAGTTTTAAGATCTGCATTGAGTGCATATATGTTGGCATTGATCTTCCAGGGGTTGGAGGGAGAGTGTTTGTTGCTATGTGGAGGACAAGGACTATGCTTTGAAGTTTTGCATCAGAGCATGGTATTGAGAGGATGCCATACTATTGATAAGGTTTGCTTAAAAGGGTCATGATATCCATACCTCATTCCTTTTCACATCACCAAACTCTTTTGAAGTTTGTGACTTTGACATCTACAACCTGCATGGAGGAGAGTGGCGTTTCCTTTAGCTGGAAGGATTGACTCTATGTATTATGATTTTAAAGAAGGGTCTGCATTGATAGCGTAGAGTTTTGTGGACTACGTTGAAGACCAATGTTTCTTTTTTCATCTGCATTTTTAATAGGTCTAAGTTAGTGTTGGAAGGTTGCACTTCTGTGGAGCGTGGAAGGAGAAAATAGAAAACCTCTAATGCAATGAGTTTCCTCAAGTCTACATAGAAAGTTATGTGCATTCTTTTATTTTTTAGGTCTAAAAGGAGTCAAAAATCCTTTATTTACTTCCTTCACCAGTTGTAATTCATTATTTCTCTTAAAAATCAGCTGTCAATTCATTAATTTTGCCTTATAAGCTATATTTTTCTTAAAAGAGGAAGTCAAACTCGCTTGCATGCATACCAAGGTAACCAAAAATATTATTTTTCCCTTTGGTTGATTTTTTTTAAGTCTGTGGCAAAATTTCAGTTCCAATCAATGGTTGGATGTTTTTGTTTGTCACTAATTTGGTCTCAAATTCCAATTTGTAGTGTTTTTTAATTGTTTTGGTCCATTTTTATGAGAAATCAAAATGCTTAAAAATTTTGAATCGTAACTCAGATTTGATTTTTGTTTTTTTCAAAAGTGCGTTTTTTTCAATTCTGTATCTATTGGTGTCATTAAATTGTAAAAACTTACTATTTTATAAAGTGCCAAAATTTGGGAGGGGGGGGTCCTATAATACAATCTTTTGGGGGGTTGTCTTGGTGTCAATTTTTGTGCACCCTTTGCATTCTTTATGCTTTTGGTGATTAGTTGGCATGGAATTTACATTTCGAATTGATCATTATGAGCCTTTGACTACATACAATTACCACACATGGAGACCTAAAATAGAGACTATCATAAAGTGCAAAGGATTATGGTCCCTAATGAACAAAACACAACCAAAGTTTACAAGAGAATTTAAAAAAATTCAGCATCAGTGTAAGTTTGAAAAATGTATGGGCTTGATTGGGAGTTATGTAAATGATAGTCTCTTATTTTATTTTATTGGGTGTGATTCTCTATTTAAAAAGTGGACTAAGTTAAACGGGTTGTTTGGGAAGGTAGACCACTTAAGAGCAATGCAACTTGAAGTGGAGCTTACTTCAATAAATCCAGAGGACTTTGCTTCTATTGTATATTATCTCATAATATTTAAACATTTATTGACACAGTTGAAGGGGAGTGGTCGAGATAAAAAGGATGAAGAGTGTTTATACTTAATCTTGTCTAAGTTTAGTGGCCCATTCCAAATCTTTGCATCTACCTTTTTCTCTAGTATGGATGCCTTATGTACTACAGTCAAAATGCCAGGTCTTGAGTTATTTTATGAAAGACTCATTACAGAGGAATCCAAATTGTCTCACCTTGAGTCTTCCACCTTTCAAAAAGAATTAGTGGCCTCACATCCTAAGTCTAAGAGAAATTTTAAGGGTAAGAAGAAAAACACTCTTCCTCCACCTCAAAATATGCCTAAGGCCACCAAAAATTCTACATCTAAACCCAAACCATCTTCCAAATCCAAGAATAAGTTTAACCTATCTTGCTCCTATTGTTGGGGACTGGTCATGAAGAGTCTAGGTGTTTTAAAAGAATTCAAGCCTTAGAGGATGCCATTAGGAAACACAAGATCTTTATCTTCACTCCTTCCCCATCTCATGAGCATGGGAAAGCACTTAATGTTGTCGAGAGATCATAGTTACCTATTTTAGATAGTTGGGTTCTAGATTTAGGTGCTTTACCCATATGACTTCTACCAAGGAATCCTTTGTATCTCTTGGTCTGAGTTCCACTTCTAACATTGAGGTTAGAGATTTTTCCTTCATTTTTGTTAAAGGGAAGGGTGACCTATATCTAGATCGTGGTCGCATCAATGATGCATTATATGTTCCAGACATCACCACCAATCTAATTTTAGTTTATCATATTTGATATTATGGTCAGGGTAAGATAGTGACTTTCACACCATAGGGTGCTAAAGTTTGAGCTTTGTTAGAACCACATACACTCATTGTATAGGGTGTTGTTGATCATAGTTATCAACTTTATTATTTTTAGAGTTTTGATGATACTCCTCCTTTAGGGACGTGTTTAGTTTCTCATGTAAATTATGAGAGTCAACTTTAGCATGAGAGATTTGGACACCTAAAATACATATATTTGAAGGAGTTGAGCACTCATAGTATGGTAGAGGGTCCTCCTATAGTTTCATGTCTTGATGAAGTCTGCCCTAGTTTTGCATTGGGGAAACAACATCAAGATCTATTTCCAAAAGGCATGTCCAAGAGAGCTTCTTTGCCACTTAAGCTTGTGCATAGTGATTTGATGGTCTTTCCTACTCCTTTTAACAAAGCTAAGTATGCACTTACCTTCATTAAAAATTTATCGAGGTGTACTTGGGTTTATTTTCTAAAGTGCAAGAGTGATGTATTTGCTCACTTCAAAGCCTTTAAGGCTTTGGTCAAGAAATAATCATCGAGTTGCATCAAGAAGCTTCGTACAAATAATGGGGGGGAATAATTCAATCAAGAGTTCATTGATTTTTTAGCATCCCATGGTATTATTCGCCAGCATTCTATTGCACACAATCCATAAAAAAATGGCTTAGTAGATATGAAGAACCAAACTTTGAAGGAGATAACTAACTGCATGATGCATTCATGGGATTTACCTCCTATCTATTGGGCATAAGTAGATAACTGTGTGAACTACATTCATAACCACACACTACATCAAACACTTGCACATATGACTCTAGAGGAGGCTTGGTATGGAACCAAGCCTGATGTCTTATTTTTTTAATTCTTTGGGAGCCGTTCTTAATATTTTATACCAAAGAAGAAAATGAAAGCATTAGATAAGAAGAGCAAACCTTTGGTTTTTGTAGGGTATTGTGAGGACATGAGAGATTATCATCTTTTAGACCCTGATACTCATGATGTTCATTTTCAAACACATGTATAATTTGATGAGTGTTTCACATCTCATGACTCTTCATATTCTTCCATGCCTTTTTCTTTTTTTCTTGATTCACTTCCTCTTGAGGATTCATTCTTTGAAAAGCTAGTTTAAGAGATTCCTGAAGAGGTCATAAAAAATGAGAATCTTGTTCACATTGATGTTGTCACTATGCCTAGGTGGGATCATACTATAGTTGATGAGGTAACACCATTCATATAAAATCTTACACCTACTCGACATCATCATGCACATTTTATGGTTAATAAAATTTGGTCTCAGGTATTATTTGAGGATCCACTATCTTTTTCACAAGCTCATGGGATACAAGAGTGGGATGATGCGATGACAAATGAGTATTCTTCATTGATGAAGAATCACACTTGGGATTTAGTCACTCTTCCTAAGTGAATAAAGTTGGTTAAATGGATTTACCACACTAAGTATGCAGTTGATGGGTCCATTGATAAGTATAAAGCACATCTTGTTGCAAAGAGATTATCATAAGTCAAAGGTATTGACCACTCTAAGACTTTTGCACCCATTACCAAGATGGATTATGTTCATTATGTAATTTATATAGATGCATAAAAAGGCTGTCTAATATATCAGATGGACATTAAGAGTGCCTTCTTGCATGGAGAATTGCATGAAAAAATCTATATGGAACAACTTGCTAGGTTTTTTCATGATTCTTCTTCTCTTGTTTGTCGATTTAAGAGGTCTCTTTACTATCTCAAACTGGCCCCTCAAGCTTTGTATGAGAAGATGGATTCTTTTCTTCTCTCTATTAGCTTTGTTTGCTGCTACTCTGATCCCACATTGTATATTCAATGTATTGGGGAGGACATTGTTATTTTGGTCTTGTATGTTGATAATTTGCTTCTTACAAGTAGCTCCTCATCTCAGATTCAGACTATCCAACATGCAATTTTAACATAGTTCAACATGATAGATCTTGGCCTTCTAAATTTCTTCCTTGGTCTATAGATTTCACATATTTCACAGTCAGATATAGGGATTTATTTGAGTCAATAGAAGTACACCCTTGATCTTCTTCAATATTTTGGTATCGCTGATTGCAAGCCATTTCCTTCTCCTTTTTAGTCTGGAGTGACTCTCATTGCCTCTTGTACTAATCCACTTTGTGATCCTACATTGTATAGGCAAATGGTAGGGAGTCTTATGTATTTGACCCATACTCTCCCCAACATTTCATTTGTATTTGAGCTTGTATCTAGATTTGTACATGCCCCTCATGATAGTCATTGGTAGGCTACCAAGAGGATCTTATGATATCTATGAGACACTAATCATTTTGGATTATAATACACCAGGTGTTCTACTTAGTTGATTGGATACAGTGATTCATATTGGACATATTCTCTTGATGATAGGCATGCCACTTTTGGCTACATATTTTGTCTTGATTCTTCACTTATTGTTTGGTTGTGCAAGAAGCAATTGGATATTACACTATCATATACAGAGGTTGAGTACAGGGGAAAATTTTTAGTGACTCAGTAAGTTTTTTGGCTTCATGAGTTGTTGACAGAGTTTGGATTCATGTAGGATTCACCCACTGTAATTTGGTGTGACAACCAGAGTGTAATTCATATACCTCACAACCTAGTTGAGCATCAACAAACTAAAGCACATTGAGGTACATATGCACTTCATTCCTTAGCACATTCAAGATGGTGTTATTAGCAGTAGGTTGAAGACATATTCATGAAGCCTTTTGCATCACCTTGTTTCCTTGAGTTGCATAGAATGTTTAGGGTTTCATAAGTTGTTCTTCAGGGGTGTTCATGAGGACATCTTCATTCTTCATTTCATGGATACATATTGTACATAAGTACCTTATTAGGGCTTGTTATTGGGACTCATTCTGTGGATATGCTACTATTTATTTTTTGGTTTTTGTTATCCCTTACCTTCACTTTAAGGGGGGTGCTAGAGTATGTATTTCATGTATTTTCTCATGTTTGCTAGTATATTATCTAGCTATTTTGTCTTGTAGTGGGTTTGTCTTATATGAGGATTTATCCCACATTGGTTAGATTAGCTAGATTAATATTTATCTTTGCCTATATAAGTAAGTGCTTACCTTTGTACTAGCATCCCATTATCTCATAGTCTGAATAATCATTTGATTTGCCTTGTGTTGCATTTCATTTGTTTGCAACTACATTTGTGATGGTCTTATTGATAACTCAAATTTTGGCTTCATGGAATGTTTTTACCATTCCTAACATAACTGTCACATGTTGTTTTACCTATCGGTACCAATCCTGACTGCTCATAAACTTTTCCTTATTTTTATAGCATTCAAAGTCCACCAACGAGCCTAGATCACTCAACTTGTTCTTATAGACACCAAATAAAACATCATCATTACCTACTCAAGGAATGCACATCAAATAGTAATAAAATATAATATGAACATAATAAAATAATATGTCATAACTGAAGTAGGCATATACATCTACTAAATAATGAATCATAATCAATATTATAGTGTCCCAAAACAAAATAATCAACTGTACGGAGTAGTCAAAATGCTAATCTGGCTAAGATAATCCTGTAAGGTTAGCATGCCAACAATAATGTAATGCATCTTGAAGCAGGGTGGTAACAAAAGGGTGGAAGTACGACCACCTATTTACTATTTTTTTTGTTTGAAATGGTTCATCTATTTGAAAACCCCCTATTTGATTCACTTAAACTCCACCATTTTCAAAAAAATCTAGTAGTTTATAAATAAGATTCAAAATACTACCTTTTATGTTTTTAAGTTTTTTTAAATTTTCAATATAGACATCTCAATCTTTTTATCCAAATTCAAGGGTCTCTATTTTCCACAAAAATGCATCATAGCATGCCCTCCTTTTGACCCCCCATCTTGATGCACTTACCCAAAATAGGGTCAACATTATTAATTTA
Organism: Torreya grandis; assembly: GCA_037957365.1. Taxonomy (NCBI): domain Eukaryota; kingdom Viridiplantae; phylum Streptophyta; class Pinopsida; order Cupressales; family Taxaceae; genus Torreya; species Torreya grandis. Next base: position 2,979,283 of record JARHVA010000359.1, read on the forward strand.
TTTGTTGAAATTTTTTTACATCCAATCTTTTGGATGATTATTCTAGTGGATGTTTTTAATATGAATATTAAGATTTTGTTTAAATAATATTTTATTATTTTTAAAATAAAGCCTTTGAAGTGAGAATTACTGGAGGAGTAGTTACATTAATATTATATATATCTCCTTTATGTACATATACACTTTTTAAATATTATAAATTGTGACAAATAGGAGATTTCCCATTTGTGTTGTAGTTGGGATTTCTGTTTTCACTCTGGTAGGGTTTTATCCATCCACGCTATTGATTCAGCCCTTGGTTCTTTACTTGACTAGCCTTGTGTCATACCATGGCCTAAAGCACCTATAAGAGTTAGCATTTATTATTGTTTAGGGTTTCTCACCTTTGGGTGAGGCCAATCTTTATAATGTCTTCTCCCCATTCTATCCTAGTTGTTTTAGCTGTGAATAAGAATGGATGAGTACTGAGTAATGGCCCCCTAAAAGAATCCAATGAAGTTTGTCCTGAAGGTATACCATGAGGTAATGCTTTAGAACCTGATGTTATATTTCCCATTCCTAAATTTAATTCTACATGCCAATGGTTAGAGAAATTTTGTTTAATAGGATATTTTGTTGAGAGAATCCCCTTTGAAAGTATGCTACGATCTTGGGTTCAAAATCACTAAGCATCTCATGGCATTAAGCTGGAGAGCATCCAAAACATGACTAAGGTTTTTTTCTCTTCCACTTTTCTGACCCATCCCATGCCAGAGAAATCATCCATAAGTCTGCCACTTGGTATGTTAGGAACTCGCTAATGGTTCTCTCTCCCTGGACATAAGACTTTATGGTCTCAGAGAATTCCACTCTTAAAGTCCTAGTTTTGGTTGAATTCCCAGGCCTCCCACTCCCATGCTAGCACTTTATTCACTAGATAGCATCCTCCATAGGCCGTGTGGTTTGTCATGAACAAAACCAGTTCTACTCTGCCAAATCACAAAAAAGGGTCTACGTAGAAGTAGACCTATCTTGAGACCTCAAAGAGTTTTTGGAAATCCAAGTTGGGGATGTAAGGCACTCACAACGAGTCATGTAAATTAACTTGCCTAAAACTTGACTCTGCTACCAAGCCACAAACCATAAGATATAAGATTGCCCCCTTCAGGTGGCTCACAATAATGCGTCCACTTGCACAACCTCTGCCCCAAGTCCTTTTTTGAAGCTAATAAGATACCAACTAAAGATGGTTGGACTCAGGTTGGGAAGAAGAACACTCACACCAAAGTTGTAAACTCAATTATTTCTCTCAAAGGAGGTAAACCATCTTTGAATAATGGCCCACAGGAGCAAGCTCCTATTGTAAAAGATCTCTCACTGACTGTAGCTCTAAAATTGGTAGAAAAGCCCAGAGTGTTCAACATTCCTCTAGCTACTAACATTTTATTCCAATGTGTCAAGGCCTCAAGGCCCAATCCGTCAGAATAATAGCCAACTACCCTCTCACTTCCTGCTCTGCAGGATACACCCAAATGCTCTCACAACCCTCCTGAAAGAGTTGATGAGGTAGAGGAAGGAGAGTTTCTAGCTGACCTTGATTTGAGGAAACAATATGAGTTCTTGAGTGCCAATAGTGGGCACTTCCTACAAAATTGATATGATGCCCTAGAAGGGATGAACTCAGAGGACATGTCCCTTGACACCCATCATCTATGAATTAATTTTCATGGAATTTTTGGGGTCTCATAGATCCAAAATGCAAGTTTGTTGTGCATGATTTCAAAAATAAGTTTCCCAAGTTGGACATTCTCTGTATGTAGGAAGTCAAGGTGGTGGATTTTTTTATTGATGGTTGTTAGTAATTCCATCTGGCATGACAATATCATTCTTCATAGCAACCATGCCATAGGATGTGGAGGGGTGATCACATTCATTTCTCCAAGGTGGTAGCCACACTTAGTGCAATCTAGTGTGGGCACCACCAATTGGTTAGTTTGGGATGTTTTTAGCATTGAAATCCACTCCTTTGGCTTTATTAATATTTATGTCTTGAATGATACTTTGGAGTGTTCTCATTTATGGTGATGGATAGCAAATTATCTTCTTGATGCCCATTAGTTATTATGTAGTGACTTTAATAAGGTGACATCTCCCAAGGATAAATTAGGCCACTTGCTTATGAGGTGGGCAACTGGTGAAAGGGAGGCATGGTTTTACATGTGCACTAAATGGTGCCTTTATGACCCTAATTTAAATTGTCAACCTATAGATAGAGTTTGCTACACTTGAAGTAATTTTAGGGAAGGCCCCGCTCATATTTTGAAGCATCTAAATAGGGTAATGATGTCCACCCAATCGTACTTCTTTTTTGATAATGACTTTTTTTATTTAATGTAGGTGTTGTTGGATTTTGGGCTTTTTGATCACTCCTTGATTTGATTTCATGTGACATGGTAATTCATGAAACCCAAAGTCCATAAAATGCAATTCTTCCTTAACACCTCCTTACTCAAGGATGGGCCCATGGTGGCACACATTAAGAGAGTTTGGAATTTAGATCCACACCCTTCTAAAGATTCTAGTTGGATTCTTTGGTGGAATGATGCCATCAGGAGGACCTCACACTTTCTACAGATCTATGGTCACCAACTTGCCAAAATTCAGAGAAACTCCTACTTTGTCACTATTTTAGAGCTAAGCCATGTGGCTCTAGCTCTAGAAAAGGATCCCTTTAATGAGATCTTATAGGTGAGAGTTGCTTCCTTAAGGCATCACATTTATAGATAACTACAATGCCCTGGGAGCCCAAGTCAAATCCATGCTTCATTGCCTTAAAATAAGGGACAAAGCTTCTAAGGAGTTCTTTAAATTACTGCAAGCCAAAAACTTGAAGCAAAAAATTCAACTCATTTTTGAGGCAGGTAACAGACTCATAAAAACTCCATAGATTGTGCAATATTTCACCCACCATTATCAACAAGTGTTCAAAGCTCAAGCATCTTCGGCTGAGTGTGAAACTGCCCTTCAACAATGCCTTTCAGTGGTGTCATGCAAACTCACTCCCACCCAGTAGGTGATTTGTGACAAGCCCCTCACTATTGATGATTTGCATGAAGCATTATCTCACATGGCTAATGACAAAGCCCCTAGCATTGATGGCTTTCCCTGTGAGTTCTACAAAACTCTTTGGGATCTTGTGGGTAGTGATTTGCATAAGGTTTATCAAGAAGCATTTTGTACACATTCATTGGGTAAAAATATAAATAAAGGAAATATCAAATTCATACCTAAGTAGGGAGATCCTGAGTTGATCTGCAATTGGCATCCCATCACCCTCCTGAATGTTTCCTATAAAATTATTGCCAAAGTTCTGGCAATCTGACTATAGAATATGTTGCCTCTCATTGTGCGTCTAGAACAAACAGGATTCATTAGAAGCCATTATATCTTGGATAACATCATTACCATCTGGGAAGGGATGGATTGGGCTAGGTGGTCTAAGCAACAAACTATGTTTAACAACATTAACTTTGAAAAAGCTTATGATTGTATCGAGTGGCCTTTTATCCTAGCTATGCTTTGGGCTTTGGGTTTCAGGCCCATCTTCATTCAAATTGTTCAGATGCTTTTCTCTGATGCCTCAACTATCCTCTCCATTAATGGAGTCACCTCTAAGAAATTAGGATTATTCCATTCCATTCACCAAGGGTGCCCTCTAGCTCCCACCTTTTATGTTCTTGCTGCTGAGGGTTTTGGATATCTTCTTAGCAATGCCCAAGCTAGTGGCCTTGTTAAGGGAATTTATCTCCCTCCTGATGTAGCTAATCTCTATGAATATATGCAATTGATTAATGGCCACTTTATAGATGAATCCTTCCTTATCCTCATTAAAGATGAAACTAATGTGGAAAATTCCTTATAGTGTCTTGACACCTTTTGCCTGACCTCTGGTTCCAACATCCAATGGCAGAAAACTTGTTGCTATAGATAGTCTTGCCTCCCTTCGCTAGCATGGGCTGCTAAATTCAATTGGAAGTGGATCCAACATGATGAAATATTTAAATTCCTTGGCATCCCCTTTGCTTTCGATGTTTCACCACCCTTATTGCGGTAATATGTTATTAGCAGAGTTGCCAAGAAACTAGAATACTAGGTGACCAAGTCTCTTTCCCTGGCAGGCAAATTTCAAATTTGCTAAAAAATTCTTGCATCCACCCATGTGTATTACTCATCATGCTGGGTGCCTTTCTAAAGAATCTTACTAGAAGTTGGAAAAATTGCTCCAAGATTTCCTTTGGGTAAAGTCCCCACAAGGTAAAGGAGTCCATAGGGTGGCTTGGGAATATTACTACCTCACACGTGAAGCTGAAGGGATGGGACTCATCAACATAGCTCGGTAAGGAACTACTTTATGTGTCAAATGGATTGTGTGGGCCATTAAGGGCCTAGAAGCTTGGAAGTTATTATTCAAACACTGTATCTCCTCAGGCTTGCCCAAGGGCAAGAAAGCCTGAAAAGGGCTCAATGTCCCCAATTTGCTTTTCATCCAGTCTCCTATCTAGATCACTGGATCCTTTGTGGCCAAAAGCATCTAGAAAGGCTTGGGAAAATATTAAGCCATGGCTTCTCTAGAATGGTTATGATTTTTGTAATGGGCATTTTGCTAACTCCCACTCTCTGTGGTGGTCTCCCATTTTTTATTAAAATGAAGTGCCCCTAGTAGAAGTCCCTTGGATCAACGCCCTCAAGCTTTTTCATAGAGAAATTCATTTCATCTAAGATATCTTCTGTAGATGTTCTCGCTCTTAGCTATCTTGGGAGGAGGCAAAAGCTAAATTTTGTTAACCAATGTAGATTAGGAATCTTACCAGGTAATTCTCAATGTCGTCCTAGCTTCTATGCTCCATAAAATCTCAGTTCATTCCACTTGGCCATGGTGGAAGGACTGGAAATGGTATGTTGAGACCCCATTCCATAATTATACTCCTCGATTAGGCTATGCTTGGATCACCCTCTATTTTCCCATGGTTGACAAGCTTAACACCTGTTGGGGGCTACACTCATTTGTTAAGACATGGAGCTTTCACTTTAACACTATCTGGGGGGCTTGTGTGGAGCCCAAGCTTACCCATTTTTCTTGGTGTATACTACACCAAGGCTTGCCTATTGGCAAAAGACTTGTTTAGCTTGGAGTTCACCAACGTACTTGCCCCTTCTATGGCCACCTTGAGATGCCCCCTCATTTCTTATGGTACTATTCCAAAGCTCAAAGGGTCTGGACTTGGATCCATGATCTCTTAAGGGATTTCCAACCTGAATTCTTCCTTTGACAACATATCCTCCTAGGGAGAAACACACATTGCCCTTCAATTGCATGCAAGTTTGGCATACTTTCAGAGTCGAGATTCTCTTCTGGATTTGGAAAGAAAGAAATAATTATGTGTTTAATCATGACTCTACTGATTGTAATGTTTTTTCTTTGCATAAATCTTCTATCATCGCTAATGTTCTTTTATAGATTCAAGTCCAAGCCAATAAAGTGGCTATGGAGCTTGGGTATCTTCAAGGTCTCATCTCCCATTGAGGAGATGCTCTTTGCACTATGGCTCGAGTTTTGCCTTCTCCACCCAAGGATCCTAGATTGGATGACAAAGTGCCTTGATCACCTCATGGTGGGCATCATCGTAGCTGTTCTAGATGTCACTCTCACAATGACACCCTGTACCAACGTGTTTCCCCTCCTGGGAAGCAACGAGGGTGGTAGCCATCGCCTCCTTCCCCTATTAGGCAGGACAGTCGGGGTGCTCCTCCTCCTCCTCTGTGCCAAGATGCTTGGAGGGCGCCACCTGGAGGTTGTGCGAACATGAGGGATAAGTTCCCCAAGATCTCTTTGGCTATCTCACCCACTTAGACACAAGAAGATGAGGATATGAACGCTGCCCAAGTTATTGGCTGGTAGCCTATTCCAGATGGCAATGATTTGTCAAGCTTGGGCTAGGGTCTTAATGATATGGATCTTTCTCCTGCTGGCCTTGTTCTTGCTGCATAGAAGTTATCTCTTTTTATGACTTTGTGATTTAGCTGCTTGTTTCTAAGTTCTACCTGGGTGATACTTTGATACTTTAGTACTTTGATTTTGCTCCTAGACTCCGCCTAGTGTATTATGGCGTGCTCTCATACCACCTTTTAAAAAAAAATTATTTATATATTTTTATTTAATTAATATATGAATATATTTCATCCAAAAAAAATCATAAACTAGAGTTAGGGATAATTAAAGTGAAAGAATGTAATTTCATATATATATATATATATAAAACAAACTTTTTAGCGAATAAGAATTTCAGTCAAAGTGAGCTTTCCTAATTCTTATTTAAGTGTATGTGAATGGTTGTAATATAATTATATTTTGGTATTGAAAAATACTTAGTGTGGAATCATCAATATAATTGGTCTTTGAGTTGTGGTCAAGTTTATAAGGTATGTCAGTTAAATAATTTTATCTATATAAAATATATGTTAGTTGGTGTGGAACATTTAATCGATAGCAAGTATGTGAATTTTTTACAAAAATAAAGTTCATCAATAATATTTATTAATATTGTTTATTTTTACATTTTTATTTTTTTTGTGTTTATAAACCTTTATTTATGGGTTGATGTTTTTTTTATTTTTTATTTATTTTAGAGAGAGTTAGATTTTGACTTTTATTTATAGGTTGATATTTCTTTTGATTTTTATTTGTTTGAGAGAAAGTGTTTTCATAATATATGAAGTAAAGAATATTTTTTTGGTGAACCATCATTAAGATGAGAGAAACTATTTTTTAATAATATATCTTGAAATATTAATTCAAATAAAATTACATAATTTACCTACAAAAATTATTCTTTACTCTATTTATTTACTTAAAAGTAAAGAAAATATTGTACACTAATTTATATTTACACATTTTAAAAAAATGAAAATAAAAAAATCACCTCAAAACATAATCAAACTTTTCTATTATATCCAAAAAAAATTAAAATTATTATTGATTTTTTATTATTTAATTTTTTAAAATTTTAAAAAACATATACCAAGCATTGACAATTCTTAAAAATAAAGTGTTCACACCACCATCCAATATTTATAATAATTTTTTTACAATAAAATTAACAATCATAATTTATAGAAGAAAAATTTAATTATTTTATATTATTTATTTTTTATTTTTTTTATAATTCTTTTATTTTATATATCTTACTATATTTTTATGTCTTTGATCATCTATGAAGATTAATACATTTATTTAGTATGCTTAACTCATTATATTATATAGGTTTAAGCAGAATTTTGTTAAAATATAAATAATCAAAATGTTTTAATATATTTTTAGAAAATAATTTGTAGAAATTAAATTGAAAGATTTTTAAAAAAAAAAAAATATTTTAAATTATTTTCTAAATTAAATTAAAGTCTTGTCAAAAACATGTTGACTTGTTTTGTTGTAGATAACAAAATCTTATAAAAAATATTGAATGACTTTTAATTTATAAAACTATTTTACATGTTTGATTTGTTTTATTATAAAAATTTATTGAAAGATCTGTCAAAAATATTAAGTGACCATTTTTTCAATCTATTTTTTTTTTAAATGTCTAGAGGAAGCAATAACGTCTTTGATCCTCTTTTCAATCTTTTTCTTTTTGATATTTAGAAGAATCAATAACTTCTTTAACCCTTTTTTCGATTTTTTTGTTTTTGATGTCTAGAAGAATCAATAACATCTTTGATCCTCTTTTTAATTTTTTGTTTTTGATGTCTAGAGGAATCAAATGTAAAGAAAAATCAATAACATCTTTGACCCTCTTTTGAATCTTTTTATTTTTAATGTCTTGAAATCCTATTTTCAATCTTTTTCTTTTTAAAATTTAAAAAAAAAAAAAAAATCTTCGACCCTCTTTCAATTTTTTTTTTCTTATATCATCTTTGAAGAAGTAATCATCCCTACAACGTAAATGGGCGCTGATAAAGTCCTTAGGGGCTACCGTCAGTAAAAATTAATTTTGAGTCCCAGCATCGACCAACTAAGTCATTTGGAAACGTTAATACACTATAAAACATCTGAAGTGTGTTGTTATATCGGTTAAGCCAATTCTCATTAGCATCTTAGTCAAAGATCCGACTGTTTTGTTCAATGGTCTCGTTCATCACTTTGTTAATATATTTATATAGGGTATCTGACCTATCGAACAATAGCTCTGGTAGTGTCAAGGTAATTAAGTCGTTTCCCCCTGACTGCTATCCGCACATTTTATTATAATTTTCTTCTTCTTCTTCCTTGAATTAAGAGTGGTTTCATATGGAATGTTTTGTTCAGTGTTGAGCAGAACAAAAAATGGGAGGAAAAGAAATGGAGCGAGGTATTTTAATGGAAATGTTGTTCTTGGCATTGGCATTGGCATCAATTGCTGCCACTGCAATACCCAATACCAATAAAACAAATGAATGCTATTCTCATTCTTACAGGGACAATGTTTTACATGGAGGAGGAAGATTTTCTGTTATGAATAATCGTATGCTCCTGGGGGACGACTCCGAGGGGATGGATAAAAGGGATGTTGAAGCTCTACTGTCCTTCAAAAATGGAATTACAGCCGACCCAATGCAATCGCTCTCCAGCTGGACTGCGAACAATTCACACAATGTGTGCTCCTGGAGTGGTGTTTGGTGCAGAAAGCGTACTAGGAGAGTAGTCGCCATAATTCTCCCTCAATTGGGATTGGAAGGGACGATATCTCCATCCATAGGAGGCCTATCTTTGTTACATACATTGAATCTCTCTGATAATTCTTTCAGGGGAAGGATTCCACCTCAACTTGGTAACCTGAAAGTGTTGAGGATACTTGACCTCAACACTAATCTACTGGAAGGTTCTATCCCAAAGTCTCTGGCTAACTGCACACATATTCAATGGATCAGACTTTCACGAAACAACTTGACGGGGAGTATACCTGCAGAATTTGGCGATCTGGACATGTTAGAGCATCTCCTCCTGCCCTACAATGGTCTGAGTGGAAGCATTCCAAAATCTCTGGGCAACTGCACTGCTCTCCTTGATTTGGTGTTTGGCCATAACCATCTGACAGGTACAATTCCTTCTTTTTTGGGTTTGATAAAACTCTGTCATATATGTATTTTGAAGGAAACTTGCTAGCTGATACTAACAGCCCCTCCCCCCTCAATTGTTCTGAAATGTGTTATATGGCATTTTACAGGGAGCATTCCGGCTGAATTGGGAAGGCTTGGCAATTTACAGTACCTTGCTATGGAGTCTAATTGGTTGAAGACCCACATACCTGCAGCTTTGGGTAATTGTACGTCACTTGAGGTGATTTTTTTGGGAAATAACTCACTGTCAGGCAATATACCCCCTGAATTAGGAAATTTAAAACAACTATATCAGTTATCTTTGTATGGCCCTGGCAATCTTACAGGCTCTATTCCTGCAGAAATAGGAAACTGTAGTAAGCTTGACTGGCTTGATGTAGGAACCAACAAAATTAATGGGTCCCTGCCAATTAGTATCTCCAAGCTACCCCTCTCCACGCTTGCCTTGTATGATAATGGCATTAGATGGAAATTTCCAGAATTTATCTTCAATTGCACCCAACTTACCTACTTAAGTCTGGGTAGAAACGAATACACCGGACCCATTCCAGATGGCATTGGAAAGCTAAGAGAGTTAACCTACTTAAATTTGGGAACAAACGATTTCACAGGCAGGATACCTGAAGTGATAACTACATTGACCAAGCTGGAAAGCCTTTACTTGGACACGAACCATTTGACAGGTTTAGTTCCCAAGGCCATAGGAAACCTCCAACATTTGAAATTCTTTGCTCTGACTTCAAACAATTTGACGGGCATAATACCCGATTCCATAGGAAATCTCCAATCTTTGGAAAAGTTGTATCTGAGTTTCAACCATTTCACTGGATCTATACCACATAGTATGGGTCAACTAAAACATCTTATCCAGCTGTTCATGCCGAAAAATAACCTTTCAGGGAGTATTCCTGAAAGTTTCAGTGGTTTGATCTCTCTAGAGGAGTTAGATATGTCAGGTAACAATTTGGATGGAAGGATTCCCGAGGGCATCAGCAAATGCACTGCATTGAAGCGCTTAGTTTTGTCCCAAAACAAGCTGAGTGGAAGGATTCCAATGTCTATAGGCAGCTGCAAATATATGACAGAGTTGTTACTAGCCAGCAACTCTTTGTCGGGTACAATTCCGCCTACACTTAGTAACTGTACATCTTTACAGAAGATAAAGCTCTCAGACAATATTTTTCAAGGAAATTTAGATGTGAATTTTTCTTCTTCTCTAGAAGTTTTATCTGCAAGCTCCAATAAGTTCTCTGGGACTCTGCCTGCATCCTTGGCCAACTGTAAGGATCTTCAGCTTTTAGATTTCAGGAGGAATTATTTAACGGGTGAGCTTCCTTCTTACCTAGCAGATTTTCAGAAAATGAGAGTTTTGACCCTGGGCTATAATGAGCTTCACGGTAGCATTCCAGCGGGGATAGTAAACCTTACCAATTTGCAGGTGCTGGATTTATCAAACAATAATTTTGATGGAAAAATACCCTCTAATCTTGAGAGTCTCCAGGGTTTTGGTATCAAGGGCGATCCGCAATTGAGTGGAAATACACTCTATGAGGACATACCCGTAGTAATAAAGGGGTATGAGTACAGGATAGAATATGTGCTGGCAGCAAACACCATATTTGACTTGTCAAGCAATAATCTCAGCGGGCACATAACCCCAAGCATAGGGAAATTGAGCAGCCTAAGGTTACTAAATCTGTCTGGAAATCAGTTGGAAGGCGAGATACCGGCGTCTCTTGGGCAGATAGAGACTCTGGAGCAGTTGGACTTGTCTCAAAATAAGCTGAGGGGACGGATTCCTGAGGAGCTATCTATGTTGTCCAAACTGGCCGCCTTGAATGTTTCTGGTAACAATCTTTGTGGGCCGATACTCGGCGGATCGCAGTTCGACACTTTCAACGAGAGTTCATTTCAGAGAAATCCTCCATGTTTGTGCGGACGCCCTTTACAGAGTTGCAACCAAAAAAACAAAACTCCATCCCCACGGCCTTCAACAGAGGAGGATAAATCAGTGTGGAGTAGTGTGAATGAAGAAGTCTCCATGATTGCTGTAGGGTTGGGCTTCGGGATTGGATTTGGTGTAACTTTATCAGTAATTTTAGGATGGGAAAGAGCAAAGCGTCTGGTGTTCGGCTCCACAATCCAAACTTACTATGGGGTTTACCGATTTCCAACTTAGCCAGAACTTTTAGTAAATATTCACATCACATACATATTCCAGAATAAAACATACGAGAGTAGCAATGTTAAATGAAACTCGCAGGGGTCGATTTCATTGCTCACTCCATATATAGCTAAAATAATGTTTCTTACCCTGGTATGGTATGGGATTTGATACTGCTTTTAGTGTTTCAGATGATATCCGTGGGTCTTAATGCACGGAATAAGATATATTTATAGACATATTTATGTTTCTGATTAAATGAAAATAATTAATAATATAATTTTATGGATTGATCAAAATAATAGATTAATGACATCATAAATTATAGGTTGACTTTTTCAATATGATAGTCAGGGTTTACATGATGTATTTATTGGATCATAAACATAAGATACACATAAATTACTAAACAAGTTTTAAATTTTTAAAATATTAATTATAATATTTTTGTTTTTAAAATTAAAAATTACCTTATGTTAATCATAAAAATAAATATATCTTTAATTTTGTAAAAAAAATAAACATGATGAAATCCAATAGCATTAAATAACTAGAATTCTTATTAAATTAAACTAAATTTTTTAAGGTAGCTCTTTAAATATTAACTTCTGTAGTAAAACATAAACAAAATATAAGAGTAATATAATAAGAGACTTACCAAGCATTTAAAATATATAACACAATAGTATTATACAACACAACAATCTAAGCACATCATTAGGAGAATCCAATGTATTATGCACAAGCTCCCACCTATCATTATTGGTTTCTTTACTCTTTGCCTTCATGTTTGTTTTGTTTGGAGAGAGAGATAGCAAGGATCAACCCAAGAAATTTTGTTACTGTTGTATCATCCATCCATTGGTGTTAGCAAATGTGTCAAAAAATACCACCCTTGTTGATGCAACTAGTATGGGATGTACTATTTGATTTCTATTCTCATATTGGAAATCCCAACAAAGAGATAAACGAGACCTCCTAAATTTTAGAAATTATGCTTATCTTTTAAAGGCCTATTTAAATGCATCTATATTGTGAATGCAATTAGTTAGAAACTTGCAAAATTATCTTTCGCATTCAACCCTATATTTTGTGAGGCAAGTAGAAATAAGTCACACTTCTTTGTGTAGACACTATTTTGGCATATAATTTCACCCTTGTGGGAGAGTTCTTTAGGCTCCCCCACTCCCAACCATAATATTGGAACACTGATTGCATAAGTATTTCACAAACTAGGCTCACAAGAAATGAATGAAGTAATGAGGAATTCTAAGATTCACACCAATCCTGCACTAATGGGGGAAGAGCACGAGTTCAGACTTGCGAACAACTTGAAAACACCTAAAAACATGCAAGAAAGGATAACAGACATGGAAGCCACTCCTTCACAATGCCATTGTACACACACTTTGATAAACACAATTCAAAGGCAATAGATAGGTAAAGAAAGTCTTTATTGCTTCAAGAGGTCTTTCATACAAATTTTTGACAGGGTCTAGCCTTATCAAATGAGAGTCTCTTGTCCCAAGATATCTTAGAGAGTCTCCCATTTACAATGGGGAAGAAAATGGGAGATATAGAAAAAGGGAAAAAGAGAGAGGGAAGCGAGCATACAAAAATAAATGAGGCCCAACCACCCTTTGATTGATCAGCATTGATCTTGTTCAATAAATTAACCATTGATCAGCTCCAAATAGCTCTCAAGCCCTCTCATTGGCTTAGAAATGCACTAGAAGACAAGAACTTTTTCAAAAGTGCCGAGTCATGATCCATCAAAAGGGAAAAGTTCCCAAAGACTTTGAAACTTCATAAATGTTTGATTGTCTTTCTCAACCTCCTAACTCTCCATCTTATTAATGATATTATAGCACCATGCTTCAACTTGATATATCCTTTATTTTATTATATAGTTGCCTAAACTCATTGATCTGGTGTCCCCTTTGATATTCTTTTCATAGTCACCATTTTCCATTACTCCAAACCCTTAACATAGGTCCACTATAGATGAAAACCAATTCCCCTATTGGTTTTCATATAGCCATAATTGTAATGAACATCTGTAGGTTAGGGTTTCTTGATCATGAACAAGACATAAAATTTATGCCTGAGGGCTTTTGAGAGGTCTAGCTGAGCTTTAATGGTGTCCTACGATTCTGTAGGGTTTACTTCTGGTAACCCATATTGTATTTTGACCTTGCATTTATTCATTTGCTTACCTGGGTGGTGAAATCCCTTGATTTGACGTGTCTGCCTATGTGGCACCTACTCGCCATACTACTACTTATATGATTGTTGTAAATCCAAACATGTGTCTCCATCTTATTCCCCCTAGAACTCGATCAATTTTTCTCTGTTGATCTCTTTGAGAGTCTCCCAAATTTAACCTTCATCATTGCCATTGATTTTCATTTTAATTTTTAGATCGTGCCACTTGGTAACCTCATGTTGATCTTTATCTCAGCTTTAAAAAATGTGACACTTGGTGGTCCCGCGTGCTTCCTGTGGACCCTATTGCCAATTCATGCGATCAAATGTGCTTATTGCACATGGTGATCTTTCATGTAATCTGAGATCGTTGACCTTTTAACTTTGCCTATACCATCGATATGCATCCACATGGTCGAATGTGCTCTGTCAGATCTATTTTACTCAATCAAATACATGCCATTAATATGGTAATCCATCGTGATTATGACACATGGCACCTTCACATTTATCATCAAGATCCTCTGACCTTTTGACTTTAAGCTCATTGTTGATCTTTGATTGCATGATCGAATGCGTGTGATATATCTATATTGCCTTATTGACCCTATGGTTACCTGTGTGCCATTGATCTGCACTGAGCTTCTAAGATCATGCCACTTATCGACCTTGCATTTAACTCGAAGCTCAATAAGGATTTTTAAATTCAAATGACTATTTTTTGTGGATTTAACTTGACATCCTTGGGCACATCCTACCCTGCTAGATCATTTTTGAATGCTTGTATCTTGAGATATAAAATTCATCAAGACACCAAACTTGCAGGGGATGACCTTGACACAAAATACATCATTTCTATGCAATTTTTTAACCTTGAATGAATTTTCAAGTACACTTATGAAATTCACAACCAAACTATTATGTTCATTCCTTCATGATGTGTCATGATGGTCTGGTCCCTTAGAATCACCAAATTCACAATTCAAGCTTGCTTAAAGTGTTTTAAAATCTTGTAAGTGACAAGTGGACCTAAGTTCCCCAAAGCTCTGACACAACTTGTCAGATTTAAGAGCACACATGATTACCATTGTATAAGCAACTTAAGATTGTGGAAATAACTAGAAGAACAAATAACTATCAATGAAAAAACACACAGAATATGAGAGGCAACACACAATTGTATTCAACTCATTACAAAGGAAATTACAATAAAGAGATCACACTCTTCTTCCACCTCTGTGAGGCTTCCTCCTCAAGGGCTCCCAGTAATCTTCCCACCTGAGTAATCTTCTCTCAATAGGTCACAACACACAGCTAACACAAGCTGTTGTTCACCTCATTGTACGTCCAATACAACCGAGTACGAACCGGTACTCCAAGTAGATCTCACCATGATTCTGCTCCTTGATGTATTGCTGTCACCTTGGATCTTGCTCCTCCGTCGATCTCCTTTTGACCCTCACATACACACACCCCTGCAGACCACTGATCTTACTTATCACATGTAGATCTCCACCATGATCCTACTTGATTCTACCATGGGAAGAACTCTCCAAGTTCTACACTTGAGTTCTACAATTTCTCCACTTAACAATACAGCCCATGAGTTTATTATATAGACCTCATGCATACAATGATTAGACTTGCGGCTCAAGACTCGAACTAGTCTTCATCATGTAAACGACCCGTTCACTTAACTGACTGTTCGTCAATAGCAGTTCTGAAACTGCCACAGGCGACCGATGTCGGTCCCTGTCTGATTGGAGGTGACCGACACCGGCCGATCCCTGTCGATGTCAGTTTCCTTCTGCGCTGTCCCCTAACCGAAGTCGGTTGTGGCCTGCTGATGCCAGCGATTGTCATGCTCAGAAACCTCCCAGTTTGCATTAAGGTGAAGCTTTTAGCTCCACACCCTAACAATTTCTATGCAATTTTTTAACCTTGAATGAATTTTCAAGTACACTTATGAAATTCACAACCAAACTATTATGTTCATTCCTTCATGATGTGTCATGATGGTCTGGTCCCTTAGAATCACCAAATTCACAATTCAAGCTTGCTTAAAGTGTTTTAAAAGCTTGTAAGTGACAAGTGATAGGATCATGAAGTTTGTCTGTTCCTTGTACCATTGGATCACTCGTCAACTAGAATTTTGCTCAGCTTCTCACTCCAGATCTAGGCAAAGTTTTGTATGTAGGCTAAATTTGGCCAACATTTTTGGCGAATTAATAAGGAAGCATGTTTGCTATGCTTGAGAACCCAGATTAGTTGCTTTTTTTAATCCATTGGACATATGGGGTCAAAAGTCCTTCCTTGCCAATTGATAATGAATATGATACAAGGTTTCCCTTGCTTGAAAACCTCTTCTTGAAGCAACAAGGATATAAAAGGAAACAAAACAAGCAATGTGCCCAAGGAACTAATGGAAAGGAAACACACAACTGAAAATAAATGTGCACAAGGCACTTAGAGAAAAACGTAAAATCTACTCTAATATGTACAAGGCTATAACTTACAAGTATTTTCCTCCTGGATCAAATAGGAAGATTTTAGCATCATTCACTTGTAATGGACTAGGATGAAAAATACCTTGTTTTGGAGGTGCCAAAGCTAGTAAACTAGGCTGTTTGGTTGCCAATCTTCTTGACATGCTCTCTAGTGGATGAAAAGGGACAAACATGTCTCCAATGTAGACGTATTGGTCCATTTATTCAAATATTTCTTCATGATGGACTATAGCAGCACCTACAATCTTCTCACTTGATGGGTCTTTTAAACTTGAAGGTTGATTATTCAGGTTTAGGCAAAAAAGTTATAATTCATCCTAAAAGGCAACTTCCTCTTGGTCATTTAGGACAATGCCAACCTTAACACCATATTTGTTCTTATCACTTTGAAAGGAGCCACATGGAAGCTCAATAAACCATCTAAGGTTCAAAATATCATACTCTTGTGGTTCCAGATCTAACCACTCTCCTTCATTCTTGAAAACATCAGTACTACCTTTAGTATACAATTCATCTTGAGACTGGTCAGCTTCTATAACCTGATCTACAAGTTCATTTTCATGCTCTAGAGGTGGCATAAGTTGGTTTAGAACCTCTACCTGGTTTATGAAGTCATGGCATAGCTGTTGCTATACTTCATTCTGATCTTCTTTCTCCTCCATTTCTTTCTCTTTCTCATTTATGACTTCTTTAACATGATCACCTGACTCATTTACTATTGTAACGATATTAATACCTACACCTTACTCATTTTCAACTTCGACCATACCAAACGGAATCTCTTGAAATAAGTCAAAATCTCTTTTGCTCTCAGTTGCAACTTGAACACACATCTCTTCAAGTATGAAGGCATCAATACTACCTTTATGTTCTAATTCATTAAAGTCAAAGTCATGCCAAGAAGGTTGGTCCAAACCTGACTTTTACTCATTTGAATGAAGTGGGATGTGTATCAAGATCCCCTCATCATAGACACTTTTATTGTCCTCTTATGTCTCACCTTTGACTGCAAGCTCCTCCTCTATCCTTTGTAAAATAGGCTCTTTCTCCAATAAGGAGATGGTTTTGGGGGGGGGGTGACAAAGTTCACCTTGCTTGTAGCTTAGGAGAGTATCCTTCCAACTAGGGAATTTGAACGATATTTTAGGTGGTTCTTGGGGAAAGGAAGAAGAATCTCAGAATACTTTTAGATCAAGCTCATTGAGTTGGTTACGGTTGCTTGATTCACTTCTTGAATAACTAACTCGTCATCCTCCAAGACTGCTTCTTGGACTACCTCAGCTAACACCTCCTCTTTCTTATTCTCTTTGGCTAGCAACTCCTCATTTATACCCTCTTGAGCTAATTTCCATGAGGGGAATGTGTAAGATGCATCCACCTTCTATTGAACTGGTTCTTGGATAGGTATAGGAGAGGGTGGTTTCACAAGAGAGGGTATGACACAATTAGGGTCATTGGTATAGGAAGAGATCCATGATGGGATGGCTTCATATTCTTCGATTGAATGGTCTTTAATGATTTACTTGACTCTTGATAGTGATGAGCTTTGATAAGGTAGATTAAGGGGTTGGGTCTGAGCATAAGCAGGAGTAAGAGAGGGCAGTTGGGGTTTAGGGTTGGCTGCTCTCATTATTAAGAATAACTGATAGTCATTTTCTTTCCTGGCTTGGTCTTGCCTACCCAAGCACTCCTCATGAAACATCAACTCCTGCTCCTGAACAAAAGCTTGGTATTCAATATTTTTTTGTTGCTTATATCACTCCTCCATCCTATCAATCTCTCTCAATTCTTTTTCAAGATCAAGTTTTATCTCCCTAAGACTCTTTTCTGGTTAATTATAGAGAGAGAAACTCTGATAAGGCTGATATACTGAATCTTGAGAGCCACTTGGGGTGAAGCCATAAATATATCTAATCTAATATGAAGGATAATGAATGAAAGAACATGCATTTTGATCAAATGGGTGATAATACATACCAAATAATGATGATTAGGCACTTGGGCTAATTAAACCAGCTGATGAATACTTAGAGTCACCATTAATGTTTACACACATGCCTCCAAAGGCTAATTGGATGAAGAGAACACCAAAACTCTTCACTTAGTTAAAAACATAGTGGTCCCATCGAGCATGCCATAAACTATTGTGGCATAGAATTTCACCCTTGTGAGAGAGTTCTTCAAGCTCCCCCACTCCCAACCATAATATTGGAACAACCCTAGGATGCAGGTATCCTCTAGTGTGGGTATCCACAGGCTAGGGTTTCTTGATCATGAACAAGACGTAAAATTTATGCGTAAGGGCTTTTGAGAGGTCTAGTTGAGCTGTAATGGTGTCCTATGATTCTATGGGGTTTTCTTCTAGTAACCCAAATCATATCTTGATCTCGTATTTATTAATTTGCCTACCTGGGTGGTGAAATCCCTTAATTTGATGTGTCTACCTATGTGGCACCTCCTCACCATACTGCTGCTTATATGATCATTGTAAATCCAGACACATGTCTCCATTCCTCCCTAGAACTCAATAAATTTTACTTTGTTGATCTCTTCGAGAGTCTCCTAGCTTTGACCTTCATCATTGCCATTGATTTACATTTTGATTTTTAGATCGTGCCACTTGGCAACCTCATGTTGATCTTTATCTTGGATTTCAAAAATGTGATACTTGGCAGTCTCATGTGCTTCTTTTGGACCCTGCTGCCAGTTCATGCAATCAAACATGCTTATGCAATGTGGTGACCTTGCATGCAATCTGAGCTCATTGACCTTTTGACTTTATCTGTATCATCGATATACATCCACAAGGTCAAACACACTCTGTCAAATCTTCTCTACTCGATCAAACACACACCATTGATCTGGCAATCCATCATGATCATCACACTTGGCACTTCCACATTTATCCTCAGGATCCTCTAACCTTTTGACCTCGATCTCATCATTGATCTTTGATTGCATGATCAAATGTGCACCATAGAACTGTATTGACTTATTGACCTTATGATCACCCACGTGACGTTGTTCTGCTCTAAGCTTCCAAGATCATGCCACTTGTCAACCTTGCATTAAAATTGAAGCTCGTTATGGATTTTTAAATTTAAAAAAATATTTTTTTGGCTTTAACTTGACGTCCTCGGGCACATCCTGTCCTACTAGATCATTTTTAAAAGCTCATATCTTGAGATAGAAAACTCATCAAGACACTGAACTTAAGCTTTCTTAAAGTGTTTCAAAAGCTTGCAAGTGACAAGTGATAGGATCAAAAAGTTTGTCTACTCCTAGCACCATTATATCACTCCTCAACCAAAATTTTGCTCAGCTTCACACTCTGGATCTAGTCAAAGTTTTATATCTAGGCCAAATTTGGCCAACAGACCCCTGAAGGGAGAATACATCACACTTATTGTGTGATTTTTTCATTTGAGAGGATTGACCACTTTCTTCCTCATTGTTAATAATATAATAGTTCCACTCCATGGTTTTTTTGAAGCTTGGATGCCCTTCATGAAAGAGTTATAGTTTACTACCATGGCTTTTAAGTTTCTATTTGCCCATGTTTATGTTCTAATCATGTTTTGGTACATTTTTTTGAAGCATTTTGGGTTGATTTTGATAATATCATTACATTTTTTAGCGTGTTAAAACATAGATGTATATTTTTTTCCATCATAAATGGACACGTAAATGCCAAGATATAAAATTTTCATTTTTTTTTTGAGTTTGCTTGTTTACAGGGTTGTTACAAGATTGGTTTTTATTCAACATGATATTAAAGAAATAATTGTTGTATAATAATAATAATTCCACATTAGTGCCATGTCAAATATGTCATATATTCCACTTCAAAACCACTTTAGTGCCATATCACCTGCCATATCATCATGACACATGATCCTTCCATGCCATCATGTTGTTAGCTACATAGATGACATCATCACATTCTTTGGATTACCCCATGCTTGCATGGTTTCATTTTTTATTTAACCATCAAAATTCAATGGGGTCAATCTTAATCATCCATATCTCAATTAAGGTAAAAGTTTTTATTAATTTGGTTAGTTTTTTATTGCAACATAGTGATCTTCTCTAATTTTTGTATTAGAGATTCATCTTGATATAGGAGGATCTAGGTCAATAGATATTACTATAAAGTTTCACACCTACATGCCAATATGCAAGATCATACTCAACTTCTACATTAACACATAGTTCATGTAGTGTTAGTACTATAGATCACACCTCATTAGTAATGACAATTAGTGATTTCAAAAAACTCATCAGCTATGAAGTGGTTGCTACTAATTTTTGTATCGTACACTTCCATTTATTATATTTAGTTATGTGAAGTACATGTATAGACAATAATGAAGTCAGGGGGTACATAAACACCACACATCATATTTATTAGATATTGTACAGAGCTTAGTGTAATACAAGTTTGTTGTTATAATTATATATTGATTTTCATCATCTTCTTTATTTTCCTTTTTATTTAACACATTACACCTTCATATCCTCTATGATTCATATTTTGCTTCCGTTTATAATCTTCATAAATCCGTTTATGTATGCTTTCTATTGCGTCTCCTCTTGGGCCCTAGATTAGTGGTATTAGAGCACACATAATTCATATCATTTTGGAGTGATGTCATTATGTTTCTAAAATTCATCTTTTTTTGTATGCCCACTCATATGAGGTATAAATATAGGAAGTCAGATCTCGAGACTCATGACCCTTCTTCACACCTTCCTTTAAGTATTTAAATGGAAGACAAATTTTTGATGATGCCAACTTTATAAGTGTTCAAAATATGGTAGAAAATGCATTTCAAAGATAAATGGAATATTTGGAATAATCTTATACATGTGAATGAGTAGTTATTGTTGATAATTTATTTCTACTTATCAAGAAAAAGATTCCTTCCAACACCTCACATTCTCTTTAACCATTTGGTGGTCAAACACCATACAAAGTACAATTCAATCTAGAAATCCCTATGTTTGAAGGAATAATAGATGTAGATTTCCTACATAACTGGATTAATGTAATTTGTTCATATTACATGGTTAATCAAAAAATTGACTAAGAAAAACTTACACTTGCTCTTCTAAAATTTTCTTTATCTATAAAGAAATGGTTGGTAAATTACTAAAATTCACATGAAAATCATTAAAATGAAGTTAACTTCAAAACATTTGCACACATATTGAATAGTCTCATAGAAGCATTCACAAAAAACTATTATCATGTTGGAAACCATGATGACTAGTATATCAAGTTTTCTCCATTGTGCCACATAAAATAATAATCTATGAAACAATACATATATACCTTTCATACTTCAGTATCCAAACTTTGGATTTAAGACTTAGAAAAAAATCTTTTTTCAAAGTATATGTTGGGATTGATACTACATATCTAGTCAAACATGGATTTCCCATATATATATTCAATCATAGAAGCCTATATATTTTCTTACAAGTTTGAAACAAATGAAAATATCAAGACTAAGACAAAATTTGATAAGTCTTAGACCAAACAATAGTATAAATATTTAAAGTACAATTCTAACCTAGGGAATAGCTTAAAACACCTTCTACATAAAAAGTAGAAGCCATTAAATGACCACAATAATTTGTCCAATATTGACAAGTGGTGTTCAATTCACAATTGCAATAGTCATTCCAATGAGGAGGGTGATGCTAGGAAGAATATACTTGTAAAGCTAGAGAAAACACTTACAGAAACTAAATCATTGGAAAATGGTAAATAGATCATGGTATATGCACCTAATGTTATGATGGGTATCACAAACATCTCTACTAACCTTTTGGAAATAGAGGAAGTAAATAGATTGTTCCATTCTCAAATGTGGACCAATGCTCAACTAATACACTTCATCATTGATAATGGAGTCAAAAGAACCTAATTTATCCTAAAGTAATTCACATATTAAACTTTCCACTAATGCCTCACCCATGACCATACTCTATTAAATGGTTCAGTACAAGATTTGAGAAACATGTCACTTAGCAATGTCAGTTGGTTTAAAACATCAATACTTTTTAAGATATAGTCCTTTGTGACATTGATCCATTAGTGGTATGTAGTGTTTTACTTTTTTGACCATATATTTATCATGGACATACAGTCTATGAGGAAACTCCTAGAAATGTTATTATAAATGTTGGTGATAGGAGATACTGCATACCATTTAAGTAGTTCTTAAGATATCACTTATTACTGCCAAGTAGTGTAAGAAGATCATCTCATCTAATAAAAAGTTTGTTTTTTGGATGGTGAGATCTGATTGTAAAAACACACTTATGGTTATAATATGTATTACAGTTCCTCCAACACTAGTAATAGAGATTTCATAGTTGAGTTGCATGTTTGAAGAGTACAAGGATATTTTTCAATCACCAAAAGAAGTGCCTACACACTTTGTGGTGACTCCCACTATTGATTTTATTTATAGACTACTTTTACCTAATACCTATTTATATTGTAGATCATTTATATATAATGAGGAAATCAATCAATAGATCTATGGATTCATAAATAAAGGACATATCAAGACCAACTCATCACCTTGCATCAACCCAATTGTGCTTTTTTAAAATAAGGGAAACACATGTAGGTTGTTCCTTAATACCTATCTCTCAACAAGATCATAGTCAAGAACTTATACCCTCATCCAAGGATTGAGGAATTTTTGGATTATCTTTGCGGTGTAAAATACTTCACCAAAATTGATCTTAAGTATGTGTATTATCAAATTCATGATGAACCTACAAATGTCTAGAAGACAACCTTTAAGGCCAAGGTAGGTTTGTTTGAATGATTGGTCATGCCCTTTAGCTTAACCAATGCACTAAATACATTCATGTGGATGATGAATGACATTATCAAGCCATTTAATACGTCATTTTTTATAGTCTACCTTGACAACATCTTAATCTTCAACAAGATATGGCACAAATATTTGCTCCATATGGAACAATTTCTTGACAATTTGAGGAAACACAATCTATATGTAAACATGGAGAAATTTTCATTTTCCACATGAAAGATACAATATCTAGGATGGATTGTAGACACACAAGGAGTACACCTAGATCCAACCAAGATTCAGGTCATCCATAAATGGTCAAAACCAAAGAATATCGTGGAGCTTCGCAACTTCTTTGGATTATTATTTTTTATGTGAGATTTGTACTTGGTTTTTCTCATGTGAATTGGAATTTGAACTAGGTTACATAATGTGGCACTGAATAAAATTTCATATTAGAAGCTGCATAATAGATTCCATTCAAAGCATTAAAATGTAGACTCTATTTTGCACCAGTAATTGCATTACTTGATATTTAGCAACCATTTGAGCTCAATATATACATATAAATTCACACTTGGAGTAGTACTCACTCAATGCGGTCACTCTATTGCTTACCAAATCAAAACCTACATTACACGAGTAATAAATGACCCAACCTTGATTGTGATATTTATGTTATTGTTTAGGCATGTAAGCATTGGAAGCATTAAATCTTGGGCAGAGAAAGTGTGATCCACACAAATCAAAAGCCACTTTAGTTTTTGTAGACATAAAACAAGTTACAACAAGATCAACAACATATATTATCTTCTTATCTTCAATAGTTACATTTGAACATCGAGCATAAGAAGGGAAGTGTCAATATAGTCACTATTTTTTTGAGCCATCCATGAATTTAAGCTCTCCTTTATGTACTTGATGCAGTTACCATAGGGTCAAAATTTTATTTTTTTAACTTGGAGTTTTTAGTTATCTATAATGATTTGCTTTGCATTAATTTAGTTCCATATTTCTACTAGTAGGATGGAATATATTTCCTTGGAAACTTGTGAATTTTGCGTGAAGTAGAGAGACATAATATAATATGTGGAACTCATTTTATCAAAGTTTTAGGACATTTTGGAATTAAAAAGATTCTTTTGGTGTTTTAAAGGTACTTCTTTTGGCCAAATCTTAGGTCTGATGTACCCAAATACACCAATTCTTGCACCACGTGTGTAATTTCAAAATTGATTAATAATAATCAAGGTTTGCATACACCCATACCATTTCTAATCAAGTCATGGGAATCCATTTCCATATATTTTATCTCAAGATAATCTAATACCAAGCATGGTAATGATTGTGTTTATGTAGTACTTGATATATTCTCAAAGATGTCAATTATAATACCTTGTATAAAAACAATATCATCTTTAGAAATAACTCAGTTGTACTTTAAACATTTATGGATTCACTGTGGAATCCAAGAAACCAACCTATCTAATAAGGATACAATGTTTTTGAGAAATTTATGGAAAGATTTTTGGTTTATGCTAGACACAAAGTTGAATAAATCTATTGCCTTTCACCCATAAATTGAAGGACAAACATAATTAATAGCAAGATGATAGTGAAACTTATTATAGTATATAATTAAAATAATAAATTCACATGGGATAAAATAATGCCTTTCATTTATCACAACTATAACAAAGCTCTACACAACTCTACAACACATAATGCTTTTTAGGTCTTCTTGGGTTTCCAACATTTGACACCCATTCAGATAGCTTATCCATTTTTCCATCAATAGTAACAACTCCTTAACTTTAAAATGAATTTGAAAAAAAAATTCAATTCATTGAACATATTTAATATATTCAATGACAATGGCAAACCATTTTGCATCAAGATAATGCTAAGTACAAGCAATGCCATGATAAGAATCCTACATTGCACACCTTTTGGGTTGGCAATCAAGTTTTTATACACATGTAGAAGGAAAGACTAACATGACCTTAATAAAATCATCTTCCACTTTTTTATATGACATATACCATCACCAAGTAAGTAGGAGATAACACTTTCAATCTTAATCTACCCTCTTATCTTGAGTTGCATCTAGTCTTCAATGTAAAAGTCTTGCACAACTAATTTCCATATTTATTGGATACTTTAGATAATGTAGAGACTATTAAAAAAATAGAGATCAATACAAATTTCAACCTCCTAGTTGAATCAGAACAATTCATTGATGCTTGGGTCAAATAAACACATCAATAAGAGATCCCTCTCTTCTATATTTTCAAAGCTTGTCAAGTGCCTTCCAAGGGAAAACGGTTTACATAAGTACTAAATTCCAATTTGTTTCCACATATTTTACTATAATTGCATGAAATGGGGACCATTTCTATTCAAGGAGAGGTGACTTATCTAGGAGGATCTAGGTTACTAGATCTTACTATAGTTTACCGATGTTTCATATCCATCCTCATGCTAACATGATCAACATTGACATGTGGTTCCACACATATTTGCCAATCCACAAGATCAAAATCTACTTCTAGGTTACCACATAGTTCTTGTAATTTTAGAACTATCCACAACTCATCGGTAAGAGTAATTAGTGATGTCACAATAATCATCATTAATGAAGCAATTGCTACCAACTCTTGTAACAGTTCAACCAATGCTTCATCTCCCTCCATTGTATATTAATGTACACTTTCATTCTTTGTAGTTAGTTATTTGAAATATGTAGATATGAGTGAAGTTAGAGAGTACATAGACACTACACATTTGATCTCTTAGATATTATACAAAACTTAAAACAATACAATTTTGTTATTAAAGTTATACATTGGTTATTGTCATCTTCTTTGCTTTCCCTTTTATTTAACACATTGCACCTTCAAATCTTAGGTCCTTCATAATTCACTTCCATTCATAATCCTCTTAAATATGTTTAAGTAGGTTGTCCACCAGTGCTCCTCCTAATCCCCATATCACATTTTTGTCTAATTTTTAGTTTTATATTTGACTAGCTATTGTGTTTATGTTTATGGAACTTCCCAAGAACTTTTATCACTCATGCAAAATCCTTTTTTGGTGTCATTATTTTGACATGCATATTTTTTTAAATTATATTCCATATATGTATTAATATTTATTTTTAAAAAGGTAAAAAATAAATACAAAATGGGATTTTGATGTAAGTTATCTTGATAATTATGAGATAGACCCCTATCACAACAATGTACCTTGGAAGTGTAAATTTGCATATATCATTTTTTCACATTGCTAGACTTATATAAACTTATTTATTTCATTTTTATAATTATGATATCATTTTATTTTCATCTCGAGCTCATTAGGATAGCTCCCTTTCTTAGAGAGCTAGCATATTTTTATTTTCCTTCATCAATTCCAACACAACTGGTACTTCTATTTCTCTTGCAAGTAGTCTTGTTACTCTATTTAGCATCCTTATGGAGTTCACATTTGGATTGTAGCTATGTTGGTTTGGATAATATTATCTCACTTCATGTAGACACCCTAATTATTTTGAAGAGATTATTATTGCACAATTTGTGTAAAAATGTGGTCATAAGTCCACATGTTAATTTGTTCATCGATTTAACTGGTATCTTATAGCTATTACCATATATATTTTCTAACTCCTTTGGTGTGATAATTTTATTTCACATCTATCAGACACATTTCATCAAGTTTTGTGATTTCTTCATTACAAAGGATTGTTGTCACATTCTTCATAGACTCTCTTTTCATTACAAAGGATTGATTGTCACACTTCATGTAGAACCTCTGAATATTGTAGTGGAATCTTTGTTTAACTATGTGTAGACCCTCTAACTAGCATTTTTTATCAGATGAATCTTGGTGACAAATGTATCACTTCATTGATGCCATTGTTGGTGGAGCTCTCTACTTTGACATGCTGACTTGTTTGCAATACTGTGTTTTTTCCCTATTGAATTTAAACTCATTTCTGTCCTAGTATTTTTTGTTGGTGACAAAACATTTATATTTAACCTTGCTTAGGTTTATTAGGTTATTTAGGATTGGTTATTACATCTTTATGGCATCATTCTAATGTCATTAGGCACACATAAGTGCATGGGGTCATTTAGTGGGTGGATGGGATATCCATCCCACTTGGTCCCCTAAGTGCCTAGTCCACTCAGGTCACTTTTCCACTGTGTTCCCTTAGTGATCTCTCCACCCATAGTGGAGGAGCTCACCCACTCACCTTATCTGGCTAAGTCATCGTGCACTCAACCAGCCTATTTATATGCATGTCTTCCAAGGCATTCAGTTTGGATTGTGTGGAGTGAGAGCTAATGTTTAGTATTGTAGATTATCTAGTGTAGAGTTTAGTAGGTTGTTTAGATTTTAGGCCATTTATTGTTGTGCCAGAGAGCCTATTAAGCCTTTGAGTTTGGTTGTGTGCCAAAATGCTTTTTGTAAGCTTTGTATAGCAACCTTCTTCACTAATACATGTTATTACAATCTATACTCTTACTTTGATTTCTTGCTTCAACTGAGTTGTGTGTTCGCTCTACAATCATTGATATTGAACATTCGATTCTAGATGATTCTCATATGATATCAAAGATCCAGGTGTTGGTAATGAACACCATTTTTATTCTGTTGTTTATTTGAAAATTTGAGTAGATTTGGTATTGTATTCTTGTAAATTATTGATAAAACTTGCAGACTTGTGTGATCATATACAGTTTTATTCTCCCATTGACATTTGCATATATTTTCATGCTTTTATATTGGTGGTATAAGAATTTTTTTGTAGATCTAAACTTCATAATTGCAGCCCCAACACATTTTGGATGCCATATTTTTCTGCCTTGCTATTTTCTATACTTCCATGGCCATTTTTGGCCTTGGAGGTGTCATTCACATTTTGCCTCAAAAATTATGTCAATAGGCCTTAGTATGAAAAACTAATTGCTCAAATTTTGTGGGTTTTTAGAGTTTTCAAATGGACCTTCATTAGTTTTGGCGAAGTTGCATGGATTTCTATAAAAATAGGGGTTTTTGTTCAGCATTATGTGCATGCAATTGCAGTGTGACATTTTATAGACTGTCAAATTTAAGACTGTATGTTTTCTGTTATATGTGTGAAGTTCCCTAATTTTCTGCTATACTATTATGTTGTATATAAGTATTGCATATGAAGGCTAAGGTTGAATATATAGTTGACATAATTATTTTATGAGAGGTAGGTTCAATTATCAAATTTATTTTGTAAGTGTACACCACATCTTTCACATTTTTCACTACATTTTCACCATAATTGACATTTTACATATATTATTTATACTTGTTAGTTTAGGCTGCAACGTTCATAAGGAGATTCTCAATCTACAATTGACCCTTATATTCCCAAATAATGATATCGTGATGAAGGAGAAATTTTGGAGGGACGGTCAAACATTCTAAAGGATTACTATTACATTTATAAAAGATTATAGTAAATGTATATGTACTCTTTGATATTTTCTTCTTTAAAGATGAATTGTTGTAAATTTTATTTAAAGATGAATTATTGTAAAATTTGAAGGGCCATGTTATTGTTCAAAATATATATTTACTCTTTGATGTTTCTTTCTTTAAAAATGATTTTTCTAAACTTTGAAGGGAAATGTTGAATAGGTAACCTTCATAATATTTTACACAAGGTTGCGTGTCAAATTTTAACGCTAGGAAGTGTGGGGTGCATATGGCAACGAGATGTAAGATTAAATAAATAGTTGATGATGTGTTTATTGTGGTCAGTACTTTCTGTGTTGGCAATTTCATTTTGTCTCCACCACCTAGATTTATAAAACATTTGTTGTTACATCAAAACAAGTTTATAAATATACGATTTATTTTTCAATAGTAATCAACAAGTATAATAATCGTACAATGAAGAAAAACATCTCCAAAGTATCTTCCATATTACATATGTTTCATTAAAAGGTAATTCACATTTACAAACAAAAAAATCTTGACCCTCCCAACTTACTTTGCACCTTTAAAAGCAATTACTAATTTTATATATTATAACCATTATAATTATGTCATCTTCAAACTGAGATTGACAAATGGAGGTGCAAGGCACTCGAATTAGTTCAAATCCAACAAGCATGATCCAATTAATGTAGTTTGACGTTTAAATTGATTGCATTAAGGACCATAGACTCTTTTCCCATTGGCAAAGCTTTTGATGAGTGTAGTGTCTAATAAATCATTCTTATCTCACAATTTTTATCAATATGAAATTAACCTAATTACAACCCAATCATGTATTTTAATGTTAAGTTGAAAACTTTCATGACTAATTTTAATTAGATATTAATTCTCGTGAGATATTAATGACTTGTTATGTTGTACAAGTTTAACCAAAGTCTTGTCCAAGACATTAAATGTCACATCTTCTCTAAAATTCTAAATTGTTTCCATATATTTTTGTCCAAAACATTAAATGACGCGTCTCCTCTAAAATTTTAAGTTGTTTCCATAAAATTTTATCCAAAATATTAAATGACTTGTCTTCTCTAAAATTCTATAAAATCTTATCCAAAACATTAAATAACACATCTTCTCTAAAATTTTAAATTATTTTCATACAATCTTATCCAAAACATTATATATATATATTATTTTCGTATATTCTAAAAATATTTTTAAATGTCCTATTTCATTAACATCTATAATTTATGAACATTAAATCAGATAACATTTTCTTGTATATATTCCAAATTATTTGGCCGGTGAACATAAATACATCCAAGTGTTGACTTATTCGATGGCACAAGTTTACTCAAAGTCTGGTCACGGGCATTAATTGACCCCCACTTAGCTTGGTCATTTGTGCCATTGACAAGTTTTATTAAATAGGTTGAGCCAAAATCTATTTTCACATCGTTAAATGGTCTCATTGCTCACTTTGTCATATGTGAACATTAATATATTCCTCGTCCCTCATAAGTCATTTCTCCCCCAACGTTTCAGTTTATTCTTCTTTACCTTGAATTAAGCGTGGTTTCATACGAAATATTTTGTTCAGTGCTGATCAGAACAAAAATGGAGCGAGGTATTTTCATGGAAATGTTTTTTTTGGCATTGGCGTTAATTGCTGCCACTGCAATACCCAATACCAATAAAACAAATGACTGCAAAACCCAATACCAATAAAACAAACGACTGCTATTCACGCTCTTATGGGGACAATGTTTTACATCAAGGAGAATTTTCTGTCATGAATAATCGTATGCTACTGGAGGAAGACTTCGCGGAGATGGATAAAAGGGATGTTGAAGCTCTATTGTCCTTCAAAAATGGAATTACAGCCGACCCAATGCAATCGCTCTCCAGCTGGACTGCGAACAATTCACACAACGTGTGCTCCTGGAATGGTGTTTTGTGCAGAAAGCGTACCAGGAGAGTAGTGGCCATAATTCTCCCTCAATTGGGATTGGAAGGGACAATATCTGCATCCATAGGTGGCCACTCTTGTTACACACATTGAATTTCTGCCGTAATTCTTTCAGAGGATTTCCACCTGAACTTGGCAACCTTAAAGTGTTGAGGATACTTGACCTCAGATCTAATCTACTGGAAGGTTCCATCCCCAAATCTCTGGCTAACTGTACACATATTCAATGGATCAGATCACGAAACAACTTGACAGGGAGTATACCTGCAGAATTTGGTGATCTGGACAAGTTAGAGCATCTCCGCCTGCTCGACAATGGTCTGAGTGGATGCATTCCAAATTCTCTGGGCAACAGCACCTCTCTCATCTCTTTGGTGCTTGGCGATAACCATCTAACAGGTTCAATTACTTCTCTTTTGGGTTTGATAAAAGTCTGTCATATATGAATTTTGAAGGAAACTTGCTAGCTGGTACTAACATAAACCGTACTCTCATCATCTGTTCTGAAATGTGTTATATTAAATTTTACAGAAAGCGTTCCGGTTGAATTGGGGAGGCTTGGCAGTTTACTAGACCTGGATATGGAGTCTAATTTATTGAAGACCCGCATACCTGCAGCTCTGGGTAATTATTCTTCACTTGAGAAACTGTATTTGGGGGATAACTCACTGTTTGGTAATATACCCTCTGAACTAGGAAATTTGAAACAACTTACTGAATTATCATTGTATGGCCTTTACAATCTTACAGCCTCTATTGCTCTTACAGGGTCTATTCCTGAAGAAATAGGAAACTGTAGTAAACTTGAGTGGCTTGATGCAGGAGGCAACCAAATTAATGGGTCCCTGTCTATTAGTATCTCTAAGCTACCCCTCTCCAACCTTTGGTTAATTGAGAATGGCATCAGAGGGAAATTTCCAGAAATTATCCTCAATTGCACCCAACTGATCCAATTAAATCTGGGTATAAACGAATACACGGGACCACATTCCAGATGGCATTGGAAAGCTGTCAGAGTTAACATTCATAAATTTGGGTACAAACAATTTCACAGGGAGGATACCTGAAGTGATATCTACATTGACCAAACTAGAAAAGCTTTTACTTGGACACGAACTGTTTGACAGGTTTAGTTCCCAAGACCATAGGAAATCTCAAACATTTGAAAGACTTCTTTGTGCATACAAACAATTTGACGGGCAAGATTCCCAAGTCCATAGGAAAGCTCCAATCTTTGGAAAAGTTGTATCTGAATTTCAACCATTTCACTGGGTCTATACCACAAGGTATAGGTCAACTCAAAAATCTTACCGAGCTGTCCATGATGAAAAATAACTTTTCAGGGAGTATTCCTAAAAGTTTCAGGGATTTGATCTCACTGAAGGAGTTAGATATGTCAGGTAACAGCTTGGATGGAAGGATTCCTGAGGGTATCACCAAATGCACTGCATTGAAGCGCTCCATTTTGTCCCAAAACAAGCTGAGTGGAAAGATTCCAATGTCTATAGGCAGCTGCAAATATATGACAGAGTTGATACTAACGAGCAACTTTTTGTTTGGTACAATTCCATCTTCACTTAGCAACTGTACATCTTTACAGAAGATAAAGCTCTCTGACAATTCATTCCATGGAAATTTAGATATGAATTTTTCTTCTTCTCTGGAAGTTTTATCTGCAAACTCCAATAACTTCTCTGGGACTCTGCCTGCATCCTTGGCCAATTGTAAGGATCTTCAGCGTTTAGATTTCCGAAGGAATCATTTAACAGGGGAGCTTCCTTCGTACCTGGCAGATTTTCAGAAAATGAGAGTTTTGACCCTGGGCTATAATGAGCTTCACGGTAGCGTTCCAGCGGGGATATGAAACCTCACCAATTTGCAGGTGCTGGATTTATCAAACAATAAGTTTTATGGGAAAATACCCTCTAATCTTGAGAGTCTCCAGGGTTTTGGTATCAAGGGCGATCCACAATTGAGTGGAAATGCACTCTATTGTGAGAAAGGGCAGATAAAAAAAAAATAACAAAAAATAATATGCGCAGACTGATGCTACAGCAATGATTTTTTTTTAATTGAATCTTATAAATTCTCTGTCATAAAAACTGTGATCAGGATCTACATAAATAGAATTAAAAAATAAACTAAACTGGAACTAAACTAATGTTTATTCAGAATTAACTGCTGTAACTGAAATAGTTGTTCATGCAAATTGTGTTGTAACTGAAATAATTGTTCATGCAAATTGCTTGCATGATGGAGACTAAACAAGCGAAGTGGAGAAATTAACTGCAGTTCTAATACTCCCCCTTAATTTCTACCACTAACAACTTCAACATTTACAATGCCTAAATTTTTTCTTAGATAATCAAAACTCTCTTTTGCTAATGCCTTTGTGAATATATCTGCCAATTGGTCTTCAGATCTGCAAAACTCTAAATGGATTTCTCCATTGTTCACTAATTCTCTGATAAAATGAAATCTTGTATCAATGTACTTGCTCCTCTTGTGAAACACATGATTTTTTGACAATGCAATTGCTGATTTGTTGTCACAAAAGATTGGTGTTGACTCTTGTGCTTGTAATAAATCTGTCAATACTCTCCTTATCCAAATTGCTTGACATGCTGCTGATATCGCTGCTACATACTCTGCTTCAGCTGATGAAAGTGTCACTATAGGTTGCTTTTTGGATGCCCATGTGACCACACATGTTCCAAAATGAAAGACATGTCCAAAAGTACTCTCCCTGTCATCAATGCTAAGTGCAAAATCACTATTAGTATAACCAATCAAACCAAAATCATTAGTTGTGGAATATAAAATTTCATATTTTGTTGTTCCTACCACATATCTCAATAAACTCTTTCCAACTTGCTAATGTGAGACTTTTGGTGACTCCATGAATCTAGAGATTAAGCTGACCCCATACATGATATCTGGTCTTGTAGCTGTAAGATATATCAAACTACCAATTATTCTTTTGAATGTTTTAGAATCAGCATTAAGGCCTTTGTCTTTTTTGCTAATTTTGGTCCTTGTAACAACTGGTGTAGGCGCTGATTTACAATTCAACATCTTAAACCTCCTTAACACATCCTTTGCATATTTAGTTTGACAAATAAAAATTCCCTTCTCTGATTGTACAACTTCAATGCCCAAAAAATACTTCATTAATCTCAAATCTGTCATCTCAAATTCTTTCTTCATTGCTGATTTAAATGTGTCTATAGACAAATTTCTAGTGAAAATCAAATCATCGACATACAAACACACAATCAAAATCTGACCTTTTTTGTTGATTTTTGTGTACAATGTAGGCTCACTATTGCTTCTACTGAATCCATTGTTTGTCATGTATGAATCAATCCTGCTATACCATGCTCTTGGTGCTTGCTTGAGACCATAGAGGGCTTTCTTCAATCTGTAGATGTTTTCTTCATATCCATGCACTTCATAACCTAGTGGTTGTTTCACATACACTTCATCTAGAAAACCATTCAAAAACGCTGATTTGACATCCATTTGATATAATTTCGAATTACTTTGTGTAGCTATTGCTAAAACCATTCTAATAGTATCAAGTCTAGCAACTGAAGCAAATGTTTCATTATAATCAATTTCATGTTCTTGTGCAAAACCTTTTACCATTAACCTTGCCTTGTGCTTTTCAATATTACCTTCTGCATTAAATTTGGTCTTAAAAACTCATTTGACTCCTATGCAATCCTTACCTTCAAGTAGATTGATTAGATCCCATGTTTGATTTCTCTCAATGGCATTCATCTCTTCATCCATTACTTTTATCCAATGTTCCTCATTAGCTGCATCTTCATAATACATAAGATCATGAGAGAAAAAGGTAAAATTTGAACACAAATCTAACTTCTTTTCTTCTTAATCGTAAATCTCATTCAAGTTTCTCATTTTCTTACCTTTAAATTTTGATCTTAAAGTGGCAAGAGTTGGATATGATTCATCACTTACTTGTGAATTGGGAGTAGGATGACATGCATGACTAGATGATTCAACTTGTGCTAAGCTCCTAGGTGTTCTTATTAGAGTGCTTGTTCTTGCTTGTGGAGAGAATTGATCACTTTACAAATTTTGTTTTTCAGATTCTTTTTCATTTTGGGGAATTGGTGCTCCAATTGTGATGGTTTTATCAATGCTTCCATCCCATGCTTCTTCTTCCTTAAATTTCACATCTCTGCTAATAATTACTTTCTTTAAAATTGGGTTATACAACTTATAAGCCTTTGATTCTTCACTATAGCCAATAAGAATGCATTTCTCACCTCTATCATCAAGTTTTATTCTCAATTTAGATGGTATAAGAGAATATGTAATACAACCAAAAATTCTAAAATGATGTACACTATGCTTCTTACCACTCCAAGCTTTCTGTGGAATTCGATCCTTGACACTCTTTGTTAGGCTTCTATTCAGAATATATACTGCACATGCTACTACTTCTGCCCAATATTCATTTGACAAATGTTTGGCCTTCAACATGCTTCTAGCCATCTCCATGATTGTTCTATTCTTTCTTTCTGCTACACCATTCTGCTATGGTGTGTACCTTGTAGTTAGTTGCCTTTTAATGCCATGATATCTGCAAAAATATTGAAATTCATTAGACATATATTCACCTCCTCTATCTGATCTAAGTATCTTGATGTAAAGGCCACTCTGCTTTTCAACCATAGCCTTGAATTCTTTAAATTTTTTAAAGGCTTCAGACTTTTCTTTGAGAAAATATATCCAAGTCTTTCTACTAAAATCATCAATAAAGGTTAGAAAATAAGAACTACCTCTAAATGATGGAGTTTGCATTGGTCCACATAAATCACTATAGACTAGCTCCAATATTACCCTTGCTCTATATGAAGCTCCTACTGGAAAGCTCTCTCTATGTTGTTTTGCCAGGATGCAACTCTCACATGAACTTCCTGACTGCTCTATTGGTGGTAATCCCTTCACCATATATTTTTTTTGTAACAAATTCAAACCTCCAAAATGTAAATGTCCATACCTTAAATGCCATAGCCATGATTGGTCTAGATGCATGGTTTTGAAATGGGCTTCCTCTTCTCCTTGGCTACAATGAATTCGAAGAGGGAACATCCGATTCTTGGTCATCTCCACTTTTTCTATCAACCTGTCATTTGGAAATTTGTCTAGTATTGTGCAAACATTATCCATAAAAAATACTCTGTAACCTTTCTGTACTAACTGTCTAACACTCATAAGATTATGCTTTATTCTAGGTACAAAATAAACATCAAGAATAAATCTTCTTTCACCATTTTTTGCCAAAACATTTATTACTCTTTTACCCATTACATCCACTTTATTATCATTTCCTAATTTCACTTCAAATTTTATGGAGTCATCAAGACTAGCAAACAATTCTTTTTTCTCTGTCATATGGTTACTGCATCCACTATCTAAAAACCAAATATCTCTAGCATTTTCTTGAGTAACGTGAAAAGTGAGGAATAAGCTTTCAGAATTAGAATTAGATTCATTTGTGTAATTAGCATTCTGCTTGTCTACATCTCCTTGTTTCTTTTTGCATTCACTTGCATAATGTCCATATTTTTTACAGTAATAACATTGAATGTTAGATTTATCAAACTTTTGTGAATTTTGCTGGAAGTGATTGTTGCCACGTCTTCTTTTGTTATAGTTTTGATTATTGTTTTCACCTTGATCTGGGTTGTTCCTTTCATTTCTACCTCTGCCTCTTCCTCTGAAGTTTGACCTTCCTCTTCCTCTGCCAAATAATACCTGAGACTTGAAAGCATTCTCAAAAGAAGTATTGTTATTCCTATTCATTATGGATTCATGTGTTAACAAAGATCCCATTAATTCATCTACTGATAACTATTCCAAATCTTTGGTTTCTTCAATATCTACAACTATTGCATCAAATTTGTTGGGTAAACTCCTGAGAATTTTTTCTATGATCTTCTGATCTGTTATTGTTTCTCCATTAGATCTAATTTGATTCACAATATTCAATACTTGACCCATAAATTGGTCTGTAGACTCCGAATCATTAATTTACAAATTTTTAAAATTTCTCCTAAGAGATTACAATTTAGCTACTTTCACCTTTGTATTACCTTTATAGGTAGTATCTAAGATTTTTCATGCTGACTTGGATCTCCTTGCTGCTGCAACTCTAGAAAAAATGGAGTCATCCATTGCCTGTTGGATTAGGAATAGAGATTTTGCATCCTTTTTCTTATTTTTTTAAAGCTCTTCCTTTGTGCTCGAGTTAATTCCTGATGGGCAACCTCATCCTGTGGTTCTACAAAGCTATTTTCTTCCTAATCGCAAACATCTTGCGAGCTAAACAATGTTATCATTTTAATTGCCCAAAAATCATAATTCTTTCCATTGAAAATGGAAATTTGGAGCTGAAAAACGTTGTTGTTTATTGCCATGTTTCATGCTGAACTTTTTAGAAAGGACAACAACTTCTTTAACTTTCTACTCAGTGACTAATTTGTGACTCTTTGACTTCTTCTACCAATGGCTATGCTAGCCCTCTGCCTGGGCGCTCTACAGACTGTGTACAGATCGGTCTATAAAACCATGATCTCTTGCTACAGGGTGTGACTCCCTTTGCCCTATCGGATGGTCTTGTTATGACTATTGGAGCAGACTTTTCCTTCTACTTCAATTTTGCATCAACTTGTTCAATCCTTACAACAATTTTCATTATTGTGTATTGTTGCAGATGTGCGTTGCTGATTGTTTATTGGCAGCTTTGCCTTCTTCGGTAGTGACGATCTCTCCAAAATTCTTCATTGCTTTGGCAGCTTCTGCTACCTTTTCATTCTTTTGCAACTTGCTTTGACTCCCTTTCTTATTGTTGTGGTCAACAACATGCTTCAACCTCAACGTCTTCTCCTCTTCTGCCCATAAGAACCGTGCTGGGGGTGTAAATGCTTCTGCGTGATCTTTTGGCTGCATTTAATAGCTGGCTCTCCCTTCAGCAAAAATATATGCAGACCTTCCTTCAATGTCAGCGCTTTTTAGGATCATATCCTTACAGCTCTGATACCATTGTGAGAAAGGGTAGAGAAAAATAAAAATAACAAAAAATAATATGCGCATACTGATGCTACAGCAATGAATTTTTTTTTATTGAATATTATTAATTCTTTGTCATAAAAATTGTGATCAGGATCTACATAAATAAAATTAAAAAATAAACTAAACTGGAACTAAGCTAATGTTTATTCAGCACTAACTGCTGTAACTGAAATAGTTCATGCAAACTGTGTTGTAACTGAAACAATTGTTCATGCAAACTGCTTGCATGATGGAGACTAAACAAACAAAGTGGAGAAATTAACTGCAGTTCTAACATCTATGAGGATATACCCGTAGTAATAAAGGGACATGAGTACATGATAGAATATGTGCTGGCATCAAACACCATATTTGACTTGTCAAGCAATAATCTCAGCGGGCAAATAACCCCAAGCATAGGGAAATTGAGCAGGCTGAGTTTACTAAATAAGCTGAGAGGACGGGGAGATACCGGCATCTCTTGGGAAGATAGAGACTCTAGATCAGTTGGACTTGTCTCAAAATAAGCTGAGAGGACGGATTCCTGAGGAGCTATCTAAGTTGTCCAAACTGGCCGCCTTGAATGTTTCTGGTAACAATCTTTGTGGGGCAATAACCAGTGGGCAGCAGTTCGACACCTTCAACGAGAGTTCATTCCAGAGAAATCTTCCATGTTTATGCAGACGCCCTTTACAGAGTTGCAACCAGAAAAACAAAACTCCAGCACGCCAATCCCCACGGCCTTCAACAGGGGAGGATAAATCAGTGTGGAGTAGCGTGAATGAAGAAGTCTCCATGATTGGTGTAGGGTTGGGCTTCGGGATTGGATTGGATTGGATGGAAAAGAGCGATTTCCAACTTAGCCAGAGCTTTTCTTATTGAGTAAATATTACAATTATATCCATATTCCAGAATGAAAGACCAGAGTAAAACATACGAGAGTAGCATTGTTAAAATAATATATGCTTTTTAATGGTTTCATTACCTGTCTTTACAAGGGCTTTGACACTGCTTTTAGTGTTTCAACGGTAGGACCTAATTAATATCTGTGATAGGTCTTAATGCATGTATGCACACAAGTTTTTATTTTTAAACTAAATTATATTTAGTGGTTGTTTAATTTGTATTTAATCATATTTTGGGTGACTCCCTCATATAATATAAGGTTTCATGAGATATAGTAAAGTTATTTATATTATTCAGTATTAATTTGTTTTGTAGTACATTAATTTTAAATTTATGTTTTTATTAATTGAATATATTAAATAGAAATAATAAATAAATGATAATATAATTTTAACGGTTAATTAAAATAATAGATTAGTGACAACATAAATTATTGGTTGATTTTTTCAATACAACATTCATTATTTAAATGATGTATTCATTAAATCTTAATAAATAAATTTTTAATTTTTAATATTTATAAAATAATAATTATAATGTTTATTTATTTTTAATTAAAAAATATCCTTTTTAATTATACAAATAAATACATCTTTATAAGTATGTATTTACATCTAATAAACCTTAAATAATTAGAATTCCAATTAAATTAGAATAAAATTATTAAGGTAGTAGTACTTTAAATATTAACTTCTCTATTAAAATAGTCAAAATATCAAGAGTAGCATATTAAAAGTTTTATTGAGCATCCAAAAAATATAACACAGTAGTATTAAACAACATAAGTAATCAAAGCACATAGAGATAGAGGAGGCTCATCTAACTTATTGTTCCAGCCACCACAACTAGGAGAATCCGCTTTATTATGTACAAGCACCTCCCTATCATTATTGATTTATTTTTACTTTGCCTTCTTCTTGTTTGGACAAAGACATAGCAAGGATAAACCAAGGAAAATTTCCTTACTGTTGTGCCATCCACCCACTGGTGTCAGTGAATATGTGTAAAAACTACCACCTTTGTTGATGCAGCTAGTATGGGATATATTATTTGATTTCTATTCTCACATTAGAAATCCCAACAAAGAGATAAATGAGACCTCCTAGATTTTAGAACACAATACTTATCTTGTAAAGGCCTATTTTAAGGCATCTATATTGTGAATGCAATTAGTTGAAAACTTACAAATTATTGTTTGCATTCAATCACGTAGTTTGTGAGGTAGGGAGAAGCAAGTCACACTTTCTTGTGTTGACCATTGAAAGAAGAATACATCACACTTGCTATGTGTAGACCCATGTTCGGTGCATGACTTGTTCATTTGAGAGAATCAACCCCTTTGTTCCTTCTCACTAGTATCAAAATAGTTTTGCTCCATGGTATTTTTTAAGCTTGGGTTCTCTTCATGAGAAAGCTATAATTTAATATCATGGCCTTTAAATTTTTGTTTACCTATGTTTCCATGCCAACCAAGTTTCAATGCATTTTTTTGACTTGTATTGCTTTTATTCCTAAATAGGCTCATTCTTAATTTTTGTTTTAAAATATTCTTAGGAAAAATATAAAATCTCCAATGTGTTTGGAACACTCAAATTATTGGGGATTGACAATTGATTCACCTAAAATAGATGCGTGAAATATGATAAATTGCATCCCAAAATTATTTTGATAGAAGGTTGATTTGCAATTTTATGGAAGAATGTTGGGTTGATTTTGATGCTATCATTACATCTATAGCATGTTAAAATATACGTGTATAATTTTTTCAATAAAAAATGGGTGCCTAGATTCTGAGATATAAAAGTTTTGAATTTTTTAGTTTGCTTATTTTACAGGGTTTTTGTAGGATTTCTTTTTGCGCAACAAGACATTCAAGAAATATTTGATGCATAATAATTATGCCACATTACTGCAATGTCACCTACATTATCAATTCCACTTCAACACCACTTCAATTCCATATCACCTGCATCATCAGTTCCACTTTAGTTCCATATCACCTACTTCATCAATTTCACTTCAATGCCACTTTAGTGCCATATCATCATGCCATGCCATCATGTTGATAGTCACATACATGGCATCAACATGATATCTTCATGATGTCATGTTGATGAAATCATCATGATGTCATGGTCATGACATCATCATCATATCATCACATATTTTGGATCACTGCATGATTGCATGGTCGTATTTTTTATTTAACCATCAAACTGCAACAGGGTCATTTTTATCATCCGGAGTTCGCTTGAGGTTAATGTTTTTTTAAATTTCTTTTTTTTTGATGGTAACATAATGGTATTATCGAATTTTTGTATTTGTGCTTCATTTTGATCCAGGATAATCTAAGTCACTAGATCTTACTATAATTTACTAATATTGCATATCCAACCTTGCATTAATATCAACAACATCAACATCAATTTCCACACCTACGTGCCAATATATAATATCAAACTCCATTTATGCATTATCACATAGCTCTTGTAGTGCCAATACTATATATTACAACTCATAATTAATGATAACTAGTGATGTTGCAACACTCATCATCCATGAAGCATTTGCTAACAACTCTTATAAAGGTTCAATCGATGTTTCATCTCCCTCCATTGTATATTAATGTATGCTTCCATTCTTTGTATTTAGTTATATGAAGTACATAAAAATAATGAAGTAACGGATTACATAGACACCACATATAAGATATATCTAATATTGTACATAATTTAGCATAATGCAAGTTTTATTTTTTATTTTTTTTATTTTTATAGTTGTACATTGATTGTCATCATATTATTTGCTTTCCTTATTATTTAACATATTACACCTTCATATCCTCTATGATTAATAATTTTCTTTTATTCATAACACTCATAAATTTATTTAAGTAGGTTTTTCACTGGGTCTCCTCTTGGGCCTTGGATTAGTGGTATTAGAGCATACATAATTCATATCATTTTTGAGTGGTATCATGGTGTTTCTAAAATTCATATTTATTTGTATGCACACTCATATGAGGTCTGAATATATGAAGTTAGGTCCCAAGAATCATAACTATTCATCATACCTTTCTTTACATCCTTATAAGGGAGACACATATTGAATGATGCCAACTTCAAAAGTGCTAAAATGATGATATAGGATTCATTACAAAGACAAAATGAATATTTGAAATAACATCATGCACATGAAAGAGAAAGTATTGTTAATGATTTCTAACTTCTTATCAAGCAGTAGATTCCTTCTAGCACCTCTCATTCTCATCGATCATTTGGTGGTCAAATACCATACAAGGTATATGGCAATCTAGACATCCTTATGTTTGAAGGAAAAATAGATGTAGATGCCCTATAAAACTAGCTTATCATTATTTTTTCATATTACGTAATTAATTAATTCTTTGACTGATAAAAGCTTACGATCACTCTTTTGAAAATTTATTTATCTAAAAAAAATGGTGAGAAAATTATTGTACGTTACATGAAAATCATGAATATGAAGTTCACTTAAACACATCTGTAGACACATGAAATAGTTTTATAGAAATAATCAAATAAACATATTATCCTATTGAAAACTATGGTGACCAATACATCCAGTTATCTTGGTTACGACAAGATAAAGAATAATATATATAACAATACACATATACCATTCATAATTTAGTGTCCAGACTTGGGATTTAGGATATACATATACCACACCAAATCTAACAAAGATTACCCAACTAAAGCAAACAAAATACACGTAGTTAAGAAACGAAAATGCTTAAGGAATGATTTAAAAAAAAAATCTTAAAATGAGCAAAACTACTTTAAAAATGTCATTTTTAAAGTTTTCTTTAGGTTGGGTGGTCTGCTTAAATAATTTGTTCATTTTTTAACAAGGAAGAATCTAAGTTTCCAACTTCACATTATCATACTCGTCCACATTCAGAACATTTTTCCAAAACTATAGGAGAAATAAAGCATTTGCCATCATTATCAAGATGAACTCCAGAGTCTTGTCGCCTTCATTCTTGGTCTTCAACTTGTAAAACTGGTTGAATTGGGATATCGTGTTTTTGTTAGTGATTTTTCTGTGCAGGTTTTCCTTTAATGCTCCTCTATGCTTGGGCTCTATATTATATAAATTCCAAAGCACAGGAGAATGCTTTAGACTATGCCTTCAGCTTGGTGTTTCTGTTATCATACACTAGCCAGGGGTTGATGAAGAGACATTGTTTCTACTGGGAAATTTTAAAAATAAAAATAAATATATATGTTTAGGAGATCGAGAACATTCTCTTATAAATATTATCAGCTAAATATTATTTACGCTCAACTTGTTAGTCATATGGGTATCCTATTATGTGAAACAACCAGTAATAGGAGAATAATAGAAAACATCAATGTTAAGTCGAAGGCTTTATACAATGGTGGAGCCCTGGAGATTCATCTCACACAAGACAAAATAGGGGAATATTGCAAGTTGTTTGCTCCACATTAAACACATCAATCTCTATAGATCTCTAACATGTGGGCTTTGTTGCAACCACATCTGCCATCTATTGGTCCTCTTTCTCATGGTAGTGAATATGCTATTGTCCATGCATGGTGGTGGCATGGAGGTGTGAGGATCAGCCACAACTTAAACTATGAAGATGGTGGCCACCTTGAAGGCTGGGATGTTTATGCAGCTTATAGAGCACATGAACAACAACATTAATATTATTCTAGGTGATTTAAAAGCTAACGATCTGTGGCCCAAGCATGGTTTACTCCATTGGGGCCATTCATTTATGTGGATAGGCTTGAACTTAGGTCACCCATTCTGGTGTTAAGATGTGTTAGGCTGCTTTAGGGCGGTGAGAGCTTCTTCCTTGTATTCATGGTCAGCACATAGCAAAAGCTTCAACATAAACATGATTGAATGGAAACTGCCATGAAATAGACTATGAATTTCAAAAGCCAAGCTTATAAAAATTAAGAGCACCAGGTAAAGAGGAAACCAGACCAAAACTGCATGTCATGGGTTATCTTGACCAGGATTTGAAGGAACTAAAAATATCCTTTCTAGTGAGAAATAAACAATAAAATAGAGCAGACTGAGGCCACATACAAAGATGGTTCCTTTGATTGATAGATAGACTTGGTAAGTGCAAAAAGACCTACATTTATATAATAAACCTCAACTAGCCAAACATAGCTCTATCTCAAAGGCAACAGTCTCAACATCTGTCAGTGGATCAACTCTCTCCCCATAGTCTGCATGATTGTACTATTCAATTGTGTTTTGTTTATTTGTGCATTGAATGGGAAGCAGGGAGGTTAATATTGAATTGAATCGATGAGAGGAGAAGAGAGGATATTATCCATACTGTTGTCTACATCAGACCTGGCCAAGCTTGACCACTATCAAGAGTAGAACCGTCATGGAGGTAGAAGCTTCCAACTCCATGCCACACCAATAGTGTAAAAATGATGCATCTATAGAGGAAATGGAAGTAGATCGATTGGCAACAGAAATAGGGATAAAGATGACCCAAGAAGAGTTCTGGTGTTAGACGGTGTTAAGAGGTGTTAGTTAGCTTGTGAGCCTCAAGCCTCACCAGATAAAAATTATATTAGACTTGAAACTTTGCCAACAAAACTAGGTTCTTTTTGGCCTAGATTTTTAGATGTGTTAATTATGATAGGCATTTGCCCGAGTTTAGTGTTTAGAGTTATTTTTTTTGCACATGTTTATTTTATGAGATAATGATATTCATCTCCCATGCTTGTATTAGACTGGGACTAGCCTATATAGTGTGATATTTATGCTACAATTTTATTATTTAAAGGGGTGATATATGATATTTTTTTTGTATTGTGAAAATCTGGGACTTTAATAGATATATCCAACATTTAAAAGTTATAAATGATATTATTATACATGTTTGGAAGGCCCTTTTTTTCAGAGTGGGTTCAGTTTCCACTTAAATGATACCTTTTGACTTTGACTTAGGGTGGGGTCCCATGGAAGGGTTGCTACTGATGTTCTTATGATGTGAATTTTACCTTGTACTAAGAAATTATAAAACATGGCAAATTTAGATATTTTCCTAAAAATTAGGAGCCACTACATTTAAGGAAGGTGATATTTAGTTACTGTTATAGGGTGGAAGCTTACAAGTTTTCAGGAACTTCTCATGTATTTAGCAAAGTTTTTAACAAATGACAATTTATTTGTGGCTTACCTTTTCTGAGAAGTTGGTTTTAAATTCATATTTGATAATTTAATGTCGAAAACCCAAAAAAAATGGAGCCTATTAGGATAATGTGTTTTGGACATAACTGATAAAAACTTTTGGAAGGCTTGCTGAGAATATTTTGGATTTCCTCCTCCATGGAACTATCACATTTCTATTAGTGTAAAAGTAGGTTTTGCTTATATTTAATATCATCTTATAGCATTAATTACAAATATCTCCTTGAGACATTGGGACATTCACCTTGCCTCATCCCCATGGAAATGATTACATTTATCTGAATGTCCTTTAGTTTTTAATCCAGGATAGCATTGATATACTACTGATGACCAAAAAACTAAAGGTACATTGGAGGTGTAAAACTTAGCCAATTGAAGATACGTTTTTTGATTATTTTAATAAACTATTATTTTCAAGAAAAAACTATGGCAAAAGAAGTAACTATGCTGTGTCAGACAAGAGTAAGAAGTAGTTGAG
Organism: Torreya grandis; assembly: GCA_037957365.1. Taxonomy (NCBI): domain Eukaryota; kingdom Viridiplantae; phylum Streptophyta; class Pinopsida; order Cupressales; family Taxaceae; genus Torreya; species Torreya grandis. Next base: position 3,024,275 of record JARHVA010000359.1, read on the forward strand.
CCATTGCCTACATGATGTGGATAGAGTCGAAAGAGTCATCTCATGTTTTTATGAGGCTTCTCGTAAAATGTTTGTAACACATGAGATTATTTTCAATTAATTGTGGTGTAGTTTCACTACATTGTATGCTTGCATCTAAAATTTGGAATAATAGTTGACATAATGCTTGTTTAGCTAAGGTACTTACCTTTTCTGCCACCAAGTAAATGAAGAATTAGCTTGATCTTGGAAATTCATAAAAAATTTAGGTTTATTGGCTTGACATTTCCAAGTTTATTTTGATGTATTTGTTCAACCTAGGAAAAGTTTGTCGATATTAGATATTCTTTTTTCTTAATTGCACTAATTGATGCCTCATAATTTGACATCTCTAAGTTTATTTTGGTTCTTTTTTTGACCTAGGAAAAGATTGATAAAATTAGGTCTTTTATTTCCCCTATTCTTTCTACTTTGTTCAACCTAGGAAAAGTCTCTTTAATTGCTTCGATTGATGCCTCACAGTTTGACATCTCCAAGTTTATTTTGCTTCATCTATATGACATGGGCAAATCTCATCAAAATTAGGTCCATTTTTCCTTTAATTTCTCTTGTTTTATTTAACATAGGAAAAATATGACAAGATAAGTTTTGTTTATTACTTCGATTGATGCCTCTTGAAGTTATTTTACTTCTTTTGTTCAATGTATGAAAAGCTTGATGTAACAAGGTCCATTTTTCCCCTTAGTTTCTCTTACTAATACCTCATAGTTTGTCATTTCTAAGTTTGTTTTGCTCCAATTTATGTTCTTGTCCAACAATCACATGTTAAAGAACATACAATTTCATTTATATTTTGAAAATATTTGAAGATTTTGAAAAATTGGCAGAGATTCATTGAAAACTTTCTGAATCCAATGTAGGGAGCTTACTGAATTATGTTCCTCAACAATGCCTAGAGATCCTAAGGCTTATGTAGAAAAATTCATGGATTTACACTAGGAAGTGTCTTAGTTTGTTGTCTATATTGATGCATATATTAAACCTGTGCCTCCTCATAGAAGCAAGGCATCAACCGCATTGATTGAAATATCCTCATTAAATGATATTTAAAAATCCAATGTTATTCCTAATTAGAGACATGATTTGGTTGTGGATAATTCCTCTGGCTTCTTTTGCCCCTTCCAGGCAATTACTAGTCTATGTTCAGTGATGGAAACAATATAGACTAATCTAGAGAAGGTTACATGAAATATAGGCAACACCTAAAGGTAAGGACTAATGCCTTCATAGTTATAATTAAACTTAAAGATTTTGAATGCTTTCATTTACTGTTTACATTTTTTTAACCATTATTTAGGATTTTTGGTTCAACAGGTAAAGTTGTTTGGCTCACAAAAAAGTTTACCAGGGATCAATTCTTATTGTTATTAAAATCTGACACACGAAAAGGGATGAGGTTGAGATCGTGCCCTGGGATACTTTGGTAGAATTGATATCCCTCATTTCTTGGCTCTTAGCTTAAGATCACCATGTAAAACAATGATTCATAAAAAAAAATTGCTTACGCCACCATCCTTACAATTCAAATTAATTTAATATTATTATTTTACTATTTTTATTTTTTAAAGAATCATAATTTTTACATCGCCATAGAAAGAAGAAAAAATAATTATGATAATTTTTTTATTTAATAAAAATATATATTAAATATCTTGTATTTTTTAATAAAGAAAATAATATTCTTTTTGTAGACATCTAATTTTGGTACAAGACTTTGTTTCATTGTGTCTTTTCTATATTTTAGTATATTTTGTCTACTTATGTGTATTTAGCTAATTTTACATATATTTCATTTCATATTAGATTATCACTAACCTTGTTTCATTTAGGTATCTTAAAATTCATTTATTATCAGCTTTAGTAACTTCATCATCTACTTTTTGAGTGCAACCTTCTCTTCATTATGAGTATTTATTATGCCTAGTACATAATAAAAAACTTTAAGATTCTATCACATATGGAATTGATAGAATGCCAATTTTATCCCTATATATTTGTGGGTCCTTTTACCTTGCCCTGATTCCACATGCCTTTGATTTTACTAAATACAATATTCTATGATGAAAAATCATGTGTCTTGTCCAAGAGAGCCCTTTATATACATGGTCATCATTAGTCATTTACCTAGTGATATTCAAGTGATAATCAAATGGAAAACCTTTCTTAAGTTTTAGTCGTAGATTGATTTAATTTATTTCTACACTTGTGACAGATTGTGCAAATTTTAGAAAATAATAAGGGAATAGGGGCCCTTACCCCTAGGTACATAAGACTCTTGAGTAGAATAAAAAACTATGAAAGACAAAATATGTCTCTAGGAGAACATAAGGAGATTGACAAAAAGCTAAAACCAATATCCAAAAATAAGAGAGAAGACTAAATAATAAAAGCCTAGAAGCTTCACAAAGAACACCAAAAACCAAAAAACATAAATTACAACCCAAAGTAGTCCATAATTGTAAGAAGAAAACACCACCATAGAATAACTTAGGATAATGAACCCGAAAACTAACAAGAATAGGAAAATTACCAATAGGCCAAGATCTTGAAATAATACTTAGAATTGATTTGTATATATTTTTAAAAATAATTAAAAACCCACATCATGTTTAAATAAGACTCAAAAATTCTAAAAAAATTAACGTCTAAAATAAAACTTCTATTTTTAGTAGTTGTTATTTTTATTAAGTCATGCATGCAAGTGCATGAAACTCTAAAAATATTATAAAAACTAAAATTAGCCTATGGGTCAAAATTAAACTAAAGTTCACTTTCAGTTCTAAAAATATACAATTTCTAAATTTAGAAAATTCTTGAAAAAATCATTAAAAGCTAATTTTGGACCCTCAAATGATCACGTTTGGCCTCTGAAAAATATCAAAATCAAATACAAGTAGATAGAGTGGCTTAAAGCTGAATAAAAATTTCTAAGATGGTCATTTTAGCATGTGGAAAAGCTCAAATGGAGTTACAAGTCAAAAGTTATGGGCTTCAAAAGGTTGGCTTATTTTTTCTGCATCATTCTCCTCTGGTTGAAAACAACTCAGCTCCTGCAAGTTGCCCTGATTTTACTACTATCATTTTTCCTTGTCAATATTCTTTAGCTCCCATTTTATAATCCAAGTTATGTCTTCTTTCTGCAATCCTTCCCACTGCACCAAATACCTATTACAATTCCCTTACCTTGTGCTTACTGTCTTCATATCCAAAACCTGCACTATTTTTTCTTTCTTCTTTGAAACCTGTTGCTCCCAATTTACCTCTTCATATTCATCATCTTCTCCATAGTTTTCATATAAATTTGAAACATTAAATATTGGAGATATATCAAAATTCTGTGGTAAACTCACTTCATATGCATTATCATTGATTTTCTTCAGCATGGCCCAATTTTTTTGTACTTTAATTTATTGTATGTGCCTTTTAGAATTTTTTTTTCCTTAAGCAAACCATTACCAAATCTCCTTCAAATACCTTAGATCTTCTTCTGACATCCACTGCTACTTTATATTTCTCATTACTTTCTTACAACTTTTTCCTTACTCCTTGCAACTACTGCATATGCTCTGCAAATGCTTTTGCATCACCACTAATTTGATTTGCAATTGGAAATTATACCAAATATAAAATACCCATAGGATTTATCCCATAAACAATTTAAAAAGATGACTTTCCTATTGATCTTTTCACTGAACTATTATATGTAAACTCAACTTGTGGTAAAGCCAAGTCCCATTGCTTTGGCTTCTCTTGCACTATGCATCTCAATAAATTTTCCAAGATCCTATTCACAACTTCTGTCTGTCCATCTATTTATAGGTGATATTTACTACTGAGCTTAGTACCCATATTTTTCTATAAAGTCCTCCAAAAATGACTTAAATTTTTTTTGTCCCTATCTAAAGTAATAGTTTTTGGAACACCATACAATCTCACAATATCTATAAAAAATAATTTTGAAACTCTAGTAGCATCATTGGTTTTCTTACATGCAATGAAATAAACCATTTTAGAAAATATGTCTACAATAAAAAAAATTAAATCATTATCTCTCTATGTGTTTGGCAATCTCAACACAAAATCCATACTCAAATCTATCCATGGTCCTCTTAGAATTGGTAATGGCATGTATAGTCTAGTATTTTGGGCATGTCCTTTAGCCACTTGACATATTCTACACCTTGAAATATAACTTGTGACATCTCTCTTCATCTTTGGCCAAAAATACTTTTCCTCCACCAAATTTATTGCCTTCATCTTACCAAAATGTCCAACCAAACCACCACTATGTAATTCTCTTATTATATTGTCTCATAGGGACCCAATTGGAATGCATAATTGTTTCCCTTTCAAGAGATAACCTTCTTGTATAAGATACTCATCATGAATAATATCTATCCCACATGTCAATGGATTCTTGCACTGCTCAACTACCTTGTTAAAATATAGATCAGTATCATATAATTCTTTAATAGCTTCAAATCCAACTACCTCACTCACCATAGTAGTTAATAACGCTACTCTCTTGCTCAAAGCATCAACTACCTGATTCTATTTTTTTGATTTATGTTTCAACACAAAAGTATATCTTTGCAAGAAAGAAACCCACTTTGCATGCATACTATTCAAATTCTTTTGTGTATTCACATAATTTAAAGCCTTATGATTTGTAAACAATATAAACTCCTTAGGCACTAGATAATGCCTAAAATGTCTTAATGCTTGTATAATTGCATAAATTTCAACATCATAAGTAGAACAATTTGTTCTTACCTCATTCAATTTCTCACTGAAATATGCTAATGACTTTCCTTCTTGACTCAATATAGCACCAATTCTCACAAACAAAACATCACAATCAGCCTCAAACACTTTGTTAAAATCTGGTAATTCTAAAATTGGTCTTTCTGTAATCTTCTTTAAAATTTCAAAACTTTTTGTGGCTACTCTAGTCCATATAAATTCTTTCCTTCTCATGCAATCTGTTATTGGTGTGATAATACTACTAAAAATTTTAATAAATTTTCTGTAAAAAGTTGCTAAACCATTTAAACTTCTTACCTCTGTAATGATTTTTGGAATAGGACACTCAACAATCACCTGTATGTTTTCTTCATCCATTTTCACATCATCTGTCAAAACTACAAATCTCAAAAATACAAAACTTTTATGCATAAACCTGCACTTCTTCAAATTTGCATACAACTTCTCCTTTCTTAACAAAGTCATTACCATTCTCAAATGTTGTAAGCATTCTTCTTTAGTCTTATTGAATATCAAAATATCATCAAAATAAACAACCACAAACTTACCAATATATTCTCATATCATTGTATTAATCACCCTCATAAATGTGCTAGGTGTATTAGATAATCTGAATGGCATCACCATCCACTCATATAATCTACCCCTAGTCTTGAATGTAGTTTTACACTCATCTCCTTTACGAATTTGAATTTGATAATAACCACTCCTTAGATTAATCTTGGTAAAATATTTTGCTCCTGCAAGCACATCCATCATATCATCTAAACGAGGTATAGGAAACCTATACTTTATTGTAATTTTATTAATTACTCTACTATCCACACACATTTTCCATCCTCCATCTTTCTTGGGAGTTAGCAAAGCTAGTGTTGCACATGGACTCATACTCTCCTTTATCACCTTATTTCTTAGTAGTTTAGTAACCTATTTATTTAATTTTGTATTTCTTTTGAATTCATCCTATAAGCTACTTGATTAGGTAGAGATGATCTTAGAATCAAATCAATGTGATGCTAAATATCTCTCTTCAATGGTAAACCATTTGGTAACTCATTAGGTATAACATCTACATATTATTTCAACACTCTTATTACTTCTATTGGTATTGGTAGCATTTATGTTTCTTCAGTCTTTGCTATTAATGCACAAAAACCTAATACCTTCATATCTTGGATAAATTTTTTAGTAGAGAGCATGATTTCTGTCTTCTCTTCCTCTTTAAGAGGTAACAAAACTACCTTTCTAAGACCTTTCCAAAAAGTGTATATGTTTTTTCTCCATCATGAACTACTTTCATGTCAAATTACCATGGTCTTCATAATAACACATGGCATGTATCCATCAGAATAACATCACACCATATTTCATTATTAAAACTTTTTCCTATAGAAAACTTGATTAAGCACCTTTTATCTACTGTAACTTCATTCCCTTTCTTAAACCATGAAATCTGATAAGGGTTAGGATGTTATTCACATTACATATTTAATTTCTCAATCATTTCTTTAAAAACCATATTTTCAAAACTACTACCATCTATAATTACTTTACATACCTTTCCACCTAAAGTACATCTTGTTCAAATAATATTTGATCATTGTCATGCATCACCACCTTATTTATTCCACACTTGTTCCTTCCTTGGAGTGATCATGGTTCTTCTTATCATGATATTCTCTCCAACATCTTTACATACAACTTTAGTATTTTGATCCTCTATCTCAGCCTCAACTAGATTCACTCTTGGGCGATCTTCTTTCCTCCTTGATCTTGATAGTTTGGACACTCAAATGCTTTATGCCCTTCTTCTCCACATCTATAATAGACATAAGATCTACATTTATTTGGAAACCATCCTTTAGCACCACCATAACTTCATCCTCTATGAAATCCTCTTCCTCTTTATTGGTATTGAAATCCTTGCCTATTATCATCTTGACTTTCTACACCACATGATGATTCACGTTTATTGGCATTAAAGCCATCTCTGGTGGTATTCAACCCACCTCATCCCCTTATTGGAGGGGATTTTCCTCTTTTTAGACCAATAGATGTCCTTTTGATATTCTATCTATTTTATTTCTCTTTTGCCTAAAAAGCTAATTGATAAGCCTCCTCCATGTTAAATATTTTATGCATGCTTAATTCATCTTGAATAGAAAATTTCAAACCATTTACATACCTTGCATCCATCTTATCTTTTTTTTCATCATGCTCCACTCGTATGGAAAGCTTATAAAATCATGATTATAGTCTTGTATACTGTGATCTTTTTGTCTCAAAATTTGAAATATTCTATATAGGGTTTATGCATAATCCACAGGAAGTAATTTCTCCCTCAGCTTCTTCTCCATCTTTTTTCGTGAATTAATCTTCTCTTTACCTTTTCTCTGTCTCTCTTTTCGTAGATGATCCCACCAAATCATTGCATGACCTTTCAATTTCGTTCATGCAAACTTTACCTTCTTATCTTCTCTCATAGTCTTCCACACAAAGAACTTATCCATACTATTCATCCAATCTATCAACTCCTCTAGTTTTAAATTGCCTCCATAATCTAGAACATCAACCTTGATTCTTTCATTTCTTCCTTGTAAATCCCTAACCATCCTCTCTTCCATTAGTGATGGCTACTCTTATTGTTTTTATTCTTATTGAATTTCATTATCACAATCTGTGTCTTCCTCATCACCACCTTGTGTTCTTCCTTAATTGGTGATAACCTCTATTAATTGTTGAACTTGCCTCTATAGCTCTTGTATAGTTTGGTTCATCTATGCCATACCTCCTCATGCTCTCAACATTATTAACTCCTCCAAGATTTGAACTTGCTCTGATACCAGCTAATGAAACTAAAAACTAACAAGAAAAAGAAAAAGAAAATTAACAATAGGCTATGATCTCAAAACAATACTCAGAATTGATTCGTATTGATTGCTTGAAATAATTACAAGCCCACACCATGCTTAAATAAGCCTCAACTCAAATTTAGAGTTGACATGCAAAAATTCTAAAAAAACTAACGTCTAAAATAAAACTTCTATTTTTAGTAAGTCACGCATGCAAGCATGTGCAACTCTAAAAATATCCTGAAATATTCTAAACAATAAAATTAGCTTATGAGATAAAATTCAACTGAAGTTGACTTTCAGTTCTAAAAACATACAATTTCTAAATTTAGAAAATTCTCAAAAAAATCATTAAAAGCTAATTTCAAACCCTCATATGATCACGTGTGGCCTCTAAAAAATATTAAAATCAAATCTAAGTGGATAGAGCGGCTTAGGGAAGAATCAAACTTTTTGAGGCGGTCATTTTGGTGTGTGGAAGAGCTTCAACGGAGCTATGACTCAAAAGTTATGGCCTCTGAAAGGTTGGCCTATTTTTTTTACATCATAGGGAGTGAAGGAAAGCACTACCACTAGAAGCCTTGGTCATTAACTTCTAAATCACCCTTCAAGAACTAAACTAAAACCACTACTTAGAAAACTTAGATGACAATTAAAATCTAGATAGAATCAATGGCTTATCTAAGCTTCAAAAACATAATCGATCCAAGAAACTAAGATAGTGATAAAAATCTAAGAATACAACAAACTCTCTGAAAGGTAGAATGTTGATATCTTTGATAATAGAAATATCAAATGGATGTTATAAGCAGGTCATATTTTTTTTAACAAATTCTTTGCTGTCTTCCCAAGAAGGGGCACCAACACAATGGTAATATTAATTAGGAGTAAAGTAAAGAGTTTTAATGTTCACCAAAAAATTCACTAGATATTTACTCTCACGATAATTATGGGAGAAATAAATATCCTAAAAAAGGGAATAACATGGAGGATAACTTGAATGATAGAATTGAGTTTCCACTAGTATGACATTCTTAATTTAACAACATTGATAATCAAAATAAATGACCTTCCATAACTAATTTTCTAAAATAAGAATCAATTGTGGTTTTTAAACCTCTAAGAAAAGATAGTACTTCAACTGAATTATTTGAAAGCCAAGGAAAGTTGAAGGCCTAACATGATAGCAGTTGTACTAGATTATCTCTGAAGATGCCTCCACCTTTATAAAGCCCTGAGTTACCTTTGGATTCCTATTCAAAATCTAGCTTGACATAATTGTTGCTTAGGGTTTTCTTAGAATCCATTAACCTATTGTTAATTTAAGGGATGAGGTTGCATTTGTATTCTAATAAATTCCATTTTAAGCTAATATGATGTTCCTCTCCAATGATTTTACTTTTTGAAAAAGAAACATTAGCCTTAAAACCTCTTGAAGGATCCCCTTGATTTTACTAGCAATGATTTATTCAAAGAGGGACAGGGTCCTAAAGACTATATTATTTCTTGATTTCCATAAGCTCTAGATAATGAGAGATGGGGCCATATCCCAAATAGTCTAACTTGGTCCCCTTCCTCTTTTGTCTAGTTAATCAAAAGTTCCTAAATAGATCCTATTGCTACCAAAGTCTATTCATTTTCTTCAAGAATGAAGACAAAATTCTCCAGGGAAATTGCAATGAAGGAGGATGTGGTTTGAGGATTCATAATTATTCTTACAAAAGATGCTCAAAGAGTATCATTGAAAACCTATCCTTTGAAATCTACCTTAGAAAAGACATTTCTCCTTCATGATAAACCAAAAATTTCTTTTAGCTTTAGGAAGTCCCTAAAGGATCCATAATTTTTATATAGGCCATATTGGTGTATTAATATTATTGGTTAACTAATTATAGCCATTTTTCACCGAAAAATTATTGGATGGATCTCCATTCCATTTTAAACCATCAATCTCCTTTGATTCTGATAATTGAATCTATAAAGCATTTATATCACTTCAAGGCCATGTACCATCATCAACTAGTACCAGAAGAGAGTTTAAATGAATTTTTTTGTAGTTGTATTGTATTTTTTAGGGAGAGTAGGTGAAGCCTCTCTCAAATATACTTGACTCATATGCATAAGATAACTACATTGATTTTGATTCTAGTTATGTGGGATATGTGGTTACAAATCCTCAAAGGTAGCCCAAGTCAGCTAACCCTTCACACACTTGTTTTATTGTTACCTTTAGGTCAAGGAATGAAAGAGAAGAAAAAAGAACACATTATGCATATTATTTTCTCATAAAAATTGCATGAACCTCTTTCTCATATGCCATTACACTTGGTGAAAAAATTATAGAACCTCAAACATAACATAACACATATTTGAAAGTAGGGTATAAATTAACAAGGAACAATTTATACGAATTCACTAACCTATCGATCTTGTTTGTACAAATTTGGTACAATGTTTATTTTATCCCAATGATGATCAATAGTCATATTTCATACAAAACATGGCAACTACTTATAAAACCCAACTCCAATCTCACATTTCTAGAGCAGCAACCATGATTGTCAAATTATTATTTTACCTTATTTTTATTATTCTTACTTACTTTCTTCATTTTATTATTCTAGTTATTACTATTTTTTATTTTAAAATAAACCAAATTATTATTTGACTGTATTACCTTAAATATATTTTGTGCCACAATTTTAACTTATTGTGCATAAGTTAATTTCCCTTATGTGCAAATAGTTAAAACACCTAATACCGTGTTAAATTAATATATGAAAATATAACACAACTAATTTTTTTTAAACACACAATCATAACAATGACCCTCTATCTAGCTCATCCTATCAACACATGCGTGACACATTTAGTCTTTAGTTTTGCACACACTATTTACAATAGAATCACCTTCTCGACGAAAAATGTGTTCGCCTTTTCATTTTCACTACTACTTGATCTTTGAAAATACAATGCTTGAAAATATATATTCTCATGAAGTTATAAAACCACATTGAGAATCAACTATAGATATACACTTATAAGGCAAGGATGCCATGTACACTTTTACAGTCACCTCCGAGGTGGTCTTGTCGTCAAGCACCCAACTCTAAAAGCATTTTTAACAAAGTTATTTTCACTAGAATTTATCATGGAGTAACACACAAACCAACATGTTAATAATCATGGTGGGTTCCCATTAGAAAAAGGGCAAGTCGTGGATGACTCTGGTATAGCAAAATTCCCCGTGTTCAAGAGCATTATCCCATAGTTTTTGAGGCATTGTCCCAACACCATACTGCTAGTGGTATTCAATCCTGTGTAAATAATTTTCCACATTGCATGGAAAATTTTTGGGCTTCCTTCAAATATAATGGCGGGACCAACACCAATTACAAGCTCAACAATTGGCATTCATCATTACATTAATAATTAAATGTTGTAAATTTCATGGCTAACATCTTCCAATGTTAAATAATTAAATATATTAATATTATAAATAATATTTACATATTTTTTTAAAAAAAAGTTGGAGATTCGAAGGATTATGAGGTTTAAAGATGACCATCTAAATATGTTTATGATTTTTAACCATAAATTATAAAGGCAATTTTTCGAAGACCATATAAGATAAAGGGGAAATTTTGTATGGGCAGTTGAAAATTATGAAGGATTAATATTACATTTATGAAGAATTATAAAAATATAAATGTACTCTTTGATGTTTTTATTTTTATAGAAAAATTATTGTAGATTTTAAATGGTAATTTATATATATATATATATATATATATATATATATATATATATATATATATATATATATATATATACATTTTTTTATGTTTCTTTTTTTAAAGATGATTTTTATATAAAATTTGAAAAGTAATTTTATATGAATAGCCATCATAAAAATAGTATAGAAGATTGTATGTTAAATTTAATCATAGGAATAGTGCAATGTATATGGGAACGAGATGTAAGACTAAATAAATTGTTGGTGAGATGTTCATTATTGCTAGTACGTTTTGTATTTATGATTTCATTATTTCTCTCCACCACTTGAATTTATAAAAAATCCATCGTTATATCAAAAACCATTCACAAAATATATGATTTGTTTATCAAGAATAATAAAAAAACACAATAATTGTATGATGAAATAACCATCTCCCTTCCATATCACATATGCATCATTAAAAACCTATATATATATATATATAGGTTTTTAATGATGCATATGTGATATGGAAGGGAGATGGTTATTTCATCATACAATTATTGTGTTTTTTTATTATTCTTGATAAACAAATCATATATTTTGTGAATGGTTATATATATATACACACACACACACACACACCCTTTCTTATAATTTTTATTAATATAGGATATGAAGGACAAGGTTTAGAGATAACTATCATAAAAAATTTAGGAGAGGCAAGTTGACTATAAAATTTAGTCTCCATGCAGATCACATATTTCATATTTTTTATTACATTTGAAATCACGGTTAATTTTTTGTATGGATATTATTCATATTTATTGTGAAATTACCAATCCACACAATTAGGCCTTACACTCTCAAGTAATGACATCAGTGTCACTTCCAGTACCAACTCGTCACTACAAGCAAAATAGCTAACATTTATTATTGCACTAATAAGTAAATGTTACAAATCCATGACTAACATCTTCTCATGTCAAATAATTTATAATAATAATGATTTAAATAATATTTACATAAAAAACAAAGAGTTTTAGATTTGAAAGACTATAAAGATTAAAATTGATGGTTGTCATAGGAAAATTTTAAAGATTGTATAAAATAAATATAAACTTTCAAATGGATAATCAAACACTCTAAAAGATTACTATTACATTTATAAATATATATTCTCTTTAATTTATCCTTCTTTAAAGATGACACGTTTTAAATATATATTTACTCTTTAATGTTTCTTTCCTTAAAGATGAATTTTAATTAAATTTGAAGGGCAAATGTTGTTTATTGTCCTCTTAGAAATTCAAAAAATAATATTCACTAATGTGGAGACATATTACGGAAGAAGTTAGTAATAGGAGAATAATAGAAAATGTGCATACAATGTTTATGTTTATTGATTGAACAAGTTTAGACTAATCTTGACAAGGTTACATTAAATATTGGGAACACCTAAGGACTAATGCATGTTCATATTTATAATTAGTTTTAAATATTTTGAAAGATTTAGTGTAATGTTTACATTTTTTTTATGGTTATTCAAGAATTACAATTTTAATAGTTTAAAAACATCTCCATCCTTCCTTTATTTATTTACCTTTACTGGAGAATCAAAATTCTAGCACAATTGAGTTTATCTAAACCTCTTTTTGAAAAGGAGGGAGGTAGAGAGAAATGTGGTTGGTTTTTTGAAATTTATCTTGGGTGGGAAAAATTGGGGAGGTATATTTATGCATCCAAGGTGGAAGAATCACATCTCATGAATGGTGTTTTTGATACTTCTATAGGGTTGTTTGGTTGTTCGATGGTTTTATGTATTAAGAATGATGGTTCTACAAAAATTTGATAGAGGACAAGGTGTTTCACTTTGAAAATGTGTTGGTTGTCATAGCCATAGTCATTCCCATCTATGTTAACCCTCCTTGAAGATTTTGGTTTATCCAAGTCTTTCTTTTGGGGAGCTAGCTTCATGTTTGTTGATGGGTTTTTTTGGATGGATATTTTGAAGGGTGGGTTTCTTCCTCCCAACTATGTTTTTACTAGGTGGTGTTTCTATCATTGAATTTGCCTTAATGCCTTGTTGAACATCTTTTGGGCTTTTGATTGGGTATTGGAAGCCAACTCTAGATCTTCTTATTCTTTGGTTGTGGCCCTTTAAATTATTTTTTAGAAAATCTCATAACACTTAAATATCCAATTTTCTTGAGCTTGTTTCTTTCTATTAATCACATGTATAGTTATTATAGCTAAGGTCAAGTTACCAATTGGTTGTTTGGGCTTGTTTGCCCTATTTTTAGTGCTTATTGTCTTATTGTTGGAGTAAAGCATGTAAGCTTGTTTCGGGAGTTCGTTTATTGTTGGAGATGATGTTATTATTAGTGCATGTATTTCTTGAGTGCACAATAATAATAGAAACTCCATATTTATGGTTATTTATGCAACAATATTTGGTTGCACAAAACAACCTACCTTGCCTATTTAATAGGCACTCTCATGTATTTTTGACTTGGTCGGTTCTTGAGACCCACATAGAGATTGTGAATATTATTCAGAGACTTTATTGTGAATATTTGCTCTCTATACAATGTCTGTGTTATTTATGTTGTGGTAATGGTTTGCAAGGGAGATCCTGCGAATTATAAATTCGTTTTGAATTCCAATTTGATATTAGAGCCTATTCTTGCAGCCATTACGCACCCTATTTTTTTATTCTTTTAAATTTGAATGATTGGAAGCCATACTATTGTATGATGTAGTTTTTTTTTTTACATATTATTGATCAGGGCATACATTTATTTGGCCTATTGATTGATGTCCGTACAAATATATATGTTAAAGGTCACAATTATGAGTAAGGTATTTATTCCGGTTATGAATTGGATCAGAAATGGCAAGATGATGATAAATCAAAGAAGAGTGTGTAGATCTATGGAGGTTATGCGAGGCGAACAAAGGGCTCTTTTTTTAATCTTTGCTAGGGAACCACATCTTATCCTTGGATTCACACATTACGATAGTACGGTCCAGATTTCGATGAGCTCAGGAGAAAATTTGTGGGGAGGTCAATCTGACGGCTTCTTTTCATTTCTACATGAAAAGAGAGGTTTTTCTTGCGACTCTCATTCACATGTAGCAGTAGCGTGCAATCCAATCAACTGCCCCATTAAGGTTTATAAGATCTATAATGGAAAACGATGCTTCGGCCATACAAGAGGTTCCCTCATAGCCATGCCTGTCGCTCCGCACACATAGCTTGAATCCCTGTTATCTATAGAGTGTGATCGCCACCTGCACTTCCCGCTTGCTCTATGGTAGAATCGAAACTGATGGTTTCAGTACATTCTGATCTATGTTTGATTCACCACCAAAGCCGTTTCAATCGACTTTTCGTCTTGATTGTATGGTTCCACCTGACCCTTGGAGCATTGATCTTCTTTGGCACGCCAAGCCTGCTCAACGGCCTCCTACTCAACCTACAGCCTCATGGATCTCCAATCTGCTTCTGCCAACTGTTTATCTTTTCTTCCTAAGACTTTGAGCTCACTCTTTATTTATAGGAAGGGGATCGTCTCCCACCAAGTTTGTGGTAGCGAATGTAAACAGTGAAGACCAATTTTTTTTAAAAGGTGAGGATTTGTATTTGTGGAAGGGGGAATTATTACACTCGAATCCATCTATAAGCTCATCGGCACAGCCTGGTTATCTTCTAATGGCCTTCTCTGCCTCCTTCACCATATGCATCCTACTCCATCCTTCTCAGGTCACCATCTAACTACTGTTGTTGATCAGGTCAGCAAAAATCCTAAGAGTTTGTTTTTTTGCAGGTATGCTACATCGTTCCTTCAGAGGCCTTCAGACACTATTGGATCTAAAACGCCTTCCTGAAATTGTTCTCCACTTGGTAATCCACGTCATGGATAATATATGTTTTTACTCGATCTTCCTGTTCCTGGCCATTACGGCTGTCATATGAATAGCCGTCATTTGACCAAAAATTCGTGAGCACCAACTTGTAAGTGGAAGTCTTCTAGAAGGCCAGTTGTTCCAACTCTGCCCTTACTCTCAAAAACCTATCGTAGAGCTTAAATATGGACCGATTCCTATGAACATTGATGGATTGGATCTGGCACCACAAAAACTCTCGATTAACGGCAACATTCGTCATTTATCCTAGCTCACAGCTGTTAGAAACTGAAGTCAACTGGAGTTAATTTTTCCAAAACTACCAGTTCCACTTCCTTCTCATGCATGCACAGAAGTTAACTATAAGTTAGTTAACAAACAGTTAGTTCAAGCAGTTTGCATGTAAAGACTAAAATTAGTCTTCAGTGTGCTTTTCTAATTATTGTTTGCTTTCAAATCTATTTAATAGACCCATGGGTGCAGTATTGTAATTGGGAGCAAGATAAGCAAGACCAAGAAGATCTGCAAGATTCAAGAAGATGAATAAAAATCTTGTTCCATGATTGTTGTAGCAATCTGTGTGTTCTATTTTCTATTTTTATATGTTTTTATTTTATTTTCCATGATTGCTTGAATATAGACCGATTCCTATGAACATTGATGGATTGGATCTGGCACCACAAAAACTCTCGATTAATGGCAACATTCGTCATTTATCCTAGCTCACAGCCCCTAAACACAAGTCTTAAAGTCATATGCGAACCCTAAAAAGTAAGAGCTTTTACTTTTTCAAATTGTGGGTTTTCTTAACTTAAAAAAAAATAAAAAAATAAATAAATAAATATATATATATATATATATATATATATATATATATATATATATATATATATATATATATATTGCTTGTAAGTGTTTATAGCACAAATTGATGGCATATGTGTTACTGGGTGTTATGAGGTTAAGAGCCTTGAGGGGGATTTATACCTTTTTTTTAACTGGTGAAATTTTTGTAAAAATGAAGGAAATTTTAAAGTAGAAGCCATTATTAGAACAAGACAAATTATAAAGTGGGACAAATTGTAAAAGGGTGAGCATTATTGTAAAAGGTAAAATATTTTTTTTTGTATTTACCTTTTAACTCGTTTGTTGACGATGAAGGGTGAGGTCCGGTGTGGCAGGAGGTCAGACCCCCTCACAAATAAAACAAATTTGCTCTTGCCTCTCTTTACCTTCATTTCTTAGAGGTCATTATTATTACGCTTGTACCCTCTTGCCCCACATGGTTGTCCCTGTCATCATAATTTACATTCATGGATGCATTATCGACATAGTTCGATGTCCTATATTTTGTAGTACGGTTTTATGTCACACACTGCTCCTTTGTTTTAGAAGAAACTCTCTTGTTCTTGATGACGTCTTCTACAGATTGATTGTATTCTGGGTTTTATGCATCATTTGGTGTTTTTTTTGTTGTATAGGATCTTTATTTGTGGTTACACTGAGAGTCATAGTCTTTTTCTTCATATTTGTATGCTCCATGTTGAGCACTTACTCTTTAGCTGTTGACTATTCCATCACCATCAGGGCCAACTTCTTAAAAGATATTTGTTCTGTATCTTTGATATTTTATTGACAATTAGCAGTTTCCTTTAGATTTGTTATGGAGCTTGATCTCCTTCTGAAGAGTAGCTATTCTGGTGAATACAGTGTTAATATGTCAGTGTTTGATTAGTGGATGTAGTCCACTCATACAGACCTTTTTTATGTCACTCCACCCATACTTTTTTAGTTATCATGTTCCTTACTAACCCTTGGTGCACTTCATTTTCTAGTAGTAGATCCTACTAACCCTTGGGGGGTATGGTGTAGATCCTACTTTTTTAGTTATCATGTTCCTTACTAACCCTTGGTGCACTTCATTTTTTGGTAGTAGATCAAATTCAGTTGGTGAACCATTTTGCACTATCGACACCTCTCACAATCTCTTTTCATAAGAGCTATTCTGGTGCATTCCAGTGTTAGTTATTTTTTGTGATCGAGTAGTGGATCCAAACCACTCATGTAGATTTGAGTCCCATTGAGACTTTTAAGTCTATTGAGTGCATTTGTATTTGATGGTCTTCATTCCATCCAGTGTACCTCTTCAACATTATGTTCGAGTATTGAGTCATATGCTTTATTGGGACACCTAGTAGCATATGTTTTTTACTCTCTCAACTTTAGTTATTGTTACTTGTTTTTGGTTACCTTATGGTGATATATTTCATCCGTGGTGACTCTTTTTTCCTAATATTTTGAGCTCGGTGTTTTTTACAAAGTTAGCGTCGTACAAAGAACTAGTTCTTATTTGACTTGACGATTACAATGATTCATCATCCATGTAAAATGGATTGGTTACTATAGGAACACTTTGTATTTCATTATGATTTGTATATGGGTACCTAATTAGGGCCAGTTGCCAGGACCCATCAATTTCTTTGCTTTCTCTTTTTTCACTCTTTATTCTACATTTAAGGGAGGGTATTGAAGTAAAGCATGTAAGCTTGTTTCAAGAGTTTGTTTATTGTTGGATATGCTATTATTATTAGTGCACATATTTCTTGAGTGCACAATAATAATAGAAACTCAAAATTTATGGTTACTCATGCAACATTATTTGGTTGCACGAAATAACCTACCTTACCTATTTAATAGACACTCTCGTGTATTTTTGACTTGGTCAGTTCTTGAGACTCACACAAAGATTATGAATATTATTTAGAGACTTTATTGTGCATATTTGCTCATCTGCATTATTTATGTTGTGGTAATGGTTTTTGGGAGAGATACTGCAGGTTATGAATTCATTTTGAATTTTAATTCTTATTTCTTAAGGATAATTGTTGTTTCGTAAGAGATGGTTGGCTTCACCTTGAGCTATTGGTGAATATATTTTTTGGAGGTCAAGTCATTTTAAGCCCTTATTTTTTAGAGAATCTAATCCAGGTTGGTGTTAATGATTGACCATTTATGAGGGATAGTTATTCCAAAGTCTTGAATATTTGATATGATGCCCCTATCTTTCTATGGCTCCATTTTAGTCCATTGTATAGTGTACCCATTTCTTGGGTGCATTGCTTATTTTTGACTCCACTATGGGGATAAAATAGTAGTCTAAAATTAGGTTGAAAACTTAGATTTTAAAGTCTTTATTTTCAACATTGAGTTGGTTTAGGTTCAATTGGTGTTTAGTTGACACTTTTTATGTGGGCTTGTATATCATATTTTGATTGTGGTTGAGATTTGATAAAAATTATCTGGTAATGTGTTTTAGGTTGGGGGATCTTATTAAAACCCTTTTATAGTTTAGGGACCTAGTCAAAACCCTTGTGTAGTTGGTTAGACCCTGATTTTTAACTCATATCTCTAGTTTCAAGTTAGGTTTACTAATAGATTTTGAGTGTTAGTTATTGTTATATGTTAAGGTTGGTTAGCTTTGTTAGTTGTTATTGAGTTTATTGTATATATATTATGGAGATTTTTTTAATTTAAGCCATGTTGTATGTTTTAGAGCTTCACAATATATCTTTAGGAAAACATCACTGGTTGTTTTCTAAGGTTTAGTTGTTCTTTCACTAGTCAAGCATGATTGGCCTTTTAGATGTTGACATTCATTCCATATATTTTGAAATATTTAAGTAGGTTGGGGGGACCTCCATAGTCAAACACTCACTCTGCTTCATAACTTCATATTCAAAAGCATTTATCTTTATAAAAAAAAAAAAGACAATTATGTCACAATTCTTACGCCACCATTCAAAAGAACGGAAAAATATCATGACAATTATTCTTACTTGGAAAAATTAAATACTAAATATATTTTAATTTTAAGTAAATAAAATTAGGTTTCTTTCTATAGACACCTAATTTTGGTACAAAACATTTTTTCATTAAGCCTTTTCTAATTTTTAGTGCATTTGGTCCCCACTTATGTATATTTAACTATTTTTAGATATATTTCATCTTACATTAGACTACCTCTAGTCTTATTTCATCTATATATCCTTAGATTCATTTTCTATTATCTTTTGTATCCTAATCATCCACATTTTGAGTAGGCTTATCTTCATTCTGAGAATGTATTCTACCTAGTATGGAATTGATGATCTGTTGATTCTATCTTATAAAAAATCGATGGCATACCAATTTTTACCCTATGTTTTTGTGGGTCTTCCTACCTTGGCCTAATTTCACATGACTTTGATTTTTTTTATCACATTATTCCATGTTCTTGCATCATTTGTTTTGTACTAGTAACCCTATATATACAATTTCATCCCTATTCATTTACCAAGTGATAATCAAATGGAAAACCTTTCCTAGTTTTAAGAGATGTATTAATCAATTTTATTTTTGAAATTATGAGGGAAGATGCACATTGTGTCTAAAAAGCATTTATATCACTTAAAATCCTTGTGTCATTATCAACTTGTACCAAAACATCATTTAATAGAATGTTTATGTAGTTTATTTAGAATTAATGGAGAGATAAGGTGAATCCTTTCTCTCAAACACACTTTATGCACATGCACAAGAAAAATACACTGACTTTGAATCTAAGCATGTGGGATATGTAGTTGTAATCCCTCAAGAGGTAGCTCGAGTTATCTAACCTTGTACACACTTTTTTATTTCTAATTTATAAGGGCTATGTCAAGTAAAAAATAGAAGACACAAAAACACATTATTTTTGTCAATTATTCAGAACAATCACACAAACCTCTAATTCATCTGCCACTATATCTTGTCATAAAATAGAAACATTTGAAACAGAGTGAAGGATTAATTTGGAAGTAAGGTATAGAATAAGAGGCAAAAATTGGTATTAATTCAATATCCTTTTGATTATGTCCCATATAAATGTGGAAATATGTGAAAAATATAGCTGTGATAGTCAATAGTCATATTTCATAAAAAGTAGGACAATCACATGCATAGCCCAAATCTAGTCTCAAATTTTCAAAAAAGTAATGAGGTTTGCCACATTCTACCATTAAACCTTGTTTTCATTGTTATTAATTAATTTATTAATTTTATTTATATTTTTGTTCCAATTTTTAGCATCAAGATAGACCAAATTATTATTTTGGACTATATTATCTTACATCTAGCTTATGCTACAATTTTAGCTTATTGTGTATAATTTAATTCCACTTATGTGAAAATAGTTAAAATGCATAATAATACCATGTTAAATTAAAATATCAATATATAAAACAAATCAATTTTTAACAACACACAATCATAACTATGATCCTCTATCTATCACATCCTATCAGCACACTCATGACCCCTTTAGGCTATATTTTTGCACATGATAATAATGCAAGATTTTACTTTTATATGAGGATTGTTTTCCTCTTTTCATATAATTTTTTTATTGATATTTGAAACATGTTTAAAATCCAACACTTGCAATTTTATATACTCACTAAATTTTCATGCCACAGTGAGAATTAACCATAGTGATACACCTATAAGCAAAGTATACTATTTTTTGTCATTTGGATATTTTTTCAAAAAAACTCCTTTTTTATGTTCGTTGATGAATAAATTTTTGAAAAAATATTTGTCAAGTGTTCTGATAAAATGTACATAAATTTGAAAAATTTACCGCAAAATACATCTATTAGTAATAAATTTTATGGTTTTCCTTAGAATTTGACTATCATAAATATATTTCATAGTTTTTGATACAAAATATTCACCTAAAATTAGACACTTCTAAAAAAATCTCATTCCTTAAAAAATACCCTAGAAATATGCCATATATACTCTTATGATCAGCTATGAGGTGGTCTTATCAGCGTATTATGTTTATATTTTCTTCTTTCTTTTCTAACCAACTTTGAATTGAAGTAAATGTTCTCTTTTAATCCATGTGTTGTATATTATTTTTGGAGCTTAGTTTGTACACCCTTATAAATAAGGTTCAATCAAATATGACAATACCAAATGACACCCCTACATGGACATTGTCTATCAAACAACTTACATGCAAAAAATATTTTGCAAGAAAACAATTTATAATTCACATTGTCTACAATAGAAAGCCAAAATTTTCCAATACCAAAGTAAAAAACATGATGATGAAAATGTTTAGGGTTCCTAACCCTTGATCAATATTTGTTTATGATTTTAAAACAAAAAAATCATGCTCCAATAGTTTCAATTTCATTTATGATAGTGTTGATGATGCAATGAAATATGAATGGAGTATAAATTTGCCCAAAACAGGATAAATGTACACCACTACAAGTCTAAAAAGAATTGTTTAAATAAAAAAAAAATATGTGGAGTTGAGAAATTCAAAGGCTAAAGGAATGATTAAAAAATACCAATATTACAATGAATAAAACTAAACAAAATAATATAATGTAGACATTAAAAAATCATTTTTGAAATTTTAATTATTAATAATTTTTCTTTATTTGGATGGTGGAGCAGAGAAAAAGAAATGATAGGAAATTTAAAACTAACCATGGGCAGGAACGATAGGAGAGTGAGGAAGGGGATGAGGACAAACTAGATTCGAAAGAAAATGGAAAGGATTTGGCTCAGACTAGTTTTTTCAAAATTTAGGGTGGTTGTTGTTTATTATCAGGATAAATATTGGACTCTTCAATTGGGAGAATAGAAAGATGAAGATCTTGACTTCGATGGGTCTATCGATGTTTGGATGGATGTGATGGTAGTTATAGGTTTACACTTGCTTGGAATAGACTTCATAAACCATTCTAGGTTATGCCTATTTGTTGGTCAAGGCTTCAAGCCACCTTTGCCTTTGTGTGAGGGAACTTTGTTTTCATTAAGCTCGATTTTCAACCCCATAGAAAAATAACTGGTGCAGTGGGTGTGTGTTTTTTTTATAACAAAAATATCCTCTCCTCTTAAGGTATTTTTTGAGGGGTTTCTTTACCCATCCTAGATTGTCTCTTGGCCCCTCTTGGGTGCAGACCATAGTACCCTGCTTGCTAGAAGGAGTAGAAAGCAGTTTTTTGTACTCAAGGCTAGCTAGATTAATCACTCTCTAAACACCTTTGGGAGAAATGCCTCCATTTATTTTGTTAAATTTGACAATGGATATATTGATCATGAGTGGAAATTTTAGTCTTGGGAATGGTCGACTAGTTGGAGGTATGGCAAATGGTTCCCTTATTACCCCATTAATTTCATCCTATGGAATTTTATCCTTGATCTAGTTCAACCCAAGCTAGATTTATATTTATGTTTTAGTTGGATATGTTGGGTGCTTTTATTCATAGTGTATCTGATTCCAGTGACTAACTTTCTAATAACACTTTTGGGACCTCTTGTCATATTCTAGTTTGGTCTATGAGGGACATAGAACAACCTCTTTGTTTGTTCGATTCAGCCATTTAGTTTTTTTAAGGCCATAATTTGTTCATCAAAGATGAAGTCTCATTTGGTGTTGGGAATGATATGCTCTTTGGCTATTTCCATCAAGGTAAGGGAGGACTTGATGCTCAAGGGTTTGACTTGAGTAAGGATGGCTCTATTATGGAATGTTTGGATATTAAATTTGGTTTAGAATTCTATGGTTTGAACATTATTGACAGGGTTCATTTCACACATTTTTATCTTACTTGCATTAATTTGTTTGAGCTTTTTTATGATTGTTGGGATTTTATTTTAGATTGGCCACTGTTCAGGGATTCGATGATGAACTGTCTTAGTTGAAAGGCTTATGTCCATAGATATTTTATTGGTTTGACTAAAGACATGATGGAAGGTGTTGCTAGATCCTGGCTTATAATTTGATGGGTCTTTTGCCCTCATGGTCTTATGGTTACTATGCTTTTGATCTAGTCAATTTGGTATGCTAGTCCTTTGCGACCCTATGTTTATCATTCTGGTGGAGGCTTGGACCTCCATTTATGTCCAAGATTGTCCTCGATCTAGTAAAAATTGGGACTTTCTTAAGATTTGGGTCTTTTACTTCATCAACGTGGGTTGGTTTTTGGTCTAGCTAAAATAAACTCTAGTTAAAATTATCGAATGTTGGGTTCTCTGAAGGATCTGAATGATTAATTTTGAGATTTGGTCCTCATAGTTGTTTAGTCTAAAAAGGTTGTTAAACCTTCTAAAACCAATAGGTGTTGTCTCCTTTTGGCTTCGATCGAGGTGTGTGTCCTGTGAAGACCTTGATGGCTTAATCTCTGAGATATCACTTTAAATAGAGACCTAAACCTCTTTCTATGTCTATATTGGTTCTCGATCGAGCTAAAATCAACATGTTGGTCCAATGGGGACCATGATGATATCCTCAGACTTGGGCATCTTCTAGCCCATGCTAGTTTCTTGTCCAGCCAAAACTGACAAGTTGTCACATCAGTCAAAGGTGGTGGTTGTTGTTTTCCCTTTATTATAGCCCCCGTGGTCCTTAATTGTAGCTATTTCTTTTGGCTAGGTTCATTTTGTACTTTTGGTCAGTGATTTCCAGCCAGGAGGAGACTCAACCTCCCTGATGTATCTTTTGAATAGATCCTTTTTATAATCTTGGTCAATATTTTTGATTAGGGGGAGACCCAAACCTCTTGATATATCTAAGACTAGTACTCACACGAATTGTTAAAATTGAACATACTCTAATATAAACTTTTGTTTACTTAAATAAATATTTGATGTTCTCTCCACTCAATACATGCTATGTAAAAAATGAGTTATATATTTTTATTCTCTTACATATTATTTTATATTTGTTATAATACAAAGTGTTAAGATATATTAACTTGGACTTTGACAATATACAAATTACATGGTTTAACACTATAAAAATAAATAATAAACATTAATAACACTAAACAACAAGACCTAACTTTAACTTTCACACATAAAATTATTAATAGACTTTTTTTATATCCCAACATTATCCTTAAAATAATATGCACGTATCTAAAATAATGCATATGTTTCAATATAGAAAATAAAATAACACCAACTTCATACAAAATATTTGTAAATAACTTTAATGTACATTACCTTTACTTTTGTATATCTAAAATGTATTTAATAAATAATTAATGTTATTTCTACCTTCTTTGTTATTATGTATATGTTTTTTCTCTCTTTTCCAACCGACTTCAAATTGAAGTAATTGTGATATTATAAACTATGTAATGTTACAATATATTTTTTTAAGTTAAGTTTGTACAACGTAATAAATAAGAATAAATCAAATATGATAATACCAAAGGACACCTTCACATGGAAATTGTGTATGCGAACAAGATTTTGTAAAAAATCAATTTATAATTCAGTGTCCTTAATAAAAGGCGAAACCTATCCAATGCTGAAATAAAAGAAAGGTTAATGAAAATGTTTAGGGTTCTGATCTAGCAAAGATTGCCCAAGTAAAGCAAACAAGATGCGTGGAGTTAAGAAATTAAAATGCTAAAGGATTGATTGTAAAAGATCCATCTTACAACGAGCAATGACTAAAAAATATCCATTTTACAACGAGCAAAACTACATTAAAAAAGTTGTTTTTCATGTTTTCTTCAGGTTGGGAGGTCTGCTTTAAAAATTCATCCATTTTTTGAACGAGAAACGATCTAGTTTTCCAACTTCACATTATCATTCTCATCGACATTCAGAACATTTTTCTAAAACTACAGGAGAGATAAAACATTTATCATTATTGTCAAGTCAACTACCGAATCTTGTCGCCATCATTCTCGATCTTCAACTTGTAAAACTGGTTGGATTGGGATATCATGTCTTGGTCAGTGATTTTTCTGAACAGGTTTTCCTTCAACGCTCCTCTGTGCTTGGGGCTCCGTATTCTATAAATCTCAAAGCACAGGAGAATGCTTGGGACTGTTTGCTTTCAGCCTACTGTTTCTGTTATCATACGCTAGCCAGGGGCTAATGAAGAGAGATTATTTCTGCCACGAAATTTAAAAAATAAAAATTTATATATATGTTTAGGAAAAAATAAATATATATGTTAAGGAAATCAAGAGCTTTCTCTTATAAAATTTTAATGGCTAAATATTATTTATGTTCGAGGCTACAGGTAGGGGTGCAGTGGTGAGGCTTTATATTATTTATTTATTTATCTATTATTTATCCTTTGATGTACTAAGATTATAAAAATTTAATGGCTAAATATTATTTATTTATTTATCTATTATTTATCCTTTGATGTATTAAGATTTGTGCACCCTTTTGGACACAAGTTTGATTCATACACCTTTCTTATTTAGATACTTACATGAGCCAAATTTGATTGAATTAGTCCATTTGAACATTTGAATTGACAAACCTAATCAAACATTCAATGTATACCAAGGCCAATTATAACTTTAGAATCCAAATGTGATTCATCTTGAACCCATGTGCCAATTTAAAATCCAAATCCAAATCATCTTAAACCCCTATGCAAATTCAAAGCCAAATATGGTTCATCTTAAACCATGTACCAAATCAAATTCTACACCATTATAATTTTGGATTAATTCATCTTGAACCACATTCTCATTCTAATGCCACACCATGTCTATTTAGGCCAAATCTAATTATTTTGAATCTATTGTATGCCAATTTGAAACCAGTTATTGTCTTTCCATTCAATCTCTTGCACATCTTGATTAGGAATGATAAAGTCATATCATCTATCCTTTATTTCATTTGAATTGAATTTATGACAAGATCACCCTTTTAAGGGCCAACTCAATGCCAACCTAAGCCAAGACCACCCTCTTTAGGCTATTTCTCTTGATCAAGACCACCCTTTTTGGGGCCTAATCCATTCCAATCTATGCCAATTCACCCTCTTTAGGATAATACAATCAATAACATTTATATCAAGCCTTGTGTTCGAGCCTTGCTCCCATCGACCGCCTCCCAACTTTAAAAATGCATCTTCAATATTAAATAAATAAAAATAAATTATAATTAGATTTAAAGCTTTCATTTAGGGTTTGCAAATTTTTATTATCGTCACTCAAAAACTAAATCGCTGACATCACCATCCTTACAATTTAATTTAATTATTTACTATTTATTATTTTTAATGTTTTTAAGAATCATAATTCTTACATTGTTATGGAAGAATTAAAATAATTCAAGATAATTTTTTTATTTAACAAAAATAAATATTTTTTATTTTTTATTTTTTAGTAAAAAAATAATATTTTTTTTGTAGACATCTAATTTTGGTATAAGATAATGTTTCATTATATCTTTTTTATGTTTTAGAATAATTGGACTTATTTATATTTGGCTATTTTTTCATATATTTCATTTCACATTAGATTATTGTTGACCTTGTTTTATTTAGACATCTTCTAATTCATTTGTTATCAACTTTCTTATCTTAGTCATCTACTTTTTGAGTGCAACTTTGTCTTCATTTTAAGTATTTATTATGCCCGGTACATAATTGAAAACTTACTAATTATGTCCCATATGAAATTGATAGCATGCCAATTTTTTCCCCTATGTTTTTTGGGGTCTTTTTGCCTTTCCCTAGTTTCAAACACCTTTGATTTTTCTTAACACAATATTCCATGATGAGCAATCATGTATCTTATCCTAGAAATCCTTTTATATACAAGGTCATCATTAGTTATTTACAAAGTGATATTCATGTCATAGTTAAATGGAGAAACTTTCCTAACTTTTAGTCATAGATTGATAAAATGTTCTAAGGAATTGTGCACATTTTAGAGAATAATAAGGTAATAGGGGCCTTTACCCCTAGGTAAAAAAGAATCTGACAAGCAAATCAAACCAAAAAATACAAAATATGTTTCTAGGAGAATATAAGGATTAGTAGAAAGCCAAAACCAATAGCTGAAAATAAGAGAGAATATCAAAGAATAAAACCCCAAGAACTTCACAAAGAATTCCACAAACCAAAACCATAAATTACAAACCATAGTAGTTTAGGATTACAAGAAGGAAGCACCACCATGGAACAACTTAGGGAGTGCAATAAAATGCCATTGCCATAAGCCTTGGTCACTAACTTCTAAAATTCCCTTCAAGCACTAAACCAAGACCACTACTTAGAAAACTTCGACAAAAATTAAATCTAGATAGAATCCATGGCTTCTCTAAGCACCACAAACACAATAGATCCAAGAAGCTAACAAACTGAGGAAAATATAAGACTACAACAAACTCTTTGAAAGGTAGAACACTGATTCCTTTGACAATAGAAATATCAAATGAGATGTAAGCATGTCATTATTTTTTAATAAATTATTTGCTTCTTCTCAAGGAGGGGGACCAACACAAATCTAATATTCATTAGGAGGAAGGTGAAGAGCTCTAAAGTTCACCAAAAAATATGTTAAATATTTAATCTAATGATAGTTATGGGAGAAAGAAATATTCTCAAAAAAGGAATGACATGAAGGATATCTTGAATAATAGAATTGAGTTGGATGACCTTCTTGATTAACAATATTTATAATAAAAAAAATCACTTTCCACAACTAATTTCTTGAAATTAGAATCAATAGTGGTTCTCAAACCTTTGAGAAGAGCTAGTGCTTCAGTCAAATTATTTGAAGACCAAGGAATGTTTAAGGCATAACATGATAGCATTTGTCTAGATTATCTCTAAAGATGATTACAAATTTAGAAAGACAGAGGTTACCTTTGGATTCCTAGTCAAAATTTAGCTTGACATAATTATCACTCAGGGATTTTTAAGAAACCATTATTATTTTGCTAATTTGAGGAGGGAGGTTGAATTTATTCTTCAATAAATTCTATTTTAAGATAATATGATGTTCTTCTCTAGTGATTTTATGTTTTAAAATGGAATCATTAGCCTTAAATGCCTCTTGAAGGAGGGATTCAATTGTAATATAAAGGACTTATTCAAAGAGGGATAGGTTCATAAAGACTCTATTGTTTCTTTCTTTCCACAAGCTCTAGATGATTAGAGATGGGGCCATATCCTAAATACTTATAACTTGGTCCCCTCCCTCTTTTGTCTAATTAATCAAAAGTTTTTAAATAGAACCTATTGCTGCCCAAAGTCTATTAATTTTATTAAACAATGAAGACAAAATTCTCTAGGAAAAATTACAATGAAGAAGGACATGGTTCAAGGATTTAGAAGTATTCTTAGAGAAAATGCACCAAGAGGGTCATTGAAAACCAATCCTTTCATGTCTACCTTAGGAAAGAGATTTATTCTTTGTGATAAACAAAAATTTTACTTTAGCATTAGGAAGTACCTAAAGTATCCATAACTTTTCCACATGCCATATTGATGTATTAATATTAGAGGTTAACTTATTATAGCCTTTTTTCCTCAAAAATTGTCAAATGGATCTTCATTCCATTTTAAACCATATATCTCCTCTGATTATGCACATTGAGTCTACAAAACATCTATATCACTTCAAAGACATGTGTCATCATCAACTTGTACTAGAAGAAGGTTTAGAGGAATTTTTATGTAGTTTCATTGGATTTTTTAGGAAGAGAAGGTGAATCCTTTCTCTCAAATACACTTCAATCGCATAAGAGAAACACATTGACTTTGATTCTGAGTGTGTGGGATATGTGGCTACAACTCCTCAAGGATAGAATGAGTCATCTAACCCTTCACACACTTGTTTTATTGCTAATTTTAGGTCAAGGAATGAAAGAAAATAAAAAAACATGTTATGCCTATCAATTTCTCATAACAATTGCACAACCCTCTTTGTCATATGCCATCACACCTGATCAAAAAATTATAAAACGTGAAACAAAGCAAATCACACATTTGAAAGTAGGCTATATATTTAGAGGCAACAATTTATATTAATTCAATAGACTATCGATCCTATCTCATATAAATTTGGTGGAACATCAATTATTTCTTAGGGATATTCAATAGTCATATTTCATACAAAACATGACAACTATATGTAGAGCCCAAATCCAATGTCACATTTACAAAATAACAATCAAATGTATTAAATTATCGTTTTACCTTATTTTCATTGTTCTGACTTGTTTTCTTCATTTTCTAATTCCATTTATTCCTATTTTTAATCTTAAAGTAAACTTCTTTATTATTTTGAACTATATTATCTGAGATGTAACTTGTGCCACAATTTTAACTTATTATGCATAGCTTAATCACCCTTTATGTGAAAATAGTTAAAACACCTTCTAACACCATGTTAAATTAAAATATAACATGACTATATTTTATAAAACACAATCATAACCATGACCCTCTATCTATCTTATCCTATCAGCACATGCATGACACAATTAGGCTTTATTTTTGTACATGTTATTTACAGTCGAATCATCTTCTAAATGAGGAACATGTTCCTCTTTTCATTTTCATTACTACTTGATCTTTGACACATGTTTGAAATACAATGCTTGTGAGTTTATATATATGTGAACTTTCAATGACACGTGGAGAATCAACCATAGAGATACATAAATAAGGAAAGGATACCACGTATAATTTTACAATCACCTACGGGGTGGTATTTTCATCATGCACCCAATTATAAAATTGTTTTAATTAATAAGGTTGTAAAAAGGATGTTTTCACTAGAACAAACCAACATGTTCATAATCACGGTGGGTTTAAACTAGAAAAATTCTAAGTCATGGATGGCTTTGGTGTATCAAAATTTCCCATGTTCAAGAGAATTGTCTCGTATTTTTTTGATGCATAGTCCTAACACCATACTTCTAGTGGTATGCAATCTCATTCAAATAGTTTTCCACATTGCAACACCAACCTAGAATTGTCAGACTTATGATTCATCATGGTGGAATGTTTAGATGTGAAAGGGTAGGATATGTAAGTTTACATGATTGGTGACCATGGAGATGGGCTGGTTGCATTGGGTTCTTATTATTACTGGGGGTGGTTATACTCAACTTCATTAGCAAACACCAGATATTTTATGAATACCACCTTGAAGCCATTCACTAGGTCATTGTTGCTAATTCCTATGAGGTTATCAAATTCCAAGATTATAGGGTTACAACTGATGTAAAGTTACCACCAAAAGGATTATTAAAAATAACATATGTAATTCACTTAGAGAAATATGAACAATATGCTTCTTCACATAAAAATGGGAGATTTACCATGTAGGGAATTTCCTTGGACCCTCAATTTGTAACCATGGCTAACCCTTCTTTGACAAATAATGTGTGGTAAAATGACAAATGAAATGTATTTAGATAATGGAAATGTAATGAATTCTTCTTATGTTTTACTTTTAAAATATGGTCATGCCTTTCATCTTTCCACATAATTACAACTACTAAAGTTTATGATCTAATTAACTAAAGAACACAAAAATATGCTCTTAAATCTATAGGGGTGTCTTATAGTTCACATTAATATACACTTAAAATGATTGATCAGTTAGAAATTATTGTTGATGTAGACCATCCTTAGGAATGTTAAAGTGGTAGATGTTATACATGGACTAAGTTTGATGTTCATATTTGTTGGAGGTTTGTCAATAATGTCTCTAAGGTGACCAAGGATGTTGATGAGGTGTCATGTGCTAGGATGACAATGACAAAGTGTAATTCAGTGTTTTTGCATAATTATTCAATGTTTGTTTCGATAGGCAATTAATGGTTTTTATTGATAGCTTGGAGAGATATGGCACATTTGAAGGTCTATAAGGATAAAGAAGAAGTTGTGAGGCATCTATATATGTCTTGGTGAAGTTATGGTAGATCACTTGATCATTTGGAAAGAGAAACATGCATATTCTAGCTTAAGAGAAACCCGACCGTCACTGCACATCATGAATATATGAATGAACCAACAAGTTTGTGCATTTAATTTAGGTACTCAAAAAGTCAACTAAGGTCAAAGGATTTTATGAAGATGTTGTCTATAGTGCCAAGAAGATACCCTAAAATTTTGGACTCTTAAAATGTTTTCTAGCTCAAGTTATAAACCTTCGAAGTTGTTCTTATAGACTATGATTAGGCCAAAGACCATCAAGTTTAAATACATAGCAGTCTGAGGTCACTAGTCAGTAGATCTAATGGTGAGCGTTCATCATCTAGATCTTGATCTAATGGTGTGCATGAAGTCAAATTATCAAAGGTTTCTAAGATTAAATGCACTTATGTCACATATCTCAATGTTATTGAGTTGATAGAAGATCAATGGTTCATGGTGTTTATACAGATAGAGATCAATGGTGAGGGTCGAGTCAAAGAGTCAAATGTGTAGAATGCATGCAGAGTTGCCAAGTGACATAATCATGGGATCTCTGATCTAAGATCAATAGTGGATATTTTAAGGTAAATATCAAGCTACACTAAGGAGATAGATGGTGTGTATTTGTTCAAAGTTTCGATGAAGCATGAGATGAGGTTAAAGTATTTGATGTTTAGTGTCTGAACAGTGACCGTTGGAATTTGAATTTTCAAATTAATGAAGGAAAACTAGTGCTTAGTATTCAAGATATATATTTTAATCCAAGATGAATTTTTTGATGCAGTAAAAAGTAAAGTTGTAGATCACTCCAAGGCACATATAAACAATATATTAAGAAGGTTTGAATGTTTTTGTAATCAAATATATTAAGCTTTAAAGTTTATTGTGTTTGACCATGTTTTGCAAGTAACTCGAGAAGGGTAATTGAGTTGTTCTTGATGGTATTTAGATGTTTCAATATGAACTCTATATTGAAGAGAATTGTAGAGTCCATGAGGACTATATGTATGGATTATGGAGGTTTGAACAATCCATTTTTAGTGTGAACAAAAGTTTTGAAGTTGATAATGTTTATTGAAAGTGGTCATTCTAAGAGAGTTAAATTGAGTTTTAAGTGCCTGTATTGAAGTGTTTAAATTACATGGAGGTGTATAATATGTCTTGAAGGGTTCACCCATGTGATTTAATCTATGGCTATGTGAAATAATTAAGTGTTTGCTTTAGAATTTTGAGACTGTGTTTTTAATGTATAAAGGCCTAAAGAGCAAGGAAACCTAATTGGTAGGTTCAAGTATTGAGTTAGTGTTCCAGGTGACATGGACCCATGAGGGAGTAAGAAAGGGTTTATTTAATATAATTTTGATTTGTTTGCATCTTTGGTAGAATGTGAAAGTGTCCCAAGGAGTTAAAGTTTTAACATATGAGTGAGTAGGCCTAATTATTTTAGGTATCACCAAGACCTAATGGTGGTTTGGGTCTAATGAGGTAATGACTAACCTATGAAGAGTGTGGTTATCACATGTAACATGTGTATGTACCTATGCTAAATATGGTTCAAATATGTAAAGCAACTTGGTCAACCAATGTGGGTTAAATGAAGAGAGTGGTATATATATAAGGCATAATTGGACTAATTGAGGTTATTGTGCGAGTGTGGATTCAAGAAAAGAAGATAAATTTTGAAAGAGAAGGTACAGGTCATTAAGGATCATCAAAATGTGAGAAGACACAGTTGTGATTATTTGATCAAGTTGTTTTAGGAGGACACAAAGTTCGTTGGACCTAATGAACCTAGAAGAGGCAGTTTGAGAAAGTTAACCATAGAGGTAGCTTGAGAGAGTTTGAGGGGTGAAGAGTGTAAGTAAGAGGATTCCATATCATGTGTGTTTGACATTAGATAAAAGGTGGAGATTAGATCATAGGTAGTTAAGTTGGTGCTTGGTTTCCTAGGGGGTTTTATCCTCCTTACTAGTTGGAGCTAGCTAAAGGTCAAGTGGGTGCTTGATTAAATTCAAGGGTGGGTTCTACTTAATCATTTGTTGTTGGTCTAAATGTTGAATATTTTATTTATAGGAATATAGTCCATTTTGTAGGGTTTAGTGGGTTTTATCCCCCAAGAGGGTTTCCCACATATATGATGTGTTCATGTGATGTATGCTCTTATGTATGCTTTCATGTTTATGTTGCTTGATCAAGATTGATGTATGCTCAATGTTTAAGATTTGGGAATTAGATTGGATTATCTAACATCACTGATTTACCCCCCTCTCAATGATTATACTTCTAATAATTGGTATCAGATCAAGACATTCTATGCAAGTTTAACCTCTTAAAGTTGATCCAAGGTACACGATTCGTATATTTATGGTCATGAAAGTGATAATGATAAATTTTTCTTAAAATAAGAATATTATTAAAGAGTAATGAGATTGAAGCTAGGAGGTCAATTGTAGTCAACTAAATTTTTGGTTAATAATGTCTCAAAGGATGATGACTATAATAAAAATTCTGTTCCACTCTTTGCTAAAGAAGAAAGTTGTTCAAAAGAAGAAGATATCATGTGTGATGAATAAGTTTGCTATGACGAGTAAATAAGAAGAAGTTGATGTGGATCTAGAAGCTGAGCTCGTGAGTGCCCTTACTAATCTAAAGAAGCAAAAGAAGAAGAATCACAAGATGAGGTATGTGATCAATGATCTTGAAGCACAAGCCAAGGATCTTAAGGAGAGTTTATCAGGTAAGTCCATGGGAGAGGAAAAGAATAATCAAGAACTAATCAAGTCCATGGAAGAGAAAACATGTAGATTAAATTATAGCATGGCTAAAGAAGCTAAGGAGGATAAGGAAGCCATCAAATATCTCACAATTCAATTAGAGGTTGCAAGTTCAAGCATGAGAGATAAAGAAAATGAATGTGATCAATTGAAGGCTAATCTTGTTTCCCTAAAGAATGAGTATGAAAAGGTCATAGTCAAGATAGGAAAGCTTGATGAAGATCAAAAGAGGTCAAAACACGACAAAAAGGATGGTAGCATGAAAGACAATAAGTCAGACTAGGTCAAGAGAAATATGAAGAAGCCAATCAGACAACATATTTTTTTAAGGTATACCAAAACTTTTATGGGCCATTGTTTTGGTTTTCATCTTGTTGGTCATAGAGTAAAGGACTCCGTAAGAAGAAGAAATTATTCAAAGGGAGATCACTACCATATTTAATCAAAAGATATGAAAGACATTGCTTGCTATAATTGTCAAAGAGTTGGTCATATTGTTAGGTTTTGCAAGCATTGACCATTTAGTCAAGATAAGTTCAATCAGGCTCTTAGAGTGTAAGAAAGAAGACTAGCTAGAGAGTGCAAGAAGAAAAAAAATTAGTTAAAGGAAGATCACAATTATCATCAATCAAAATGTATGAATGATCTTGTTTGTTTCAGATGTCATATAGTTGGCCACATTGATATATATTGAAATAATAGGTTGAATGAGTTCACAAAGAAAAATAAGGTGTATGGAGCTCTTAGTGTGCAATGAAGAGGTCAAAAATGGTTGTGTAAACCTAAGCCTATTAGGAGAGATCAGACTGAGACCAAAGATGGTTTGTTTGCTATAATAGACATGAAGGAAAGTTAAGAGTTATGATTGTCTAAATTTGTTGACAAGTTTGAAGAAAAGAATGAGGTCAAGGATCCATTCAAAGTCAACTTGGTGATGAGGCAGGACTGTAATTCAAATGAGAGTATGTAGATATGGGAGTCTTCTAAGTTTTGGGACTTTTAGTCTCATTATGTCAAAGGGGTGTCTCTCTCTAGGATTTAAGGAGACACTTTATAGAAATAAGAAGCATGGTGGATGCTTGTTGGGTCTTGGTTGGTGTTAGATGACAAGAAATCCATGAAGGTGAGCTTTTATATTAGTTTGAGGTATGAAAAATAGAGTATAGTTGTGTGTTACTTTGTGTTGATTTAGTTTTTAAGGAGTCATGTTATGATATATAAGAGATAATCCTTGTTGTAAAGAGAGAGGGATTTGAGGGATAATATTGTGAAGATGAGTTGAATTAGAATAAAGGTATGGATGTAATCAGATTTCATCATAGTTGGTGTCTTGATGTAGCTTAATATGGTTTAGTCCCTTGAAAATACTTGGATCTTGGTTTTAGGTGAGTTAATATGCATTGTGTTTATTCTTGTTATTCTGATTAGTAGTATGGTGACTCTTGAGAAAGGACTTATGGGCCCTAGAAGTTAAAAGATTGGTATGGATTTAGGGAGATCTAACTTATGTGTCTTGAGTGTGGTATGATGTTTTGACATGTTTATTTTGAGCAATATGTGTCAAAGAGTAGATATTGGTTGTATATGTGGTCATGATCTAAGGTGGAGCATTTGTGAGATGATTGAGTTCAATAATCTTGTGTTATTTGGCATGCTTTATCATCTCAAGTGGAGCATCTCAGATAAAAGTGTGAAATTAAGGATAATGAGTTGTCAAAATATTCTATTGCATAGAAAGGCTGAATACTAGGTTAATATGGAGTATGAGGAGAATGTATTGTCATAAAGGTCTTAGAGTTCTGTAAATGACAAGTTGTGCATACCTTGGAGTTAGAGGAAGATAATTTAAATAGTTTGAGAGGATTAAAGAGATATGCATGATGTGAGGGGGAGCAAATGTGAGATGTTTTGGTCATGGTGGAGAATTTTGTTTGCTCTCGAGTTTCTTGGTTTGTGCTTAAGGGTATGTAGGTCAAAACATCATTATATAGGAAGTATTAGTTACCAAAGGATTATGATCTCAAAAGATTGTCAAGAAGTGTGTATTGATGACCTCCAAGTGTGATAAACATTTAAAATATGGGCATTGAATGGAAGGTGGTTTGTTGATCAAGTTTATCTTGTAAACCTAGTGTTTTTGATCATGTTGGAAAAATGGTTTTCCTGATGATTTGATATCTAAGACTATTTAATAAATTGAAATGGATAAATGGGTGCTCAAAAATTCTTTCACAGTCTTCTGGAAGTGCATGGTTGTTTCCATGGAGGAGGATTTGTGTAAATGGAGGGCTAATTAACTAGTAGGTTTGTGAAAGAAGTATGTTGCAAAGGAAGAGCTGAGGGTTCAGTTTTGGCATACATGAGTGGGAATATGATAATGATTCAAATATGGAATTTCAAGTTAGGAGGGTATCTACATAGAGATTTATGGCTGTTGCAATGTTTAGGTAGGGTTACTAGGCTTCTAAGCAAGGCTAGTGAAAAGAAAATATGGTTTTGGTCATTTTTTCTAAATGACAAAGGTATGATTGTCCCTAAATGAATTTGTTCATTATTCTTGAACATCTTTCATGTTTTGAGTATGGGTTGAAACATCTGTTGGTGATCATGGAGTTGGCTTGAGAGAGAAAGTATGGAGGAAATTATGTTGTGTCATCATTATTTGTGGTGGTTTAAAGGTACTCAATGTGTGCCTAATCTTAGATGACCTAGGGGGAGCCCCTCTTAGTATTCTCAAGGCAAGTTAAAGTGGTTTTGGATGTTCATGTATGTTTTATCTTCATATAAGCTATTTATGATCAAAGAAGAATATAGTCATGGAGCATGTTTGAGAAGCTCAAGGTAAGAAGAGGCATGCACAATGTTAGGGGGAGTCTGTATCATGTCTCATAGGTGGTCCTTTCATATTATTGGTGCTTGAAATATTTTTAAGTTTATAGGATCAGGAGTTCAACCCACTTTATCTTTGTGTCAAAGGGGGAGAAAGTGCTTTATATTGGTGTTGACATCAATGATAAAGGGGGAGATTGTTGTAGGTTTGTCAATAATGTCTCCAAGGTGACCAAGGATGTTAATGAGGTATCATGTGTTCTAGGATGACAATGAAAAAGTGTGGTTCAATGTGCTTTAGTTTTCTTGCATAATTCTTTAGTGTTTGCATGGACAGGCAATTGATGGTTGTTATTAATAGCTTGGAGAGATATGGCACATTTGCAGGTCTATAAGGACAAATAAGAAGTTGTAAGGAATCGATAGATGTCTTGGTGAAGTTTTTGTATGTCACTTGATAATTTATAAAGATAAACATGCATATTCTATCTTAAGAGAAGCCAGACCATCCCTGCATGTCATGTAGATATGAATGAACTAGCAAGTTTATGCATTTAATTTAGGTACTCAAAAATTAAATTGAGGTCAAAGGATTTCATGAAGATTTTTTTTATAGTGCCATGAAGATACCCTAAAATTTTGGACTCTTGAAATGTTTTCTAGCTCAAGTTATAAACGTTCAAATTTTTTCTTACAAACTGTGATTGGGCCATAAACCATCAAGTTTAACTACATAGAAGTTTGAGGTCACTAGTCAGTAGACGTAATGGTGAGTGTTCATCATCTAGATCTTGATCTAATGGTGCACATGAAGTCCAATTGTTAAAGTTTCCTAATATTAAATGTTTTTGTGACATATGTCTCAATATCTTTGAGTTGACAGAAGATGAATAATTCGTGGGTGTTCGTACAAATAGAAATCAATAGTGCATGTCGAGTCAAAGAGTCAAATGTTGTAGAAGGCACACTGATCTACCAAGTGGCACAATCATGGGAGATTTGATCTAAGATCAATGGCGAGCATTTCAAGGTAAATATCAATCTACTCTTAAGGAGATTGATGGTGTGTATTTATCCAAATTTTCCATCAAGCACGAGATGAGGTTAAATCACTCGATGTTTAGTGTCTGAACAATGGCCATTGGAATTTGAATTTTCAAATTAACAAAGGAAAACCAGTGCTTAGTATTTAAGATATATCTTTTGATCTAAGACAAATTTATTGATGAAGTAAAAAAGCAAAGTTGTAGAGGACTCCAAGGTGCATCTAGAGAATCTAGTTAGAAGGTTTGAATTTTTGTATAGTCAAATATATTGAGCTTCAAATTTGATTATGTGTTTGACCATGTTTCACAAGTAACCCAAGAAGGGTAATTGAGTTGTTCTTGATGGTATTTCGATGTTTGAAGATGAACTATCAACTAGATAGTGTTTTATACTCCATGAAGGCTATTTGTATGGATTGTGGAGGTTTGACCAATCTATCTTTAGTGTGAATGAAAGCTTTGAAGTTGATGATGTTTATTGAATACATTGGTAGATTGAGTGATCATCTTGAAGAGATAAGTTGAATATGTTATGAGAAAAATTGAAGAATCAAATGAGTATGG
Organism: Torreya grandis; assembly: GCA_037957365.1. Classification (NCBI taxonomy): domain Eukaryota; kingdom Viridiplantae; phylum Streptophyta; class Pinopsida; order Cupressales; family Taxaceae; genus Torreya; species Torreya grandis. The sequence continues at coordinate 3,062,509 of JARHVA010000359.1, forward strand.
AGATGTTCTATAAGTCTCTATTGATTATGATAAAGCGTTGGTTGTCATAGTTTGCCCTAATCAAATATGGAGAGTCAAAACAACTTGATTGAATTTTGACTGTATATGAGTGGTATGAGTGGTCATTCTGAGAGAGTTGAATTGAGTACTTAGTTCCTATATTGAAGTGTCTAAAGCACATGGAGGTGTACCATAAGTCTTAAAGGGTTCACCCATGTGATCTAATCATATGGCTATGTGAAATACTTGAGTGTTTGCTTTAGAAGTTTGAGACTATGTGTTTCATGGATAAAGGCCTAACAAACGAGGAGACCTAATTGGTAGGTTCAATTATTGAGTTAGTTTTATAGGTGACATGAACCCATGAGGGAGTAATCAAGGGTATATTGAAGACAATTTTGATGTGTTTGAATCTTTGGTAGAAGTTGAAAGTGGCCCAAAGAGTTGAAGTTGTAATGTATGAGTGAGTAGACCTAATTGTTTTAGGTCTCACCAAGACCTAATGGTGGTTTGGGTCTAATGAGGTAAATAATGACCTATGAAAAGTGTGTTTCTCACATGTAACATGTGTATGGACCTATGTTAAAGTTTTTTCAAATATGTAAAACATCTTAGCTGACCAAAATGGGTTAAACTAAGAGAGTAGTACATATAAAAGGCATAATTGGACTAATTGAGGTTATTGTACGAGCGTGGATTCAAGTGAAGAAGATAACATTTGAAAGTGAAAGTATAGGTCATTAAGGACCATAAAAATGTGAGGATAATTATTCATGCTTGTTTGATCAATTTTATGCAGGAGGACACACATGTCACTAGACCTAATGAGCCTAGAAGAGGGAGTTTGAGAAAGTTAGCCATAGAGGCAACTTGAGAGAGTTTGAGGGGTGAAGAGTGTAAGTAAGAGGAGTCCATCATTATGTGTGTTTGACATCAGATCAAAGGTGGATATTAGATTAGAGGTAGTTGAGTTGGTACTTGGTTGCCTAGGGGTTGTAGTCTCCTTACTAGTTGGAGCTAGATAAAGGTCAAGTGGGTGCTTGATTAAATTTAGGGGTGGGTTCTACTTGATCAGTTGGTGTTGTTCTAAATGTTGAATATTTTATTTATAGGATTATAATACATATTATAGGGTTTAGTGGGTTCTATCCCTAAGATGATTTCCCACATATATGATGTATTCATGTGATGTATGCTTTGAATGTATATGATTTCATGTTTATGTTGCTTGATCAAGATTGATATATGTTGAATGTTTAAGATTTGGGAATTAAATTGAATTATATAGCATCACTGATTCACCTTCCCTCTCAATTATTATACCTCTAATAATTGGTATCATATCAGGACCTTCTATGCAAGTTTAACCACTTAAATTTGATCCAAGGTACAAGATTCATCTATTTGTGGTAATGAAAGTGATAATGATGAAGTTTTATTAAAACAAAAATAGTATTCAAGAGTAATGACATTGAAGCTAGGAGGTTAGTTGCAATAAAATGAATTTTTGGTTAATAATGTCTCAAAAGATGATGAGTATAATAAAAATTATGTTCCACTCTTGGCTAAAGAGGAAAGTTGTTCAAATGAAGAGGATATCATGTGTGATGAAGAAGTTTGCTATGATAGTGAAGAAGAAGAACTTGATGAGGAACTAGAAGTTGAGATCATGAGTGCCCTTACTGATCTGAAGAAGCAAAAGAAGAGGAATCACAAGATGAGGTATGTAATCAATGATCTTGAAGCACAAGTCAAGGATATTAAGGAGAGTTTGTCAAGAAAGTCCATGAGAAAGAAAAAGAAGAATCAAGAACTAATTAAGTCCATGGAAGTGAAAGCATGTAGATTGAATGATAACATGGCTAAAGAAGCTAAGGAGGATATGGAGACCATCAAATAAATTCAATTAGAAGATACAAGTTCAAGCATGAGAGATAAAGAAGATGAATGTGATCAATTGAAGGTTAATCTTGTTTCCCTGAAGAATGAGTATGAAAAGGTCATAATCAAGATATGCAAGCTTGAAGAAGATCAAAAGATATTAGAAAAAGATAAAAAGGATGGTAGAGTGAAAGACAAAAAGTTAGATCAAGTTAAGAGAAAAATGAAGAATCCAATCAAACAACCAAATGCTTCAAGGTATGCCAAAACTTTTATGGGCCATTGTTTTGTTTGTCTTCTTGTTGGTCATAGAGCAAAGGACTATGTAACAAGAAGAAATTAGTCAAAGGGAGATCACTGCCATATTCAATCAAAAGGTATGGAAGACATTATTTGCTATAATTGCCAAAGAGTTGGTCATATTATTAGGTTCTACAAGCAAAGACAATTTAGTCAAGATAAGTTCAATCAGGCTCCTAGAGTGCAAAAACGAAGACCAGCCAGAGAATGCAAGAGGAGAAGAAATTATTCAAAGGAATATCACAATTATCATCAATGAAAATGTATGAATGATCTTGTTTATTTTAGATGTCATAGAGTTGGCCACATTGATATATATTACAATAACAAGTTGAATGAGTTAAAAAATAAAATAAGGTTTATGGAGCTCTTAGTGTGCAAGGAAGAGGTCAAAATGGTTGTGTAAACCTAAGCCTATTGGGAGAGATCAAACTGAGACCAAAGATGGTTTGTTTACCATAATAGATATGAAGGAAAGTCAAGATTTATTATATTCTAAATTTGTTGACAAGTTTGAAGCAAAGAATGAAGTCAAGGACCCATTCAAAGTCAACTTGGTGATGAGGCAGGACTCCAATTCAAATGAGAGTATGGAGATATAGGAGTCTCCTAAGTTTTGGGACTTTTAGTCTCATTATGTCAAAGGGGTGTCTTTTTAGGTTTCAAGGAGACACTTTATAGAAAGAGGAAGCATGATGGATGCTTCTTGGGTCTTGGCTAGTGTTGGATGATAATAAATCCATGAAGGTGAGTTTATATATCAGTTTTATGTATGAAAAATAGAGTAAATTTATGTGTTCCTTTGTGTTGATTTAGTTCATAACGAGTCATGTTATGATATATAAGAGATAGTCCTTGGTGTAAGGAGAGAGATATTTGAGGGTTAATATTGTGAAGATGAGTTGCATTAGAAGAAAGGTATGGATGCAATTATATTTCATCATAGTTGATCTCTTGAGGTAGCTTGATCTAGTGTAGTGCCTTGAAAGTACTTGGGATCTTGGTTATAGGTGAGTCAATCTACATTGTGTTTTTTATTATTGTTCTAATCAGTAGTATGGTGACTCTTGAGAAAGGAGTTATGGGCCATAGAATTTTAGAGATTAGTATGGATTTATGGAGATCTAACTTAGGTGTCTTGAGTGTGGTATGCTATTTTGACATGTTTCTTGTGAGCAAGATCTGTCAAAGAGTAGATCTTAGTCGTATATGTGGTCATGATCTAAGGGGGAGCATTTTTGAGAAGATTCAGTTCAATAAGCTTGTGTTATTTGGTATGCTTCATCATCTTAAGTGGAGAAACACAAATAAAGGTGTGAAATCAAGGATAATGAGTTGTCAAGATATTATATTGCATAGAAAGACTGAAGACTAGGTTAATATGGAGTATGAGGAGAATGTACTATCATAAAGGTCTCAGAGTTATTTAGATGACAAGTTGTGCATACCATGGAGTCAGGTGGAGATAATTCAAATATTTGGAGAGTCTTAAAGATTTTTTCATGATGTGAGGGTCAATATATGTGAGATGTTCCAGTCATGGTGGATAATTTTGTTTGTTCTCGAGTTTCCCAGTTTGTGCTTAAGGGTATATAGGGTAAAAAATCATGATATAGTAATTATGGGTTCCCAAAGGATTATGAGATCAAAATTTTGTCAGGAAGTGTGTATTGATGACCTCCAAGTGTGAGAATTTTTTTAAATATGGACATTGATTAGAAGGTGGTGTTTTGATTGAGTTTCTCTTGTAAACCTAGTGTTTTTGCTCATGTTGAAAAAATAGTTTGCCTCATGATTTGAGATCTTAGGCTATTAATCAATTTAAATTACCAAATTCTCAAAAATTCTTTCACATTCTTTTGGAAGTGCATGGTTGGTTCCACAGAGGAGGATTTATGCAAATGGAGGGCTAATTAGCTAGTAGGTTTGTGAATGAAGTATATTGCAGAGGAAGAGTTGAGTGTTTATTTTTGGCATACATGAGGGGGCACATGATAATGATTCAAATATGGAATTTAAAGTCATGAGGGATCTACATAGAGAGTTATGGCTATTTTAATGTTTAGGTAGGGTTACTAGGCCTCTAAACAAGGTTAGTGAAAAGAAAAGATGGTTTTCATCATTTTATCTAAATGACAAAGGTATGATTGTCCTTAAATGAGTTTTTATTTTATTTTTGAACATATTTCATGTTTTGAATATGGGTTGAAACATCTGTTGGTGATCATGGGGTTGGCTTGAGAGAGAAGGTATGAAGGAAATTATGTTGTGTCATCATTATTTGTGGTGGTTTAAAGGTACTCAATGTGTGCCTAAGCTTAGATGACCTAGGGGAGCCCCTCTCAGTATTCTCAAGGTAAGTTAAAGTAGTTTTGGATGTTCATGTATGTTTTATCTTCATATAAGCTATTATGATCAAAGAAGAATATAGTCATGGAACATGTTTGAGAAGCTCAAGGTAAGAAGAGGTATGCACAATGTTAGGGGGAGTCTATATCATGTCTCATAGGTGGTCCTTTCATATTATTGGTGCTTGAAATCTTTTTAGGTTTATAGGATTAGGAGTTCAACCCACTTTATCTTTGTATCAAAGGGGGAAAAAGTGCTTTATATTGGTGTTGACATCAATGATAAAGGGGGAGATTGTTGTAGGTTTGTCAATAATGTCTCCAAGGTGACCAAGGATGTTAATAAGGTATCATGTGTTCTAGGATGACAATGAAAAAGTGTGGTTCAATGTGCTTCAGTGTTCTTATATAATTCTTCAGTGTTGCTTGGATAGGTAATTGATGGTTGTTATTAATAGCTTTGAGAGATATGGAACATTTGCAAGTCTGTAAGGATAAAGAAGAAGTTGTGAGGAATCTATAGATGTCTTAGTGAAGTTTTGGTATGTCACTTGATAATTTGTAAAGAGAAACATGCACATTTTATCTTAAGGTAAGCCAGACCATCACTGCACGTCATGCATATATGAATGAATCAACAAGTTTATGCATTTAATTTAGGTACTCAAAAAGTCAATTGAGGTCAGAGGATTTCATGGAGATGTTGTCTATAGTGCCAAGAAGATACCTTGAAATTTTGGCATCTTGAAATGTTTTCTAGCTCAAGTTATAAACCTTCAAATTTGTTCTTACACACTGTGATTGGGCCAGAGACCATCAAGTTTAACTACATAGAAGTCTAAGGCCACTAGTCAGTAGACCTAATGGTGAGCATTCATCATCTAGATCTTGATCTAATGGTGCACGTGAAGTCAAATTATTAAAAACTCATAATATTAAATGTGCTTGTTACATATGTCTCAATATCATTGAGTTGATAGAAGATCAACAACTCATAGCTATTCGTACAAATAGAATTCAATGGTACAGGTCAAATTAAAGAGTTAAATGTGCAGAAGGCACACTAATCTACCAAGTGGCACAATCATGGGAGCTCTGATCTAAGATCAATGGTGAGAATTTTAATTTGAATATCAGGCTACTCTGAAAGATTTTGATGATGTGTATTTATCCAAATTTTCCATCAAGCATGAGATGAGGTTAAAGTGCTCGATGTTTAGTGTCTGAGCAATGACCGTTGGAATTTGAATATTCAAATTAATAAAGGAAAACTACTGCTTAGTATTTAAGCTATATATTTTTATCTAGGACAAATTTATTAATGAACTAAAAAATAAAATTTATAGAGGACTCCAAGGTGCATCTAGAGAATCCATTTAGAAGGTTTGAATGTTTGTATAGTCAAATATTTTGAGCTTTAAAGTTGACTGTGTGTGACCATGTTTTGCAAGTAACCTGAGAATGGTAATTAAGTTATTCTTGATGGTATTTTGATGTTTCAATATAAACTATATATTGTATAGTGTTTTATACTCGATGAAGACTATCTGTATGGATTGTGGAGGTTTGACCAATCCATATTTAGTGTGAAAAAAAGCTTTGAAGTTGATGATGTTTATTGAATCCACTGATAGGTTGAGTGATCATCTTGAAGAGATAAGTTGAATATGTTTTGAGTAGAATTGAAGAATAAAATGAGTATGGATATGTTATATAAGTCTCTATTGATTATGATAAATCAATTGTTGTCATATTTTTCCCTAATTAGATATGGAGAGTCAAAATAGCTTGACCAACTTTTGACTGTATATGAGTAGTGTGAGTGGTCATTCTGAGAGAGTTAAATTGAGTGCTTAGTACTTGTATTGAAGTGTCTAAATCACATGGAGGTGTAAAATAAGTCTTGAAGGGTTCACCCATGTGATCTAATCATATGGTTGTGTGAAATAATTGAGTGTTTGCTTCAGGAGTTTGAGACTATGTTTTCTGTGTATAAAGGCCTAAAGAGCAAGGAGACCAATTGGTAGGTTCAAGTATTGAGTTAGTGTTATAGGTGACATGGACACATGAGGGTGTAATCAAGGGTATATTGAAGACAATTTTTATATGTTTGAATCTTTGGTAAAAGCAGAATGTGGTACAAACAGTTTAAGTTGTAACGTATGAGTGAGTAGACCTAATTGTTTTAGGTCTCACCAAGACCTAATGGTGGTTTGGGTCTAATGAGGTAATGAATGACCTATGAAAAGTTTGGTTCTCAAATTTAACATATGTATGGACCTATTTTAAAGGTTTTTCAAATATGTAAAGCATATTGTCTGACCAAGATGGGTTAAAGTAAGAGAGTGGTATATATAAGGCATAATTGGACTAATTGAGGTTGTTGTGCGAGTGTGGATTCAAGAGAAGAAGAGAAACTTTGAAAGAGAAGGTATAGGTCATTGAGGACCATTATAATGTGATAAGTATTAGTCATGCTTGTTTGATCAATTTAATTTTGGAGGACACATAGGTCATTGGACCTAATGAGCCTAGAAGAGGTAGTTTGAGCAAGTTAGCCCTAGAGGTAGCTTGAGAGAGTTTGAGGGGTGAAGAGTGTAAGAAAGAGGAGTCCATCATCAGGTGTGCTTGACATTAGATCAGAGGTGGATATTATATTAGAGTTAGCTGAGTTGGTGCTTGGATTCATAGGGGGTTGTATCCTCCTTACTAGTTGGAGCTAGTTAAAGGTCATGTGGGTGATTGGCTAAATTCAGGGGTGGGTACTCCTTGATTAATTGGTGCTGGTCTAAATGCTAAATATTGTATTTATAATATTTTAATACATCTTGTAGGTTTTATCCCCCAAGAGGGTTTCCCACATATATGATGTGTTCATGTGATGTATGCTCTTATGTATACTTTGGATGTATATGCTTTCATGTTTATGTTGATTGATCAAGATTTATGTATGATAAATGTTTAAGAGTTTGGAATTGAATTGGATTATCTAGTATCATTGATTCAACCCCCCCTCTCAGTGATTGTACCTCTAACAATATTTTCAATTTTTTCCTAAAATACCATTTTATATCAAATACAAGTATAATTTTGAATAATTTCAGGGGTGGCTGCTCCTTGATTAATTGGTGCTAGTCTAAATGCTAAATCTTGCCTTTATAATATTGTAGTCCATCTTGTAGGTTTTAGTGGGTTTTATCCCTTAAGAGGGTTTTCGACATATATGATGTGTTCATGTGATGTATGCTCTTATGTATACTTTGGATGTATATGCTTTCATGTTTATGTTGATTGATCAAGATTTATGTATGATAAATGTTTAAGAGTTTGGAATTGAATTGGATTATCTAGTATCACTGATTCACACCCCCCGCCCCTCCACCCCCCCCCTTGCCCCCCCGCCCCCGCTCTCAGTGATTGTACCTCTAACAATATTTTCATTTTATTCCTAAAATACCATTTTATATCAAATACAAGTATAATTTTGAATAAACTTTTGAAAAACCATGATATATATATATATATATATATATATATATATATATATATATATATATATATATATATATATATATATATATATATACATTATTTTATTATGGTTTATAATTTAGCATATGAAGGGTAAGGTTGAAAATACAATTGAATTTTTTAAATGAAAGCATGGTTGAGTATCAAATTTAGTCTCTGTGAAACTATTGAAAAACCATGATATATATAAACTTTACCCTTTAAATGCTATGTTAATATAAACCATAAGGGCAATATGTATGTATGTATTTGTGTGTATATATGTATGTGTTGATGCTTCTAAATGTACCACAGGTGCCCTTAGTGTTTAAGGAATGCCTCTAATTTTATAATTTATAAAATTCAGAGCATGAGTTACAAGTTTTGACAATTTGGTTGCCTGTGGTGAAATAGAAATAGAGTAAGATAACTATTCCACAATATTTATATAATTTTGGTGATTGGGAGCCACCTTGGCCCATTCTTTGTGAATCCTTGTTGACATTTAGTGAATTAAGTTCCTAATTTAAGATACAAACTAATTTAAATTGATATTTATAATGTGGTTAAAACTAAAGTGATCATGTTGTAAACAAAAAGAGCAAAAAGAAGGGTAAGGCAAAAAAGAAATAAGTGATTGGAAATTTTAGTCTTGAATATTATGAAAAAGTATTAATGGAAATTGAATATGTATTTAACAAATATAGAATGCAACATAGCCTAAGCTCAAATCTCACTATATATCAGGAAAACTTCAAAGGAAAAAATTTAAGAATCACAAGTAAGAACAAAGTCTACTTTAGGGATTTACCACTATAATCAAATAGACATTCCACATCTGAATATAGAGAAAAATGAAATGAAGTAGAACATAAGATATTTCAACTAATCTAGCATAGGTCCAAATCAGAAACCCTGTGATTGAAGAATACTATTTAGATCTTAAAGACACTATTCAAATTTAAGACCTCTACTAATAATTGAGAGAAAAGCTACACTAGAAATTAACACATCAAAATGGACAATCCTTGTAGAATTCATTGACTCTATTAATTTATTTAGGTATATAAAGTTTCTAAAAAATATATCCGTTTTACAATGGTGATACATACCTTTATAGAAAGAATAGGCAGTCTACCAGTCAGTTACAAAATATAGGTGTACAAAGGTAAGGACAACTATCCTTAGAAGATATATAATACATGTGTTTTCCCAAATCATACTGACCTAGAGGAAAATATGATAACAAAGTAACATATGCCTTATAATAGAATATTCTATTATAAAATGATACCTAATTTTTATTAGAATAGAATATTTCTCTAGCTTACTGATGGGGCCCCTATTTATTATTGGAGGATGCTCATGGCCCTCTCATGTTGTTCATCAACCAACTCGAGATTCACAATAGGATTCATGATGCATTCCTCCTCTTGGTCAGCTAGCTCATCGAATTCTTTGTCATTTTTGGCCAAGGCCTCCTTGATGCTTCTAGCTTTGTTAATCCTTTTGCCTGCATTAAATCTCATATCCAAGATCTTGTTCTTATCTTGTTGAGACTAGAATTTGATTTTTCCTTAGATTTTTTAAGTCACCAAAGTGGCCTTATGCTTGAAATCTTCATCACTGATGAGGCTAAGGGCAGTAGGTTATGTAGGATTGATAAGCATGGTCCCAAGAAGTTACTCGATTTTGCTAATGATCCCTTTGTCATATTTTAGAAGCCTCTTTACCTTGGTATGCCAGGACTCTCAAGATTTGAACCTTATCAATAAAAATCCCCAAGATTTTGCCTAGGTGTCACATACTTATGGTTCTAAAGTTTGGGATCTGCTTCTTTACTTGAATGTTGAAGAGCTGAGCAATCATGTCCTCTGAGGCCTAACATTGGGTGACCAGGTCTTTGGCTAATGTATCTTGGTCCTCTAATTTACATTTCCTCATCTCCATTGACTTTAATGCCTCAAAAATTTCATAGAATGAATTGTTAAGCATCTTGATCATTACATCTAATACCGATAGGATTGCTTTAGTTTTCAAGTTCTCCTTCTCACTTTCCAAATTCTAGATCTTCTGTTTCAAACCCTAGACCCCAACCTTGGCCTATTGTGATTGTGCTTCTATCATTATTTCCATATATTCGACATGGATGGTAACTTCACCAAGTTGCTAGCCTCCCATAGCTGTAAATATTATAAATGGTTCCACCTTCTGAAAGGTGAATTATTATATCCCAACCATGGCTATCCTAGTTGTTAATATTTCTAAGCTAGTTGTCTCAGGATTGAAGTGCACTTTTGTAATTGGTTCATTAAGCCTATTGTTACTATTTCTAAGCCTGCTATCTCATTATTAACATTGGTCATCTTGTGAGCTATACTTGGAGTGTAGAGTACTTCAGCATCAATTTAATGGGGTAGTTAGTGTAGGATATTATTTTCCTTGTATTTTGTTTAATTGGATTATTCCTACACATGAGTGTTCATCTTGTTTAGGTGTCCTTACTCTTGAGGAGTTACTTGACCACCATTATTAGCTAGTGGGGGTTACTCTTTGACTGACTATTCTGGGTATGGAAGTTAACACTATTCTAGGAGGTTGTTACACTTCCTCCTATTTGTAACACCTATTGTAATCTATTCATATGCATTACATGAGAATACATGATAGTTGCATATTTATTTCCTTTTTATTTTCTCTCTTTCACAACTTCTTGCTCATTAGCCACTTTGATTTTTTCAAGCTTCTATGCATTATTTTTTCCAACAACTCATTCTTGGTGTAATCCTATATATCTTTTTTCGAGGGTGGGTTTCTTCCCCTCAACTATGTTTTTTCTAGGTGGGTTTTTTATACCTGGCTTTTTCCTAATGCCTTGTTGAACATATTTTGGGCTTTTGATTGGGTATTAAAAGCCAAGTTCAAATCTTAGTTATTCTTTGGTTGTGGTCCTTTAGTTTATTGTTGATATAATCTCATAAGACTTAAGGATCCATCTTTTTGAACTTGTTTCATGCTAGTAGCCTTAGTTTTAATTCTTACAACTGAGGTCAAGCTATCATTTAGTTATTTGGTCTTGTTTTCCCTATATTTAGTGCTCATTTTCTTTTTTCAGAAAGATGGTTATTATTTCATAAGGGATGGCATTTTACACCTTGTGTTATTGTTGGATCTCTTTTTTGGATCTCAGGGCATTGTAAATCATTATTTTTTAGAGATAATGATCCATGATGATGTTAATTATTGACATTTTTATATGGAAAGTTCTTCCAATGTCTTGAATGTTTGATATCATCTCAACCCACTATACAGTGTACCTATTTCTTGGGTGCATTGTTTGTTTATTTCAGTTCTAGGGTCACAATTTTAGTCTCTAATGAGGTTGATAGTTGAGTGATTCAAGTTTTTTACTCTTTATTTTCAACATTGGTTTTGTTTAGGTTTAACTAATGTTTAGATAACACTTATTTAAATGGGACTGTATGCTCTATTTTGATTTTGGTTGAGCTTTGATGAAATACATTTGGTAACCTATTACAGGTTTGGGGATCATATTAAAACCCTTTTATGGTTTAGTGATCTCGTCAAAATGCTTGTGTAGTTGGTTAGACTTTGGGTTGTAACTCATATCTCTAGTTTTGATTTAGGTTTATTAATAAATATTGAGGATTAGTTATTGTTTTGTGTTCATGATATTTATCTATGTTGGTTTTTATTGAACTTATTGTATATATTTATGATATTTTGTGCTTTCAAGCTCTAGTATATGTTATAGAGATTCATTTTACATCTTTAGGAAAAAATCACTAACAATTTGCTAAGGTTTAGTTATTATTTCACTGCTAGGCTATGCTTTCCCTATTAGACATTTTTGAGATTCATTGCATATATTTTTAAATATTGAAGTAGGTTGGGGAACCTCCATAATCAAATCCCTCACTCCCAAGGCATAAATCTAACTTCAAAAGTATTTATCATTATTAAAAAAGACAACTCTGTCACAATACTTACACCACTATCTAGAAGAAGGGAATATTATTATGATAATTATTCTTACTTGAAAAAAATAAATAGTAAAAATCTTTGATTTTTATGTAAATAAATTTATGTTTCTTTTTATGGACACATAATTATGGTACAAAATTTTTTTCATTATGTTTTTTTCTATGTTTTAGTACATTTGGTCCACTTATGTATATTTAACTATTTTTAGATATATTTCATCTTACATTAAACTATAGTCAGTCTTATTTCATCTATATGTCATTGGGTTCATCTATTATCATATTTTGTATCCTAATCAACCACTTTATGAGTAGCCTTATCTCCATTACAGGATTTTATTCTGCCTGATATGGAATTGACAACCTGTTGATTCTATCTTATACATAATTGATGGCATACCAACTTTTTCATTATGTTTTTGTGAGTCCTCCTACCTTGGTAAAATTTAACATGCGTTAAATTATTTTGGTTATCAAATTATTACATGTTTAACTATATTGTGTTTTTTACTAAGGAACCCTATATATTCAATGTCGTCCCTAGTCATTTACCAAGTGATAATCAAATGGAAAACCTTTCCTAGTTTTAAGACACACATTAATCAAATTTTTTTCTACAGTTGTGAGTGAGTTTACACATTGATTCTAAAAAGAATCTATATCACATAAAATCCTTGTTTCATTATCAACTTGTACCAAAGCATGATTTAAGAACATGTTTATCTAGTTGTATTAGAATTACTAGGGAGAAAAGGTGGATCCCTTGTATCAAATACACTTGACTCACATACATAAGAAAACTACACTGACTCTGATTCTAAGTGTGTGGGATACGTAGTTATAAATCGTCAAGAGGTAGCCAAAGTTATCTATCCTTACAGAGTTTTTTTATTGTTAATTTTTAAGGGATATGTCAAGTTAAAAAATAGAAGACAAAAAACACATTATTTTGTTAAATTCTTCATAATAATAACATAACCCTCTAATTCGTCTACCACTACATCTTCCCATAAAATTGAAACACTTGAAATATAGTGAATGATACATTTGGAAGTAAGGTATAAAACTCAATGTCCTTCTAATTATGTCTCATACAAATGTGTAAAAACATTAAAAATATCCTAGTGACAATCAATAGTTATATTTCATACAAAGCAAGACAATCACCTATAGAGTCTAGATCTAGTCTCAAATTCAAAAATAGTGATGAGATTTGTCACATTTTCTCATTCTACCTTGATTTCATTTATCTTACTTAATATATTCATTTTTTATATGTTTTTTCCCATTTTTATATGTTTTTTCCTATTTTTATCCTTGAGGTAGATAAATTATTATTTCAGATTGTATTATCTTACATCTACTTGTGTCATAATTTTTGCTTATTGTGTATAAGTTAGTTTGCCTTGTTTTAAAATAGTTAAAATGAATTCTAATATCATGTCAAATTAAAATATCAATATATAAAACAATTCAATTTTTAACAACACACAATCATAATTATGACCCTCTATATAGCTCGTCCTATCATGACACTCCTGACATAATTAGTCTATTTTTTTCCCATGCTAGTTACATTAGATACACCTTCTTTATGAGGATTATGTTCATCTTTTTATCTATATTTTTTCTTGATCTTTAACACATGTTTGAAATCCAACACTTTCACTTTTATATACTCGCTAAATTTTCATGCCATAGTGAGAATTAGACATAGTGATACACCTATATGGAAATTATCAAAGTATTTTTAGGGGTTATTTTTTGCCATACAATTTTTTAAAGTTTTTATATTCACCAATGAAAAAAAAATGTAAAAAAAAATTTGCCAAGTTTTTAATAAAATGTTTACAAATTTGTAAAATTTACCAAAATATACAAGTATTAGTAGTAAATTCTATGGTTTTCCTTATAATTTTCCTACCATAAATACATTTCATAAATTTTGAAATAAAAATATTCACCTAAAATTAGACACTTTAAAAAAAAATCTCATTCCTTAAAAATTACACTAGAAAGGATGCCACATATACTCTTACAATGACCTACAAGTAGTCTTATCAACATCCACCTAATTTTAAAATCCATTTTAAAAAATAAGGTTGTTAAAATTTTGTTTCACTAACATTTAACATGGTAAAACATGTATACCAAGATGTTTATAGTCACACTGGGTGTACAAATGTAAAAGGGTGAGTCTTGGATGGCTTTGGTATACTGAAATCTCCTTGTTCAAGAACAATGTCCTGTATTTAGTAAGCCATAGTCCTAACACCATACTAATATTGGTGTCTAATCTAGTGGAAATATTTTTCCACATCATATAAAATATTTATGGGCTTCCATTAATTATAATGGTAAGGAGTGGCACCATCCTAGAATCACCACACTTCAAATTCATCATTGTGAACCATTTACATGTGAAAGCGTAGAACATGCAAGCCTACATCATCAGTGAGTATGGATAAAACTAAATGACATTTTGATCCTTAATCAACATGGTAGGGGTGATTGTGCTCAATTTACTCATCAAATAATAGATCCCCTAGTACAAGGACCACTTCGAAGTCATTTTCCAGGTCATGGTCACCGATTTATATGACGTTATAAAACTTAATGGATATAAGGTTATTACATGTGTAAATTAGGACTAAAATTTATTTAAAAAATCAAATAAAGATATCTACTCTAGTTAGATATATTAAAAGAATTGACTTATTCACATGTGAGGAGGAGATTCAACCTGTAAGGAGGTTTCCTTGGAACCTCAATTCGTAGGATTTTGAGTATTTTTCACTTTTATACTAATAGAATTATTTTTAGCCATGGTTAACGATTATTTGACAAAGAATGTGTGGGAAAATAATAAATTTAATTAATTCAAACAAAATAAGGAAATGTGATGAATTCTTTTTATGTTTTATTTTTTAAGCTATGGCCAGACCTTTCACCTCCTCTACATAATTAAAACAACTAAATAGTGTGATAAAATTAATTATATGACACAAAAACATGACCTTCAATACATATGAAACATTACAAATTACATTCAAATTTTCTTATGATGTTGGGTCGGATGGCAACTATGACTGATGTAGGCCAACCTTGTGTATCATAAAGTGGTAGAGTATTACACATGGACTAAATTTTATGTTCATATGACTATGGCATTATCTAAAAAATTTACCTAAAATACAATTATATTTAAAAAAAAAAACTATATCTGGTTCAAGTATAATTTTGAGTAATTATCAAAAAATCTTGATGAATGAGATTATTCATCTTTCACATTTTTCATTATGTTTTTGTATGGATGTTATTCATAATTTTTATCTTATGTGGAAATATTCATGCTAGGGATGAATCAAATCTTCCATCCATAACATACCCTTAAACTTTCAAGTAATGATATCACTATCACTTTTAGTGCCAAAGCACCACTGCAAGATTAAAAATTGTAAATCATCATTACATTTTTTAGGTCAAGTAAAATGGGATAAATACAAATTAAAATCAATTTGGTGGAAACTACAATTATATTTGATATCTGAAAATGAATAAATATTATAAACCACTTCACCTTCTAAGTTGACTATTCACCTACTACAATGAGACAAAATCTCTTCTACACCTATGCACCTATGATTGGTAATATTATGTACAATAATATTGCATTCATATTTAATATGTAAGGGTTATTTTGATAAAAAAAACATGCTTCTAAACTTTTGAATTTTTTCTCATCTAAGCATTTTTTTTCAAAATTTCTATTAATTGCTCCATAATCAGATAATGTAGCAATTTTATGCCATATTTCACATAATGTTGAATCAAATGGAAATTTGTTTTTATGTGTTTGGCTCTATCATAACATAGAATATCCTTCACCATTTGTGTTATAGATATGTTTTCAACCATGAGTGGTGTTGACAAAACCTATTGTTATTGGAAATCTAAAAGAATCCTTTTAATCCACAAATATTATTTGATTTCCTCTAAAAGCTATCATGTATTTGTATTCTACTGAAGTAATTTCTAGCACTAATTAATTC
Organism: Torreya grandis; assembly: GCA_037957365.1. NCBI lineage: Eukaryota > Viridiplantae > Streptophyta > Pinopsida > Cupressales > Taxaceae > Torreya > Torreya grandis. The sequence continues at coordinate 3,078,604 of JARHVA010000359.1, forward strand.
TTTGGCTTCCAATTGATTATTATTGTTCCCAAATTCATCAAAAAACCTGATATATATTTCCCATCTTCAAAATGAATAGCATAGTTAGAATATGAGTATCTTGCCAATTTTAAACCTTATGCCTTGGACTATTTCAGCCCAAAAAATTATGTTCCTTTTATATATTGAAGGACTATTTTTGTTGATACCTAGTGACTTTATCTTGGGTTATTGTATGAATATATAAAGAACACCAACAACAAAAGAGATATTTGGTCTAATTATGTTCACATATATTAGAATTTTAATGAACTATCTATATTTAGTGGCATCTACCAAGTTTGTGCTATCTTCTGATGTCAATTCAATATTTTGTTCCACGGGCTTACTGAGAGGATTACTATTTGTCATTCTGAATTTACATAGAATTTCACCAATATTTTTTTATTGAGAGATGAAGATGTGATTCAAATTTTAATCACTTAAACACCCAAATTTTAATGAAGATAACCTATATTTGTTATTTTAAAGCCTTTCCTAAAATTTGATTTGACTTTTTCATTGTATCTCTCATTATTTCCTATGATGAGTAGATCATCCACATGCACTACTTGAAACACATTTTTTTTTCAATTATTTTTTCAAAAAGTGTTGCATATTCAAACTATTTTTTTAAAAATTCATGTTTAGGAGGTGCCCAGTGAGATTTTTGCATCATGATATTGGGGCTTCTTTCAAACCATATAATGAATTTTCCATTTTGTACGCTTGTCGTCCACTACAAAACCTTATGGGTGAGTCATGTACACTATTTTTTTGAGATCATCATTCATAAATGTAGTTTTTACATCAATTTAATGAACATTCCATCTATTTTATGTTTCCCAAGTGAAAAAAGGTAGAATAGTAGTTCATTTTCCCATTATTTTTAAAAGTTCCATTGTAGTCTATCCCTTATTTATGAGAAAATCCCTTTCAAAGAAGCATTAATTTGTGATTTTCATGTGATCCATATTATTTTTATTTGTTTCAAAATACCTACTTGTAGCCAATAGGTTTAAATCCAATTGGAGGATAAACAAACTCCCTAGTTCCATTTTAGACATATGTATCATTCTCACTCTTCATTACTTTTCTCCATACGTCAAGCTTCCCAGCTTCATTAAAGGAAGTAGGTTCAGTGTCAAAATCAACATTAACATATTTTATTGAAGGTCATATAAGGTTAAATTTTTTATCTTATCTTTAATTTCATCCAAGAATTTATTTGATTATTTTTCAGTTGTATGTGCACTTCAAGAGCCTATTTTCTAACCTCATCAACTCTTACCTATTTCAATGTCTATTCAACCCATTTTGGCATATTTTTTTGAGTAGTTCATGGAATCATGGGTGCCTCATTTTATTGATATGAATATCTTTCATTTTATAACATAAGACCACCTTTTAATTAAGTTTCAAATTCTTCCACATGGGGAGCATCATTTTCAATTACAGGAGTCAATAGAGATTCAATTGTTTTCAAATTATAGGCCCCCCCCTTCACTTTCTAGAAACTCCATATCAATATCCTTGAAAAGATCAAAGTTTGTATATTTCTAAAGTGGATTCAATTTCTAACTGATGTTTGTTGTGTGCTTTATAGTTTTACAAAACTTCACATCTTTTGTGACAATAAAATTCTTGTTTTTCTCATCATATAATATATATGACTTTGAGGATTATATGTATCCCAAAAGGATACATTTTTTACTCCTATGGTCTAACTTATTGATTTTATATTTGAGAATAAATTTATAGCATGTGGATCCAAAAATGAAGATTTCACATGGAAGAAAGATGACCACATCTAAGTTCATATGGAGTTTTCATTTGAATGGTTGTTGATGGTGATATATTGATAAGATAAATTATTGTTTGAGATTATTTGGTCCACAAAAATATAGATTTTCCACTTTGAAAAACAACATTGCTCAAACTATGTTCATCGCACTACTCCATTTTTTGGGAGTATAAGGAACTATGAGATGATGCTTGATCTCATTTTGATTTGGATAGGCATAAAACACTTACAAAATCCACCATTGTTAGTCCTGAGTGTCCCAATAGGATATTATGCTTCAATTTTAAGTACTGTTTGAAACTTTTGAAGGTTATGATTTTTCCTTTATAAAGCAAATTCAAGTCATTCTTATGTAGTCATCAATGAACAACATGAAGTAATTGTGACCAAAAGAAGAAATAATTTTAAGAGAACATAAATTAGAGTGAGCCAACTATCATTTTTTTTGGCTTCCATTATGACCTTTGATATGGTTACCTTTCATGTTTAGCCAATATGCAAGCTTCACACTTTTAAATAATTATGGGCAGTGTTGGAAAACCTAAAACACCATTATTTTGCATTGTGTGAATGTTATCATAATGATTATGCCAAAATATAGAATTTCAAAGAAGACTTGATGGTATTCCTTCTTCAGTGAGGTGAGTAGAATTTCTTGGAACTAAGAGCTCACCCTTGAGTTTTTTAAATTTTCCTTCCTCGAATGCAATCAAAACAACTACATTGTCACAATTTTTTGTGTGTTCTTTAATTCATAATAGAACAAAATGGAGTGGCTTTGTTTTCTAATGATTAATATAGATAAAATGTTTATTGTCATTTGAGGAACTTATATGACATTAAAAAGAATGAAATATGGAATCCCTAGTGACATGAGTTGAAATAAACCTTTGCCTTAAGATTGAAGACTTATTTTATCCACCAAATATAATACACCAAATTTTTCTTCATGAAAATACTCTAGATTTTCCACCTCATCCTTTATTTTTCCCTTTAATTTATCATTTCCACTATTCTTGGAATAATTCCAATTTTAAATAGCATAGTAAATACATTCTCCTATGGACTCAATCTTTCTTCCAAACACTTTTTCTCTCTCATCCATGTTCTCAACCAGTTGATAAAAAATGAGAGTCTTCAATAGATTGCTTTCTTGCATAGGCTCAAAGTAGGTTGAGTATGGAGGGATAAGATATTTTATGAAGGTATTCATTTATATATAAATATTTAAACCAAAGACATCAACATCATATTTGATAGCTCGGTTTTTTGAAGCCAAACTCATGACATCAATGTTTTTCAACTACAGACTAATTTTTTTTTAACTACAATTATATGAACTCAAATTCTATGTGAGAATCATACAATTCCTTAAATTTACATAGTGCTTCCCACATCAGTGTATGTGATGAAAGACTTCACCATAAATTGAGTCTCTCATCAAATCCAATGCCCTCAACTTATTGTGCTTCGATGTTTATGCTTCTACCTTTGTTGTTGGCTCTCCTAGTTGGTTTACAAAATCACATATATTAAACCACAAGTAATTGAAAATGATTGTAAACTCTACCTATATTGATCATTCTAACCAAGTGTCTTTCTTGGTTAGTGTTGTTCCAACATTTATTTTGATTGAGTGCATTTTTGCTATGAAGGAGATGAATTGGTTTCTTATCACTCTAAAAGGTTCCATTTTATATATGCCACCCAAACAATATAAAAATCCTCTCAATATGCTCACCCATATTATATACTCAGCAGTACATAGAATAATCACATTGTTTCTATATACACAATGGTATATGAAAGAGATGTTAAAATATATGAGATCATAATGATGTATGGTACCTATGTAGGGCATGAAAAGGATTTGTTCTATCTATGACACATGCTTAGTGATAATCCCTTGTACATATCTGTAACCACTCTATATACTTAGAGCATTTATACTTTCAGGGTTTATGTCTAGAGATATATATGAATAGGTAATAGAGGGAAAATAGAAAAATGAAGTGTTATCCTTATTTCTTCATAGAAATTTATATGGATGATTCCTCAAATGTTATTGTTGCAATTATTTTAGAAAACATATGTAGTAGTTAGATTATGAATAAATCACTCATAAATGTGAACCAAAGGCACCGTGAATACCGAACGTTATGCTTTTACAATTTGTTTGATATTGTTTGATTGGATCAAAATCAAATTTATTTTGTTTTAAATTTTAAAATGGTTTGCACAATATAACTTATTTTTTATTTTTAATAAGTAAACAATATTTAAAAAGTATCTTATCTCTTCTGGGAATATCCTCAAGGTATATACTTTTTGAATTTAAAATTTTTAAAATAAAAAAGAATTTAGTCATACCAATCAACATATTTAAAATAAATATTAATATATCAAACAATATATAACTGTTTTGTTAGATAAATTTAACTAATATCTTATTCACATTATTTAATGATCTTGTCTTTATTTTATGTGAACGTTAATAGATTTATTGCATTTTACAAATTTAAGTATAATCTTACCCAAAGTATAAAGTCATTTCTCTTTCATTACTTTTCACACATTTTTTATTCTGTCAAATCCAAATAATATAGTCTTCATCTTTTCAAATTAACTTTTTATTCTTCGTTAATCACAGATCACCATTTTTATGATCTAATGTTTAATCTATTATTTTTAAAAAATACATATTCTATATTTAATTATCAAAGATAATTATTCTGAACAGTTGACGTGCCCTTTATGTTTTACTAAAATCAAAGCAATTTTTTTCTCCTTAAACAATAGTTTTAAAAAAAGGAAGATGACATAACATTAACGTCGTATGACAACAGTGAATTCAATAAAATAACTATCATTCAGTGTATTTTTTTTTACAAATGCACTACAATTAAACAAGCTTTACGTTGATTCTGACGCGTAAACAATATATTCTGTGTATATATGCTTGAGAGGATGTGATGTGTATTTACACCATTTGACTAATTTTAAAAACACCCCGTAAGTTTCCTGATAATGAGTCGAGAGAACAAAAGATTATAATATCGTCATAGATAAGATCATAATAATGAATAGCAAATATAAGTATTCGAAGAAGCGGGGAAGGCGTGATTTAGTATTCTTATAAAGATAATAAATTTCCATTAATAAAAAGGCTTTGAGTAGTCGTGAAAGGCTTTGTTATTATCTTCTTCATTATGCTCATTCTGTTAATGATGACACTTTCAAATGATTAAAATCCTCCTTAGATTGCTATCATTGTTATTTGTGACAGCTATAATTATTTGTATTGCTATAACCATTTGTAAATCAGTTGTATGTATAGAGAAAGTGAACACATGATATTAATATATTAATAGAATAAAAAGATGTAAATATGCTTTACGTAATCAATGATTAAATTTGAAGGGTTGATTTTAGATGTAATTGTGTGAGTATTTTTGGATAGATATTTTGGATCACATTCGATGATCCATCATCAGGTAGAGAATAGAATGTGGGGTGCATGATTTTGGATCATAGTGTGAGTATTTTTTGGATCGACGTTTCATATCATACTTGTGTGTTTTATTCTCTTCCTGAGGGTGGAACACATAAATATGCTTTGATACGTCGATTAAAAAATACTCACTGTGATCCGAAACGATGATCCGAAAACACTTACACCACATTCTATTCTCTCCCCGATGATACATCACCGAGTGTGATATGAAATATCAATCCAAAAATATCACACAATTATATTTAAAAGTACTCACTACATTATTTATGCATTCTAGAAATATTATTACTCTTACTATAAATATCCATTTAATATGTTTGAATCATTATATTGTACACATTTTGTTAAGCATAAAACATACTGAGAGCGGCGGGGGGGGGGGGGGAAGGGGGCGGCAGGTGGGAGGGGAGGCGGGTGAATAAGTGTATTATATATCTTTTTACTTAATCTAATTTCTTTTCTTTAGCCACTTAATCACACATTCAAGATATGCAATAAAACTGAAACAATAATTTGCACCACAAGAGAGAGAGAGACAGAGAGAGAGAGAGAGACCATATTTTTATGTAGAAACCCAAAGTGGGAAAAACCATGGAGAACAATCTCAAGTATATGAATGAGCACTAACTCAAAATATAAAGTTTACAAGCACCAACTTGCAGGGGCACCAACCCCTTTTGCTGAGCACCAACACAACAACTATTTGTGAGCACCAACCCATAGGAGCACCAATCCCTTGCAAAGTTTTGTGAGCATCAACCCACAAGAGCACCAACCCCTCGTGTATAAAACACAACTATCTCTCAATGTTGCTTACTCAACAAATGATAGAACTCTTCAATATCTCCTATTTTTCTCTCTTTGAGAACAAATACAAACCATGCACTCTCTTACATTTTCAAATGGCTTCTCAAGCCTTTATTTATAGCTTTCCAAATGACCTTTGACATTCACCATTTGTGACCCTTCAATCCTCATGAAAAATGGCACCAAACTTGCATGACCCTTCATATTCTTGTATTTGAAAAGTCATATGGTGAGCTTTCATAAGCAAAAGCATCTTTTCCTCTTTTGTCTTTATCTTGGTGACTTTTTTGTATTCCTCAAAGTGTTTCTTCATGAAAAAATGTGTCATACCTCTTTTGTCTTTACATGGTGACTCTTAGAATTCCTCAAGATGACTCTACATGAGAAAATGCATCCCATTCTTCTTTCGTCTTTTACCCCATAAATCTTTGACTTCTCCATGAGCCCTCTTTTGACTTATATGCAACTAAAAATATATTCATTAATATTAAATAAATATTAACACACATTAGCCAAGATATGAATATTAAAATACCATTAAATGCAATGGGGCCTTTATCACCAATAATGCTAGACCTTTGACATCAATGACAATATTTATAACAATTCCCCCCTTTGTCATTGATGGCAACCTCAAATTGAAACTGCCACACTCTGAAACTTGTACATATTATCATTTAAAAAATAAATAGTAACTCTCCCTTACTATAGCAACCTGTATCTATTTTTTGTACCTATTTCTACACCTGTACCTGTACCTATCATTCTCCTCCTTTGACATCAATGGCAAAGGGCCTATCTAGAGCTAACACTTAGCTCCCCCTCAACTAATACTGAACTTCAATGGCAAAAAGTAAAAAAAATTACTCCCCATTTTTTTCGTAGTTACTCAAATATGTGTTTTTATAGTGCCTTTGTAAAAATATCTACAATCTACTAAGTAGTACTGATATACTCTATCTTAACTTGTTGATCTGCAACCCGCTCTCTCAAAAAATGATATCTAATAAGAATATGTTTTATTATTGAATGCATCACTAGATTCTTTAAAATATTAATAGCATTTATATTATCACAAAAAATAGAAATAGGTTCATCATACTTTACCTTGATATCTTTCAAATTTTGCTTTATTCAAAGCACTTGAGTACAACACAATACCGCTGTAATATATTTTGATTCATCTGTAGAAAGTGATACTAAATTTTGCTTCTTGTTTAGCCATGATACTAAGCTATCACCAAGGAAGAAAGCTCCTCCACTTGTACTCTTTCTATCATCTAAGCACCTTATCCAATCTAAATTTGTATAAGCAATCAAAGTAAAATCTTTGCATGTGGGATACCATAATCTATAAACTAATATCCCTTTGATATATTTAAATATTTTCTTCACCAACTAAACATGACTATCTTTTGGAGCTGATTGATATCTTAAAACTATACCTACTGCATACATGATGTCTAACCTTGATGCTGTTAAATATAAAAGACTACCAATCATAGATCTATACAAAGATTGGTCTATAATAGATGAATCTTCATCCTTGTTTACCTTATTTTATATATACATTGGTGTGCCAACTGATGCACAATCCTTAAAACTAATTTTTTTCAACATTTCTTTGGCATATTTACTTTGAGATATAAAAATTCTTTTATCTAACTGAAATATTTACAATTTTAAGAAAAATGACAATTCTCCAAGCATTGACATCTCAATTTTTTTTGTATATTATTAAAAATTTCTTTTGCCATCTTTTCAATATTTCCTCTAAAAATGATGTCATTAACATATACCACAATAATTAATTGATGCTCACCTTCTATTTTGATGTAGAGGTTACTATCAAAAAATTTTCTCTTGAAACCTTGATCCTGAATGTACTTATCAAGTCTTACATACCAAGCTCTAGAAGCTTATTTCAATCTAGATAATGCTTTCTTCAATTTGCATACATGGCTACTAATATTTGAGAGAATAAATCTCTCAGGCTGCTCAATGTAAACCTCTTATTCTAGATTCTCATTCAGGAAGGTAGATTTGACATCTATTTGAAATACTTTGAAATTTTTAAACATTGCATATGCAAGAAATATTCTAATAGCCTCTAACCTTGCCACTGGTGTAAAAGTTTCTTCAAAATATATTCCCTCAATCTGAGCATATCCTTTACATACTAATCTTGCTTTATTTCTGGTCACTTCTGTATTTTTACTCAACTTATTTCTATAAACCTATTTTGTTCCTATCACATTATGATCTTTTGGTCTAAGCACTAATTCCCAAGTATCATTATTTTATATCTAATTTAATTACTCATTTATAGCCTTAATCCAATGCTTATCATGTCTAGCTTATGAAAAAGTTCTAGGTTGACTTTTAGATAACAAAGAGAAATTAACTTGCTCATATTCACTTACCATCATTCTTCTAGTGTGAATTCCTTCATTTATGTCCCTGATGATGTCACTTTCATTATGATTTCTTTGGACATATTTAGATAGAGTTTTGGTGTCTTTTTTCTCCTTCTCATCTTCATCTGATTATTTAAAATCTTCCTCTTCAATAATTTTAGAAACGTCTATTAGATCACTGATTCTTTGTGTTTTATTTTCTTCTATCTTGACACTTGCACTTTCAACAATTTTCTTGGTTCTTTTGTTATAACATTTATAAGCTTTACTTTTATAAGAATAACCAAGAAATATACCTTCATTTGCTATGGATTCAAACTTATCAAGTTTTTCATCGATTCTCTTTATGAAGCATCTGCTATCGAAAACTCTGAAGTAATCAATTGTTGTTGGTTTGTCTTTTCATAACTCATGAGTCTTGTCACTATTGACTCTCAATAATGCTCTATTCTGAATATGCACTATTATAGCAATTGTCTCTCTCCAATATTTATCTGCTATCTTGGATTTATTTAGCAATGCCCTTGCCATCTCTTGAATTGTTCTATTTTTCCATTCAACTACTCCATTTTGTTGTGGATTTCTAGCTGCTGAATAATGTCTATTTATTCCATGATCTTCACAAAAATCAATAAATTGATCTGACATGAATTCTCCTCCTTTCTCTGATCTTAGACACTTAATCTTCAAACAGGTTTCATTCTCAACTCATGCTTTGAATGCTTTGAAATGTTTGAAAGCTTTTGATTTTTTCTTTAAAAACATTACTCAAGTCATATGTTTATCAAATAAGTTTTCACACATATCTAATTTACCAAGCCCGACCTCATGTTTTTGGGAAAGGTATTCTTCTTCTAAAAGCATTTATATGGTTCTAAGTGTAGTCTTTATTCACTCCTCTTTTTTAGAGTTTAGTTTGCGTTAATGTCTCAACGTATTTTAGAATATCTATTTGTGATGATTATCTTTATATTCAGTTAAAATAAAATTTACATCTTAAACCCCACCATATGATGTTTCTTATTACCCAAATAATAATTTTTACAATTAAATTAAATTTAATGTTCCTTTGTTTAAAATATAATTAAAACTAGTTATAAAGAATATAAATATACACGAAGCAATTTGACTTACATCCATTTATATATAAAATGACAAAGGCAACACTAAAAATAACCCATGCGCATTGTTAACCTTTACAGGGACGGTCACCCTCAGATTTAACCCCTATTTTCCATTTACCTTTGTGCATATCTCTACTCTTGTGTAAATAAAACAACAAAACTATGGATTGAAATAAAATAATTAAAAAAAAAATTCATCAACTGGAAATCAAAATTTTATGAGATGAATAATTCAATGAAAAGTATTAACTAAATTCATTTTCTTTAGTAATAATGGATAAAATTCAATATAAACAATAATTTAATTTCAAACATTAAAACAAAACTGACAACTTACCCAGTCCTTCTTCTTCCCCCTTGTTAAGGAAAATAATGACACAGATGACTATGTAATTTTTTTGTTTTTCGATTTTGTGATGTGAAGTGTTCAGTGGTTATGGGAAATTCATATACGTTTAGAGACACAGATGACTATGACCGAAATTATGGATCAGAGGAATACAAACCTTTCACGGTAATGAAACGTGTGCAGAATAAAATTTCGTTAGTGACTCGAAGTCTTTTTTATTTAGGTTTTAGATTCGCATAATGAAAGAGAGGTGAACTTTCTCTCTGAAAGGAATGTATGATTCAAATTGTGGACCAAATATAAACTTTTCACCGTAATGAAACTTGTCCACACTATGCTTAATGGTAGTCACTATATTGAGTTATAAATAATCTTAAAAAAATGTTTATTTAATTTATTTAAGAACATGTAATAATATATAGCATTTCATATAGATTTGAAAATTTTGATAGTAATAAATCTACTTTTTAATCTTCCACATATACATATATATATGGGGTTAGTATGAATCTACTATGTGTGCTTTATTATGTGTAGTTTATAGGCACTTTTTATTTTTGAACCAAATTTTTTCAATCATAGATGCTATGGTGCACAACCACTTTATTATTTTAAGTGTTGTATATTATTATTTTTTAAATAATAATAACTATATTGATGGATCAATCTTGGATGGTCATTGCTACAAAACCATAGTTTTCATGGATCAATCTTTGATGGTCATTATTAGTGTAGGTTTTTATTTTTCCCTATTTATTAATTAAGGAAATTGTATTTTTGTGCATACATGGAGATTTCCTACATTTATGGGATATGCTAGCTTATGTAGAGGTGTGTGTCATAGATGTGTCATAGGTGTCATAAGTAACTCCCTTGATGGAAGTTACTTTTCTATTCTTAGCACCTTGTCACCACATTTCATGGAGGAGTTATAGTCTATTCTTGGGGTGCCTTGGCCACCTTTTGTTGAGGAGTTACTTACGTGCTATCTTATATGTATTCTTCACTTTGGCCATCTCATGTTAATCAGATATTGGGTTTTCTCTTATTTTGTCTTGTGCAATTTATCTTCTTGTATAATTTTAAATTACTTTAGCATCTATGTGGTGTACACTTGCTTCATCTCGTGTGATCACATCTCCATTGCATTCGCATTATCTGGATTCCAGCAACAACTCCGATATGGTATCAGAGAAAACCCGGTAATCATGTGTCTGGTTATGCTATTAGTTTAGTTTGAAATCAAGAGGAGTGGAGTTCTCTTTATTTTTTATTTCTAGATATGATCTAAAATTTAAAAAGAATTTCAATATCATTTCTTGTATCTTTTCCTTGGGATCCTTGGCCTTTGGGTGTCTTCGTTGTCTTCTCTTTAGTATTTATAAGCACAACAACAACTTCAGGTGCTGGTTTTGCAACATCGGCATCCTTGTAGTCCTTTCGGAAACCTTCTTTGCAGTGGCTGGTTTAGCAGTTGGCTTGGTAGCAACGGTTTGATTGAATGCACTTCTGCACCTTATTTTGCTGATTCAGCTTGGGCACCATTGTTGTGAGTAGAGGGAGGAGCAGCATCAGCCACGCCATCAGACAACCACACCAAGCAGTTGTACATTGTCTAGCGTGCAGGTGCATAGTGAGCAAAATTAGGCTGTCTTTTTCTGAAAATGGCACTTTATTCTGGTCTTACTCTACACGCCAGACCTGCTATGCATTGAAGTCTATATATTCATAACTTTTTTTTGTCCAGCAAATTAGAACTACGCCTTTTTTCTTGGTGAGAGAATTCTGCCAACAGTTTTCTTGAAAATGGTACTTTTTCTTGTTTGGCGTCCCATGTTGACCCTTATATACTTGGCCATTCTATTAATTCTATCTTCAACTTTAATTTTTTAGTTAAAATTGACTTTTCAAAAAAAAAATCAGTCAATTTGACTTAATATTAAGTTTTTTAGACAATTTGATAATTTGGGGGTTTAGATTTAAACTTGTATCTTCACCTATCGAAGATGAAGGGTGAGGCCCGGGTTGGTAGGAGGCCAATTCCCCCTCACAAAGACCTTTTTTGGATTCCTTGCTCCGTGCCAAATCCAATGAGTGGTTAGAAGGCTAATTTCTCTCTCAAAACAGGGATTTTTTTAATGTTTTAGTGGTTTTTTTTGCAAAAATACTAGTTTACGAGAAAATTGAACCTTTAATATCTTGCAAATAGTAGCTCAGATTTGTATGCCATTTTTTTTCAAAAGTGTTTGTAATTTAATTCTCCACAATGTAGGCTTGTTATTTGTAAAAAATGCACTAGTTTATAAAGTGCCTAAAATTTGGGTCTCTCAAAACACATTTTCAGCTGAGTCTGACGTCCTATTCACTTAAAGTCTTGCACTGATTGCTCTAAGATGCATTATCGGCTGAGCCCAACATCTTTTGAATGTGCTCTTGCATATTTGTGGGGGGGGCTCAATATTTTGGGGGGGGGGGTGTGATTGCTTTTCACAACTTGCAAATCTTTGCTTTCATTCTCCTTTTTGCATAATTTCACAACTTGTAATCAACACAACTTCACCTAAATTCAGCTTAAAATAGATTATTTTCAACTTAAACCCCTAACACCCTTCAAGTATCATGAATGAAAGGTTAAAATGTTAATCATTGTTAAAAGCAAAGGGTTGTATAGGATCACCATGGGTACTGAAGTAGAACCCAACACTGATGCTGAAAAGGTTAAGTGGTACAACCGTAGTGATGAAGCCTATGGATTACAGAGCTTGTTTGTGTCTTCAAAACTTCTCTTCCTTTTAGAAACTGCTAAGACTCCCAAAGACATATGGACACCTTCAAACTCTTATTTGGGAAGCTTGATGAGATGAGAGGACATGAGCTTGAAAACAAACTCATAAGTCTAAGTCCTAACAACTTTGACACCCTACATGACTTCTTCTCTAAGTTTAAGGCCCTTAGATTGAAAATAAAAAAATGCAAGATAGAGAAGAAAGATGATCAAATCATCCTTTTTATTCTTGCAAAGTTAGGTCCAAGCTATTCAGTCTTTTTCTCCACTTTTCATGCCACAAAAAGTACCCTTGGCACTACATGTAAAATGCCTTCTTTGGATTCATTCATTACCGACTTGACTAGGGAGAAAGGTAAGCTAATTCAAATGGGCACAATGAATTCTACTCAACCCCAAGCTTTGATAGATGGAAATGGTAAGGATAAGACTTCAACAAAGGAGAAGAAGAAAAAGAACAAGGACCAAGAGAAGAAGAAAAAAAACAACACTGAGTTTTCCTCTTCCAATGATAAACCTAAGAAGGAGAAGGTTAAGTGTGCCTATTGTAGAAAGACAGGGCATGATGAACACAAATGCATGAAGATACAAATAGATCACCTAACTCATCTTCTAGAAAAGCACAACATAGGTGTTCCTGAGTCCATCAAGCAGAATTCATCTACCCAAGATTCTGCCAAGGCAAAAGGCAAGGGTAAGGAGAAAGAAAAGAGCAAGGCCCTTGTAGCTACTACAGCTTCTACAACATCATGGATCATTGATTCAGGTGCTTCTCACCACATGGGGTCTTCACTAGTTGAGTTTTCATCTTTAGAGCCTTGTAGCATGACTTCAATTAGTTTGGGTGATGACATATCTATTTTTGTTGCAGGGAGAGGGTCAGTTGAAATGGAAGGAGGAATATTCAATAATGTTCTAAGTGTTCCTTCTCTTTCAATCAATCTCTTATCAGTGTACCAAATCACTCACATTGGTCAGGGCATGAGACATGAGTTTTTACCAGATTTAGTGGCTATCAGGGAGTTGCATAGTGATACTATAGTGGCAATGGGTAGGGCAGATCACCAAGCAAGGTTATACACCTTCTCACATTTTGCACCTGATTCTTCTCCAACAACATTGCTGACTCATTCAAATGGAGTTAGCAAATTGTGGCATGAGTGGTTTGGCCACCTTAACTACCGCTACCTTGAGCAACTTTGCAAAAATGACATGGTCATTGGCTTGCCTCGTGTCCAATTCTCAAAAGGACTTTGTGAGGGGTGCTCCCTTGGGAAGCATCTCGAAGTAAAATTTGATAAAGGCAAAGCTTGGAGGGCTTCACAACCTTTGGAGTTAGTCCACAGTGATGTATTAGGACCCTTTTCCAAACCATCTTTCACAAGGGCCAAGTACATCCTCACTTTCATTGATGATTTTTCTAGGTACACTTAGATATATTTTCTCAAACAAAAGTCTGAAGTGTTTGAAAATTTTCTAGACTTCAAGGCTCTTATTGAGAAACAAAGTGAGAAATCCATCAAGGTTCTTTGAACTGATAATTGAGAGGAGTATGTCAGCAACAGGTTTGAGCAGTTTTGTACCATAGAGGGGATTGATTTGCAGTGCACAGTCACTTATAGTCCTTCACAGAATGGGGTTGCAGAATGTAAAAATAAGTTCTTGAAAGAGATGAGTAACTGCATGATTCACTCCAAACCCTTAGCACCATGGTACTAGGCTGAAGCCATCAATTGTGCTTGCTACATTCAAAATAGGGTTCCTCACAAAGCTTTGAAAGGGATAACACCCTTTGAAGCTTGGCATAAAAGGAAACATGATGTTGAGCACCTTAGGGTTTTTAGATCCCTAGCCATGACCCACATTCTAAAGAAGAAATGCAAAGCTATGAAATGTCAGTCCAAGCCTTGAATCTTTGTAGGATATCTGGATGGTATTAAGTGGTATCGCCTTCTAGATATAGTCACTCATGAGTTGTTCATCGAGAGAAGTGTCCACTTTCAGGAGAGCCCTAGAGACTCAACACCTAACACTTCTTCTCCCTCATTAGATCTACTTCTTCATGATGATTCCTCATTAGATTCAGATCAGCCACAATAGGTTCTTGAGCCAAAGACATCTTCTTCTTTGAGTTTAAACAGTGAGGACAGTGATTCAGAGTCATCCACCTCTAGTCAGTCAGAGGATGAGGAGTTAGCACCTGACTTGCCCACTTTTGGGCCACTTTGGGCTAGATAGACACTTGAGATTAGTGGCACTTGGGTAGGAGATCCCGTAGATGATAGACATACTAGGGGGATTTTCAGAGAGATCCACATGTCTTCTTTGCTTCAGTTTTATATCCACAGACTTTTTGAGAGGCATCAAGGGTACTTGAGTGGGATAGTGCTATGGAGGAAGAATATCCTTCCTTAATCAAAAATCACACTTGGGATTTGACTTCACTTCCTAAGAGAAGAAAGATGGTCTGATGTAGGTGGATATATCAGACCAAGTTTGCAGTAGATGGGTCGATTGATAAGTACAAGGCATGATTAATCACCAAGGGTTTCTCACAGGTGGCAGGCATTGACTACTCAGAGACCTTTGCACCCATTGCAAAGATGGCTTCTATCTGACTCACCTTGGCTATTGCTGCAGCACATGGTTGGGATGTGCATTAGATGGATGTGAAGAGTGCCTTTCTTCATGAAGACCTAGAAGAGGAGATCTACATGGAGCAGCCACCAAGATTTGTTTAAGATTCTTCCTTAGTATGCAGACTTAGGAAATCTATCTGTATCTTCAAACAAGCCCTTTGGGCTTTGTATGACAAGATGGATTCCTTCCTTCTCACAATGGGTTTCACTAGGTGTCATTATGACCCTGATGTCTACTTCTTGCGACAGGATGATTCACTCTTGATTTTGGTTCTATATGTTATTGACCTTTTGATCACTAGGAGTTCTTCATCAGCTATTATAGCAATAAAGGCATCTCTCCAGGATAGATTTGACATGACAGACTTGGGTTTGTTGCACTACTTCCTTGGCATCAAGATCTCATAGTCAGATTTAGGGATTTCTCTTGCACAACCTAAGTATACTCTTGACTTATTGGCTCAGTTTCACATGGCTGATTGTAAGCCATCTCTGACTCCCTTTCTATCAGGAGTCAAGCTTGAGGCTGACTGTTCTTCACCATTGGTTGATGCCAGTTGGTATCGACAACTTGTTGGTAGTCTCATCTACTTGACTCACACCAGGCCTGACATATCATATACAGTGGGACTTGTCTCCAAATTTATGCAAAAACCTCATGAGCTACATTGGAAATCAGCTAAGAGGATCTTGCATTACATATAGGGTTCACATAGATATGGGATTCATTACAGATTTGGCATAGAGATTGACTTGGTTGGATATATAGATTTAGACTGGGCTAGCGATTCACAGACTCACAAGTCCACTTTTGGTTATAGTTTCTCTCTAGGTTCTAGTCTTATCAGTTGGTCTAGCAAGAAGCAAAATGCTATTGCTATATCATCCACAGAGGCAGAGTACAGGGGAGCTGTTAATGTAGCTACTGAGGCTATTTGGCTTCAGGAGATTGTTTCTAAGTTTGGCATTCCTATCAGGTAGCCCAACATCATTTATTGTGACAACCAGAGTACCATTCAGAGAAGCCTATATAGTTTTTATTTTTTCCTATTTATTAATTAGAGAAATTGTATTTTTGTCCATACATGGAGTTTTTCTACATTAATGGGATAGGCTAGCTTATGTGGAGGTGTGTGTCATAGATGTGTCATAGGTGTCATAAGAATGTCATAAGTAGCTCCCTTGATGGGAGTTACTTCTCTATTCTTAGCACCTTGTCACCACCTTTCATGGAGGAGTTACAGTCTATTCTTTGGGTGCCTTGGCCACCTTTTGTGGAGGAGTTACTTACGTGCTCTCCTATATGTATTATTCACTTTGGCCATCTCATGTTAATCAGATATTGGTTTTTCTCCTATTTTGTCTTGTTCAATTTATCTTCTTGTATAATTTCAAATTGCTTTAGCATCTATGTGGTGTGCACTTGCTTCATCTTGTGTGATCATGTCTCCATTGCATTCACATTATCTGGATTCTGGCAACAACTCTGATAGTCATTGCTACAAAACCATTGCTATGTGTTTAAGGGAAGAAGAAGAAGATGATGATGAAATTGTTCAGTGGCGCAATAGAGAATATGGTGAAACATGTCTTTTAGGCATTGGCACCACACATTCTTCAGTCTATCATGACAATTCTGGATGAGGCCTTTTTAAATTCTCTTAACAAGGTCAAGATTAATTTGGCCATGGTATCTATGTTTGAATATAAAATAATGTTATTTCTAGAAGATAACTTGAACAAGTCATAGATTTAGTCTGATGCAGTAAATAATTTTAATTTGGGTAGTCGCATATGTCTAGCCTTTTTAGGGTGAGATGAAGTTGGCTTGGTGTCATTCTCAATCTTCTAGGAGTTAGAAGGGTGATTTATGACCATATTCAATTTTGCTGAGAATATTTAAGAAGCCTATAAAGATAACCCATCCTAGGTTGGGCATATGATTTTGGCTCCTCCTTTGGATGATATTAAAATCATATCGTAGACTTAGAGGCTCTACTACATACCAAACACTCTCTAATCAAAATGGCAGTAGATAAATTTATTTTCTATGTTGTGGTTAGAGCTGCTATTTTCATGCTTATCTGTGTAAAGACTACTGTTGGGTCTTTCCTCCAAGCCTTCTCTAGTCTCATGTAGGCCTAACTAGACTTGACTAACCATTGTTCATCTTTGGGAGGGAAATTTATGCATAGTAGATGTTGAGTGGGTGGTTGTTCACCTTCAATTCAACCACATTTTTTAGTAATATATGTGAATCTGGAATCTGATGTGGCAAGGGTGCTAGGGGGATGGGACACGATCAATGACACAACAAGGCCCTAGGGTGGTGAGTGTGTGGTGGTGGATTCTGATTCCTCATCCAAATCTTGATGACCTTATTTTTGAAGGACTGTAGTTAGCACGTGCTCATTTTTTTGGTGTATTTTTGGTAATAGGCCTATACAGTATGGCCTTTGATTTTATTGTATGGCTTTACCTTCTCTACGAGGTTTTTTTCATTGTGACCAGTCTTTCCTTGGATTTCCTAAACCTTATGGTTGATGGTACACCTATTTTTATTTAATGTTTTTTGGTATGTTAATATATGGGTGAGGGATCCATTAAAACTATAAATTACCAATAAAAAAATATTGTTGCTTTACTCTTTGTCACTAAATCATTACTAATAGAAGTTGGCAATGTGTGGCAAGGTGGTAACTTGTAGATAGATTCCATAATATTATTAATTAGTATTATCTTGTAATATATGCAAGATAATTATTCTACCTATTTTGGAATGAAGAGTTCATCAACCAACATAGTGATAAATATGGTTAACTTTGTTTCCTCCATAGGGTTTAAGTACTTTTTATAGACCTATCTATATCAAATGCTTTCTTAAGATTATTTTGTTAGCTAATATGGCTCATAAGACATTTTTGAAAATAAAATCATGAATGGGAATAATGCTATAGTTTCATTATTAATGATCATGATCCCATAACATACAAGTAGAAGTAAGGCTAAGGGGATGAACTTAACCATCATAGAAAAGGTTTTCCTTTTATTGAGGGAAAATTGTATTTCTAGTTCTAATTTGATTGTTAATGCTTAATATCCAATCTAGTATGGGAAAATGGTAATTCTAATCTCTTGAAAAATGGGATAAAAAATGATCTCAATGAAACTAGGGAAAAATAGGGGATAATCATGCACAATTTAATTTATTCAAATGTTGAAGGTGGTTTCCAAAATGGATTGCACATGTTCTAGGGTCACATGGCATGTTTTGAGGTGGCAGTGGGCTTTGGATAAAACTAATGTTGAATAAAAATTGAAGTTAATTTATGTTCCATGAAGGGAGTCAAGTTAGTGGGTGTTACATAAAGTTGAGTCAATAAAAATGTTGATAAAATAGCTAACTCCAATAATCACTAAGAGTTGAGATCCTACAAACTAGCCTAGCTTTTACCATTTGATTATATTCTTTTATTTCATCATAATGATGGCCAAATAAGTAATCAGCCTTTGTGAACACAAAAGCCAAATTATTCATAGACTATCTCTCTATGTGGGGGATGTGAAAGCCTATATGATCAGCCGAGATGGATGCAAAGTGATCTCATCTACCATATGACAAGCCTTTTTAAAAAATTTAAGGTGTTCTAGTTGTGATTACCTTGTTTTGATGGCCATCACTAGACAACACATTTTTTGAGCTAGATATATGATCTATATAAGTGTGTATATTTATTTTTTTGTTTTTATATTATTTAAAAAAAACTTATCATATGGCATGAAAGGATCTAAATATTCTAGTATGTACTCCACATTAGGCATGCACTCATCGTAAGAAACAATGGCATTAACTGTCACCAAATTAGGAGCATAAAAACATAAAGACTACAACATTCTTCCCCAAATTGATACCTAGACTTAGTGGAACCACAAGATAACATGGTTTATTTGGGTGCACCTATTGGTCTCGACCTTATTGGTAGTGCAGTGCAACATCTTGTAGGGTGGGTAATTACTATTTCTTTGGCTCCTCTAGACCTCATGGATGGATGGTTAGCTCCCGATCTTCCTTCGAATGTGCTTTCATCTTGGAGTTCTCAACCATCAAAGGATGATCCTCTACCTACTCCTTCTAGTGTGGAAGTTTGTGCTTAATTTTTTATTGTTTCTTATATAATTACTTTGGTGTTTTGTGACGTATTGTACATTATTTATCTTTTTTTGTTTTGATCTAGATTTTTTCCTCCATCAAAAAGTGTGAGCTATGAATATCAACTAATTTATTTACTCTGTAGCTTCATTTATATTATTATTTTTTGATAATAATAATTATATTGTAATGTTCCAATAGTAAAGATAACATGGCCATACTAATCAAGAACAAACTTAACATATGAAAAAAACCATTTCATCTCCAATTCCTAAGATATTAATAAAATTCAAAACATACATTTCATAAAACATTCTAAAAATTTCTCTATTCAATACAAAAGAATATTCCTTCTTATTTATTTTTAATTGCTAGTTATTGATAATATTCCATGGACATCAAAAACATGAAACAAATGATCTACCACCAAATTTCCATTACACTTTTATTTTTCAAAGGGCAATGTCCTCTCCAATAAGGTACTACAAAACATTAAATTTAAAGTTATGCTAAAATCTATATTTTATACGTATTATACTTCAAACATAGATGTATTGTTAGTATTGTGTTTTCATTACTTGATGCAAAAATCCATACTTTTAGTTAATTGAAAATACCTACACAAGGTTAAGAATATATATTTCAACCAATAAAAATAAAAATAAATAACTTTTTTAATAAAATAAAATAATTTTTTTTGTAAAAGTTAGGGCATAGAATTTATTCAAAATCTAGATACTATGATTTTATTGACTCTTCCAAAAGTAACTATTGACCTTGTTGAAAACCATAAAACTTTCCTTGGCATGATGAAAATAATGGGGCATCATTATCCAACATCAATAATCTTTACGCTTTACTCTCATCTATAATATTATGTTAAGAAATAAGATCACTAGAGAAATAATTAATAGTAAAAGAAGCAAAAATATATAAACAAGGTTACAATGAGTTTCATGATGTGGTTTTAGTACCTACCATTTAATATAATAAGTTTTAGTGGTTTAAATAAAAAGTTAAAAATATTTTCCAAATTTTAAAAATATATGTCAAAATGAAGACAATGATTTTTTAATTGTTCATGTTAAAATTTTGAGTAGTTTCAAATTTTAAAAGTATGTTGGGAGTCACTACCAAAAAAAAAGAGATTTGAAATATGATTAGAGTTGCATCAAAAAACAATTTTAACTTATAAATTTAGTAAAGCATACACAATACATAGGGATTGTTTGAAAAGGCCTTTTAGTTAAATGATTTTGATTTGTTCAACCTTAAACCTAGTACAAATGGACCATCGCCCATTTATGGCGTGACTATGTGAAAGAGAAGCATTTCCATCAATAGTTGTGATGTTTATCTATAAGAGGCCACCAAAATTATAAGACACTTCCTTCCAAGGGAGGATGGCAAGACTCTAGAGGTCAGAACTGTTATCTACATTACTACTCGATTCCTTTTTCCACCATTAAAAATGTTTCCTATAATTTCATTCCAAATTTATAAAAAGAATAATTACACCAAGATGAGGGGCCAAAAATATGATAATTCACATGTAAAAATCACGAAATCACATTATGTGTACCTATTTAAATTCAATGTGTATACATTTAGGCTTGCGAATTACTCAACCTAAATGCATATGCATTATAACACACTCACATTATTACACACACATGTTATTACACACATCCTTAATTATGCATAAATGTTATGTATATAATAACACATAGGTGTAATAACACATAAACATTATTACACATATGCATTTATTGAAATAAACATAGAACAATGAAAATAATCAAATATTTATACTTTTGAAACTCATGACAAATATAATAATAAGATTCCAATTAAAGACTATGGGCAATTTTTATTGATCAACATTTCTAATCACATTTTGTAATCCATCATTATAAAAAACACTATTTTTATATATTGATAGAAAAATAATATTTGGTATAATATATATATATATATATATATATATATATATATATATATATATATATATATATATATATATATATATATATATATATATATATATATATGATTTATTATAACACAAACATGGATGCATCCTTCCATCTATTATATTAATCATCGGTCGTGATGTGGTGCACTCATCTATTTGAGTCTAGTGAGACAAGGAATCCCAATAGAAGAAGGGGGAAATTGGCATTTTGTGTCACTTCCACTAATAGGTGAGGGCTCAAGGGACACATATACAAAATTGACTAAATGTGGCCCATCTCACATGGAATTGAGGAAATGAAGGAATATTTCAGGGTATAAAACACATTATAACACCTTGTGTCATTTTTATGTTTTCATGTATCATTTTAGAGTGAATTCCTAGAAAATGGGGCCCATTTCACCTAAAGTAGATGCAATGTTTACTGATTTAAAACTAGAGGGTATATTGAATACCACTACATGTGTTCTCTTTGTTGTGTCAATGTTTATTTTTTAGAATGAATTCATATTAATTGGGACCATTTCACATGTAATAAAGGTAAATTTAAGGCTAGGGGACACAATAGACCACCATGTGTCATTATTATGTGTCTAAGTTTCATTTATAAATCAAATTTGACTAAAAAGGGTCATATTCACATGAAATCAATGCAATAAATGATTATTTATGGATATGGTCAAAAAATAGATCACCATGTATCTTTTTTGTGTTTTCATGAATCCTTTTTAGAGAGAATGGATAGTAACAAGTCCCATTTCACATTCAACAAAGGCAACATTTATTTATTTAGGGCTAGGGGACATATTAAATAACACCATATGTGTCATTTTTCCATGTCAATGTTTTGTTTATAAAATGAATTCATAGTAATGGGGCTCATTTCATATGAAATAGTTTCATCATTTTTTGATTTATGGGTAGGGTACACATTAGACCCCCAAGTTTTATTTTTGTCCGTTCATGTTTCCTTTATAGATATAATTTGAATAAAAATGGCTTATTTTAGATGCAATAAAAAAATGGAGGAAGATTTATTGTTATGGGGATAAAATAGAACACCATATATCATTTTTGTGCATTGTAGTTTTCATTATAGAGTTAAATTGATTAAAAAAAGACACTCTCACATGAAATCAAAGAAACAAATGAATAATTATGGGCAAGGGACACATTAGACCACCATGTGTTATTTTTATATATTCATGTATCCTTTTTGAGAAAATTCATAGTAATAAGGCTCATTTCACATGCAAAGGAAATGTTTGTCAATTTAGGGCTAGGCGCATATTAAATACCATGACATGTTTCATTTTTATATTTCCATCTTTCATTTCCTAGAATGAATTCATAATAACAAGGCCCATTTCACATACAATAGAGACAATATTTGTAGATTGAGGGGTAGGGGAAATAGTACACCATCATGTGTCATTTTTGTTTGTTCATGTTTCCTTTATAAAGTGAATTAGAATAAAATGGGACCATTTCACATGCAATCGATGAAATAGAGGAAGACTTAGGGTTATGGGAAGAAGATACACCACCATGTGTCATTTTGTGTGTTCATGTTTCCATTTGTAGAGCAAAATTTACTAGATGGGCCCCTCTAAAATGCAATCAAGTCAAAAAAGGAATATTTATGGGTAGGGATCATTATATCATCATGTGTCATTTTTTTTCTTCATGTATCCTTTTAGAGTGAATTCATGGTAATAGGGGCCCTTTCACATGTAATAGAGGCAATGTTTTTAAATTTAGGGCTAGGAAACATATTAAAGACCACCACACATTTTATTTTTATGTGTCGATGTTTTGTTTATAGAATGAGTTAGTAGTAACAGGGCCCATTTCACATGTAATATTGGCAAATTTTTATAATTAATGGGTAGGAGATACATTATATGGTCCACGTGTCATTTTGTGTGTTTATGTTTCCTTTCTAGATAAAATTTGGCTAAAAGGGGCCCCTTTCACACAAAATCTCCATAATAAAGGAAGATTTATGGATATGGGGATAAAATAAACCACATGTAATTTTTGTGTGTTCATGTTTCCTTTATGAAACAACATCGACTAAATTGGGCCCCTTCTTCTTATAATTGAGGAAACATAGGAAGATTTAAGGAAAGGGGACACATTAGACCATCATGTCTCATTGTTTGGTGTTCATGCATTTTTTTAGATTGATTCATAGAAACAAGGTTCGTTTCACATGCATTGGAGGAAATGTTTGTTTATTTATGGTTAGGGGAAATATTAAATACCACCACATGTGTCAATTTTCTATGTCAATATAATGCTTGAAGAGTGATTTCAAAGTAACAAAACCCATTTCACATGTAATAGAGGCATCATTTATTTTTTAGGGGTAGGGGACATATTATACCACCACGTGTAATTTTTTTTTATCTTTGTGGTTCCTTTCTAGAGTGAATTTATCTTAAAAAGGCATCCCTTTTGCATGTAATTGATTCAGAAATGGAATATTTATGTATATGGGGAGAAAAAATACCACCATGTGTCATTTTTTATAATAGTGTTTCATTTGTAGAGTGAAATCGACTAAATGGGGTCCCTATCACATGTAATCGAGGCACTGAATGAATATTCAATGTCAAAAAACACAGTAGAGTAACATGTGTCATTATAATTTGTTCATGTATGCATTTTAGAGTGATTTTATAGTAACAATGCACCTGTTATGTGCAATAGAGGTAACATTTATAAATTTAGGGCTAGGGGCATATAAAATACCACCAAATTTATCATTTTTTGCATTGATCTTTCATTTGTAAAGTGAATATATAGTAACAAGGCCTATTTCACATGTAATAGAGGCAACATTTGTCAATTTAGGGGAGATGTATGTTTCCTTTCTAGAGCTAATTTCAAGTATTTTAACCATGAAGTCTATGCATTTTTTTATCTTTATTATTATTTTATTTCCAACTTCTTATACATGTGTGTTTTCAATAAGGTTATTTCATGACCAAAATGTCTTCTATTGGAGTTAATTTTACCATAAAATTTTAACTTGACCTCCATTTTAGGTACTATTTAAACTGTTAGAAGTATATTAAAGAGACCCAAAACTTTCATATTATAAATTTTTGGTGATTCTTAACATATTTATAATGCTTTTCAACATAATAAAATAGGGATATGTGAGAATCGTCCATGAAAGAGGACGTCCAAGACCGATGATTGTAGATTGACCACACATAATTATTGAAGAAAGAAATCAAAGAGAGTAGAAAAATAATGCAAGTTATTCTCATGAATATATCAGTAATGATAGATCTACAAATAGGTGATTAAATGTGTAACTCCCCCTAAAATAGTGGAAACCCCCAAATCTAAAATAGTTAGTCGACGATCAACTAGTCAAAGGAGTAACTCCCACTACCTAACATAAAATAGTCAAGGTAATTCTTTATGACATGCACACCTAAACAAGATAATATCACAAGTGTAGGAAAAACATAACAAATAAAAATAAATACCTATACTAACACCCCCTTCTCCCATAATCAAAACTTAGGTGGGTTGAAGAAATGGGTCTCAGAAACAAGTTCTAATGAGGTACCCATGTAAAAATCAAATCTAATAAAGTGGAGAAAAGGAGAAAATTTGTAGGAAAAAAATCCCCCAAAAGAGAGAAAATAAGAAGATAAAGCTAAAAATCACCATAGAAGATGATGCTGAAGTTATCTACACTCCAAGTATAGCTAACAAGATAACCAATGTCGATAACAAGATCCTCTACTTGAAGACTGAAGGAGTTACATATGTATTGAACATGTTTATTAATCTAATCAAAGGAATAATAGGAGGTGTGTACTGAAATTCTACCCATTCCAATAAGGAAGTTGAAGGTAGTAATGCAAAGAACTTTGAGTAGGGTCTAAAATAAAAGTGTGGCATAGGTCTGACAATATTGTGCATAAAAAATGAATGTAATACCATTGAAGTGAACCTATTAGAAGTAGGTACAATGAAGAATGGATCACCTTGGAATAATGAATGAGTCTTCCAAGTTCCTGTTGGCCATTTTTTGGCCCACATATTAAAGTTTTCCTAAGTATGAAAAAAGGAGCTTTCAGGCAAGAAAATGTTAAGTCTTTCAGAGGACTTTGGGTTTACCAGTAGTGATAACTTTGGGTTTTTTGAAGGCACAATAAAAATTAGGTTTCTAGCAGTGATTAGGTTATAAATGTTTTATAAGTAGAAGTAATTTGGGTTTACAAACCTGAATTACTCATAGATAATGTATTTTGGGTGCTCCAAGGGGCACTACTTGATTACTTCATAAGTTGTGAGTAGTTAGAAGCTTGAAATATATAAAGGGTCTTGACAAACCTGATTTGGTCTTGAAAACTGTGATTCTCAAGTTATTCAAGGGATGAATCTTTTTTCAAAAATATGAAGGGGATTTTTAGGGTAAAATGGACTAGTCAACTTTTCTGAAGGAACACTTCAATTTTTTTGAAGGGATTTTTCTTTTCCAAGTGGATAGTTGTAATTTTCCTGAAGGGTATGTTACCCTTCTGAGGGACCATTTCAAAATTATTAAAGGGTATCTTTCCCTTTATGAGGATCATTCACAAGAATCCAAAGGGACATACAAAAATCTCTAATGGTCCTTTACCCTTTAGGAAGGTCCATTGTCAAAAGCCTGATGGGTAGTTTCAAAGACAAACGTGGACAAAAAGTCTGAAGGAATTCCATCAGGAAAATTATCTGAAGAAATTACTTCAAGATATTTACCCAAAAGAAATAAGCTAAAAGAGAAACCTGACACCAAGTATCCAAAGGAAATGACATGCCAATGGATGTCAAAATTAGGGTAAGTGACTAGTCATTAGAAGTAATCAGGTTTGAAAAGCCTGAAGTCTTAGGGCTTGGGAAATAAAAAAGTGAGAATAATTCAAGCCCAAAGTAAGTAGAATTGAAGAACCCAAATTAATCTACATAGATTAAATTAGGTTTCTCCAAGTACTCTACATAAAAAGATTTATAAGTGAAGGATCTAGGAAAGTTCAAAGTTGGTGAGTTTGAATAACCCCAATTACTCTACATAGAATAAATTGGGATTCTACAAGGAATCGATTTAAGCTTGGTATAGAAATGTGAGAATCTTGATACAATGAATGGAAGGCTACTAGATGGTGTAACTAGAGTAGAAAGGGCCAATCAGTAAAGGACAAGTGGCACAAGGGTGTTTAATAAACATAGGAGAGTCTGAGCGGTTGGTAGCTAAAAGATATGAAGGCTCTCATATGCCATGGTTCATTGCCCACAATCATTGTTTGATGTTTAAATACATCACTCTAAGAAGAAACATCCTCGCTACTCACACCATGAATTTTTAGACATTCTAAAGAAAGTTTTAAAGATGGGAGGGGCTCAAGAGTATTGGGCAACAATATAGAATAGTGCATTTATGAACATCAAGGAAGGACAACAAGAGGTGCCAATCATCTGTGACTTCTTCTTTCCTCCCTTTCTCTCTCCCCCCTTTTATTTATAAATAGAGGCCTTGGATTCTATAAATTTATCCCTAGACTAGTGATAAAATCACTCTGTAAAAATTATTGTGTAGTGGACCTTTGAAGCAATAAAGATTAATTTTAACTATCTCTTTGTCTAAAAATTATGTTGAGTTAGCTTGTGAACTAATAACATTGTGAAGAGGCATCCTTCCAACCTTGTTTCCCTTCTTTCTTACTTGTTTTTAGGTGATTTTTAGTTAATTATAGGTCTAAACTCATATTTTTTAGAGATTAATGGATACTTGGTGTGAATTTTGAATTCCTCTGTCTCAAGTGTAGTTCAGTAAGCCTAGTTTAAGAAATACTTATGCAAGTTAGCTAGTTAGGATATTGTGTAAGATAACTTGTCTTATGCTAAATTAGTGTCTTTCCCACGCTAGGTGGATCACTTACTTTTGGTGCATCACCTCCCTTGGCTTAGTTTTATTTTCAAGTAATCTCTCTCCTACTTTTCTTCATCCATTAGTAGAGTTTAGAATAGTAACCTAAAAGGCTGAAGTGAAGCACCTAAGGAACTAGCCTCATAAAAAATTCTAGTGGTTCAACCTCACCATAAGACACCCACATCCTGAGGTTGTTACCATGCATATAGCTGGAAGTGAGAGAGCCTGGAGAACTCTCTCATAAGGGTGTAATTCCAAGATATAATAGTTTTGGCATGCCTGGTGGGACAACTACCATTTCACTTCCATTTTTATGGAAAATTTGGTAAAATTTAATGTTATTTTGATGAATTTATAGTAGTGGTAGCTTTCATGCTTCAACATCTAGTGACTCCAAAGAACACCCAACTATCTGGTGACAGAGAAGTAGCTATCTTTCATGCCAAAGGTGACTACAAGATCAAATTCTATAAGTATTCCTTTTAAAACTGTTTAATTACCTTTAAACTTAGGGAGAAGGTTAAGGTTCACCCATACTCACCCTTACGTAAGAAGCTATCTTCTTAAACTAGTTATAAAGTAAACCTATGCAAGATCTTTATCAACCCCTCTTACTACCATGATTCCCCAAAGAGATTTTGTGGGTTTTAGTGTCCAAAGTGATTTGAACTTACCATAGTATGATCCTATGCTAGTAGCATCCCTCAAAAGTGTCTCTTACTACATATAAGACCAAGGTATAACTCCTACTATGCACATAAAAAACATAGCCATGTTTTACAACATTCACAATTCACAGTGGAGAAAGTGGCTGTTAGGATATTAGTTGTATCCTTCAAAGGAAAGGCATTGAACTGGTATAGGGGCCTAGCTCCTAATTCTATTCATTCATCGGATGAGCTAGGAATAACTCTATGTAAAATGTTTGTACATAAGACTGATCATCTGTCACTTACAGAGTAGCTGACAACAATCAAGAGAGCTCCTCATGAGGTCATGCATGACTTTAATATGAAATTTTAGAAGGCATAAGATAAAATTCCAGTAGCTATTAGACCATCTCCAAACTTTTCTTTCTTTTATTACTTGAAGACTCTCAATAGTGACATAGCTATAATGATTCAGTCTATGGGAGGAGACATACTATCAGATGCATACAAAGTGGTTATCAAGGCATAAAATTGGCAAGCTTATGAAGTTGGCATGCCAAAGTTTATTGCTAACCAGCTGAATCTTAAGTATGAGACTCACACTAGAAGAGTCCTACAACTTGATGGTTATTTAACAAAGCCATCAGGCATCATTATGAATTTAAGCCTAACCTTGCATGCTTGTCCTAGCATGTCTATGGTGTAAAATGTGTTGATTCTAGATATCACTCCTCATTTTGCCTTGTGTCTTTCCGGACAGTTCATAGCCAAGATTAAGGGATACCTTGCAGCAGATTGGTCTTACATGACATTCAAAACAAGGTACGGAACAAAGGTTTCAATCAAGGCTGAAGCCATGGCACAATTCCATATTGAACCCCATCAACCAAATAATATAAGCCTCAATTATACCATCTTTGATGAGGATGAGTTTACAATTGGCCAAGAGATGAACACTCATCCTAAAGAATTTCTAGACTTGTTCTTGGATGAGTTATAGGGAGATAACCAATTTTTCAACCCTTTGGAAGGTGTTGAGGAAAGAGACATGGGTGTCTACCTACTGCATAAATAGAATCAACCCATAACTTCACTCATTAGACCTAAAGAAGACCCCAATGGTTTATAGAAGTTGTTCTTTGATGGCTCAAGGAGAAAGAATGGTGTAGGTGATAGGGAAATGTTGGTTTCACCCTCAAGTAACAAGCTTTTCTCTTCTTATAAGTTCCATTTTAGCTACTCTTCAAATGCAACAGAATATGAAGGCTTGATCTGTGGCCTTTAATGGGCCACTAAGAGAGGAATCAAATTGTTGCAAGTTTATGGAGATAGTGAGCTCATAGTTAACCAATTCAGAGGCTTGAACATAATAAAGAATGCTTTGATGAGGTTCTATAAAAATAGAGTGTGGGACCTTATTGAAGATTTTAAAGCCTTTAACATTCAAGCTTTTCCCAAGAGATCAAAACTAGCATGTTGATAGGTTGGCAATCATAGGAGCTCAGTTTGACATTCAAAGTGAGTTGAAGGGATCTAAGGTTCAACCACATGTCAAGGTGGTGGTGAGACCATCAGCGATAGATGATGAAGCCCATTGTCAAGTTTTTGAGAGTGACAAGCAAGTTATTTATTTCTTATAGCAGGAAGCTAAATTCTCCTCTTCCAACCAAGCTAAATTGCAGCATCAGTATGAGGATTAGATTATTCAACTAAAGTTGAATAAACTTACTAAGGGGATAGTTACACTTGAATTCCTTTTTCATGAAGGAGACCATATTAGGAAAGAGAAGGCAGTAATGTCTACTAATGAGGAAAACTATGAGAGAGCCCTCATCTTCAAGGATAAACTTATCAAGTTGGGGAAGGTAAGCATCAAGGCTAAAAGGCATGCTTTCATAGGACTTTGTCAAGAGAATGCAAATATTTTTTCTTGAGACTATAGTGACCTAAAAGGTTTTGATCCTAAACTAGCCCAACACACCATAGAGTTGGAGGTGAATGCCAAGCATATAAGGTAAAAGCAAAGGCTAGTTAACCCCAAGATTGAGGAGCTGATGAGGAAGGAACTAACCAAGTTGATTGAGTCCAGGAACATCTTTCCCATCAAGCACTCATCATGGGTAGCCAACTTGGTGCCTATAAGAAAAAAGAGTGGGGAGATTAGGATTTGTGTGGATTTTAGAGATTTGAAAAAAGTCTCCTTGAAGGATCACTACCCCCTACCATCCATGGAGTAGTTTATCCAAGTAGTTGCAAAATTATAATGTTTCTCTTTATTGGATGGGTTTTTTTGGTTATAACCAAGTTTGGGTGAAGGATGAAGATCAGTAAAAGACTACCTTCACCACTAAATGGGGAACATATGCACACAAAAAGATGCCTTTTGGTCTATCAAATGCTGGTGTTACCTTATAAAGAGCCATGGACATGGATTTCTAGGGGCTGCTAAACCAAATGGTGTTGGTACACTTAGATGACATCACAGTTTTCTCCAAGAATGCCAAAAAACACATGGACCACTTGAGGTTGATTTTTAAAAGGTGCAAAGAGTATGGGATTTCATTGAATCCCAAGAAGTGCATGTTTACCATGAATGAAGGCAAATTGCTAGGCCATATCATCTCAATGGAAGGGTTATCCATCGATCCTAAGAAAATAAGTACTATCTTAGCCTTATCCTTACCCTAGCATAAGAAGGGACTCTAGATTTTCCTTAGAAAGATAAACTTCATGAGAATATTTATCCCTAGTTTTGTAATTTTAGTCAAGCCCATCACTACTATCCTAAAGAAGAGCCACATGTTCACTTGGTCAAATGAAGGTATGCCAGCATTTGAGGCTATCAAGCAAGCCATTACTCAAGCACCCACACTTATGAATTTTGATTTCTCAAGGGATTTCATATTGTATGCTTTTTCTAGCATCGATAATATATCAGCTATGCTGATGCAAAGAAATGGTGAAGGACTTGATCATCCATTAGCATTTTTTAGCTAGGGGCTTGAAGAGTATGAGGTGAGGTATACCTTTATAGAAAAGTAGGTCCTTACAACAGTAAAGAGCCTCAAGAATTATAAGCCAATGCTATCCAATAGTAAAATCCACCGTATGATGTCTCATCCTGGGGTAAGAGACATCCTTCTTAATAAGAATTTGAGCAAACAAAGAGCTAGGTGGATTACTAAAGTCATGGAGTATGACATGGAGATCAAAGTCACTAATCTAGTAAGAGGTAAAGTCTTATGTGAGCATATGGTTGATATCCTTCATGATGACATAGAGGTCATAGTGGTAACACAAAATAAATTACAAATAGATGCACCTCCACCTCACACTAGTTGGCTCCATGATATGACATGCTTTCTGCTAACAAGTGACTACCCTCAAGGTATGGACAAAGCTAAAAGAAGATATTTCAGACTTCAGTCCATACCTTATGTTTTAATTGATAGGTTTTTGTTTAAAAGAGAC
Source organism: Torreya grandis (assembly GCA_037957365.1). Taxonomy (NCBI): domain Eukaryota; kingdom Viridiplantae; phylum Streptophyta; class Pinopsida; order Cupressales; family Taxaceae; genus Torreya; species Torreya grandis. The sequence continues at coordinate 3,110,245 of JARHVA010000359.1, forward strand.
CTCAATGGAATGCTCCTAAGGTAAGTAAATGATGATCAAGTAGCCAAGATTTTGGAGCATTTCCATGATGTGCTTGTGGGAGGTCATTTTTCTCCAAGGACTACTACAACAAAGATCATGAGGGCTGGTTACTATTGGACAAACCTCTTCAAGGATGCTTATGCATGGGTGAGGAGGTGTTAAGAATGTGTTATTTTTGTATGTAAGCAAAGGTTAGCATCTTTCCCTCTCAACCTGATTCAAGTGGAACAAACATCAATGCAGTGGGATTTGGATTTCATCTGTATGATCAACCCCACATCAAGTTTAAGGCATAAGTGGGTGCTTACTACAACTGATTACTTCACTAGGTGGTGGAGAATTTTGTTCAAAATCCTTTCAAGGTTATTGTGATATGCATGGCATCAAAATACAATTCACCACTTCCTACACACCTTAACAAAGTGGTGTAGCTGAAAGCAAGAATCGTACAGTGGAGGAGATGGCACAGAGTATGCTACAAACAAAGGGATTAATCAATTCTTTTTGGGGAGATGCAGTTGCTATAGTAGTATATATTCTCAATCGAATTCCCACTAGTGAACTTGACAGGATGACTCTGTATGAAGCCTGGTATGAGAAAAAGACAAATGTTAATTATTTTAAGGTTTTTAGTTGTTCATCCTATGTTCATGTTCTAAATCAAAAGAGGCAAAAGCTATATCCCAAAAGTGAGTCATGTATATTTTTGGATATAGTGATAAAATTAAGGTTTAGAAATTATATAATCCTCTCACTAATAGGTTTATTGTGTCAATAGATGTGATTTTTGATGAAGGGGGAGTTTATGGTCATCAAAAAGGCCATACAGAGAAGTCAAAATAAGTTTTAAAGGATGTTATTATTAATGATATTGATCATGGGCAGCCCAATAATATTTATATTCCTAGTGCTACAAATTGACCAAGTAGCCCCTCATCTAGTTGTTCAATTCTAAGTGTAAGTCTAGATTCAAGTCTTAGTTCTAAAAGGAAGGTAGGAAGATTGAGTGACATCTATAAAAGGAGTACAAATAAATTACATGAAGAAAATACAATAGGTGAGACAGTGAATTTTGATTTACTTACAAAGTCTGATTTTGAACCATCATGTTTTGAAGATGCATGTATTAATGAGGTTTGGATGCAAGAAATGCAAGATGAAATGGATTATATTCATAGGAATGACACTTGGGAGCTTACAAAGCTTCCGCATGACAAGAAGAAGATTGTCCCTAAATGGGTCTACAAGATTAAGTATAATAGTGATGGAAGTGTTGAAAGGCATAAGACAAGATTAGTTACTAAAGGCTTCACATATAAGTATGGCATTGATTATGAAAAGATATTTACACTAGCATCAAGACAAGAGACCATTAGAACTTTGATTTCATTATCATCTCAAAATAATTGGATAATCCATCATATAGATGTGAAAAGTGCCTTATTTAATGGGTACTTAGAAGAGGAAGTATATGTGAAATAACCACAAGGTTTTGAAGTGCAAGCAAAAGAAAATCATGTCTACAAGTTGAAGAAGGCTTTATATGGCCTCAAGCAAGAAGCAAGATCATGGTATGCTAGGAATGATGGATATTTTTAGGAGAATGGCTTTCAAAGAAGTACGAGTGAACTTACCCTTTACTAAAAACAAGAAGGTAATGATATTCTTATTGTAATTTTGTATGTTTATGATTTGTTATATATGGGTAGCAGTTCTAAGATGAAGGATGAATCAAAGTTGTTGTGATGAATGAATTTGAGATGAAAGATTTAGGTCTCATGAAATATTTTCTAGGAATGGAGTTTTGTCAAATTGAGAATAAAATTTTCATTTGTCAAACAAAGTATGCCAAAGATATGTTGAATAAATTTGATATGGTTGATTGTAAACTAGTCTCCACTCTAGTTAATCATGGAGCTGTGTTGTGTAGAGATGATGGTGCTGAAATAGTTGATGAGACAACTTATAAGGATCATTGTTAAAAGCTTAATGTTTATAACTCACACAAGAATTGATATTGCTTATTAAGTTGTTTCAAGGTACATGACAAAGCCATTTGAAATACATATGGAGGAAACTAAGAGAATTTTGAGGTATCTGAAAGGCACTCTAGATTTTGGTATTCATTACCACTCTTCTAAAATGTTCAATGTTGTTGGACTCAATGATTTTAATTGGGGAGGTAGTTTGGATGACTAAAAGTCTACATCTGGTAATTGTTTTTCTTTTGGATATGGTTTGATTACATGGAGCTCAAAGAATCAATTTATAGTTTCCATTTCTTCTATAGAAGCAGAGTATGTTGCAGTCACTTCAAGTACACAAGCATTATGGCTTAGAAAACTTCTTGAAAAAATTGGAGAGATACAAATACATCCTACAATGATTTTTTGAGATAATATTAGTGCTATTAAATTGGCCAAGAATCCAGTCCATCACAGTAGGATAAACCATTTTGATTTAAAACATCATTTTATCAGAGATTTGGTGCAGAAGAAGGCATTAGAATTGAAATAAATTAGCACAAAAGAGTAGTTAGTGGATATATTCACCAAGGCATTTGTAAGGGATCAATTTTTGGCACCTAGAGATCAAATCATGAGCCCTCTAAACATCAAGGGGTAGAATGTTGAAAACTGATGCTATATTTTTAGTTTAACTATGGTAGTGTTTCATGCACAAATTTTTAGTTTTAGTTTGTTATTTTTATGGAATAAATTGCATGCTAGTTTTTGTCCCATGTGATATATTTTTAGTCAGTTTAATTACAATTTGTTTAGGTTTATTTTTTTTGGAGTTGTAATCACTACTTAACTAGCAGGCTTTAAATTCACTGAATAATGCATGCTTGTTGCATGCATATACTTTCCTCTAGGTTTCAATTTTTTTCTAAATGTTGTAATCTGGGTAGCAATGCAATAATGCAATTCTTTTTATATAAGTTCATATATATATATATATATATATATATATATATATATATATATATATATATATATATATATGATTTAGTAACTTGCAAATAAATATTTCTATGTGCTCCTTTTTTCTTGAGTTTTCTGATCTATTTTTTCTGTTGTTATCTCATAACCTGTGGGTGCAGGAATTTGGTTTAGTTTTAGATTTTACACTTAGCCAAAGCTTTTAGTACATATTCACATCATATCCACCTTCTATAAAAAAAGACCATAACAAAACATACAAGAGTAACTTTATTAAATGAAACTTGCAGGGGTCAATTTCATTGCTTACTCCATATTTAGTTAAAATAATGCTTATTAGCCTGGTATGGGATTCAAAACTACTTTTAGTGTTTCAAAGAATATCTATGGGTCTTAATACATGCAATAAGATATATTTAAAAAAATATCTCTAGTTTTTATTCATTGAAAATAATAAATGAAAATAATATATTAATGATAATATAATTTTATGGATTGATCAAAATAATAGATTAGTGATATCATAAATTATAAGTTAATTTTTTCAATATAACATTTACATTTTATATGATTATTGGATTATAAATATAACATGGATATACATTATTAAACAAGTTTTAAATTTTTAATATTTATAAAATATTAGTATAATATTTTTGTTTTTTAAATTAAAAATTACTTTCTATTAATTATAAAGATAAATATATCTTTAATTTTGTAGAAAAAAGCATAATAAAATCTAATAGAATTAAATAAGTAGAATTCTAATTAAATTAAAATAAAGTTATTAAGATGGCTCTTTAAATATTAACTTTTCTAGTAAAACAAAATCAAAATGTCGAAAGCAACATAATAAGATACTTACCAAGCATCTAAAATATATAATACAAGGGTATTACACAACAAATTAATCAAAGCACACCACTAGGAGAATCTAATGTATTATGCACAAGCTTCCTCCTATCATTATCAATTTATTTTTCTTTGCCTCTTTGTTTGTCTTGTTTGGATAGAGAGATAGCAAGGATCAACCTAGGAAAATTTTGTTACTATTGAGTCATCCATCCATTGGCCTCAACAAATATGTGTCAAAAAATACCAACTCTGTTGATGCAACTAGTATGGGATGTATGTTTTAATTTATATTATCACATTGGAAATCCCAATAGATAGATAAATGATACCTCATAAATTTTAGAACTTATTGAAGGCCTATTTAAAAGCATCTATATTTTAAATGAAATTAGTCAGAAACTTGAAAAATTATCTTTCACATATAAGCACGTATTTTTTGAGATAAGTATAAGTAAGTCACACTTCCTTATGTAAACACTTGAAGGGAGAACACATCACACATATTGTGTGACTTGTTCATTTGAGAGGATTGACCCCTTTATTCCTCATCGCTAGTATTAAAATATTTCCATGCCACGGTTTTTTTGAAGCTTGGATGCCCTTCATGAAAGAGTTATATTTTACTACTATGTCCTTTAAGTTTCTATTTACCCATGTTTCTCTACCAATCAAGTTTTGGTACATTTTTTCCGCTTGTATTGCTTTTATGCCTAAATACACTGATTTATAAGTTTTGTTTTTAATTATTCTTAGGAAAAATAAGGCATCTCCAATCTATTTAGAACACTAAAATAAGTGTGGATCAACATTTGATTCACCTAAAATAAACATGCGAAGTCTAAGAAATTGCATCTTGAATTGTTTTCATAGAAGGTTGATTTTTTCATTTTTTCAGGGTATGTTGGGCTGATTTAGATGCTATCATTAATTTTTTGAGCATGTCAAAACATAGGTGTAAATTTTTACCATCATAAATGGACACCTAAATTCCAAGATATAAACAAATCATTTTTTTGAGTTTTCTTGTTTATAGGGTTGTTATAAGATTGGTTTTTTGTTCAACACAACATTAAAGAAATATTTACTATATAGGAATAATGCCACATTAGTGCCATGCCACATATGTCATCCTTTCTAATTCAAAACCACTTTAGTGCCATATCAACTACCACATCATCATAACACATCATCATTCCATGCCATCATGTTGCCAACTACATACATGACATCATCATATACTTTGGATTACTCCATGTTTGCATGGTTTCATTTTTTATTTAACCATCAAAATTCAATGGGGTCAATCTTATCATCCATATTTTGATTAAGGTCAATTTTTTTATTAATTTGTTTAATTTTTTATTGCAACATAGTGTTCTTATCTAATTTTTGTATTGGAGATTCATCTTGATATATGAGTATCTAGGTCAATAGATATAACTATAGTTTACTATTATTGCATATCCAACCTCACATAAATGTCAACATCATTAAATTCAAATTTAACACATACATGAAAATATGTAAGATCATACTCTGCTTCTACATTACCATATAGTTCATGTAGTGTTAGAACTGTATTTCACATCTCATCAGTAATGATAATTAGTGATTTCAAAAAACATATCAGCTATGAAGCGGTTGTTACTAGTTTTTTTAATTTACACTTCTATTATTTATATTTAGTTACACTAATTAGATATAGACAATAATGAATTTAGGGGTTACATAGACACCACACATCACATTTATTAGATTTATACAGAGCTTAGTGTAATACAATTTTTTTGTTACAATTATATATTGACTTTCATCATCTTCTTTGCTTTCATTTTTATTTAATACAAAACACCTTCATATCCTCTATGACTCATATATTTCTTCCATTTATAACCCTAATAAATCCTTTTAAGTATGCTTTCTATTGCATCTCCTCTTAGGTCCCAAATTAGTGGTATAAGAGCATACACAATTCATATCATTTTTGAGTGATGCAATGGTGTTTCTAAACTTCATCTCTTTTATATACCCACTCATATGAGGTACACAAAATAATAAATTAAAAATAAATACATATATACCTTTCATGATTTAGTGTCAAAACTTTGGATTTAAGATTCCGAACAAAAACTTGTTTTAAAGTATATGTTAGGATTGATACTACATATCTAGTCAGACATGAATTTACTATAGATATATTCAATCAGAGAAGCCTATATAGTTTCTTACAAGTTTTAAACTAATGAAAAGATCAAGATTAAGTCAAAATATTATAAGTCTCAAACCAAATAATAGTATAAATATTTCAAGTATAATTCCAATCGAGGGAACAACTTAAATCATCCTCCACCTAGGAATTAGAAGCCATAAAATGATTACAATAATTTGTCAAATATTGACAAGTGGTGTTCAATTCACTTCTACAATAGTCATTACATTTTCCAATGAGGAGGGACATGCTAGGAAGAATATACTTGAAAGGCTTGAGAAAACACTTACAAACACTACATCATTGAAAAATGGTATATAGATCATGGAATATGAAATTAATGCTATTGTGGGTAGCACAAACATTTCTACTAACCTTGTGGAAATAGAGGAAGTAAATAGATTGTTCTATTCTCAAATGTGGATCAATGCTCAACTAATACACTTCATCATTAATAATTTAGTCATAAGAACCTAATTTATCCTAAAGTAATTCACATATTAAAATTTCCACTAACACTTCACCTATGACCATACTCTATTAAATAGTTCAGTATAAGATTTGAGCAACACGTCACTTAGCAGTGTCAATTGGTTTACAACATCAAGCCTTTTTAAGATACAATCCTTTATGACATCAATCCATTAGTGCTATGTGGTGTTTTACTTTGTCGACCATATATTTATCATGGACATACAGTCTATGAAGAAACTCCTAGAAATATTATTGTAAATGTTGGTTATAGGATATACTACATACCATAAGTAATTCCTAATAGATCACTTATTAGTGTAAAATAGTGTAAGAAGATCATCTCATCTAATAAAAAGTTTGTGAATTTTATGGTGAGATCTAATTTTAAATAAATCCTTGTGGTTCCAATATATACTATAGTTCTTCAACACGATTAATAAAGATTTCATAGTTGAGTTGTAAATTTGAAGAGTACAACGATCTCTTTCAGTCACCAAAAGAAGTGTCTACACACTTTTTGGTGAAGCACACTATTGATTTAATTTCTAGACCAATTTTACCTAATACCTATTTATATTGTAGATCATTTATATATAATGAGGAAATCAAGCAATAGATCTATGGATTCATAATAAAAGACATATCAATCCCAACTCATCACCTTGAAATAACCCAATTTTGCTTGTTATAAAGAAGGACAACACATGGAGGTTGTTCCTTAATACCTATTTCTAAACAAGATTATAGTCAAGAAC